>CM060891.1:101306000-102789750 GCA_030762935.1 Hymenopus coronatus
GAAGATACTAACAGACTTTTAGTTTTTTAATTATTGGGTCCTGAGGGGAGAAATCTCGGTACCATTTTTGGATAGAATACATTACCTTCTCTACCATGTACGTTGTACATAAGTGCTAGAGAAAGTAAAAACAAATTCATGATTATACAACAAGGGCATCATCACAAGCTGCCTGTTGTGTCCTTTACACTAAGCATAATGGAAAATGCATTTTATTAACACAATAGTGCAAAAGACAAACAGTTGTCTTGTGATAAGCTCAACAAATTATTCTTAAAAGCTTGAAATCCTAACCAATAGATTATCAATTAAATTAATTTAGTGCAACAGCATACCTGGGATCTTATCCAATTGCGTAAAGTTTCAGTATCCTTTTCTTGTCTGGTATCACAGATAAAGCTGTTGTCGACACAGAGAACTGGTTTAAATTGGGCTGATCCGGGTAGCTGTAATCATAATAATCTAAAATTAATGCTTAGATGAATATAAATATTCTGCAGTTAACTGCAATCAAAATTATGTTCATAAGTCAGTGGAAATCAAAGGTCAGCTGCATAATGTAGTAACAAAATAATGTTGCTGTTTCAATACTCTTTATCAGTCTACAATGGCAACACAGCCAAATTTCGAGCCTTGGCCTATGCTAACCATTTTTTAATCAATGGAATTTGTAGTTCATAAGTGTACCACTACATGCACATGGTGACGTGGGATCACCTCTTTGACCATAAATGGTATTATAGGGCAAAATTATGACCTGCAGACATGAAATTGACAGAATGTAGCCCAGGAACCTTTTCTTTCAAAGTAGGTGGTTTTATTATATGTAAATAAACATTACATGAGACCAATGACTTAACTTCCCTTCCAAAGGAAGCCATGCTGAAGATTTTTACGTCCAAAAAAATCTATCACCCTTTGCCGGCTTTGAACCCGCAACCTTGGGTATTAGAGGCTAGCATGGTAACCAGTAGACTGCAGAGAGCAATGCTTCAATGTTCTTCATTGTACTACCTTGAGGAACTTTCTTCCATCAAGTGAAATCATTAGCCAGAAACCCAGCAAACAGTAGGCTAATGAGCATGCCAATGAAACAAGAGCAAGTATAACTTTTACCATGGTCTCCGATTCATATTCGGCCTTAGTATACTGCTGCAGCAGCTCTTTATTACTATTACAATTGTTATTGTTATTTTTACTATTATATTATTATAATAATTATTATTATTATTATTATTAACAATATTAAATAAGCATAAAAAAAAGTTAGCTTTTTTTATGGAAGCTGTTTAGTTTATCCTAGGAGTTGGTCAATAGAACCTGTTTCAGCTCCTAAAATGTAAATGATAACTAGATTGACCAAGTCATTCACAAAATAATAACAACACTGGGTAAGAAAATACTAACTGTTGATGGAAGATGATTAATTGATTTATTAAAACATGGGTGGAACTTATTAGAACCTTGCACAGGGCCATCAAGTCCCTTCAACTGTGGAATCTTTTCAAATCTCAAGGTACATTAAAGTTAACTACTAGAGCAGTTAACAATCAATAGGTTCAATCCTTTTAATATCCTCTAGCACCAAGAAGAAAGGCCCCAGAGAAATCATCCTTTGCCGTGTATATGCCATATTCTTACAGAGAATGTGTATGGAGGTTTCATCATATTCACCACATGAGTCAAACATTATATGCAAATGCTTTCAAAGAGTATTGTGTACACCCTACCATAATCCTTATTCGCAGGGTCATCAACCTTCTTATAGCCTTGCACAGACCTGATATTATCTCATGACTTTGCCTGGCTAGAGTTGAACTGTACTAGGGTTGGCTGATAAGTCCCAGGCCTCTCAAGGGAAACAGCGTTTAAAAAAAATGTTTTTGTTTTATTTCTCAACATAATCTCCAGAAAGGCTAATACATTTGTCATATTGGTGTTCCAATTTAATTAAACCTTCTCTGTAGTGCGATTTATCAAGGTCCTCAAAATAGTTGTTTACCACATGAATGACCTCCTTGTTGCTATGAAGTCTTCGTCCTCCAAGAAATTTTTTGAAATTTGGGAACACGTGGTTGTCACTATGTGCTAGATCTGGCAAATACGGTGAATGTTCAAGCAATTCAAACTTTAATTTGCATATTTTTCCCATTACAATGACTGAACGATGGGCTGGAGCATTGAAGTAATGAAACAAGATTTTTAACCTTGTTAGCTGATAAAATTTACTTTGCCTTTTTTACCTTCTCCATACAACTATGTGTATAGTGTATAGAGAAAGTATTGCACTCCACCAAAAATTCGATACCGAGATTTCACCGGAAATATGTTTTAGGGTCCCCAATATCCATAAAAAGCATTTTCACAAAAAGGTCCATGTGTGTGTGTGTGTGTGTGTGTGTGTGTGTGTGTATCTGTGAACACAATAACTCAAAAACGAAAAGTCGGAAAAATACCAAACTTGGTATTTAAGTTTAGTATCTTCCAGGGATGCGACACGAAGATTTTGAGAAAAATCCCCCCCACCCCAACTACCCTTTACATGGAACTTTTTTCGAAAAATTTTGATTTTCTCAAAAATTGCTCTAACGATTTTGATTAAAAGTTCGGATATTAAAGATATTTACGTGACAAATGAAATGTATATCTTGAATTTTCTGGGAATAGCCTCTGAAGAGTAGTTTATTCTGGATGAATTTTACTAAATTTTGAATAACTGCTAAACCGTAAGAGATGGACAAAACTTACTACACAAAAAATGTAGAGCACATTAAAACACACAATTTATGTTTTATACATTTTTTCGTATAGTTTGTCATTTTTGAGACATTCCTTATTTTCGGTTTCTGCTATGAAAACACGATAACTCAAAAACGAAAAGTTGGTAAAATACCAAACTTGGTACTTAAGTTTAGTATCTTCCAGGGATGCGACACAAAGATTTTGAGAAAAATCCCCCCACTCCCAACTACCCTTTACATGGAACTTTTTTCGAAAATGTTGATTTTCTCAAAAATGGCTAACGATTTTGATTAAAATTTCGTATATTAAAGATATTTACGAGACAAATAAAATGTGTATCTTGAATTTTCTGGGAATAGCTTCTGAAGAGTAGTTTATTCTGGATGAATTTTACTAAATTTTGAATAACTGCTAAACCGTAAGAGATGGACAAAAACTTACTACACAAAAAATGTAGAGCACATTAAAACACACAATTTTTGTTATATACATTTTTTTCGTGGAGTTTGTCATTTTTGAGACATTCCTTATTTTTGGTTTCTGCTATGAAAAACGTATACTTTTCTCATACAGGAACTTGTCAACTCCTATCCATATAAACAAAGGAACTTCATTGACATAGCAACCAGCTTCTGACTATCACTTTAACCTACGGTTGTCCTTTATTTCGCTTCTACTTACAATGAAGCGAGTAATTAGACTATTTCTGCTAAGTATTTTCTGATTAGCATAAAGTAAATAGAAGTATAAGCTTTTTAAGAATTATTTGTTGCAGGGATATGGAGAAAGTCATGTGAATGGTACACATCAGACTTTTTGGAGTTGGTTCGCCTGGCACAATCCACTGTTTTGACTGACTTACTTTCTGGAGTGTAGTGATGTATCCAAGTTTCATCCATGGTAATAAGCCATATCAAAAATTCACTGGAATTTTTAAGGCAGAGCTCCACATTCTTAACAGAAAGAGTAAAACTTCACATCAGAACATTGATTGTAGACACAGACACCAGAATTGGAGATCAGTTTGGGGTAATAGCCTATTACAGCAAGATAGATACTCTCTAAGGCAGAAAAGAACTACAATGTTAACCAGAGCTCCTGGCACTAGAACTTTTCCAAAAGTCAGCAATTCCAACTGAGGACTAATCACTCTGCCCTCACCTGACTAGAGTTTCAAGAACCTGGAGGATCCAAAAAACCCATTGGGTCCAGAAGCTCCAATGCTGATGGCATGTACCGATGACCTTGTCCAGACAAGTGCAACCACTACTCTAGTTGAAGAGAAAGAGCATGCCATAGCTATGCATGTGGTTTCAATGGTGCCTGGATGGAATAGCATAGGCTTGAGGAGGGAGCAACTGGCATACACCATCTTGTGGTTACTGCAGACAGAAGTGGAGGTGGTGAATAGACCGAGCTGGGAAAAAGCTGCACCCAAATATAGTGTACTGAAGTCCTACTGGGCCTAAAGGCCGAAATAGGTACAGCTTCTCTATAAAAATGGAATCTGTGAGTTTAAAAATATACTAAAAGTATTACTAATGGAACCAATATTTTGTTTTGTTCTTAAAAGTTTGAATTTTGGACGAAATTCTTTTTTAGGGAGGAAGGGCCTTTGTTTTATTTTACTCAATTCAATCACCTGATGGGAAGATGCAGGGTAAGGTGACAAAAGTCTTGGAGGAAGTGCATGCAGAAAATTAGAAAGGCAAACACAAACACCAAAATTTTAGATTCATACTTGGCCGGCATCTTTTGAGCGATTCTTGTACGAGTACGCATGGAAAGTCCTTCTCTCTCCATAAAGCGGTAGCACAGAGACAGAGATCCTGCAAAGTCTGTAATGTTGTTTGTAACTGTACGTCTTCTTGCTACAGACGATCATTTTTGTAGACACTGCAAATGGTCTGTCACCCAATTCTTTAGTTCTATTTCTAACTGTGACCACTTTGTTGCATGTGTGTGAAAACAAAGTTTGACTTTTCCAGTCGTCAATTTCTGCCCCTCGCGGATCATTTTCTCAGTTGGTAATTACCCAAAACTCCTTTTTGCTGTTGTGTTATTATGCTCTTTTGCATATTGCACAACTTCTAATTTGAATGGCAACATTGTATGAGAATCTCTTCTGTTTAGGCAGCATCATATATGGACATGAGCACTTAGAAAAATTCACAACAATGTCCCTTTCACAATGGTACACTTGCTACTGGCAACTGAACATAAAAGTAAGGGGCTATGATAGAAAAGTTTCCATACTTAACCCATTATAGGGCAAAACTGTTATTAGGTAAGTCTGTCATTAAGGCTCATATTCTTCTAATGTGCTCTATGCTATGTTGAAACTTGAACCCCAATTAGGTAGCAAGTATACAGTTCACAAGGCCCACATTCCCTTGTTTATGATCCATGAATTATTGCAACTACTGGTGAATTAAACTGGTTTTTACATGTGAACTGTGGACCATAAGTAGCAGTTAAATTTTAGACAGTATTTTATAACGAAAATATAGTATAAAGGACAAATGTTTAAGTTGGCACTATATACTCTTTGTATTTCCTTTGTTTTATAATTCTATGTTAAGAGTTACAATAAATGAGTGAAAACAGCATGGCGAGTTTTGTTAGCATCTCAACAGCAGTCTTAGTCTGCTTTTAGGTGAAATAGCCCTAGCTGTTATGATTATTATTATTATTATTATTATTATTATTATTATTATTATTATTATTATTATTATTATCTAATCTGTGTCAGCAAATATACAAATGCATGTCAATCTCGGTGGCTAGGTTGGTTACCCAAGGCTGCAGGTTCAAATCCAGCCCAGAGCAATGCTTTTTAGGTATGCTTAAAAAACTGCCCACTGTCAGAAGATTTACTGGCCTGTAACAGAACTTCTGCTGGATGAAATTTTCATACAATGGCAGTACTGATATGATCCTGGCAATTGACTGTGCCGTTAAACAAATAATTTAATTTTTAATATACATAGATACGCAATATAAAAGGTAAATGCCATCATTATCCACTTTTAACAAAATAGTCCATAGCATTCCACCGCCTACCACCAGTACAAAAAAAAAAAAAGACAAAATTCTGTCATTTTCAAGTCTGCCACTTGTGATTTTGTAGTATGGTGCTCTCTTGATACCACGAGATATTGTGACAAGATCTTCAACTAGATAAGAAATTCCAATTGATCAGTAGGTACCGTTAATATGTTGAAATGATGTGAAAGGAATTTAAGTAGTTGTTGTGGTTGTGATTGTTTTTATTATTATTAGTATTCACATAAAAGCTTAAGAACAATAAATAAGTTTTGCATATCAAATCATTACATCTGTCTTTGAATTCCTCAGTTGGTTGAAAGCTTTAAATTTTGCACTAAACATTGTCTGATGCATCAGAAGACAAATGTATACCCAATATAGGAAATGATTCTCTTCTACTGTCTACTTTTAATCAAAATATCCCATAGTATTACGCTTATGACACGTTTTATTATAATTGTTATTACTGTTATTATTATTTAAAGTAAAACAACATTATATTATTTTTGTATGTATATTTTAACTGTCAGGTTTGAATGCATCAGTTGCATAAAAATTGTTTTTTACTCTAAACATTGATGGCCTATGTTACCAGGCATACAAAATTTACATCCCAAATTTATATCCCTGTAATAGCCTTAGCATATTAGCAACACGCATATATGTATTATCTTTCTTTAATGAATTATTTATTTTATGTTCCTTAAAAGATCTGGCACCACCACAAATTGCGGAGCATTTAAATATACAGAATGTACTCATTTGGATGTAATTAAGTATACAATACAGTATAGTTTCTTTCTAAAAAATCTTATGTGTTCCATCACATTACTTTCTCTACATTGCTGTAACAAATTATTTTTAAAAAGCATATTCTTCTATTTACTTTACGATAATCGAGATAAACATTAGCAGAAATTGTCATAATTACTTGCTTCCTTGTAAGTAGAAGGGAAATAACGGAATATAAATCTTTTAGAAGTGGTTGAATCCATTTCTATGCAGAGCCAGGAGTTTACAACTTTCCGTGGGAGAAATGTTTTAAGTATTTTAAATCTGAAACAAATAACAAAGAATATCTCAAAAATGGTAAATTCCACGAAAAAATGTATACATTAATTGAGTGTTTTAACGTGATCTAAATTTTTGTCTATCCATCATAGTTTACTAGTTACACAAAATTCATTCACAATAAAGACTTTAGAGACTATTCCCAGAAAATTCAAGAGAAACATTTTATTTGCCATATAAATATCTTTAATATACATTATTTTAATCAAAATTATAGAGCCATTTTTGAAAAAATAAAAATTTTCAAAATTTTTTCCATGTAAAGGGTAGTTAAGAGTGGGGAGATTAGATTCAAAATTTTTGTATCATATCCCTGGAAGATATTTAACTTAAAAAAAAAAAAACACCCCACCCCACCCACACACACACATGGACCTTTATGTAAACATCTGATGTGTTCCCTTCACACAACTTTCTCTAGCTGTTCCATATACAAACTATTTGTACAAAAAATTATTCTTTCAGCTATGTCATGCTAATTGAGATTAGCAGAATTGGTGTTATTACTTGCTTCCTTGTAACTAGAACAGAAATAAGGGAATGCCCTAGGCTAAGTGACAGTCAAATCTTTTAAAAGCTGGTCACTATGAGAAACAATTAAGGTTCGGTTCATTTAGCATGATCCCGCTTGGGAAAAGTTAAGGTAGTTTAAAACTCAAACTAATAACAAGGAATATTTTGAAAACGGTCATCTTACAGGAAAAAAACATATTTTACATAAATTATGTTTTAACAAGATCTACATTTTTTGTGTATTAAGTTTTTGTTTATCTCTTATGGTTTAACTGTTATGCAAAATTCTGCAAAACTCATCCAGGATACTTTTAATAAAAATCATTACAGCAATTTTTGAGAAAAACAAACATTTCAAAAATGTCTCCATGTAAAAGGTAGTCTGTAGTGCAGGGGATTTTCTTGAAAATCTTCATGTTACATCTTTGGAAGACACTAAACATAATAACTTAGGTATTTAGCCGTCTTTGTTTTTGAGCTATGCTGTACACACGCGCGCGGGAACACACACATATGAATCTTTGTCTAAAAATGGATTTTTTTGGATTCACGGGAACTAAAAACTTATTTCCGGTGAAATCTTGACATGGAATTTTCGGTGGAATACAATACCTTCTCTAGCTATGTATGCCTGTGGGAAAAAAAAAAAAAAAAAAAAAAAAAAAAAAAAAAAAAAAAAAAAAAAAAAAAACCAGTTATGTCTGAAATGCAAAATTCTTCTAAGTCCTACAGAGTACCTTGTGTAACCATCCATGATACAGTTGTGTAGTGGCAGTAACAAGTTGTCACATTCCAGATCTTAATATTACTAACCCATATGATCAATAATCATAATCAGATACATAACTTAAGCTTCTTATTAACGATACCAAACTTAAAACAGTTTATATTGTCCAGCATTACTAAACCTGCCATCTTCTACATATGTTTGTGTTTACTGCAGCGCTGTGGCAAAATCAAGATTACTCCTTTGGTGAGGGTTGCAGGTTTGCTTCTCGCATGCAGCAGACATTTTTCTCTTCTCTTAATAATGTTGAATCGACACATTTATACGCCACATTAGGTACAGTTAATATGATAGTCAAGATGCTTCTTTAAGGGTTTATTCCACCTAACAGCAATATGCTACACGAAAGCATGTGGTGCGCAGATCAGGCACAAATAGTTCTCTCACAATGGGGGGAAAATTGGAATTTGTATTGTATGAAAAAATAGTAAAATATTGTTCAGAATACCAATGATTTGAAACAGTTTTAGGAATCCAAGTTTGGTCAATTTTGATTTTTTGGGAGGTAGGAACTTTTTTTTTTTTTTACTCAACACACCCTTCTCAAATCGATCTAACAGGAAAATGCCAACCACAACTGGAATAACATGATATTCTCAGACGAGGTGACATTTTCTTCTACATGCAGGGGAAAGGTGATTGTCTATTGTCCAAAGGGGTCTATATACAATGCAAAATACTGGTTTCACAATTCCATCTTGGCTGCGTATCTGTATCATGTTAGGGCTGGATATCAAGGGGCAGTCTAAGTTTGCTGTGGCATCTTGACGATACACTGAACGGTGTGCTATACACTGTACTACTCAATAATATTTTTATTCCCCCTGTGAGGATGAGATATCCTGATGGGATTGTTGAATTTGTGAAGAATAATCGCCCTGTCCACAATTTTGAAAGGTTTCAAATTGGTTTTCAAAAAGGCAGTATATCAGAGTGATAGTTTTCACGAAAATGGAAAATTTGGAAAAATGAGCAGTGATTATATACTTCCATACTTGTAAGGCTTAACGCCTAAAGAAATCAAAGAGCAAAAGGACAATACATTGAAAGACGCTGCCCCTTCATATTCAATGATTAAAAGGCGGGTTGCAGAGTTTAAAATAGAACGTACAAGCACTAGTGATGAGCCTCTCTCTGGACGTCTGTAGAAGTGACAACTCCAGAGATCATTTGAAAAATTCATCATTTAGTACTGAAAGCCCGCAGATTAAAGTTGTTTGAAATAGCAGAGGCTGTAAACATATCAAAAGAATGTGCAGGTAATGTTTTGGGCTTTCACAAGGTCTGTGCAAAATGGGAGCCATGTTTGTTGACACTTGATCAAAAGTTGCAAAGAAAAACGGTTTCTGTTAAAAATTGTGGAGCTCTACCGTAAAAATCTCAAGTGAATTTTTGAGACAGCTTGTTACCATGGATGAAATCTGAATACATCACTACACTCCCAAAAGTCAATCACTGTCAAAACAGAGGTTGCGCCAGGTGAACCAAATCCAAAATTTTGTTAGCTAACAAGGGATGC
The DNA here is from genome assembly GCA_030762935.1 of Hymenopus coronatus. Lineage (NCBI taxonomy): Eukaryota > Metazoa > Arthropoda > Insecta > Mantodea > Hymenopodidae > Hymenopus > Hymenopus coronatus. The sequence continues at coordinate 101,315,681 of CM060891.1, forward strand.
ATTAATTCAAAATCTTCTCGGGCTTCTAGCCAGGTAAAAACTTGGCTTGACACCAACGTTTCGAAGAAGTGCATCTTCCTCGTCTTCAGGGTGAACTGATGGTTTGAGCTTGCGGAGACTGGTATTTATAAGAGCTGGGATGAAGCTAACATCTGATTGGTTCGCGTGATATTATGGCCTGGTATTTAAGATGACTGAGACATGGGCATGGACTTCGTAGAAAACTATTTATAGCAGTTATTCGGCTAATGTTTTGTGTTTGAGCACGCACCTGCTAGAAATAAGTCTTGGAAGACTGCAGGTAGAGGATTAGGTATTAAGGCTCTTTAACATTGGTGTCCATGCTGAACTTAATTGTAGGCCAGAATCGCGATTTAGATTATTTGTTTCAGATGAGATGGCTAAAGCTTCTTTTACTCTCCTTTCCCAGTAGTTCGAACACTTTGCCACTATCTTGGTGTTGGTAAAGTTAGCTCTGTGGCTCTGTTCTATACAGTGTTCAGCCAGTCCAGATTTTTCGGGTTGCATAAGCCTTATTGATCTTTGGTGTTCAGAAACGCGTGTGGCAATAGTGCGTCCTGTTTGGCCAATGTACGCTGAGCTGCATTCGCAAGGAATGTGGTAGACACCAGGTACTCTGAGAGCTAAATTATCTGTGAGACTTCGTTACCCAGTGAAAAATGCCTCAACATCTAAAATACTTAGATGCGCCAGCTTAGCCCTGGTAAGGGAACGAATCCAGCATACCTGTCATGAACTGTCTATCGTTGATCAGAAGTTACTGGAATCCTTTTGGCTTCTTTCTAGCAAGCTTTCACCTATAGATTGGGACAGAGTTGACCACTCCTCTTTTGCACAAAGCAATGCTACTCTACTGCGTTGCACTAAGCGGCAAACTAAGAAATTTGCAAGTCTATCTAAGCAAAATGAACCTGTACCACCATTGGACACCGATCGTATCATCTACAACCTTACCGATATCCAGCTAGACGAACCTACCACCTCGGTTCTAGCTAAAGGGCTCAACTTCGCTCCCACGCTTAGGCAAATATCAGTGGCAGACACCATCAGTTCTATTGAAGGTGCCATTTGTCAACTTCCATCAGCAAGTGCAGAAGAAATACGCCGTGAGGTAGCAAGAGCTTACAAAAAGGCAACCCTACCTACTTCAAACATCAGCCGAGAAGAAAGTAAAGCCTTACATTCCCTTCAAAAAAACGACAACTTGGTTGTTTTACCAGCTGACAAAGGAAACACCACGGTACTCCTCTCTTCCGTGCAATACCAGGAAAAGGTTAGGTTCAACAACTGCTGGACGATCCTGCATACAAAACCATTAAAAAGGATCCTACCAACTCTGTAGAAAGACGCACCATCCAGCTAATTAAGAAATCCAGCCTTTCTCCTGATGTTCAGAAGACGGTCTCGCCATCTGCCTCCATACCTCTCAGATTATATGGTCTCCCGAAGATCTATAAGCCTGGGATACCTCTTAGGCCCATAGTGGAAGCTATTGGCAGCCCTACCTATCGCCTAGCTTGTCATCTGGCACATCTGCTGCAACCAATAGTAGATAAGTGTGTACACCATGTGAAGAACTCTATACAATTCGCTGAAGTTCTTGACAGCATCAAAGTGAAGCCATCGGACCTGTTAGTTAGTTTCGATGTGGTATCTCTCTTCACCAGAGTTCCCCTTGCAAAACAATACAACTATTGTCAGAACACTTTCCACCTGGTATTACTGCACTGTTTAGTCACACACTTACTTTCTATATGGCAACACCTACTACGAGCAGACAGACGGTGTTGCCATGGGCTCTCCTCTGTCACCAGCTATTGCCAACTTCTATACGGAGTTTCTGGAGCATGAAATACTTAACACAGCCCCATTAAAACCTACACATTTTTACAGATATGTAAATGATACATTTGTAATTTGGCCACATGGACTGCACACTCTTCCAGATTTTCTTGCACACCTAAATAGCCTCAGATCACAAATACAGTTCACAATGGAAGTTGAGAAAAATGCTTCCCTCCCATTTCTGGACATTCTGGTTACCAGAAAAGCGGACAGAACTCTTGGTCATGCCGTCTACCGAAAACCTACACACACGGATCTTTATCTCAACGCAAACAGCTTCCACCATAACTCACAACGAATGGGCATTCTCAACACATTGGCACATAGAGCAGTTTCTGTATCAGACCCAGATAATCTGCAAACGGAATTTCAACACCTAAAATTCACACTCCAACAAAATGGATATTCAGCCAAGGACATCACATCAGCGCTGAAAAGAGCCGGACGAAAAAGAAACCCCAGCAAGAACACTCAACAAAAAGACAAACCAGCCACCCTAGCCTATATACCGTTTACCGGCAATTTTTCGGGAAAGATTAGTAGACTACTCTACAAATATAATGTCAAAACCATCCATAAGCCACCACCTAAAATCAAAAATTTGGTCAGGCCAGTTAAAGATAATTTAGCTCTCAGAGTACCTGGTGTCTACCACATTCCTTGCGAATGCAGCTCAGCATACATTGGCCAAACAGGACGCACTATTGCCACACGCGTTTCTGAACACCAAAGATCAATAAGGCTTATGCAACCCGAAAAATCTGGACTGGCTGAACACTGTATAGAACAGAGCCACAGAGCTAACTTTACCAACACCAGATAGTGGCAAAGTGTTCGAACTACTGGGAAAGGAGAGTAAAAGAAGCTTTAGCCATCTCATCTGAAACAAATAATCTAAATCGCGATTCTGGCCTACAATTAAGTTCAGCATGGACACCAATGTTAAAGAGCCTTAATACCTAATCCTCTACCTGCAGTCTTCCAAGACTTATTTCTAGCAGGTGCGTGCTCAAACACAAAACATTAGCCGAATAACTGCTATAAATAGTTTTCTACGAAGTCTGTGCCCATGTCTCAGTCATCTTAAATAACAGGCCTTAATATCACGCGAACCAATCAGATGTTAGCTTCATCCCAGCTCTTATAAATACCAGTCTCCGCAAGCTCAAACCATCAGTTCACCCTGAAGACGAGGAAGATGCACTTCTTCGAAACGTTGGTGTCAAGCCAAGTTTTTACCTGGCTAGAAGCCCGAGAAGATTTTGAATTAACACGTCACCAGGAAAGCTTCAGTTCTTATTTTAAGGGATGCATTATTTTTATCGATTACTTGGAAAAGGGTAGAAGTATTACAGGTGGCTACTACGCAAGCTTACAGCAACGTTTGGGTGATGAGAAGAAAAGAAAAACATCTCATTTGGCAAAAAAAAAAAATTGTTTCATCCCAACAATGCTCTGGCCCATCGTTCAGTCATTGCAATGGGGAAAACCTGTGAATTAAAGTTTGAAATGCTTGAGCATCCACTCTATTCGCTAGATCTAGCACCCAGCGACTTCCACCTGTTCCCAAACTTCAAAATATTTCTTGGAGGATGAAGATTTCACAACAATGAGGAGGTAATTGATGCAATAAACAGCTATTTTAGGAATTTGATAAATCGTACTACAGAGATAGGTTAATTAAATTAGAACACGATGTAACAAATGTATCAGCTTTTCTGGAGATTATGTAGAGAAATAAAGCAATTTTTTTTTTAAAAATGCTGTTCTCATTGAGAGGACCAGGGACTTATCAGCCAACCCTCGTATCTTAAATAAATATTATGAATTAGTGACGCCTGCAATAATAAAACTTCAAACTGCTATTTGTAATTTTACTTTCCAAAAATCAGCTTATTAACAGTATAGATGACTTGTAATATCAGTAAACTGATAGCAATTAGTATAAGCTTTACCATTATACGACCTGTAATATCAATTAGTATGAATAAGATTCACTTCCAGAATTAGATCAATTTGCACTATTGATACAGAATGGAATCCTATCTAGTTTTGCACAAAAAATAAACAATCCTGTTCAATGTTTCTGTGCTTTAAGGGCCAAATTACAAATCTTAAAATTTGTCTCACCAGCTAAAGAAGTGTTTGTGGTTTTGTGCAGTAATGTTCTGTGCATTTTAGTGTTAGATAACAAATTCAGTTTTTTTAAATATTTTATAAACAATTTAAATATTATCCTACTTTTTAAAATATGATTGTATGGTAATGCTAATAAATAGGACGTAATATTTTTCACCATATTTTCAACAAGTATGGACTTCCAGTCCCATGATATTTTATATTTAATTTGTAGAGCAATGAGAGATGTCAAATACACTAAGTGCTTCAACTTTTAAGTTATTAAAGGTTACAATAGAAACTTTAATAAGCTTAACAGGTAAAATGTTAAACAAAGAGTGTTGCATGGCATATTTTGTATACATTTAAGGTTATTAAATATAACTTAAAATATAATTTTACCTGTCTTTTATACTTTGATAAAAAAAAAATTCTAAATTCACAACCCTTTCTCTGCATCCTTTCCCAAGCATTCTCTCTCTTCCTCCGGGAAAAGAAAATTGGGGGAGCTGGAAATGAATGAAGAAACAAACTGATAATACATGCTCAACCAATAAATATTTGCAAGCAAGAGAAAGTAGGGTAGGTGCAATACCAACTCTTATATTTCAAATAAATATATAAATATAATAAAAAATAAAAGAATTTGACTCGGTTTTTGTAACATAAACATCACTTATTTTTATAAATGTAAAAAGAAGCTAGTAACAGTGAGGAATAACACAAATATTAAAATAAAAATAATAGTTGCAACAAATCTTCACTTATCTTTTGGAATCCTTGCTTGGACTAGTTTCGCAATGATCAGTTTTGGGTAACACTTGTTCCCATTTTCAACCCTTAATTCCAACAATCTTTCTTTGTTGGCATCAATGATGGGGGTGGTGGTGTATTAATTGTGGAGGCATCTGTTGCTGGATCTATGAACTTCCAGAGGTTGCTGTATGGTGGCAAATCAAAATTCATGATATGGCTGTTTTTCTTCATGATGTAGATCTCCCAGACATCTAATTCTTGGATAACATTATTTTAAACACTTTTTGTTAAGGAAAGGTTTTTGCTGAGGTGTTTTGTTTAAGCGTTCGACGAGTTAATGCCATTATAGTCTCCCATCCAGTTGGTTTAGATATGTAAATTATATGGGTGTATGTATCTTTTAAAGAAACACATGAAAGAAACAAAACAAAGATGCTTCGATTTGTATGGAGCCTTTAAAGGAAACAAACAAAAGAAACAAAACAAAGATGCTTCAATTCGATATATCTTTTAAAGGAAACATACAAAAGAAACAAAACAAAGACGCTTCAGTTCCTATGCATCTTTTACAGGAAACAAAACAAAGATGCTTCAATTTGTTTAGCATATGTTTACTTCCTGAGCTCATTGTTGTGTTTCCTTGAAATTGTGCGTTAGTTTGCTGGAATGCATGCTGCATACTAGTTTATTTACATGTCAAGATGCACGTGAAATGACATAACGGAAATGCTGTTGGTGTATAGAAAAGTTGGTTCGGGTCGGCTTTACCAAGAACAGTTCCGAAAGCGAAGAGTTCATTACACTACATTTGCCAGCATTGAACGTAGACAGCGTGAAAGAGGGTCCTTAGGTAGAGGAGCAGAAGGTCAAGGACGGCCACATTCTGAACGAGGAAGATGCGAGAAAATCCTGCAGATCGTACTCACGCCATCACTCGACAATTGTAGCTAAGTCGTAGCACTGTAGAAAGAATTGAGCAGGAAATGTTTTAACATTATCACCTTGAAAAGCTCTATGCAATGAGGCCTCTGCGACAGCAATTTTGTCAGTAGTAAGTGGACAAAATTGAAAACGATATAGTGTTTGCATCCCATGTCATGTTCACAGATGAAGCAATTTTCACACGTGAGCAGTCATTTAACTGTCGGAATTCACATGTTGGACCTTTGAAAATCCCCATGCCACATTTCAGGGATCACATAAACTGAGATTTGGTGTTAATGTATGAGCCGGTATTGTGGATAGCTTCTTAACAGGACCATACATTTTGCCGGCCCAACTCAGTGCTTACAATTACTTATTATTTCTGCAATAAGTTTTGCCTGATCTAAGGGAAGCCGTTCCCCTTTTTATCAGACAGGACATGTGGTTTCAGCATGAAGGGGCACCAGCTCACTTTGGTGCTGAAGTATGTCATCATCTTACGGCTACATACGGTAATCACTGCACAGGCAGAGGTGAACCCATTGCCTGGCCAGCATGCTCCCCTTGACTTATTTTTGTGGAGGCACATAAAGACTGTAGTGTATGAAACACCTGTTGAATCTGAAGAAGACCTTGTGGCTCGAATAACCTGCACAGCTGGCAAAATCAGGGATATGGCTGGTGTCTTTGCGAGAGTATGACAGAATATGGCACGCCGATGCATTGCGTTAATCGCAATGGGCATGCATTCCAACATTTGCTTTGAATAGTAAAACTGTGATTAATTGTAAAAAATGAGATGTTTTGTTTCGGTGTTCTGAGTTTGTTTCTTGGATTAAGTTATAAGCCTACCAAGATAAACGCAATACTAAGTTGCATTGTTGATTTTGCTGTAAATACTTAAACTGAGTGGGAGGAGTAATGACATTAACTCATCTAGCGCTTAAACGAAACACCTCAGCAAAAAAATTTCGGTAACAAAATGTGTTTAAAATAATGCATCTATCAGCGCACAAAGTTTATCGGTTTAATTTTGGGGCCCCCTGTTTAAAGTTTCAAAATCACGGTATTAAATATAACATTTGTAGTGAAATACTCAAACATGTCTGTAATCCATTGTGGTCTATTCACGTTATGCAATTTTGTTAATTTTGCAGCAAATGCAAATCATGAAAGGCAAATTAGAGATAAGAGAAAGAACTGACTAAGAGTTACAAAATTTCAGGAAAAATTAAAGCAGGATAAAGATGGCTGGGAGGATAAAGATATAGAGTGGCGCACAGCTCACAAGAAAAGCTTGTGTTAAGGAAAAAAAAATAAAACCAGAGAAGCAAATACTGCGATAGACGCAGGTAGGAACTAAAGAAATTAAACCCCTTAGATCTAGTTTAATAAAACTTTCTTCTGCACTTAGAAAACACCAAAACAGTATCAAATCTGCCAATAATTTACTGCAGAGCCTGTGTCTCATGTGTTGCGACACCTACTGAGGTGTCTTGAGACATCAGTATACGCGACTCATTAAAGTAAGATACGGCTACGTTTTAATCATTCCAAAACTTGAGATGCACCTCATTACCAAGCAAGGTGGTGGCGATCAAGGTCATCATCAGCTTGAGTCGTTGAGTTTTATTCATACAAAAGCAAGACACATCTGGCATGTTTTAAGATACATCTCACTTTTATTCATACCACCCATACTATTAAACCACCCTTACTACTTATATGGAGAAAACTGTCTTGCTGATTAACTTCAGTGTCTTTTTTTTTTAACATTTTTTCAATGCTAAGTTATAACACATAAGAGATATTAATTGTGAAGCCAGATTTAATTAAATTTTTCTCAATACTGAGTTATAACACATAGGAGTGTTGTGAACCCAGATGAGAACTGGTGAATAGTCCAAACTCAATAAAAAGAACAATGAAAATGCATGTGGCACCGGGCAAACACCAAGCTCATGTATAATGTCGCTTTAAAAACTCACATAGGTTAACATGTTCCGTGAATCACCAATGCACAAATCCAAGAAATGCCCTTAAGCAATCACTCATAGTCCCTGCTAAACTCCTAACATAATAATACAGACACACAGTAATTTAAACGTTTTTGGATGAACTTACAGCATTGATCATTGGCTGAACAGTGGTAATATTACTAGCATATTAGTTACATCAGCAAATTAACTCCCTTCTTCCTCATTCTAACGTTGCTTATTTAATGATGACACATAACTGGCTCGTCTGAAATAATCTTAGCAGCAAGATAAGTTATGAACACAATAAAAATATTTCCCAGCTTTGCTGATGTTGCAACAACAATACCAAATCTCCCTCCTGAGTCCTTGAATTTACACCTTATGTGCAGCAAACACTAGTAATGCAGTTATTGCAGTCATATGTCAGTTATTGCCATGCTTTACTTCTGAGGTCAGCTTTAATTGTTAGTCACAGTATAACTATTGCAGTTCAGTTTTCTTCTCATAAAGTTATAGACGTTGTAGCAAACAGCTCTGTTGACTTCTTGTATTAATTTGCTGTTTTTCAGCCTAGCATATTATATTTTATTGTGATAATTGTATAAATTGTTAGTAATTGAACAGTGTAGTGTTTCATTATGAAATACAGTACAGTAGATTATTTCAGTAAATCTAAGTCCAGGGTTGGAAGTCCACAACAGAAAATTGCCCGCATACTGTAAAGTACATGAAACCCTCTTCCTTTTAGATTAAGGATTGAGCATAATTGTTGCATTTTCTTCATTTTTGGGTTAAGGGTTTGGACAAAACTTGTCTGTATAGTGCTTCGCAAATTTTGCTGTTTGACTTAAATAGCACGAAGTTGTTGGGTCCAGGTTTGATTTTGCTGCAGGAGACTAGGCCACTAGATAAGCCTACTGTGGCCTTTCATGCAGAAGTTTTAATTATTTTGCTCCGATGCAAGAAACAGCCTCATATGTAAGGGATAATTATTTAGCACCCCAAGCGCTGAATGAACTCATTGCATTTTTTAGACGTCCGAAAACATTTATGGATTTGGAGAGGTTGATTCCTGCAATTAACAAATGCACGGTAGCAGACTGCTTTAGTGAATTGGGAGTCCTGATTAAATTCGGTCACCAATTGACTGCGTCCCGGTTAGATGCTGGTGCCATGCCTGTCGCAACCCAGGCCATCTGGCTCGGGATTGCCCTGGACGTGCTCAGCCATGTTCTGGACGGGTACCGTCGCCTGGGGCGACGTCCTTCTGATCCGAGTGTTGGGCTCCGGTTCAGGCTCTTATCAATTCAACTCGAGAGCCGAGAGTAGTGGCAGTCGCGAATTCATCATGTCCTCATGAGCAAATTATTTTGGGACGTACTTCGGCACGTTTCTCGTTGGACTCGGGAAGTACAGCCTCATTACTACACTCTACATTTTTTTATTTGCATCAAACTGTTTTGTGCTAAGCCCATTAGAGTGAATGTTAAAATATAGGCATTGGAGAACAAAAATGAGGCGAAGGATCTGGTTACTCGCTGTGTGCAGTTTTCCGGATTCACCTGGAAACATTCGTTTTTTGCTTCCGGAGCATTTACCTGTTCCGTAGTATTAGGCGTCGATTTCATGTCCCGCTTAGGGTTACGGAAATGAAATGACGTTTTATTTATGGACGCTCTTTAACAGCTGTGGTTCTGAGCGTCCCATTCTATACTGGGTAAGAAAGACCGCTTAAGTTTGCTCAGAGGCCTATTCTTTCAGGCCTGAGGTTCCTTTATGTGCCGTAAATCTACGACACGGGACTCCAGGTTTTACATCCCTTCCGAAGGATGCCATGCTAAGGATTTTTACGCCCGAAAAAATCCACCATCTTCCGCCGGGTTTGAACCCGCGACCTTGGGTATATCAGGCTAGAATGGTAACCACTATACCGCGGAGGGCAACTAGGTTAACCCCTCCAAAGATGACGGTATTGAAATCTTAAGATCATTGAAATGCTGGATCTGGGTATCTTTACACCCTCTGACTCTCGGTACAGAGCCCAATATTCTTGGTGACGAAGGGAGAGGACGATTTGCAACCGGTGGTGGACTATAACCTGATCAAGAAGACAATTTTTATAAAGTCCACGCCTTTGCCCGATCTTTATACTGCGGCGCATCATTTTGCGGGGCTAAGTTTTTCACCTTAGATACCGTTAGTTGAACATAGTAAGCACGTTATCGCTTATACCACTCCGTGGACCCTTTACGAGTTTAACTGTATTCCTTCTGGTACATCGACGGGTGCTCAGACCCTATCGAGATTGGATAGGTTTTCTAGGACATTTAAGTTTCACTATCTTTATCATTACATGGACGATGTGATCGTGTACTCCTCGGATTTTCAATCGCATTTTAAACGTCTTCGTGAGGTTTTCCGCAGTTTGCAAACGGCCGGTCTCACTGTTAATACTCTAATGGAGGTGTGCACCGAGTGATTACGGTTTTGGGGTTATTTTGTGTCTTTGGGGGGAATTACAATTGATTTGGAACGGACTGTAGCATTACAGGAAATAGAGCCTCCATTCAATAAATTGACTCGCTTTATAGGTATGGTTGTTTTCTTTTCAAAGCTAATACCAGAATTCGCTTATTGTGCGGAGTCGATTTGCATGTTGCCGGTGTTCCGTTTGTTTGGGGGAGGGCTCTCAGCAGGATTCTTTTGACGATCTTAGGAATGCTGTTGCTCGTTCCTGTCTGAACCTTTCCAGATTTTGATAGAGAATTTGTTGTGTGCAAACGGACATCTCCACTCATTCGGTTGCTGCGGTTCATAATTAAATAAAAAATAATTTATACCCCCCGAATTAAATTCGTTTATTAAAAAACTAGATACCCACTCATTCGGTTGCTGCGGTTCATAATTGAATAAAAAATAATTTATACCCCCCGAATTAAATTCGTTTATTAAAAAACTAGATACCATTAAAAACGATAAACATTTCATTTTTACAGATATTCTTGAAGGTCGCCGTCCCATATACTATGTTTCTCGGACTCTCTCGGCTCTCGAGAGGAAGTGTTCTGTATACGAACTTGAAACGCTGTCTGTCTTGCTTGCCTTCGAGAAGTTCAGGCAATATATTAAATATGTGCCCTTCCGTCAGGAATGCGATAACCAGGCTGCTACGTGGGATTTGGCTACGTCTAGAAGGACTGAGCATTTAGCTAGATGGGGGGGGGGGAGTTAGGATATTAAGTTTCAATTTAAGCCTATCCATATTAAAGCAAAGGAGAATGTGGTAGCTGACACGTTGACCACAATCTTTCAAACGAATATGGAAGAACGGTCCACTATATCGGTGGTACACACAGTATTTGTGTTCAATGCCTTGTCAGAATTGCTCACGTGTTTAAAACGGCATCAACGGAAGATCAGGAGCTATCTCACTTGATCCGGAGATTAAAGAAGGTAAAGAAAATATCCTTATATGTGTAACGCAAGGGGGTTTGGTATGCAAATCCTGCTTTGACCACCAAACAAAGTCGTTCTGCCGGCGGCAATTTTTTGGCAGTATTTACATTGTTCCATTTGTCCTCTGCAGATCACTTGGGATTTATAAGACCAGGGAGAAAATAAGACATTTCCTTTGGAAGGAAATTAAATGGCGTGTTATTTATGGACGCTCTTTAACTGCTACGGTTCTCAGCGTACCATTCTATACTGGGCGTGAAAGACCGCTTAATTTTGCTCAGAAGCCTCTCTATTAGACTTGAGGTTCTTTTACGTGCCGTAAATCTACGACACGGGACCCACGGCTTTACTTCCCTTCCTAAGGAAGCCATGCTAAGGATTTTAACGCCCAAAAAATCCATCGTCCTCCGCCGGATTTGAACCCGCAACATTGGGTATATGAAGTTAGCATGGTAACCATTACACCACGGAGGGCGACAGGACAATTCAACATCCGATTATGTCTCTAGGTCCTTGGAGAAGCTTTTTATCGACTTTGTGGGCCCCTTCCCAGGTCTACCCGGGGCATTGTGTATATTTTCGTTCTGACAAATGTCTTCCTGAAGTTCGCTTGGTTTTTTTAGTAGCTCGGTCTATCGTAGCTACCGTTATTTATGCTTTACCTAGTTTTCAAGTTTTGGTGTCGTAAAAGGGTCCTTAGTTTACCGCTGGTTCGGTTAGAAATTTCGGTTATAATTGGGGTCAAACATGTTACGATCACTCCTTATTAGCATAACTCTTCTCATACTGAGAGGGTTAACCGGAATTTCAATTCGGCCCTGATGTCTTGTCATTCAACACGCCAGAGCCATGGGGACTCGAATTTGGCCCAATTGCAGTCTTCATCTCAGCACGGCATGAAGCTCATAAGAGTGTTCCTTTTTCGCTGCTCCTGAATTATATTCTGAATTCTACCTTGTCTAACCTTTAGACATTGTCATATCTTCCTGATAAGACTACACAGCAACAACGTTCTGAAAATTGGCATAATACTTTTAATAATTGGCTTGGCAAAGAAGTAAGCGCCGACATGAAGGTTCTAAACCGTCCTAGTTTAGGGAAGGTTCCAAGGAGATCTGTCGCAATCAAAAGTTTACTGTTCTGCGGATAAATTGGCTCCAAACAGTGTTCCAATGTTTAGGGGTGTTTCTTGTTGGGACGACGCCAATCAACAGTTGTGCCGAGAGCGAGCGCATATTTCCCAATTAAAACTCACATTTAGCCAATCATGTTGCATTGATTTGAGTACTTGTGCACCGTGCTTTAATCAATAGTTTTGTTTATTTTTTGTTTAATGTAATGGGAGGGTATTTTTGTCCTTAGTAAGCTCCTTCTCAGTTTTAATGTCTATTTATGTAAGCCAAGTAGCTCGAGCCGTGTTCTTCCGAACCGTTGCTTTCTAGTGTGGGATTTGTTTCAGGTGCTTCCTCTTCCTGTTTTCACCTATCCTAGAAATCGAGGCATTGTGCGTGCACTGCAATTTTCTACAATCTGGGCTGTTGCGAAGTGCTTCATGCCAGACTTGCTCCTCCCGGAGGTTCTGCGAGTTGACGGCTGTGAATTGTGTTGCTGTCGGTGACTTACACGCTATGTTGCACTTCCACGCTGGTGGCCGGGTATCTTTGGGTCTGTAGGATGGGGTTGAGCGATGAATGGCACCTCCGCTCCCAGCTTCCTGTATATTCATCTGCTCATTCTGGTATACTTCTCTGAGACATGCTCGTCTTCGATGCTCACCTGCTCAGAAAATGTCTTTACTGGATCTGTAATGCATCGTATGTTGAGAGTATTTAGTACCTTTATGAATGTTTCCCTTCCTCCGGGAGTTAGTACGCCTGTGAATTGTTTACTTTTCTTAAAACTGGTACAAGATCCGCTAGGAAATGCTATACCTCGATCCTCTTGGTCCCTGACTATCGAAGCGCTTCCTTTTGTGCTATGTTTCTCTATGTTCCCTATTCCCACCCGCCTGGGGTAATTGTTGCCCGATATAGCGTTTTTTGGGGGGTGCGGTAGGAGTCAAACAATTTTACAGCATATTTGTATTTATTTTTATTTTTTTACAAAAGTTATTCATGGTTGCTTAGTCATTACTTGATTCCCACCCGAGGTTTTCCTTGCTTCCCGGCCGAGCCTGAGATCGCAAGTTGGCTGCGGCCTCTGGTTGGTTCCGCGGTGTGCGGTTATTTACGTCAGGCAGTGGGTTCCGGCTGGGATTCAGAGGCAAGTAGTCGATTTCTGGAGGGAGACGAGAGAACTGCGAGCAAGTTGTGTGCGGTGAGAGGCCGTGGGAGTGAAGTGAATTCACGAAAGGTTCTGTAGATTTCTTTAAATTGGGAAGGTGAGACATTCCCTTGGACCTAATGTGAATTTTAGAAATTAAGAGTTTTGGGGAGATTTGAGTTTGCGGCGTTTTCTTCCTTCGCGAAACATAAACGAAAGATTATTGGGACTTTTGTTGTTATTGTTGTGAAATTTGACATGTTAATGCCTGAGCCACCTTCTCGGTGAATCGGAGCACAAGCATACATTTTTTGTTGTATATTTCAATCGGAAATTCTGCGTCAGATTGGGCAAGTTCTTATTACTTTTGTCATATGGGATCTTTCACGGTTAAAATACAGTAGTGCTTAGAGCTACGTGGCGACTTACTGTTTTAGAGGGTTATCGAAGGTTATTTCGCTTGTTTTATTGTATGGGACACATTTTTACTTTCTCCATACGCACTATGTATACAGTGTATAGAGAAAGTATTGCACTCCACCAAAAATTCGATACCGAGATTTCACCGGAAATATATGTTTTAGGGTCCCCAATATCCAAAAAAAGAATTTTCACAAAAAAGTCCGTGTGTGTGTGTGAACACGATAACTCAAAAACGAAAAGTCGGTAAAATACCAAACTTGGTATTTAAGTTTAGTATCTTCCAGGGATGCGACACGAAGATTTTGAGAAAAATCCCCCCACCCCCAACTGCCCTTTACATGGAACTTTTTTCGAAAATTTTGATTTTCTCAAAAATGGCTAACGATTTTGATTAAAATTTCGTATATTAAACATATTTACCTGACAAATAAAATGTATATCTTGAATTTTCTGGGAATAGCCTCTGAAGAGTAGTTTATTCTGAATGAATTTTACTAAATTTTGAATAACTGCTAAACCGTAAGAGATGGACAAAAACTTACTACACAAAAAATGTAGAGCACATTAAAACACACAATTTATGTTATATACAGTTTTTTCGTGGAGTTCGTCGTTTTTGTGACATTCCTTATTTTTGGTTTCTGCTATGAAAAACGTATACTTTTCTCATACAGGAACTTGTCAACTCCTATCCATATAAACAACGGACCTTCATTGACATAGCAACCAGCTTTTGACTATCACTTTAACCTACGGTTGTCCCTTATTTCGCTCCTACTTACAAGGAAGCAAGTAATTAGACTATTTCTGCTATTTTTTTCTAATTAGCATAAAGTAAATAGAAGTATAGGCTTTTTAAGAATTATTTGTTGCAGGGATATGGAGAAAGTCATGTGAATGTTACACATCAGATTTTTATAAAAAGCAGCTGTTATAAGAACTAAAAGTACAAAGTTTTAACGTTTGCGATCTGTAAGGGATTTTTTTTTAAATTAGTTTATTTTGATGTAGAGATGTGTTGCATACTGTGGGTACCCTTACTGCTGTTAATAAAAGTATTTTTGTAATGCTATGGTTAAGCCGATAGAGATAAGGAGGTCGCGGTTGGTGTGTTAGTTACGCCCTATTCAATCCCATGCCGGTGCAGTTCGTTCTTGAGGAAGGAAAGTGCTTTCCCTGGCAAATAGAAATAATTTTTCACTGACATGCAGTTGTGATGACTTTAATGAGAAATTAAAGATTTAGAAACAAGTTAGTATACATTGCAGAGTAAAAGAGTAGACTTTTTTTGACAGGGGGATACACAGACACGTTATATATATTTTATTAAGAAATAGGAATATTAACCTGAGTTATTATTTATCAGTGGTGAGTTTAAGGTTTTTTCACTAGAAAACTGGGTCCAGTAGTAACTCTTTACCAGATATATAGACAACTTTTATAAGGAAACTGCTTCCTCCTATATAATCTTAATTTATGATTCCATTGGGGTAAACTAAATCTTGAGAGAGTGTGAGAGAGAGAGAGAGAGAGAGAGAGAGAAAGAGAGAGAGAAAGAGAAAGAGAGAGAGAGAGAGAAAGAGAGAGAAAGAGAGAGGTGATTGATTTCGAAAACTGTTATTTGAGAGTGGGATTTCTTGGTAATTTTTCTTTGGGTAGTTAAGCTAAACTAGTGCACGTGAGTTAGTGCTGGATAATAGCTTTGATTAAAACATTAGTTTGTTTTGGAACAGAGTGGCTTCCTTTAATTTTTAGCATAAACTTGTATTAAATAATTAACTATTGTTCAATGAAGGTTAAGAGTTGGGGCAGATGAAGTGCTTTTCCCCTCGAGAATAAAGCACTACATTCAGATAAGTATACTTAAAAAGGCTTAGTTCTCTCTTATGTTTATGAAGGAAGAAAAGTTAAGAAAATTTTTATATGTACTTATTTAGTTTTAGGACCAGCAAGAAGGTACTTTGGTTTATAATTGGAATAACATGGAACGTAGGAATTTAGGTAAGGAAATCTCTCCTTTTCAAACTCAAGCAATTTATAACCACAAACTAGAGGTGCTTACCTTAGTATAGTTGCACCGTTGGGCATTGTTATTTGTTATTCAGTAGCTTAAATATTTTCACTTCAAATTAAATACAAATTGAAAGTGACTATTTTGGTGAGATTCCTGGGAATGCTAAGTAAAAACAAAAGTTGAATGATTATACAGGGGTTATAATATAACTGTGTTTCTAGAAGGAAGTATTTTCCAAAAACTTTAATGCCTTATTGAAAATTGAGTTATAATAGGGGAAGTTTTTCACTAGAACATTATCTTAACTTTCTTGAGGATTATTTAGTTGCAAGGAAAGTGTTTTCTCGGGTAGACTGGAGCAAATTTTCAAATATTATGCAGAGATTATAACTTAATAACAGAGCCCTTTTGAGAGAACTTTATTAAAATTTGATAGTCGGAAAAAGAAAATAATTTTCCTGTAACTTAATATAACTTTAAGGGGATGACTTTGTGATAGCTTTTCGATAGACAACTAACATTCCTCTGTGGAAATTCTTGTTTTGTACGGAAAAATACTGTCACCGGAGATATAAATAATCCTGAGTCCTGGTACTGTTGGAATTTCATGAGGCATTGGAATATTGTTATATTGTTGTTACAATATTATCCCCATGTGTTACAGAATGAATAAAAGTGGAAAATGTGCCATTTTTTTTAATTTATTCGTCTGACTCATAAATGAGTTTGCCAAGTAACACAGAACAATATACATTTAGAGGTTTTAACAAAAAATGTTATAAGTGAGTATTACATAAAATATTTTATCATATGTTATAATAGTTATATAAAATTAAGCTATGAGAACAAATTGTAGCAGATTATAAAAGATGTGCAACAATAAAAGTTATAACAATAAAAGAGAGAAAAAACTACAAAAATAAAGTGATTTATAAACCATAATACATTTTACGTTCTATTCAAACCATATAAATGATTTCGAAAAATGGCTACGGAATGTTTTATGTTTTCCGTAATCGTTTGTTCCACACTTCTGTTAATTTTATATTTTGCCCTCCATTTCACAAACATACTTGTAATTGTTCCTCGAGATCCAAAAAATAGGCCTACTATTGTTATGTTTCTGAGATTGTATTTTTCTTTAAAATATGGTATGGTGGGCTCATATATTTTCTATTTTTCCAGATGAACTTGTTGAGGTTGGCCTTTATTCAGTTCAAAGCGGATGGTCGGGTCTATTATCTCTGCTTCTGATTTTCTTCTGTTTATCACAATGATGTCTATGCGACCACCATCAGCTAGGCAGTGAACTTCCTCGTAAACTTCTAGACCAGTTTCACATAAGTGTCTGCAGTGATTTGTGCTTGAAGATCGTCCAGGAATACTGCGAAGTGAAGCTACCATTGCATTCATTTTCAGTATGTACCTCCATTCCGAACTACTCAAGCCTTTTTTTATTAATTAGCCAGGTGTTGCGGCTGTAACTTCTGAAAATAGTTCCACTTTTTTTCCTTTATGAGGATGGAAACACCAAGCCTGGTATTCTTTGTCACGTAAGGTGATTCTCAACTGTCTGACTGTTTTATCAGATCGTTCCATTTGTAGAGCAGAAAAGCAGTGGTTTGTGATGGCTTCTTCATAATTTCGTACTACGTTGACATGTGGATCGCTCAGTAACTGCAGCTTGATGTTAATATTCAGTTGCTGAAGAGTTACTTACTCTTTGTGTTTGTATAATGTTTACCTTCCTTTGTTTCATTCTTGCCATAAACCTGGGAACTAGGACTTATTGTGAGTAGTAGTATTTTCGTTTATTAATAATTGTGTGGCCTACACTTCTTCCTACACCCAGGGAAGGAAAAATAATACTGAAGACGAAACGAGCATTCTTGCAAAACAAACGCCGCTCAACATTTTCTATTAAGCATTTTACAGGGAAGGAATTTGTGAAACGTGCTAAATATTATTTAAGCTTTCACATTGTGTTAGCTCTTCAAATCAGACATGACCGATTGTGATCCAGCAGCGCCGTTGCGCAACCTAAAACGAAAACGCACCCGCGAACGAAATAATATCACAAGATTGGCAAACTTAATCAATTCTTATACAGAAAATAAGACAGAGGATTATGAGCATTATAAAACTCGCTTGTCAGACACATTGGAACGATTACTTAAGTTCGATGACGAAATTCACGATCTCCTCACTGATGAAGAATATGACACAGACGTAACCACTTGCGAGGAGTATATTGACACTGCCAAGCGAGCTATACAGAAGACCTCCCGAGGGATTCTGAACTACAATTCCAAAGACTTAGGATCCAACACTACGTCCAGGTTTCCACGGCAGCTCCCGTACCATCGATTTTCCACACTGTCAAACTACCACCTATAAAATTAGAACCGTTTTCAGGGGACATCGAAAACTGGATGCGCTTCTGGGAGCAGTTCGAGGCTTCTGTACATAGTGACACGTCTCTTTCAACGATTAACAAACATGTTTTCCTTCGAGGGTATCTCGAAGGGGAACCTAAAGCACTGGTAGACGGCATTGCAATCACAGCCTCTACTTACGAAGAGACGAAGAAAATATTAGTATGGGGACAGGAGTAGAATAATTCAGACTCATCTTGCCTACCTGGAAGAATTAAAACCTAGCCACTTCACGTCTCCGGAGAAACTCAACACAACATATATCGAGTGTAACCGGAGGATTCACGCACTTCGGACGTTAGGTGAGGACATCAATGGATACGGACGAGTACTTGCGCCAAAAATGCTTCGCGCCTTCCCCGATGATATCTGTCGACGCTGGATTATTCACGCCAAGAGAGAGAGAGAGTATATCCGATGATGATGGTTAGTTTATGGGCACTCAACTACAAGGTCATCAGCGCCCTTATTAAACAAATCATGGCAAAAGCCAGAGATAAAACGCAATAAGAAATATTATAAATAAGAAGGAAAGATTCATCTAAAAATGTAATCATAGAAAAAGCCACAGATTGGTGATTTGAGAAAAGAAGAAAAAAAATCGAAACTAATACAAAAAACAAGGATAAAAACTAAACCGAAATTTGAAGGGTATCTTCGATAAAAATTTAAAAATCTTAGCTACCGCTCGACTATTGTCCGCCAGGACTTCTGCAAGACTGACCGGCAGTTGCAAGAGAATATATCTGAGGGCGATATTCTTAAACTTATGCAGTTCTTGAGTGACGAGGTAAACGGAGCACTGATAAGTCAGAAGATCCGCGGTGATACGTCACAAATGAGCAGTACCATGCCAACAGCAGCAACATTTCACGTCCGTTCCAAAAAACACCAGAAAATCTAAAGGAATTCTAGGCCCTTATTGCGTCTTTTGTGAGAAACGTGGCCATTGGGCACAAGATGGTCAAGAGATTACAGACGTTCACGAAAGGACTCAGAAACTAAAAACCATTAATCTGTGCTTCTTATGCCTGAATCGCGGCCACATTGTACAACAATGTAGCAAAAGGGGTAAAGCTGCGTGTTCAAAATGCAAGAAAAGTCACCATCGAGCCATTTGCACAGAACAGAGCAGTCCTTCACTTATTGCTTCCACGATTCAACATCACTCAAGTTTGATACTGATTGTTCTAGTTTCACTTACCTGCAAACAGCACAGATCTTAGTAACAGAACTGGAATAAGAAAACGCACACGCTGATTACTAGACTGGCAGTCACTCAAGTTTCATAAGTAAAACCTTGGCAGATCACTTACAACTAAATGCTATTGGCCACAGACCTGGCAGTTACGGCCTTTGAATCAGCGGAAACTGCACACTTTAAGTGCAGGCTACTCAAATTCGTCGTCAGCAGTGTCTCCACAAATTTAAAACTAAACTTGTCTGCATTTGAAAGTGATAATACATACTCACCACTTCCGACAGTACCACAAGACATTGTCACGTGTTCCTAAAATCACATCCTAGAGGAGACGAACACAACCCACCTATTGAGATTCTGATAGGAGGACCAGTACTGGAAGGTGATGAAACATCATCAGCCTATATGCTTATCAAGTACGTTGGTTTTTCTTCCATCTCATTTTGGCTGGATTCTTAGCGGAAGTAGATCCGAAGTTTCAGTTAACCATGTAACTGTTAACTTCATTCACTCAAGTGCACAACTGCCGCCAGAATATGACGCGAGACACTTCTGGGATTTAGAAACGTTGGGAATCCAAGATCTGCAAGGGAGGGCACTTACAACCAAAGATGCTACCATCTTACAAGAGTTTCACGATAATTTTCAAATGGAGGACGGGAGGAGAGTAGTTTCATTGCCTAGAAAGGGGGATGATGTTTTACCCTCTAACAAAAGCAATGCTGAGAAACGTTTTGCCCGTCTGCAGAAAAAACTCGCAAACAACACTTCATTTCAGGAGATGTATTACTCACAGATGTTAGACTACATTCATAATGGCAACATAGAACCTACAGTAGACGGCAATTCTTACGATGATTACTATTTGCTCCATCATGCTATTAAAAGGGAAAAACGAGGTGAAATCAAATGGAGAAGTGTTCGACACATCATCATACGCGAGTAACTCTCCATCTCTCAACCCTTGAACCTGGCACCAATTTATCAGAAATTTTGTGAACATTATTTCGTTTTCGTTTACACCGAAAGGCTTTAATTGGCGATGTAACGCAAGCCTTATTGCAACTGAGTTGAACAAAAAAAAAAAAAAAAATCGAGACCTCGCAAGGTTCTTATGATTTCGAGTCACTGAAGAAAATAGATCTTGGAGAACGACCGAAGATGTCATCACTTATAGATTCGCGCGCTTGCCATTCGGTCTCACATGTAACCCCTTTCTACTGTAAGCTAATCTACAAGAACTCGCCTCTAAGTCTCAAGATAAATTTCCACTGGCAGCAAAACCTCTGGAAGGCAGTACTTTCGTGGACGATACTGCTGTAAGCGTTGAAGATGGCAATCAAGCAGTGACTTTGTACTATGAGTTGACTGGCTTACTGAAGCAAATTAAAATGACAATGGCTAAATGGGCTACTAATTCTGAAGTACTGAATAACATATGGAAAGCTGAGGGACACGAAATAAAGAAAGAAACTGGAGTTCTAGGGGTAAACTGGAACACAGTCAGATACCCTAATCTTTCACCAACAAGAATCTTGCGTAAAATCCTTAGCATGGCTTCCTTCGGAATGGAAGTAAAGCCGTTGGTCCCGTGTCGTAATTTATGGCACGTAAAAGAACCTCAAGGCTGACAGAGGCCTCTGAGCAAAATTAAGCGGTATTTCACGCCCAATATACAATGGGACGCTGAGAACCACAGCGGTTAAAGAGCGTCCATTAATAATAAAAAAAACGCCATTTACCAAGATATCTCTACTCACTTGCTAACAGAACCAGCCACTAAACGACAAATGCTGAGAACAATCTCAAGATTTTATGACCCACTTGGAATACTTTCGCCAGTTTCAGTAGAAGGTAAAATTCTGTTTCAAGACACGTGGTTGATGGGAATAGATTGGGACGAGATTCTACCTCGTGACATCGCATTAAATGGCACACCTGGATTTAAAGTCTTCCTAACCTCTCAAACATTACGATCCCACGATGGATTGGTATATTCATCTGGACGCCTGAAACTTCGCAAGTCCACGTGTTCTGCGACGCATCAGAGAGGGCCTTCGGTGCAGTACTATATGTCAGGACAGAATATGAGACTAACGCTTTAGTCCAGTTAGCTTGCAGCAGAACTAGGTTGCTCCCATTAAGAAAGTGACACTTCCACGTCTTGAATTAATGGCATCCTTGATAGGTGTCCGACTTCTGAAATACTTCTGCCATTCTACAGGGTATGACGTCACTAAGGCGACACTATGGAGGGATTCCATGGTCACTCTAGGATGGATTCGCAGCGACGCTAATCGGTGGAAAATCTTCGTTTACAGCCTTGTTACGGAAATTCAGTCCACTATTTCACCGGCCCAATGTAGACAGTCCTGGACAAGAAAACCCAGCAATCTTTTATCTCGGGGAATTACTGCCACAGCATTACTTCAGTCTACGTTGTGGCGGAGTGGTCCATTATGACTCAAGAACCATTTCGATTCGTGGCCTCGAAATGAGGTCTCTAAAATCACACTTCCTGAAATGCGGAAAACAAGTCAACAAGTATTGACGATAAACACTTTTGAGTCCCCTGTTAACGCTGGAAGGTACAGTTTTTACAGTAAACTATTGCTCATAACAGCATGGACTCTACGATTCATACAGAACACACGTTCTGCTGGAGAACTCACTGCTTCGAATTTTCCACTGCACGGATTCATTGGATTAAGACTGTGCAAAGAGAATCTTTTCCGGATGAACTTCACGCACTCAAACACAATCAGCCACTGCCCAAGAAATCTAAAATTGCACGTTTCAACCCTTTCATAAAGAACGGAGTCATTCATCTTGGTGGATGCTTGCAGTTTGCCAACAGTCTGTCTCCAACACAACGTCATCCCATACTACTCGATGGGCAGCACCACTTTGTTCACTTATTGATCCAAAACAAACATACCAGACTTCATTATATGGGTGTTCGGACTGTTCTATCCGAGGTTAGAGACGAATTTTGGATTCTCGTGCCCCCAAACTATAAAAAGGACACTTCCTTGCAAACTGGCAAAAGCCCCATTTGCACAAGCAGTTGAAGCTCCTCTTCCTAGTGGCCGAGTGACACCACTAAAACCTTTCAAAGTAACGGGAATTGATTTTGCTGGCCCTGTATATATTAAGGTGGGAAACGAAGTTAAGAAAGCTTATATTACGCTGTTCACCTGCGCAACAACTCGTGCAGTCCACTTAGAGCTCTGCACTTCTACGAACACAGACAGTTTCATCTCTGCACTTCAGCGATTCGCCGGGCGACGCCGATTGCCGCATAGTACTTATTCTGACAACGCCCAGACTTTTCATGCTTCAAATAGAGAATTAACTGAGTTATGGAACACTCTCGCCGCTTCAAAAACCAAGCAATATCTTGCAGAAAACAACATTACTTGGAAGTTCATTGCTCCCAGGGCTGCTTGGTGGGGAGGCTGGTGGGAGAGGATGATAGGAACTATGAAACTTGTCTGAGAAAGGTATTGGGTCGAGCCCAAGTGACGGAAGAAGGAATGAATACAGTTCTCATCATGACTGAAACAACCCTTAACTCAAGACCAATCGGATAGTGCAGAATCACAGCCATTGACACCATCACATTTTCTTTGTGGTCAAAGGTTAACCACAATACCTAGTGGAGCTGAGCCTGAGGTGAAGAACAGTTTAACAAAACAATTCAGACCTCAACTAGCAGATGACCTGTGGAAGCGCTGGTCAAAGGAGTATTTGACAGAATTTAGAAGTTTTCACGAAGTTCGTCAAACTGACATGAACTCATCTCAGCTCAAAATTGGAGACATCGCCTTGATCCACGAAGAGGTGCGCCCACGCCAAACATGGAAGGAAGCGCGCTTAGAGGATTTCCGTCGTGAAGGTATGAACATGTAAGGACAATTGTACTCCGCACTGCAGATGGCAACGCAATCACACGTCCTGTCCAGCTGATCGTTCCTCTGGAGATCGCCCAGGGTGGGGAGGATGTTGCACAATGAATAAAAGTGGAAAACGTTCCATGTTTTACTTACTCTTTGTGTTTGTATGTTTACCTTCCTTTGTTTCATTCTTGTCATGTTTTGTATTGGTACTATTGAATTTCGAAAAGGAAAACTAAAGTGACACAGGCCTTGCTAGATCAAAAGGTGTTGACTTGTATGTATAAATGTAGACCAAATTAACCCTCTACTGGTCACTCCACACCATGTGTGTCTGGTGCTGACCGCTCCAGGACAACTTTAAGCTTTGTGATGTAACAGGGGCATATATTTCATTAATACATTCAATTTGGTGCCAAGGATTGGTTACCATTCGTCCGCTTTCTTCCCATTTTCCTCAGTGACTGTTTTGCGACCTTGTGGAAGTATTCTGAAGCTGTGGGAATTCGGGATACTTTCACTGATCTTGATGTATGCAGCGGTCACGCGGCTTCCAGCTGTGCTATATGTGTTGAACAGTTTTCTATCGAATGGACCCAAGGAATCTCGTCTCTTCTAAGAATGAGCAAAACTGGAGCAAGTCTCAGCGAACGTGGCATCGTCTCTTGCGGCGTCAGAAGTTAACGCAGTGACTTCACGGTTGAGAAACGAATATTTTTAGAGTTCCAATCTGAAAGAATGTCTAAACACTGCTGCAGACGGCGTTCCAAAAACGATAAGCCAATAGACGGCAAAGTCGTCTACGAATAAGCAGGTTGACACTCATGGGGGAACACATTTTGAGACAATTAATTGCTATAGCAAACAGTGTAACGCTTAGTACTGATTCCTGTGGAACTCAGTTTTCTTAAATAAAAACATTTGAAGAAACCGAGCCGACTTTTACATGGAAAATGTGGTCACTAAAACTCCTGAATAACCCTAGGCGTCCACGTATATTGCAGTTACATAGCGAACGTAATATCCCTGCTCGTCAACACGTATCATAAGCCTTTTCGAGGTGAAAAGAAATCCAACGGTTTGACAGTTCTGAGCGTCGTTGAAAGCCGCACTGGGTGTTGGTCAGTAGGTTGTGAATTTCCATCCATCGTCACACGTTACATCACCTTGCAAACACAATTGGTGAGGGAAATAGGACGGTACCTGGAAGGAAGACGGAAGAAGAACCTTCAAAATAGCTATGATGATGGCCTCTCGCCACTTTTCCAGAACAGGGGCGTCAACCCAAACACGATTATAGACCTTAATCAGGATATCATTACCTTCAGGAGAGAGATGTTGCAACATCTGGACGTGGATTCCATCAGGACCTGTTGCAAAGTTTCGCGAAGATGAAAATGCATGGTCTAACTCCGCCATGGTGAACAGGCGATTGTAATCCAAGATTTCCAGAACGAAAGGAGAAACCTTGAGATTCCACCTGACCCGTAACAGGAAAAACTTGGGCGAATAATTATTCGAATTAGACATTTGAGCAAAAGCACTACTAAAAGTGATGGCCACGTCAAACATATCAGCAACAGATTCCACGACAGCTGCGGTGATTGGCAAATTTCCGGCCGCGCGCATTAACTTATAATCCACACGACAGAGGAAGGCATATGTCAATTAAATGAAGCTACAAACTTGCCCCATGGTGTCCTTTTGCTATCCTTAATAACCTGTCTAGATTTGGCACGCATCTTCATATACTTTATCAGGTTATCTAGTGTTGGACAGTGCTGGAAAACCCTGAGAACAGGGCTGCTAACACGAATGGCTTTTCGCCAGTCATCCGTCCACCAAGGTACCGAAAATCGATGACAGGGTTGGACAGTCGGCCTAGCTGCTCTGCAGCATCAAGAATTGTTTTCGTAGGAAGTACGAGCAAAACATTCACAGAGTAGGTTTGATTGTTTTTTCACACAAGTCGTGTGTAGGCCAGAAGTTGGATAGGTATATTGCCATGGTAGCTCAAAGGAAGAGCAATCTGCTAGAGACGGGGAGATCAGTGATTCAAATCCCGGCTGACATTGAATTATTTCAGTTTGACTCTACCTATTAACAGAGTCGTGTTCATGTTAATCAAAAACAGCCAACCGGGAGTAGATTCCAGTTGGCTTGATCTAAGCGCCATCTCAGTAAACATGTGAAACATGTACATATCTTGTGTAAGATACTAATACGACATGGAAAGTGGTCACTAGAATGTAAATCAGAGATTATATTCCACTATAAGGAAAATGCTAACTGAACAAACTATTGTATCCAACAGTGTAAAACTGTTGAAAGCATCATAAAGAACTGCAGGATCTCAAGTGTTCAGGAGAGCTATTTGCTTATCTCTCTCACAAGCCTGTACTGAGCCCCAAACTGGACGTTGGGCATTCACATCACCTACCGATAGAAAAGGTGTTGGAAGCTGGGAAACTAGCTCTTCTAAATCAGTGAGCGAGAGGTCATCAGATGGAGGCAGATATAGGGTGACTATACCAGTAGTTCAACATTTAAGGATGCTTCATACTTATATTTGAATGACCTTTGAAAGGCTGTTCCAGTGTCTGGAAGTGCAAATACTATTCTCTAAGACGATGTGCAAATAATAAGTTTACAAAACTAAGAGGTATTCTTAGTAGAAGAAAAAAGGGTATTTTTCACCAGTACTTGAACATATTTAAATAATCCAGATATAATACAGAAAAGTGAGTGCAACATGTAGCTATCTTTCATAGAACTGCTTACAAGTCCCTGCTTTTCCTCCATCAGGAATGCTATCCTGAAATTAGTACTCAACTAGTTTTTCTACGATCTAGAATTAAGAACTATACATGTGTCATCATCACCTCTGAATAACATGAGTTTCATCAGTTTTAATGCCAATTCTTATATCTGTACCATGTAAAATTTTCTGTATGATGCACACCAAGTTTTGGTTTTTTTTCTCTGGAAAATTTATTAGAGCAAAATTCCCCTTCCTTCCAGACCTCTTTTTCCTCATTAGTGCTCTCCTCTTTTTTTAGTTTCTTCATTTTCAGATGAAAGCAAGGTCAACTCATCCAAGCAGTCACCAACTATGAGAATCATTCTTGGCTGGTTTCAGTGCCTATTTCTTTAATGCATCTAGTTTGTTTCCTTTGTTTTTTTTTTTTTCTTCTTTCCATTGATCATATTTATAGGTTTTGCAAGGGTCTGTTTGGATGCTTCTTTGGTTTGCAACCTCCTCCTTAGCAATTAGTTGCTTTAATTTCCTCCTTTTGTTGACTCAACTCCCAATCATTTCTTTAATGACATAACGTAGTAAGCATAGCAATCAGTCTGAAATAATCACTTTTTCTTCTGTGTTATCACTTGTCTTTGTCAGAAGCATGATTTTCATTTAATCTATCCATTTCATTTAACTAAAGAAGAAATAATTTGAGTGAAAGTTTGATTTACTGGAAAACTATAACTCATTTTAGTATTCTAGTAATTGAACACATCATTAGTTAAATATGGAAACCAGTGTTCAAATATTGGTCCCAAGTAACAAATATTTATCTTAATCATAAATTATGATTATTCATAATTTTTGCTACATGTATATGTGCAATGAATTCAAATAACAGCACCTCTTCAAAACTAGCAATACAAAGTTATTCAACTACTGCATTTTGCCTCATAGCGCACCAGAAGTTGAACATCATTTTTTAAACAACAAGGCAACAACAATATTCGTAATCATGAAGTAACCAGTTTACACAACCTCTAAAGTATGAAAAGGAATGAAAAGGAATAAAATTGTGTATGAAAAACGTCACCTAACTTAATGTAAAAAATCGGAACAGTGTTACTTAGCATTTCTTTATCTTTAACCATTTTTACAAGAAGGAATAGTGCAAGTGTTTATTTGAAAATTAATGCTGTTAAAAAAAATTGCAAACATGAAATTCAAAAACATTGGAGCTGGTTGCCAATCTACAAACTATTCACATATCTAATGGAGAAAACTTAAAAAGTTCCCACAGTCTTATAAAATGGAGCTAAAAGTGGTACTGTTCAACCACTGGTACTGCCGCCCTAATTACAAATGGTGAATGACAGTTTAATCCTTACAGCGACTGGATGAGATACTGTGGCGATACTGATTCTGCGAATATATCTCTGATAAGCATAAGTATGCAGGTATACCTTCTTCCGGTCATAGATCACACCTTACAGGGCATACAGTTTGATTTTAAACCAGTCTTGTGGACGGAGCTTAGTCTCTTGCAAACATACGACCAAAGGATCATTCTGGTTAAGCAATAGTTCAAGCTCTAGTTAATGTGCTCTTATTCTGCATATGTTCCATTATTGTGGCATAAGTTCTACATTGTCGTCATATTTTGAAGGTTGCAGTGATCTGTTCAGTTTTTTGGTGTTTGGCTAACACCACTACAGGAAGATAGTCCAGCCTCTGTTACTGTCCTCCCCTGCTCCATTTCCTCCACTGGGGAGGACCCCATCCAATTGAAAATAGAGATTGGCGAAGATGAATGTCGCCAACCTGAGCCCTTCCCAAGAGGATCTCTGAGGAGATTTATGTGGGTTTTTGTTTCCCTTCGTTGTTTTGGGAGCACGCTTTATGCTTTCTTTGAGGAAATCAGTTTTCTCATAGCTGGTCTTGAACTTTATATCAGGTGCATTATATATTATCACTTTGTCCATTTTATTGGTCACTGTAGATTGCTTTTGTGGTGATGTAGCTGCGGCTCTGTTTACAGTTCCAGATTTAGCAGATGTTGTTACCAACTTAGATGTCAAAGGCTTACAGAGTGATTTAAGTGATCTTTTCTGCAATAGTGGCCCCGTTTATATCACAGGTCTGAGTTGCCAATTTCCCGACTTGCCACCGATTTAACTGCAACTGAGCTTTCTCTGAAGACTACTTTATTCTGGATGAATTTTATGGATTTTGCATAACTGGTCAACCATAACAGATAGACAAAACCTTCACACACAAAAAATGTAGAGCACATTAATACACACAATTTATGTTATATACTTTTTTTTATGGAGTTGATTGTTTTGGAGACATTCCTTGTTTTTGGTTTCAGCTTTTAAAAACTTATACTTTTCTCACACAGGAATTTATTAACTCCTGCCCATACAAAGAATGGAACTTCAGTCACATAGCAACCAGCTTTTGACTATCACTTTAACCTATGGTACTCCCTTATTTCGCTTCTACTTACAAGGAAGCAAGGAATAAGACTATTTCTGTTAATTTTTTCTTGATTAGCATGAAGTAAATAGAAGCATAAGCTTTTTAACAATAATTTGTTGCAGAGATGTAGAGAAAGTTATGTGAATGGAACACATCAGAATTTATTATCATTATTATTTTTTATTTGAAGGGATACTTCCAATCCCCAAATTCCCTTCCACGTGTTACTACCATGTGTATGAGAGAAAAAAACAGTGGAAGGGTACATGCAATATAGTGCAATATTTGATGAAGGCAATTATGTACAAGTTAAAGAATAAAGAGGTGTATACCTAAATATTACATTGAATAGATATATCTATTTCTAGTAAATTATTGTTTGAAATAGATATTACCAACATGATAATTGTATCATCTTCATATAGCTTTAAAATCCAGGTGTGTTTATTGTTAGGAAAAAAAAAAAATGGAAACTACTTGAATGATGTTTAAAGATTATATGATTTCAGGCTGTATGTGATCTATGCCATTAATCTGATGCATAATATTCATTATGAAAAATGAATGTTAAATTTAGCATATAATTTTTTTCTCTGCATGGTTCTTTTGAGCCTTATTGCAATGTAACATACCTTTAGATATCTCAATTTGCTTTTAAAAAAATATAACTGATAGCGTGAAACTTTATGTGGTTTAATTTTTCTCCATACATTTGCAATTTGGGTTTCAGAACTAAATACTTGCAGGAAATATTGACATTAACACGTAGTATTAATAAAAACAAGAAAAATTATGGACTAGTTTTCCATTTTACTCTGCAGAAAAATGAATAATTCAAAATAATTCGTACCTCATAGTATGTAGTACTGTCATCAACGTTTATTTGCTATCTTCATTTATTTCCTTCTCACACTACTCCATGTTCTGGTATTTTGCTGTAGTTATTACATTAGGTATGGGTACTACTTGCTTTTTTAACTTTAGTTGTCAGCATCTCTTTGTTGTTTTAACACACTAAGCACCTGAGCCTAAAATGTTTTTGTGTGGCTCCTAGCTTGTTATAGGCCAATCTATCCACCAATCTATTGAACCATATTATTTGCCTTACAAGTTTATATGCTTTTCTGGGATGCTTTGACATTTCACACTCCAAAAGTAGATGTTTTAACACCGAAAATAATTGCTACATATGCAACAGAAGTAGTAATAAAACATGCCCTGAATATTAATATTTCAGTTCACAATTCACATATTTTAACGTAACATGCCTATTAATATGCTTAAAGTGTTAATATATATTTTTAATTGTAGCTATATTATTGCAAAAATTCTAGTAAAATAGGTACCAATTCATGCATTATAAATTTATAGAGGTTTTACTTTGCCTTTAGTAAAAGTTGCTAACATTGATTAAAATTTCACACAATAATCATTTCAACAGTTTATGTGATAATTTCATATCCAATCTAGGAATTGCCAAGCAGCCTACATAAACACCAATTTTCCAAATTAAATTCCACAATCCAAACGATAAAATGATAGTGTAAGATGCATAATAGTAAATATTCAAATTTATCTTATTAATATGATATCTGCAGATGTAAGCCACAAGTGGTTATATTGATTTTATTTTGCTTCTAAACTGTTCATTAGATGTTATTCGAGCTGTGAGCAGGCAATTTATATTCCTTTCTTGTTATATTTCACATATCTGTAATTCCTAAAGTTATTCTTTTAATTCTCATTTATATAGCTCTATTTAATGATTATAGTGATATTGGAGGCTTTGACTTATGAAACAACTCTATGTTAGGTTCACAAATGTTGGATTTTTTAAACTTTTATTTTCTCAAAAACATAAACACATACTTTCAGAATCTGAGGGATACGGAATGAATCTGCTTAAAGAAAAATTGCCTGCCTCAGCTGGGAATCGAACCTGGAACCTCTGGGTGAGAAGTCAGCTCGCTGACCACTAGACCTTGGAGAGAGCCAATTCCTAAAGTTGTATCTGTAATTCTCCCTGTGTTTTGTCATGCATAGCTTTGAAGTAATATTGTATAGTTCTGACTGTCATTAACTTTCGAAATATGTTGTTTTATCATTACTGTAGTGTAATTTATTTTTATAAATTCTCCTTCCATGCACTTTCCATTTTTTAAAGATAAACTGATAAGGAAAGAAAAGGAAGAAGAACATATGTGCAGAATGTCTATTTGTTAAATAGGCTCTTGTCACCACTGATGGCCATTATATATAACTGGCCGAAATCATGGAGTGAATGGTTTGGTGAGTGGGCGGGGCAGTGATTGCACTACTGTAGTCGGTCAAGTTTCTGTGCCCTGCTGTGTGAGAACACTTGGAGTCATGTTGATCACCAGAAGTGGAATGCAAGTCACAATTTTTAACATTGTGTTAACCATTTATTTGTCTATAGTAATCTATGCTGATCATCACAAAGAAGCCTGCCTTAATGGTACAAACTGAAAATAATAGTAAGTCAACTTAAGCAAAAAAGTTGTTATGCATATATTTCCTAAGTTAATAAACATTTTTTTTTATAGAAATGCCTATTTTGATGAAAAAATTTGGCAGGGTTATCAGTAACCCCCCATGTATGCATTCTAGGGATCACATCCTTTTTCAATTCCCAAGTTTGATAAACCATTACAAGCAAGTTCATTTGTATTATTGACTGCATTATAAAAGCACAATTATCCTCTATCACAGTGTTTCCCAACCTTTTGAAGTTCATGGCACTCTTGGGAATAAGATTAAACACTAGGGGCACCCTTCCTTTAATTAAAAAATAATGTTTATGTTACTTTATTGAAATATATAAACCTTACTACAATCACCGAATAAAAAATGCGTCAATAGTGTTATTCAATTTATGATTAATATGAAACTTGTGATTGCTGCTTAGAGCACAGATATGCGATATCAGCTCATGCAAAATGTAAATGGCGTTTTATTTATGGATGCTCTTTAACTACTGTGGTTCTCAGCATCCCATTCTATACTGGGCATGAAAGACCGCTTAATTTTGCTCAGAGGCCTCTCTATCATGCTTGAGGTTCTTTTACGTGCCTTAAATCTACGGCTTTACTTCCCTTCCAAAGGAAGCCTTGCTAAGCTAAGGATTTTTACGCCTGAAAAAATCCATTGTCCTCTGCCAGGTTTGAACCCGCAACCTTGGGTATACAGTCAGCATGGTAACCATTACACCACAGAGGGCGATCCGGGCCTTGCAGTTGACAATGAAACACGCATATCATTTCTTGTTCTGGAGTTGTCACCATATCAAAGAGGGCCTGCTTGCATAAATAGGATGTTGAACAGAGCAAAGTGTATTAATTGCTTTCTTCATTAGGTTAGGATACTCCTCTCTCCGTAAGCCAAAAAGTAGCCACTAACACCTCACTCTTGATGAACTTAAATTCATTTCGTTTGCAAGCATGAAATCTATTTCCTCCACACTATCTACGAAATCAAATGGTGAAATAACCCAGTTGAGATTCGTAGTGGAAATAGATGGAATCTTGCAAGCTTGATAAATGATCACAAATGCAGTCCTACAGCTTACCCAGATCTTTATCTCCTGCCAGAGTAAGAAGTGATGGAAAGTTCAACAGATCTCCTTTCTGAACTGCAGACCTCTTTTAAATTCCTACATTGAAGCACTCAGTTCATTCAGCTTATGAAAAATATCTGCCTGATACGACAGTTCCAAACACCAAGAATCACAAACAGCTCATGATATGTCTCTTGATTTTCATCCTTAAAAAGGTTTTCACCTGTTCTTTAGTTTTGAGAAACTGATTCGAATACACAACCATGCGACAACCACCTCACTTCTGTGAGAAGTAAAAGTATGAGTTGCATCCGTTGTGTGACACGCTTCAAAAATCCTGCACTTTAAAGGTAGAGGCTGCATATAGTTCACCTTTTCACAACTTGGTTTAACAGTGGAGCAAAATCTTCATTACATGCTTTCAGGACTAATGCCTCTCTATGCAGAAAATGGTTATAATAACGGATAGGTATTCATTAAGAGCTCTGACTGTAAAATCTTTAAATTTCCCAGACATATATGGTGCATCATCTATACATACACAACAGTCTTTCCATGAAAGATCATGGCCATTAAGAAAAGAAAATATCATGGCCTATGGTTGTAGTCTCTTAGCAGTCTACAGAACAGAAATGCTCACTAATACCTTTATCATCAACATATCTGATAAAACCAAGGAGTTGCAGTTTGTCACCAATATTGATACTCTCAAAATACTTACAAAGCAAATATTTTATCAGTTTTAATTTTCACAACTTGTTTGTTGAATTGCATGCCTTTCAGATATCCTGCACCTGATTATGTCATTGGAGAGAGAAACTTTGGAAACTTAAGTTGCTGCTCCATCACCAAATATTGTTAAAACTATAACTTTACAAGCTATGATTTCCTCTCCAAGTGTATGAGGTTTCTTTTTTTTTTTTTTTTTTTTTAAGCTATCAGTTGTGCTACTTTAAATAAGACTTCAAGAGCAGTACTGCTGTTTTCTTCTCCCTTCTAGTATACATGAAAAACAAATCACATTTTTCTGAGACATACTAGGATGCTTTGTTGTAAGATGCCGCTTCAGTATGATGGCCTCATACAAACTAAACTCACAGGGATAAGGTTTTCCTCATTTTATTCCACATAAATCCAAACGCTAAATAAGTGTCCTGGTATGTTCTTTCCTTTCATTTGTTTTCTTTATGTGCTGAATTTTACGGTCCAGGAGAAACTGTAAGGTTTGGCTTTTTAAGCAAGCAGTAGTAGCCAATGGGTTCACTTTTACTGTCCTGGAATTTATATTTATCAATGAACTTATCCATAGCTAGACACTGTGAATGAAAACTGAAAGCAGCGTCAGAATGCATACACTTTTATGTATTGATCTGTTGAAGTCTTGGGAATGTTCATGAGGAAGCAAATAGACTCGGAAATGTTCAGCAGGGTTTGGCTGTAATGCGATCTGTTGCATACTAGTATAACTGAATCATCGAAATGAATCAACCGCTGTCATGCATTAAGAGTAATTAATTTACCTTACTTTATTTCAAGACTTTAGGCTTAAGCTGATGGTAATTTTTTTTGGTTTATCTCAATATCTCGCAGCACCCCTCAACCAATCACGCTGCAACCTAGAGTGCCAGGACACACCAGTTGGGAACTAGTGCTTTATTAATACCTGTCTTTTCAAGGGAGACTTCAATTTTTCTATTCCTTTTTTAAAAAAAATTTGGGCAGATTTGGAAATAATTTGGAACTCCATCTGGCTTTATTTTCCAACTTTGTGTTGGTATTTCTAAACTGAAGCAGCTGATAACTGAGTAGATGAGCATCGAAGCAGTGAGAAATTAAATTGTTTACGAGCTATTAAGATAACCAATATGTTACATACATTTCCTATGATTTGTAGTATTTCATTCTTTAGCAGAGTCTGTATATTTGCTAACCCATGTGTGTAAATAGAACACGAATTTCCTGTTTGTTACATTACATTTACCTAATTTCTTAAATATGCACTGTTGTAGCAGAATCTTATATATATATATATATACACACCAGCTGACCCGACGAACTTTGTTCTGCCCTAGAGGCAATAAATGAGCAGATTTTGGATTTTATTAAGTTCAATTTTTTATTAGGATAATAAATATAAATAAAAAAATCAAGTATTTTAATGATTCTTTATTGGCCATGTATTTTGGTGAATGGGTTGCACTCTTCAATGAAGCACCTTGTGATAGATGATATTTCTTGTCTTATTATCAGGCGCAAGAACAAATAACGCAGAAGGTCTTCCAATCCGTGAACATGCCACATATAATTGACCATGGGAAAAACATGGATTTTCTAGATTCACACCACAAACTTTCAAGGATTGGCCTTGTGATTTGTTAATGGTCATGGCGAATGCAAGACAGATCGGAAATTGAAGTCATTTAAACTCAAACGGCAAATCGGTTGGGATCATCGGGATCCTTGGAATGAGAACTTCCTCACCTTTGAACTTTCCTTTGAGTATCATTCGCATAAATCACATTGTTCATCAACTTACTTACCACCAAAGGCATTCCATTGCACAGTTTTGGTTGGTTTATGTTTCGAAGCATGATTACTACGGAGCCAACTTTTAGTCATAAACTGTGTGGTGGTAAGCCAGGCACATCCAAGGAGTTTAAAAATTCAATTGGATAGTCAGTGGCTTCATCTTCATTTGTTACACAGTCAACAGAATTGAATGAATGCAATGTACTAATGATCTCATTCTGAATTATGTAGTTTAAGTCATCTACATCTTTATTCTTAGCCACCAAAATTGCTCGCTCACTCAACCATTCATTATTTTTGTGGTTAATAATGATGTCTGGAAATACTTTGTTGACGAGTTCCACTTTTGATGAGACAAAGTTACAGAAATTCTGAAGAATTGAACTCAATCCGCTCGTCGACAGGTACTCGACCATTACCGATAGTCAGAAATTGCTCAGAGAAATCTTCAGCAGATGTATCATTCAGCAATGCAACTCATGTTTGTTATCAGCTGAAGTTTCTTCACATAGTGCCATAGATTCAATGATTTGAGGCAAGTGTTTATTTCGTCAGCAGCAGTTGATCTTGGAATTACTGGCAGTGTTTGGAAGAAATCGCCAGACATTTAGTATGCAAGCAGTAATCAGTGCTGCAATCGTATCAAAAAATGCTGCTTGATTCAAATCAGTACTTGATAAATTTCTTCTTGTGCGTTGAAAATTATCAAGTTGTTGATCTCTCAGGTTTGCTCGACGATTTCACATTGGCAACCAAGTCGTTTCACAGGCTACCTTGCTTTGCTCTTGTGATTGAGAAGCATGAAGTCAAGTCATACTAACGTGGTGCTCTTCACATGCAATTTCTTGTTCTTCAGTCGTTTCATTTGCAATGTTTCGAATCCCACTTGCATTACAGCTTTGCCAGGAAAGATTTGATCGTCTTGGTCATGGCATTGTTAATGATAATATCGGCACAATAAGCTAATAGAAACTCAAAACAAACACACCAACAGGTCAACTTTAAAATTTCTAATTGTCAAATTTCCAACCATACTTAACCATAGACAACATTACGTTTAGCTGTCAGTTGCGTTTTGTTATACCATTTTTAACAAATGAACGGCTAGACTGATGTTTTGACTGATACATTTTTCGTTTTTCTGTCTGTTGCGTTTTACTATACCACATGTTATGTCACGTCCAACGGAAATGGGATAAAAACTATCCTATGTCTGTCTCCTGGTTCTAAGCTACCTACTCACCGATTTTCAGCCAAATCGGCACAGTCGTTCTTGAGTTATAAATAGTGTAACTAACATGACTTTCTTTTTTTTTTATATATATATATAAATAAATGAATTGCCGAAATATATATACACCCACCACTTCCAAACGATTGCACCAAATTGAACAATTTTCATGTTCATTATTGTCTCGACAAGGCTAATGTAAAGTAAAATGTTTAAAAATTGTATGGGAAAGTTTTTAAAGTCTCATAATATGAATCAGCATACATTACCAAGGGAACAAAATCGATGACAGTAGTAGAACAGTTATTTATTGCTAAATGGCAGTACTATGGTCTATTTTTCCTCCCTATTCAATGCCAAGGGAATGCAGCCAGTTATGGAGTCAATGACACAAGATAGTAGTGAAATTCAAATAAATTTTATGTATTAACTTCCTTTCCTTACTCCTATCGTTTAAAATAAAGAAGCAAAGAAGCTTTCCTGGCGATGAACACCTAGAGTAGGTATTTATTTATTTTCTGCTAGATGGCCATAGTATGCCTCTGTGTTTCTTCTCCATTCAATGCTAAGGGACTGCACCCAGTTATGAAGTCAATGTCGCAAGATAACAGAGAAATTCAAATACATTTTTATATATTAACTGTCCTTTCTTTACAGCTATCGTTTAAATAAAGAAGCTTTCCTGGCAACGAACATCTAGAGTATGTACTTATTTATTTTCTGCTAGATGGCCGTAGTACTGCTGTATTTTTCTTCTCCATTCAATGATAAGTTAATGTACCTATTATAGAGTAATTGATGCAAGATACCAGTGAAAATGAAATATATTTCTTATGTACTATCGTTCCCTTGGTCACATCGTTTAAAAAATGAAATAAGTATATTTTTGTTGTAATTCTTTAAAATGAACAAGTTATTAACTATGAACATAACCAATTATCCTTCTTGGAATCTGAAAATGGTTTGCATGGTAAACTTATTTTCTTGTACATCAGTGCATGTTTACAAACATTCATCAATTGAGTATCATATTTAATTTTTTGGTTATTATAGAGAACTTCGGCCGCTCTAGAAATTAAACAAATTGTGGTTTGACTGTAAGTTTGGTTTATACTAGTTACGTTTCCATCAATTTTTTTATTTGGAAAAGCTCCATAATTAAATTAGATGCTAATTTATTACGTGAGCGTAGCGATCCATATTTGTGAATATTTATGAAGCATGCTGCCTAGAAGGAGTAGAATATGAATAAAGAAGTCTTGTAGTACTTTTGCAATGTAAATATATAATAGTACTACACGCTAAAGTGCCTAAAACCTGAGTTTCATTGTCGGCAGAAGGCGATCAGTGTTGTGGTATGCAACACCGGCATATGTCGCTAGACACTGTGCTGATGTATGACGAGTATGTTTCACGCAGATACAGCTGTTCAGTGAAGGCAGTACAATGTTAAGAATTCTTGTCAGATATTAAAAATGAAACATTATAATACCTTAAGCAATTTTTTTTTTTTTTTTTTTTTTTTTTTTTTTGCAGTACTTCAGCTGCTCTAAAATTAAATGAAACTAAGTGCAATTGATTGACTTTGTATTTATGATGACAATTTCAAAGCCTGTGGTTTTCAGATTTAGCAGAGGTTAGGTTCCAATCCATTTAGGTTAGTGAGCATGTATAAATTTATGTTTCTAATTTTCTATTGTAGTACTTGGCGGAGAAATATGTTTCAAAACATTACATTAAATACAATTGTTTGGGATGAGTGGTGCTTAGGCTTGCATATTATGGGTAATGCAGTGCAGAATTTACGTAAATGAAGAAACTTTAGTCTTAAAACTAGTAGGAGGCGAGCGAAGAAATACTAGGAAGTAAAACGCTAGCCTTTATGCAATGTGAGCAAATTATATTTAGAACATATATTTTATTTTGCAGCTTTGAAGCAGCAATATTCAATATTCATTATCAATATTTCCAACACAATGAATAGCGTGATACACTACATCACCAAAGGTACCTGGATCGAGTCTCCATTAACTAACGGTAATTTGTGAAATTATGTATTGAGGTATATGGAAGTAGGGATAGTATATAGAATAAGAACGAAAATAAAAGGAAATACAGAGAAGAGAAAGGGGTGAGAGCTGTAAAGGGATCATAGAAATAAGGTGGCAACGTAAGTTTTTAAACCATCTCCCCACCCATAATCCCCCTCTAACCACAATGGTCCCGCTAAGAGTGCAAAACTGGTATAAGTCGCAGCAGAAACAATTAGCGACCTAACTTCTAAATAATTACAATTTTTTTTTTTTCTCTTTCTTAACAAACGAATTATGATATTCAACTCAAGAGTCATTAATTAACAAACCCAGGGTGATTTGCCAAATGTTGCTATCGGCACATAATTATCAGTCTCAATTCACTTCATACATACATTTTATTAGACATAATACAATTGATCATAACATTAACAGGTACCTATGAAACGAGATTGATAAACAGTAGTCATAACAACATTAGCAGATAGGCAATGACATTATACCACTTTGTTGTAGTCAATTGCCTGACAAAAATAATAAATTATTCAGCAAAGATAGTGAGGTTAGCTCTAAACAAATTTCAGATACTTAAAACGTCTGGGATATAAACTGAAGAAATAAGTTAAAGCATTAGGGAATATTAAGTTGATTGTGTTCCCTTGTGTAAGAGGACACGCTTCAGACCTACCCTTGGCATGGCTCCATCTTTAAGACATTTATAAAAGTCATGTCTTTTGATTTGACAGGAAACTTTGTTTTAACTGAAGAACGGATAAAACCAAGACCAAGTCTTATGCCACATTTTAGCAATCAGCTCATAATGTCTGATGTAATTAAAAAAAAAAAAAGATTGGAAGTATATTCCAAAATTTGTACATAAGGAACAGAAACTTTGATGCATTTTTCATTGTTTTGCATTCACCAAGTTGTTTAGCATTAATGTCTTATTCTTTGGGATTTATGAGTATTTTATTATTGACTTAGGCAGCTCAACAATATGAGGAATGACATATCCTTGTTGAACTATTAAATTAAAAGTTTACCAATTGGTAGGACATTTCCTTGGAAATGTTCCATGTGCGCATATATGGTGTTAAAATTAGAAGATAGCTGTAAGCAAAGTTACAAGCTTTAACATCAATATCATTTATATGGGTCTACTATACATCACTAATGCCAATATTTTTAGTATGCTTACCAACGTTAAAA
Source organism: Hymenopus coronatus (assembly GCA_030762935.1). Lineage (NCBI taxonomy): Eukaryota > Metazoa > Arthropoda > Insecta > Mantodea > Hymenopodidae > Hymenopus > Hymenopus coronatus. Next base: position 101,354,811 of record CM060891.1, read on the forward strand.
TTCCATTGAAATAATCTTATTTCTTTGCAACTTTCATGTTCTGCATACAATACACTTTGAAAATTCTACATTAAACAACAATGGCAGCTTTTTCAACTCTTAAAGCATACTCAATTCTATTGACAGTAAAGTTCAAATACATTCAGGGAGCCAATTAGAATCGAAAATATGCCAGCTTGTAATATTTAGTGAGCAATGTTCCAAATAGTTTTCTAATGTGGAAGATTTTTCACAAACTGATTAACCCTACTTGAAAAACAGAAGATAAACATTCCACATGGGCAGCCCAATTGAAACTTTACCAGAGCCATATCAAACTTCCTAACTGTGAATATGTTGTAGTAGTATTCCCTGGATTAGATGTTAACAATTTGAAGTAGAGGATTTTCCTTTATAGCAAATGACACGCAAGGAAAACATGCCATGTTATCAGTGATACACATGTAGCAATTCATTGCCAACGTAAGTAATGTGGGATTCAAATCTGTTAGATTTGCCAAGGCCCTGAGTGTTTTAAAAGGAAATAAGATGTGTGTATTACTGATTATAAAGAAGTGCATTTAGTTGTCATGTAATTTTGTAGTGTTTATCCTCAATCTTTGCTCATTAGGGTTTTAAGTTCACAGTTCCCAGACTATATGCCATGGTTCATCAGAATTTGCTTCCCACAGATCATTTGGCTATGCTTTGTGACTTAGGGCTCTAAACGCTGAGCCCTAGACCCAGCAGTATTTGTTAGTATCATGTTTTTTTGTTTAACAGTACAGGCGCTGTATCCCCGTTTACATCCCCCCCCTAAGTTTACTGTATGATTACTCGTTTTACTGTTCCTTTACACAAACATATACACATTGCACAAACATATAACACCCATGCCCAAGGCGGGACTCGAACCCACGATCCCCTGCCCACGAAGCACCAAAGCGAGTCGCCATGTTGGTGACCCTATATGACGGAATGGCAACAGTAGAACCAGTGCCACCTACCTGGTGAGAGCCCACGTTGTTTAATCAAAATAAGCTCCATATTCAGAATACTGTACAAAAAAGCACTCCATATGGGAAGCCCATTCAAAACTTACAAAATATATTGCTTGGGTGGCTCAATTTGGTCGGCACTAGTTTTCGGATTCCATTGTATGAGGTTGAAAACTGACCCACACCGATGGTTTTGAAGTGTGTTTAAAAATAACAATCCCGTCAATAGATTCACTGGCATGTCAAACCGCGGCCGAGATGTTTTTAAGAGAAGAGTGGAACGGTTGCGTCCTATCGTAGGCATAGACGATGGATCTGCACAACTACACCCCAATCCTCCACGGTGAACTGAGGGACCACGAAAATCCAACGAATTTTCATCCCTTACGTTGGCAATGGACAAAATGGCGTCATTTAATTCATAAAAGGTAACGAACCTCTTTAGAGCGCGAGAGTTACATGCTCCAGGTGTCAAACTGTTGCTGATTCGAATACTGTGGTAATTTTATCATTATTATTTCATTTTCTTGACAATTAAATACTTTACAACTACGGGAGAAATTTAATGCCGCATTGCAACCTCGCGCCTTACATCTCAGAAGGTTAAGTCGTCCCTGTTAACATATGAACGACCGACCGGTATCAAACAAGAAGATTTCAAAACATAAGAAGAAATAACCTTTTTATTGACTTTTTCCCCAAAGTTTTCAAACATAACCAAGTTTTATTCCGAGTAGCCTATTAAACAAAGTTGAAACACAAGCGCAATTAATACTTGAAGTAGTCAGCCATGACGAAAAACAAACCTGTAACTGATCAGGAGTGATGACATTAAACGTTGTTCCGGAACTTGCTACGCCTATTAATGAACCCACTGGAAGTGAGACGGGAACTGAGGCTACAGGAACAGCAACCGGTGTCACCGTTTGATGTGTTTCCGAAGTAAGAACTCCATGTTCATCGGATTCATTCGTTAAGGGTTCGGAGATGTCCGGCATTACGACAGCTTCCGATGTTCGATCTTCTTCCATTACCGTAAAATGGCGCGAATTCTACTTCTTATCACCGTATTGAACTTCACAACTTAAATTACAAAGTATGTTATGCTTCTATGCATTACGAAGCAGCAAAATGTACTATGTCCTTCTACCACTATATTTTTATTATTTAACTGTAAAATGGCTACGTTGGTTGCGAGTACAAAATGTGGCCACCAGAAAGCGTAGCTATGTGATGTACACAATGCTATCTAACGAAAACATTGAGAAGTATGAGAAGGCATTCGAAACCACTGCAAACGGCCGGGATCTGCTGAGGCACGTTTTGATTCCAGCCGGCATCTTGTAATACTACCAACATCTGCAAATTGATTGTTTTCCAAGTTTATGAAGTAATAAACAAAACACAATTGAAGGGGAGAGATGTCTAAATGAAGGAATATTTAATACAATCACATTTTCGGCCAGTCAGAATCTATTGATAAATTGGTAATATTGCAGTAAACATTGCAACAAGGTCATTACTTAATTTTGATCTAATTTCTTGGTTTATAAGGGCAAAATGTCATATTTTGACCAAACCTTATTGTTTTTCTCTCATGCCTGTATACATTAATTCCACTACATAACCCTATAAACAAGTGCACACCAAAAAGTGACAAATAAGTATCGGAGAATATCCCAACGATTACAATGACTTTCACTGTGGACACATGTATTGCATTCCAAGTACGAGGAACACGGGGCTATTTTTACGGTTCTGGCACACTATACAGAAATAAAACTCGAGTGCGTCTCCTTAAATGTGCAAAACGCGAGATTGCCTATTCTAGTTCAGTTTTAAACTAAGCCTCTTTCTTGAGCCTTTCCTGTTGGTTATGGTGACAATATAGCTACGTGATAGTTGAACAACAGGTTTCGAGATTTCGTCGAGGTTAGGCTACGATAGGTTAGGTGTGTGTAAATGAACTATATCGAAATAAGGGTTAAAAATGGACTTTCTGAAAATCGGATCTGCTTTCCAATGTGAAATGCATAGTCTTTCGTTCGTTCTGTATGCTTGCGCATGGGCAGCCATGTTGGTCAATCGACCAATGGCAGAGTCAAATCTAAAACTTTAACTAGAATCTTCAATGTGGCGTGCAGAAAGCCAAGCACTGCGCTAGTCACCATGCTTTCCGCGCGGTGGCGTGCAGAAAGCTAAGCACTGCGTTAGTCACCATGCTTTCCGCGCGCGCGCGGATCTTGTTCTAAAATGCTTTTTTTTTTTCTTTTGGACTCGGGAGACCTCAAAAGAAATATTTCCGGTGAAATCTTGGTATCGAATTTTTGGATAGAATACAATACTCATCTTTGCTATTCATTACGTATATTGTACATACGAGCTAGAAAAATTTAAAATGGCTCTAACAATGTTTATTAAAATACCATATATTTAAAACTTTGCTTGACAATGAAATCTATATCTTGAATTTTCTGGCCATGTGCTTTGAAGTCCTGTTCAGTCAATATGACTTTTTTCTTATAACTGGTAATCCGTAAGAGGTAGATAAAATCTTACTATACAAAAAATATAGATCCTGTTGAAACCCAAAATATGTCATGTGAGTTTCTGGTGGAGGTAACCATTTTCAGATAACCCTTATTATTGATTAAAGTGTTCAAATACATACATATTTTCTTACGTGGAAATTACCATTCAGCCTTTCTTCTTTTTTTTTTTCTTTTCTTTTTTTAAGCTCATGTAAATAGAATGAGTTTTGAAAACATTCATAGCGGCTGGCATCGAAATATTGATACAACGAAATGTGCAATTACAATTTATCCATATTAACAAGAGACAAAAGAATAAGCAGTCGTATAAATAGCTTGGGACACCCCGAATCCAAAAAAAAAAAAGAAAAACATTTTTAGAAACATGTCCGTGTGCATATCTGTGTTTGTCTGTAGGCAGCATAGCTCAAAAACGAAAGATGTTTGAATACCAAACTTGGTATTTAAGTTTGGTATCTTCCAAGGATGCGACACAAAGATTTTCAAGAAACTCCCCCCACCCCAATTAACGTTTACATGGAGCTTTTTTCGAAAATTTTGTTTTTCTTAAAAATGGCTGTAACGATTTTGATTAAAATCTCTTATATTTAAGATATTTACATGCCAAATAAAATTTATATCTTGAATTTTTTGGGAATAGCCTCTGAAGACTATATTCTGAATGAATTTTACGGAATTTTGCTTAACTGATAAACCGCAAGAGATGGATAAAAACTTGCCGCGCAAAAAAATGTAGAGCACGTTAAAACACACAATTTATGTTATACACATTTTTTTCGTGGTGTTGATCGTTTTAGTTATTCCTTGTTTTTGGTTTAAGCTTTGAAAAACATAAACTTCTCATACAGGAATTTGGCAACTCCTGTTCATAGAAACACAGTAACTTCAGTCACATAGCAAGCAGCTTTTGACTGTCAATTTAACCAATGGTACTCCCTTATTCGCTCCTACTTACAAGGAGGCAAGTAATAAGACTATTTTTGCTATTTATTTTCCCCTCGATTAGAGTGAGGTAAACAGAAGCATAAGCTTTTTAACAATAATTTGTTGCGGAGATGTAGAGAAAGTCATGTGAATGGAACACATCAGACTTTTATTACATATGATCGTGCTTTATTGTTTTAAACGTTTTAATTTGCTTAAAATCGTATATAATGAACAGCTTTCGCTTGACGCTTCCTAGGTGTAAATTTAGTGTGTAATTTTTAAACCAGCAAAATTGTCATTGCGTGTGAAGTGTTTGGTTGTAGTTTCTCGAATAGCAGAAGTATAAACAAGGAACCAGAAATGTGTTTCAATACATAGTGTACTTATTTAAGTGGTTTTTCGGTGTGAAATCTGTTATACATTATCGACAGAACAATTCTGTATTCTCTGTTAGACTTTATACTTCCAACTCGGAAAGACCGTTGAGAAACTTGGATAAAGGTAATTCGCAGACAAAATTGGCAACTGAGTCCAACCTCTTGCTAATTCGTCCATTTAGCAGCTGTCACAAGGAATAATCAGTCAAATTATGATACCATAACCGTGAGAATAGGGGACGTATTCCTCGGACTCTGAATGCAATACATGCAGTGAAAGTCATTATAATCTGGAATAACTATTTTTTATACATAGCCGTGTGAAGGAGTTGAATAGGTAGAGTCAGACTGAAAAATTCAACGCCATAGCCGGGATTTGAACCACGGATCTCCCGATCTCTAGCCAGTCGCTCTGCCACTGAGCTTCCATGGCAACATGCCGGCATAGCACTGAATTTCTAAACTGACTCACATGTCAAAATTATTTTCAGACTTACAATGCTGCAACTACTTTAGACCCAGGGTTCATAGTATGGCCAACTATTATGGTAAATTTGTATGGAATATTTTTTTTTACACATAGTCGTGCGAAGGACAGGAGTTGAATAGGTAGAGTCAGACTGAAAAATGATAATCTCTTTGATATTATCTGATACTTATCACCCTTTGTGTGTGCACTTATTTATAACTTCAAGTAGAGGAATTAATGGCTATAGGCATAAGAAAGAAAAACGATTAGGTTTGGTCAAAATGTTATATTTTAGATCAAGAAATTAGGGCAATGTTGCCGATTAATGGGTCTGTTTACTGCGCCACGCCACAAATCCATACCAACCCTAAAAATTAAAAACAAGATGTAGAAATGAGCAGACAGTGACATTTGAGCACAGCCGGTCAACCGCCGCAAGATGATGGTAGTGGCACGGTTATATGTTGCTGAATGGAAGTATTAATGCTCTGTTTTTCTTCCCTATTCATTGATACGGTAACGCACCGGTTAATCGAGACAATGACGTAACACAACAGTGATATTCAAACATATTTTTATGTGCTAACTTTCCTTTCCTTGCTCCTATCATTTAAAATAAAGAACAAAAAAGGCGTACTTATTTATTTGCCATTAAATGGTCGTAGTACTACTCTAATTTTCTTCTTCATTTAAAGTTAAAGCCAATGAACCCGGCTATGGCGCAAGATAACAATGAAAATCAAATATATTTGTATGTATTAACTATCGCTCCCTTCATCACATCATTTAAATAAATGAATAAATAAAACGTACTTGTTTCACGTATACAGTTTATTTTGCTGTCGGAAATCTTGAAAAGTAACAAATTATAAACTATGCATATTAACCAATAATCCTTATTGGAAACTGAAAATGGCGGAGAAATGATCGGACCCGGATAGTATACCGTTTTAGGTTCAGCTACCTATTGTAGATACTGGTTATTTGAGGTATTGTGATACGTGAGCTAGCTAAAGATTATTTCATCAAAAAAATAAAGATACCCCTGTCCCCGTTTTACTGCAATTGTGGTGCTCTTAATATATTTGATTAAATAATATTTTTGGTTAAATGAAGAAATGTCATACACAAAGCTTCTATCAAATAAAAACTTATCAATTATTTTGTTTCTTTTAACGAAAATATAATAATATTGGTATTAAACTACAATAATAATAATAATAATAATAATAATAATAATAATTACAATGCTAATTATTCATTATCATTAATATTATCACTATCATGATTATCATTTGTATATTTAATATTTTCCCGGTCTCTCAAGGAGCGCTGCCTTCGTGCTATTTTTGCGTTCTCTATACGCACTATGTACATAGGGAATAGACAAAGTATTGCACTCCACCAAAAAATTCGATACCGAGATTTCACTGGATATATGTTTTAGGGTCCCCTTTATCTAAAAAAAGCATTTTCACAAAAAGGTTCGCGCGCGCGCGCGCGCGCGTGTGTGTGTGTGTGTGTGTCCGTGTGTCTGTGAACATGATAATTCAAAAACGAAAAGTCCGTAAAATACCAAACTTGGTATTTAAGTTTAGTATCTTCCAGGGATGCGACACGAAGATTTTGAGAAGAATCCCTCACCCCAAACTACTCTTTACATGGAACTTTTTTCGAAAATTTTGATTTTCTAAAAAATGGCTCTAACGATTTTGATTAAAATATCATATATTAAAGATATTTACCTGACAAATAAAATGTATATTTTGAATTTTCTGGGAATAGCCTCTGAAGACTACTTTATTCTGGATGAATTTTGCATAACTACTAAACCGTAAGATATGGACAAAAACTTAACCCACAAAAAATGTAGAGCACGTTAAAACACACAATTTATGTTATGTACATTTTTTTTTTTTTTTTTTTTTTTTTTTTTTTTTTTTTTGTGGCGTTGATCGTTTTTGAGATATTCCTTTTTCTTGGTTTCAGCTTTGAAAAACTTATACTTTTCTCATACATGAATTTGTCAACTCCTATCCACACAGACAAAGGAACATCAGTCACATAGCAACCAGCTTTTGGCTTTCACTATAACCTATGGTACTCCCTTATTTCGCTTGTATTTACAATAAAGCAAGGAATAAGACTATTTCTGCTAATTTTCCTCGATTAACATGAAATAAATAAAAGATAAGCTTATTAACAATCATTTGTTACAGAGAGATAGAGAAAGTCATGTGAATGGAACACAACAGATTTTTCGCCTTCCTATTTTCTCACTTATATAATTCTTTTACATATTTCACCGTTTACTTGCAATACTATGGAAGCGATGCCATTATTGTTATAATGCCAACAACATCCTTGCTTTTTCACACCGGTAATTGCATATTTCGTCCTTTCTCCATTACCCTATGGGTGCGCTACTTTTCCTCATTTTTACAATACCAATTATGCTCCATTGCGCACGACATTGCGGGTTTCAGATGCAAAGGCTGCCTGACGATGCTTGGCAACATTACCGAAATTAGAACAAGTAATGACCTTGCCGTGATGATTACTGAAATAATACCGATTTATCAATAATAATAGCTTCTGATAGGCCGAAAAATGTGATTGTATTAAATATTCCTTGAAATACAGATCTCTCCTCTTCCACTGTGTTTCGCTTTATACTTCAAAAGCAGTTAATTTGACAGATGTTGCGTATGGTGTAATTGTAGAATTGGAAGATGAGGCTGTCATAAAACTGCTTCAGCAAAATGCAAGGCATTTCCGCCCTGTAAAGGGCACTGGTGCACCAGTTTCGGCATTCAGTTCTTCCGCTTTGGTCCTCACTAGCTCACCCCATTTGAAGCCATTATGCATGAGATTTCAAAAAAAACTTCTGGACTGCTACTAATCTCAAAACTAATAAACTACCAATAAAATTATATATTGTTAAAACAGTTGATTATACATAAGACTAAATCTCACCCCTCTGGTTTTAAAATACAGACACAAAAGTAAATTAGAATGAATTGTACAACAATACAATTGAAAGAAAGTGTTTCGATGCTTTTCCTTTTAGAAACAATTCCCTTTAAAATGTATCAGTTGTGGTCGCAGATATCTAACATAGCTATTTTGTCTATTTTTACTTTTTCTATACTCACTATGTACATAGTGTATAGAGAATGTATTGCACTCCACCAAAAAATTCGATACCGAGATTTCACCGGAAATATATGTTTTAGGGTCTCCTGTATCCAAAAAAAGTATTTTCAGAAAAAGGTCCGTGTGTCTGTGAACACGATAACTCAAAAACGAAAAGTCAGTAAAATATCAAACTTGGTATTTAAGTTTAGTATTTTGCAGGGATGCGACACGAAGATTTTGAGAAAAATCCGCCCACCCCAAACTACACTTTACATGGAACTTTTTTCGAAAATTTTGATTTTCTAAAAAATGGCTCTAACGATTTTGATTAAAATATCGTATATTAAAGTTAGTTACCTGACAAATAAAATGTATATTTCAAATTTTCTGGGAATAGGCTCTGAAGACTAGTTTATTCTGGATGAATTTTTGATAACTACTAAACCGTAAGAGATGGACAAAAACAACCCACAAAAAATATAGAGCACGTTAAAACACACAATTTATGTTATATACATTTTTTTCGTGGAGATGGTCGTTTTTGAGATATTCCTTTTTCTTGGTTTCAGCGTTGGAAAACTTATACTTTTCTCATACAGGAATTTGTCAACTCCTGTCCATACAAAGGAACATCAGTCACATAGCAACCAGATTTTGGCTTTCACTTTAATCTATGGTACTCCCTTATTTCGCTTCTACTTACAATAAAGTGAGAAATAAGACTATTTCTGCTAATTTTTCTCGATTAGCATGAAACAAATAAAAGATAAGCTTATCAACAATAATTTGTTACAGAGATATAGAGAAAGTCATGTGAATGGAACACATAAGATTTTTACTTTGTCTATACGCACTATGCACATAGTGTATAGAGAAAGTATTGCACTCCACCAAAAATTCGATACCGAGATATTACCGGAAATATATGTTTTAGGGTCTCCTGTATCCAAAAAAAGGATTTTCAGAAAAAGGTCCTTGTGTCTGTGAACACGATAACTGAAAAACGAAAAGTCAGTAAAATATCAAACTTGGTATTTAAGTTTAGTATCTTCCAGGGATGCGACACGAAGACTTTGAGAAAAATCCCCCACCCCAAACTACACTTTACATGGAACTTTTTTCGAAAATTTTGATTTTCTAAAAATGTCTCTAACGGTTTTCATTAAAATATCGTATTTTAAAGATATTTACCCGACAAATAAAATGTATATTTTGACATTTCTGGGAATAGTCTTTGAAGACTACTTTATTCTGAGTGAATTTTCCGGAATTTTGTATAACTGCTAAATCGTAAGATATAGACAAAAACTTACCACACAAAAAATGTAGGGCACATTAAAACACACAATTTATGTTGTATACATTTTTTTCTTGGAGCTGATCGTTTTTGAGATATTCCTTGTTTTTCTTTTCAGGGTCGAAAATCTTAATTTTTCTCATACAGGAATTTGTCAACTCTTGTCCATACAAACAAAGGAACTTCAGTCACATAGCATCCAGCTTTTGACTATCGCTTTAACCTATGCTATTCCCTTATTTCCTTTCTACTTACAAGGAAGTAAGTAATGTAAGACTATTTCTGCTAATTTTTACTTTCTCCATACGCACTGTGTACATAGTGTATAGAGAAAGTATTGCACTCCACCAAAAATTCGATACCGAGATTTCACCGGAAAAATATGTTTTAGGGCCCCCAATATCCAAAAAAAGCATTTTCACAAAAAGGTCCGTGTGTGTGTGTGTGTGTGTGTGTGTGTGTGTGTGTGTGTCCGTGTGCCTGAAAACACGATAACTCAAAAACGAAAAGTCGGTAAAATACCAAACTTGGTATTTAAGTTTAGTATCTTCCAGGGATGCGACACGAAGATTTTGAGAAAAATCCCCCCACCCCAACTACCCTTTACATGGAACTTTTTTCGAAAATTTTGGTTTTCTCAGAAATGGCTCTCACGATTTTGATTAAAATTTCGGATATTAAACACATTTACCTGACAAATGAAATGAATATCTTGAATTTTCTGGGAATAGTCTCTGAAAAGTAGTTTATTCTGGATGAATTTTACTAAATTTTGAATGACTGCTAACCTGTTAAAGATGGACAAAACTTACTACACAAAAAATGTAGAGCACTTTAAAACACACAATTTATGTTATATACATTTTTTTCGTGGAGTTCGTCGTTTTTGTGACATTCCTTATTTTTGGTTTCTACTATGAGAAACGTATACTTTTCTCATACAGGAACTTTCAACTCCTATCCATATAAACAAAGGAACTTCATTGACATAGCAAACCAGCTTTTGACTATCACTTTAACCTACGGTTGTCCCTTATTTCGCTTCTACTTACAAGGAAGCGAGTAATAAGACCATTTCTGCTAATTTTTTCTGATTAGCATAAAGTAAATAGAAGTATAAGCTTTTTATGAATTATTTGTTGCAGGGATATGGTGAAAGTCATGTGAATGGTGCACACCAGATTTTTCTAGATTAGCGTGAAGTAAATAGAAGCATAAGCTTTTTAAGAATAATTTGTTGCAGGGATATAGAGAAAGTCATGTGAATGGTATACATCAGATTTTTTATTTTGTGGGAACTTACCGCTCCTATGTGCGGCTCAAGGTCTTGGTGGTGGCCTCAGTATGGTATCTTATCGTGTCCTTGGTTATTTCGTATACGGCCGTTGGTGTTAATATTCATGCTGCTTCATGTCCCTCTCCCTAAACTGTCGAGTTTTGTGCACTCTCTCCCTCCGTGGATACCGGTTTTGTTTGGGCTGGTTCCTTTTGGGATATTTAATGTGGCTATCTGGAGTCCTATCGGGATGTGAAGTATGGTTTATAGTGTAGTTCCAGCGCCCCAGAATTTGTATCCGGCACAAAACGACAGAGAATTGACGAATTAAGTACTCAGAACCCCATCTACACTACTGAACACCTCCAGAGCCAATGGCACTAGAAATTATGATAACCGGCAGGCATAATTGGATAAATACCTAACCGCAACAATTGATAGTGTCAATATTCTGGATTCGCAGGTGTCACAAATAGGGCAAATGTAGCTCATTGTCACGCTGCAAAGAAACCTCTCAAAGGCAGCTCGTCAAGGTGTATGTTTAAGTTCTGGACTCATACTCTCTGTGATGTAGTGTTTACCATGCCTGCCTCATATATCCAAGGTCACGGGTGCGCACCCGGTGGAGAACGATTAATGTTTTGGGCTTAAAATCGTTTACATGGATTCTTTCGGAAGGGAAGTAAAGTTATCGGTCCCGTATCGTAGATTTTAGGAATGTAAAAGAAACTGAAGCCCTACTAAGAGACCTCAGAGAAAAATTAAGCTGTTTTTCACGCTATAGGACACAAGAACACAGTAGTTAAAGAGTGTCAATAAATAAAACTCAATTTCATTTCACTCGAATACAAGTCTTTTGTAAACGGCGAGGTCATTGGCTGTTCTGTGATCTCATCAATGCATCCTAATACTAAAGCGGATACTATGAATGCAGTAAATGACCACAAAATTGAAGGTTATCCAACTCCCTTTCTTATAGGTGATATATTTAATTTCATAGTTCCAACTAATCGAGCGAAAGACGGAGTATTGAGTTATACATTTCCTATGTGCTTTAACCAATCCTCATTTAATAGGGACGATGAAGGTATCAGACTCAAGCAGTCCATCACTATACACAGTAAGGCTATAAGGGGAAAATCGTGTTCCCTGAAGGGTGACAAGTTCGAAACCCAGTATGTAATGTCTAAAGTGCTCCAACCCGTAACCGGTCCTCTTAATTATATAATAAAATATCGGGAAAAGAAGAAACCTGTCTCTCCTTCCGAAGAAGAACATTCAATCGACACCCTTTCAGAAAACCCACGGAAGATGGGGGCCAACAATATGGACTAACTTGGAATACGCTTCGAAGATGCCGCCTATAAGCTAGGGAAGAAAAGTGTTGTATTTTCAGATAACCGCATTCAATTAGGAGAAGGGACTGTTGCCGCAGGTCCAGGCCTACATGAATAATATTCAGGCGTGTATCTTAGAACACTTCATATACCGAGGATGATTTGGATACATATTCTGAGATTTTGAAAAGAAAAAAAAAAAAAACACTAGTTCACAGACAGGGCTTCAGCAGAAGTAGTCTTATGAGATCAAGCAAAATTTTTAAGTATAAAAATATAATACGCATTCTACTAGACAGCAAGACTGGTTTGCGTATTGAATGGAAAGAGTACATACGTACGCAATAGAAAGTTGGATTACCCACACTGGTCTGATCCTAACGCTCTGATTAACAGGCTCAGATTATTGATGATTCGAGGGAAGGAGACAATTTGGATCATAATTCCGAAATCAGGGAGATAATAACAGAGAACATAAAAAATCCATAGCATGATCAGGCACAATATAGCCACTGAACTCTATTCACCAGCCAGCAGGAAATTCCTGCACAGAAAAATAATAAGTAAAGGACTCAATGACCTACTATAAATAATCTTACTGAAATAAAACCAATACAAAAGAAAATAAACATTTCAAATGCATTCTTGTTGCATTTAATGTTTATTAAAATGGATTATGCACGACCATTGAAAGACAAGAGTGCAGTTAGCGTTACGAAACTGTCAGAACTGGATACACTGCCCAAGAATGTGATAATGATAAAGAATTTTACAATAAGTAGCTCAGACAATTAAGGGATATATATTAAATTAATCATTACAGTACATGCAATAGCGTTAAGGTAGCTCATGTGGGACGTGTAATAAGGACATTTAAAACTATGAGTTTTCTGATAAGGTATCTGTTATCAAAATCATGGACACATATAATGGTACTTACTAATTCACGATTCATATGAGACTACGTGATGTAACCAACGATGATCCTTACAGTGTATCGTCGTGTTCGTTACGGCTTGGAAAAGAGGAAAGTCAAGAGTTTTACACTGGGTGACAATGTGAGAATCCCTAGGTATAAAGGATTACTGGAGAAGAGATACCGTCTAATTGGAGCGCTGATATTTTTCGTATAGTCACGATAAGGCATACTGTCCCGCCCATCTTTTATCTGCAGGATATTGATGGTAAGGACATACAAGGTACATTTTATAGTAATGAATTATTAAGCTTCCGATACCGCAATACCACCCCAATTTAAAGTGTTCCGTTGACAGGGTAAAAGATGATTACTGAAATGTTAGGATTTGCAAGCAGTGAACGGATGGATAGGACTGCATTAATAGAAACTTGCATTGAGACATAAAGTGTAAGAAAAGGATAAAAAGATATGAAATGAAGGAATCAGGATTTGGTGTACATTAGATGTAATTTATTTGAGTCCTGATTAATAGAAAAGCCATATTCCAATGAAACCCTTATTTATGAATAAAACATTATTTTTCTTTACCATAAACCACCTATGAGTACCGAAGCTATAAGACACAAGACACTAAAAACAGTATAACTTCAGTTGTTTTATACAAAAATACCTTGATTTACAATTTACAATAACTTCACATAATATTTCAACGAAAAATGGTTATTTGGTTTTTTGTTCAAAGCAAAATTCGTTTACCACAAATCCTTATGCTTACCAAAAATAAAAACAACAGCTTAAATGAAACACTTCACTCTAGTTCATTATCCACTTATGTGTACCGAAACAATGATACAAGATACTGTATGCAGTATGACGTCAGTTGTTTGCGAAAAATATTTTCGTTTTTACAATTTACATTTCTTTATGATCTCCATAAGTAAAAATAGCAGAGTCCAATGGAATGCCTATTTTATAAACTTAAAGATCCTTTTATTTACGCATCCAGACAGTTACCATAATTCACTTATATTACCGAAACTATAAGGCACAAGATACTATATACACTATGTCTTCCGTTGTTTCATACAAACATACTTTCCCTTTTAAAGTATATTTAATTTACAATAACTTCATATCAGATTCCAATGAAACATTGCTATTATTTGTTTAAACAAATTTCCTTCACCAAAAATAAAAAACAATACATACTAATTAATTGAATGAATTTTTTAAATTAAATACTTTGTCTTACTGTTTCTTTATGTAACTAAATAGCATGTAACTTACTGAATATATATCTGTGTGTTTGAAGAAAACAAAGTTCCTTTTTTTAAAAATGAAACAGTATGCAACCTGCAGAATCAATGGGTACATGTGTACACAACGCAAACATTTTTGACGTTAATACTACGAAACTAAATAAACATTCTTCGAAGTTTTATTAGCCATAATTAGTGTAGAAATATTTTTCCTTTTCGTTCAATCGGATACTCTTGTCTTCCAATATTTAATAATTTATTAGCACAATTGGAAATTTATTTCGAAAAGTGTAAGACCATTTTAATATACTTTTGAGAGTCAATATAAACATTTTAAAACAAACTAATAAACAACTGCATCGTGTGGAGGATTTTGAGTATTGAAAAATGTTGGAATAATGTTTCCGGGAAAACAAGCTTTAATTTGCGTGTGATGTTAATAAGTCTGTTTTTGCGCACATCGCGGTATTTTTTGTAAAAATGTTGTAAATCATCGTCATGATGTAAAAAAAGACAGCTAATGCCTTAAAATCAATTTTAAAGCGACTCTAGTGATATAATAACAAACTACCAATGATGGTTCCACAACCTTTTAATGGCTAGTGATAAGCAGTTTTCAAATATTGGTAAAGGCCGCGCCGTGGCCGAGTGGTTAGACCACTCGACTCTCACCTAGACGGCCGGGGTTCGATCCCAAGCGACCGCATGTGAGATTTGTGGTGGACAAAACGGCGCTGGGGCGGGTTTTCTCCGGGTACTCCGGTTTCTCCCGCCATCGCATTCCACCGGTGCTCCATCATCATTCATGTATCATCAGTGTCACCGCCTGCGGTGCCATTAGTAGTTAAAGCGGGCGTTAAACACTACCAAAAAAAAAAAATATTGGTAAATCTGAATTTTGCAACATGAACGTCAACTACGATTTATTGGAATATGAAACTGCTAGTGCCAATAAAATGTCTATCTCATGCTGAGAAATTTTTGGAGATCTCTTTTTGTGTTACATTTTGGTTTACCACCGAAAGAATGTCAAGTCAACCGTATTTCAAGCCAAAACAAAACAAAGCCCTATAGTCAAGGAGATTGTAATTACATCACAACCTCTTTGGCTATAGCCTCTGAGTATGCATCATAGAATAATGATCATTCAGCAGCCTAGCGCACGGTCAGCTGATGGCGGTCAGTTGAACGAGAATTAACAATGATACACCGCAAACACAAGTTAAGTGCCATCAAATTTTGACCACGTCTTAGTGATCCTCGATTAACAAGGATTTGATCGAGAATTTTCACCGAAATTGAGTTTAGTGGAATAAAGTTTCCTATTTGACTTGACGTAATACAACAATTCGAACTTCAAAATGAGTACATATCAATGACAGTTTACGGTATTAAAAAACATTCAATGAGCACACATCAATGACTATTTACGGTATTCCCAGCATTCAATAATATTATTGCATAAACAACAGAACGAAAGACATCAGGTGAAACTTCTAAGAGTCGGAAACGAAAACAACTCGTATTTCTGCCCAGTAACACAAGTTACACGCCAATTGGCGAATCCGATAACGAGGTGCAAATTTAGAACAACCATATGGAAGGGTACTTGAATTATTTTTTTTTTTAAACAAAAGCAGTTTATCAAAACATTAAATCATTAGTAAGCAAGCACAGCAGGTATGTGTACGCACAAATGCCTAAATGACACAATTTAACTTAATTCGTTTTCCATATGCTGTGGTCTTTAAAAATTCCCGTCAATTCAGCCATATGTAGAAAGTAGCTAGTCTAGGACTACATAGTTATGAAGCAGCAAACATAGCTCTAAAGCTTGTGTGAAAATTTGGCGTATCTTTGTCAAAATTCAAACTATTTAGAGGGCAAAATGCAATACCGGATTCTGGATGAAACATCTCGCTTCGGTCAGGAAACTGTAATATGTATTTCACACACATATCATAAATTTACTTCTCCTTCATTAACAGATACGCATCCAATTCAAAAATTAGATATTTCAGATTTCTCAACAGTTATAGATTACTAAATGTTAAGTTAACTAATTTGGCAGATATGTTATGCACTGAATATTTCAAAATTAACAATATCATATACCCAAATCCAGTACAGCAGCTAATGAAACGAAAGGCGTTTACCCGTACATATAGATTGTGTCGAGAAATTAGAGAAAATCCCCTTTACAGCTTTGACGACATATCACGAGGAATAATCACATGCACAAACAGTGCGACACCTTAAGACATTATTGGCGCACATTTTTAAAAATTCAAATAATGGAGCATAAATTTGTATCAGTTAGATCCGTTTCAGTAATACTCTATACTAGGCAATGCTTAAAAACCTCATGGGGGTCTACTATGGTAGGTACGGGTTTATCGCACCCGGGGTCCGGAGCCAACCCTGACTCCCTCGGTGGGAACCTCCGAGTGTTGAGGGTTTCAGTCCATCAAATCGCCCACCCACATGTAGGCCGGAGACACATGTGGGTGGAAAGGGATACAAAAACTAATTGCAGATTTCTTTGATAGTATAATTTAGCTCTATTGAACACTGGAGAGTCCACATTTCTTACTAACACATTTTAAAGTTTTTTTTTATACCTGGATAATATAGCAATTTTTTCATCCGAGTTAGCAGTTTTCTTAGGTTAGAATATATCTGATTTGCATAATAGTGATCACGTTTTGATTTATCCTGTATGTTCCTCCCTACCTAGCCAACTGGGAACTGTATTCCTGCTTGGCTGTATTTAATTGTGATGAGCATGTCTCTCTGAACTATTTAGTCGAACACTTCACACAGACAATTCTTTCCTCTGCGTCGCTCTACACTGGATAACCTAATACACTATTAGAGAATGCGTGCCAAATCTCCACAAGTTATTAGGAGAGCAAAAAAAAAAAAAAAAAAAAAAAAAAAAAAAAAAAAAAAAAAAAAAAAAAAAAAAAAAAAACATCTGGAGCAAGTTTGTAGCTTCTCTTAATAGCCTCTGTCGTATAGAAGAAGTAGAGACATGTGGCCGGCAAATTGACCCAAATGCTATTCACTGTTCTCAACACAGTTATTGTTAATACATTTGACGTGGCTAACACTTTAGGCCGTGCGTTCACTCAGGTGTCTAAGTCAGACAATTATTCCCCTGAGTTTCCTAGAGTTAAGGATCAGGTGGAATCACAAGGGTAATCCATTCGTTCTGGAAACCTTGAGGATTACAATCGCCTTTTTACCATGATGGAGTTACACCATACACTTACATGTTCGCGGAACTCGCACCTGTTCCAGATGTTACCCACATCCAAATGTTGCAACATCACTCTCCTGATGTTAAGACTTTCCTACTCGAGGTCTATAAACGGGTCTTGGTCGACACCACTTTTGTAGACAAAAGGCGGGAGGCCACCGTCATACCGATTCTGAATCCTGGAAAGAACCGTCATCCTCGTTCCAGCTACCGTCCTATTTCCCCAGTTGCGTCTTCAAGGTGATGGAGCGCATAATCAATAGAACAGTTGGTGTGGTGGATACAATCCATAAATCTATTGACGAATGTCCAGGCGACCAGTAATGTCTTTTAGGTTCTTTGTACTTGGGTTGGTCTATGGTTTCACAATGTGTGTTTGTGTGTGAGTGGGTGGGTATACACGTCAAGATCACAAGTCCTCAGAGTGAAGTACCTGGTTGATGTTACAGTCCGCCATTGGTACACTTGTTGCCTTCGGCCATTCAGGAAGTTTGGCTCTGAGTCAATGGTAGAGCATGTTTTTCGACTCACGCAGTGGGGAACTAAATGGGAATACACATTAAATTACCTTAAAATAACACACAACACAGAATTGCTACATATAGTAGTTTATTTAGCTGAAAATAGGGTTCCTCGTCGTGTAGCATACCTATTGGTACAAGCACTGAGCTCACAACGTTTCAAAGATGCTACGTATGCTATGAAGCATAAGGATATCTGTGATTCCGCTTTGATTCAACATACCTCGTCGCGATTGTTCATCACTGCTCCAACGTTGATATATTTGAGCGTTATTACTGCGCTACACTCACAATCACTGTTTCACACTTCGCTTATCCAACTGGACTCTTAGCACGTTACCATCCCCACTCACTTCTATCCTCATACCTTCTGTGCAGGTAGCAAACATTCACTGCTCGCCTGAATGCTTCAAATGTTACAATGGGATTTCAGGGGAAGGGGAGAATCCGCTAGTCGAAATTGAAAACACTTGCCCTTAGCCCAAACAAAGAAATTCTGCCTGACCTCAACCCTCTGTTCGCCAAATCCTGCATTCGCAAAGACTTCTTGAAATCGACGTTTATATGGAAACAATCCTGTAAAACATCCTTCGACAAATATTATATAAATAATTTATATATCAGTAATTTATTAAGCTTCTAAATGTTACCGCTGCATAGTACATATTTTCTTTAGAAATTATTGTTTGTAAGAACTGTTTTGAGCGTCCTGAGAGTCCTTCGATTACACATCTAATGTTGTCTGGAAGTAGCTCTCCCTTGTTCTTTTGCTTTTATGTTTCCTCACTCGGGTTCGTAGGTAAAGTCCTAATCCGTGTCCTTATTCATTTAAAATACTATAAATGTAAGAACAGCTTAACGGTACGTCTGAAAGTTAGTGTTAAGGTTGCACGATCCTGTATTAGTGGAATATCTTCTTTAAAGCTCAAAGCGAAAGTTTTCCGAAAGAACCAATGAATTTGGATATTATGCAACATGAGTATTATAAACTTTATGAGGCTTTTCTTGCCTACAAGAGAACCGTTTGCAGAAACACCGAGATGTACTACGATCCAGAATATTTTGTGAACAAAAGACCGACGTATGTATTCAATTTTACTTATAGACACGCCATGGTAGTTAATGCTCGGAGAGAATTGAGACACAGCCAATTTTAACAACAACGTTTCAGAGTATACAGTATGTTAAATTGTATTAGTTGAACAGCAGAATTTTACTTATAATCATGTTAAGAGGGACATTATTGAAAATGTTAAATACTAAAATCGATGATGTTAATAGTGTTGTTGATGTTATGTGCTTCAGCTCGTGCAAATTTACTTTAGATTCATTTAGACTCATTTATCACCTGCAAGATTACAGATATCTCTCGTTTGAGAAGAATGAACCTAGCAAAATGGTTCATAAAATATTGACCGGAACTATACTTTTGTTCCAAGAATTTTACCAACTTGACGATCGGTGGAACAATTAATAATGAGATACCTGATTTGATAGGTAATAAAGATACGGTAAACTAGGCAATGCTTCCGGTTTTGTAACCTCATCTTACAGATGGAGCCCTAAATATTTAAGATGGCACTATGCGGATGTAAATGCAACACTCATAAAAATTCCCAATGCTGCGTTTAAACTTTGGGAGCGCCATAGCGGTTGATATTCGAGTACAGCGTCTTAAAACCAGATATACTGATGTCTAATAAACGATCAAATCACAAGTATCAAAGGAAATACGGACACTGCACGAGTAAATCTGATAGCTCACGCTTTTGATCCTGAAGCCATAATTCCTTAGTGGAAATTCACATCGATGTTGATGAAGACTGGTATTTAAAATTATTAAATTGACTGCTAACGAAAACACTAGTTTGTTTTCGGTATTAATTCTGTAATCGGACATTTTCGGGTTTGATGCATTCCAACGAAGAAGGAGCCGTCATGTTTCCTTATTATTTGAATGTCATCGAGTTACATCACGATAAAACGGTAATGCAAACTCTTTAAGATTTTCCGACAGATTTTCCACCTACTTCACCTCAAAGTCCTAGCAGTAATAGTGCTGATTTCAGAAGGTAGAATATACATGATCGAGTATCCTAATTTGATCCTCATACACGACTATCCAAAATCGTTTACCGACTGGTAATATATCTGCAAAAGTGAAAATTAACTCTGCAGTAAATTCTTATCCTGGACAAACCTATATATTCTTCAATGATGATGATTGTATAGAAATAAACGAATGTACGTTTAAATCTAAGTATCATGAGTTAGTGAATAAGCGATTTTCTGGAGTTCATACTGCGATGGAATCTACTTTTAGGTATGTAAATGGGTTGTTGTTCTTTTTCAAAAATAATACTGGAATATAACGAGTTTACACATAGATTAGTCAGAGCGGGTAGAACTAATGTGGGTGTGTTTGGGTACGAGGAGTTTATAGAGAAACTTTTTTTTCTTTTTAGATAAAATACATCAAGCCTATGACGTTTTGTTGCAGTATCAACGCTTTGGTTGATAAAGTATTTGTTGTTATTATAATGTGAGCACATTTTTTGTTTTTGTGCGTATTTTATCTGATGTATGAGTTTATGATCCGGTATTTGTTTAGCGAGAATGAGATATATCCGAAATGGCTTAAGAGTTTAATCGAAAATGAACAATTCTCTATTGTTTGCTTATCAGTAGTAAAAGGACTTATCCAGGTCAGGACAGAAGAAAGAGTTCATGGGATAAAACGAACCAAATGGGACAAAATAGTACTCATTTTGGTACATTTTTAATCATTTTGTAACAATAAACTAGCCAAAAAGTGTTACATTTCATTAATTTTGGTAATTTTTGCAAAATGTACCAATATTGTCTTACATATGACTAATGCTCAGTAATTAATATAAAATGTAGTAATATTTTGTTCCATTTGGTTCGTTTTCGCCCACGAAACATTTCCTCTGTCCTGACTTAGATAAATCCTCTTACTACTTGTCTTCTACTACGTCTGATCTTTTAAATGTTTCCCAGAATATTGGCGTGCCTCAATAGTAATTCCAATACCCAAACCAAATAAGGTGCACTATGTGCAAAGTCCTAGAAAAAATAATAACAAACGATTGCGATGGTTTCTTGAAAATACCAACTTCTTTAGCGGTGCACAAAATGTCTTCCGCCAAAATCGATCCACTCTTGATAGTAGAGCTCGAAACCAAAATTAATAAAGTCTTCTCTGAAAGACAACATTTGGTCACTGTTTGCTTAGATATTGAACGAGCCCACGTTACGTTTTAGCATGACTACATAGTTAAAACCCGTAAGGATGTGTGTATATATATGCTTATTTCTTCCAGAACCGTCAGCTATCTGTAAGAGTGAATGGACAACGCGCAAAGAGCGTCTTGCACCACAATGGCATACCTCAGGCTGAGTTTTAAGTGTGACGCATTTCCTGGTGGAAATAAATAGTGTGATACCCTGTTTCGGCTCCGCCATCATGGCATGTTTATTCACAGATGAATCCGTGTTCTTCTGAAAGGGAAAGAGTATGAAAGTCACACATTTACTTACACAACAATGTCCAAAACGACTTCAATATTGGAGCTACAATACAGGTTTGAAATTTTCAGCTCACAAAAGCAAATTGTATCCTTTTCACTAAACAGCGTACTTATCTTCTCCCTCCATGAGGTAATGGTTACCATGCTAACTTCATATTCTCAAGGTCGCGGGTTCAAATCCGGTGGAGGACGATGGGTTTTTTTCGGGCCTAAACATCCTTAGCATGGCTTCTTTCGGAAGGGAAGTAAAGCCGTTGGTCCCGTGTCGTAGATTTACGGCACGTAAAAGAGCCTCAAGTCTGATAGAGAGGCAACTGAGCAAAATTAAGCGGTCTTTCACGTCCAATTTAGAACGGAACGCTGAGAACCACAGTAGTTAAAGAGCGTCCATAAATAATACGCCATTTTTCTTATCTTCAGGAACTCACATTAATATTGATTAACACATACAATTCGCATTCTTTGACGCAAACTTACTTGGCTTTCCCACCTTAAACTCCTTAAGAGTGGTCACGTCGTCTTAATTTATTGAAAAAATTAGCTGCAGGAAATTCGGGAGACGATGCTAGCGGTTTGATTCGCACGTAAAGAACTTGTGTCCGTTCTAAAGTTGACTATGGATGTATGGTCTACCAAGCCGCTATATCCTCTACCCTTAAAATGATAGCCATCATACACTAAAAATAACCCGAGAAGCCTCCTGTCCAGCCCTATAAATAGAACATCCACTAACCATCAAAAGGAAAATGTTAAGTATATTTTTTGCTGCTCGTAAAAAGGCTAGATAAGGTACAACCGCAATTCTTTCCTACGTTTCTGCTGCTAACACAGGACCAAGCTCTATAAAGAATCAGTTTCGTCAATGGCCTCTCTCAATATCTTGAGGCATTTAACATTATAATGATAATACTCCTTCCTTATATATTCGCCCCCCCCCGTGGTGTAGTGGTTACCATGCTAGCCTGATATGCCCAAGGTCGCGGAGGACGACGGATTTTTTTTTCAACCGTAAAAATCCTTTGTATGGCTTCCTTCAGAAAGGAAGTAAAGCTGTTGATCCCGTGTGGTAAGTTTACGGCATGTAAAAGAACCTCAAACCCGATAAAAAGGCTCTGAGCAAAATCAATCGGTCTTTCACGCCCAATATAGCATAGGACGCTGAGAACCACAGTAGTTAAAGGGCGCCCTAAACAAACTCAATTTCAATGCTCATATATAGATATGTATATTTAGGTGATTTTGGTGGTAAATGTTAAACTAAAAAGCATATTAGAAAGTAAGATTTAAACCAGTATAATGATCAATATATGTGTGATGTCTGGTTGTAGTTTATCGAATAGCAGAAGCATAGACAAGGCAAGAGAAATTGGCAACCAAAATAAGCAACTTCTTGCTAATTCGCCCATTTAGCAGTTATCGCGATAAATAATTAATATCAAATTATTGCTTAGCATACCAAACTGTGAGAATAGGAAACGTGTTCCTCAGATTTGGAATTTAATTAATACACTCCACAGTGAAACTCATTATAACCTTTCGGGTAAACTCTTATACTTGTCATTTTTTTGTTGTTGTGTAACTTAAAAAAATTCCAAGCCTTTCCCAAATCTGTGTGTGAGCATGTGAGTGTGTATCTATGTACATGCATACTATATATGACTGCATCATACATATATTCAATTTTAGACCAAGAAATTGAAACAACAAACAGATATTTACTGCAATAATACCAATTTATCAATGATAACGACTAACGGACCAGAAATGTAATAATGTTAAATGTTCCTTCCACTAGAGATCTCTCCCTTTCCATTGTCATTTGATATTTACTTCAGAAACTTGGAAAACAATTATTTTACAGAAATGAAATGGCGTTTTACTTATGGAAGCTCTTTAACTGCTGTGGTTCTCAGCGTCCCATTCTATACTGCGCCTGAAAGTCGACGTCCTCGTGGTATAGTGCTGATTTTGTGAACACCTACATTTTTAATCCACGAGCCGCCACTGAGTACAGGACAACATATGTGGCGCTATCAGCAATCCATTGTTTGAATAAAATTGTTTGTAAAACATACGCATAAGCACGTGGGGAATACACACAAACAATACCAATTCACTTCAAAACAGCACCTTTTAATGCATTTATTACTTAAACTTATCAATTTGCTAACTTGTGTTCTATTATTCTGCAACTAAAATATAAATAGAAGGTAATCTGTTCTGGATTGATGTTCAGTAGAAATAGGAGCCTACGTATAAAATTGTACAGTAATAAGCGAGATTTATTTGTTTATGTGTGAACTTTGTAGATTATTACGATACACTTTTCTCGTCACGGTAGATGACAATCACGCTTTAGGGAGTGATTTCTTTCTTTAATAACAGTACATACAGTCAGCCTTAAATTATCGCTATGAAATCCACAAAAACATGAGCTTTTTGAAACACATTCGCCAAAGTTCATAAATATTTCCACAGAAAATAACAGATACACTCTTTAGCTCACTAATATGCTAATTAGATACAATCTTGTAATGTGGTTAAAGACCAACAGCTTGTTCATCATTGTATATGTTGAATTCTTCACTAAAACTAATGTTATAACAATTATATAACTATCTTTCACTTGATTAGGTTTTCAGGTGAAGCAGCAGTTTTAAATATAGAATGTAGGCTATCTAGTGCTCTGTATTACTGGGGTACTAATTTGAGCCCTTTCACTCACACAATTTACTTGTCGAATCGAAGATTCAGTTTTATTTTAACATTTTCGTCAGTCCTTTCCATTATAGCTTATGGGAGATTTTGCACTGTTCTACATAGTCGCGTTACTTTGATGTTGGTTTACACTCTTAGCAAGGGAGAGGTTGAGCCATACGCTCTCTATCTGTATATGCCTGAAGCATCAGTTAGCGAAGGTGATTTCATCATAACATGAACATACCCCTTTACTGTCGCACTGCAACTGCGCTGCTCTTAATACCTTTGATCAAGTAATATTTTACGCTAAATGGATAAATGTAATACACAAAGCTATCTTAAAATAAAAACGTATCAATTGCTTTGTTACTTTTTAACGAAAACACAGCAGGATTAGCAGGAAATAATAATAATAATAATAATAATAATAATAATAATAATAATAATAATAATAATAATAATAATAATAATAATAAAAGCACTGATGATGGTGACGGCGTTGGTGGTGGTGATGATGAAAATAATCATAACAACAACAAAACTCAGCCACACTCAGATCTACTTGCTCTTTAGTTATGTCATTGTTTGCCTTAAAATTGCTGTCTTGACATAGAAGAAAATTAAGAAAGAATTGGAAAACAGTAGGCGTAAAGGAAAGAAACAGATTTGGAAGCACGAATGCTACTTTGTGGCTTTCTCCTTAATGTTATTCATTACATATTAAAGCGTTTACGCGCCATACTATTGAAGCATTATTATTATTATTATTATTATTATTATTATTATTATTATTATTATTATTATTATTATTATTATTATTATTATTATTATTATTATCATCATCATCATCATTATTATTATTATTATTATTATTATTATTATTATTATTATTATTATTATTATTATTATTATTATTATTATTATTATGCCAACGGTATCCTTGCTTACAGACGCTGTTAATTGGTATTTCATCTTTCTCACGCTAACCTTTGGGTCCCTTGACTTCCCTCCTTTTCGCAATACCAAATATATATATGCTACATTACGCAGATCATTGAGCTTCATTGCGATTCAAATGTTGGCTGCCTGATCATGCGTATCGTCCAAGAAAGAGAGAAGTGTGAGAACAGATGGAAATTGTGAATGTTCAAAATAAACAATAAGCGCCAAGGTATTATTCGCTTTAGAGATCACTTATTCAAAGAGCATGGAAATAATTCCATATTTACGAAAGACCGCGATCATCACCCAATTGCTTGCATAGCTATCATGGGTTACGTAAATTACGGATTTCTCACACGGGCGGAAATGAAGCACGTTTTGTGTCCAGCTGTGATCTTGTGGTTCTAAACAATACCATATACACCACACGCAACATCTGTAAAGTTCCTGGCGGAGGGCGTTGGATTTTTTCAGGCGCAAAATCCTTACCATGGCTTCCTTCGGAAGAGAAGTAAAGCCGTGGATCCCGTGTCGTAGATTTGCGGCACGTAAAAGAAACTCAAGCCTGATCAAGCCTGATAGAGAGACCTCTGAGTAAAAAAAAAAAAAAAACAAAAAAAAACAAAAAAAACAACAAAAACGGTCTTTCAGGCGCAGTATAGAATGGGACGCTGAGAACCACAGCAGTTAAAGAGCTTCCATAAGTAAAACGCCATTTCATTTCTGTAAAATAATCGTTTTCCAAGTTTCTGAAGTAAATATCAAATGACAATGGAAAGGGAGAGATCTCTAGTGGAAGGAACATTTAATATGATCACATTTCTGGTCCGTTAGTCGTTATCATTGATAAATTGGTATTATTGCAGTAAATATCTTAAGTTTGTTGTTTCAATTTCTTGGTCTAAAATTGAATATATGTATGATGCAGTCATATATAGTATGCATGTACATAGATACACACTCACATGCACACACACAGATTTGGGAAAGGCTTGGAATTTTTTTAAGTTACACCAAAAAAAAAATGACAAGTATAAGAGTTTACTTGAATGGCTATAATGAGTTTCACTGTGGAGTGTATTAATTAAATTCCAAATCTGAGGAACACGTTTCCTATTCTCACAGTTTGGTATGCTAAGCAATAATTTGATATTAATTATTTATCGCGATAACTGCTAAATGGGCGAATTAGCAAGAAGTTGCTTATTTTGGTTGCCAATTTCTCTTGCCTTGTCTATGCTTCTGCTATTCGATAAACTACAACCAGACATCACACATATATTGATCATTATACTGGTTTAAATCTTACTTTCTAATATGCTTTTTAGTTTAACATTTACCACCAAAATCACCTAAATATACATATCTATATATGAGCATTGAAATTGAGTTTATTTAGGGTTTGAGGTTCTTTTACATGCCGTAAACTTACCACACGGGATCAACAGCTTTACTTCCCTTCTGAAGGAAGCCATACAAAGGATTTTTACGGCTGAAAAAAATCCGTCGTCCTCCGCGACCTTGGGTATATCAGGCTAGCATGGTAACCACTACACCACGGGGGGGGGCGCGAATATATAAGGAAGGAGTATTATCATTATAATAAAATAGGCTTCATAGTTAGCGATAACTTGTTAATATTAAACGGATATTAAGTACTTACAATGGTAAGTCGCCATTAATGTAGTTCTTTGAATGACACATACTGGTTGGATAAACAGAGTAAAAACATATAACCAGTTGGAAGAATGAATGGCATACCGTCATATTGTCATAGTATCTCAATGGTTAGAGCAACGGAGGGCGGGAGAACCGTGTTAAAATCCCGGCTGTGGCATTGAATTTTTCACTGCGCCTAATGATACACACACACATGTGTTTGGGAAAGTTTTGGAACAATTTCTAAGTGCACAGCAAAAAAAAAGATAACAAGCATCACAGATTATTCCAAAGTTTATAATGACTTTCACTGTGACTGCATGTATGGCATTCCGAGTGCGAGAAACACGCCCCCTATTCTCACGGTTCTGATACCATAAGCATATAATTTCATACTAAGTATATGTCGCGATAGCTGCTAAATGGGCAAATTAGCAAGAGGTTTCTTATAAACCGAAATTGGTTGCCAATTTTGCTTGCGAATTACCCTTTCCTTTTATTTTGCTTCTGTTATTCGAGAAAGTACAACAAAACACCACACACGTATTGACCATTATACTGGCCCAAAACTTACGGTATAAATTTACTGTTTAATTGGATATTTTACACTACAAATCACTTAAATAAGTTTCCTAACATTTGTATTGAAACATTTTCTTTTTCTTTCTTTACTTCTGCTAAACGATAAACCACACACCACACACGTATTCACACGTAAAGCCTCAGTCGAAATGTACTACTTATTTGTCGTTTAACAACACAACTTATTTTTGGTTAAATAGTAAAGAATAACTAAATAATAAATTTTATTGTCGTTCAACTTGTACAGCAATAGACAACGTCAAATTATAATACAGTAAATTCAGTTTCAAGAAATTCTTTAATAGTATAAACAGAATTATTTATTAGCATCTTATATAATCTAGTAATTCTTTTTGACCCAACCCCAGTTTGTAGTACATTTTTAGTCCCAGAACTGCATGAGAGCTATGTGACTTGGTTAATCTTTGATAAGGTATTTCTATACAAGTGCGACTCCTAGCATTATAGTTGTGCACATCTCCCCTAACTGCTAATGTTGAAACATTATTTCTATTACATTGTTACAATGGCATAATTTACCTGAGTGAGTGATTATCCTAACAAGTTTTTTTCTGTAACAATAAAATGTCATGTGCATGTCCACTATTTCCCCATAACAAAATTGCATAAGATGTAATACTTATAAAGAAAGCAAAGTATGCTGATCTCACATAGCTATCTGAAATATGATTTTTTAGATTCATGATCAAATAAATAACTCTAGAAAGCCTTGCTGATAAATTTTTATATGTGGTTCCCAAGACAATTTACTATCAACAAGAATACCTAAACATTTAACAGTCTCTATTTCATAATGATTAGGTATATTTCTTAAACCAAAATACATTTCCTGAGTTTTATTTTCATTCAGTAGAAACCCATTTGCTCTGAACCATAATGAAGCTTGAGAAAGTGTATTTTGTACTAAGGTTTGATGCGAATTTAAATCTGAACTTTCATTTAGAAAAGTGGTGTCATTAGCGTACAATATTGTTGGAGAATTTACAAAAGATGGCAAATTATTTATCATTAATATAAATAGAAGGGACCATAACACAGACCCTTGTGGCACACCAAACGTAACATTAATTAAGTTTGATCTCTCTTTGCCAATGCACACTAACTGTTGGCGATTTTCAAGGAAAGACTAAAACATGTTTATACTGTTACTACTCAGACCATAATAAGATAGTTTATTTAAAAGTATTTCATGCTCTACACAGTAATGCTCTACTTAGATCACAGAAAGTTGCTCGAGCAAAACCCTTATTTTCAAACACTTCTAAAACAAACCGAACTAGGGAGTCTATAGCATCTTTAGTCGATTTAGAGATTTAGTTTACACAGGTAACCTACAAAAGCTGTATTTATCTCAAATATTTGTTACATTATATGGCGGCCTGACAAAAATGTGCTTATTCAACCACAATACCTTAGCATACAAAATTTTCTATGCTTTATTTGTGCTTGACATTGCAGATTCTAGTTCAGTTTTAGATTTGCTCTACCATTAGTCGATTGATCAACATGGCTGCCCTTGCGCAAGCAGACAGAACGAACGGTAGACTGTGCATTTCGCATTGGAAAGCAAAACCGACTTTGAGAAAGTCCATTTTTACCCCTTATTTCCATCCAGTTCATCTACATACACCTAACCTAACCTAATGTAGCCTAATCGCGAGGAAATCTCGAAACTTGTCGTTCACTTGCCCTGTAACTCAATTGTCTCCGTAATCAATAGGAAAGACTCAGGAATGAGCCTCAGTGTTGACCTTAGAGTTAGGGCGGGGGGGAAGTAACTCAACCGTTATTTTGAAGCAGTTTCATAAACGCAACAACTATCTGAAACAGTTTTACCACTAAAACTGTTCCATAGAACACTTCTGGAAATTGTGTTATTCTTTCATGTATCGAATCCCCATAACAGACCCATGCAACAATAACAGCAACCCCTGAATAGTTGTTTACTTTCTCTAGCCCCATATGCACAATGTACACAGGGATAGAGAAGTTTTGTGTTCCACCCAAAAATTCGATACCGAGATTTCACCGAAAAAACATGTTTTAGGACTCCGTGTATCCAAAAAAGGCATTTTCAGAAAAAGGTCCGTGTGTGTGGGTCCGTGTGTCTGTGAACACCATAACTGAAAATCGAAAAGTAGCTAAAATACCAAACTTGGTATTTAAGTTTAGTATCTTCCAGGGATGCGACACGAAGATTTTGAGAAAAATCCCTCCACCACTTTACATGGAACTTTTTTAGAAAATTTTGATTTTCTTAAAAGTGGTTATAACGATTTTGATTAAAATATCATATATTAAAGATATTTCCTTGCAAATAAAATGTATATCTTGAAATTTCTGGGAATAGCTTCTGAAAACCTGTTTATTCTGGATGAATTTTGCTTAATTTGGCATAACTAGTAAACCGTAAGAGATAGACAAAAACCTACTATACAAAAAATTTAGGTCTTGTTAAAATACACAAGTTATGTCATATACATTTTTCTCGTGGAGCTTACCGTTTTCGAGGTATTAATTGTTATTAGTTTCAGTTGTGAAGTACTTTTCTCAGACGGGAGTATCCGTTTTTCTTTTGTCCTACTCCTGGCCAAGATAAGAAGCGATTTGTAATAAGAATCGCATAACGACAGCTTTTAAAACATTTGACTATTGGTTTAGCCTAGTGTATTCCCTTATTTTCTTCCAACTTATACGGAACTAAATAATAAGACCATTGTGCTAATGAGTACCACGATGAGCAAGGTGCAGAGAGAAGAAGAATATTATGTATGGAGTTTGTAGAACAGCTAAAGAAAGTCATGTGAGTGTAACACATAAGATTTTTACACTTATTGCAGTAATTACTTCCTTACGGTTGTTGTGTTCCATAACGTAAATATTTTGTCATTGCTTCCAAAGTCACAAAGTTTACCGCAAGGTGAACCTTTGTACCTTGTAGCGTGTGGTCTGATATAGCGAAATTGGAAAATACTAAACAAAATCATTCCCGCTCGTTAGCGCGTAAAATGCTTCCGCATTTTGATGATTTCCTCTTTAATGCACCTAGTACATTTGGCGCATTATGGTTTTATCGATGCTCTGCATCAATCGCAATAATATTTGGTGCTACACATGTGTGTACACCACATGTTTTACAGCTGATCAATGTGGCGGAACAGTTAGGGAATTTTTGTTGCAGGAAACTATTATTTCAAAGTTGTTTCGTCGCAGCAAAAGAAGCAGTTTAAATTGTTTCGCTAAAAGAGCAACTTTTCCCAGCACTATAAAACTGAACTAGAAACTGCAATTTCAAATGCCGTTTGGAAGAAGAAGAAGAAGAAGAAGAAGAATTAACTCAGCTGTTATGGTTTTGGTTCAAGCTTGAGGTTATAATTAATTGTATTGCAAAAACGGTTTTTGAGCGAAACATAAAATGTGGAAACCAGGAAGAATTGTCGAACGTTATTAAATGCGAATATTCCTAGATTGGAATTACAGTGAAGTATAACTGGCTGTTAAAGTTGTTAAAAATGTTTTATCCTGTGATGGCGTAGATGTGTATGAATGGAACAAATATGGATGGAATGTATATGATTCAGTAAAGGAATAGAAGTTGCACATCGTGTTATAGGTAACTAGTATATGATGAATATAATTAACTTTGTTACGTAAATGCGTGGATAGGAAAAATGCAACGATTTACACATTTTTTTAGTGCACTCTTAAGCATTAGTGAAGTGTTGGGGTACCTGGCGAGTCTTTTTGTTTTCCTATTTATTTCTTATGTACTGAATGTAATTTATTTCACATTTCCCGCCTCTGTTTTCACATATATTCTAATGCGTTAATTAAAAAAAAAAGTGGGGCAAAGGAAGGATGCTTGGCCCGTGAGAGCAATAAAGCTTCGCTTTCTACAGCCGTATTAACCTGCAATGTATATTGATGTTAGAAAAGGTATTGCATTCAAGCCAAAAATTCGATTTCGAGATTTCGCCGGAAATATACGTTTTGAGATCCCCGAGTCCAAAAAATTAGGAAAAGGTGTCTGTGTGGGGGGGGGCAGCATAGCTCAAAAAAGAAAAGTGTGAGAAATACCAAGTTTGATATTTGGTTAAGTAATCTTCCAAGGATGTGACACAAAAATTTCTAAGAAAATCCTGCCAGCACAACTACCCTTTACATGGGAAAATGTTTGAAAAATTTGTTTTCTCAAAAATGTTTCTAACGATTTTTATTAAAATACAGTAAATTAAAGCTATTTACATAACAAAATGTATATTTTGAATTTCTTGGAATAGCCTCAGAAGATCACTTTATTCTGGATGTTCTGCAAAATTTTGCATAACTGTTAAACTAAGGGAGAAACAAACATTACCACATAAAATACATTGATCTCGTTAAAGCACACAATTTATGCCATATACATTTTTCTTGTAAGCTTACTGTTTCTGAGATATTTCTTGATTAGTTTCAATTTTAAACTACCCAGCTTTTCTCATATGGGACCTTCCAAAGCAAACTGTACCTCAATTGCTTTACACAGCGATAAGCTTTTAAAATATTTACTATAGCTGTGGCCAAGTGTATTCCCATATTTCCCTTCTACATACAATAAAGCAAGTAATAAGACCAATTGAAGAGCTCTTTTCCAAATGCCACTTAAGTAATTTTTTTTTCATTTTTAGTTTTTTTACCTTATTATGATACTATGCACTTACTAATATTGAATAAACTGCAAAATTCGCTTAAGTCTCATTGATACAGTGTTTGAAAAGTTGTATTTTTTTTGTAAAGTCCACCTAAGTCATTGAAAATATTATTTCCAGAATCCACCCAAGTCATAGTTCAAGCTTTTCTTTTCAAACGTTGCATGTTATCCAATGTTACGCAGTAATTGTTCTGCAGCAATGGTTTTTAATTTAGAAGGATTTATTTATTCAGTTATTCTGAAGCTAATAAGTAGGTTAGTGTGTTGTTAAGATGGAGAATAAGGAGATGCAAGCAGAAAAAAAAGTGAAGAAATGGACAGGTCAACAAAAATTGGGTAAGGAGAAAAAAACAGAGAGCTAGAAACAGCAAAGAAGCTCGACATCCACCAAAAGTAAATTGTAAACATAGTCATGATTTAACCAACAATGATATAAACTAATTCTCTGATCAGTTATAGGCAAATAAAACGAAGATTGCCCAGAACAACTACTTGTTGCATTTCATTAAATTAAAAATGAAGAAACAGCTACGAGCAAGAGTGCAGAATCCAAGGGAATGAGCTGTCATTGAATATAGTATACTGAAAAAAAATGGGGAGTAAGTTCCTGTTTGTGTAAAGTCATATCTGAATATTTATTCTTACCTTCTACACTGAATGTGAGGAAAATGTATCTCGTGTGGGGGGGAGTGGAGTGCAACCTGTGGAGGGAAAAATTAGTTCATACCAGAAATATTACAAAATATTACACATAACAAGGGGATCAAATGAAGTTGTATGTTGCCTGGCCAATTTTTTATTGCAACTGGAAGGCAAAATTCCAGCTGGGCAGTATGCCACTTTGAGATTGTTTGTAGACTAATGTGGCAGTCATAATAAGAATAAGACAAAGATGGCATTCTTACTATCTTACATTCAAAACAACCCTCTCTTTGATATGATCGAAGTTGTATTTCCCATTAGACGGCATTCTTATTTACCTGGGGATAGGATCTTTAGGCATGTAGAGGAATAGTACAGACACCATGAAGTGTTGAAAAGTCCTAAAGATTAGCAAAATATTCTGAGTATTTATGGCCAAGGAACAAATATGGGCTGGATTGGATTTGCAAAGATTTTAAATCATTTTCAAAAGACATTTTCAAGTCACTGATGCCAATAAAACTAAAATAGCAATGGGTTCTTCATTTTTGCAAGGATTATAAGTCTATTGGACTCAGACATACCTTCACTGCATCAAATACCTATTCTGCAGTGTTGTTAAAGAGAAACCAGAAGCAAGTTCCAAGCTTCAGGAATGTAGTTAATGTTCAGAGTGATAACATCACCTGTGAGAAATTGGAAGATGTAAAGCAGTTGCTGAAATTTGTGGAGCTGAACAGTAATGAGCAAGAATTCTATGAAGAAGCATTCAATAGTGCATCGTGTGGTGAAACAGAACATGTGCTGTGTTTGAGTGAGGATAATTTGTAATTGTGCAGTCAAAATTTTTTGGTAAGTTTCTTGATATTTTTAACTTTATATTACCCTACTACTACTTCAAAACTAGTAAAATGTTATTATTTATTCATATGACTGGTAGAAAGCTTATATTTAGTCATTATTCTATAGCAACGGTTCCCAACCGGTGTGCCGTGAGATTGGCTAAGGGGTGCCGCGAGATATTGAGATAAACAAAAAAAAAATACCTTCTACTGAAGCCTTAAGTCTTGTAAGGTCTTGAAATAAAATAAGTCAAATCAATTACTCTCATGCACGGCAGATGGTGATAGGGTCGATTTATTTCAGTAATTCAGTTATACTAGTATCCCACAGATGGCATTACAGCTGTACCCTGGCGAACATTCCCAAGACTACTCGCTTCCTCACGAACATTCCCGAGACTTCGACATGAATATATAAAAGTGTACGCCACTTGGCGCTTTCAGTTGTCTTCCTCGCGTTGATTCACAGTGTTTAGCTATGGATAAGTTCATTGTTAAACGTAAAGGCCAGGACAGTGAAAGTGAACAGTCGGCTCCTACTGCTTGCTTTAAGAAGCCAAATCTTACAGTTTCTCCCGGACCGTCGAATTCACCACATAAAGAAGACAAACGAAAGAAAAGAACATACCAGGACAGTTACTTAGCGTATGGATTTAAGTGGAATAACAACGAGGAAAACCCTATCCCTGTGTGTTTAGTTAGTGGCGAAACACTTAGCAACGAGGCCATGGTACCTAGCAAACTGAAACGGCATCTTACAACAAAGCATCCTAGTGTGTCACAGAAAAGTGTAATGTATTTTTCACATATATTAGAAAGGGAGAAGAAAACAGCTGTGCGAATGGTAAAGAGAATGACCATAGGTGATACTGCTCTTGAAGCCTCATTTAAAGTAGTAGAACTGATAGCTAAAAAAAAAGAAACCTCATACTCTTGGAGAGGAAATCATTGGCCCTGCATGTCAAGTTATAGTTTCAACAATACTTGGCGAAGGAGCAGCTAATCAAATTTCGAAAGTTCCTCTGTCCAACAACACAATCAGCCGCAGGATATCTGAAATGTCATGCAATATCAACGAACAAGTCACGGAGAAAATAAAAACTTATAGAACATTTGCTTTGCAAGTAGATGAGAGTCTCGATATTGGTGACAAACCGCAACTCTTGGTTTTATCAGGTATATTGATGAAAAAGGTATTAGTGAACCATTTCTGTTCTGTAGACCTTTGGAGACTACAACCACAGGCCATGATATTTTCGTTTCTAGTAATTCCTATCTCAATGACCATGATCTTTCATGGAAAGACTGTTGTGGTTTATGTACAGATGGTGCACCATCTATGTCTGGGAAAATTAAAGGTTTTACTGCTCTCAATGAAAATCCATCCATTATTATAATTCACTGTTTTCTGCATAGAGAGGCATTAGTCATGAAAGCGTGTAATGAAGATTTTGCTGAAATGTTTAACCAGGGTATGAAAATGGTGAACTATATGAAGTCTCGACCTTTAAAGTGCAGAATTTTTTAACAGTTATGTCGCGCAACGGATGCAGCTCATACCTCTTTGTTACTTCACACGGAAGTAAGGTGGTTGTCGCGGGGTCGTGTATTGAACCGGTTTCTCAAACTTAAAGAACAGCTAAAAACTTTTTTTAAGGATGAAAATCAAGACACATTTCATGAGCTCTTACTAAGTGATTCTTGGTGTTTTGAACTGTCGTATCTGGCAGATATTTTTCATAAGCTGAATGAACTGAATGTTTCGATGCAGGGTCGACATGAAACAATAATCTCCTCAACCAATAAAATGAAAGGTTTTAAAAGAAAACTTAGTTCTTGGAAGTCTGCAGTTCAAAAAGGAGATTTGTCAAACTTTCCATCTCTTCTTAATGTGGCAGGAGATAAAGATCTGGGTAAGCTGAAAGACCGCATTTGTGATCACTTATCAAGATTGCAAGATGCAATAGATGCGTACTTTCCAACTATTTACATAACAAATCTCGACTGGGTTGTCTCACCATTTGATTTCGTAGATAGTGTAGAGGAAATAGATTTCACTGCTTGCGAACGAGATGAATTTTTTGATCTTTGCGCTGATTCCACACTCAAAGGTAAGTTCACCAAGAGTGAGGCATCGGTGGCTAGTTTTTGGCTTCAACGGAGAGAGTAGTACCCTAACCTAATGAAGAAAGCAATTAACGCACTTTTGCCCTTTTCAACATCCTATCTATGCGAGCAAGCCTTCTCTGCTATGGTGACAATAAAATGCAAAGCAAGAAATAGACTGAATAACCTTGATGATGATTTGCGTGTTTCACTGTCAACTGTAAGACCCGACATCACATATCTGTGCTCTAAGCATCAATCACAAGTTTCTCATTAATCATTAATCGAACAAAATTTATTGATGTATTTTTACCCAGTGATTGTAGTAAAGTTTACTGTATTGTTATGGTGTACGTTATTATTATATAATATTTCAATAAATTAACATTAAGCTTAATTTTCTTTTAATTCAAGGAAGGCGCGCTCAAATTTATGACTTAGGTGAATTTTGAAAATAACTTTTTTTTGTGCTAAACTTGGACTCAAACCCAAATTAAAAATTTTAAATGTCTTAAGAAAAACAAAATACCTATCAAATGCCATTTTAAACGATTAAATTAGGTTATTATAGAGCACTTGGGCCCCTCATGAAATGAAACAAATTGTGGTTTGACTGTAAGGGTAATTATTTATAAGTTGGGCAGCTAACTCTCTCCGCTGTGACTTATTCCAGTTTTGCACTCTAATGGGACTGGTGGGGTTAGAGGGGGATTAGGGGTGGGGAGATGGTTTAAAAAACTAATGTTGCTACCTGTTTATATACACACACTAGCCTAAAGGGATTGGAACCTAACCTCGCGCTAAATTTGAAATCCACAGGCTTTGAAATTGTCATCATAAATACAAAGTCAATCAATCACACTTAGTTTCATTCGATTTTAGAGTGGCCGAAGTTCTGCATAATAAAATTCACTGAACAGCTGTATCTGCGTGAAACATACCTGTTATACATCAGCACAGCGTCTAGCGACATGCCGGTGTTGTATTCCACAACACTGTTCACCTGCCGCCGACAATGAAACTCAGGCTTTAAGCACTTTAGTGTGTAGTATTATTATATATTTACATTGCAAAAGTACTACAAGACTTCTTTATTTATATTCTACTCCTTCTAGGCAGCATACTTCATAAATATTCACAAAAAAGGATCGCTACGCGCATGTAATAAATTAGCGTTTAACTTAATTACGGAGCTTTTCCGATAAAAAGAATTGGTGAAAACGTAACAAGTATAAACCAAACTTACAGTCAAACCACAATTTGTTTAATTTCTAGAGGGGCCCAAGTTCTCTATAATTACCACTGTAAGTATGCTGCCTAGAAGGAGTAGAATATAAATAAAGAAGTGTTGTAGTACTTTTGCAATGTAAATATATAATAATACTACACACTAAAGTGCCTAAAACCTGAGTTTCATTGTCGGCGGCAGGCGAAGAGTTTTGTGGAATGCAACACCGGCATATGTTGCTAGACGCTGTGCTGATGAATGACAAGTATGTTTCACGCAGATACAGCTGTTCAGTGAATTTTATTATGCAGAACTTCGGTCACTCTAAAATCGAATGAAACTAAGTGCGATTGATTGACTTTGTATTTATGATGACAATTTCAAAGCCTGTGGATTTTAAATTTAGCGCGAGGTTAGGTTCCAATCCGTTTAGGTTAGTGTGTGTATATAAACAGGTAGCAACATTAGTTTTTTAAACCATCTCC
The DNA here is from genome assembly GCA_030762935.1 of Hymenopus coronatus. Taxonomy (NCBI): domain Eukaryota; kingdom Metazoa; phylum Arthropoda; class Insecta; order Mantodea; family Hymenopodidae; genus Hymenopus; species Hymenopus coronatus. Next base: position 101,392,570 of record CM060891.1, read on the forward strand.
CAACCCCTAATCCCCCTCTACCCACACCGGTCCCTTTAGTGTGCAAAACTGGTATAAGTCGCAGCGGAGAGAGTTAGCGGCCCAACTTGTAAATAATTACCTTAAATTATCAGCATAACAAAGGCAGTATACATTTTTTTGTTTCCCCTGTAAATTTTTAAAATATGACAAGTGGTATTTGGAAAGGAGGTCTTCAATTCTGCTAATGTTTATCTGGATTAGTATTAAGTAAAAAAAAAGGATAACCTTTTTTAAGAATAGTTTGTATATGGAAATTTATGTGAATGGAACACATCAGTTTTTTGTTTTTGTTCTTCCTATTTGTTTTGTTCTGTTCGTTTGGTTCTATTCAAGAGCAAGTCTCAGGAAAATTGAACATGTTATACAGAAAACCATCTTTATCAATTCATAATCATTTTGACCACCACCACTAAATATACAACTACTTCGAATGCATGCATATTTTTACTACAATCACCACATTATACACTTATCTCAATATTTAAGAAAACAGTAAAAGTGGTTTTAATATCATGCAAAATCAAAACTAGTAGGATGAAAATGAAACATGCAAACTTACTGGCCAAAACACCAGACAAGTATAAAAATAATTTCCGGAATTCCAACTAACAATATGTGCAATACATTAAAGTACATTGACACATATTTCCCTTATGACACAGTAAATTTTACTGATCATCCATAAACTCTTTTATCGAGTAATTAGCCTTGCTGCATAGATTATTTTTAAGAGTGGACTTGTACCTCTCTATTTTTTTCTGAAGATGATAATTTTAATTCCTTTGGAAGGGCATTGAACATTCATAGTAAACTTTTTGTTAGTTGGTTTGTGTAAATCCATTCTTTGTCTAGTATTTATATTATTTAGAGTTACGTTTTATATTTTTGGAAACACATGAGCATATAAATGTATTCACAAGCAAGTGTCAAAATGTTCAGCCTCTAATGACTCTCTTTTGTAGTATAAACAGTCATTTAGTTTCAACCAAATTGCCCCAGAATATGACCATATTTCATTACCAAAAACTCTGATGTGTACCATTCACATGACTTTCTCTATATCCCTGCAACAAATTATTCTTAAAAAGCTTATACTTATATTTACTTTGTGCTAATCAGAAAAAATTAGCAGAAATAGCCTTATTACTCGCTTCCTTGTATGTAGAAGCAAAATAAGGGACAACCATAGGTTAAAGTGTAGTCAAAAGCTGGTTGATATATCAATGAAGTTCCTTTGTTTATATGGATAGTAGTTGACAAGTTCCTTTGTGAGAAAAGTATACATTTTTCATAGCAGAAACCAAAAATAAGGAATGTCTTAAAAACGACGAATTCTACGAAAAAAATGTATATAACATAAATTGTGTGTTTTGATGTGCTCTACATTTGTTGTGTAGTAAGTTTTTGCCCATCTCTTACGGTTTAGCAGTTATTCAAAATTCAGTAAAATTCATCCAGAATAAACTACTCTTCAGAGGCTATTCCCAGAAAATTCAAGATATACACTTTATTTGTCAGGTAAATATCTTTGATATACAAAATTTTAATCAAAATCGTTAGAGCCATTTTTGAGAAAATCAAAATTTTCGAAAAAAGTTCCATGTTAAGGGTAGTTGGGGGTGGGGGGATTTTTCTCAAAATCTTCGTGTCGCATCCCTGGAAGATACTAAACTTAAATACCAAGTTTGGTATTTTACCGACTTTTCGTTTTTGAGTTATTGTGTTAATAGACACACGGGGACACACACACACACACACACACACACACAGACCTTTTTGTGAAAATGCTTTTTTTGGATATTGGGGACCTTAAAACATATTTCCATTGAAATCTCGGTATCAAATTTTTGGGTGGAGTACAATACTTTCTCTATACACTATGTACATAGTGCGTATAGAGAAAGTAACAAAAATAGACGCATACCTGCTGTAGTATATGGATTAGGCAGAATGAATTCAATGGCCTAAGCACAAATATTGCTTATCTTAACTTCTCTATACAAGCTTTCCAATTTAGATCCATATCAACCTGGAGACCTATGAATGTAATATGTGAGGTTTGGTTGAGTACAATTTTATTAATGCCTATCTGCAGGGCAAGATTTTTTTAGAGTTGTGTGTTGCAAATTTCAAGACCCTAATTTTGCCAATGTGTAAAGCAAGTTTATTGGCCTTAAACCAATTGTGTATGGTGCTGAATGCATTATTCAATTTTGGTGCAAACTTGAAAGTTATCACTTGTTACTATTATGCCAGTGTCATCAGCAAACAAGAGAGTGGTTACTATGCTTTTTGTTGCTAAGGAGAGGCTGTTAATATAAATCAAGAGGAGTAATGGGCCAAGAATTGATCCTTACGGAACACCATGCTTACCTAATGGTTGCTCTGTTTTTTATATGAATTCTTTATATTGATCCTTTGTTTCCAGTTCTCCAAGTATGGCTTAAACCAAGTAAGCTGCTTGTTGTTTATTCCATAAAACATTTGTTTTTCTGTTAGAATTTTATATTAACACAGTCAAATGCCTTGACAAGGTCGCAAAATATACCTCCAATAAGCATTTTCTTATTCAGCGCTGAGAGGATTTCATTAATAAGCATGTATGCCACATTTTTTGTTGATATACTTTTCCTGAAACCAAACTGCTCTTTTACTAGAAAGTAATTATATTCAAAGAAATTATACAACCTATTAAACATTAAGTTTTCAAAAATTTCTGAGAAAGTTGTTCGAAGTGATGTAGGTCTCTAGTTTGACAAATTATGTTTATCACCTATTTTAAACTGGTTTGACTGTGGCATATTTAGGTCTTTCTGGAAAATTTTCAGTTACTAAGAATTGATTACAAAAGTGGCATAGCAATTTGCTTTATTGCCATGACACAGGCTTTCAGTACCTTCTAGATATTTCATCAAATCCTTGATTTTAATGCTTGAATGATTTTTGTGACTCTGATTGTGTAGTACATTTAAATTCTGGAAATTCAGTTTTGTGCTTATCTTTCAAATATTTTAAAGCATATTCTTTACCCCCTTGATGTTAAGATTTGTTGTAATATTTTTAAGTAGAAATTATTTAACATGCTGGCTATCACTTTGGGATTCTTAATTTCCACATTACCTATTTTCGTGAGTATAGAGATTTTTCCCTGTTTCCCTCTTTATGATATCTCAAGTATTTTTACTTTATTTACTGATTATCCATACCCTTTTGGTAGAACATAGGAAGCTTTAGCTTGTCTAATTATTCTTTTGAGAATTTTGCAGTAGGTTTTGTAGTGACAAATCAGGTTAGCATCACTGCCTTGCCTCTTCATGCAATAAGAGTTTTCTCTTTTGAATTGTCTTAATACCTACTGTGCTCCACTCTGGACCTGGTGGTCGATTCTGTATATGAGAATATTTGTGGTGGAAACATGATTCAAAATGGACAGAGCCAGTTTGCCGAACGTTATTGAATACATCATTTACGTCAAAAGTGAAGTATGCATCACTCCACGATTCTTGTTGTGCCTGGGAGAAGCTAGTTAGTATCTTTATATTTCTGAAACTCATATACTCATTTTTCACTTCTGATTTAACTATTATTTTGTTTATATGGATCAGCTGAGCATTGTGATCGAATATTCCGTTAATTAGGGGAAATACTTTTGAGCATTTCAATATGCTTTTATTCACAAATATGTTATTAATTGCCATTTGTGATATGTTCGTTATTGTGTGGAGGAAGTCTATGGCATGCATTATATTGAAGGTGCCCAGAGTATCAATAACCTGATTTTTCAACGAGGAATCTACATTTATATCACCACATTATTATTTCTTCGGTCTATGTAGTAAATGTAACAATTTATCAAGTTGTGCCATATATATTTCAAAGTTACCAACTTGGGACCGGTATAAACTTAAAACAGTTATCTTAGTCTTTTGAATTTCAAGTTGGATAGTACATATTTTGATGTCCTGTTCAAAACAAAACTTGGAAACATCCACAGTTTTATTTGCTATTATACCCTGTTTTATGTATGTACACACTCCATCATCTTCTAGATTTTTCGTGAAAACTGAACTAGCCCGCCTGGGTAGAGTGGGGGTAATGTGTCTGCCTCAAATTTAACAGGTCGTGAGCTTGAATTTGGTTTAGGGTGATCACCTGGATAAGATTCTTTTTTGGGGTTTTTTTCCTTATCCTGAGAAGACAAGTGTCAAGAAACTTTAAGCTCTATATAGACCCTAAAATCATTTGAGCACAATTTCATTTAAAGGACGTTAAGCTACAAGAAAAAAAAAAAAAAATATATATATATATATATATATATATATATATATATATATATATATATACTCAGCTCCCAAATAATATGCAAGGAGTAAAAAAGAATGGGTTGCTTTCACTACTATTCCGATGATAGTAAGATTTGTTTAATGTTTAACTGGGCGTGAAAGTATTGCTGTTTTACAAATTTCTTTTAGTATCTACTTTGGAATTTTTTAACCTAAAAATATACGTCTTATCTTTATCACAACAGGAATTGCACCTTTGGTTCTGTGGGCCATAAGACAAGATAATTTCTTCTTGTCAGCAGAATTAAGGTGTAGGCCCTTCTGTTCCTATGTAAGCAGCATCTATCATATCAATGTGCTCATTTTTGGGTTCCATCAAGCCATGTTGAAGTGCCGGTTCACATGGTTCTTTATTTATTGACTTATTTATTTATATTTATTAACTTAAAAAATTGATAGTTTACATGTGAAAGGAATATACTTTTGTTCATTTATTCAGTTAAAGAAATGCATAATTTGCACATTAATTTCTTATTCATTTAAAGAAATGGATAGTTTGCACATTAAAGGAATGCTTTTAAATTTGTTATTCATTTGAAGGAACGAACAGCTTATATGTGAAAGGACTACATTTTAGCTTATTTATTCATTTAAAGGAATGGAAGTTTGCACATGAAAGGAATGCTTTTCAATGTATTATTCATGTAAAGAATGGAAGGTTTATGCGTGAGAGGAATATACTTGTTTATGTTCATTTAAATGAATGGATATTTGCATGTGAAAGGAGTATACTTTTGTTTGTGTATTGATTTAAATTAAGGAATAATTTGCATGTGAAGAGACTATACTTTTCTTTATGTGTTCATTTAAAGGAATGGATAGTGAACATAATATATAGATATTTATTAATTTAAAAAGAATGTCTATCTTTCTTAACCAAGCGTGCTGTGCTTGAAATGGATGTGAATGTAAGATAGCCAGTAAATATTGGTGCAGAGACCTCAACAAATAACTATTACCCATCCTTTAATAACAATGCATGTGGTATGTAATGCTTTTAAGTTAATCTGCATTTTGGATCGTTGTGCCATATTTGACACCCGTTTGGATGATTGTAATTCTAAATGTGGAGATCCTTGCCATTGCTCCAAGGAAATACTGTCATTCTGGTGCAGTTAAGAAGAATAACATTGCAATATGCAATTTGTGACTCAATAAGGATAGGGGTAGGTTGATACAATTGCATTGTTAGCCCAAAGCTAAATTGCAGATTCATTAACACTTATCAACCACTTTGACTGATTTAAAAATAGTTTATTGATAAGCTTGAGTTTAAATTGTATAAATACTTGAAATAGCGTAGTTGCCAACAAGTTTGTGTATCTATTCTTACAACTTGAACACACTGCAAAGGACAGTTGTCCTCTGTGGTGTAGTAGCTACCATATGTACCTACCCAAGGTTTAAACCGGTGGAGGATGATGGCTTAAAAATCCTTAGCGAGAAGGAGTGAAGCTGTTGGTCCCATCTTGTAGATTTATAGCACGTAAAAGAACCTCAAGTATGATAAAGAGACCTCTGAGAACCACAGTAAAGAGTGACCATAATAAAATTACATTTCTATTTTTGCAAGTGGATTTCGCTGGTGTGGGGCTTCCAATGTATGAATAACCAATACTACTGGGGATAGCAAGTGTTGCCAGTGCAGCAGTACTACAGAGTGATGGGAGGGCATAGCCAAGGGCTCTATGAAGATAAATTCCTGCTGGTCCAGGGGATTACAGTTTGCTTTGGGCCGCTTGCAAAAACAACACTGTTTAAGAATTTAAATATTGTTTAGTGTAAAGCGTTACCTTTGTTTTGCTAAATTCATGATAGTGTTTAGCTAAGCAGTGTTTGCCTGAAAATGTATGTAGCAAGACCTCATTTGGACAGCACACATTACCAGAAGTTGCAGAAGAAAGGTTTAGGGAATTTTTTCTACTAGTGGCAAATAAACATCCAATTGAGTAGAAAATTTCACTCCTACTTTGGAAATATAATACTATAATTAGTAAATTACAGCCATTCCTCACTTTAAAAATAACCATGTAAAAAGTTAAAACAACATTATAATGGGTGTTTTAGAAAAGCCAAAGTAACAGCTGAGAAAGAACAATTTAAAAATAATTCCAAATTACTGCAGTGGCTATTTTCTGAATCATGAAAAATGCAGTGGTGCCAAAATGCAAATACAAATATAGAAGAATAAGGACTTAGTAGTAAGCAACAACCAGTTTGCTGAACTGCTATAGTGCATTATCTACATATATGCTTATATGTAGATAATTTAAGCATTTGATTCAGTTTTACTGTCATCACTCAGTTCACTTAAATGACAGGATTGTTAACTATTGCTATTGAATTATTTTTTCGGTAATATTTTGGATTCGTAAAGCCTATAATTTGGCATACAAAAATGTGATTATTCATAAGTTCATAACAAAGTGACGAGACACAGACAGGACTTCATTGACCAGCAAATAATTTGCAATCAGTTCAAAAAGGGGTTTAGTCAATGGTATAGTTTTACTTCCATCTTCCGCATTGTATGCGAATAAAAGCAAAATTAGGCCAGAATTAAAAAGATACCTTATTACTTATACCTTCTATACAGAGGAAAGTTTCAATCAATCAAACAATGCAAGAATTAATGTACTGTTGTAAATATAATGAATGTGAATGTGCTAAGAAAGTATACTATATTAATTAGTTATTGGAAACAGGCATTAATTGCAGATAATGCAAAATTGACTCTGAAAGATTCAATATCACAGCTAATCTTTGTAAATATATACTCCCAATATTAGTCAAGCTACAGAAGAACGCTAGTTGCTATTTTAATGGCATTGTTAAAACATATTTTTCTCAAATAACTGTTAAAAATATAGGAAGAATTAAAGCACAGATTAATGCACTAAAACAGGCAAATGAGAGGAATAAGCACTTGTGTTAAATATGTTACGGAGGCTATATTGCCAATTTTTAATGATATGTATCTGAAGTTATTGTCTAAATTTTACTTTAAATTCCCTTTTGGTGTACTACTCATAAGAGATTACAATTGTTTCTGAATACATTTCATGGTTGTATCACCCTTATTCCTAAAACTCTTGCAGTTTAGGTGGTGTTTACTGTTTTGCAATGAGTTAAACGTCTAGCCTTAAATTTGTCTATACATCATTTTTGCAAGCAGTTCTTTGAATTTGGGAGACATATGTGAAATCTTGTCCATATTTACAAATTGCAAACAACATACATTGTTTCAGATAGAAAAGTAAGCTAAAGTTTTAAAAAAGGGCCATATGTCAGCTTCCATCAAACTTCTTCCTGAGCCTTCATCCTTCCAGTTTCCTCCTACTTTTCTCTGCATCTTCCTTCCACATCACTCTTTGTTCCCAACTCTATTCCACGATTTTAAATTCTATTCTCCATGGTAACTAGAGCCTGCATGTCCTATATATGGCCATGGCAGTCTTGTGACACACACATTACTATCATCACAGTGTAAGTTATGTTTCAGATCAAGTGGAGTAACATTACAACACAATAAATAACTAAGAATTCTGCTCTGTGCATACTTGGAATGGAAAAATGCTTGCATTTAGATAAGAATTTCAAATCCAACTTAATCTGTGTACATAAATTTTCTAAGATAATTCCAAATATACGTATTATTATGTGTATTTCAAAAAATAGCAAACATGTTTGTACATTCAGTGTAAAGTTTGTTAATTCCAAAATATGAAGCAAATGCATATTCTAAAAAAATCATTAGATCTGAAAAACAGATTCACAATGTAATGACATGTTCTGAAGTTATGAATATAAATTTATTATTTCTTGTGTTATTTTATTGCCATTTAAACAAGAATACTTGATATTGTAACAAAAACTCTTTCTCTAACAGCTCTTTATTTTTCTACAAACTGATTACAATCTGCTCACATGTAACTTGTCTTTCATAGCGATTCTGTCATATAGTTTCTTTTTTATGTTCACTGTAGCGACGATAAGGCTTGTTACGAAATTCCTGTCAAACTCTCAACTGTTGCATACGAAGCATTCCCAGTGCAAACTTCACACTGAACATGGCTTCATTGTCTCTTTTTATACCTGTTGGTCATAATATTGGAAATTTCTAGAAGCTTACGCATGTGCAATACATTGTAAGTTTACAAAACTCACTCAGGCTTAACAATGCGTCTACATCAAAGAACCTTCCAAAAGAACACATGTCCACTCACACAGCTGGATGCCAAAAAAACTTGCTGTGGCAGATGAGTTCACTAACGCATGCGCATAACAATGGATGCCAACAATCAGTTAAAACTTACAAAGCAAGCTGCACACACATTCGATGATTACTACTCCCTCCTCAGGGCTGGTTATTCTCTCCAGTACTACCTTGCCATGGTTGTTGAAGCTTGGGGCAGCATCCCTTAGTCCGAATAGGGTGATATAACCACACCAAATTACCCTGCTGGAAACCTTTGCTGGTCTTAACGGGTCTCTCGCTATCTGCATGTATTGAAAGCTTCATCTCATGCACGTTGTGAAGCTGGTCTAGAGATTCTCCATGTTCAGTACTGGCCAGAAGGACTTCCAAACAGATTGTATGGTAGACACAGCTTCCTCCAAATACCGAACTGGCTGGTGTCAATCCACAAGAAAAGTGGCACCCTCACACCCCAATCTCTATGGTGATTGGCTACAGCCTTCTTCAAATGTTCTTCTAGAGACTTGATATACTGTTCAACCATGTGGTCTGACTGTGGGGTGGAGAGGTGTTGTGCAGTCCAAGTTGCTCCAGTGTCTCATAAGGTTACACTTAAAGTTAGTGCCCTGTTCACTGTGAGCTCCAATAGTACCCCATGTCGACAAAACAGTTATACTGGGCACTTCCTGACGGTCTCAGCCTCCTGGTTATGGATGGGTACACCTCCAGGTACTTGAAGAAGCCCATGGTGACCAACATATGCTTGTTGCCCCTGTCTGACACTGGGAATAGTCAAGCTACATCAATGGCTGTGCCTTCAAAAGGTGCTCCCACGTTACACTGCTGCATACGACCCCAGCTCCTGGTCTGTGGACAGCGACTTGCTGCAAACATATGACATTGGTGCCACCATCTCTTAGTATCTGCTTATAGTCACAACCAGTATGAAGCTGTCGATTGTTCAGTTGGGGTCCAAAAGCTCTCAAGCCCCCTTATGTACTTCCTCCAGGACTTCTGTGATCTTACTCTGTGAGAGAAGCTGCTCTCTCTGGATCTTCCCATCAGATGATTCCCATACTCCTTCCTCGGTCTTCAGTGAGTCCCTTTGTACTCACTGAGTGAGATGTCTTCCCAGCTCGGTCTAGTCTCTGCCTCCACCTCTCTCAGGAGTGACCCCAAATAGGCATCTTGCCAGCTGCTCCCTCCTCAAACCCGCACTATCCGATCCAGTTGCAGGCACCGCCAAAATGAAACAACAGCTGTGGCATGCTCTTTCTCAACCTTGGTGTAGTGGCTACAATCCTCTGCGGGGTCATCGTGCATTGTTGTGGCACCTTGCTTTCTGATATTCTTATGTAAAGTTGTACTCTTGGAACCTTTTAACCCAACAACTGTCTAGCCCTCCACAGCTCAACATTCAGGTGAAGGCAGAGTGGTCAATCCTCAGGTGAAATGGCTGACGGTGCAGGCACTTGTGGAAGCGCTCCAGCGCTTTCACTATTGCCAGAAACTCTTGCCGGGTAATGCAGTAGTTTTTTTTCTGCCTTCGAGAGCGACTTGCTGTAGCATTATATAATACATTCCTTGCTATCCTGCATTGGGATAGAAAGACTCCAGTGCCTGTGTCGCTGGCATTGGAATGAAACAGAGTTTTATTTATGGACGCTTTTTAGCTACTGTGATTATCAGTGTCCCATCTTATACTGGGCGGGAAAGACTGCTTAATTTTGCACAGAGGTCTCTTTATCAGACTTGGTGTTCCTTTATGTGTCATAAATCTATGACACGGAACTACATTCTTTCCGAAGGAAACCATACTAAGGATTTTATATGCCCAGAAAAATCCATTGTCTTCTGCCAGGTTTGAACCTGCAACCTTGGGTATATGAAGCTACTAGCATGGTCACCACCACACCACGGAGGGCGACTCACTGGCATCGATGTCCACAACAAAGTCACTACCAGGTTGTGGAAATCCTAAAATAGGCACACTGCATGACTCTCTGCATCTTCTGACCACGAATAATGCCGTGCTTTTCTTACAGATGAGTGAAGGTTTTCGCGATGTTGGAGAAACATCTGACAAACCAGTGGTAGTAGCTGTGTAGGCCCAGGAAACTTTGCAGCTCTCGTTTGACCTTCCAGCGAGGCCAAACTCTCACTGCTTGATCCTTCTCTGGGTCCGTGGCCATCCCAGATGCTGACACTATGTGGCCCAAATAGTTCACCTCTTTGCACAAGAGTTGCACTTCTTTGCCAGCTCTTCAACTTCAGGTTAGATGCCTGCAGTCTTTGCATTATCTTGACCATCCCGAGATGGTCTTCAAGGTTGTGGTGTACAATGATGATGATGTACAGGCATCGTAAATCAACCCTCCCATCAGTGATGCCATGAGGTGCTGGAAGAAGGCTGGTGCATTGTAGAGGCCCAAGGGCATAACTGTAAATTGCCAAAGATCTTGCCCAGTCGAGAATACGGTGTTCTCTTTATCTCTGGGCTCGAGGGCCAATTTGATTTCAAGTCCAAAGTCAAGAACTACTGGGCATCAGCAAGTGTGTCCAGGGTGTCATCAATTCGGATAACGGCAAACAATCCTTTCTGATGGTGGCATTCAGCTTCCTGCGGTCCATACAGAAGCATAGACTACAGGGGAACATCAAGGGTTGTCGGACTCTTCATTGATTCCTCTAGATGTCATGTCCTCCAGCATATCCCATACCTCGGCCTGTTTTGCCAGAGGAATACATCTTGGTGATTGCCGGATAGGTCAGGCATCTCCAGATTTTATGTTATGGTGTATTCGGTCAGTGAGGACATAATCGCAGTTTGGACAGATTGGTATCGGCCAAGCAGTGGTCAGATGGTTGGCAGGCCTATTTACTAAGCCTTTCAGCAGGGGCCCCAGATACTGCGACAGTGTTAGCTGGTTGGATCTGTCGCACAGCAATGTACTCGCTGCAGGCTTGAACTTCCTAACTCCGTCCCAGCCTGAATGCCCTGTTGGATCTCTAATCGGTTTAGTAGCCTCACAGACACTTCCTTCCGACAAGACAACAATGTCTGGGCAACACATAATCTGTTCAATGGTGTTTTCTGCTTCAGTATAAGATTCCTTTACATTTGACCCTCCCACCACCTCACTTGTTGCAGGCACAATTACATCGTCTCGCAGATTCCGGATGTTTGTCCGAAGCGACACCTCATCCCATCTGAGTCGCAAGACCTTCTGGTCAGCATCTAATGTTGCCTCATGGCTCCTAAGAGCTACCAGTCAGCCACTCTTGTGACAAATACCCACAGGCTCACCGTGCTGCATTCCAGTATCAACTCCAGTAAGGCCTCCTCCACAGGCAAGATGTCATCTGATGACATCACCAGTTGGTAGGGCCGAATGGATGTTCGTGTTGACAATCCTTTAGGGTACCCTGTATCCAAAAAAAGTATTTTCAGAAAAAGGTCCATGTGTGTGTGTGTGTGTGTGGGTGGGTGGGTGCATGCGTATGGGTGTGAACTCTAAAACAAAATGTTGGTAAAATGCCAACTTGGTATTTAACTTTACTATCTTTCAGGGATGCAACACAAAGATTAACTCAAAAACGAAATGTTGGTAAAATACCAACTTGGTATTTAACTTTACTATCTTTCAGGGATGCAACACAAAGATTAACTCAAAAACGAAATGTTGGTAAAATACCAACTTGGTATTTAACTTTACCATCTTTCAGGGATGCAACACAAAGATTAACTCAAAAACGAAATGTTGGTAAAATACCAACTTGGTATTTAACTTTACCATCTTTCAGGGATGCAACACATAGATTAACTCAAAAACAAAATGTTGGTAAAATACCAACTTGGCATTTAACTTAACTATCTTTCAGGGATGCAACACAAAGATTAACTCAAAAACAAAATGTTGGTAAAATACCAACTTGGCATTTAACTTAACTATCTTTCAGGGATGCAACACAAAGATTAACTCAAAAACAAAATGTTGGTAAAATACCAACTTGGCATTTAACTTTACTATATTTTCAGGGATGCGACACAAAGATTAACTCAAAAACGAAATGTTGGTAAAATACCAACTTGGTATTTAACTTTACCATCTTTCACGGATGCAACACAAAGATTAACTCAAAAACAAAATGTTGGTAAAATACCAACTTGGCATTTAACTTAACTATCTTTCAGGGATACAACACAAAGATTAACTCAAAAACAAAATGTTGGTAAAATACCAACTTGGTATTTAACTTTACCATCTTTCAGGGATGCAACACAAAGATTAACTCAAAAACAAAATGTTGGTAAAATACCAACTTGGCATTTAACTTAACTATCTTTCAGGGATGCAACACAAAGATTAACTCAAAAACAAAATGTTGGTAAAATACCAACTTGGCATTTAACTTTACTATATTTTCAGGGATGTGACACAAAGATTAACTCAAAAACGAAATGTTGGTAAAATACCAACTTGGTATTTAACTTTACCATCTTTCAGGGATGCAACACAAAGATTAACTCAAAAACAAAATGTTGGTAAAATACCAACTTGGCATTTAACTTAACTATCTTTCAGGGATGCAACACAAAGATTAACTCAAAAACAAAATGTTGGTAAAATACCAACTTGGCATTTAACTTTACTATATTTTCAGGGATGTGACACAAAGATTAACTCAAAAACGAAATGTTGGTAAAATACCAACTTGGTATTTAACTTTACCATCTTTCAGGGATGCAACACAAAGATTAACTCAAAAACAAAATGTTGGTAAAATACCAACTTGGCATTTAACTTTACTATCTTTCAGGGATGCAACACAAAGATTAACTCAAAAACAAAATGTTGGTAAAATACCAACTTGGTATTTAACTTTACTATCTTTCAGGGATGCGACACAAAGATTTTAAGAAAAAATCCCCCCACCCTAAACTACCCTGAAAAAATTTAGAAAATTTTGATTTTCTCAAAAATGGCTCTTAACGATTTTTATTAAAATATCATATATTAAAGGTATTTACTATCAAATAAAATGTATATCTCGAATTTTCTGAGAATAGCCTCCGAAGACCTCTTTATTCTGAATGAATTTTACTGAATTTTGCATAACTGATAAACTGTAAGAATTAGACAAAAACTTACCACAAAAAAAATTATTGAAGATCGTGAAAAAAATTCTCCTTTTGATCACATTAAAGCACACAATTTCTGTCATATATCCTTTTTTTTTTTGTGGAATTGACCATTTCTGAGATATTCCTTGTTATTTGTTTCAGATTTAAAATACTTCAACTTTTCTCACACGGAAAGTTGTAAACTCTTAGTCCTGCATAGAAATAGACTTCAACCACATGGCAACCAGTTTTTAAAAGATTTGGCTGTCGTTTTAGCCTAGTGTATTCCCTTATTTACCTTCTAAATACAAGGAAATAAGTAATTAAGACAATTTCTGCTAATGTTTATCTTGATTATCTTAAAGTAGTAGATTGAAGAACATACTTTTTAACAATAATTTGATACAGCAATGTAGAGGAAGTCATGTGAATGGAACATATCAGATTTTTCCTCAACCACCATTTGTACACTTTTTCTAACCATCAAATATTTGTATTATGTACTTTATGTTTGCAACTTCTGATAGCTAATAAAGCTCCTTTTCCTTTTGCCAATACAAATTTTTTTTGTTTTTCCCAGTTGTCACCATTGTGTATTCTAACTCCTAGATAGATACATTCCCTCACTACCCTATACTCTTTTTTATTTTCATTCATCCATTTTTCATACTTGCTCAATTTCCCCCTTTTTTGAGCTTTATAAACTGTGTACATTGCTGTAACAAATCATTGTTGAAAAGCTTATTCTTCTATCTACTTCATGCTAATCAAAAAAAAAAAAAAAAATTAGCAGAAACGGTCTTATTATTTTCTTGCTTGTAAGTAGAAGGGAAGTAAGGAAATGCACTAGTTAAAGTGATAGTCAAATCTTTTAAAAGCCAATTGCCCTGTGATTGAAATGCATTTATTTGCACGATTAGGAGTTCAGAAATTCCCATATAAGAAAAGTTTTAAGTATTTTAAAACTGAAATCAATAACCAGAAATATCTCAGAAATGGTCAACTCTAAGAAAAAAATATATATGTTACATAAAGTATGTGTTTTAACAAGATCTACGTTTTTTTCTGTGTTAAGTTTATGCCTATCTATTATGGTTTACCAGATATGCAAAATTCTTCTAGAATGAAGAGCTCTTCAGAGGCTATTCCCAAAAAAATTGAAAATATATATTTTATTTGTCATGTAAGTATTTTTAATATCAAAATTATTGGAACTATTTTTGAGAAAATCAACATTTTTTGACATTTTTCCATGTAAAGGGTAGTCTGTGGGGTTGGGATTTTCCTCAAAATCTTCACATTGCATCCTTGGAAGATACTACACTTAAAACTAAGTTTGGAAGTTTACAGACTCTTTGTTACAGATGCAAACCTTTTTCCAAAAATTATTTTATTTATTGATACAGTAAATGTGTATTTGCAAGGAAATCTCAGTATCATTTTTGGGTGGAGTGTAATGCCTTTTCCACTTATGCACTATGAAGAGGAAATAGTGTGTACTCACCAAAAACTGTTGTATCTGTTGGAACAATATTATGAACACACAAAGTTTTTACTTTCTCTACATGTACTATTTACATAGTGTATAGAGAAGGTATTGCACTCCACCCAAAAATTTGATACTAAGATTTCACTGGAACTGGACGTTTTAGGATCCCTGTATCCAAAAAAAGTATTTCTAGAAAAAAGGTGTGTGTGTGCGCGTGCGTGCATGTATGAGGAAGGGAGGGAACACAATAGCTCAAAAACAAAGCATTAAAAATTTTTGAATTTCTCAAAATTGATTAAAATATTGTATATTAAACATATTTACATCCCAAATAAAATGTATATATTTATATTATATGTATATTTTCTGAGAATAGCATCTGAAGACCTCTTTATTCTGAATGAATTTTGCTTAACTGCTAAACCATAGCAAAAATTTATTCCATAAAAAATGTAGATCTCGTCAAAACACTTAATTTATGTTCTTTTCGTTTTTGTTGTGGAGGCAACCATTTCCAAGATGTTCCTTGTTATTGGTTTCAATTGTAAAGAACTTATACTTTTCTCAGACAGGAAGTGTTTATTTTTCTATTGTTTTTCTCTGGTCAAGCAAAGAAGGGATTTGCAATGGCAATCGCATAGCGACACTTTAACCTAGTGCATTCCCTTAGTTCTCTTCTATTTATAAGGGACTAAGTATCTGCTAATGTTTATCTCAATTTGCATTGTGTAGAAGGAAGAATAATCTTTTGTAAGAAGTTTGTAGAGCAGCTAGGGAAGGTAATGTGAGTGTAACACATCAGAATTTTTTGTTTTATTTTCACACCACTATTGCAGTAACATTGAAGTACCAATAACTTCTTGTTCAATCTAGGTGAGTCTTGATTTTGAGGTGGAAAACTTTTTCTTGGATTTTTGTTCATTGATGCTTTTGAATTTGATGACTTTGATTCTGGATGCTTACTTTACGTTCAGCACATGATAACAAATTGTAAGCACATGTCCGCCTTCCTTCATAGATTTCCACAGCTATTTAATGACTATTTTATACATATCCTCACCCAACACATTGTATATAATTATAGCTTTGTGTAGTCATGGCCCAGCAACGTCTCAGCACTTCCCTATCAGCTGAGCAACATTACACGTGTTTCTGTGCAGAGATTGTTATGGTGTGTGTAGCAATATAAATATTGTATAAACATGCCAGATATACAAAGTTGTCCATAAAATAAGGTTCCCAATTTATTTTCACAGTAAAAAACATGTTTATTGGCATTGAATAATACATTTTTGGACATCTTAGAATTTTTCCTATTTTTCGACATAATGAAATGTTCAGATCAATGCTTTAGTATGCCTGCATCATAGTATTCTCCCACCGCGTGGCATAGGTAGCTTAAAACATTTTCTAACCTCTTATTCAGTTATAAAATGCTTCCCACCCAGGTGTTTCTTCACATCAGGGAAGAAATTAAAGTCTTTTGGGGCTAGGTCTGAGCTGTAGGGAGGTTGTGTGACAGCATCCCATCCAAATTTGTTGGTGATATTGGCTGTCACATGGGCAATGTGCAGATGAGCATTGTCCTGATGGAAATGCACTCCCTTCGTGAGCATGCCTCTCCTCTTGTTTTGAATCATGTCGCAAAGTTTTAACATCTCACAGTAGTGGCCTGCATTGACTGTTGTACCGGTAGGCTGGAATTCACAGAATAATCCCTTCCGGTCCTAAAAACATGCTTGCCATCACTTTGCCAGCAAGTAGTGTCGAATTGGATGTTTACACTGATGGGATTGTGTTTTGTTTCTGGTGTTGTGTAGTGGACCTAGCTCTCATCCCCAGTCACAATAGAGTCCAAGAATTCCTTCCAGTTTCATAGGCCTGAAGAAATTCACAGGCTGCTTTAACACATTTTAGTCTTGTGTTCTTCCACCTTGCCCAAACCTTGGTATACTTTAAATGTTCTGTCAAAATTTTGTGAATGCAGAGTTCCCAAACCATCATCCCTTCGATCTTTCAGCATTGCTTCTTCCACATTTGCAATCGTTTCATCTGAAATCAATGGCTGCCCAGAACGCTGCTCATCATGGACGTCAGTACGTCTGTCTTTGAATTCTTTGCACCATTTGCACACATGTTGTATGCTTATACACTGTTCTAAGTGCACTTCACACAGTTGGGAATGAATGTCCACACAAAAACCGATTCACAGAGCATATTTCGCACCTGGCGGGAATAGCAAATGGAAGCTCCATCTCCAATGGCTAACAAGAAGAGTCACAGACAGCTTGCTGGGAGAGGGAGAACCAAGCTACATACTAGTGTTGCCGAATCTTGCTAACAGTATTCCTCGAGACTGCAGGTCAAAACCTTATTTTACGGACAGTCTTCGTAAATGCAATGACAGGATGTGTAAGAAATTTGGTAACATAATAAAAGCTGAAGCGTATAAGTTGTTTTCGATTTTCAGGAAAGTTGCTCAAGTTTTGTTGGAAATATGAACAAGCATGGAAATGCATGCTATCATAAATGGGATCATCCATTTGTTTCCAAAATAATTTTCAAAATTGCCATCATATCTAAGTTGTGCAAGTGATGGTAAACAAAAAAAAATCCACATAGAAAAGAGAATAAATTTATCGTCACCCCGAAAAGCTTAAGGAGGATGAAAAGAAACAAGCGGAGGAAGAAATACATGTTTGGGATTACATGCAGTCATGGTATCTGGCATCCTGTAACTGCCTAAAAAGAATGACTGGGAAGTATGTATGAAGGCTGTCTTTTTTTTTTTTTTTTTTTTTTTTTCCTCTTCCCCAACCTCCGATAGGCTATAAATAAAAGATAAGTTCATAGAAAACAATTATTTTACTATCAAAAGTTTTGTATACTTATGGTTACTTTTCAACATAATCACCAAAAAGATTGAGTCATTTATCGCACCTGTGCACAAGCCTTGCAACACCCTTTCAAAAAATGTTGCCGCCAATGATTTCCAATGAGCATTGATGTTGTTTTGAAGATCTTTGTACCTTACGATGCTTGTGGAGAGCCATCGAAACAAACGAAGAGGATTATAAATGTAAAAAGAAGCTAGTAACAGTGAAGAATAACAAATATTAATATAAAAATAATAGTTGCAACAAATCTTCACTTATCTTTTGGAATCCTTGCCTGGACTAGTTTTGCAACGATTTCATTGCATTATCAACATATGCTTTTGGTCTCTTTTTTGATGTTGTTTATTTACACTGTTATGGTTACTGCTACTAGGTGGATTGTGTACTAATGCATTGCTAACTACTGGAATCAAAACAAATTTGGTAAGAGTGTCAATTGGAGGTATATCAAAATTCATTGCATGATTTCTATACTTTAGTATAAATATTTTCTCCCAAACCATTAAATCTATGGGCCCATTTAAGTGTTTTAATAATTTAACATCTGGATTTATTTCATGATTAAATTTCCAAAAATGTTCTGCTACAGCTGATTTATCAATTTGTTTGTATTTAATATTCCTAAAGTGTTCTTTTACTCTGGTTTCCAAATGACGTTTAGTCTTACCAATATAAACAAGGTCACAATTTAAACAGTTTAATTGATAAATGCCAGATTTTTTATTTTTTGCAATTTCATCCTTTTTAGAAAAGCCTAACAAATTTTTTATACTGTATTTATTTTGAGGAACCAATATTATGCCATGTTCTTTGAAAATATTTGTGAATTTTTTATTTGCCCAAGGGTGATAAGTAAATTTTTTAAAAATGTAATTATCTTTTATTTTCTTAAGCGTAGAAATATCTTTAATAGCTTTTTGATATTTAAACTTCTCAATTTTTTTATTTATAAAATCAGTATTAAAACCATTAATTAAAGCAGTGTTAATAATGTGTTTATATTCTTTATAGAATTCATCTTTATTAAGTGGTAAATTAATTAACCTATAAATTAAATTATTAAAAACAGCAAATTTATGTGAAAAAGGGTTAAAGCCATTATTTTTTATATAGTTATCAGTGTGGGTTTGCTTTCTGTATATTCCAAAATTCAATTTATTGTCTTTTTATATTATTCTTAAATCCAGGAAAGGGAGATATCACTTTCAGTTTCTAATGTGAATTTTATAGCCTTATCTTGTAAATTTAAAAGTTTTAAAGCATCATTTACATGTTGAGTATTCTTTACTTTACTCTGAGTATTCTTTTTCCCTGTTTCTAAAGAACTGTAGCAGACAGCTCAACTATCAAGGTTTGGCTTATTGCTTTAGTGTTTCTGTACATGTTAGTGAAAAACAAATTATTTTGATTGTTCCCTGGTTGCTACTTTATGCTCTAAAGCAATAAACTACATTTTACCTCGCTGAATAAAAGCAGTTTTGTAGCATAGTGCACGTGTAAACCCAGCTTGTGTAACTTTGTGTGCTTCCGTGAGGCCGAAGCGACACTTTGAAAGGTTACAGTGCTCAATCATTTTTTCCATGACTGAACATAGTGTTTTTGGGAGGCTTTCAGTGCTTCAGCATGTGTTTAAAAATCATTGTCTCCTCAAATCACAAATTAAAGCATTTTAGCCACTACAGCTGATTTTGTAGAGAACCTCAACTCCAGAGTATTTTATAGACAATGCCTAGAAATCTGTGGTGTTACTTCATAGATTTATACCAATCTCCCTCCGTCCCTTGTGGATGGAGGTGAGAGTCAGTGAAAAAAATTGACATTTCAAAACTCTTTTAGATGACAACAGATATGTTGAGTAACTGTGTAAGCAAACTCTTTTGGAGACTTGGTAAGTACAGAAATATTAGATTAAATGCACTTTATTTTTTGGGAGGTAAAGTGGTGACCCATCTGAAAATGGTTTATATTTGAAATATGAATGTATTTTTCAAATTACAACGTATACTGTATTCATATTATATTTAAGCTGGTATTTTTATGTAATAAAACAAAACTAATAAAGACCATGTATATTTAACCTAAATAAGGTTAGTCACAGAAAAAAGAAGAAACACAATTATAAATGCAGACATATAACCACAAAAATATATGGTGGGTCTACTAGGCCCAGCATGCCCAATGGTGTTCTACTAAAGCATGTTTAATAAGAAATACATCATTTATAATGTAACAGTTATGTTCTGATTAAAAATTAATGCTGGCTATATACTTTACAGTGTGGTATTGATTCAAATTTCTCTTTTCCCACTTTCTCTTGTTCAAATATCCAGACTTTAATCAGGATTAGAACTTATATGCTACTGCAAAATTACCTGTACTACTTGAGAATGAAACCTGGGTTTCTTGCATAACCAGCTGCCACAGAGGTATGTAAGTATACTTATATTACAAAATTGTCAGTTCCTTCTTTTGATACTGAATCATCCTCCTTAGCTTAGCAGTTAATTCTACCCTTTAATTTATAAGCTTTTGGGTTCAAACTCCTGAGGGCAATTGATTCTTTTGCAGTATGGAAATCCTTAGCATGGCATCCTTGGAAGGGAATTATGCTCATGGTCCTGCTACATTAATTTGCACTCAAACTTGTGAAGAAGAAGAAGAAGAAGAAATAATAGATAAAGATGAGTAGTCGATGAGCAAAAGTATTTGAGCAGGATATACACCCAAAATGATGTGCTTCTCCCTGTCATCTCATGGACATTACTCATCGCTGCACTTGTGCAGCAGATTCTGTATTATAGGAAACCCTTCATAGGCTCCCTAAATTCCCAAAGTGACAATGCCAAAACAATGTGATCTTCTTCTGCACCATTAAATTCTCTCCAGCTTTGTAATATTCCCATATATATGCAGTATACTTGATAAATTTTATTTATTTCAGGTAAAAATGGTACGGACAAGAGCACAAGTAAATAATCATCACAAGATGAGACCAGATGTGGCAGATAAACCTGAAACTAATGTGTCTTTGGGAGAAGTGATTTCTAGTGGTGCTAGAAAAACTTCTGGTAGCAATTCTTCTACCTGTTTGTTTTTGGAAGAAGTGAATTCCAGTAGAGGAAAAAAGGGAGCAAATCAGCTTTTACGGTCAAACATACAGAGTGCATCAAAATCCAGGACATTCCGAGCATTGCATTCTCATTTTCTGCGTTCATCTTTAGAAGAGGACAGACTTCCACATGAAGGTCACTCAGCCATATCATCAGCTAAAAGATTGTCTTATAACTTCCAGCCAACCTGGATTGATAGAACACAGATTCTTGATGATATTTCCTCTGGTTTTAAGAATTCAAGTTTAAAATGTAAGTGCATCAAATATATGTAGAAAATAGATGATTAAATATGCCTTTCCTTAGCAAACTTAAAATGTTAAGTGCTATAGTTAAGAATTTGAACAACCCAGTAGCAGAGTTGGCTGGTTTAAACCAATTTATTTATTCCCTATCCCAATCATTACTGGGACAACCATTTTTAATTTAAACACACTAACAGTATATTGACTGATGCAATGTCCATTCATATTCTTGTTGTCTTTATTTGAGTGATCTCTCTTGGAACCTATACTGCAAATTAAGTGAATGGAAAAGGGCATACATAATATGGCTCTCATTAATTGTATGAAATTAAAGCACTAAAATTAGTAGGACCAAATATTATAAGAAATGTCATAAGTTAAAAAGCCTTATTGAAGAATAATATGAGGAAATGGAAAGAAAGTAACAATGCTGCTGAAAGTAGGGTATTTTTTTTTTTATTTTAGCACTATTCCTTATCAGGTTTAGTTCCATTTAAGCTTCTAACACCACTTCTTTGCTTATGTAACCTCCGTTTTTTTTTTAATTTCATTATTTGTAAAATTATTTTTCCTAAGACCAGGTAAAATTAAAATTGGTTTGGTATGCCTAAATGTCCTGAAATGTGCATGTCAATAGCCTTGAAATGTGTATGCCAATTGTCTAGGCATTTATGGAACTTGCCTGAAAGGGGTATTGAGAAACCCCATGCTTGGGGTCAAAAGCATTCTAAAGACATATATTAGGGAAAAACACCAACTCAGATGGCAAAGATAAGACAGGAAACTGATAGCAGATCCAGCCTTTCCGAGATTTGGTAGCCAAGAATAACGAAAGTAGTTACACTATTTTCTGAACAGTCACTTCAGAATTATTACTGATATATGTGAACTATGTGACAGTGATGATGTGTTCTATCAATTGAAATTAATTAGTGAGTCTATTTTGTAACACTACATCACTTACTTTTATTATTGGAAAACATGTTTCAGAAGCTGTGTTTTCCAATAATAAAAGTAAGTGATGTAGTGTTACAAAATCGACTCGCTAATTAATTTCAAGTCACTTCAGAAATTGAAGAGGTATATTCCAAAACCAAGTCAAAAAAGTTAATTTTTCAGGAGGGCAGTAAAAGTGTAGAATTGGTTTGGAGCACATTTTTATGAGCATTATTGTCTTTTGTATCTATTATAATAAAGATGATACATATACATTTTTCTGGGTAGTTTGCATTTATATCTTAAAGTTTATAGGCAATAAATCAAGATTAAGCCTGATGCTAGATATTTGGCAAGCGAGGCAAACATGCTATGTTTGAAGAGTATTGTATTACATGCCAATGGGATAAAAATCTTGCACTTTATATCAAATCAGTAATACATACATTAACTGAAAAAGGTTATTCATTTTCAATAATTGTAAAACTCTCAGCTTTTACATCAACCAAACAGAAACTAGATTTTTAGTCTTTCTTTTAATTAATATAGTATTAAGTAAAAATATATTACAATATTTTATTTAAACTGAATAAAAATGCTTCATATCACTATGTAAGTTGATATGAACTTTTACCTCTTCAGCTATATAAATGGTTCATCATCATACACATGAATAATGTTATTACTGTCACCTTCAGGTTGCTTGGTCATAGAATTGCTGAGCTTGTTTATTTTCTGCAGGTATGTGCTTCTTAAGCTTAACAACTTCGTTCCTTTTCTCAACACTGATGGTGTTCTTTGGTGTTACAACAGAAATATTACAGAAAGCTGCAGAAAATAATGTATTCTTTTTGTTACATTGAGAGAAGAAAAGTCCCCATAATATGTATTCTTGGTGAATAAATAAGCGCTGTTCTTAGAGTACTTCAAAACACGTGTAGCCTCTAGCACTCTTCCATGTTCCATAATAACTTTCTTTGCACTTTAAGGACGATATACTGAAATTATCTGAATACAAGACAATGTTTTTTTTTTCAAAATATTAAGTTTGAAAACTGGGGGTCGTCTTGCATTTGCTGTTGATGTTTTGCAAATAGCACGTGGGAAAAGTAGGTTTCAAACTTCACGGGTACGGCAGTGATGAACTTTGGGGGAAATGGTAAAAGAGTATCGCGAAGGACTGAAGTATGCAGAAGATTCTGTGCACTTCTTTTGTGCTGCAATTTGCCTGTTATTGGCTTATAAGATTCTAATTAGAAAAATTATTTCTCTCCGAGGCTAAAGTAAAACTAGAAGACTTTTCGCCTTGGTGGTTGCATTTAATGTATTCAGAGCCAACAGTCAAGCAGAAAGAGAAGAGGTTTAGCTGCGTGTTTCCATTCTCCTGCTACACACATATACTATATTTTGGTGCATCCCTTTGAGCCCATAGCATGAATTTACTCACAAACTTTTATACACATACAAACATGGATATATATGTACTATGTTGTCTTAATATAAAATTATATCCATTATTGTTATTACAGTTGAGCTGCTGCCATCACCGTCCAGCGCAGACACTTGGATACATTTCCATTCTTTGTGTCTCTCCCGGTCATAATGTACAATTTGAAAATTCAATGATGCGTCTTAATCAGTGTGTTCTCTAGTTAGAAAATGGCATTCATCACTGTCGTTACAGCTACGTTGTTGTCATGTTCTCCCTATACATTTCTGAATTCCCCGCTCCGTCTCTTCCAGTCAAAACGTGTATTTCCACATGTATTAAAATAATTAACTAAGGTAAAAACTGTGGTGGTGTTTTATCCCTGATCACACAAACACCACTGAATCATTTTTGTTCTACCCTCTCTCTCGCTGCTACCCACTACCTGAAAATTTCCACATAATTCAAATTAAGTAAATCAGCTCTTGTGCATCTTACTTTGTTCAAAATATATGGCAAAACTTTATATTTAATTTAAAAATTATCTCCTATTTATATACCTGATATGCTGAATTCCAAAATTAAGTTTGGAAAAATGGGGATCGTCTTGCATTTGAGGCCATCTTGTATTCTGATAAATATGGTATATGCAACAATGGGCTGTGTTACCTCCCTATCATGATCTGTCTGTTCTGAGGTCATTTCTCTACGTGCATAGCGATGCTTACAAAGAGAAAATCTCAACTGGCCAATTTGAGTCAGAGACAAGAATGTTTTCCCGCACACTCTGACAATGACACCATTGTTTTTATGGACAAAATAGGATACTGTGAATGTGTTCTTGGCCTTTTGGTTTTAGGTGTATTAGATACAACATACTTACAATGCCTTAGTTTTCTTATCAAATCTTGCTATGGAATGATTTAATATCTGCTAAATCTAACTCACCAGTTTTGCAATGGTTCTTGTTAAGGTGTGCACATGTAACACTGAAGAAATACTAGGAGAAACACTATTTCTAGCGCACTTACAGCGATTCTTGTTCCAGTTGTCCTCATCTCTCTCTCTTTTTCTTCCCCTTCATACTTCCTTCACAGGTTCGCTATAATCATCGAATTATCCCACATTGCAAACACGTAATGTAGCAACAAACTCCAACATTCAGCTGTAAGTAGCAAAATAAAGGTACAAATTGCTGCTCAATCTGCTATGTTAGTTGGGTTTGGAATAAAACGGAAGATGATTTAGCTGGATTTGGAAAACATTGCAGATTTTTACTTTTTCTTCATGCACTATGTGCATAGTGTATAGAGAAGGTATTGCAGTTTACCAAAAAATTTGATACCGAGATTTCATCGGAAATAGGTGTTTTAGGATCCCCTGTATAAAAAAAAAGCATTTTAGAAAAAGGTATGCACGCATGTGTGTGTGAGAACACGATAACTCAATAACGAAAAGTTGGTAAAATAGCAAACTTGGCATGTAAGTTTAGTATCTTCCAAGGTTGCGACATGAAGGTTTTGAAGAAAATTCCCCCACCCCAAACTACCCTTTACATGGAAAAATTTTCAAAAATGTTGATTTTCTCAAAAATGGCTCTAACAATTTATATTAAAGACATTTATAGAGAAAATAAAATGTATATCTTGAATTTTCTTGGAACAGCCTCTGAAGACGTCTTTATTCTGGAATTTGCATAACTGGAATTTGAAATTTGCTTGAATTTGCCTAACTAGTAAACTGTAAGAGATAGTCAAAAACATACTACACATCTTGTTAAAACACATCATTTATGTGATATAAATTTTTTGTAGGGCTGACTATTTTTGGGATATTGCTTGTTGTTTGTTTCAGTTTTAAAATACTTAAAAGCTTTTCACATACAGGAATTTGTGAACTCCAGGCAATGTATAAAAATGGATTTCATCCACATGGCAACTAACTTTTAATGTCGTTAGCCTAGTGTATTCCCTTATTTCCTTTCTGCTTACCAGAAAGCATTTCTGCTTATATTTATCTCAAATTGCATAAAGTAGATAGAAGCTTAAGCTTTTTAACAATTTGTGTTAGATGTGGAGAAAATCATGTGAATGGAACACATCATATTTTTATATATGTAATTCACGTAACTTAGTTGGATTTGAGGTGTGTACTATTATTAATAGTATACGTACAGTATAGAACAACGCATTAAACACCCTAGCTAAAAATTGCCAAAAACTAAATTAGTTTTGGAATCCACCTCTTCAATTATCTGTGTAAAGTAGGACTTTACAAAAGTGAACCTACCGTAGAATATGCAAAGAGGATGAGGAAACTGCCCCCATATCCTCTTTGGGTGCCCTATCCATTCTGTTCTATCCATTCGCTTCCATCTTCTCCATTCCAGATTTACACTCTTCCTTTCAGATTTCATTTTTGTCTCCATCTATTTCAGGGTCTGCACTTCATATAACAATTGCTACAACATGGTGTTTTTATCCCAATTCTGACACTAATGTAACAAATGAGAACACCAGTACTGCTAAAAATGTTATCGCTGCGGTATTCAGGTATCTCAATTTGTTACATCTGTCATGTTGTTACATAGTTGGAACATAACACAACATAATCACAATAATTTACAGCTGAGAGTCAGTTCTCTCAACCAGACCACACTTGGCACTGACCACTCGTCATTTCATAATTTGTTAACTGCACTGCTTAACTGTCAACTGCCTAATTAGCCCTTTATATAGGTTCTGTATACGAGGTGGAGGAAAAAGAAACTGCTGTAGAGAATATTCTGAGCTGTAATCACCCAATTTGCAGGAAAGTGTCACATAATGGGTCTGTTATGTTTGCTGAGGGACCAGTCAGAACAATAGTTGGTCATGAAAGGGCCACTATTTGTTCATCGGCAACCCTCAGGTGCTTTGCGCTACTTTCACAGTGTTTCAGATGGGCATTTGATCAGTTCAGAGAAAAAAAAGTGTCTTCAGAATTGTTTTAATTCTGACTTTTCTTCTTTATACAAGAGCTTTGTAAAACTTTAAACTGAGTAGAATTTATCTATTTTTCTCATTTTTTATGTTGTAGTGGATATCTCTCAGGTACAGTTGCTATGTTCACTGCAAGCCTCAGCAAGTAAACTGGATGTATCTCCAACTATTCTTGACCGCTCTAAGAAATATAATCTAAGAAATATAAAAATGCCAAAAGGATTCCATAAGTATTTGGAAGAAACTGTTATTGCTTCCGGTGCAAAAATGTCAAGGTATGTATCCCTAGGTATATTTTTTGTTAGAAGTATTTTAGTTTAATGTTAGATACGCCAGATTTTTTTGTGTTTGGCTTAAGATCAGCCTATCAAAATCTCTTGATAAAAGTGAGTTTACAAAATTGCAAGCTTTTATTGTAATAGTAAATTGTGTGACTTTGCATCCTTAGATACTAAGCCTGGAAACCCTTATCAGTTCTCATCTGTATGTTAGCAATTTGTTGCCGGTGAGTTCAACCAGTGTCTTCTGAACTAATAAGTCATAAGATGCTAGGTCAGGACATATTACCTATATATAGACTTCCAATACAGTGGAAAAAGAAGCTAACATATTGAGTACTCAATGTAACGAAGCCAAACGGATGGTTTTTTAGTCGCAGTTGCCAGTGCATGTTTTTCAAAACGTTCCATATTCAAATTAGCTACCACAGGTCCAAGAGGACTGCCCATGGCAACACCGTCTTTTTGTTCATAGTATCGTTGTTCCATCTGAAATACGTCGTGATGAGACACAGCTTAAAAAGGTTGTATATGTCTTGCAGGAACAACTCGTCGATATGTTCTAAAACGTCCTTGACGGGTACCATGGTAAACAGCGACGTGATATCGAAGCTGGCGAGAATATCTTGGAGTCACATTTTAGATTGCGTATTTTCTGCTTGAAATGATAAGAATTCTTTATGTGAGTTTCTGAATTACCGCTGTGTTCTTGTAATAATGGAGTAAGATAACGAGAGATCGTGTATGTGGGTGATCCAATGGTGCTGACTATGGGACGTAATGGTACATCCTTTTTGTGAATTTTCGGCAATTCATATAACCTTGGTGACATGGCTTCTGAGTGCAATAAGGTTTTCTTAGTTAACGGTGGTATGGACGGCGAATTCCTAATCATTTTATTTGTTTTATTTAGAACGGTAGAGGTAGGATCATGTGATCTCTTGTACAACATAGGGTCCAATAATAAATATTGAAAATATTTGCAAAATTATGGCACTATTTTATATTATATAGCATGACAAGTTTATTAGGGATGGAATTTTCCAAGTATAAATACTTGCAGATTAACAATATGTTAGTTAAATTATTTTTTAAATTATTTATTTTGGAGTACATAAAATACAATTGCAAGTTATTATTAGGCCCCACAGACCTTCATTTTAGGTTTCTTGTATGCTGTTTAAAATAGGTTTTTTTAGGTGTTGAATTGTGGTTCAGTTCAGCCAACAATAATTTTCCATTTTTCTTTGTTTTGTGAGGTTTATTTAAGTGCTTTCATCACAAAGTTTACTATGTTAAAATATCCATTAAAAACATGTTGAATAATTTTTCTCTTTTTTGGAGGGAACATTGCAATAGATAACTACAAATGCACCAAAGTGTTCTATCTTAAACAATTTCCTAATGTAACATATTTTTCTTTGAAGAAAACGTTCTTTCAATGGTAAATGATATCATCGGAGCATACAGCATATGTACTAATGCAGCAGGTTCTAGGGATAATTTTCCTGTATACTTTTCTTCCTGTGGTACTAAATCGATGACTTTCACATCTTGTGTTCAAGAATCTTCTGCTACTTGGATGGATATGCAACTGCCATTGGTCCAGATATTTCTTTTGTATTTTCCAACCAGTGAAAAACTTCTGTTATTAAACTAAAGTGTGTGTATACAAGGGACGCGATGAGAGTGGATTGATTTCTTGGTCTTGGATACAGAAAGCTTTTGTTTCATCCAAGTCATTGAAGAATTTCAATGGGAAAATAATATTCATTTGAAGAAGCAAGTTATTTAGATTATACCCCCCTTTAGGTATTTTTAAGTGCAATGAAATTCACATGTTTGCTTCAGGAAGTGTGAAATAAATGAAATCTTAATTTAGTTTAAATAGTGAGGAAAAAAACCTGATGTGTTCCATTCACATGACTTTCTCTACATCTCTGTAACAAATTATTGTTAATAAGCTTATTCTTCTTTCTACTATATGCTAATCAAGATAAACATTAGCAGAAATGGTCTTACTACTTTGTTCTTTATAAGTAGAAGGGGAAATAAGGGAGTATACTACGATAAACCAGCAGTAAAATGTTTTAAAATGTGGTTGCTATGGGACTGAAATCAGTTTCTTTGTGTGGCCAGGAGTTGACAAGTTCCTGTATGAGAAATGTTTAAGTATAGGGTTATTCTAATTGATGGACCCATTTTATAACATTCACATTAATTAAAGCACACATCCAAAATGAGCAATCCCCATAACAGTGAAAAAAGGAAGGTACAAATTGGTTTTTCTGGTGGGCGGAGGTGGTTCTAGAAGCAGCCGGTAGAGTTCTCGTGGCAATAGGCCACATTTTGTTTCACTGTCAGTACATAGTGAGATGGCTACTCTGGAGCACAAGGTTTTCTTCTTTATTGAGTTTACAAATTGTAGAGCAGCGGGCATTTCGTAGCAAATTGTGTTGCACCATCAACTAGAAAAAGCATTAGCCATTGGTTTATGCAATTTAAACAGAATGGAAGTGTGTGTAAAGGAAAAAGCACAGGCCAACTGCGTGTGTCAGTGGATGACTTCAGATGGATTGAAGACAGTTTTGTTCGCAGTCTACGTAAATCTACTAATAGAGCTAGCAGAGAACTTGGAATATCCCAACCTACTCTATGGAACGTTCTGAGACGGCAAGCCCTACCAATTACAACTTGTGCAGGCTCTCAAACTTAATGACAAAGAGAAGCGTCTCAAATTTTGTAGTTATGTTCTAGGAATGATGCAAGACGACGCGTTTTTACAACACATCATATTTAGCAATAAAGCGCCTTCCGCCTTTTAGTGGAAATGTCCACAATGTTTGCTTATGGGGTTTGCAAAATACACATTCAGCATTGCAACACGAAAGAGACTCACAGAAGGTAAATGTGTTCTGTGCCTTATCCTGTACAAAGGTTTGTGGACCATTTTGCTTTGTGACTGGAGGAGCGTACCTGGACATGTTGAAACAATGGTTCAAGTTATGGAAGATTCACAGGGCTTTATTTTCCAACAGGATGGAGCTCCACCCCATTGGCACATCAATGTATGAGGCTTTTTTACAGGTTTTCTGAATTTTTTTAATAGAGAAAACACCTTTTTAGTTTCTTTAGATGTTCTTCACATGTTGCCCAAAGCATATTCCTGCCCAGATTGTTTAGGATAGCATCAAGTTCCTCATCAGATTTCTTCTGTCTTTGTTTCAAACTCACCTTCAGAAGGAGTGACAAAAATTTGTTGTTCATTTCAGGTGAAAATACATAAAAATTTCCAGCATCTGACTTACTGGCAAATTGAAAATGAGAGGGAGAAATCATTTCATACTTGCACACAGCCTGCATAAAACCAACAAACAGGTTTCAAAATAATATATACAGAGTGAAATCTTTCCATTAAAAGGAACAAAAGAAATAAGCACAAAATAAAAGTATGTTGTAGATCAGATATAAATCTTGTATCAATGAAATACAAATTCTCACACTCCCAGTAAGAAGAGGCACTTGAAGACCATTAAAAGGAATAATTTTTAAAGATTGTCCTAGCAAACCCATGTCAATAGCAGCAGTAAAAAGCTCAAAAGAAGAAGTTTCTGAAACCTAAAGAGCATCCTTGACAAGCAATTTCACTCAAACAGTTGGCAAAATTGTGGACAGAATTATGAACCATGCTCCCAGCATCCTGTGCTGCCTCTTCTCTCATACATGACTGACAGCAAGTAATTTACATGGATAGCATCCATTTAAACAGACATACACTCCTAAGAGCTCATACTGCAACACTATGATAGGCACTCCTGTAAACAGAACTTGTGCACAAAAATGGATCAGTGGCCGCGCCATGACTGAGTGGTTAGATCACTCTCTTCTCACATAGGCGGCCTAGGTTCAATCCCAGGCGACCGAATGGCAGCACAGGGGTAGTAGGCTTTCGAAAATTTTGATTTTCTTAAAAATGGCTCTAACGGTTTGGATTAAAATGTCATATATTAAAGATATTTACACGACAAATAAAATGTATATCCTGAATTTTCTGGGAATAGCCTCTGAAGACTACTTTATTCTAGATGAATTTTATGGAATTTTGCATAACTGCTAAATTGAAAGAGATGGACAAAAACTTACCACACAGAAACTATAGAACACATTAAAACACACAATTTATGTTATACACATTTTTTTTCGTGGAGTTAATTGTTTTTAAGATAATCCTTGTTTTTAGTTTCAGCTTTGAAAAACTTAACTTTTCTCATACAGGAGTTTGTCAACTCCTGTCCATACAAACAAAGAAACTTCAGTCATATAGCAGTCAGCTTTTGACTGTCACTTTAACCTAAGGTACTCCCTTATTTCGTTTCTACTTACAAGGAAGCAAGCTATTTCTCTAATTTTTTTCTCAATTAGCATGAAGTAAATAGTAGCAAAAGCTTTTTAACAATAATTTGTTGCAGAGATTTAGAGAAAGTCATGTGAATGGAACACACAGATATTTTTTCTGTTTCAACTATACATTTTTGTTTCAACAATATGTATATTCCATTTTTACAATTCACATTGCATAGCTTAATTTAGTACTGATTTGGTAGCAGTAAGGAGTGTCATTCCATGTCGTGGGGAGATATGCTATTCCTTGCAAGTGAAAATGCTAAAATGTAAATATAATTTGGAAAATGAAAAGGATTTGGAAGAAGCGATGGATATTGTGCTTTGCGATAATGACGACTGATCAAATGTCGAAAGTGTCTGAAACAGAAGATTATATTAAAGAAATTGAGGAAGTTGATGATATTTTGATTTATGCTGAAGATGGTAACTGTGTGAATACAAACCTGTCGCCATCGTCTGAACTTAGTGGACATCAAAAATGATATGGAAAGCAACTTGTAAGAAAAACAGCAGAGGAGGAAACCAGGATATACTGAAGGTTAAGAGGGGCCCTACTGCTTGATCTCCACACATGACCACAATCAGAAAGGTATTTAAGTGATTTCTTGATCCAGAAACAATGGAAAGTATTTTAAATTACACTGGCAAGGTAAAGAGAAAGAATGTGAATGGACTGCTACAAACATCATACAACTATATGCATTTGTAGGTGTACTTTTGATCATGGTTGCTCTAAAGGCGAAGCAAAACCCTGCTGTGGAGCATGGACCGATTGTTTAAAAGACAAAATTTTCAAGCATCTTTTTCGAGAAACCATTTTGCTGAGCTACTCAGATTCATAAGGTGTGATGATTTACGGACTCTTGAAGAAAGAAAGAAAGAAAGAAAGAAGACTGACAAATTGTATACTTTCAGGGAGATGGCGACAGCATTTTCATCACAATGTCAAAAACATTAGCATCCATGTAACAGTTGACTTCGGTGGGAAATGTCCTTTCTGCGTATACATGAAATCGAAACTGGCAAAAACTGGCAAAATATGGGGGGAAAATATGGATGTTATGTGACACAGAAACTGCATATGCTTTGACTGTGCAAATTTATACAGGAAAGGAAGGGAATACAGCAGAAAAGAATCAAGGCTGTCGAGTCGTGTTACCTCACCAACTCATTGAATCACCACTGATCATTTTTTTTTACCAGTGTTCCTCTGGAATGAAGACTCACTCTTACAGGAACAATGAGAAAAAATAAAACTGAAATTCCAGGTAAGCTTCAGCCTGCTCAGAAAGAAATGTCATCAATGTTTGCTTTCAACGGGAACTTTGCTATGTACCTAAAAAAATAAGGCGGTTATTGTTCTGAGCACTGAAAATGGTGAGGAAAATGGGTACAATCCAGACATTACAATAGTACTAAAGGAGCAGTTGGTTGGTGAACAGAGCAACCAACAGGTGGCCATGAACAGTACAGACGTGGTAGCAATTAATGCATTTGTGATATGGAAGATGAAGAATGTTGACTGGAATGCTAAATCATCGGACAGGTGAAGAAAATTTCTTCTGGAGTTGGGAAAAGAGCTTATCAAGCCATATGCGAAGACCAGACTGATGAAAATAACCAGCTTACCGCTACAATCTATCACTGCAAGGAAGAAACTTCTGGGAGATGAACATGTTGTGCAGCCAGTGGAAAGAAAGTCTGGAATTGAACGTGTAAGTTAGGCGTAAAAAAGGACAGGAAATCAAAATAAAGTGAGATAGGTGTTTGTTTTACATGTACAAAGAACATACTGACAGCAAACACTGACAATGTTTAAGTCTTGTTCTGGAGAAAAAAAATGACTGATTTGATGACTCCTGAGCGCCTCTGATATTCTGATATGTTCACTTTTGTTCATTAAAATTTCAGCTGGAGTTAGAGAAATAAAAATATTTGTTTGGGTACATTTGTACCTACCTTGGTAATCAGCGTATATTCTACAGCTTGGTATTCAGAAGGTTAAAAACATGCAAGTTAACCACACCAGGAAAAATCTAGGAAAAGTAAAACTCTAGTGCTAGAAGTTCAGTGTGGTGAATTTCTTAGGAATGCAGTGTTTCAGAAATTTGATCAATTCTTCCACATTAATGAGCCATATACATTCAAGAAAACTAGTTGCATTTGTGAGCACTGACTTTGGCATTCCTATGTTCAACTGAGAAGTAAAAAGGCACCTCAGAAAAATTTGTGCATACAGACAAGTAAGGCAGAAGCTGTATTTTCGTGAAGAAACATTGTTCAATGAAGCCCACACAACTTCCCAGATTTGAGTAGACACCACCATTAAGAATAAAATGCAAACAGAAGAAAATTAAAAAAGAGGGGAGGAGCAGAACTTTGGTCTGGATGGTTCTCGACCGCTTTCAGATTCAGATGAGGTATGTTTTTCATATTTATTTTTGTATACTGGTTTTTATATTTCTTATTTATATTTTTAGTTTGGAAACATATATGCAATTGTTATTTAATCAGAAGTATGTTTCTAAACCATCCTGGAAAGAGGTTAATGGGTGGAAGGAAAGCGATGGCAGTTCCGAGGTGCCATGTGGTATCTTTCTTGGCATCAACTGGTCCATTACCCCTCCAATCAGAGCGAGAAAGTGGAGAATATATTTTGTACTTTGTTTACATAGACAAATTCATCAGGTGAAAACTGAATAGTATCATTTCATATGCAGTGTCGTATCTCAGTATGTGCATATTATCGTTAAATATCAGCCACTACCCCAGAGTTTTCATTTCTTCAGTAATTAAAGACTTATAAATAACTAACTTGCCTCTTGTAGTGTCTCCCTGCTTTCTTGTAACATTGATTTAAAACATAGTTACTAAACCAAATTCATGAGAGACACTAAAGTTTAGTTAGGTGCTTTCTTCCTAAAGTTAATGACACCAAGATGGAATGTAAACTTCAATTTAAGCAATCCCATAATTAAAATATACTTGTGTGCATTTTAATGGATGCTATGTACTAATGGGTTAGTACTACCTTTTGCTGATCATTCACATTTAAAATAAGCAAATTTAGTTAATTGTTTTGCAGAAAATGCTTCAGATCAAGTGATAATGAAGCTCATTTTAAACTTTATAATTTTACGTTACTGAATTTTCCAAAAATTAGAATGAATCTTGCTGACTGTTAGTAGCAAGAATAATTATATAATTATAATGCTTGTATTTCCAAATTGAAGACTGATAGCCTGATGCAACATATATATTAGGCATTCTTTTACTTAACAAATGTATCTGAGTAACATTGTTTTGCAGTGAACAAGATACATTGGAAGAAGGAAGCTCCACATTAGAAAAAGAACCTGATTCATCTACACCAAGCAAACTTGGTGGCCAAAAACGACACAAAGAAATGTGTGAAAATCAACAATTGTTTCAGGTTAGTGTGAGCAGATTGTAGCATTCTGTTGGATTAATTTATTTTAGCACTTCTCTTTTTGTCACATTGTACCACAATCTCAACTCACCATTAGAGGTTGTGTTACAGTTCCAAATGAATATAAGAATTAAGAAGCATGTTATCAAAAACTTACATGGAAAGCTGATATAAATAATATTACCTTGAAAACAAGAGAACATTTAAAAGATTGAAAAGCCTAACTACTCTTAAATGGAGTTCTTGTTCTGCTTGAATACCTTAGTACTTATACTAAATTTACTGCACTACCAAATATTGCTGCAAATTACTTAATTAGTTACATCACCTGAAAAGTGTTTTAAATAGTCACAATTGTACAAACTCCACTACCAGTTACAGCAATACAAATTCTTATAAAAAATAATGCAACAATGTTGATATAAACTGTCTTTATGGCCAAATGGGATCATTCTAAGTTTGATTATCAGCTGCAGAAGGAAGGTTGTTTTTTCTTTAATTGGAATAATTTCTTATTCTCCATAGTGTAACAAAAACTTTGCTTTATTACTCAAATAACTGCTCATGGAGCTTCCTGAGAAACACCTGACCTTAGCCACCCACAGGCTCACAGCTCTGTACCACTGTCCACTCCAGCAGGTAAGATGTTGCCCACCACTGTCAGCAAGCCTTTGCTATGTTAGTCACAGCTGCTAGTAGTTCCCTCTTCCCTCTCACACAGCTTTATTTGAAAGGGTGGTGAAGACAGTCCTGCTTGGTGTATTGTTTGTCCAGCCTTAGTTCACCGCTAATATAGATAAAAGCAACAGGTTGCAACAGTTCTGAAAGAAGTATAAGATTATGGGATGTTGTCGAAATAACACTAAGAGTTGTTAATAAACAAAATTTGGTTGAATTGTAATCATTATTCCCTTATGCAACAATACAAATGTGTTGTGCCAATGATTTTCAGTTACCACCCAAAGAGCGTAGTGTACGTATGTAACAATGGCGGAGGAATGTGATACCAGTGTAGCGAAACATAAGCGAGGTAGACCTCTAAAAAGCGGCGAGAAAAGGAATATAATATGTTTTGTGAAAAGTACCTTACTTTTGCATTAAACAATATTCTTTATAGAATTTAGTACAGTATTTCCCAAAACAGCATGCAAAAATTTTAAGTCATCCGAGATGCAACATTTTGTGCCAGCAGTTTTTCAACAAGTGACAGCCAAAAATACAATAAATGTATATTGTACATTGTTCAGGAAGAGCAAACAAAGTGAGATTTTGAGGGAATTGTGGACATTGTTGTTGACCAACTAATTATCAATTTTGGAACAACAGTTCAAGTGCAAATGCTACAGGTGACTTGTATCTGAAGGAGTGGAACCACTTCCATCTTCAGATTAGCTCTTCTGGGTAAGTCACTCATTATGAAGTGTATTAAAGAAATGTGTAGTGTATGGTTCATTTGTGACTGCTAAAATATGCAAAAAAACTGTTGGGAGTGATGCACTTATGCAGTACATCAGCAAACTTTGAAAACAACATGTCTGTATTTGTAATTTTAAAGAATTTTGCAATTTACTCACTTACCTATTTTATTGTGTTTTATTTATTATACATTTCAGAAAGATAATGATTATCTGTGAACAGTGAAAGTAGTAAGCCATTTCTTTTCCTGCCAAACATAGGTACACGATTTTACAATTGTGCAGCAACGAATACAGTTTAGCACCACATGGTGTGTACGCGTGCATTTGTGGAAGAATACATTCTAATTTGTTTACATGGCTGGTAAATTTGGGATGGACAGATAATAGACAGTCGCTAGGTGACCCTGCTCTCCATATCCCAACACATACCATTCAAAGGCTGTCTCTCTGTCCCTCCTGTAGTAGCAATACTCCTAGTCTTCAAGGTTAACACAGCTATTGTTTTTGCAACTCCTCTCTTTAATACTGCGTTTAACACCTCATGGATGGTCTTGCATAAGGCACTGTCGCATCACTGTCAATGAAGGAGCAGGCAGTCCTGGGTAGGTGGTAGGTTCCTTGGCTGTTCATTCGCCAAGGCAAACTCCTGCATCTCATGTCCTCTGGCTTGATTTAAGCTGATTGTGGTAGGCTGCAGCCAAGCAATGGTTCCCAAACTGTTCTTGAGGGTCTCCCAGATATCTCCAGACACCGCTGATGTCAGGATTGCATTCAGTATTTCTGCCACCGTCCCTGGAGGTGGTGAACTGTTTGCAGAGACTTTGAAGGTGAATTTTGTGTCAATCTTGAGTGGCTTGGCTTATATTGTTTCAATGTCCTGATGTCTAAACCTTCAGTCTTCCATTGCCTTCCATTGAGCTACTTTTGCACCTTGGCATTCAGTTTCTTTGGTGGTGCCGTCAGCTCTTTTTTCCAGGGCATTATTTCATTATTTCACCAAGCTTTCCACCTTTTCCCTCAAGTTCTTTCATGTTCTGCTCCATGCTGGTCAGTTGTTCATCGATTTTGTTCGTTATCTCCATCTTCATCTTTCCCATTGCAATTTGCATTTTCTCACTCCTGATTTCATTTCATCCTTTCCAGATTTCATTTTCAAATTGTTAAGACCAATAAATAAAAGCAGTATACTTGTAAATAGTTTTTTTAATTGGTAGTCGAATATACACACATGTGCTTCACAAAAACCTAAAATTATCAAAAGAATTAGGCCACACGTCTTGGAAAAATTTGGAAAGCAACACTTTCGATAGAATAACGCCAAAAGTCCACAAAAAAGTAATTACACAGAAAAAGAAAATGAGAAACTTAGGCCACCAACCTTGGAAAAATAAAATTCAAAGCAGTCCGAATCAAAACGTGATTAACCAATCAAACGAAAACCTCTCAAAACAAGAAATAGAGTTTCTAAACAAAGGATTTAAAACATGCGTTAAATTTTCAAACGATATTGAACAGTACATAGTGGACATAGAAACGTCTATAATAGGTTTGAGTAGGATAGACCAAAACATAGTTAGGAAAAAATGTGAGGTTATATTAGAAGATATGGAAAAACAAACATTTCGGAACAACCCATTCAGCAAAATTGAATGAAAAAGATATCATCATCACTAAAGCAGATAAGGGAAACAAAATTGTCGTCATGAATAAAATTGATTACATAAATAACATGGAAAAAATGCTAGATAATCAGGAATTTTTGAAGATCCCTTCTGACCCTCTAAACAAATGCACCAAACAACTTAACGAAGTGTTGAAAAAATAGCAATTTAATTTCGAAATCAGATTGCAAGAAAATCAAACCAGACAACCCAAACATTGCATCAATATATGGACTCCCTAAGATCCACAAACCTGGTAACATCATGAGGCCCATCATAAATAACATCAACTCTACAACATATTTTCTAGCAAAGTGGCTTGTAAACAAATTTAATACCTTTCCGAAATTTGAAAGCCTCAATCTAAATAATTCTCTGGAGCTAATAAAACACATTTCAGACTACAACATTTCACCTAAAGAAAGAATGGTTTCTTTTGACGTGATGTCCCTTTTCCCCAGCATACCAATTGCCAAACTCATGCAATACCTCACCATTTGGTTAGAATCCTTCAATTTGCCACCAGAAGAAATAAAGGAATACAAAACACTCACCAAAACTTGCATTGACAAATCATACTTCATATTTCAGAACAAATACTACAAACAAGAAGAAGGCTTAGCTATGGGAAACCCTTTATCTCCTTTCCTAGCTAACTTATTTATGAGTCAGTATGAAATCCACATCACAAAATCGTTCCCTAACATCTTCAAAGTATGGTACAGATATGTGGACGATATTTTTGCTATAGTAAATGAGAAACTTTTAGATGATGCATTAAAACTACTAAACTTACAGGAACCAAAAGTAAAATTTACAATGGAGTTAGAACAACAGGGCACACTGGCGTTTTTAGACCTAAAAATTACTAACAAAGATGGGAAACTAAAATTTGGTATACATAGAAAAGAAACCCATACTGACAACTACATAAAAGCAAATAGTTTCAACCCAAAAGCACACCAACATGCCGTACTAAACAGCCTACTACAAAGAGTAACTAAAGTACCTCTGGAAAAATCTGAATACTTAGAAGAACTAAACCACATAGTAAAAACAGCTGAAATAAATGGTTTCAACAAGGATTTAGTATTCAAAAAACTCAAGAAAATTAAACAACAAAATAAGATCACAGAAATATCCACCCTCAAACGAATTAAAGATGATAACTACAGGAGATTCACTTACCACCCTTGGGCAACTAAGAAATTCCAAAAAATATTTAAAGAACATAATATAACACTGGCACCTTACAACAGGTTCAGTGTAAAAAATTTGATTCCATCCCATAGAACAAAAAAAGACCCAATTGACAAAAAACCAGGCATCTATAGAATAAATTGCAATGAGTGTAACCAAGTATACATTGGCAGAACAAAAAGAAACATAGGTACCCGTCTTAAAGAACATATTAGAAATATCAAAAATATGGAAACTGAAAAATCTGCAGTATCGGCTCATTTTTGGAACAACCAACATGAAATTAAACAAGACATCCATCTTTTAAAAAATGTACAACGGACAGTAGAACTCGACGCATGGGAGAAAATATACATGAAAAAACATGAAGCGCACCTCATGAATTTTGATCGTCCCTTTGAAGAGAACCCGCTAATGAAGTTCATCAATCCAACACCAGAGGGAAGACAGTCATACATCAAGGATCCTCGTGTTGTATCCGATAGTCGAAAGCAGTAGACAATGCATGTAACACGCATGCGAAACTAGTTCTGCGTAAAAGTAAGTTTTTGTGAAGCACATGTGTGTATATTCGACTACCAATTAAAAACTAATTGCTAGCTTCACAGTGTACCACTTCCAGTATTCAAAATTATACTTGTAATTATTCAATTTTTTATATTTGATACAGTTAAGATAATAGTTATTGATAAAATTAATAAATTTCAACATAAAAATAAGATGATTATTTTATCAAGAAGAAACTGACTCAACTGTAGCACATTATATATTCCCAGTTGAAACTAACTCTCTCCGGAGCTTTTTCTGTCCTTTTATCCCTGTCGATGACGTGACAAGAAACTTCCAGAAGCAAGGCTTATTGTTGCAACTGCAAACCACCTCAGGTGTCACAAACTCTCACATAGTGTGATAACCTAAACTTTGATGTAAAGTACTCACTGACTGCACATGTCAGTGTAAAAATACACTAAACAATGAAAGGAAGCCATTGGTTGAATGGCAAAAATTAGCTATGACTTTTGAAGCAAGCTGCACACACATGTGCTGTGGTTATGGCCAGCAAGTTGTAGTGTTAATAATCTGAAAATGAGGATGAGTACATATTTCTTTATAAAGTTAATAAAACCAATCTTTCCCATAAGAATATGATATAAAATAGCAAAAGTTCTTATTTTCTGAAAAATAAATTTGTTTGCCACTATTAGAGAAATTAGATTAATGGCAAAATAAATTTGAAAACATGGTGAGTTTTCCCTTATATTAGCTAAAAAGGAATGTTATTGCTTAGATTTTCATTGGAGATAGAATTTTCAACTTAAAAGATTTATATGTGGAACACAAATGAGAGACATTTACAAAAACAAAGTTAAATGATTGCTTTACAATGGATACCCTCATTTGCATAGGAATTTTATGTAAAACGAAGAAAAACTTACATTAAATGTTTATTTCTGAAATATCATTAATAAATAACATTTAAACAGATATTAAATATGTTGCGGGTTTGAGCCTCTTGGCTCCCAGAGTACACACCAACTCAACGTAATGAAAAGTTAAGAAATATATACTTCCGCTTACAAATTTATTATTATTAAATACTAGGGTAATCCCAAAAGTAAGGTCTCCAAAACACTGGGGCTGCAGGGAAAGTGTTTGCATGACTGTTGGCCACACTGTTTTTTCCTTCCTCTCTCTACAGGAATCACTGCACATCTGCTGGAGCATTCGTTCTTGCCTTGGCAGTCAGTTGTAATGGAGCTCCTGTTACCCGCTACCACCAGGTTATTGGACAGTTATTCAATGTTTTAGTGTAGAAGGTGTCAAAATTCCTTGAAGTACGGAAGTGATTGGAGAGTCCTGTATGGATATTAAAAATGTGCACAAGTAGTATAGGGATGCAGATGTTTGTCCTGAAATTCATGACGAGGAAAGAACCAGGAGACTGCCAATTGCCAAAGAGACATTTGCAAAGGTTGAAGAAATCGTGTTTCAAGATCAGAAGATCACTTTCAGTAAGCTCTGCATTGTTCCTGAGATTTCTCAAAGCACCATTCTCTGGATTATGATTGAAGTGTTGACATTTTTTAAGGTGTGTGCAAGATGGGACCAACCAAAAGACCACAAAGGCAACATGTTGAAACTTCCTGCCAATTTCTTGAATGCTATGCAGATGAAAAGGACAACCTTTTGGTTTCAGTAGTCATGTGTGATGAAACCTAGGCTTTCCACTTCCACCTGAGACCAGCAGTAATCATGTGAGGGGCATCATTCGAAGCCATGAAAATTCAAAAGAACACAGTCTGCCAGCAAAGTCATGGCAACTTTGTATTGGGATCAAAATGGGATATTGTTGGTTGACCTCATGAATCTTGGGACAACAATAAGTGCCTACAGGTATAGTCAGATATTAAAGAAACTCAGATGGGTGACTCAAACCTGAAGAAGAGGAGTGCTGAGCAAGAGCATAAGTCTTCTCCATGACAATGCTCCCCCCCCACACTGCACATCAAAACATGGATCTTCTGGAACAGTTTGGGTGGGACATCATCACACATCTACCTTATTGTCCGAACTTAGCACCCAATCACTACCACTTTTTCCCAAATTGAAAGAGAAAGATAGATAAATATCCTTATTTAGTTGAAATTAAGTAAGAAGCAAATTGGCTGAAAGGACCTCATAGAAGGTGACAAGATGAAAGATGAGGTGCAATGCTTATTCAGTAGCAGGCTGGAATGACATGTGCGTACATAAACTGCCACAGCATTTACAAAAATCTGATGTGTACCATTCACATGACTTTCTCTACATCTCTGCAACAGATTATTCTTAAAAAACTTATACTTCTATTTACTTGATGCTAATCAGAAAAATTTAGCAGAAATAGTCTTATTAATTGCTTCCTTTAAGTAGAAGCAAAATAAGGTAGTACCATAGGTTAAAGGCATAGTCAAAAGCTGCATACTATGCCACTGAAGTTTCTTTGTTTGTATGGACATCAGTTGACAAATTCCTGTATGAAAATAATATGTTTTTCCTACCAAAACCAAGGAATATCTCAAAAACGATGAACTCCACGAAAAAATGTACATAGCATAAATTGTGTGTTTTAACGTGCTCCACATTTTTTGTGCAATAAGATTTTGTCTATCTCTTAAGGTTTAGCAGTTATTCAAAATTCCGTAAAATTCATCCAGAATAAACTACTCTTCAGAAGCTATTCCCAGAAAATTCAAGATATACATTTTATTTGTCAGGTAAATGTCTTATATACAATATTTTAATCAAAATCGTTTGAGCCATTTTTGAGAAAATCAAAATTTTCGAAAAACGTTCCATGTAAAGAGTAGTTTGGGGTGGGGGGATTTTTCTCAAAATCTTTGTGTCACATCCCTGGAAGATACTAAACTTAAATACCAAGTTTATTATTTTACTGACTTTTCGTTTTTGAGTTATCATGTTTACAGACCCACGGGGACACACACACACACACGCACGCACACAGACAGACAGACAGACAGACCCCCCTTCTTGTGAAAAACATATATTTCCGGTGAAATCTCGGTATCAAATTTTTAAGTAAATGTTTCTTTATATTTTTAAAAAAATTGGAGACCAAATTTTTGTATTACTCTTGTATGGAAGATGTTATTGAAAATAAATTTTGGACTGAGACGTCTTCAAAACAAAAGCGTAACTCTGCAACAGAGGTCCTACTCATGTTAAAGCAGCAGACATATAGTTAAATATATTTCTGCTCAAGTTCATAACACATATACAAGTTAGCAAAGCTGAACATTAATAATAATAATAATAATTAATTAATCTTCTATCTTTATTATTACGCAAATTCTTATTTTAACTAGTTTTTATTGCATTATCTTCCATTCAAATTCTTTATTTATTGATTAAAGTTCCAATAAAATATATGTTGAATATCTTGGGAATAGCCCCTGGGGTCACCATTCTAAATAACTTATGGTAGAATAAGAGATAGACAAAAACTTTAAACACAAAAAATGTAGACCTTGTTAAAGCACACAATTTATCTCAAATACAAGTTTATTGCAGAGCTATCTAGTTCAAAGATATTCCCTGTTATTGATATCATTTTCAAATACTGAAAATTTTCTCAAACAGGAAGCCCTCATCTTTCTCATAGAGAACGGAACTTCAATGACAGTCACATACTAACAGCTTTTAAAAGGTTTAATTGATTTTGCCTAGTATATTCTCTTATTTCCTTTCTACTTATAAGGAACTAAGTAATAAAGCCATTTTGGCAATGTATATGTTGATTAGCTTGATGTGTATTAAAGAATAGTTTGTTTGCAGAGTAGATTGAGAAAGTCATTTGAATGGAACTCATCAGATTTTTTTTATTGGGAGTATTTTTACTCAAGCATTACAGTTTTTCAAAGCATATTTACTTTTTAAGTTCTTTGAATGCACTGCAATAAAATACCACAAATAAGATTTGCATCAGTAAATTCTAAAATATAGTTTATCTTCAATAAAATCTGCTTTCCCAAACTACAGTATCATTCTTACTAAAGTATAACTCGGCTTCAAAATCACCCTTTCTTGGAAACAGAAATTGGAATGCATTTTAAGTACTCATTTCAGATGTTGAGAATTGATAATGCAAAATGTTGCAAGATTATGCCCAGCAGTATCATTTGGGACAGTTTACAGTTTCTTTGACAAATGCAATGACAGCAAGATTTACATGGTAATTCTTTTTTAAACATTTTTTTTTACTCCATTTAGGAGAACAGAGTTATAGATCAACAAACCATTTTGGTGATTGCTGTACAACCTGCAACTATAACACATTGGTGATAGGCAGTGCAAATTAGCATA
Organism: Hymenopus coronatus; assembly: GCA_030762935.1. Taxonomy (NCBI): domain Eukaryota; kingdom Metazoa; phylum Arthropoda; class Insecta; order Mantodea; family Hymenopodidae; genus Hymenopus; species Hymenopus coronatus. The sequence goes on from CM060891.1 coordinate 101,436,598, forward strand.
CATCTTCACTTATTCCAGATCTCTTAACACTGCAAAGAGATGTTGCAAGGATAGTATCTGTTTCACTTTCAAGAACTGTTGTTAGCTCTTATCTGTTCCAGATTCAATTTTGTTAAACTGTTTGGTTAAGTGCCATTGATAATAAAGAGATATTTTCTTAGTAACTATCCATTTAGCATTCAGTTTTTTGCCATGTGCAAGCACATGGTGATTATTAAGGAACAGACACATTTTTTCATTGCTTAGGCTCTGATAGCTTTTTTTTCCCATACAATAATAGGAATGACAATAATGATAATGTTAAAAGTGTGTATATTTAAGGGAAAGCTGTGGGTGACAAAGATAGCACATTACAAAGGCAACAATGAGTCAAAATATGAGGGCTTAGCCAACTGCATTTTGAAACTCTTTTGTCATTACCAAGCTGCAAGCCATTTTTATGTACAAGAACAGATGGAAGGGCCAACAGGGAATGGTGAAAATTGTCCCATTTGAACTTGCAAAAACACAACACAAGATGTCAGAAGACCACAATGCTGGGTTTGGATTGCTCCTCTTAGCCTTTTCAGAGCTTCCAGTATATTGCAAATGTGATAGTCAGAAACTCAACGAGTAAGATGCCCTTCACATCCCAAAAAAACAAATAGTAGCCAAGTCTGACAGGCTTTCTTTGGCTTACGTAGAGCTATGATATGTCCTCATTGCATTGACTGGTGTTTTGTATCAGCATTCACATAGGCTACCCAAGTAACAATCTGTTTAAAAATTCTTCTTCAAGGTGATAACAAGAAATGGCAAAACTCATTCATTTGGTTTTGTGGTGATCTGTCAGCAGCAGGTCTCATTCTTGTCAGTATGGTGTTGACAGCTTCTGTTACAGTGCAGAGGAAGCTAGAAACAGAAAACCTTGTTACTGAGGAAGAACAGCTGCAACTTGCACTTCTCAGCAACAAGTCTCATAACTTGTCAGTATGGTGTTGACAGCTTCTGTTACAGTGCAGAGGAAGCTAGAAACAGAAAACCTTGTTACTGAGGAAGAACAGCTGCAACTTGCACTCCTCAGACAGAAATCTCATTCTTGTCAGTATAGTGTTGACCACTTCTGTTACAATACTGAGGAAGCTAGAAACAGAAAACCTTGTTACTGAGGAAGAACAGCTGCAACTTGCACTTCTCAGCAACAAGTCTCATTCTTGTCTGTATTGTTGACAGCTTCTGTTACAATACAGAGGAAACTAGAAACAGAAAACCTTGTTACTGAGGAAGAACAGCTACAACTTGCACTTCTCAGCAACAAGTCTCATTCTTGTCTGTATTGTTGACAGTTTCTGTTACAGTACAGAGGAAGCTAGAAACAGGAAACCTTGTTGCTGAAGAAGAACAGCTGCAACTTGCACTTCTGAGCAACAAGTCTCATTCTTGTCTGTATTGTTGACACTTTCTGTTACAGTACAGAGGAAGCTAGAAACAGAAAACCTTGTTACTGAAGAAGAACAGCTGCAACTTGCACTTCTCAGCAACAAGACTCATTCTTGTCTGTATTGTTGACACTTTCTGTTACAGTACAGAGGAAGCTAGAAACAGAAACTCTTTTTACTGTGGAAGAACTGCTGCAACTTGCACTTCTCAGCAACAAGACTCATTCTTGTATGTATTGTTGACAGCTTCTGTTACAATACAGAGGAAGCTAGAAACAGAAAACCTTGTTACTGAGGAAGAACCTCTGCAACTTGCACTTCTCAGCAACAAGTCTCAATCTTGTCAGTATGGTGTTGACAGCTTCTGTTACAGTACAGAGGAAGCTAGAAACGGAAAACCTTGTTACTGAGGAAGAACAGCTGCAACTTACAATTCTCAGAAGCAAGTCTCATTCTTGTCAGTATGGTGTTGACAGCTTCTGTTACAGTGCAGAGGAAGCTAGAAACAGAAAACCTTGTTACTGAGGAAGAACAGCTGCAACTTACACTTCTCAGCAACAAGTCTCATTCTTGTCTGTATTGTTGACAGCTTCTGTTACAATACAGAGGAAGCTAGAAACAGAAAACCTTGTTACTGAGGAAGAACAGCTGCAACTTGCACTTCTCAGCAACAAATCTCATTCTTGTCAGTATGGTGTTGGCAGCTTCTGTTACAATACTGAGGAATCTAGAAACAGAAAACCTTGTTACTGAGGAAGAACAGCTGCAACTTGCACTTCTCAGCAACAAGTCTCATTCTTGTCTGTATTGTTGACAGTTTCTGTAACAGTACAGAGGAAGCTAGAAACAGGAAACCTTGTTGCTGAAGAAGAACAGCTGCAACTTGCACTTCTGAGCAACAAGTCTCATTCTTGTCTGTATTGTTGACACTTTCTGTTACAGTACAGAAGAAGCTAGAAACAGAAAACCTTGTTACTGAAGAAGAACAGCTGCAACTTGCACTTCTCAGCAACAAGACTCATTCTTGTGTGTATTGTTGACAGCTTCTGTTACAATACAGAAGAAGCTAGAAACAGAAAACCTTGTTACTGAGGAAGAACCTCTGCAACTTGCACTTCTCAGCAACAAGTCTCAATCTTGTCAGTATGGTGTTGACAGCTTCTGTTACAGTGCAGAGGAAGCTAGAAACGGAAAACCTTGTTACTGAGGAAGAACAGCTGCAACTTACAATTCTCAGCAGCAAGTCTCATTCTTGTCAGTATGATGTTGACAGCTTCTGTTACAATACAGAGGAAACTAGAAACACAAAACCTTGTTACTGAGGAAGAACAGCTGCAACTTGCACTTCTCAGCAACAAATCTCATTCTTATCAGTATGGTGTTAGCAGCTTCTGTTACAATGCAGAGGAAGCTATAAACAGAAAACCTTGTTACTGAGGAAGAACAGCTGCAACTTGCACTCCTCAGACACAAATCCCATTCTTGTCTGTATGGTGTTGACAGCTTCTGTTACAATACAGAGGAAGCTAGAAACAGAAAACCTTGTTACTGAGGAAGAACAGCTGCAACTTGCACTTCTCAGCAACAAGTCTCATTCTTGTCTGTGTTGTGTTGACAGCTTCTGTTACAGTGCAGAGGAAGCTAGAAACAGAAAACCTTGTTACTGAGGAAGAACAGCTGCAACTTGCACTTCTCAGCAACAAGTGTCATTCTTGTCTGTGTTGTGTTGACAGCTTGTGTTACAGTGCAGAGGAAGCTAGAAACAGAAAACCTTGTTACTGAGGAAGAACAGCTGCAACTTACTTTTCTCAGCAGCAAGTCTCATTCTTGTCAGTATGGTGTTGACAGCTTCTGTTACAATACAGAGGAAGCTAGAAACAGAAAACCTTGTTACTGAGGAAGAACAGCTGCAACTTGCACTTCTCAGCAACAAGTTTATTTTTGCCTGTACAACACCTCATCTAGTAGAAATAAAATTAACTACAACAAATTATAATCATTGATTTTTACGGCCGAGTTATGTTTTACAAGAAAATATCTTAAAGCTGTTATAGAAAAGAGCTATAAATGAAGAGGTGCTTAAGACTTGCATTCAAGAAGCCATGTAAAAATATCCTCGTCATGCTGGTCAAGTGGATCTCCTCCCCATAATATGTCCCTATAGAAAAAGAAATTAGACCTTCTCTAATTGCTGGTCAAAATGACAATTTATAATAGTAATTTCCAATTTAGAAATGCCCTTATATGATACCATTTCTCAATGATAAATATCCTTGCTACAAAAAACCCTGCCGCATGTGTATGTCCATCATTCATTAGGAAGTGCTAAAATACAGAAGAAAGAATACTTGCAACTTAATTAGGTTTTATCTAGTCTACTTATTATAACAGTTACTTTTCTAATAGATTGTTTTGTTCATCAGATTTAATTCATTCTTTAGTTCTGTATGCGTGCTTAAAATAGTTTTCACAGCACAGTGTTTACAAATACTCAATTAATTGCTAATACCTGACTAGAAAACTTAATTAAATTCACATCATATTAAAAGTAAATCTTCCACATAAATCATAATTATTTACGTTTGTACAACAAATGAAGAAGTAATCACCCATAATTGAAACATTTTCGATACTTTAAAACACATCTCAAAATTACTTCAACTTTCTCAGCAAACGTTTTAGTTGACTTAAATAATTTATGTAATTTCCTCTTCACTTCTACTTTGTATGCTTAGGCTGTAATTGAACTGATTCACACGCATATAGAAACATTTCTAAATTTGGCTTCATCATTAATGAGATTTCTGTTGATACAGCACTGAAACTTTCAAATGCAGTAGGTTAATGCTCTTCTTTTTAATGCCTTTTTCATTTAGCAAGAAACTTCTTATTTCTCTAAAACAACAGCCATTATTGACGTTTTGCAGTCAATCAAGGTACTTCTTGTGCCTTTTTTTTTTTTTTTTTTTTTTTTTTTCAGTACTTGCTCTACAAATTTTAACAAATAATCCAAGACTGGAACTTGACATTGCACAAGCAGCCATCTTACAATATGAAAAATTAATCAGACTACCTTTTAATGACTGGGAAAAAATAAAACCACAAGTAAACCTAAAAACTCAACAAAGTTTCCTTAATAAAGTCAAAGAAGTCAAACATAGATTGAAACTTCCTTACTTAAAAGAAAACATACAAACAAGTGCTAACTTGTTAGAACTATTTGATATTGAACACATCTATACTTAGCTGAAGAATTTACAAAATCTGAAATCTCTTCGTGTGTTCTGAAACAAATGACACTAGAAATAATAAATTTAAGATACACTACCAATGAATGGCTACATGTTTATACTGACAGTTCTAGCTTACCAAATAACAGTGGTACTGGTGCAGGTGCAATATGCCCTCTCTTCTCTTTCTACAAAAGATTAAGTTTAAATACTACAAATTTTGATGAAGAGATTTCGACAATACTTCAGAGCTTACAAAATCTACTTTATCATATAAATAAATTTGAAAAAGCTGTACTATTATCTGACTCTAAAGCAGCTATTATATCCATAACATCTGATGTAACACCTAATAGCTTAAATATTTCAGAATGCCGCAAAATCATAAAACAACTAATGAATTTAAATAAAAGATTAATACTTCAATGAATACCAGCACATTGCGGAATACAGGGTAATGAAACAGTCAAGAAGGGTAGTAAAATTACATCAAATTCATCAGATCCAATAAGTTATCACTCTATCAAAAGAATCATTATATCAACATATAATAACATAATTAAAGAAGATAATGTATTACAAACAAAAGGAAAACCATGGGAAAATTTGTGTAATAACACGACCAGAATCACTACATTACCAAGAAAATCCTCTAGCAACTTTTAGACTTCTAACAGGCCATGTCTCAATAAACATTTATTCAGGATTGGTATAGTGAGATCTCCTCTGTATCCTTTCTGTACACTTAAAGAAGATATGGATGGAAACCATCTACTGCGCTGCCCAATCTTGAGTCAACATGATAATATGACATCAAAATACTGGAATACAAGAGAGCAAATGGCTTCACTGCCAACTGCTCAACATTAGATACCAACAACTTCTTGTGCCTGGGCTGTGCAGCAAGGAAAATGTCCCTCTTCTGCAGAGATTGTATATTTTGTCTTGGTTTCCTTTATTCGGCAGAGCTTTGCGAGAAACTGTACATTTTTTCTATGCTCTACGGAAGCATTGATGCACCGAGCTATTATCGTCATGCCTCCTAAAAAATCATGTAGTGATCAGACGTGACATTTGTGCCATCGCCACGCTCAAAGTCGTGCCTCTTAAGCAAAAATGAAATGGCCTGTTATTTATGGACGCTCTTTAACTGCTTTGGTTCTCAGCGTCCCATTCTATATTGGGCATGAAAGATCGCTTAATTTTGCTCAGGGGCCTCTCTTATCAGCTTGAGGTTCTTTTACGTGCCGTAAATCTATGATACGGGACCCACAGCTTTACTTCCCTTCCGAAGGAAGCCATGCTAAGGATTTTTACGCCCGAAAAAATCCATCGTCCTCCGCCGGGTTTGAACCCACGAGCTTGGGTATATGAAGTTAGCATGGTAACCATTACACCACAGAGGGCGACTGCCTCTTAAGCAAACACACCTTTACTAGCCCAGCAAATAATTTGCAGTCATTCCAAAAAGGGGTTTGCTACAAAGGAATAGTTTTATTTAATTTGGTTCTCTCTATAAAAGAATTGCAAAAGAACAAAAAACAAGTTGAGATCAGAATTAATAAGATGCCTTGTTACACCTTCTATACAGGAGGATTTCGTTGAGTCAAAAAATACTGGTAATAATGTAACATTGTAAATATAATTAACATGAATATTCTAAGAATGCATGTATATGAGTAGGTTTTTGGAAAAAGACATGTATTTGTAAATTGTGCAAAACTGACACCTCCAAAAGTTCATTGTCAGATTTATTGTTTGTAAATAAATGTATTAATAAGTATGGATAAATGTAATTCTTGACTTGATCTATATCCTTGAGTTTGGGCATACAGTCTAATATCATAATAGGATCTACAGATTGCAATGTTATGTATATATGTATAATGGGGTGACCTAGGACTTCCCCATTCAACACCCACCTCCCAAAGGGTGGTCTGTTTATCCTGGCAACCAGCTGTAAGTCAAGGGATGGAGAAAGTCCCACAGAGAGCATCTTTTTTCCTTGCCATGCCACCTTGAAACATTCATCGCCTATGCTTCCAATTCTGAAAAACAGACCTGGAGTGAAGAATGAATGAAATGAGAAGTGGAACAATATGGAGAGTAGGATATTCAGGAATGAGAAAAACACTCCAGTATTCATCTGACTAGAAATTAAATCAAATATAATTCATAATAATTTATTATACAATCCAAATAAAAGTTGTAATTTCATCTCCCAAAGTTTAAACAGGGACACTCCCCCCCCCAAAAAAAAACAATGGTCAGAGAGGTTAATCACCAGGAATCAAACCTGGGACTTAACAAATGCAAGTACATGCATCACTATGATACCACCTCACTCAGTAAGAAAAAACAATAATGTAATTAACTCGTTTTTTGTTTTTTAAGTTGAACAGTCCCATGTAGTCTGTATTTCTTTAATTACCATAAAATTGCACCTGTTTTGCAGAAATATAATACAAAATTTGCAAGTTGATGTGAATTTCGTTATGTCTCACAAGTTTAAATTTACGATAAAATTTAATAATTAACATAATGTGTATAGTAATTGATGTAAACTCAATATCAACAAGGAAGTTAAATCAACATTGTCAATGTTTTCGCTTGGCTGTTAACTGTTACAATGCAGTAACTAATTTCCTACTCAAACTGATTTCACATTGTGAATGTTAATGGAATAAGAGACTTTAAAAAAAAGAAAAAAGTTTTATATTTCTTACATGTGTTTTGTTAGTTGACATTAAAAGCACTTTTTTATGCAGAAATATACAACATTTGTGAATTTATATGAATTTCACTATGTTTTGCAAGTTCAAATCCACCATAAAATATAATAACAACTTTCAAAATCTATCTATCCCAAAATTTGCCAAATTTATGACTGCAAATTTTTTAAGTATATGGTTTTCATTCTTAACTGAGGATATATTTTTTTCTAGGAGGTGCTTGGTGAAGAGACAAAACAACAAACATCAGCTGACAGTCTGCCTTCCCAAAAAAATGATTTTTCACAGAATACTACTATGAGCACACCACTTGCTCAGCGACCATTTGGCAGGAAATGCAGTAGAACTATAGCTGAAACTGAGTATGAAAATGTGTTAACACATTTATCTACCACATTTTCTCCAAGGAAATACAGTACTAGAATAGGAGATGATCTTTCACGACAAAGTATTTCTCTGACACCACAAGCTGTCCAGCCATTTGGTGAAAAACGGAAGAGGATAAAAAATGAAGATACATTTGAAGATGTATTAAATCAGCCATCCCTTAGGTCATCTCCAAGGAAATCTGCTTCTAGAATAGGGGATGCTTCACAGAAAAGCATTCCTAAGTCTCCACAAGCAGTGCAACCATTTGATAAAAGGCAAAAGGGATTACAAATTAACAATCATTATGAAGGTATGTTAAGTCAGTCATCCCCTGGACTATCTCCAAGAAAATCCAATTCCAAAATTGGTGAAATTTCACAGAGTAGCATTTCCAAATCACAACCATCTGGTAAAAGACAGAAGAGGTTAAAAAATGATAATTTTGAAGGTATATTAAGCCATTCTTCTCCTAAATTACCTGCAAGGAAATCCAATTCAAAAATTGGTGAAACTTCACAGAGTAGCATTTCCAAATCACAACCATCTGGTAAAAGAAAGAAGAGGTTAAAAAATGATAATTTTGAAGGTATATTAAGCCATTCTTCTCCTAGATTATCTCCAAGGAAATCCAATTCAAAAATTGGTGAAACTTCACAGAGTAACATTTCCAAATCACAATCATTTGGTAAAAGGCAGAAGAGGTTACAAAATGATAATTTTGAAAGTATATTAGACCAATCATCCCCTGCATTAACACCAAGGAAACCCAATTGCAAAACATGTGAAGTTTTAGAGAGCAGTATTTCTAAATCACCACAAGCTTTAGAACCATTTCCTAAAAGGCAAAAGAAGTTGCAAAGTGATCATTTTGAAAGTATATTACTTCAGTCATCCACTAAATTATCTGTGAGGATATCCAAATTCAAAAGTGGAGAAGTGTCACAGAGTAACATTTCTAAATCACCACAAACTCTACAACCATTTGGTAAAAAGCAAAAGAGGTTACTAAATAAGTATAAATTTGAAGAGATATTAAACCAATCATCCCCTACATTATCTACCAGGAAACATGGTATACAAACTGTACAATCATTTGATAAAAGACAAAAAAGAGAACGAATTGAAAATACCCTTGAAGATACAGTTGGATTGTCTCCAGACACATCTACTTTTAGAGCTGAGGAGGTTTCACAGCAAAGCATTTCTAAGACTCCACAAGCTGTACAACCATTTGGTTTAAGGCAAAAGAGAAAACAAAATGAAGTCCATTTTGAAGATATATTAAGTGAGTCATCCTCTATATTGTCTCCTACTAAATCCAATTCCAAAGTTGAGCAGGTTTTGCAGAATAACATTACTGAATCCCTATCATCTGCCCAGATATTTAACAAATCACAAAACAGAATGCAAAGGAAAGATAATTTGGAAGGCACAATAAGCCAATCAATACCTAGAAGATCTTCAAGAAAACTTGGTTCCCAAACTGGAAGCATTTCACAGAGCAAGCATAAATTGGAAGACACAGTAAGTCAGTCATTGGTTAGGTCATCTCCAAGGAAAAACAATTCTAAAGCTGATCAAGTTTCACAGAGCCACATTCCAAAATCTCCAGAAGCTGTACAACCATTTGGTAAAAGGCAAAAGAGGATACAAAATGAAGATAATTTAGAAGGCACGCTAAGCCAATCATCAACGAGAACATCTCCAAGAAAATTCAGTTCCAAAACTAGAGACACGTCACAGAAAGAAGATAAATTGCAAGGCACAGTTAACCAGTCATCACCTAGAACATTTCAGAGAGAACTCAACTCTAAAGCTGGTAAAGTTTCGTTGAATCACATTCCTAAATCTCCACAAATTGTGCCACCATTTGGTAAATGCCAAAAGAGGATAGATAGTGAAGATAAGCAAAGCCAATCACCCCCTAGAACACCTCCAAAAAATATCAGTTCTGAAACTGGAGAAGTTTCACAGAATGAAGATAAATTGGAAGTAATGGTAAACCAGTCCTTACTTAGGAGATCTCTGAGGAAACCCAATTCTAAAGCTGGTAAAGTTTCACAGAGGCGCATTTCTAAATCTCCAGAAGCTGTACAACCATTTGGTTTTAAGCAAAAGAGAAAACAAAATGAAGTTAATTTTGAAGATATATTAAGTCAATCATCCTTTATATTGTCTCCAAGCAAATCCAATTCCAAAACTGGAGATGTTTCACAGAGTAGCATTTCAAAATTACCTCAAGTTGTACAACCGTTTGATGAAAGGCAAAAGAGAATACAAAATGAAGATGGTTTTCAAAATATATTAAATCGCTCATCTCCAAGGAAACCCAGTTCCAAAACTGGGGGGCTTTCATTGAATAGCATTTGTGAATCACCATTAACTGCACAAACATTTAGTCAAACACAAAAGAGGATACAAAATGAATATAGATTTAAAGGTGGTTTAAGGCATTCATCACCAATATTATCTCCAAGAAAGCATAGTTTGGGAACCAAGGAGGTTTTGCAAGATAACATTTTGGAGTCACCAGCAGTTATAGATCTATATATAAAAACAGAAAAGAGAATACAAAATGAAGACACTTTCGAAGATACTATTAGCCAGCTAACGCCAAGACTATCCCAAAGGAAATCTGCTACATGGATTAGCTTTTCTGAGTCACTTGCAGCCATGGAGCCATTTGATGAACATAATGAGAATAATTTCAAAGATGTATTAAGCCAACCACTATCCAGATTGTCACAAAGAAAGTCCAGCAGGGAGCTTAGTAAGTCATCAGAAGTTGTAAAACCATTAACTAGCAAAGAAAGAACACAGGAAAATGCTGTACTGGAAAACATGTTAGATGCTTCCTTACACAAACAGATTGCAAGCAAATCTGCTCCTGAATGTACTGAAGAAACAAATGTCTCCCTAGTTGCAGTATCTGTTGAAGATAATCTCAGATCTTTTATTGAAACAAATAAAGAATCTCTTGAAAATGAGAATCAAGAATCTTATGATCAGTCATATAGAATAGGTTTTTCTTCAAAATCAACTCGACACATCACAGTACAGAAAGGTAATGTTTCACAAAATAACATTTTTAAATCTCCCAAATCTTCACAGATTTTTGGGCAAAGAAAACATTCAAATGAAGGCAACTTCAGCTACGATTTAGAACACTCTTCTCCTAAAGAAATTTCCAAAAGTGATGATAAAAGTTCTATGAAGAGAAATGATGTTTCTGCGATCAATGAAGATTCTTCTCAAAGGTTAAACCAAAGTACATCACTTAAATGCATTGCAGCTCAAAGAATGTCAACAGAGAGTCTGTTAGCTGGGGATCCTGAACTGCAGAAGGATATTAGTTCTCATGGCAAGCAGAGAAAAGGTAATTTGAAACATGACATTGGTCCAGTCCATGAAAACATGTATGTTTCTGATCCTTTAGAATGTGAAATCTCTTTGAAAATAAATGAAAGAGAAAATAATAGCTCCAAGAATCATGTAAATACAGATATGAGTTCATCATTCACCTTTGCATTTCATAAGGCTTCTGAAAGTTATGTTTCTCAGAAAAATACATCTAATAATAATGTACCTTCAATGTTGACACAAATCTTAGATGGCAGCCTGAAAGAGGGTACAGATTCAGCAAAATATCTGGCAAGCTTACGAGACACTGCCTGTATCACTAAGATCTCTGAAGAGCACTACAAAGATAATTTAATACATACAAATGAAAAGTGTGAAAATGCTTCACCACTGCAGGATGGTGTTGGTATCACTTTACACAGAGGACTTCAAAGAACTTCTCAAGGTATAAGCTCATCTCAAAGTCATAAGAACAGTAAATTTGTACTTCATACTCCATCAGAGCTGCAATCATCACACTTACAAATGCCAGGAGAGGGCTCCACTGCAAGACATTCCTCTGACAGTGAGAGCAATATATTAGAAGTTCAAACTTTCCAACAATCAGCCAAAATTCACAAGAATGATATACCACAAAAAAAATCAAACACTAATACAAGAGAGAGAGAGAAGAAATTGGATGTAAGCTGTGAACTACAAACTTTGGCAAATTCTAGAGTAGGCTTGGAACATAAGAGAGATGTGAACTTTTTTCATGAAAATAATAGATCAGAAATTTCAGGTCAAAGCAAGAAAGACCATTCTTTAACTGGAAAAATGCAAAGAGAAGACTCAAAGAACCTTTCTGAAGAATTACCAACAAAACGAAGGCAGAAGCTTACAGACTTGAATGAATTAGAAGAAAGTTTTCAGGCAGCATCTGTCACATCTCAAGAATCTACAGTTGAAAGCATTACTTCTGAGGAACAGAGGGACAAGTTATATGCAAATGAGGAGCTTGCCTTTCGCATTAGAGAAAAAGCAATGAGAAATCAAAGCAAGTTATTTTCTTCAGAAAAAGTGAAAAATTGCACATTGACTAAAAATGATAATTCTGAGCTTGAGTCAAGGGTTCAAAAGAGAGAAATGGTAAGAAAAGGTAGTTTGGAACAATCCAAAAATCCTGAGCCTTTGACTGCGTCTCATGTGTTTCAAAACACTTCCTCAGGACCCTTTGATTCAGCAAGAATGGATTCCAGTGCATCCTCTCTAAAAAGCACTACAGATGAGTCATTATATCTGAGATTAAAAACAAAGCGTAAACGTTACAGGAAGCTTTCTCGGTTGAAAAATTTTGATGCAGCAACTTCAGGATCTTCTAATGTGTCAAAACATGTAGGTGATGAAAGGCCAACATTTGTAAGAAAACAGAAAGAATCAAATAAGTTGAAAAAATCTTATAATGGCTTAGTTCCTACAAAGCATATTGCAAATACAGAATCTAGAGCTGTGGTTCATAACATGGCTTCAGTTGTTACATCTGTAATTCTATCTGATGCTGAAAATGAGGTGCAAAATGTAACTGGGCTTATAGCTCCAGAAAATGCTAAAGTTGAGGATGAATACAGAAAAGAAAAAGAATATTACCAGTCCTCAACAGAAGAAATAAATTATATAAGACTTGATAGTAACACTTGCAAATCAGGAGGCAGAGTAAAAATTGGTCCGAGACTTTTCAAATCTTGGCTTGAAAGAAGAGCATGTCAACATAAGAAGCAGAGAAAGATACAAAATAATGATAAACAATTAAAAATGCCTTTTTATCATCAGCAGGGGACAAGAGATAATGAGCCACATAACATGCATTTAGTATTGAAAAGTATAGCCGAAGGAAATGTCCACAAAGACAAAAGATTAGAAGATAAATATATAATGAATCTCACTACAGTAAACGTAGAAGCACAAGAAGAAGTACTTGTTAAAAAAATTAATCCAGCACTAATGGTTAATGGTAAAATGTACAGAGCACCAAGAATGTTTCGTCCGAAAAAGTGGGTAAACAAGCATTTATATGACTACATCATGCCTTCCATTACAGCTAAATATGGAGAAGTCAACTCTAGGACCAAAGCAGAGGAGTATCTAAATTACTTATGTCATCAGGTATGTATAAAACATTTACTTTCATTAATTTATGTTGTATACAATAAATGTTTTTCTACACTGTCTGTGAATAGAACTAAGGTTGAAAACTCAAACTTGAATTGAAAAATTCAGTGCTACAACCAGGACTTGAATCATGGTTCTTTGGTGTTCCTTGCAGTCTGCTGAATAATAGTCATTAAAACTCCTTCTATCTGATTTGCTCTTCGCTTGTGATGCCATGATGCAGTAAGAATGGCTATTAAACATTACCCCTCCCCCAAAATAAAATAAACCGTTGCTATACAGATATCAATTTGGTTTTGAATCTAGGAAATTAACAGAAACATTGCTTCATCATGTTGTCTACTATAGAGATGTCACTGGCATCCAAAGAGATTTCCACTGATACATTTTTAATATAGAAGATGAGTTCCAAGTCCTGTCTTGACCTAGATGTGCCACTAATTATTTGTAGGTGGATATATTTCACTTCTCTCCTATCTGAACCGTTCTACCTTTTGCACTGTCTGGTCACATGTCATAGTGTACCTGATTCTGCCATGCTTTTCTGATTCCTGCCTATAAGAAAACCTTTTTTCTTGTTTGTGTGCCATTCACCTATCACTTCATCCTTCCATATCCATAACTTTTTTCCTGGCTCTCACTGCTTTCTTTCTACCCAATACTCCCATCTTATTTACCACATCTTTATCATCCCATTTATAAACACATATATTCTTCCTATTCCCTTCTTGTTTACAGTCGACTTTGGCACGGCTCCTGTGCCCTTATTTTCCTTTGCTGCCATCTGCATTATTGATTTCTTCCCCTTCTCTACATCAACATGGCAAATGAATCTATGTAGCTTCCCCTTTCCTTCCCCACATCATTTGCTTGGCACATTAGCTCCTCCCGCACTGGTCATTTACCTACATTATCAATGCCCTTCTCTGGAATTTCAAATGCATTGCTTCCTCACTCATTTTTTGCTTTGTTGTTGTTCCAGTCTTCTTCCTCATTTGTCCCTACTGTCATTTTTCTGTTAATCCATAATTGATGTTCTCAATATATGCTGTTTTTCCTTGCTTGTAAACAGTTCTTCTGTATTCAATTACTGTCCTTTGCTGTTATGTAAAGATGAGAACTTTGTCATCTGTTTGTATATATGTAGACATATCCAGCATTCTGAAAAGGAGAAATGCAAGATTCTGTGATGATCTAGCTCTAACACATGACAGCAAAGAAGCATGTACATTACCCAGTTGCATTTCTTTTAGATGTTTACCTGTCTTCCCAGTCATGCTCGCTGTTGAGTCAATGTGTATTTCGTGTGGCACACAAGTTAGTTTCCTTACCTGTCTTAACATATCTTAAACCATTTGCATATCTACACTTAACTTTTTCTTTTTTCTCTTCTTTTTTCAAATTTAAATGCCTCACAAATTTCATAGCTGGTCACCTTCCTAAAAGCTCCTGGACTTCTTGTCTTGAGTCCTTTTCCATATTTTTTTCTATCTCCACGATTATTAGGTTATATTTCCTGTTCTTATCTTTCAGTTTATCCACTCTTCTTTTAATAAATGGTATTTCTACCTTGATTTCTTCTAAATTCTGTATAATAATTCCTCTATTTCTGTCCTTTTCCATTTCTTCTTCTAGCTCTTTCAGTTCTCTCATTTTATCCACTGCTGCTTTGCTGCTTATTTCCGTCTTTCTCTCACAGAGCTCGATTAATACTGAACTGCTAAAATTAAGCACAGTTAGCTCTCTTTACAGAAGAGTGTTGCCTTAAAGGACTTCTGCACAGAATGGGACTGCAAGTGAATCCTGCCTGCAGACGGTGTCAACAGATAGATGAGACAGTTGCCAAGAGCTCTCAGTCAAGAATAAATTTTCAAAATTTGAGGAAATTTTAACCATGACAGTCCACGGTTTGATTCACTTTGTTATAAACATCTTATAGGTAATACTGGATTGATCAGACCTGCACCCCACCTATCATATCCATTCTCAAAGAAGCTTGTGTCGTGGCATGAACATTATGAATCATTACTAGTAGGGGCTTCACAACACATGCACTTTCACTGCCAGCATCAGTGTGCTGTATCCTATCGATGCTCAAGTATTGCTGTTTCTAGGATAATGGCATAAATTTAAGTCATGTGCACAAATGAAACAAAAGCCATTAAGTTGCCAGAAAATTTGTTTACAGAACTATTTTACTATAAAAGCGTTATCTGTTGAAAATTGCATTGAAAAAAAATGTAGTAGTTCATGTAATAAAATACAGTGAATCAGTTTTATGAAGTTAAAGATCTTGCTCACTTTCCAAAATCACTTTTGCCACTTTACCAATGTACTTTCCAAGTTATTTTATTTCAAAATCTTCTCGGGCTTCTAACCAGGTAAAAACTTGGCTTGATACCAACGTTCCAAAGAAGTGCATCTTCCTCGTCTTCAGGGTGAACTGATGGATTGAGGTTGCAAAGAGTGGTATTTATAAGAGCTGGAATGATGCTAACATCTGATTGGTTTGCGTTATATTATGGCCATGTTGTAACTGGTATTTAAGATGACTGAGACATAGGCACGGACTTCATAGAAAACTATTTATAGGAGTTATACAGCTAATGTTTTGTGTTTGAGCACGGACCTGCTAGAAAACAAGCCTTGGAAGACTGCAGGTTGAGGATTAGGTGTTAAGGCTCTTTAACATTGCTGTCCATGCTGAACTTAGTTGTAAGCCAGAATTACGATTTAGATTATTTGTTTCAGATTGGATGACTAAAGCTTCTTTCACTCTCCTTTCCCAGCAGTTCGAACATTTTGCCACTATTTTGGTGTTGGTAAAGTTACCTCTGTGGCTTTGTTCTATACAGTGTTCAGCCAGTCCAGATTTTTCGGGTTGCATAAGCCTTATTGATCTCTGATATTCAGAAAACGCTAAATTAGCTTTAACTGGCCTGACCAAATTTTTTATTTTAGGTGGTGGCTTATGGATGGTTTTGACATTATATTTGTAGAGTAGTTTACTAATCTTTCCCGAAAAATTGACGGTAAATAGTATATAGGCTATGGCGGCTGGCTTGACTTTTTGTTCAGTGTTCTTGCTGGGGTTTCTTTTTCGTCCGGCTCTTTTCAACACGGATGTGATGTCCTTGGCTGAATATCCATTTTGTTGGAGTGTGAATTTTAGGTGTTGAAATTCAGTTTTCAGGTTATCTGGATCTAATACAGAAACTACTTTATGTGCCAATGTGTTGAGAATTCCCATTCGTTGTGACTTATGGTGGAAGCTGTTTGCATTGAGATAAAGATCTGTATAGGTTTTTGGTAGACGGCATGACCAACAGTTCAGTGTGCTTTTCTGGTAACCAGAATGTCCAGAAAGGGGAGGGAATCATTTTTCTCAACTTCCATTGTGAACTGTATTTGTGATCTGAGGCTATTTAAGTGTGCAAGAAAATCTGGAAGAGTGTGCAGTCCATGCGGCCAAATTACAAATGTATCATCTACATACCTGAAAAAATGTCTAGGCTTTAATGGGGCTGTGTTAAACATTTCATGCCCCAGAAACTCCATATAGAAGTTGGCAATAGCTGGTGACAGAGAAGAGCCCAGAGTTCTCTTTGTGGAAACAATACAACTACTGTCAGAACACTTTCCACCTAGTATTACTGTACTACACTTACTTCCACTTATTTTCTGTATGACAATGTTCACTGTGGCAAAATGTAGGCTACTTATCTGGTGAGGGTCACAGGTTCACTGTAGCAAAATGTAGGCTACACATCTGGTGAGGGTCACAGGTTCACTGTAGCAAAATGTGGGCTACACATCTGGTGAGGGTCACAGGTTCACTGTAGCAAAATGTGGGCTACACATCTGGTGAGGGTCACAGGTTCACTGTAGCAAAATGTGGGCTACACATCTGGTGAGGGTCACAGGTTCACTGTAGCAAAATGTGGGCTACACATCTGGTGAGGGTCACAGGTTCACTGTAGCAAAATGTGGGCTACTCATCTGGTGAGGGTCACAGGTTCACTGTAGCAAAATGTGGGCTACACATCTGGTGAGGGTCACAGGTTCACTGTGGCAAAATGTGGGCTACTCATCTGGTGAGGGTCACAGGTTCACTGTAGCAAAATGTGGGTTACACATCTGGTGAGGGTCACAGGTTCACTGTGGCAAAATGTGGGTTACACATCTGGTGAGGGTCACAGGTTCACTGTAGCAAAATGTGGGCTACTCATCTGGTGAGGGTCACAGGTTCACTGTAGCAAAATGTGGGTTACACATCTGGTGAGGGTCACAGGTTCACTGTGGCAAAATGTGGGCTACTCATCTGGTGAGGGTCACAGGTTTGATTCTCACTTTTTTTTCCCTCTTCTCTTAATGGTGTTGAATCAACAGATAGCAATTATTTATTTTAGAGATACTTATTTCATATACAACATTCAGTACAGTTAATAATATGATGGTTATTATGATGCTTCTTTATGGGTTTATTCTACTGAACAGCAATATGCTATGCTGCATATGAAAGCATGTGGTGCTCAAATGCATCATGCGCAAACAGTTCTGTCACCCTCTGTGGTGTAATGGTTACCATGCTAATTTCATATACCCAAGGTCTCGGGTTCAAACCTGGCGGAGGACAATGGATTTTTTCAGGCATAAAAAGCCTTAGCATGACTTGCTTTGGAAGGGAAGTTGATCATGTGTCGTAGATTTACGGCACGTAAAAGAACCTCAAGCCTGATAGAGAGGCCTCTTAGCAAAATTAAGCAATCTTTCATGCCCAGTATAGAATGGGACGCTGAGAACCACAGCTGTTAAAGAGCATCCATAAATAAAACTTCATTTCCATTTTCTACAAACAGTTCTCTCAGTGGAAAAAAAAAATGGAATCTGTGTAAGAAAAAATTCTAAAAGTATTAATATAAGAACTGAAGCTTTCCTGGCAACATATTAATTCAATACGTATTAAGTCTGAGACATCTGAAATACCAGTTACAACATGGCCATAATATCACGCAAATCAATCAGATGTTAGCTTCATTCCAGCTCTTATAAATACCAGTCTCCGCAAGCTCAATCCATCAGTTCACCCTGAAGACAAGGAAGATGCACTTCTTTGAAACGTTGGTATCAAGCCAAGGTTTTACCTGGTTAGAAGCCCGAGAAGATTTTGAACTAAAAGTATTGTTAAGAAAACCAATGTTTGTTTTGAAACATTTTTAGGAATCCAATTTTGGGCAAATTTGATTTTTTTGGGAGGTAGAAACGTTTTTTTTTATTCAGCACACCCTTCACAAACCGATCCAAAAGGAAAATGCCAACCACAACTGGAATAATATGATATTCTTAGACAAGGGGACAATTTGTTCCACATGTAAGTGAAAGGTGACAGTCTATCCTCTAAAGGGGTCCCAACGCAATACTCAATAATATTTTGATTCCTTCTGTGAGGATGAGATATCCTAATGGAATTGTTGAATTTGTACAAGATACTCATCATGTCCACACAGCTCGAAAGGTTTAAAATTGGTTTTCAGGTAGGCAGGATATCAGAGCAATAGACTGACCTCCCTGTTCACCAGATTTGAATCGTATTGAGAATGATGGGTGAATTAAAAAGGGAGCTGTGCTTGCCTGTAGATGGGTGAAGGACAAAAGATGGCTTCTAGGCACAAATTCAAGAAGTTTGGGACCTTGCAGCATATTGTCCACATTACTGCAGACATTAATTTTGTCTATGTCCCAAAAATTGAGAATTTTGCAGGCTGAGGTTTCATTATTTGCTTATGCTATTTTACTTTCCATTCCTAATAAATTAGGAGGTTAATTGCTCTAGTAATGTCTTTTAATCTTATTTTTATACCTGTATTACAAACATGAACCCTATATTAGTTATGTTTATTTTTTTTGTGTTTTAGTTTTAGAAGATAATAGTTTATTTACTTGTTCTTCTTCTTCCTTTTTTTTTTTTTTTTTTTAACACAAGTATTGAAGATCCTTATATCTAAACAGGACAAATCTTAACAATTCATGCTTTATTTAAGGCATTGTTATTTATGTATGTGGGAATAGTTATTCATAATGTAAAAAATGTTCAATAATTTCTAATCAAAAAAATAAAAGATAATAAAATTAAAATTATTATTTGTGCATGGATAATCCCATAACTTCAAGTCTAAAGTTATATTAATGTAATATTATGTTTTATATATCCATTCATAAAATCTACAAACAAACAAAATGACAAGCAGTGCTGCATTTGAACCTAGGAACTTATGAGAGGAAGCAAGGTCTTCTTTACCTTTAGGATAGCATATCTTTGTTCTGTGATCAATTTTCAGTGTTCATAAGTTTCCATTGAGCTGTTAGTCACAGACCATTGTAGAGTTCTTTCATGTGTATTCTGAACACAGCGTTTATGAAGATGCATGAAGCACTTCGATTGACACATGGAATCTGGGGATGACTCATTTTTTGTGTCCACAGCTGTACATAGTGGGTAAAGAATAAGAAAAAAGTTTATTGACTGTTGAGCTGGTTTACACAATTGCATTTGGTCTCATCAAGTGCATAATTTATCACATTACAAAATTGGAGCTTTGTACAATTATTTACACCATTTAAAACAGTTGAATATGTTTACTTTTAATTGCATAACTATTTACAGCATGTTTATGATAAATTTGTATTAATAGCTACATTTTACAAAGCTAGCTTGGATATTACTCATCTATGGGAAAGTTATTACATTCAAAGAACTCTTCTATTGAGTAAAAAGCTTTATTTTTCAGCCAGTTTTACAGAAATATTTTAAATTTTTGTTTGGGTAATGAGGTAATATGTACCAGAAGTTTGTTGTGCATACTTAATCCGAGATATTTATATGCTGCCATGAATTTTTGAATAGTATAGTTATTTCGTGTTATGTACTGTTGGTTGGAGTACATATTTTTGTGGGTTTTCTTTTATTTTTGCATTCCACCCTAACTTTCAGTGCCAAGATTTCACTGATAATACATATTTTGAGGACTCCTGAATAAAAAGGAACTTTTTTAGAAAAAGATCCATGTGTGTGTTGTGGTTTTAAATTCTGTATCTTTTAAAGATGCAAGAAAAACTGCCCTTTACTTGGGAGATTTTTCAAAAATTTATTTTCTGAAAAATTTGATTAAAATACCATATATCAGAAATATTTAGTTTACAAATAAAATATATACCTTGGATTTCCTGAGAATAACCTTTGAAGCCTTCATTCTGTTTCGAGATTTGCATAACTGGTGAACCATAGGAGATAGGATTACTACACAAAAAAGTGTAGAGCTTGTTTAAACACAAAATGTATGTCCAATTCAGTTAATTGTGGAGTTAACCATCATCTTCATATATCTTGTTATTGGTTTAAATTTTCTTTTTCTTTATTCCTGACCATGCAAAGAGAACTGTATTTCAATGTCATCACTTAAGATTTCACTATCGATTTAGCCTAGTGTATTCTCTTATTTCTCTTGTACCTACAAGGCAATAATAAGACTATTTCTGTTTATGTTTTTCTTGATAAGCATGGAGTAGATAAAAGAATAAACTTTTGTAAGAATAATTTTTTGCAGAATAGACAAAGTCATGTGAATGGCACACCAGATTTTTCTCAAGTCATTTTTTTTTTTTTTTTTTTTTTCTTTCTTCTGGTTTAGTTTTATTCCTTGAGATACACCTTGAATCTTAAACAGCCCCATATTTATTAGCATTGTTTGGGTGATACAAATCTTTTCAATGATTTCACAGAACCAATTGCATTTTCAGCAGTGTTCATTTCTGTATTATTTTCAGTAAATATATGGCCACTAATTAAGGGAAATTACTTTATAGAACCCTCTCTTTTGGTAACAAGTAAATCAAAAAAGTGTAATATGAACAGTAAGTGCGGTAACAAAATATCTCTACCACTGAAAAAAGTTATTACAAATAGTTGTCTTTATTTCAATGTTATCTTTTATCTCCATCCGTGTAGACATTTGACTACTCTCTCAATGCAATAGCAGACTCCAAAATCATTACCAAAACTGATCTCTCTTTTTATACCTGTGGATGATGTGGCAAGACTTCCTGAAGTACTTGGAGGTGAGACAATGCGTCAGCATTGTAACAATCAACTGTAAGCAATCGAAAACAAGCCACCCTCATGTATGCAGCGACTATAGGCCAGCAGGGCATAGGCTTATAGTTACACTGCTCCCTAATCAGGGTGGGTCATCCTGTCCAACATCTTTGTAATGGGCTAGACAATCCAATGTATCTGCCTGGATGCAATAAATGATATCACCATGAAATGTAGCCCTAGGTATAGTTGTTGAGGTTTGGGGCAGTATCCTTTGGTCTGAGTAGGGCAATATAATTACACTAAATCACCATGCTGGAAACCTCCTTTGTTGTATGATGGTTGTAGTGGATTTTCACCTGGTTGTTTACTACCTGGATGTGTTGACAGGCCACCTCATGCAAGTTGTGATGTTGATATATGTCCATATAGTCAATTGCTAACTGTTCTGTTGCACCAGGAGGACCTTCAAACATCCAGGTCACATGATAGAATTACCTGTGTGCCAAAGATCAAACAGCTTGTGTCAAACCAGTGGTGCTGTGGGTTGAAAAACAGTAAGCCATTAAGAAAAGTGGCACCCTGACATCACAGTCTCACTGGTGATTGGCCACAGCCTTCCTCAAATGTTCTTCTAGATTCTTATGTACTGCTCAACCATGCCGTCTGACTGATGGCAGAGAGGTGATGTGAGTATCTTGTGTATCCAAGTTGCTCCAGAGTTTCCCTAATCAGGTTAGACTCAAAATTGGTAACCTGATCAGCGTGTAGCTCCATCAGTACCGCATAGCAGCAAACAGCACCTCTACAAAGCAAATTTCAACAGTCTTGGCCTCATGGTTATGTGTGGCATACATCTCCGCCCACTTGAAGTAATCCACGGTGACCAATTTGTCATTGTCTGTCACACGTAAGGCCCAGCTACGTCATTGGCTATGCTCCCACATTATGCTGCTGCTTGCAATTCTTGCTCCTGTTTGTAGGCTTGGACTTGCTGCACACACATGACATTGGCAGCACCTCTCATTGTCTGCCCATAGCCTCAGCAAGTAGTACCATTGTTGGAACTTGTTAATTGTTCAGTTGGGACCAAGGTGTCCTCCCAAAATCCTCACATGTAGGTCCTCCTTACTCTGAGGGAGGGTCAGTTCCCTCTGGGTCTTTCCACCAGGTTACTCCCATACCCTAAAAAGTACACCCTCTTTAGTTTTCACTGAGTCCCATTGGGCCCAGTAACACTTGCACCCACTACCCCTGGGTACGATGTCTTTCCAGCTCTGTCTAGTCCCTGCCTTCACTTCTCTCAGGAGTGGCCCCAAATCTGCATCCACAAGCTGCTCCCTCCTCAGGCCTGTGCTATCCCATCCAGCAGCAGAAACCACTGAAATCACATGGAGAACTGTTACAAGCCCCAGGTGAGGGGTGAGTGGTCAATCTTTAGGTGGAATGGCTGACCATACAGGTACTTGTAGAAGTGCTCCAGTGGCTTTACTTCTGCCAGGAGTTCTCACTAATATCACAGTAGTTCTTTTCTGATTGCATGTAGAGCAATTCTGGCTATCCTGGACTTCCAATACCAGTGTTGCTGGTGTCGGTGACCACAATAAAGTCACTAATCAGGTTGGGGAAATCCTAAAATCGGTGCACTGCAAAATGCTGACTTAAGCATCCAGAAAGCGCTTTCGGCCTCTTCTGACCACATGTAAGAGCGGTACTCTTCCTCTGTTGAGTGAGGGGTTTTTGAAATGTTGGAGAAACCCCTGATGAACAGGTGGTAATACCTGCATAGGCCCAGGAAACTTTGTAGTTTTTGTTTGTCTTTTGGGCAGGGCCAATCTCTCACTGTCCAAACCTTTTCAGGCCCAAGGTCTTAGTTCACCTCCTTCCAGAAGAGTTCACACTTCATGTTCAGCTTCAGGTTAGCTGCCTGCAACATCTTAGCCAGATTCTCAAGATGGTCTTCAAAGCCAACAATAATGACATCATCCAGATATAGCAGGCAAGCATTGTAAGTCAACCCTCTCTTCATTGATTCTATGAGGCTGGATGGTGACTGTCATGTGACAGATGCCAAAGGGCATAACTTTAAATCATCAAAACCCTTGTCCTGTTAAGGATGTGATCTTCTCCTCGTTTCTGGGATCTAGAGTCATGTGCTAGTATATTGATTTCAATCCAAAGTCAACACCCATGGGGCATCAGCAAGTATGTCCAAGGTGTTGTCATTTTGGGGAGAGGAAACCCTCCTTTCTGGTGAATGTCATTCAGCTTCCTGTAGTCTACACAGAAGCATAGCTCACCATTCTTCACCAAAACTATAGGATAGCCAGACTTTTCAGTGATTTCCCTAGATCTCATGTCCTCCAGCATGACCCTACCTCTGCCTGTTTTGCTAGAGGCATTTTGACCTGTGTCCTGGTGTCATTACGATGGAATACATAGTCAGTGTGGCTGTGGTTGCCATTCCTTGGCTAAAGACAGATCAGTATCACCTCTGTAGATGCCGGAGAATCATCAGTATCATCTCGTAGACAATCTTTAGTTGTGAAGTGATCCAATGGTCAGCAGACCTCTTCAGCACATCTTTCATCCAGAGCTCCATCCTGTGATAGTGCTGGCTGGTTAGATCAATTGCATGGCAAATCATGCACTGCTGTTGAAGTGCTGTGTTGCACTTCCCTAACTCTGTCCTGGCCTGGATGTCCTAATTAGTGTCCATTGGGTCCAGCAGTCTCAGAGGCACTTCCTCCCAACAAGGCAATAATGCCTGGGCAACACATAAACCATTCAATGTTGTTTTCCAGTCAAAACAACTTCCTTGACTATTGACTCTCTAGATGTGTTTTCACCACCAACTTACTTCTTCCAGGCATAACTACATTGTCAGGATCTCCGCGCAGATCCCCTGATGTTCATGGTGCCACCTTTGCAACAAACCCCCACAGACTCGCAGAGCTCCAGCTGGGCTTCCTCCTCTATAGTCAATCATTTGCCACACTGGTCTTAACTGTTTCTCCACTTGCTCATTAGCTTTGCGTGGACAGTCTTTTATTAGATGACCTGGCTCGCACACTACCTGAAGGTCATCTCTGTCTTAGCAGATGCTTGTCTTCTAGGTGGGTGCAGCTGTTATCTTGGCTATCTCCATTCTCAGTGCTACTGTTAACACCCCATGGATTGTTTTATAGTTTCTGAGCATCAGGTGGTGTCATATTTTGCATCCCATTAGCTAAGAATTAGTCTGTTAGATTAGTTACTAGATGATAGTTTCACCATGACTTTGTTTGCCAACTGTTCAATTGCCAGGGCAAGCTTCTGCATCATCTCCCCTGGCTGTTGCAGCCTTGATTTAAGCCGACTGACTGCAGCCAAGCGATGGTTCCCAAATAGGTTCTCAATGGCCTCCCAGATCTCCCCAGACACTGCCAACATTGGAATCACTACTTATGCCACCCATCTCTAGAATCTATCTATCAGTTATGCAGCTTCCTCCTCTGCTGACCATAGGTTTTAGGTGGTGATGAACTGTCGATTGAAGACCTTAAAGGTTGACATGCTGTCATATTTGGTTGGCTTGATGCCTGCATTCTATCATGTTGTCCTTCAGCCTTCTGTTGAGGTTCTCCATCATGGTATTTATTCCTTAGCGTCCTCCAGGATGTGAAGTGGTTCTTCTACATCATCTCTGGCACTAACGTTGACCAAGATCTTCTACCTATCCACCAAGCTCCTCCGTGTCCTTCATGTCAGCTAGTAGTTTGTCAATTTTGGTAGATTGGTCTTCATCATGAACATTTCCTTCTTCATTTTTGTTTGCTTATTTCCCATTCCAGATTTCAATTCTCTTCCATCTTCTCCTTGTAGGGTTCCAGTTTCATATGTATCTTTTCCATTCTCGATGTTATTTTTTCCATTTTCTCCATTCCTGATTTGATTTATTCCATGCTTCAAATTTCATACTCTACTTTTTCATTTTGCGCAGTAGAATTTGTCTCCATCTGTACAACTATGGTATTAAATGCCACTTCTGACACCAGTGTGACAAAATCTCATTATTACTGAAAAATCTGATGGGAAATAATTCTTTATTTCAATGTTGCTGCCCAGTTTTTCTCTCTTGTCACTTTAACGCTCATAGACAGTTGACTCTCTCCAATAACAATTGCATGCTCCAAACTCACTGTTGAAACTGAACTCTCTGGATCAAGTTGTCCCCTTTTTATACCCGTCTATGTGGCAAAACACATCCAGAAGTAGAAGTCAATATTGAGCATGTATATATGGACTAGAGAAAGTAAAAGGTTTAGTGTGCTCCATTTATGTAAATACAATGGACACACCACATTCTTTTACTTTCTTTACCTATTCTGCAATAAATTCTTTTTAAAAAAACTTATTGTTCTGTTTATTATGTGCTAATCATAATAAACATTAACTGCAAATGGATGGGTATAGTTCAGACTTAAAAATTCAATGCCACTGCCAGGATTTGAAACCATGGAATTTTTCACATGATTTGTGTGGAGAAAACAACTCAGGTTAACAGAAATTGTTATTACTTTCTCATATTACAATGTAATAGTGGATAGAAAAGGTATTGTATTCCACCCAAAAATTCATTGTCAAGATTTCATTGGAAATATATGTTTTGCGGTCCCCCAAATTCAAAAACAGCATTTTTAGAAAAAGGTCCATGTGTGTATATCTTGGACAGCATAGCTCAAAAACGAAAAGACTGTTAAATTCCCAACTTGATATTTAGGTTTAGTATCTTCCAAGGATGTGACACAAAGATTTCCAAGAAAATTTTCCAATGCAAACTACCCTTTAGATGGAAAAATGTTGGAAAATTTTGATTTTCTCAAAAATGGCTCTAATGGTTTTGATGAAAATCCTGGATATTAAAGCTACTTACATCACAAATAAAATGTATATCTTGAATTTTCTGGGAACAGCCTCTGAAGACCTCTTTATTCTGGATGAATTTTGGCAAATGTTGCTAAACCGTAAGAAATAGACAAAAACTTACTACACAAAAATTATAGTCTCATCAAAACACATGATTTATGTCCTTTATGTTTTTGTTGTGGAGGTAACTGTTTCCGAGATATTCCTTTTTATTGGTTTCAAATGTGATGTACTTTTACTTTTCTCAGAGAGGAAGTGTCTGTTTTTCTTTTGTTCTACTCCTGGCCAAGCAAAGAAGCGATTTGCAATGACAATCATATAACAATAGCTTTTAAAACATTTTACTATCACTAGTTCATTACCTTAGTTCCCTTCTATTTATAAGGAGCAAAATAATAAGAACATTCTGCTAAAGTTTATCTTGATTAACATGGTGCAGAAACAAGAAGAATCTTTTGTAAGAAGTTTGTAGAGTAGCTAGAGAAAGTCATGTGAGTGTAACATAGTTGTTGTTTTTTTTTTTTTTTTTGTTTTTTTTTTGTTTTTTTTTTTTTTTTATATAGTTCCTTCTAAGGACAAGGGGAATAAGTGAATACAGTAGGCTAAAATATAGACAAATCTTTTAAAAGTTGGCTGCTATAACTCAATTGAAGTTCCCTCCTCTTTCCATGATCAGGATGAGAAAATATTCCCATTGAGAAAAATGTTAAGTATTGGAAATTTTAAATCCAATAACAAATATCTTGGAAATAGCTAGTCCTATAAAACAAATATACAGGCTGTTAATAAGCTACACTGAAATAACTTGAGAGGTTGTAGATGTGACTGACATAAGTAATGCGAGATAGACTAAAGTATAACACAGTTATATGGTGTTAAATGTATTCTTTCAGATGCTGATATACAGGCTGTTAATGAGCTACACTGAAATAATTTGAGGGGTTGTAGATGTAACTGACATAAATAATGTGAGATATGCTAAGTATAACGCAGTTATATATTATTCTTATATATGTTATTCTTTCAGACGCTGATAAGTTGGTGTTAAAGCAAAACCTGGTGAAAAATTGGCTTATAATGTCTCTCAAGTCTGCTACTCGAGTATAGAAATTTCAAAAGCTCACCATCACTATTCTCAAGATTTAATGTCACAAAAGTCTCTCAAATCTCGAACTAATCACCTGACAGCGGGACACTGAACATTGATTAACTGCTTTCTTGCATTGTATAGCTTACTCTGGTGGCATTACCTTAACTACTCTGGTGGCTTAGTCTGTAACACCAAAAACTGATATCCCAGAGTTCATTGGTTCAGTTCCCGTCATGTAGTCAATTTTTACTTTCTCTACACATATGTAGTGTATAGAGAAGGCATTGTAATGCACCCAAAATTTTTACACCGAGATTTCAGCAGAAATAAAGTTTTAGGACCCCCTGAATCCAAAAAAAAGCCTTTTTAGAAAAATATCCGTTTGTCAAATTTTTTGTGTGTGTGTGTGGGTGCGCGTGCATGCGGGTATGTGGGGGTGGGGGTGTGCATGTGTGGGCGTGGGCATGCAGCATAGCTCAAAAACGAAAAGTCTGTTAAATACCAAACTTGATCTTTAAGTTAAATATCTTCCAAGGGTACAACAAAGATTTTTAAGAAAATCCCCCCACCCCAACTACTCTTTAAGTGGAAAAATTTTTTATTTTCACAAAAATGGCGATAACGATTTTGATTAAAATATTGTATGTTAAGGATATTTTGAGGACAAATAAAATGTATATCTTCAATTTTTTGGGAATAGCCTCTGAAGACATGTTTATTCTGGATAATTTTGCAGAATTTTGCATAACTGGTAAACTGTAAGAGATAGACAAAAACTTCCTCTATACAATTTATGTTATAATCCTTGTTATTGGTTTCAGCTTTAAAATACTTATACGTTTCTCATATGGGACTTTGTCAACTCCTGTCCATACAAACAAAGGAACTCCAATCACATAGCAACCAGATTTTAAAAGATTTGCCTATCACTTTAGCCTATGGTACTCCCTTATTTCCTGTCTACTTAAGGGAAGCAAGTAATAAGACTCTTTCTCCTAATTTAGCATTAAGTAAATAGAAGAATAAGGTTTTAACAATTTATTGCAGAGATGTTAGAGAAAGTCAAGTGAATGGAATGCATCAGATTTTTTTTTCATCTTTTTATATGTAAATTCATACGAAGAATGCTGTGATTCTCAGGACATGATTCTGATTGGCCAGTGCAATAAAACTACTGTGATTTCCACAATTAAGGACATGGCAGTTAGTATGCCAAGATTTGCTTGTGAGACTACATGGAGCATGTGTTCAGCTTTTCTGAACTTGCAGATATGCGCCTTATTTATGGTGAATCAAGAAGTAATGGAATAGCTGCTGCAGCACTGTGCAAGGAACTTTATCTTGATCACATCACACAACGTTCCAGTCCATCTCCATCAATAGACATTTGCAAGAGGGAGGAACCGTCCAAGTCAACAAATGATACAGGTGTTACACAAACTCATCGCACAGTTCTAGTTGACAATGTCCTGTGCAGCATTGCAGAAGAGCACACACACAACTACACGTGTACTGGGCACTAACCATGTTAGCGTATGGCAAGCCAACAATTTTACTGTCAAAAGCTGCAATCACTAGGGCTGAAAGACTTTAGCCCTCGGCTCTACTCCAGCAGCCTGATTTCCTTTCATCAGTATTGTTTACTGATGAGGCTGTGTTCACCAGCGATGTGTGGGACTAAGTCAGGAGAAGAGTCACCAGCAGACATTTTCAGTGAACATATAGGTTGGAACCATGTCATTGGTGCATATTTGCTTCCCCCTCAATTAAAGGGATATGTTTATCTTCATGTGTCACAGGACATTTTACCTGTGTTTTTCATAATCATCGTCTAATGTGGCTACAACATGGCTGTGCATGTTTATTCTGCCTAATGAAGCAGAAGGGGGAGTCAACCGTAGCTTGCTCTCCAGGGGTCACCTCAAGTCTATGGTGTAAGCAACACCTATCACCTCAGAAGAATAATAGCCGTACATAAAGTTGTTCAACGAACACAACACACTTAGAGGATGACAATCGTTCCTTTGCCGCTGTCAAATTTGCATTGAAAATGCAGGCTGCCATTTCGAGCACTTCCTACAAAACAGACGTAAAGACTTCCATTTAGTATTTGTCATTTTATTTACGTTTGCCCTTTAAACCACCTCCCATTTTGAAGTACAGTATGTGAAAATTGTATAATGCAAGATTAAACCTTTGTGAGAAAGAACTGTAATTGTGACTTTCAAATGGGATGAGGTTTGTCCTTGAGCATCACCAGGCCAGCAGCCAATCAGAGAGCTACAGTGTTGACATATTGCATTCCCTCTTAGCTGGGGAGTAACATGCTAAGTGATTCCATCTCTTATAAATACTACTTGTGCTAGACAAAATATTCAAATGTTGCAAAGATTAATTCACAAGGAAGAAGGGATTAATGTTCATAGCAGAACTGCAAAAACCACAGATTTTTAGCTTCAATAGTTATCATAATACACATGAATGAACATTATGTAGCCAGGCAGATTTGCATGCTCAGTGTGCGAGTGAGAGGGAAATATGAAAAGAGTAACCTGGCAACGCTGAGCATGATAACTCATCTCATTTGAAAAACATTATAGTTGTACTGATACATGGTCTGGTTTCAAATAAAATGCGTATATTTAAACAAGAATTAAAAGCTTAGATAAAACATAAAAATTACATTTTACTTGAAAGCCAATGCCATAGCCATTGCGCCAGGAGGATCGCTCTGATGCATCTCTTTCATTTTTGTGTGTTGTGCACTCAATGGTTGCATCATTAGCCAGTGGCGTACTGGCATTTTCAAAACTTATAGCCATAAGTCTCCTATCTCAAATTACTTGTTTTAAGACATCTCCACTTGTTCTGAAAATATGTTGGTGTAGTTGATCTATATTTTTACTTTCTCTAGCCTGTATGTACAATGTATATAGTGGATAGAGAAGGTATTGTATTCCACCCAAAATTTTGCTACCGAGATTTCATCAGAAATATATGCTTTGAGGTATCCTGAATCCAAAAAAATATTTTTAGAAAAAGATATGTGTTTATCTAATATATAGTATCTAATAATACTGTATTATAATTCTATTTTTAAAAAAGCTAATCCCTTTTAAAATTTGTGCAGGGGGAAGCAGATAGCGTAGCTCAAAAACAAAAAGTCTGTTAAATACCAAATTAATATTCTTAACATTTTCGAGAAAATCCCCAAACTACTCTTTACATGGATTTTTTTTTTAATTTTGATTTTCTCAAAAAACCAAATTAATACTCTTAACATTTTCTAGAAAATCCCCAAACCCCAAACTACACTTTACATGGATTTCTTTTTTTTTTCTCTCTCTCTCTCTCCTTTTTTTAATTCTGATTTTCTCAAAAAAAAAAAAAAAAAAAAACGTTTAATGATATTGATTAAAACACTGTATATTAAAGATTCTTACGTCACAAAATGTATATTTTGAATTTTCTGGGAGTAGCCTCTCAGGAGCTCTTTATTTTCAATACATTTTGCAAACTTACTCACAAAAAATGTACACCTTGTTAAAACCTAAATTTTGTCATACTTTTTTTTTTTTTGTTGTAGAGCTGACTGTTTTGAGGATATTTTTTTGTTATTGGTTCCAGCTTTAAAATACTTATACTTTTCTTATATGGGAATTTTTCAACTCCTGGCCATAGAAACAAAGGAATTTCAATCACATAGCAACCAGCTTTTAAATGATTAGTCGCTTTATCCTAATGCATTCACTTATTTCCCTAGTATTTATAAGGAAGCAAGTAATAAGGCCAATTCTGCAAATGTTTATCTCAATTTGCATGATGTAGACAACATTTTTCAATAAGAATAATTTGTGTATGGAACAGTTAGAGAAAGTTATGTGGATGTAACACATCAAATTTTTTGTATAACGTTTTTGTCTGCGTCTATGCAAAAGTCATTCAGAAGGATGAGGATTCAGCTATTTAAAATATACATTTTATTTGTAATAGAACTGTCTTTAATATAGTATATTTTAATCAAACTTATGGAGCCATTTTTGAGAAAATAAAAAATTTCATAATCTTCTACATCAACGGTTCCCAACCGGTGCCCTAGGGTGCCGTGTAACTGGCTAAGGGGTGCCGTGAGATATTGAGATAAACAAAAAAAAATACCTTCTATTGAAGCCTTAAGTCTTGTAAGGTCTGGAAATAAAATAAGTCAAATCAATTACTCTCATGCACGGCAGAGGTGATAGTGGTCGATTCTTTTCAATAATTCAGTTATACTAGTATCCCACAGATGGCATTATAGCTATACCCTGCCGAACATTCCCGAGACTACTCGCTTCCTCACGAACATTCCCGAGACTTCGACAGATGAATATATAAAAATGTACGCCACTTGGCGCTTTCAGTTGTCTTCCTCGCATTGATTCACAGTGTTTAGCTATGGATAAGTTCATTGTTAAACGTAAACGCCAGGACAGTGAAAGTGAACAGTCGGCTCCTACTGCTTGCTTTAAGAAGACAAATCTTACCGTTTCTCCCGGACCGTCGAATTCACCACATAAAGAAGACAAATGAAAGAAAAGAACATACCAGGACAGTTACTTAGCTTATGGATTTAAGTGGAATAACAACGAGGAAAACCCTATCCCTGTGTGTTTAGTTTGTGGCGAAACACTTAGCAACGAGCCCATGGTACCTAGCAAACTGAAGCGGCATCTTACAACAAAGCATCCTAGTGTGTCACAGAAAAGTGTAATGTATTTTTCACATATATTAGAAGGGGAGAAGAAAACAGCTGTGCGAATGGTAAAGAGAATGACCATAGGTGATACTGCTCTTGAAGCCTCATTTAAAGTAGCAGAACTGATAGCTAAAAAAAAGAAACCTCATACTCTTGGAGAGGAAATCATTGGCCCTGCATGTCAAGTTATAGTTTCAACAATACTTGGCGAAGGAGCAGCTAATCAAATTTCAAAAGTTCCTCTGTCCAACAACACAATCAGCCGCAGAATATCTGAAATGTCATGCAATATCAACGAACAAGTCACAGAGAAAATAAAAACTTATAGAACATTTGCTTTGCAAGTAGATGAGAGTCTCGATATTGGTGACAAACCGCAACTCCTTGGTTTTATCAGATATATTGATGAAAAAGATATTAGTGAGCCATTTCTGTTCTGTAGACCGCTGGAGACCACAACCACAGGCCATGATATTCTCATTTCTATTAATTCCTATCTCAATGACCATGATCTTTCATGGAAAGACTCTTGTGGTATATGTACAGATGGTGCACCATCTATGTCTGGGAAAATTAAAAGTTTTACTGCTCTCAATGAAAATCCATCCATTATTATAATTCACTGTTTTCTGCATAGAGAGGCATTAGTCATGAAAGCGTGTAATGAAGATTTTGCTGAAGTGTTTAACCAGGGTATGAAAATGGTGAACTATATGAAATATCGACCTTTAAAGTGCAGAATTTTTTAACAGTTATGTCGCGCAACGGATGCAGCTCATACCTCTTTGTTACTTCACACAGAAGTAAGGTGGTTGTCGCGGGGTCGTGTATTGAACCGGTTTCTCGAACTTAAAGAACAGCTAAAAACTTTTTTTAAGGATGAAAATCAAGACACATTTCATGAGCTCTTACTAAGTGATTCTTGGTGTTTTAAACTGTCGTATCTGGCAGATATTTTTCATAAGCTGAATGAACTGAATGTTTCGATGCAGGGTCCACATGAAACAATAATCTCCTCAACCAATAAAATGAAAGGTTTTAAAAGAAAACTTAGTTCTTGGAAGTCTGCAGTTCAAAAAGGAGATTTGTCGAGCTTTCCATCTCTTCTTAATGTGGCAGGAGATAAAGATCTGGGTAAGCTGAAAGACCGCATTTGTGATCACTTATCAAGATTGCAAGATGCAATAGATGCGTACTTTCCAACTATTTACATTACAAATCTCGACTGGGTTGTCTCACCATTTGATTTCGTAGATAGTGCAGAGGAAATAGATTTCACTGCTTGCGAACGAGATGAATTTTTTGATCTTTGCGCTGATTCCACACTCAAAGGTAAGTTCACCAAGAGTGAGGCATCGGTGGCTAGTTTTTGGCTTCAACGGAGAGAGGAGTACCCTAACCTAATGAAGAAAGCAATTAACGCACTTTTGCCCTTTTGAACATCCTATCTATGCGAGCAAGCCTTCTCTGCTATGGTGACAATAAAATGCAAAGCAAGAAATAGACTGAATAACCTTGATGATGATTTGCGTGTTTCACTGTCAACTGTAAGACCCGACATCACATATCTGTGCTCTAAGCATCAATCACAAGTTTCTCATTAATCATTAATCGAACAAAATTTATTGATGTATTTTTACCCAGTGATTGTAGTAAAGTTTACTGTATTATGTTATGGTGTACGTTATTATTATATAATATTTCAATAAATTAACATTAAGCTTAATTTTCTTTTAATTCAAGGAAGGGTGCCCCTGGTGTTTAATGTTATTCCCAAGGGTGCCGTGAACTTCAAAAGGTTGGGAAACACTGTTCTAGATAGTGTAAATTGTGGAATTTTCCTGAAATCTTTGTATCATTCTCAGAAGATTCTAAACTTAAACACCAAATTTTGTAAGTAGATTTTTTGTTTTTGAATTATTGACCACACATATTTACCTTTTTCTAAAAATGCCTTTCCTTTGATTTAGGGGCCCTCAAAGCATGTATTTCTGGTGAAATCTTGTATTCAAATTTTCGGGTAGAATACAATACTTTCTCTATCTTCTTTGTGCATACATATGTGCATAGTATGTTGTAGAGAATGTAACTATTACACTTCCAACAATTTGCATCATTTGATTCTTCTTTTTGCAAATCCTACAATAAGACAATCTACTGAAAATTTCTCTGACTTCTTTTCTGCAAACTAGCTATTTCTCTGGCTTTCCATTAAGTGTGAACATTCTTGAATAACTTCAGTTTCTTTTTATAGAGCATTGATGTTAGCACATAACTTTTTTCACCTCTTTGTTTCCTATGTTTTGAGTAGCAAGAGAAATGGAATGAAAATAAATTTATTTAAAATTTCGTAACAAAAACATATGTACATCCCTACTGGGGAAATGCCTTTGTCCAATATTAGAAATCTGCAGCCAATTATTAAATCTCTGTCACACTAATATAAGAAATCCTAAGGTGCAAGTATTACTTTCACTGTGTAGCCCATCAAATCCATAATTTGTCTTTAAATAGTTATACCATTGAACACTGGAAACACCAGTAAAATAGTTGAAAAATAAATCAAGCACTAGCAAATTTCTGTTAGAATTGGTAAGCACAGTTCATGTCAAATGCGGCAGCCAAAAAACATGTACAAACTGGTAAAGTGGAGTACAGTAGCTAATTCTTCATAAGGGCAACCCTCAACTTGCTCCATTTGTTGAAGGTACCATAAACTACATTTGTGATACTGGGTAACATTCAGTATTGAGGGATCTTCGCACCTTTTTGTTTTTTTAACCCAAACTCCTTCAGTGTTCCACATAAATAGTTTTAGAGATCTTTTGAAATTAAGACTAGGTTATAATTCTGTTTTTCAAAATCCCCAATTTTATTCTTGTTTTTATTCATTTCCAATTTTTTATATATTTTCATAGCTAAAGATGAGAGATTTGGTATGACAAATAATACAGGTTTACTGTACAGCGAGAATAGGTGGACAGACAAATAAACAAGTGAGGACAATGTACCCAAAATAAACACAACTGCAACGCTCATACTATCCATTTGCCTCTTTATTGTCATGTGTTATAGCTAGTGTGTTTCACTTCTAGTGAACACAGACACGAGGCATACAACTGTATAATGTCTACATAAATGCAACCTGACAACAAACCTCTCATCTTTATTCATAACTATGTTAATCCCATGATAACTTAAGATTCCTTTCTCTTAATTGAGATCTGGTCTAGCTACCATACCTAACCAATATTTCAATACTCCTTCCATACCTCGGTTTTATGCCTTAGTCTTCCTCATTCCATTAGATCAACCCCATTAGGTGAAGAACTAGCTAAACTCAGGACACATTTATTGCTTTCAATCCTTCAAATGTTCCCCAAATTTCTACTTCATCGTTTTGCTCTTCATAGCTGAACCATATACTCTTTCTAACTATTTGACTTGTATATTTGGTATGTTATGTACAAAAGTTATAATTGCACTCACAGATATTTCCCATACTAATATTCTTTATTGTTCATTCCATTTTCCATCATTAGACTGTCTAATCCCTAATAATCAATTTTCTTGACAATCTCTTACAACCTTCTCTCATCACTATAATCTTGGATTTAGTTTTATCCATCTTAAGACCCCATTCTCCTATAATTTCTAGTGTAAATTCATAGGCTTCCACAGTTGTCTAATGTACTGGGGCTGCTTCCCTTATTGGCCAAGTTGTTTTGTTGATGTTTCACACAACTTGAGTTGAGCTATTTCTATGTGCACTGCTGGTTGCTCATGCTGTGCAGCCGGCTTTCTTATTGGTTCATTGTTGGCCAATCCTGGTTGGCTCTGCGTTTGGTGTTACCTGTTCTTCCATTAATCCCAGACCGCTCTGCAATGAGGGTTTTCCAAATGGCATTCAGTGGTTCACCACAGTCACAATTTAATGTGCTTTTATTTTGAAGGTCTCTACACTTTCTCTAATGATGCTGTTGGAAAAACGAGCACAAACAGCTAGGACATCATCAAAATCAATTTTTATTGCATGTTGCACAAGAGCTGACTTTTTATTTGTGAATGTTTCATATACGTTGTGTATTAATTTTTTCTTAGGCACTCTCCACACGTGCACTTAATTGTATAAACTCCAGGGTGAATAGCAGGGGTTTCTTGTCTTTGATTGGGAGTGAGATGGATTGTACTGTCTTGCTGGAAGTATATTTGGTTGCTATGTTGTGTTGCAGTAATTTTGGAATTCTCTTAGATGTATCATGTAAACATGGTATAAATGCCCAATTTTTTGCTGCTGTCCTCCATATTATTGGTTTTTCTTATTTTACAGGCCTTTGACATATCTCAATGGGAATATCCATTTGCTTTCAGTACATAGTTTAGATGTCTTTTTACTTTCTCTACACGTACAATGTACAAGTGTATAGAGAAGGTATTGCTCTCCACTCAAAAATTCAATACCGAAATTTCACCGGAAATATATGTTTTAAGGTCACCTGTATCCAAGAAAAGCATTTTCAGAAAAAGGTCCATGTGTGTCCTTGAACACACAACTCAAAAACGAAATGTGGGTAAAATACCAAACTTGGTGTTTAAGTTTTGTATCTTCCAGGAATGCAACACAAAGATTTTGAGAAAAAATCTCCCCACCCCAAACTCCCCTTTACATGGAGAATATTGGAAAAATATTGATTTTCGCAAAAATGGCTCTAACGATTTTGATTAAATTACTGTGTATTAAAGATATTTATATGGCAAATAAAATGTATATCTTGAATTTTCTGGGATTAGCCTCTAAAGACCTCTTTATTCTGAATGAATTTTGCATAACTGGTAAACCGTAAGAGATAGACAAAAACACAGCACAAAAATGTAGATCACGTTAAAATACACAGTTTATGTCATGTACTTTTTTTTTTTTTCGTTGAATTGACCATTTCTAAGATATTCCTTGTTATTTGTTTTAGATTTAAAATACTTAAACCTTTTTTCACGGAAAGTTGTAAACTCCTAATGGCCTCCCATAGGAATGGATTTCATCCACATGGCAACCAGCTTTTAAAAGATTTGACTATCGTTTTAGCTTAGTGTTTTGCCTTATTTCCCTTTTACGAAGCAAGTAATTAAGTCAATTTCTAATGTTTATCTCCTTTATCATAAAGTAGACAGAAGAATATTCGTTTTAACATTTAACAATCATTTGTTACAGCAATGTAGAGAAAGTCATCAGATTTTTTCTTTTTTGTCCAGATGGTCAGAAGTGCATATGCGTTCAGCTCGTTTGTACAAAGTATTTATTATAGCAAGTTTTACTGATGGAGGATGGTGTGAATCTGCAGATTTGTACCTCTTGGTATGTGTAGGATTTTGAACACTGAACAGTGAGGTGTTCCTTATTACCATTACATCTGGAAATGGCAATTTAATGCAGTTTTCAAATTCTAATGTGAATAATATTATGATAATGCCATCCATGCTTGTGACTACTCTTGCACTGTTATTGGAAAGTGAGACATTACAATCAGAGACCTTGGGAAACTAAACCTTGCATCCTCAAATGGTCAGCTTATAGAAGGTTCCAGGAAGCTCTGTGATATCATTTTCGTGCTATAAAAGTGGAAAGAATTACTGTGCAGGGGTTTGTGAATTGTACTAAGCCATGAGTGACTGGTGTGTGAGCCATGGATGA
The DNA here is from genome assembly GCA_030762935.1 of Hymenopus coronatus. Lineage (NCBI taxonomy): Eukaryota > Metazoa > Arthropoda > Insecta > Mantodea > Hymenopodidae > Hymenopus > Hymenopus coronatus. The sequence goes on from CM060891.1 coordinate 101,474,369, forward strand.
CATGCAGCCGCAAACTGTTTAATGGAGTGAATCATTTATAGCAGTGAAAATAAGGCTTTTGTCAAAATATTCTAAAGGAAGATGAAAAACACTTGTTACTGTGCAAGAGATGTTTGTCATTAAGCTAACCATCCCATTGGTTTATTTTTTGAACTCAATTTGTTTACTTCTGTAGCTCCATGTCATCAGTACACCCCATTTGATTACTGCCCTAGATTAGCAGGTTTGTTAAATTCAATCTGTTGACATCTTGTTCTCAGTTTATTTATCCACTCATTTTGTTGACTACTTCTCATTAGAGTCCAATTCTTCTTTGTTTACATACAGAACAGTGAAATTTAACTATGACAAACATAAAACATTATGCACAAAATGTTAGACATTGATTTGATGTATGGGACAGCATCTGGTTCCTACTCTTAGACATAACCGGGAACAATTTTCATAGCGAGGGGTTTCTCATCATTGTACATTTTCCAGCACTTATGTCTGACAAGCAGAGGGTTAAGGATGCAAACTCCTGAAGCTAAGAAAGTATGCTGCAATGCTTCATTGAATACTTGAGCTATTGTTAATCTATTTAGAATTAGTCATTCCATGTGCTGGAGATTTTTAGAGAAAAGCTGTTCCATCCATGTTGAAAAAGTCCATGCTTTCACATGTGAGGAATTGTATAATTTCTGTAATTCCCACACTCCCACTAGATGCATGTTTGTCCTATCACATCAAATGAGATTTGATGATAATATGTTCAATTCAATTCAATTTTATTGCATCCAAAAGACTATTACAAATAGTATCTGACACTGTCAGCTTATATTTAAATCATATAATAAATAGAAGTGTATACATACCAATTACATACAAATAATGACTAATAAAAACAAATTTATACTTAATCTTTACAATAAAAATGTTTCTTTACAAATATTCGTCTATATCATAAAAGGCACAATTGAATAGCTTTTTAGATGCTTAGTGAATAAAGTACTTGTTTCTTGCTTAATTGCAGCTGGTAATTTATTATAACATGTTTTTCCAATTACTAATGGATTTTTATCAAAAAACTTCTTTCTTTTTCCATCCCTATACATAATATCTTTAGTTCTTGTGTCATGTCCATGTACATTGCTATTAGTTTTTATTTTTGATTTGCTTCTTACTAAAATAATAACCCTAAAAATATATAATGAGACCATGGTTAAAGTTCCTTCGGTTTTAAAAACTTCCTTACAGGAAACCCTGAATTATAATGAACACACAATTCTTATATACCTCTTTTGTAATATTAATAAGCATATTAAACTGTCCCATAATTCAATTGAAAATGTATAATACCATAGAATATCAATATCAGGCTGTGTTTATCCATATATTTCAACAAATATCTTGTCTTATTTAGATTATTAACTAGATTATTATTAACATAAAATTCTAGTATTACATCTGTACCTATCTGGACATTTGCAATTAATCTGTCCTGGCTTTTTCCCCAACATAAAATTGAACTGTCATCAGCATATGACATAGTTTTAACATAATTATTATCAGGTAAATAATTTTTATATAACATAAATAATAAAGGTAATGTGGGCAAGGATGGAAAGAGACTTCCTCTGGTACCATACCTCTTGCCACTTTGATTCAATACCAATACTTGCATGGTATTTTTGCAAGGAGTTCTACTTGGGATACTGTACCAGTTTGCTTAGAAAAGGAATGTTGTTTCAAAGCAGGATCATTTTGGGATTAAAGTATATGTTCATTTGACCAGTGGCATGTAACAATATTTTCCAGGTGGGACCAGCAGTAATGGACGATCATTTACAAAGGACAGGAAAAATATAAACGTAATATTATTAGTAATACATTTAGAATGAAAATAAGCATTTACCTCTTTCGTATGTACATCAAAGATTTCCTCCTCTCCTTTTTGGGCATATTTTTCTATGACAGGATCATAAAAAATGTCTCCGAGTTTGAATTTTGTGTAATATAACCTGTTTGATCAATAACAATGAACGTCAGGAAAACATATGTTCTACTGCAGAGGTGCTCATTGGAATGATTAGTTATACTTTGAAAAAGAGTATGCAGAGAGCTTGGTGTATTGTTATTGTTTACATTCAAGCCTTAAAACCAATATGTCCTGGAGTGTATGCACAGGTGTAATAAAGCACATTGACATGACTAGAAAAGATCTGATATGTTTTATATGCTGTATAAGATTTATAAGGGAATAACTGTATGAGAGGTTAATTTACCTGAACAGAGATAAATTAACTGTAATAAAATTGTTAGCGACATAGGGAATTGCAGAAACTCTGTATTAAAACATTTTTGTTTGACGAACATTTATGGAAAATGCAGTCACTGAGTAGCAATGTCATCCAAGAACTAATGGGGACAGATCAGTTAGAATGAGGTTGCGATTTATCATGTGTTGAATATCAAATATACATTTATGCTTACATTTGTAATTACCATGATTCTGCCATAAAAACACACACAGTATGTCAGGCAAAAATTAAATATGAGTCCTCCAGATTTCAATGATATAGAACATAATGAAAATAATTCAATTATAGCAGAACTTCCAAAATATATTAAAACAAGAAACAGTAATTAGGGACACTATGATCACATCAAAACTTAGAGCAGAAAGAGCCTAAAATAATGCAACATTTTAAAAACATCCTGGACAAGGTTCAGTCTAGAAAACAGCTTGAATAAATTAATTGAGCAATTTGGACATTAGTCAAGAATAGTAGCCTAAAAACTCAAAAGGAATCCTCAACATTAAGTTTAAGAGCAAATTGGAGCATCCATGGTTTATTCAACTAAAGTGTCCAAAAGAAAATCTTTTACATCAATATTCAGGATAAGCATCCAAGTAATCTCAAACTTAATTTTAATTTAAAGATTCTAACTGTGTACACTATTACAGTATACTTCATCAATAACCAGCACATAAAACTCTTGACGTTTCCTCTCAAATTACAAAAAATCATCTGTGATACTTTACATGTAAAATACAGTATTTTTTGTAAAAGTTTTTATTTCCTAAATTATATACATAACTTGTCATACTTACATATAAGCACAGGGTTGACTAAAAGTGGGCAAGGCACAGTACTTTCTGCCTTTCCTTATAACTAAAGTGACTTTCAAATGGGATGAGATTTGTCTTTGAGCATCACCAGGCCAGCAGCCAATCAGAGTGCTGCAGTGTTGATATATTGCATTCCCGTTTAACTGGGGAGTAACACGCTAAGTGATTCTGTCTCTCATAAATACTACTCGCGCTAAGACAAAATATTCAAATTTTGTAAATAATAATTCACAAGGAAGATAGGGAGTAATGTTTGTAGTAGAACCATTAAAACCACAGACTTTAAGCTCAAATAGTTTTCATAATACTTATGAATAAATATGTAGCCAGGCAGATTTACATGCTCAGTGTGCGAGTGAGAGGGAAATAGCTTCCTGGCAATGCAGAGCATAATAACTCATATCATTTGCTGTAGAATAGAACTCTTCCCATTTGGAAAACATAATAGGGAGATTGCAGCTTTACTGGTGGGATCTGCTGACCCCCCCCCCCCATCATCCACTAAATTCAAATGGTACAATAAGCAAAAATTGTTAAAATAGACCAAATGGAGTTGTGAAGGACTGGCTATCTTTTCTTCTAATGCAAAGTTCAACTGTTAAACAAAAGCAATGACAACACAACCTAGGTTTCAATTAATCTCACAATTAATATCATCTAACCCTATCTAATAGTAAGCTTTTAAAATTCCATCTGTCATTTCTGTGGTTATGAGGCACTAAATACTGCTGCCATCATGAAGCCTTGGAGTTATATCTTCATTCAGTGGTAAAGTTTTGTTACTTTCTCTACACGTACTATGTACATAGTGTATAGAGAAGGTATTGTAATGCACCCAAACATTCAATACCGAGATTTCACCGCAAATTGATCTTTGGATCCCTCTGAATACAAAAAAAAACATTTTTAGAAAAAGGTCTCTGTGGTGTGAGTGTGAGAGAGAGAGAGAGAGAGAGAGAGAGAGAGAGAGAGAGAGAGAGAGAGACAAAGATTTTGAAGAAAATCCCCCCATCCCAAACTACCCTTTACATGGAATATTTTTTTAAAATTTTGATTATCTCAAAAATGGCTCTTAACGATTTTGATTAAAATTTTGTATGTTTAAGATAATTTATGAGAAATGAAATGTCTCTCTTCATTCTGGATGAATTTTATATAACTGGCAAACTGTGAGAGATATACAAAAACTTACTACATAAAAAATTAGATCTCATTAAAACACACAATTTGTGTCATATTCATTTTTTTGTAGAGTTAACCATTTTCGAGATATTCTAGATTATTGTTTTGTTTAGCCACTTAAACTTTTCTCAAATAGGAAGAGATTGGAAGTTCAATTGTTTCATAGTGACCAGTTTTTAAAGGATGAGACTATTGCTTTAGCCCATGCATTTCCCTTCTACTTACAAGGAAACTAGTAATAAGATTAAATCTGCTCATGTTTATCTTGATTAGCATGATGTAGATAACAGATTCACGCTTTGAATAAAAAGTTGTTTACCGAACAGCTAGAGGACACCATGTGAATGGAATGCATTAGATTTTAATCTGCTTTACTTACAAGAAACCAAGTAATAAGCACAATGTTTGCTAATGTTTATCTCACTTATGGTGTAGTAGATGGAAGAATAAGCTTTTTAACAATAATGTGTTACAGAGATTTAGAGAATGTCATGTGAATGGAACACATCAGATTTTTAGAAAAAAGGTCATGTGTGTGTCCGTGTGTCTGTGAATATGATAACTCAGAAACAAAAGTTGGCAAAATACCAAACTATTTAAGTTTAATATCTTCCAGGGTTGGGACACAAAGATTTTGAAAAACATTCCCCCAACCCAAACTACCCTTTACACTAAAAAAAAAATTTAAAAAATGTTGATTTTCTCAGAAATGGCTCTAACAGTTTTAATTAAATTATTGTATATTAAAGATGTTCACATGGCGAATAAAATGTAAATCTTGAATTTTCTGGGAACACCCTCTAAAGACCTCTTTATTCTGGATGAATTTTGCTAACTGATAAACCATAAGATATAGACAAATACTTATTACACAAAAAATGTAGATCTCTTAAAAACTTGTAAACTGGCCATGCATTGAAACGGATTTGAACCCATGGCAACCAGCTTTTAAAAGATTTGACTATCGTTTTAGCCTGGTAATTTCCCTTATTTTGCTTCTACTTGCAAGGAAGCAAGTAATTGAGACAGTTTCTGTTAATGTTTATCTCTATTATCATAAAGTAGATGGAAAATAAGCTGTTTAACAATAATTTGCTACAGGGATATAGAGAAAGCCATGGAATACATCAGACTTTTTAATATAGTGTTAATCGTGGTTTTTACTGCATATGGCAACAGGCTGTGGACAATGATTATACGTAAAATGATGATTGGGGAAGGAAATATTACAAGCTCCCTTCGCATTTTTCAGTTATGTGGACCAAGCAGAACCTTAAAAAAGAAATCTCAGTTGGAAGGAAGATCCTGGGTGGATTTTAACCAAGACATGTCTTAAAACAACCATTTATTTAACTTTCAGGCAATTGAAAACATATGTACTATACTATAATAATATTTTGTTAATACCTCACTTCATTGCACAGTCCTGCCCCCCACCCCCCTAAATATAGAACAAAAGTATGTGCCTCTACAAGAAAGTATTAGAAAGCCAGAGAAAAGTTGCTTATCAATGGGATAAAAAGCATTGGTTTACTAATGTAAAATTGTATCTTATGGGAACCAAAGACTTGCTGATTGTTATTGTTTAGTGATAATTCAAAGTACTATATTAGTATCTCCTCTTTATCTGCAACTAATTTGCCTGTAACATTCTTACAGGTTTCAACAGTGGTGCGCCGCAAGAACTACAATAACTACAGAAGTAATTTGGAGAAGATCAAGAAATCTCTTTATAATCTTGGCTTGATAAAATGTTATAATGACTATTTTATTTTTATTGAGAAATATCTTCCATTTGAATTTAGGTATAAAGCTATTCCTTGTGTAAGAGCTTTTGGGAAGCATACTGGACCTCCTTGGTCCAAAGATATAAATATTTTTGATGACCTAGGTTATTAGAAAGATATTCAGGTGATATAAGACTAATATAATAAAACCTTGAAACAGATTTTATGTCTTTGGAGGTTTTGAAAATTATTTGTCATATTTTAGAAGATACATTAACAATATTGCTAATAGAAAATGGTCCTAGGACTTCTCAGCTTTAAAATACATGACATACATTAAATAGATGAAACTAGCATTTAAAATATGTTTATAATAAATTAATATGCATATGTTGTGTTTGCATGTATGTTCACACTTCATATTAAAGTGGATGTAAAAATAATGTAATTCAGAAAAACTTATGTTCTGAGCTGTAAGCAACTCCCAATTACTATGAAAAAACAAGCAGCCATTTGCAGCTTCTGACACAATTTCTGAAAAATTAAAACTCTGCTTGCCACAGTCATTCATATAGCCTAGAAATACACACTTCTCTACGTGACATCTGAAATGAAAGCCTGGCTAATATGCATTGTAATTCTATAGATTTTCCTTAGAAAACTGGTGATATGATTTTTAAAAATGACCAGTTATTTATACATGTTATTACATAATGGCAATTACTACTGAATCATATGACTTTCTCCATTTGCAATAGAAACTTATCAGAAAATACCATTAAGTAGCTTTAAAATGTTTTGATTTATAAATTTCTGTTATTTTATTTCTTGTAATGGTGAACTATTTATTTTGTAGGCTCTACAATGCCTCCATATTGAATGGGTGCTGAGTCATATTACATAAATGTACCAACCAGCAGATTGGTATAAAACTTTTATTTCATTTAGACTGCCTCCAAATTTTGGTATTGTTGTCAAAATGTACTGGAAGTAAAGAACTTTGAAACATTGCTGTATCTGAGTGGAGCAAAGGGCATTGATCAGATTTGAATTGCTAGTATGCGAGTTTGCCACTATAATGAGGGATCAGCTTGTAACCCACAGACTGTAGGACAAAATCACAACTATCAGATGCAAATGGCACAAAATTTTCCCCAAGAACCTTCTTCTTTCAAGGTATAGGGTGGTTTTAGTCAAGTAAACATTACACAGGACCACTGGCTTTACTACCTCAAAGATGATAAATATTCACATTTCCATTTCTAAAATACATTAACCTTCAAACATTGAATTGATATGTGAATTCTGTGCCACATCATCATCAAGGTTTTCAACCCAGCTGACCGACTTTTTAAGAAATTGGAGTATTTATAACATCTGTGAAAATTGGTAAAGCTGCTGGTGTTCTTTTCATTTTGTCTCCCCCAGCATATCATATGAATGAATATATTTGTACATAACTTTTTTCAATTTTCTTACTGTAAGCTAAACTATGTTCAAATTTGAATTGGTCTTGTTGCAACCTCGGCACTCGGACCAATATCCTCCCAACAACTCCTCCTCCTTTATCTCCTTCTCTTCCACTCCTTACTTCACTTGCCCATTTTTCTCTTGCTTTCTGCAAAACCCCCCTTCTAATCTTCCTTTCTTCCTTCCCTGTTAACATTTTTATAGTTGCAATTTTCCCCTCTATTTTTTCTCCATAATGCTAGTTCCTTACATTCTATCATGTAATGCTATACTTTCTTTATTACCACACATTTCACATATTCTTTTTTCACTACTTCTTATCCCTATTAAAAATATTGTTCCTGTTCTCAACCAAGCTACTTGTAATCTACATATGCTTCTTTTTTGTTTGTACATAAATTGTACAGACTTCTTGTTTTCTTAACTTCCCCATATCTCCTGCCTTTCTGTCTCTTCTACCCTGCATTTTACTAATTCACCTATGTTACTTTTGTTTCCCTCTTCAATCCTCCATATATCTCCATTCCTATCCTCTCCATAATTTTTCCAACCCCTGCCCACCAAATATTTGTGCTCTTAAATTTTGTATATTGCTTCATGCATAGCTGTAAGATTTTTCTATCTTCTTTTACCAGACATTTATACCAAAATTGTATTCTTCTCTCCATTATTGTTCCATTCCTTCTTGTTTTCCCAAGTTGTATCAAGGCTACTTCTCTTGGCACTTATTTCGGTAACCCAATAATTCTTTGCAGAACATTCTTCCTGTTTATATCTGTGTCCCCCACATCTCTACTGCATACTTTCCAACCACTTGGCTGTCATCTGTAACTTGTATTTTCAAATTCCAAATCCTGACATTGCAGCCCTCCCTTTTGCTTCTATGTTCACTTTCTCTATCCGTGCTATGTATATAGCGTATAGAGAAGGTATTGTATTGCACTAAAAATTTGATACTGAGATTTCACCGGAAATATATGTTTTGAGACCTCCTGAATCCAAAAAAAGCATTTTTGGAAAAATGTCCATATGTGTGTGTGTGTGTGTGTGTGCGCGCGCGAGCCTGTCTGGGCAGCACAGCAAAAAAACGAAAAGTGTGTTAAATACCAAACTTGTATATAAGTTCAGTATCTTCCAAGGATGGGACACAAAGATTTTCAAAGTAAACCCCCCCCCCATCCACAACTATCCTTTAAAGATACTCATATGACAGATAAAATGTATATCTTGAATTTTCTGGGAATAGCTTCTGAAGACATCTTTATTCTGGGTGAATTTTGCATAACTGGTAAACCATTAGAAATAGACAAAAAACTTACTTGATAGAAAATGTAGAGCTCGTTAAAACACACAATTTATGTTACATACATTTTTTTCATGAAGTTGATCATTTTTAAGATATTCCTTTTTATTGGTTTCAGCTATAAAATACTTATACTTTTCTCATACCATGCATACAAAGGAACTTCACATAACAGCATTCCACCCAAAAATTCGATAACGGGATTTTGCTGGAAATATGTTTTAGGATCCCCTGTATCCAAAGAAAAGCATTTTAGAAAAAGGTCTGTGTGCGCACGCCTGCCTGCCTGTGCATGTGCCTATGAACACGATAACTCAAAAACAAAAAGTGATATTCAAGTTTAATATCTTCCAGGGAGATACTTCACGAAGATTTTGAAGAAAAAAATCCCCCCACCACAAGCTACCCTTTGCATAGAAAAATTTCAAACATTTTGATTTTCTCAAAAATGGCTCTAACAATTTTGATTAAAATACCTATGTTAAAGATACTTACATGACAAAATGTAAACTATGAATTTTCTGGGATTAGCCTCTAAAGACCTCTTTTTCTGGATGAATTTTTGTGAATTTTGCATTACTGGTAAACCATAAGAGGTAGACAAAACTTACTAAACAAAAACTATAAATGTCGTTAAAACACTTGATTTATGTCATAAACTCTCTCTCTCTCTCTCCCTCCCTCTCTCTTGGAGTTGACCATCTCTGAGATATGTCCTGTTATTTGTTAGATTTAAAATACATTTCTCATACAGAAATTTGTAAACTCCTGTAAACGGATTTCAACCACATGCAACCAGCTTTTAAAAGATTTGACTATCCTTTTAGGCTAGTGTATTCCCCTTATTTATCTGCTACTTATAAGGAAGCAGGTAATTCCTGCTAATGTTTATCTCGATTATCATAAAGTAGGTAGAAGAATAAGCTGTTTAACAATTTTTACAGGGATATAGAGATAGCCATGTGAATGGAACATCAGATTTTTTAAAAGCGTGTTTCATAAGGAAAGCGTGCGTTAAATTTAGTGCAGTTTGCTTTGTCCCTGCTTGGATCAAAAGAAAATGAATCTCTTCCATTACCTCTTTTTCTAGAGCTTTTCTCTTCTTCCTATCCTGACAATTTGTAGAGTATGCCTTCCTGTATGCCATATTTTCTAGTGGGATGGGTAGCTATTTCTGGTGCATCGACCCTAATTTATTTAACGAGTTCCTCGGCCTGTAATTGTAGTAAGCTTAGTTTTTTTGAGTGTGTCGCAAGTTCTCGTTTGTAGTAAACTCCATTTTATTAGGGATATTCCATGATGTTGACTACTGTCAGGAACCGATCCTTGCAGACGCGAAAGAATGTCGCTGAACATGTTTTGTGACGTAGGAATATAATGAATCGTCAAATGATTATCCAATATCTCCTGCACAAATTGACTGAGCTTGCATAGTTGGGTAAAAGATAAGCTCAAATGGTCAGTATAGGCGACAGTGGCGATTCGTGGTCAGCATTTAGGTACATCGCTCCTTTTTATCATTGTTTTTCTTAGTCTATAAAATATAGTCATCCCTCGTTATACGTGATCTCCTTTTTACATGTTTTCACTTAAAGTGATTTTAAAAAAAAAAAAATGCTGATTTTAACACTGTACAAATGACTTAAATAGATGCATCTGTTTAAAACTATTTTCTTTCATGTTTACCTTGAAATAGCTCATATCATTATCACATTCACTTAATGCTATTTATTGTTTTTTTTTTTTTTGCTTATTCGGGAACCTAAAAGACAGGAATGGATGGAATACTGTCAACCTCTTAGCCGACATTTTCCAGCCTTGGAACTATGATGTAAGCTTCGGTAGTTTACGTCCCACCAGATTTCCTGCTTTTCATTGATCAATTACATTTAGGATTAGCAAATGGAGTTTCTACGTTTTGTTGCCCCTGATTTGGTTAGGAAGACTCTTGCAGAGTCTATCCTTAATGGTCCCCTTTCTGATTCGGTGGAGGCTACTTAAGGTAATGCACCTGTGAAATTCCTAAATCCAACAGTTTTCAACTAACCAGGCTGTAATTTTGAACATGCATTTATGTAGTACAGTAGTTACACGCTTTAAAATTTGGTTTATGTATCCTAAGTAGTTTTTGAGTTATTAATTTTCAAATTAAAAATTTGGAGCCAAATACAAATCACTCCACACGATGAAAAGGTAGCAAATTTTTATTTTTTTTTTTTTTTTTCAAAATATGTATTTAAGAATCAGGAAAAGAGCTGTCATATGAATTTATTTTACCACAATTACTTCTAGAGGTAAAAATATTAAAGCAAGAAACAGGCAAAAATTCAAGAAATTGATTTTAAAAAGCAATATCTAAAGCAATATTAGGAATTTTAAAAAATCATATGACAAACTCTTTTTTGCTTGCTAAGACCCTATCCTAAAAAATTAAGAGAGCTGAATAAATCCTGCATTGGGTGGAACATTTTGAGTTACAAAAAATGTTGAAAAACTGTATATGAGTAAATCAAGTTTTAAAGTACAAAACATTTTCCCTCTAAGTTGCATACCTTCAAACAGTCTAAAACCCTTCAGACACATAAGTTGGACTCTCCTGTCGCTACCTTCAAACAGTCTAAAACCCTTCAGACACACAAGTTGGACTCTCCTTCTCTTCCTTCAAACAGTCTAAAACCCTTCAGACACACAAGTTGGACTCTCTTGACTCTTCCCTCAAAAAGTCTAAAACCCTTCAGACACATAAGTTGGACTCTCCTGTCTCTTCCTTCAAACAGTCTAAAACCCTTCAGACATACAAGTTGAACTCTCTTGTCTCTTCCTTCAAACAGTCTAAAACCCTTCAGACACACAAGTTGGACTCTCCTGACTCTTCCCTCAAAAAGTCTAAAACCCTTCAGACACACAAGTTGGACTCTCCTGACTCTTCCCTCAAAAAGTCTAAAACCCTTCAGACACACAAGTTGGACTCTCCTGTCTCTTCCCTCAAACAGTCTAAAACCATTCAGACACACAAGTTGGACTCTCCTGACCCTTCCTTCAAACAGTCTAAAACCCTTCAGAGACACAAGTTGGACCCTCCTGCCTCTTCCTTCAAACAGTCTAAAACCCTTCAGACACACAAGTTGGACTCTCCTGCCTCTTCCTTCAAACAGTCTAAAACCCTTCAGACACACAAGTTGGACTCTCCTGACCCTTCCTTCAAACAGTCTAAAACCATTCAGACACACAAGTTGGACTCTCCTGCCTCTTCCTTCAAACAGTCTAAAACCCTTCAGACACACAAGTTGGACCCTCCTGCCTCTTCCTTCAAACAGTCTAAAACCCTTCAGACACACAAGTTAGACTCTCCTGTCTCTTCCTTCAAACAGTCTAAAACCCTTCAGACACACAAGTTGGACTCTCCTGACTCTTCCCTCTCTCCTCTGCAGCAGTTTTGTTCAAGTTACATACTCTTTCCTGTCCTATTCCCATCCTGTTTGTTTTCCTCCAGTTTTTATCTGACATTCTATCTCAATGCAACTTTATCCCCGTTTTGCGTTTACCGACAGCAGGCTCAGTTCTCAGGAACTCGCGCAAGGAACCTTCTTTTCTTCCTTTGCATTCGCTGCCTAAGCAGCCTTCCTTTCCGTAATAGACACCTGCTTCTTTATGCAGACGATTTGGTTCTCTGGGCACCTGCGGATCACTCTGACCCGATCCGTTAAATTTCTCGATTTATAGTTGGATTATAATTTGAGCTGGAAGTCGTTTCAAACGGCCGTACATTCTTTCCGCTATTTTAGTAGGAAGAGCTAACAATGCTCGTAGTCTCTATTTAGTTTATCTTGCAGCTTGGCAGCTATATTATAATCTAATCATTATTCCCTCTCTTCTTACTGTGAGGTACCGGAAACTTACTTCACTTCTTTATTCCGTTGGTAAATGCATTCTTGAGGTGAGCGGCAAGCCGTCAACGGTATGCTTACTGCCTGAATTAGGTTTTGCATTGCCTGTGCATCACCAGCTCCAGTTGGTTGTGACATTTGTGTCTAAGTTCTATAGTTGTTGTGCGACACCGCTTTTTAAGCAGCTACACCTCGACTGCGATTTGCGACTCCAGCTGGATTTGGCCTCTCATTCCGGTAGGCCATTATACCTACAGGTGCTCTAACGATGCCGGGACTAGGAAGCTATCCCCCTTTTCTCCCGACCGCCCCTACATTTGGTGGTTCGCCATCCTCGAATAGGTTACCGCCGATCTATGTCGGGCAGATTCCCAGGCACACCAAAACTTCGCACAGCTTTTTTTCACGTTTAAAGGATGAAGGGCACTTCTGCACCTTGAGCTTCGCCGATGGCTGCCATATTCCGAGAGGATATGGAGCTACCTATGACCACTCACGTGTATGGGCTGTTACCTTGCTTCTCCAATTTTTCTGCTGAAATGTTTACTCTGTACTAGGCCTTGCGACCTGTTTCCTCTAATCGTTTGTTTTTCATTTTGGTTTGTTTCCATTCTCTCTTCGCCTTGCAATCCGAGGGATGCCACAGTCTCTTTCCCAGAATGAACTGTCATTTGTCGGCGGGAACTTTCGGCTATAGCCCGTAATCTCAACGATGTACATTTTCTGTAAGTACCCGGGCATTCCCGTATTTCTGATAACGAAATCGCAGATCTGCTGGCGAAAGAAGCGAGTGTCCTCCCTCCACCCGTGACCTCAGATACTCTATTCTTAGCTTTTGTTTAGCACTGCCTCTCCAGCTCTTCCTGATCGGCTTCTTCCTGATCACCCTTCCTTGGTTTAATCATTTCCGTAACACCAGAGCGGTTGTTTCTCTTATCTCTAATATCAAACTCAGGATAGTGAAGACGAATGCATATCTTTTCCTTATCTATCGAAGTCTTCCTCTTTGGACTGCGGCCTGCATGGGGGGTGTGCATCACCTTCTATCTAATTGATTCGCCACATATTGCTAAGTTGGTTTCTGGATTATCCTCCCGTTATGGCTTCGGTCCTTGGTTCCTTCCCTCTCTGCAACCAGATAGTGAATTACATATTTTTAAGATTTTCTCCGACATTCTACAATTAGAAAATGAAATTATAACCATTAGTTCGTTTTGTTACGTTGTCATTATTCTGTGGGACCTATTTTCGCTGGGATGAACCAATCCTTGCTCGGACGTTAATGTCCACTGGACATCACTTTCGCGGTCTAACAGTGGTTGGGCACACGTGTTTACGAGTGGCTTAGCTTTGTGTGTGTGCGTGTTGGGTTTTCACCCGTTTTTTTTCTTTCTTTCTGAATCTTATTTATTTTTCTTTTGTTTAATTATTATTGCAGTGAGTAAGGTAAGGGTATCTCTTATTCGCTTTTGTGTGGTGTCATCCAATAGGGGCGGGACTTTTGGTAGACAATGGAGACTGGTGTTCATTTGCAATTCGGATAGGCTTGTTCTTCTCTACCAATACTGCAACGGAAATAGAAACGAGATTGCCGAATAAAGTTGTAGAAATACTGGGGGAAAAGCCTTCGGAAAAGCTGGAGTTTCTCGGTGATACAGTTAATAAATGTAGTGGGCAGGTGGGACAATCACGAGGTCCGGTAACAATGGAGCAGACAAACCACTTTACGCTATGTTGATCGTGATGTAGGCCCACATCTTGTAACGGTTAAGTTTTCTTCGAAGTATATGACTAAAATTCCATCCCATGAATTTTGGACGATGGTTATTTAATAGTCAATACCGGGTTACGCATATGTGTAAAAGTGGTTTCAATCAGGTGGCGATGCACTTTCAAACTTAATACCAGGTGAATCATCAAAATTTGATTTGTTGCGTGATTCACAATCTTTCAATCCACACTATAATCTTTGTGTGTCGGAGTGATTCGCGATGTTGACTTCGATGTGTCGGAGGTTAAGATTTAAGCAGCTTTTGAATGAAACGAGACAAATAATAGAAAAGTTGTGCCTCAAGGGAAAACAATATGTGCTTACACGGACCTCTAAAATCATGTTTCGGTCACAGCATTTGCCGCCCTACGGGTAACACTGTTACCAAATACCGTGAATAGATTCTCCTTTGCCGTAATTGTTGAGAGTTTAATCATAGGGAAAATTTGTGTTGAAATAAAAGGAAATAATACAAATTCGGACAAGTACACCTGGATTGTCAGCCGGAGTTTTTCACGGACACTTAACACTGTGTTAACTGCAGACAGACACACTTTGCCCTTAATACTAAGGATTGTCCGGCTATTTCTTTGGAAATTGATATGGATACAAACATTCAGGAATTGCCGGTCGTTATAAAGCCAGACGATTGTTGACGGGTAGACAGTCCCTTGCGGATATAGTCAATGCTAGTAATACCGCTCAGTTGAGATTGATGGGTGAATTTTGGAAATGATGGGACTGCGGCGCCTATAGGTCAAATGCGTAGGCCCAGGAGGACGCATCACTGCATAGTAAGAGAAAGATGTCACAACGCGAAGTGATCAATGTACGCATGCCGGTTTCCTTACATGTAGCTTCTTCGGGTGACCAGAAGACGGGTCTGGCAGTGCCTCACCTCCTGAAGGGGCTCAGAACACGGGTAGGGAGTTAAAATTAGTGGCTGCTGGTAATGATAAGGGTACTGTTATGGACCACCTCTTGGCGATACCTGCACAGTTGAATTAAGTAGCGCCTCATGGTGTTCCTTTGGCGTAGGTTTCGGAACCTTACGGGTTAGGACCTTTTGATGAGCGGGAAATAATTGAGAATATTCCTCAGATTACCCTATGACGCCGACTTTTCTGCGTCAGCCTTTGGAAGCTTTGAAACTGAAACTGCTCAGATTGTTAGACGATAGTCCCCTCACGTTTCGCGTCTCCTGTAGGCGAAACCACCATAACTTGTATTGGAATTCTCACAGTATCTCTCCAAAACGGAAGCTTTCTCATGTTGGGATTCATGTTTTCATCTTAGTTGAAACCTAGTTGTGTCTGAACATACTTTTCGTTTCCCAATAATCACATTTTCTGGATCGCACTGTATGTGAGGGGGTGTGCTTATTGGAGTACATGTCAGTGTCAAGGTACATGACTGGGACACAGAGTTGCGTGTACTTCCGGCATTAGAAGCGATTCATCTTGGTATTAGTAGCTTAACGGTTGTAGGAGTGTGTACTACTGATGTTGACCTGCCTGATGCGGTATTACAGACTGTATTAACACCTGGTGCCGAAATTTACACTCTTTGTGGCTACTTTAACATTGTGAATTTTTCCAACTACAAAACTCTGAAGACCGTTGTTCAAGATTATCGTAACATTTATCACCCATTGTTGAAGCAGCGGTTGCTCGGACTCTTAAACCGCCTTGGTGGAATACCACATGTATTAAGGCTGCGGCTGAAAGAGGTCTGGCCTATACTATCGTCAATCCGAACTTATGAGCATTACCAAACTGCCAGGAGAACCGAAGCCCCTAACGAAACCCCAACTTAATACACGACGCCGTCTCTTATGGTCGCGTTATTGTGCCACTATAACCGCGGAAACCAGTGAGCGAAGTATGGCAAAACTGGCATAAGAATTCTCTGCGCTCTAGTTCCTTACCACATTTGTACGTCGATTGGGAAATACAGTACGACTATCTACGACAATGGTGTCTTCACCGAGGTTATCTGGCACATTGTCTTCGAATATGACTATCTCACCTATACGATTGGCTGAAGTTAAGAAGATATTGATCGCTAAGACTCCTAGATCCGCTCCCGTTTATGACAGGCTGATGTGTGACTTACTACGACTTCTACCAGACCGTTAGTTACGATTATTAGCTCGGCGGTTTTCTGACATTCTATGCACAGGTCGCATTTCAGATATCGGGAAATTGGTGGTAATTCATCCGTTTTTAAAACGTAGGTAACCACATATTTGATTATCGACATATTTATTTGCTCACGACTATCCGAAATATATTTTGAAACAGTATTGCAAGATCGGCCTGGTTTCTACCTGGCACGTTTTCGGATTTGGCCAGCAACCCAATACGGGTTCCGAAAGGACTTTGGCAGCTCTTTTAACTTCCAGATCTTTATTACCGGCATTCATATCGCCTTTCAGACCAACAGACCTTGCGTTATTCCTGGGTGCTTCCAACGCATAGAATGCAGTACATGTTCCGACCCTTCTTAAAAAAACCCGGGACTTTCCTCAGTCTTGATTACACTTCTGCATCAGCTCTTTACAGATAGACGATTGACTTTATCTGAGCGTTGTAACAATATAATCATATGACTGGACTTACTTTGTGCGGACTGCCTCAAGAGTGGCCCTTAGTTCTCTGTTGTGCGTGATTTATGTGGGTAACCTTCAGCGGGAGTTGCATGGTTACCATGCTAACTACATACATCCAAGGTCGTCGGTTCAAACCCGTTGGAGGACGATGGATTTTTTTGGGTGCAAACATTCTTAGCATGGCTTCCTTCGGAAGGGAAGTAAATCCGTTTGTCCCGTGTCGTAGATTTACGAAAATAACCTCAAACCTGGTAAAAGAGACCTCTGAGCAAAATTAAGCGGTATTTAGCCCAGTATAGAATGGGACGTTGAGAACCATAGCAGGTAAAGAGCGTCCATAAATAAAACACTTATTTCATTTCTTTCAGCAGGAAACCAATCGTTGTTGCTCTTATCCGAAAGCCAGCCCTAATGTTGTAATTTGAACGGGGTTAACATGATGCTCTACACTGTGTGGAAGACCTCGATTTACCCATTAATTGTCAGAATTCAGTTTCTCCGCTTTCAGGGCAGTATGCGCCGGTCGAGTCTCACCATTACATTGCAACGGCATGTTATTCCTGTCTCCGTTTCTTTTGTTTGCTTCTGGGATGTTACATTGCAACAAAATATGCGCTTTACGGTCAATTATCAACGCCTTATTTGTTCGGTTAGCTCAGTTACGAATCTGCATAAGCTATGTCTTGTCGACATTATAGGTCTGATCCCGTTATTTTAATCCGTTTGCTAGTACCACTAGTTTTGTGATGGTTGACCTTTGGGATGTTGATGGCACTTTTGTGAACTGCCGAGACCAATAAACTGGGTTTTTATTTTTACCAATTATTTTAAATTATTTTTCTGTGAATGACCTCCCGCGCAAGTTTTGGTTCGACAACTTGTTTTCCGATTTTTACCACTGGTGTTGTTGTTGTTTTTTTTTTTCTATTTTTTTTTTTTATTAACCCAATCCTGTAAGGGGCTATTACCGCAATTACAACGTTCACAGCAACTCCGGGTGGCGGCCCGAATTGATGGGAGCGATCCACAGGAGACATTGTTTTGTGATTTCGCTGCTAAGTATAGTTACAGCGGTATATTCTAGTCGGCTACACCTATCTACTTAATGGATGAGACTGTGGATTCCTAAATAAGAATTTGACTATAAACGTGAGGAACTGCCGAATTAATAACGGTTCTGGTTATCGTATGAGGACGATTTACTATTTACACAAGGGCTTCCTGATTAACACATAATATTTACAGATGGATCTGAATCACAGACTGGAGTAGTGTTGGACTACAGGATTGGACTACTGGGACTTCTCAGAAGCTCTCTGAGATGACTGTACATACCGCAGATACCATAGCAATTTATCCGGATATTAATTATACATTTGCATATTTATTTTTGGTGATTTTTACGGACAGGATGAGCATATTACAGACCATACGGAAATTAAACAGCACATTTATATAATTCTCTTAAAAAAGATCTTCGAACGTTATTGTCCTAGGCTGTGGTGAATCTGGTTTGGACTCTGAGTCATGTCGGTCTGCTTGGTGACAATATTGTGGATGCAGCGGTCAATCATGTATCTACTTCGATACTATGGCTGCAGAATGTTTGGTACCGCCACATGAGATGTTATCATAGTCCTTCAGTTTCAATACCGGAAACTCGGCCAAAAAAGGTGCTGACAAGGAACACCAGTGACCCTACTGCAGCGGTCTGGAGTAATTGGTATCAGCTGTATAGATAATAAGGTGAAATCGGTATGTAGATTTACTTTTCCTGGTTTTAGGCAATGAAGAAAACATTAAAGGACGGGACAGTGTGTGCAGTATATTATTGGCAGAACTATACCTGGCAAAGTTATGCCATCTCTTTCTTTCGATTTCCTCGAGATAAATGTTTGTAACCAATTTTTAATACATAAAATCAGTGATTTTCCACGAGATTACATTTCGTTAAAGTTTTAAATATAAAGGCATATTAAGAAAATACTCCAAAGTACACAGTCACAGCAATTCTTGAAGTAATATTACACAGCTAATGTGCGACAGTTTTGAATGTGCATGTTTTTTATTTTATTTGCAACTGAGCTCAATGGGTAAGGACGTGTCGAAGGGCCGTCTTGGAAGACGTTTTTAAAATGCATGGACCAACTAGGTCAGTTGAACATCTCTCGTTGCACCTATGCTAAACATTTTATGACCTCGGATTAGAGAAATCCAAACCTTACTTGTCGAGGGTAAGCAAAATTCTTTCATCATAACTTTTCTAACTGGAAAAAGTTAGTATATCCTAACCTGTTGCCTTCTGAAATTCACATACCTATCTGCCGATTACATTTATGCAAACAATTTATGTTTAGAAATTTGAAAGCCTAGACGTGTAATAATATACATGAATATAAACTAGATACTAAAGGCAATGTTAGGTTAAGTTAGCTCTGAAGTTGATTCTCACAAGCGAACCGGATTTTAAAGTGTTGTAATATGCTTATATTTGAAACCCGCTAGATTCGGCATAGCCCTAAAAGACCAATAACTACAAAACACTATTAATGCATAATCTAGTTCCCTTTTGAAATGGTGATGGTTTGAAATTTTCATATTGCTTGATAGATTTATACTTTGTTTTAAAAAAAGTTAGGTGTGTTATAGTTATTTATTAAGCATATCTAGTTGAGCATTGCTCAAGGCGGAACCAAACCAACAAACAATGGCAGAATAACCAAATCGGGATCAAATATGACTATTATATCGTTTTAATTATTTCTTTAATGTGTCTGTCATCAAAAATCGGAACTAGAAATAACTTATACATCGCACTGAATATTGTATTTGCTATAGACAATCTTCTCTTTTCATTCTCTAAATAAATCTAAAGAAATATCTAGAAACAAAAGCAATATATCTAAACCATTTCTCAGGGTACTACGAACTTTCCACCTTGCAATGAAATTTGTTGCCAATTTAGGGACAGATTTGCTAATACTATCAAACGAATAGAGCACATCGTTACCTACTAAAGAATAGGCGACGTCGTTGCGTCGCTATCCATTGCATTCAACAAAGCCGTCTGTAGCGGATACGAATCTTTTGCCCGCAAGCTTATTATTAGACTTTGAACAATACTTCTATTTAATACTTCGAGATCATTATTATCATCAGGAATGGAGATCAGGTTGAAGGCGCTATTCTAGACATTCAGCTAATTACAACTCCGTTCTGCTCTGTTTAATGTACCATTAAATACTTTATTCGCTGGCGTCCGGTACCTTTAAGAATCCTTTTTTACTATTAATGTCGTCTTTTATGTTAATAATTTCTTGTCTATGTTATGTAAACTATTAATCATGTGCTTTGAAAAGTAAGAGTTCTATTCTCACATAGTATTGTATTTGTCTTGCATTACTGCATAGTTAACTATATAAGGAATGTAATCATGCTGAGCTCACTCAAAATTTCTAAAATAATTATTTTCGTGTCCTGTGCTTAAAACATTTGAATTTCCTTCTTGTCGAGCGAGACTTCCTATATTGAAGATACAATGTTTCCTTAGATCCACTGTGGGTTAATGTAATAATTAACAATTCAGGACCGAAGTATTTCTTTAACATGGTAATAGAATTCGATTTATACAGATACCGTTGAATGCGGATATTGAAACAAAGTATTATTTCCCTATTTTATTTGCAGCATTTGCAATTGATATTTTATAAAACATTCAGTTGCAAAATTGTAACGGTATTGCAGCGTTTGTATATAAGAGAACGGCAATATTACAACGCTATGCGAAATAAAAAGCCTTGCAATTTGCTACTATAAAATGTTATATTCTTATCAGAAAGAGGTTCCATTAAACTGTGAAATGTTCTATTTTGCGTAAGTTATATAAATAACGCAGTTCCGTTAAAAAATGGCACTCACAGGGATCGAGCCACTTTCCGACCACTTTGTTACTTACTAGTGTCGCGTTTCAACGACTTCAGCTATCCTAATCAGATTTATGCATCGTTGCTAATTAAGGCTACGTTTGTAAATAGAGAACTCACCGCCGGAATCGTTCTTACTTCTGCTACACCACTTAACCGAAAAACAACACCAGCTCTATTTCTACAGATGTATTGAAATAGCATTTATAATATATGCCCATTAGTTTACAACGATTGCTGAAATGTGCGGATGGTCGCCATTAGCTCTGAACAGAAAAGGGGCACAGTATGACAAATATGCTATTCTCATATCCCCTATGCAAGAACGTCCTATGTACGCTCCCAATAGAGCGTATTTATTTTTGTGAAAAGTATTTTCCTAAGTCTTATGACTGGTCGTAACATGAATTGAAACACAATATTGATTATATCTTACCCAAACAGAGCTCTGCATGTTTTGCAATCCGACCTTTAATCCAGCTTATAAATAAGAGCATACTAAAACAGTTTACTATGCATATTTTCATTCATTGATGACCTATGGAATAATATTTTGGGGAATTTCAGTATAAGCTAAAAAAGTGTTCATTATTTTCAAAATAAGCTAATAAGAATAATGGTAGGTGAAAGACGATCAACTCACTACAAACAACTTTTCAACATGTTTGGAATTTTACCTTTAGCCTGAGAATATATTCTAGCCACATTGTCTTTTGTAATAAATAATCCAGAAAAGTTTACAAAAATACAGATGTTCATAAAGAGACTAGACATAGGCAAAACTTACATAACCAATAAATACTTTGCAGTTATTCCAAAAAGGAGTTTACTACAAAGCAATAGGTTTGTTTAATTCACTTCCCTCTTCTATAAATAAATTGCAAATGAATAAAAACAAGTTTAGATTAACAGGTACCTTTTTATTCGCACCTTCTGTAGAGATGAGGATTTCATGCAATCGAAAAACACTGGTAATAAAGTAACTTTTAAAATATAATAAACGTGAATATTTTAAGAATACAAGTGTACGAGTAGGCTTTTGTAAACAGACATGTAATTGAAGATTAATTGTCAGAGGTATTATTTGTAAATAACTGTATTAATAAGTATGAATAAATGTAATTCTTGACATGATCTGCATTCTAAAGTTTGGGCTTTGAGTCTAATCTCACAATAGGCTCTACAGATTGCAATGTTATGTATGTATGTATATGTATGCATGTATGTATATGCGTGTGTATGTATGTCGTCAGTTGTTACATGGTTTGAAGTCTCTGTCATCGTTTGTGATTTGGAGAACTTTGTGCTGCCACCTAACGACAAATCTTGCCGAAAAGAAAAACGCTACCTTTGGAAGAGAACGATAGAGTATGTTGTGTCGGACGAAATGGTAGTTAGGTCCATTGGATATCACATCGACCCGAGATACAACTGTACACAAGTTCCATCAGGTTATCTAAGGTTTTCCAGACTCTCTTGGTCGAAATTCTCTTCTCCAAAATACACCTTGGGAGTTCCTTGTATTCGAATTCTGGGCACACACCACTATTATAGATTCAAATTA
This sequence comes from Hymenopus coronatus, assembly GCA_030762935.1. Classification (NCBI taxonomy): domain Eukaryota; kingdom Metazoa; phylum Arthropoda; class Insecta; order Mantodea; family Hymenopodidae; genus Hymenopus; species Hymenopus coronatus. The sequence continues at coordinate 101,496,919 of CM060891.1, forward strand.
ATTGGTAGTATGGAACTAAACATTTTCATAATCGAGGAGTTTGTACTCCATTTTTGCCCTGATATTATGAGCAGAAATTATTCTATGAATAATTAATTTAACACAATCGTTTATATGTATTCTGAGATGAAACTGCATTATGCACACAGCTATTGTTGCATATGGCTTCTGAACACAATTATGACAAAATTAAAAATTAATTATTACGCTGATGTCATCTCATTGCTTTAATAGCTAGGATTTTTGTGACTCATTGTTAATACCTTGATGTTCAACTCCTGTATTATTGTGTGGAGTGGGCATTTTTCTGTTTTACTTACAATTTCATTCATCCAATTCATATAAAGACAATATATATATATATATATATATATATATATATATGTGTGTGTGTGTGTGTGTGTGTGTGTGTGTGTGTGTGTGTGTGTGTGTGTGTGTGTGAATGGAAGATGTGAACATGGATCTGCAAACAATTTCCTAGTCCCCATTATTTCCCAAATAATGGCAATTTATTATAAATTTCTATCCATTTGGGACATAATTTGTAGTAAACGAGAGGAGGGAAATGCAAATATGTTGTCATGCTAAACAGACATTGCACTGATATTATAGTGTGATTTGTTCGTTCTCCTTTTCATTGTTTGCCATTCCTATTGAATATGAATAATATAATAATAATAATAATAATAATAATAATAATAATAATAATAATAATAATAATAATAATAATAATAATAATAATAATAATAATAATAATAAACAGCATCTTAAGTTTTGTAAAGTTACAAACTATAAGGGTCATATCAGCTTTATTGTTGTGCCGAAATTTGTCACGCAGGAGTTGTGTGTATTGAAATAAAACTGTTGCAGTTAAGAGTCCTTAAATGCAATTGTTCTGTGATAGGATCAAGCCCTTCATTCTTGGCATAAAGAAAATGTGCAGTATTCTCACTTTGAGACTGTAATCACTCCCTCAGTTGCTTAGATGACATACACTTGGTCTAGTCCTGCAGCCTGAGAAATGTATGCTATGCAAAGAGCAGTAATGCCAACTTAGCTGAAGCAGAATATAGTGTATTGCTCAAACTTTTACCAATAAATTGGATATCTATTCAAATAGGCTTCACTTGACGGTCAGAATTCCAAGCATATTGAAATTTGTCATATAGCAAGATGCTTTGGCATTTTAAATTTTGTTTCTAAAACTACATGTTTTCTTTGTCAGTGTTGATTACCATGTGGGATATTTTTCCAAGGCCAAATATCCCACATAGTAATCAACACTGTAAAGACAAGGAGATTTTAAACGAATGCTGCATTTTACTACTTTCTTGTTTTAATTGTGCAGTATATGTTATTCTAATGGTATTAATTTGCTTTCTCTGTATTTGTGAGTGACACGTATTTCAACCAAAGCTATTACAAGAATGCACAAATAGTATGATTGGTAAAATTTAGGTCACTAGTTGTTGGCATCGTCTTATGTGCGAATGTTAAAAGTGCTGCTAAAACGTAAATGCTATGGAGATAATTTCAAATTTGAGGTTCCTCCCTGAGGAACTTTTGTAATCTTATCAAAAAATGTGATATGTCTATACATTGAAATGCAGCTGCTGCTGTTCAAAACTTTATTCATTAATACAAGTATTAACATAGCACTTTTGTTTTCTTTTTGAAACAGGTAGTACTGTTTCTTTTTGTACATAGATATTATATCTTCATTTGGAATTTTTGTGTATGCATCTATGCTGTTCTTTACACTAGTTTTTAATGGCATTTTTCAATTTTATTAACTTGCTAAGTGCAAACAGATTGCATTACATTTAACCTTGTTGTCATCCCTTTCAGTCTTCCTCCACTTGCAGAACGCATTAATTCAAAGTGAAATTATAATGACTGTGCTCATGTAAGAAACAGGATTTTAATTCTACTAAATGAAGGGATGAAACCTGTATTTCTGCACTATCACAACTTCATAAAATACTGTGCCTCTCCATCAGATTATTAAACGTTAAGAAATAATATATATATATATAATTTGTTGTATGCAGCAGAAAAAAGTTAAGTTAAACATGGATTTTTTTCTTGCCGATCATTTTATTTTCAGGAATTCGCCACCGAACTTCTAAGTCACATCTCGCACACAATGAATAGTTTACCGCACATTTCAATTTCTCACACATTTACGTTAAATCAGCCATTTGGAAATGTTCGGTAAACCATTCATTGGGCCTCGAAATGGGATTTCGAAAAAAATTCGGTTGATAAATCCTGCGTTAAATAAAGTGGGGTGGGAGGGCACCGTATCGCACGCTCGATCGATATAGAAGTTGGTTATATTATCATACAACATTAGTTCGAACAACACCCGTGCGAAAGGTTTGGAAAAGCGCCCTATGCGACCTCTTACCTCCATCACGGTGTAAACAATCTACGCCCAGGTCCTTTAGGCCTTGGACAGGGCATCATTAAATAACCTCTAACTCTACAACTCCCTCATGCTTCAGTTGGGTCGAGCAATTAATTTCAGTAATCGTTTCATACGATTAGTTTATGCAATATGAATCGGTTCATTGAATTCGTGCACGATTCATCAAACGTCGCCATGCCTACTCTGTGTTTGACTTATATTATTCACGTGAATTTTATTACAGTCATATGATAGCTTCTTAATATAAAAACGTCCTACTCTTTTCCATTTATTGCAAACATTTGATAAAATTTCCTCCATTATTCCTAGAAAAAAGAATAAAAAGTTTGTTTAAGTCTAAAATTGACATCTAAACTTCGACTGCAAGGCGATATTTGTGTATTGATAATACGCAGAGCAATTATTATTCACCACTGTAACGGTTGCGCACCACTAAGTCATGTAAGTTTTATAAATACGTCATTATAAGGCAACGCTAGTGCCCAGAATAATAATAATTATTTTCCTCAGGCATATTCCGGTAATTTTAATGTATTAGAATAGCATGTTCCTATACCTATTATGTTGTGGTATAATTATTCCTTTATTTGTCGTAAAATGTTGTTTCTAAAGTTTTATATCTTGCTAATGTAGTGACGATCTACCTGTGCATATATTATATTTAAGTTACTGCATATATATAAAACAGTTGTAAATACTTTTGTTTGCTTTCGCGTGTATAATAACTCATCCCTAAACAATATAAAGATCCTCGTGGTAGCTTCGGCAATGATCAGTTTCTTATGTATATTCAATATATTGCGCATGAATGCATGATGAAGATTCACGTTACGGGGCAGGAATCCGAGGTATCGGGGAAGAAAGAGGTTCATGTGATCGTATGCGATGGGGTAGAGTAAGAGAAAAGCATGTGACCGCAAAACCTCATATTTGAAAGACGGCAATATATTTGTGTGTGTATGCATAAAGAGGTTACACGTAACGGGGTGGGTATCCAAGGTACCGGGGAAAAAAAGAAAGATGATGTGATCATGTGGGATGAGATAGAGGAAGGGAAAAGTATGTGACCGTAAAGCCTCACATTTAAAGAAAACGGTGGAGTTATACGTGACGGGGAATCCGAGATATCGGGAGGAAAAAGAAGTTGATGTGATCATATAAAAGAAGAACAAGAAGAATACTGATAGTGAAAGCGTATAACGAAAAAAAAAAAAAAAAAAAAAAACTGCCAAAGAGGGTATTAGAATGAGTGTATGTATGTGGATATGTGAGACAAGAGTAATGAGGTCGTCGAACAAGATAGAATATATTTAAAACTTAGAAAATCAGCAAGTGCGTAATGTGGTCGGTAGGCAGTAATGAACACGTTCAAACCTCAATTCCCTCCTCCATCTACATTGGTAAAATAATTGTTGCTGTGTCACATGCATAGCTATCTGCGAACACAAGACTTTCAAAACTTGTGAGCAATGAGGTCATCGAGCAAGACAGAACATGTTCAAAGTTTCAGAAAAAGCAGCACGTGTGTAAAGAGGTTATTATGAAATAATGAACACGTTCAAACCCCCTCCACTCTCCAGTCTACATCGGTGAAATGCTTGTTGCTGTAACGCATGCACAGATGTCTGTGAGCCGTCGCCATGAACAGTGAAATAATCAGAAGTGCAGTCGACAGTGGCAATGCCCACTGGATGAATGACATGGGAGAGTACGAGCAAATGAAGCAACACTGTCTTGATATGCACGAGGAAACGTGTAATGGAAGTACACATAGGGATCCAGCGTAACACGATGAAATGAATACATCCTTCCATTGGGTGACTATTGCGATGTGTATCGTAAGTTGACTGGGCAAGTACGCGATGAATATGTGAAACACATAGAATAAAAAGAAATTATTTTGTGTAAATGTTAAAACAATAGTGTATTTTTTTCTTTTTACAGAAGGCCGAAGGTGAAGATGTACCTCCGTGCATGAGGGACATGGTTCGAAGCGTCAGGTGAAGAAGAAAAGTGAGTATAACAGTTTTTTTCACTGTCAATAAAGAAAAGATTATTATTATAATTATTATTATTATTATTATTTCTTACCATTTTGCATATTATGTTTCTAACTCCGATAAGAAATCTGAGAAGAAGAGGAACAAGGCAAAGCTTGATGTCAAGAAAAAGAGAATGGAAAACGTTATAGTAATCATTTTCGATCCAATTCCAGAAAAGAGGGGGAAAGATGAATCGTAATAGCCTGTTTATGCTCAACGACATCTCCATTGGCTCCTACCATTGAGTGAATATCGGACTGCATTACGAATTGTTATACATTATGGCAGCAGACGAAGCGTATGCATACGTAACAAAGCAAGACTGGCAGATAATAGTTCAAAACATGATTGTGCTAGAAACGTATGTGAAAGAAGCTGCGCTTCCCAGAGTGCTGTACAGTGAGAATATAATCTATGCGTATAATATAATACTGCAAATGAACAAATGTAATGAAATACCTTTGTGAACACATAAGTAAACGAAAATGTCATAAATCTGGATATAGGTGCACTGATAGATTTAAAGAGCCTAATTCCGTATATTGAAAGACCTTTATTTCAATTGTATGATGTTCACAACTCAATGAGTTCATACGAAGTTGATGGTAGGAGTGTCAGGAGAAGGGTTAAAAAGATGTATGCTAAACTAAATAAAAAGATAGTATGGTTAACTTTCTTTTTCTTTATTTATATAAAAAATGCATTTTCCTTTCTAAATAATAGATTGAACAAAATGAGTTAATGGTTTATAGGTGAACAATTTATCATGGATAACTAAACAAAATAAAAATGTATGTGCGGAAAAAATTGCTGATGCTTGAACTTCCAATCTGATGTTAACGGCGCCGGTCACAATCTCCTCGGGCTGATGAGAACAGGAGACAAATAGAGGTGCATATTTGACGAAATCATTATCCGGATAATTGCCCTTCCCATAATAAGAATATTGATACTTAGAATAATGATCATATAAAGATGCGAATCTTGCATTTGCAAAATCCAAATTCATGTCACGATAGCATTCACTGTTGAAATAAATCTTGAGATTGGTGATATTGCAATGATCAAAGAGAGAGCTATCTTTAGAAAGATAGGTCGTCTGTCGGTTTGTGCACCCACTATGACGAAACGTGGTTTTTCAAGTTTGGATGTCGTGGTAACGTTCCATGTGAAGGCTTTGGTCTGCGGTACAGCAGGTTGAGTGTGAAGGTCCAAGGTTCGAAAGGCAACGTGCAGGGGCTGATCCGACTTGACTAGTTAAATTTTTCCACCTTCTCGATATCGGAAAGTCGAAGTACGGGCATCCTCCATTCGATTCTGGTTATACTAATAAATTGCCCAGTATACAATTATTAGAATTTTTAGAACTAATGAGAACAGGTTCAAACTTGCTATTAAGAATGAACTCCATGTGATCATCTGCGAAATCTAGAAGCATCGAGAGAGGAACGATAGCGTTGAAGATACCATTCGCAGGGTTCACGATTTCGACATCCTCTCCGGGATAAGTCCAACCGACGTTCTGTAAGCGATTGGAGTCCCAAGTGTTGAGAGAAGTATAGCTGCGTATAGTCGAAGAAATGCCTGGATTCCGTTTTCTGTCTATAGTAATACAATTCATATCCAAGCGAACCTCATTAAACAGATACGCCATGGTATTGTTGGCCAACTGTGGGTTCTCCATTGGGTTTAGTAAGGGAACCTTCTATGTACATATATATATATATATATATATATATATATATATATATATATATATATATATAAATTCTGCTAGGAAGCATATAAAGATCCTCAGCTTGGCATTGCATTCTAATTACGTCGTTTGCATCAGAGCTGATGTGTCGTCAGGTGCTCTTCCTCTTTACTGATATTATCATCAAACGTAACTCCTGTCACATCTAATACGTCTATTACAGAACCTTGAATCCCAGTTCCTCTAGGAATTTCCGATTGGATGATGTTAACAGACTGCGTGTCGAAGACAGAGTAGGTCTTAATCTTGAGAGAAGCTTTTTATTATAGTAATGTCTTTTTAAACTTATCCCCATTTCGCCGTATGCGTAGTCTCACACTGAGAGCTTCATTTCTGAAGTCAACCGCTTCTCCGTTCTGGTCCACCACTCAAATGCTGAGCTGTTCTATGGGATTTGTCTCGATGATTGGTAGATATATAGGACTGGATGGTTCCTGAGAGATATGATAGCCAGGAGGGACCAATGGGGAAAATTCGCAAAGAGAATGACTGCTCTTACCATTGACGAAGGGTCCCGTTGCAAGGCTACACTCGATGCGTATAATTGTTACTTTAAAGATATTCACCAGTTCCTCAGACTCTGTCACTTCATTAGACTTCACCATTCGCTTGTCTGTTAAACCGAGAAGAGAACCATCCGATCTCTCTTGAGTAAAATCTATGTCATAGGGACACTGGATCTCGGCCTTCATCGTGTTATTATTATGTCGTAGATGTCATCAACATCGAGCCTATTCGTTATGAAATTGTTTATATCATCAATTTCATAAGTGCCGGGTGGAATCAAAATTGTTTCAAGCCTTCCACCTCGAATGTAATGGAAAAGGTTATTACTATGATCAATAAAATGTCTCAAAATTATGTAAGCAATCTCGTAAATTTCATTAGGATCCAAATGGAGTGGTGAATTCAGATGATTAGAGAAGCTAGAATCAGATTCGCTCACAGTGATAGTGTAACTCATTTTGACGGTGCAAACAGATCAGTGATACTGTTTTATAGCAGAAACTGAGAGCACAAGTGACCACAAATTATAGAATCAAAGTCCTGATATCTGCGTTTGTTATACAGAATTTTAACGCCTGAAAGGTAAGACTCGATTTCTGCTGGAGGTTTCAAATTGCCAAAACTGTCAAAATAAAAGTCTCATTTTCATCCTTGTGTACAGCAACCTAATGAGTTCCAAGATTATGAGAACTATCTAAGTTCATTACAATCCTCTCTGTACGTCTAGGTTTCAGAGGTAGGATGTCGAGTTTGTACATGCCTCTAAATTTAGGAATATGTAGGCGTGTTACATACCTTTCGAACGCGATACTGTTTAAGGCTTTTTCCAGATATATACAGGTCCCGCCCCAAGTATTTTGGACGTAGATATAAACCTTTACCCTTTCGCTTCCTGCACTTCCCTCCAAGGCTCTTGCCAGCAGCTAAGGTTTCCACGTGTTGATTGTAACGAGCCAGCTCCTTCAACTGTCTCTCGGCAGCATGCCTCTTATTCACTGAGGTAGAGATCTGAGCAACTCCCCCTGCCTAACTAACCGCTGCACCCAATGCAGTTAACAGAGGTATCAAAGGTAAGAAACATCCCCTCGCAGCAGGCGGCAGAATCCTGCTCTTGCCTGTTGTACGTCTCTTGCGCAAACCAGCACCTACTGCAAGCTTCCCCTTCATGAGATTAGTTATAAGTCTAGCAGCAAGGTTTTCACCAAAAGCAGCGTCGGCAGACTGTATCCTTTTCCACGAGATTCTTTCTGCAAACTTTCTCAAAGCAGTGTCCTGATGCGTAGCGTAGGTAATATCGTGATCTCGACACGCGGTATCCAATTCGTTTATAGGCAATTCTCCTCTTTGCAGTAGCAGTTTCGTTCCAGGATCTGTAACCCGGAAGGTGAGCCTCGAACGGAAAAGGATTCATTAAAGAGTAAATAAATTCAGACCCCCCCTTGGAAGACTTCCAAACGCTTCCGAGATTTTGGGAAAAAAAAAAATCTAGTCCATCGACATGGTTACATCAGAAACGGACGTCTGAGATCAAACAAGGGCTTCAAATATAAAAATATCATACGAGGTTAAATTGAGAGTAAAACAGGTTTAGGTCTCGAGTGGAAGGAACACGTGCCCAATAGAAAAGCTGATTACGTTTGCTGGTCCGACCCGAAATTTTAATTAACAGAGCCAGATTACTTATTGCATCTAGGGATGCAGGACATATTGAACCATAATTCTGAAATTAGGAAGATAGTGACAGAGCTGAAAACTTCAAACATCATAACATGATCAGACGTAATATTGCCATGGAGTTACACTGTCCAGCCAGAAGAAAATTTCTTCGCTGAAAAATAGAAAAGGTCTAAATGACTTATTGTAAATAGATCTAATCGAGGTAATACCATATGCAAACGAAAATAAAAATTATAAGTACATTGTTATTGCTGTTCATTTTAATTAAAATGGCTTACGCGCGGCCATTGAAAGACAAGACTGCAGTCAGTGTGACAAAAGCAATGAGTGAAATACTCTCTGATCTGAATACTGTGCCTAAGTACATCCAGTATGACAATGGCAAGGAATTTTATAATAAGCAATTCAGACAGTTAATGCTTAAATACGGAATTAACCACTACAGTACATTTAGCACCGTTAAGGCTACAGGAGCTGAACTTTAATAACACTTAAAAGTATGATGCACAGAGAGATTTCAGCTGTAGGTTCCAACAAATGATTGGCTCTATTGCCTAGGATCTTCCATAGTTACAGTAATAAGTCTGGTTTGGGATCTCGAGCAGTGCGGACATACCTGTGGGAGGCAGGTAGCAGCAGAACAATGGGTGTGGATCTAGTTGTTTACCGGGCGAGGGTAGGAATGTGGTCGGGCAGGCGACCGCGGAAAGCAGGCAGACAGGCGACTGGAGTTACGGAAACTACGAAGAATTATTTTTTTATGGCTTTTGTATTACTAGCCCTGCTTGTGATAGGAGGAGTTGAAATAAATCCAGGACCTGTAGGAGATGAAAGATGTGGAAGCTGCAACAAAGCACTGAGGACCGGACTTCTTTGTGCGCGAGATGGTATCATTTTGGCTGTCAAAAAATTAAGAGAGAACAGAACATTGGTCATGTAAGGACTGCAGGAGAGATGTGACTGTCACCGCAAATGATAAAAAATTGGAGCAGCTGCAGGAGGAACTACAAGGCTTACGCGACAAGCTGAAAACAGCGGAAGATATTATTCGGAAGCTTAAAGAAGAAAACCGCTTACTGAGGGAGACACGGGAAGATGACCTAAAGAAAGAGAAGAACCCATGTTTGATCATCGGCGACTCTATCGTTAGACACGCGGGAACTACAAATGCAAAGGTAGCTGGCATAAAGACTGACGGCCTTCTGAGGGAAATTGAGAAGAAGCGAGAGGAGGAAGAAAGCAACTACCGGACCATCGTATTACACGTTGGAAGTAATGACCTACGAAGGAGTTCTGACTATGTGATGGGAGACATGTATGATTTAGCTAAGAAGACAAAGGTACTGTTTCCCTCAGCAAACATTGTCATCAGTGGAGTTTTGAGGCGACGCGATATCAACTGGAGGAAGGTAATGCAGGTAAACGACGCGTTTTCGTGGGTGGCTGAACGACTGGATGTGCAGTTAGTGGACTCAAATTTGTGGATTGACGACTGGTACTATGGACGGGATGGTGTTCACCTAAACAGAAGAGGAACTTCAAAGTTGGCAGCATTGTTCGCGAGGGTATCCGAGTGGAGCGGGGTCACCGGGCAGCACTGACAACGGATTCGGGGAAGCGACGATTCTCAGGTAGGGGCACATTCCTTAAGGCTGTTACAGGTAAATTGCCGAAGCATCATAAACAAAACATTAGAATTTTGGAATTTAATGGAAATAAGTAACCCAAGTGTGATTATAGGTACGGAGTCATTGCTCAGTGTTGATATGAATGACGCGGAGATATTTAGATCAGATTACAGGGTGTTTAGGCGGGACAGGGAAGGAAGGGGAGGGGGAATTTTTATTTGTACCAAGTTAGAGTTAAGCAGTAAGATATTGTGGGTGGAAGAAGACGTAGAAATGATGGCCATTGAAATTATCGATCACGAAAACGAAGCAAATAACATTACATTAATAGCGTGTTACAGACCACCTGGCGAAACTAACTTTAAAACTCTTCATAAACTAGTGGAAAAAATTTCTTCGGAAACGGGAAAAAATGTTATTTTAGCAGGAGATCTAAATTTGCCAAATGTAAACTGGAATGGGCAGTTATTAGGAGGCGAAGCTCAATGTGTTGTTAACCTTCTGGTTTGGGATCATGGGTTTTCGCAGGTAGTCAAAACAGATACCCGGAAATCGGCTGTACTGGACGTGTTTCTATGCAGACCTGAGTCATTGTTTAGCGCATGTGAGGTTTTTCCAGGTATAAGTGACCACAGCTGTGTGCAATTAGACATAAATTGGAAGGTACGAAACCGGTTTGAAGGAGAGGAAATTATTAGTTTTAACTTCTGCAGAGCAGACGTAGATGGAATTCAGACTTTTCTCAAAAAGCAATTTTGCCTGTTTGTAAAATCTGCAACAAATGTAGATGCAGCATGGGATAGTTTCAAAATACTTATTTCGGAATCAATAAAGAAATACGTTCCATACAAAGTTATCAAACAAAATAATGATCCAGAATGATATACAAGATCCATCAGAATACTTAAACGAAAGTCTAGGCGCGCGTTTCATAAACGGAAGAAGTCAGAATGGCATTTTAACAGATATAAAGAATTAGCTAAACAATTGAAAGACGAAACGTTGCAAGCCCAGGAGCGGTTCTTAGAACAAATTCTTAGCGGGACCAATAATAGTTGGAAATCTTTTTACAATTATGTAAGTAGACGCAGGGGAAATAAACTTGGCATACCAGAACTCAAGGTAAATGGAATTGCCATATTGGACGATAAGGAAAATCGAACGCATTAAATTCACAATTTGTGTCTGTTTTTAACAAAATGGATTATAATTATAAATTGGAAATTGAGGATAGTGGAAATTCCGTTTTTCAAATAATGGCATCCAAATTGCGCAGCAGGATCAGAATGTTGCAAAATCGAAAGTCTAGGGGGCCTGATAATATACCGACCAAAATACTAAAAATTGGAGGGGAATCCATGATTCCGTGCCTAATGCTTTTATTTAATATGCCAATAAATAACTGTGCCTCACCGGAAGACTGGAAAACCGCGATTGTAGTTCCAATTCATAAAGGGGGAAATAAAACAGAGCTAAATAATTATCGACCAGTCAGCCTAACTTCAGTAGTGTGCAAAATGATGGAACATTTAATTGTGGAATACATACGGGAGGAATTAGAAAACAAAAAGTGGTTCAATAAAGCGCAACATGGGTTTAGACCTGGATACTCGTGTGAAAGCCAGATAACGTCATTATTTCAAGATTTAGCAGAGGAGGTGGATGCAGGTGGAAGAACAGATGCAGTGGTGATAGATATTTCCAAAGCTTTTGATGTTGTATCATATAATTTACTTATCCAGAAGCTAACTGCTACAGGAATTGATAAACGCGTAGATCTATGGGTTAAAAAAAATTTGGAAGGAAGATCGCAAAGGGTAAAAGTAGGCAAGGAGCTATCTGAAAGGGGTATGGTAGTCCCGGGAGTACCCCAAGGCTCAGTACTGGGGCCGTTACTTTTTCTTATTTTTGTAAACTACATAACTGTCAATATAAAATGCCAGATAAGGTTGTTTGCAGACGATTGTATTATTTACAATAAAATTAGAAATGTTGAAGATGAGACTGCTCTTCAGGGTGATTTAAATGAAATTAGTGATTAGGCTGCTGCAAATAAAATTAAAATTAACGCTGGCAATAGTAAGTCAATTGCATTTAATAGATCTAGGGAAAAAATTTTGCAGAACTATCACATGGGTGGGGAAAAAATTCCACAGGTGGACAGCTGCAAATACTTGGGAATTTACTTGGCGAGTAACGCTGGATGGGACGAGCAGGTAAATTCTGTATCTAAGAGAGCGTGGAAAACACTGCACTTCTTAATGAGGATTTTAAAAAGGGGGAGTGCAAAGTCCACGGAAATCGCGTACAAGTCCTTAGTGCGGCCGGTCATGGAATTTCGAGTAACTTGTTGGGACCCGTATAGAGTAAATCAAATTGATTCGTTAGAAAAGATCCAGAAAAGGGCTATAAAATTCATAAAAAGGGGTAAATATTTTGGGCCTACAAACGCTGAGGAGATAAAATGGGAGCCGTTGAAAGTTAGGCGTGAGAAACAGAGGTTGTGCGCTTTAGTTAAAACTTACTTGTGCGCTTAAACGCATGGGAGGACGTTACTGACAAACTGGAAAACCCAACTTACTATGCACGAAACGATCATCCGTTCTAAATTAAGGGTAGAAGGTACAGAACTGACGTGGGAAAGCTCTCCTTTGTAAATAGAACCATAAAAGACTGGAATGAATTGCCTGGAGCAGGTTGTCCCATGTCTCTGAAGAAATTTAGGAAAAATCTTGATTTTAATGTTGGATAATTTTTGTAAATATTCCTTAAATGAAATGCTTGTGATTTTATATTGTTGTAAATACAAATGTTAAATTGGTTGGTTATGAAATTAATTAATCTGAATTGAGAGAAAAATTAATGTTTTCATATTTGTGTAAATAACTAGTATATTTAGCTTACAGAGCCATAAACTGGCAGCTGTGATTTATTGTTTATATATCTTGTATACATATATCACTCTGCCACTGGGTGATACCCACTTGCAGAGAAATAAATAAATAAATACATACATACATACATACATACATACATACATACATACATACATACATACATACATACATACATACATACATACATACATACATACATACATACATACATACATACAAGTATCACTCTACCATTCGTATGAAACATAGTGATGTCAGTGACAATTCTTTATTCTTCCCGTCATGGCAGGGAGAAGAGGAATGCCAGGAGATTTAGTGTTGGACACTATGTGAGAGTCTCTAGGCATAAAAGCATGTGTGACAAGGGGTTTACACCAAACTGGGGGACGGAGATATTCCGCACCGTCCCTGGAAGACTACATTTCCACCTACATACTATCTGCAAGATGTTGAAGGATATGATATATAAGGGGGATTATATGGGCACGAGCTATTGAGAACCCGATACCCGGACACCTACCTTGTGGAAATGATGTTGCGTCGTAGTGGTGATAAAATCCCTGTCAAGTGCTTAGGCTTCTCGAAGAGAGAATGGATACCAAGAGACAATAGAGTAAAAAACGTAAGCATTCAGAATAAATTTTCGGAGTCATAAATAATAAATCATAAACAAATTCTTAACATTTCTCTGCTATTCTTCCAAAAAAAAAAGGGGGGGGGGGTTCAGGGGTTTTACTGGAGACACCATTGAGTAAGATAAAATTAAGGGAAGTTGAGATTTAAGTGAGAATTTTTTTTTAAAAAATACATCTTACATTTCAACTATTCTCTTTTTGTTTGTTTACATGTGTTTAAAAATTCTCTCCTATCCTCAATCAAAGGTTTCGGGATGTGTTTTTGGGAGCATAATAAAAAATAGATTCCTAAGAAAAAAAAAATCTTTATTGTATTAATTTTTTCTCTCCTATCCTCCACCATTGAATAATTAAAAAAAAACTATACTATAATGAATATGCACTTATTGTATTAAAATGTACCCTGCTATACTCAACCATACAATAATTAAAAACAGTAAAATTATAACAATGAGTAGTGCAAGTTGCATTTTATATAAACAGTTTCAGGTATTTTACTAAAAATGACGATTCAGAATGTGATTCCGGAATCATGAAAAAAAAAATTATAAAAATCTAATGGAAAAAAGAGTATCTTTTAAACCATCCTTATAATGTCTCTCCTATTCTCCCAACCAAGTATTCGGGGTTTTACTGGAGAAAGGTTTTACATAATAAAGAGTTCATTGACATTTTTTCTTTACTTATTTGAATTTACTATCCTCCATCATTAAGCAAGGCATGATAAGTAATCGTCAAAAGTTATTGAACGCATTGCAGACTTTGAAACACCCTTAGATTTCTTAACCTCCTGACTGTCATATCGAAAAGCATACAATTTGGAATGCAAGCCCGCATATTCGGTCATTACCCTTCCGGACAATTCATCCTTGTAAAGACCCATTATTTTACTCTTCAGCTATGGTATCCCATGTCTGTTATCAGGGAGTAATTGGAGGTGTCAAAGTATTATATGTTGGTTTTCACAACATCGTAAATATCGGTACTGGTTTCAAAGAGAAGTGCGTCTAGCAGTATAATTTAAATCAGATCTTTAAGATTCTTTTTCAGAACATTATAATAAAAATTGTACATTACAACTTTGGAAGGATCAAGAATTGCCTGTCCTATGTAAATGGGTTTAGTCATCTAATTTCTTCTCTTGCCACTTCAATTCCGACAAGATTGTCCTTCAAATATTACAACTCTTTTTAACGCGTGGTGCGATATTAATTTCTGTGCTTGCCTTCAATTTGTACAAAGCCGAATTTCATTATATTTGCGTAAATTTTCATTAAATTTACCATATACGCATGTATTCATCTTTTTTCATAGACTCTGTCCGAATTTTGATTTCTCTTGACAATTTTTTTTTTTTTTTTTTTTTTTTTTTTTTTGCATATAGGTCTATATACATTTTCAACCACTACGATTGCCTGAAACTTACAGCTGCATGAACATGTGGCATTTTCATTCTTAAATGAATACATTGCTGGAGGTTACGATAATGCAATACATACTTCTATTTATTTGTCAGTTTAGGGAGCAGTTTTTTAAACTTGTCATTAAGCTGGGGGTTTTCACTCTTTGGACACAGTAGCAAGTCATTATGTGAGTCATGCAGGTCTCTGGGATAATCAAGTTCTGCCTCGATCGCGTATCCATTTTTTGCATCTGATGAAACATTTAAGAAATCTATTGCATAATTTCACCTCTGGTTAACCAGCGAAGCTCGCCATAAGGAATAAAGTTAGATTGAACATACCAATACGAGTTATTGGTGTCAATATAAGATAAGTACTTAGGGTTATGATTTATTAAAATCATGCATATATTTATTATTCGCCTTCGCGTATCGATTAGAAAATGTACAAAGTCCACCTTTGATTCCAAATTAAAAAAAGTCAAGCATTTCCTTGTCAGTGATTAAATATATGTTTGCTTGCGTAGTTCTTAGCGTTGCATCGAATGCTAAACTCGGTTTTGTGTAATAGTGACATGGATCTAATTTATATAAATTATTACACAATTCTCTGAATTTTCCAAACATATCAGACAATTATAAAGTATCAGTCTTAAGATACAAATCACTGTATTCACCCTGATTTCTAATACTGAAGACTTTTCATATAGTTTGCCCATGCAAACAATCTTCTTGCGTTACCTCATCAAAATCTGCTATATCAGGCAATTTACGTTCTTCTAATTTATCTACACTATTTAGGTATGCATAGGGGAAAACACCTTTGCGCCTCATTAATTGCTGGAATTCATATTTTTCATACTCCATGCTTATGATTTTAAAGTCTTCAGGATTCAGGATATCAGTTAAATTACTTAATTTATCTCTAGAAATCGATATTTATCTAAGAATCTGAAATATATACCCTTTCCATTGGATTTATATCTTACTGAACGACAAATAATTTTTAGATGTCTGTGAAATACAATTTATGTCTTCATTGTCATAAGGAAGGTTTTTTCACAAGGAAATGATCATCAAGCTTGATAGGCAACGAAAAAAGTTAATATGAAATTTGGTAACTTCCTATTTAAATTACACGACCTTTGACTTAGGCCCATGAATATGCCTAATATATGACAATGGTCCCTCGTTCGTGACTTGTCAATATCGAAATATATTTTACATAGATAGAAGTGTTTGGCATTTATAAAATTTAAGTTACCTTCATCAGTCATTTTTATATCCTCAATCTTTGAATTTACATCAATTACTCGGTCACTGATTAGCTGCAATTCTTTGAAAAAATCCTGAAAAGCGTTTGGACCTCCAAAGATTTTGAATTCCGACAGTGAATTGTCATAATGACAGACAAGTTTTAATGCAATTGTTACAGCTTCATGTTTTGGTATTTAACGTATTGAACTACTTTCCACGGGTGGTTGACAAGAATGAACTTTGGTAAGTACAGATTCTATATCTGTATAAATGACATGCGGAACAGGAGTACACTTGGAATTACATTAAATGCAATTGTGTCATTTACACCAATTTCTGGCATTGTAACAATCTGCTTTTTTGAGCAGTTAACCTTATGCTTTTCTAGTGCATTCTAGTTGAGAAATGCTTTAAACACATTTCACAAAATGAGATTTTTCTCTTGCATCGAGTGATCTGTTTGGCCAATAGCCTGGATAGATCATTTATTAGACAATAGTGTGATCTATTTCCTTTGGAACACGAAACAGATTCACATGATGCTCTTTACGTTTAGAAGTTTGATAGATCCGAATAATTTATCCATTATCTATGCCATATACCATAACGGAATTACTTTCATTCTGATTTTCGAATTGTTCTATTTTTTCGAGCGAAAGGGAAAGATTATCATCCTAAAACAAATTCTTGAAACAATTCCCATTTTGTATATAAACTCACTCGTCTTTTGTTTGTTTTCACTGCATACTTTGACGCTAACAGACAATATGCAAAGAATTTACTATCCGAATTTCGTGTGTTAGTTACAGCTTTTTTGTTTTTATATGAAATCGGGGTGTTTCATATAGCATTCTGCATTTAACACGCAATACTGACAGGCATTTAAAATTAGACCACATATTTGATATAGAAATTTTGAACTACATTTTGATTCAAAATTATCGATACATGCAAGCATGAGATGTTTCATTTTATTCTCGTACAGTCACGATCAGAAGAATCAAGTAGCGCCGATATCAATCTTTAGATACGCCACATGCCTACCGCAGAGACACCTGAGAGCGCCTTACGAACTAGCAGGGAGATGCTCCGGTGGCTCATAACCAGCACAAACCAAATATTATAAACCTGATGACAGATGGTCCAAATCATATGAGGAAAACTTTTCCCAATTGAAGCAGGACTGCCAACATGTCTACGCTAGATCCTGAAGATTCCTTCTCGGTTAAAGGTGTTACGGTAATGCAATACATGCTCTCTTACTGGCTTTTCAACTGTACCGCTTTCAACGGTACTTTAATGCATAAAGGTTATAAAACAAAACAAGTACTCAAATTGAAAAACGAAAGAGAAAGCCTAGATTTTCACATTTCATTAACAATAATCATATTCTCTCCCACATTTGCATTGTTAAGGTCATCACTGCGTACCAGGTGAATATGGCACCTTGTGTGCCAGTGTGACACTCTGGATTGCGTTACATACGGAGCTTCGTCCACTCACATTTATCTTTTGATTTCATATCAATTATTTTAAAAATTCATCCCACCCATCTATCTACGGTTCTGTAATTTTAGATGTCAGAAATTCTCCAAGCTGTTTCACTACTACAGAAATGAGATGGAAATCAATACTGCTGGACAAAAGTTCCGTATCGGAATTAACAATGCAACTAACTGAATTTCATTTTATTCCACTCAGAAATTACATTTGTTTAACTTGTGCTGAATATACTAAGTATATTCTGGTACCAGCTCTGAATTTTGGTTACTTACATTTAAAACGTTTCTAACACACACGACGCTAGAACAAGAACTAAAGTTTGGTTAGTTATACATCTTTCTAATAGACATACAACGGCGCTTGATATTAAATACAGCATTACGGCATAACCATTTCGGTGCAATTAATTTTACTACGCAATCATAGCGGTTCTTCCATATTTGGTTTTTCATAACTTTAGCAAATACTACGGCCCCCTTCATCAGATATGTTCGTTTTTTCACAAAAGTAAATAAATAGCCATGTTGTTTTAGGAGCGCATGAAGGGCGTTCTCGCATAGAGGGTATGAAAATAATATTAAGTCATACTATGCTACCATGCTCATTTGCTGTTTAGAGGTAATAGCGGCCATGCGTCCAACTCACAGAGCCCACCTCAGCAATAATTGTAAACTTATGGGCCAATATTATAAATGCTATTTCAATGCATCTGTAGAAATTGAGCTGGTATTGTGTTTCGGTTAAGTAGTGTAGCAGAAGTAAGAATGACTCCAGTGTTGAGTACTCTACTTACAAACGTAACCTTAATTAGCAAGGATACACACATCTGATTACTATAGCTGAAGTCGTTGAAACGCGACACTAACAAATGGCTAAGGAGTCGGAAAGTGGATCGAATCCCTTTGAGTGCTATTTTTTTTTTCAACGGAACTGCTTATTTATGTAACTTATGCAAAATATAGCATTTTACAGTTTAATGGAGCCTCTTTCTGATAAGAGAAACAAACTTAGGAAACATAGTAGCAAATTAGAAGGCTTTTTACTTCGCATAGCGTTGTAATATTGCCGTCCTCTCACATACAAACGCTTCAATACCGTTGAAAATTTACAACTGAATGTTTTATAAAATATTACTTTCAAATGCTGCAAATAAAACAGGAAATTACGCCTACCTCAACTGTCAATAATTGCTCCCAAAATTAATAGTATTTTCTATCAGTATCCACATTCAACGGCATCTGCATAAATCTCGAATGTTTTACCATGCTAAAGAAATACTTCGGTCATGCATTGTTAATGTTTACATTAATCCACAGTGGATCTAAGGAAACATTATCTCTTCATGTTATAAAGTCTCGCTTGACAAGAAGGACATTAAAATGTTTCAGGTACAAGACACGAAAATACTTTTTTTTTTTAGAAATTTTGAGAGAGCTCAGCATAAATATATTCCTTATATAGTTAATTGGGCAGTTGTGCAACACAAATATAATACTATGTGATAATAGGACTCATAGTATTCAAAGCACATATTATAAAGAACAAATTAATAACATAAAATACGGCATTAATGGTTAAAAAAGCATTCCTAAAAGTACCGGACTCCAGCGAATAAAATAAGAATATAAAGTGTAGTTGCTTTTATAATTGAAATAGAGAATCAGTATCGAAATTAAACATGCTTATATTACTAAAAAGAAACGGAATAGTATCAAGTAGAACTTATATCTCACCCATCATTCTGTCTGTAGTATTTTTCTCCTGCTGTTACATGTCGCAAGCTGTACTCTTTTGTGGTTCTCAATGGGTATTTATAATCTCGTAGCTGACCTACTTTCCGCTGTACCCACCCCTTTCCACACAAATCCTTCTCGCATTATTCAATTCATTATAAACTCTTTGTTTTTTGTTGTACTACAGATTTTAAAAATTAACATTAGTTTATATAGCACCTTTTTTCGTAAATGAGTTTGTTGGTGGGAGACAAAACAATGCTTCACCTCATTTCACACGATGCCTTCCGGGAGTTTTGAAAGTCTTGTGCTCGCAGATGTGACACCATAACAATTATTTTACCAATATAGACGGGAGAGTGGTGGGGATTTGAACGTTTTCATTCTTTCATGATAACCTCATTACACGCTGCCTTTTCTGAAGTTTTAAACATTTTGTTTAAAATCTTGTTCGACGACCTCGTTACTCTAGTCTCACATATCCACATGTATACACTCATTCTAATACTCTCTTTGGAAGTTTTTTATACGCTTTCACTGTCAATAGTCTTTTCTTCTTCTTGTTCTTCTTTTTTACCCTCTCCGCTACCTCATCCTATACGATCACATTCTTTTTTCTCCCGATATCTCGGATTCCCCGTCACGTATAACTCCACCGTTTTTTTAAATGTGAGGCTTTACGGTCACATATTTTTCCCTTCCTCTATCTTATCCCATATGATCACACCAACTTTCTTTTTTCCCCCGATACCTCGGATGCCCACCCCGTCACGTGTAACTTCATTATGCATTCACACATAAATATATTGCCGTCTTTCAAATATGGGGCTTTGCGGTCACACGTTTTTCTCTTCTTCTACCTCATCACATACGATCACAAGAACCTCTTTCTTCCCCGATACCTCGGAATCCTGCCCCGTAACGTGAAACTTCATCATGCACTCATGCGCAATATATTGCCGTCTTTCAAATATGATGCTTTGCGGTCACATATTTTTCGATTTCAGAAGCCTTACTTTTTTCCTACTTATATTATGTAATATTTATATATTTTATATTTTCATATAATCTTACATATAGCCTCATGGTCTCAGCACATTTATTTTCTCACAATAAAATAAATGGACATAAATCCCTCTACACATCATCGTGCGCACTCGGCAGTTTTCGTCGAAACTCGGCTTGGTATTTCAAAAGGTGGAAGCAAAAGAAAAACAAACCTCAATACCTACCACGGTGAACTCTTATAGTAATTCTGACTGTGTTATTATTTATAGTTCATACCTTTAAGATCCTATCTTCTTGCTTGTTTATCGTTAATAATCCTTATGTAATTATTAGTGTATTATTTATTTAAGTTTATACTGTAAAACCCACTTTGTAAATGAAAAGTCGCTAAAAGACCTAGAAGTTAGGCGACTATAAATAAAAAATGAAAAAAAAAAAAAAAAAAAAAACCCCCAATACCTTAACCACGATTCTTCAAATCTGCGGTTGTTTTTGAACGATGATACCTGATATGGCTGACACGATTAATAGTATTCTTTTCGACTTATGCGATTCTTTTTTATCGATCATGTTGAACACGATTCTCGCAATTCTTTTTGAACAATGAATCATGTTGAGACCAACGTTTCTCGCAATTCTTTTTGAACTACGATTAATGCCAAGTTTGACACGATTCTTACGATTTTTACTTTCTCTATACGTGCTATGTACATAGTGTATATTGAAGGTATTATAATGCACCCAAAAATTCGATACCGATATTTCACCGGAAATACATGTTTTGAGACCTCCTGAATCCAAAAAAGCATTTTTAGAAAAATGTCCCTGTGTGTGTGTGTATGTGTGTCTGTGGGCAGCATAGCTCAAAACGAAAAGTCCGTTAAAACCAAACTTGGTATTTAGGTTTCGTATCTTCCAAGGATGCGACACGAAGATTTTCAAGAAAATCCCCACACTCCCAACTACCCCTTACATGGATTTTTTTCGAAACTTTTTATTTTCTAAAAAATAGCTCTAACGATTTTGATTAACATATCGTATATTAAAGCTATTTACCTGACAAATAAAGTGTACCTATATCTTGAATTTTCAGGGAATAGCCTCTGAAGACTCTGGATGAATTTTGCATAAGTTCTAAACCGTAAGAGATGTACAAAGACTTAACACACACAAAATGTAGAGCATTTTAAAACACACAATTTATGTTACATACATTTTTTTCGTGGAGTTGATCGTTTTTGAGATATTCCTTGTTTTTGCTTTCAGCTTTGAAAAACTTATACTTTTCTCATACAGGAATTTACCAACTGGTGTCTATATAAACAAACGAATAGCAGTCACAGAGCAACCAGCTTTTGGCTTTCACTTTAACCAATGGTGTTCCCTTATTTCGCTCCTACTTACAATAAAACAAGAAATAAGACTATTTCTGCTAATTTTTCTCGATTAGCATAAAAGAATAAGCTTATTAACAATAATTTGTTACAGAGATATAGAGAAGGTCATATGAAAGGAACACATCAGTTCTTATTTTAAATCAGATTTATTTATTTCCTTGTAGTAGTTCATAAGAACGCTTAGTTCATGAATCGCTCACGCTCAGCATGCGCTCAGCCGTCGCCTGCGGTATTATACAAGGCCTTAGAATGAAGTGATTTTTCCGTTAAAAACTGGCAAATTGTAATAGTTCTGCAGCTGCCGCAAGATGTCAGGTGTTATCCCTGGCCTTTTATAACGCGTTTAAATGACATTAAGTTTCAAAATTAGGCAATTAACACTAGAAGAAATAGAGTCCGACCAAACAAAAGGATTTTACCACATTTATATCATTAATAGAATATTTATGATGAAAAAATATGTATATTAAGCCTAATAAAACATAAATTTCTGCATTCAAGTACATTTTCGGTTAAATTGCGGTTAGATAGTGTAATAGGCTTACGAAAAAAGGCTAACGTTTAAGTCAGATTTTCTTAAACTATAGCATATAGCTGGACTGCCTCGAGTGGTCAGCGAGCGACTTCTCCCCCCGGAGGTCCCGGGTTCAATTCCTAGCTGGGGCTGGGAGGGTTTCTTTAACTATCCCCACAGAGTCTGGAAGTGAGAGTCAACACATCTCTGCAACAAATTATTGTTTAGAAGCCTATGTTTCTATTTAATTCATGCTAATTGAGAAAAGGCTGCGCCGTGGCCGAGAGGTTAGACCACTCACCTCTCACCTAGACTCCCGCGTTCGATCCCAAGCGACCGCATGGGAGATTTGTGGGTTTTCTCCGGTTTTCCACGACATTGCATTCTACCGGTGCTCCATCTTCATTCCATGTATCACCAGTGTCATCGCCTAGTGTCCACAAGTATTAAAAGCAGGCGTTAAACACTACAAAATAATAATCGGGGAAAAAATTAGCAGAAATAGTCTTATTAGAAGCGAAATAAGGGAGCATAGGTTAAAGTGATAGTCAAAAGCTGGTTACTATGCAACTGAAGTTCCTTTGTTTGTATAGACAGGAGTTGACAAATTCCCGCTTGAGAATAGTATACGTTTTTTAAAGCTGAAACCATTACTAAGCAATATTCCAAAAACAATTAACTCCACGAAGAAATGCATATGTCAAATTGTGTGTTTTCACGTGCTCTGCATTTTTTGTGTGGTAAATATTTGTTCTCTTACGGTTTAGCAGTTATGCAAAATTCCATAAAATTAATTCAGAATAAAGTAGCCATCAGAGGCAATTCCCAGAAAATTCAAGATATACATTTTATTTTTCAGGTAAATATCTTTAATATACGATATTTTAATCAAAATCTTTCGATCCACCTTTGAGCTAAACAACATTTTTGAAAAAAGTTCCATAAATATGTCGTGTTATTTATGGACGCTCTTTAACTGGTGTGGTTCTCAGCGTCCCATTCTATATTGGGCGTAAAAGACCGCTTAATTTTGCTCAGAGGCCTCTCAATCAGGCTTGAGGTAAATCTACCACACGGGACCAAATGGCTTTACTTCCCTTCCGAAGGAAGCCATGCTAAAAAAAAAAAAAAGCCATCGTCCTTCGCCGGGTTTGAACCCACGACCTTGGGCAACCAGTACACCACGGAGGGCGAGAAAAAAAAATACAGTTCCATGTAAAGGGTAGTTGGGTGTGGGGAGAAAATCTTCTTGTCGCAACCTTAGAACTTAGATACCAAGTTTGGTATTCAACGGTCTTTTCGTTTTTGTGCTATGCTGTCCACAGACATACACGGACCTTTTTCTAAAAATGTGTTTTTTATTCAGGGGGATGGAAAACATGTATTTCCCGTGAAATCTTGGTATAGAATTTTTGGGTGGAATGCAATACCTTCTCTATACACTATGTACATAATATGTGTTGAGAAAATATTAAAAAAAAATAGTGAGGCCCTACATAAAGAGTCTTCAGACAACGAATTGTTTCTAATGAAAAGCCCCAATATCATCTTAGACGTTAAAGGAGGCTATATAAATGAAACAATAAAAAAAAAAAAAAAAAAAAAAAAAAAATCTGATGTGTTCCATTCACATGACTTTCTCATCTCTATGACAAATTGTTAGAAAGCTTATGCTTCTATTCACTTCATGCTAATCGAGCGAGAAAAATTATCAGAAATAGTTTCATTACTTGCTTCCTTGTAAGAAGAAGCGAAACAAGGGAATACCATAGGTTAAAGTGATAGTCAAAAGCTGGTTGCTATATGAATAAAATTGCTTTGTTTGTAAGGACAGGAGTTGACAAATTCCCGTATAAGAAAATGATACGTTTTTAAAGCTGAAACCAATAACAATGAATATCTCAAAAACGATCAACTCCACGCAAAAAATGTATACAACATGGATGTTGTATTTTAATGTGCTCTACATTTTTTCTGTGGTAAGTTTTTGTCCAATTCTTACGATTTAGCAATTATGCAAAATTCCGTAAGATTCATCCAGAACAAAATTGTGTTCAAAGACTATTCCCAGAAAATTCAAGATATACATTTTATTTGTCAGGTAAATATCTTTAATATACAACATTTTAATGAAAATCGTTAGTGCCATTTTTGAGAAACTCATATTTTTCGAAAAAAGTTCCATGTTAAGAGTAGTTGGGGTGAGGGGGATTTTCTTGAAAACCTTCGTGTCGCATCCTTGGATGATTTAATTTATATATGTTCGCTTTATTCTTGAAAACAAAAATAAAAACCATAAAAACCACACTACCACAAAATATGCCACAAATTAGCGTATACTTCCATTAATACACATGATGAACGACAGGGAAAATACCTGACATCTAGCGGCCAAGTTAGAACTGCATCTATTGTAATACCTTTGCAGACGGCATTCTACGGCCTTGTATAATGACATAGGTTACGGTTCAGCTGTTGGTTGCTTAACAAATGAGCTAGCAGTATCTGAGGCCATATTTTAAAATTGTATTGGAATTATGCGAATGCCTATTATGGTTTAATCCTGAAGTTCACAATATCCAGCGTTAAACGAATTCGGATATTGCTAAAGATAAGCAATCAACATGATCATTAATTCCCATGAAGTACAAAAAGAAGTGGATTCCAATTTCTTGAGCGCTTATCCTCATTATGTCTTACCAAGTGTTAACTTGAATGAGAGTGTGGACCTATCAGATTGTGCGTTAGAAGATCCCCAAAAATGTTTGGCATATTCTTGTTCCTTACCAGTGCCAGCTATACCAACATATGGTGAGTGTAGACGCAGTGTTCAAGAGTAGTTTTGGTAATACTTCCATACCTGATCCAGGTTTGGTAGTTCTGTTATTCTGCCATTAAGAGCCGCTTAGTAGTTACTGGTCTCAGCCTCAAAGCCTAGCCAGGGGATTTGTGGAGCTGAAACCTCAGCAATCTAGCGGATTTAAAATCTGAATATGTTAATGTCTTCAACACACTCAAATCTGGATTGCTGTAGAAGCTTTATCGTATTTTCTAATATGTAAGCGTTGAGGAATGTGGCAGTCCTGCGCGAGGATATTATTGCGCAGCGGTAAAAACACCAAACGAACTAATAATATTACGTTTGTCATAACTATGTTTAAGCACATTTCACTTTTAGGAGTTTCGGATAATTTAAGGGTGGCTCTAAGCTGCCAGGCGTAGCTGAGGTATGTTTTTGGAAATAGAAGAGTGAAGCAGAGGAATCATGACAAAGTAGCTGAGAACCAAGTGTAGCACATTTAAAACCCCAATAATTTGTTACATATATCACACTTATCCTCAACAATGTGCGTCTCCTCAGCATCATTATTACATATATCACACTCATCCTCAACAATGCGCGTCTCCTCAGCATCATTATTACATATATCACACTCAACCTCAACAATGTGCGTCTCCTCAGCATCATTATTACATATATCACACTCATCCTCAACAATGTGTCTCCTCAGCATCATTATTACATATATCACACTCATCCTCAACAATGTGCATCTCCTCAGCATCATTATTACATATATCACACTCATCCTCAACAATGCGCATCTCCTCAGCATCATTATTACATATATCACACTCATCCTCAACAATGTGCATCTCCTCAGGATCATTATTACATATATCACACTCATCCTCAACAATGCGTGTCTCCTCAGCATCATTATTACATATATCACACTCATCCTCAACAATGTGCATCTCCTCAGGATCATTATTACATATATCACACTCATCCTCAACAATGCATGTCTCCTCAGCATCATTATTACATATATCACACTCATCGTCAACACTGTACGTCTCCTCAGGATCAGTCGCCCTCCGTGGTGTAATGGTTACCATGCTAACTTCATATACCCAAGGTCGCGGGTTCAAACCCGGCGGAGGACGATGGATTTTTTTGGGCATAAAAATCCTTAGCATGGCTTCCTTCGGAAGGGAAGTAAAGCTGTGGGCCCCATGTCGTAGATTTACGGCACGTAGAAGAACCTCAAGCCTGATAAGAGAGGCCTCTGAGCAAAATTAAGCGATCTTTCACGCCCAATATAGAATGGGACGCTGAGAACCAAAGCAGTTAAAGAGCGGCCATAAATAACAGGCCATTTCATTTCATTTTCCTCAGGATCATATTACGATGCCAACTCTTAACCACACCCTGCTGTGTGTAACTTTTATTTTTAACAGCACATCATTGTTTTTACTTATTGTTATTGAGTTGCTATGATGTTTTTATATTAATATGAACATAAAATTATGTAATTTGCATTACAATTACAATACAATGTAACATTAAATTTGTTTTTCAGTTATACACTATACACTCTTTTAAATTTTAATTCTTAATGTTTAAACTGTATACATTTTATAATATTTCATGGAGCTGTAACCCATGCCATATCAATGCCCAGTTTACTTTCAGAGTTTTTTTTTTTTTTTTTACATTTTTTGCAAATACGTTAAGGATGTATATACAAGGTGTGTTCAAAAATAAACTGAACTTTTGTTTTATCAGCTTTACTGCTAATGGTTCAACATTTTAAGTAAGCACTATCCCTTCAAAATATTCCAGTCTACTGTCAATACACCGTTCCCATCATTTTTTCCATTTTTGGAATATCTCCAGGAACAGATTTTGTGGGATGGCATGCAGGTCTCTCATTGCTAGTCCTGAATCTCCTGTATGGTTTGGAAACTACATCTCTTCAACGTTTTTTTTTCAGTTTGGGAAACAGGAAAAAGTCTGCTGGAGCTAGGTTCGGAGAATACGGTGATGGGGCACAATGGGAATATGGTGTTTTGCTAGATAACTGCAGACAAGGAGTGACGCATGAGCTAGCACATTGTCATGATGTGACATGCAGTTCTGCCTTTCCCACAATTCAGGCTTCTTCCTGCTCACAGCATCCCTCATGCGTACTAGGATTCCCTGCTAGACAAAGGAGTTTACCGTCTGACCATGTGGCACAAATTCATAATGGATGTTGCCTTGTAGTCAAAAACCTTCAACCAGCATCACTTTGGCCGACTCATTCATGCTTATTTTGGACGAGGTGACCATTTGTCCACCCACTGCGACGACTGCATCTTTGTTTCAGCACCATAGCCATACACTCATCGCCTGTAACAATGTTCTTAAGAAAGTTTTTATTGTCATTAACAGCAGCAAGCAGTTCCTCGCTCATTGAAACACGGGTCTGTTTCTGATCTTCAGTCAACAAACGCGGTAAGAATTTGGCACTGACATGACGCATCTCCAGTTTTTCACTCAAAATTTGATGGCATGATCCTATGCTGATGCCCACCTTGTCAGCAATTTCCTGAACAAATAAAAAACAATTTCTGGAAATCACAACATGAATTCTATCCCCATGGCCATCATTGGTTGATGTGGAAGGACGTGTGCTTGGCTAAGCGTTTGCCATGTTTCTGTGAAAGTTTTGCCAAGTTTGTGGCAAAATTTCACACACACACACACACACACACACACACACACACACACACACACTTGTTACTTTGTCAATAATCCAATGAGCTCACTTGCCACTATGGGTGCTCAGTAGCTGCAGCTCACTCTGCTGGTTGGCACACTATTTCAAAAGTTGGGATTCTTTTTGAACAACCTCATGAGATACACAAATAGTACATACTTCTTGTTTTAATACATATCAATAATATTTCATATAATAATAGTTTCACAGCATAAATATAGTGATACACTCTTTCTTGTATTGAATATTATCACATAGCATTCTCATAACGCTTTGCCTCTTTTGAGGTCATGAAACATTTTCTTTGGCATGCTCTCTTTTTCATTTGCTATTGAGGTTATAGCAGTTACATTACAGATCTCTCACCAATAAATATGCAGTTAGCAAGAATTATTAGTTATGGTTAAGCAAATTCTGTGTCAGTTTTCATACTTTATCTAACGTAGGGGTGATAGAGATACTTACTATACGTGAAAATGCAAGCTGCGGATAAAATAATTGTAGGGAAGCATATGTTTATAACCTCTACAGCCAGGCTTCACTTACAGCTCTGTTGTCACCATCACTTATAATCCCAACTAGTAGCACGGAATTGCCACCCACACTTATTAAACTTCCCTCTTGTAATACTGCAGAATGGAGGTGGTTACCTGGACATTTGGTTATTGCTGCAAATGAAAAAGTTGATGATGAACAACTTCTTTATATGACTGCCTGATTTTTCTGCTGCATAGAAAAGAATTTTTAACAAATTTTTGATCTATAAAATTATAGTGCTTATTTTATTAAAAAATATAGGCAGGTTACAGCAATCAAATTCACTCTAGCCAAGAAAAAATCTTGTTGCATTCATACCTTTAACTTATAGTTACTTCTTGATAAGCATAGAAACAGCAAATTTGACTTAAAACATGTTTTCTTTAGAAATTTAACCCAGAGAAATCTAAAAGGCTCTGAAAATATGTGATAGAGAAACATATTCTGCACAGGCTATTGTGTTCAAAGCTGAAAATTATAACAAACACTTACACCATGTTATTTTAGCAACTTGGTGACTTCAGAGTAGAAAAGGATGAAGCTACTAGCAACACTTATACATTAAGTAGACCACAGATATTCCGCTTACCTCCAAACTGTGTTTTTAAGATTGAGACAAGCTGTAGTTAAAACTTTTTAATTTATATTCATTTCTGATTTGATGTGCCAGAAATGCAGTTTTTACTCCTGAGGTGCCATTTTTCCTTAAAAAGCTACAGTTAAAGCAGAAATATATTCCTCTGAAACAGATTATTCTAAAACTTTCACTTATAATGTGCTTTCTGGAGGAGTGCTTATGCAAATGGAACAATCATCTTTGAAAGTACATAGGATTTTGATTGTTGCAATAAAACATTATTGTAGAGAAACAAAAGATATATGTTGACAAATACACGGAAAAGAATATTTGCTTAATGAAAAATGCCTATTTTCTCCCAAATCATTATACAGGTGCTTCTGGTGCGATAAGATTTGTTTTTGCACATTTTGCCAAATGTAACAGATATATTTGTGTAAAATCACTTGTTTTTTTGCATTATTTGTGAACTGTTATACCAATTAACAATGTGTGATACATACAGTTGGGGCTGCACCGCTTGAAGATCCTGCCTTAACTCTCGTGAAGGAAAAGCTTGACTGGAAACATGATGTTAAACTGCACACAGACTATTTGATTAAAGCAAAGAAGGGTAAGTGTTTAATTTCAGCTTTGCATGTGTTTTAGTTTTATATTATCTCTACACATAGTATGTCGTCCTCCGTAGTGTACTGGTTACCATGTTGACTTCATATACCCAAGGTCGTGGGTTCAAACCTGGCGGAGGACGATGGATTTTTTCAGGCGTAAAAATCCTTAGCATGGCTTCCTTCGGAAGGGAAGTAAAGCAAAGCCGTGGGTCCCATGTCGTAGATTTATGGCACGTAAAAGAACCTCAAGCCTGATTGAGAGGCCTCTGGGCAAAATTAATCGGTTTTTCATGCCCAATTTAGAATGGGACGCTGAGAACCACAGCAGTTAAAGAGCTTCCTTAAATAACACAACATTTTTTTTTACACATAGTGTAGAAAAGGCATTCTATTGCACCCAAAAATTTGATACCAAGATTTCACCAGAAATATGTGCTGTGAGACCCTCTGTTTCCAAAAAAAAAAAACATTTTTAGAAATGTATCCATGTGTGTGCGCGTGTGCATGTGCACAGCTCAAATACAAAAAGCCTGTTAAATACCAAACTTGGAATTTAAGTTGAGTATCTTCCAAGGATGCGACACAAAGATTTTCAAGAAAATCCCCCCACCCCCAACTCCCCTTTACATGGAACATTTTTTGAAAATTTTGGTTTTCTCAAAATGGTTGTAATGCTTTTGGTTAAACTACCATACATTTAAGATATTTTTATGACAAACAAAATGTATATCTTGAATTTTCTGGAAATAGCCTCTGAAGACCTCTTCATTCTGTATGACTTTGTATAAGTGGCAAACCGTATGAGATAGACAAACTTACTGAACACAAAAAAGTAGATCTCATTAAAACACAATGGTATGTGCATTTTTTTTAATAGAGTTAACTGTTTTCAAGATATTCTGAATTATTTGTTTCAATTTTTAGCTATTTAAACTTTTCTCAAACGGGAAGACATTCTGCTTATTTCTCGTTTGTTTATTCTTCTTGAGATGCCAGCCAGATTAGTGTTCCATTAATTTCCAAGCTTTCAACAAGGTATTCTATTACCATCATCAGGGAACTGGAGGCAAGCTCAATGATGATGGTGATGGAGTATGTTGTTGGAAATTAATCCAACTCTTACCTGGGTGACATCCTGAGAAGAAATCATTAATAACCAGTGTCAGGAAAGCTTCAAGTCCTGCATCACATAGTGACGGGCTTTTAAAGGACTTAACTATCACTTTAGCCTGTGCATTCCCTTATTTCCCTTCTACTTACAATGAAGCAAGTAATAAGACTAATTCTGCTTATATTTATCTTGATTACCATGAGGTAATAAAAGATTAATCTTTTGAAAAAAAGTGTTGTTTGTGGAACACTAAAGAAAGTCAGTTTTGACTTTAAAATTGCTCCGACTTTGATTAAAATACTGTATTTTAAAAATATTTACATCCAAGTAAAATGTATATCTTGAATTTTCTGGGAATAGCCTCTGAAGACTTCTTTATTCTGTATGAATTTTTCAGAATTTTGCATAACTGCTAAACTATAAGAGAAAGACAAAAACTTACTACACAAAAAATGTAGATCTTGTCAAAATACACAGTTTGTCCTGTTCATTTTTGTTGTGGAGGTAATCATTTCCCAGACATTCCTTGTTATTGGTTTCAATTGTAAAGTACTTATACTTTTCTCATACAGAAATTGCCCATTTTTCATTTGTTCTACTCGTGGCCAAGCAGAGAAGCAAA
This sequence comes from Hymenopus coronatus, assembly GCA_030762935.1. Lineage (NCBI taxonomy): Eukaryota > Metazoa > Arthropoda > Insecta > Mantodea > Hymenopodidae > Hymenopus > Hymenopus coronatus. The sequence goes on from CM060891.1 coordinate 101,528,313, forward strand.
TTGCAATGACAATTGCATAATGACAGCTTTTAAAACATTTGATTATCGCTTTAACCTAGTGTACGTATTCTCTTAGTTCCCTTCTATTTATAAAGAACTAAGTAATAAGAACATTCTGCTAATGTTTATCTCGATTAGCATGGTGTAGAAAGAAGAATAATCTTTTGTTAGAACAGCTAGAGAAAGTTATGTGAGTGTAACACATACAATTTTTTCCATAAGCATAAGAAACTTAATTTTAAATGAAACCCTCCATTTTAAATTCAACATTGACATTATAACATTTGAAATTGGACTAGTTAACCCTGTTGTATTCTAAATATTTCTTCAGAAGGGTGTTATATTGAGAAACTTTATATTGCAAATAGTGGGTTGCATTTTATTGCTTGGTTTGAGTTTTATGCAGACCATGTATTCTGGGTGTATTCTTGTTAAAGGTCATCCCAAAACTTATTGAACTAACCATTTGGGAAAGTTGCATATTGTGAAGAATGAAGAGTCAAAATAACAACAATTAAATGTAACACAAGGCTGACAATGCTGAGGAATTGCAGCACGGCATAGGTGCATTCCTGGTTATCTGTATGTCACACCTAGATGAGCATTAAACATGAGGTTGTAGGATGATAACTTCCTTCTTCTTCATTCTCAATACAGATTCCAGTAATTTCTCCAGGCACACTTCAGCCTGAGCTTATTGTGCTCTCTATATCATTTAGAGCCCACCTATTACACTTGCTTCCCTTAAAATGGAGGCAGCTTTGCAATGAATATGGACGATATTTCTTCTGGTTCTATGAACATTTTTCGAAAAGCGTTGCATCTCCTGTGAACCAAAGCTTCTCAGGAGCATAAAATATGCTCCTTCCTGCATAATCTGCAGTCTAAGTTGTCCTGAAGCACCCCAATTGTGTAAGATGTTTTTTCACAGGGGCATGCCCTATGAGGAAAGAAGGAATTGTTCTCATCTGAAGTCTGCTACATTTTAGCAGGCTCTCATCTCTTTTGTTACATGGCCTTTTGATAAATGGTTTCCTGTGTCTTGTTTCCTGGGGTTTTACGCCAGGTCTTATGTAGTTCTCTTTCGGACCAGTTTTTTGGTAGCTTGTCTAATTAAACACCAAGATGTTCCAAGAGCCGGCTCTGGCCCAATAAATTGGGAAGCTGCTCCTTGTCTTGAAAATTCGTCAACTTTCTCATTACCCTCTATGCCCTTATGGTACCCAGATGAGCTGTTCTGCCAGGTCATTGAGCATATTTAGGCAATTTTGAAGCAGTCCTGATGATACCTTAAGTGCAGCCTGGCTGCTATCTGAGGATCTGTTTACCAACGTATCTTCTTATATTCTCATGAATGCATAGAATAAAGCATAGATTTCTGTTTCAAACAAAGTAGTATATTTATCCAAGGGAAAGGATCCTTTACAGCTTGGTCTTATGCCATGTACTCCAGAACCAGTTCCTTATCCATCCTTTGTTCCATCTGTAAACCACATCTCAGGCTTTACCAGAGTGTTATTCTTCCAACGTTCGGGATAATAATGATCTCAAAAGTTTTTATCAAAGTGTTTAGTTGGAGTTATACAGTCTGAGTGCATTTCTAAAGATGCATCTTCTATATACTTCCTAATTTTCAGCATATGTGATTCTGTTTCAGAAACTCTCAGTTGCTTTCCATGTTGCAGTCTATAGAGTGCCGTTCTTGCCTCCTTCATAACAAATTAAGTGCAATGGAGTCAGGTTTAAGAGTGTCTCTATTGCTGCAGTTGAGGTTGTCTTTGTGGCTTCTGTAACAGCCTTGCAAGCCGCTCTTTGGACTTTATTTAGTTGGTTTTTGGAGCCTGTTTGAAGGACTTTAGGCCACCAATCAGCTCTCCCTAGGTTATAGATGGTATGATTATACTGGTGTACATCCAAAGGATCATAGCAGGTCTTAATCACTATCTGTTCCCATGTGTGCGTCAAACTACTTCAAAAGTTATTTTTGCACATTTTATTATTTTCTTAAAATGCTAATTCCAGTCCATCCTGGTATCTAAATAGATTCGGTATTTGACACCATCAGATATTTTGATTTCTTTACCTTGAAATATAAAGGTCCTCAACCCTTTATATTTTTCTTCTTGCTAAAAGGCACTATGACTGTTTTCCAAGTGCTAATGCCTAAACCCTCATCCTCAGTCCATTTTGTCACAGTGTTCATGGGCAACTGCATGACTCTGACAGTTGCTGTGAATTTTCCATGAATCATAATGACAGTATCATCAGCATAGCCCTTGATGTCAATGCCTAGGCTGCTTTCTATATTAAGCAGCCCATCAATCACTAGGTTCCACAAAGCTCCACCCTGCGGACATCCACTCATGAACTTAGCAGCTAAGCTGCTACCATGAGGCTTGTATGGACTATTCTGCCTTTCAGCATACATTGATCCACCCGATACAGATTTCGTCAGCGCCATGCTTTCTTGCAGCAATAGTTATGGCATTAAAGGAGGAATTATCAAAGGCACCTTTATTATCAATGAAGGCTTCTAATGTTACCTCCTCTTCCTGTATGGTCTTTTTTAGTCTATGTACAATCTGGAAAAGGGCAGCTTCTGTTGATCTGCCTATATGATAGGCATGGAGATTCTGGTGCAGAGGACATATCTACAAAGCAGCTCCTCTTATATACTTATCTATTAATTTCTCAAAAGTTTTGAGAATTACAGACATTAGACTGATGGGCTTTAGGGACTTTGCCAGGGCCAGAGGTTTCCCTGGCTTTGATATAAATATCACCCTTAGATGCCTCCAGCCAAACTTGCTTTTATGATTCTTATCAAAATGTTTGATAGTTCTTCAAATCCCCTCTGAAGCATGATGCCCTTTATTCCTGGGGTTTTGTATGGCTGGAATGAGAACACTGCCCATTTTAATTTTTCATAGTTGATGACTTCCTTTCCAATTTCCCAATCTGCCCTGGATGTTTTCTTACTAGATAACTCCAGTCCCAGATTGTCCCATCCTTCCTTGGGTTCATCAATTATAATTGATTCAGGGAAGTACACATGTAGGAGTTCTTCCATTGTTTCCTTATCTGTTTTTATATAATCTCCATTTCTCAATTGGAGATTGCTGATGAAGTTTTGTGGATACTTCCTAAGAGCCTTCTGAAGTCCAGCACATTCTGGAGCCGTTTCTATCTCCTTACAGTGCTTTCTCCAGGAGTCTTTCTTGGCCCTCCTCAAAGCTTCATTATATTCTGTCAATTGCCTGCTATAAGCAGTCCATTGTTTTGTTCCTTTTGCAAAGTTAAAGGTTTTACGAAGCTTCTTCCTTTTACTAGCAAGGTCTTTATTCCACCAGGGCACATTCCTGATGGCCTTTCTTGTTTTCATTGGACAGTTATCGTTATAAGCTGAAATTATTGCATCCTGCAGATGCTCTGCAGCAATTTCCAAATCTGCAGTCTTGAATATTGTTGTCCATCTTACTCGATTACTTGCTAGGTCTTCTCTATAGGATACCCAGCAAGCTCTTTTGGGATCCCGATAAATTTTGGACTGCATGGCATCACCCATTATCTTAAATGGAACTTAACTGTGGTCCGAACAGCTTTCATTCTCAGATTCATACCAATTTTTGACAAAATTCTCCACATAAGTGGTAGATATAGTTATGTTGATAATTTCCTGCCTTCTTGTTGTTACAAAGGTATGTCTGTTACCTACTTTTAGTATTTCAAAATTATTTGATGGAATGAAATTATACAGGGACTCACCTCTATCATTTGTATCTGTACTTCCCCACGCAACATGGTGGGAGTTAACATCACAGTTAGCTACCAACTGCAGTCCTTCAGAGTTGTAGGTGTCTGACAGCTATTCCAGTTCCCTCGTAGGAGGTAAATTGGGGTCATCGTCGGGAGGTTGACTGATCCAAGTATGAACTCCCTCAGTTGACTTTCCCCAATTGATTTTATCTTCACTGCTGTTAAGTCCCTAGAACAAAGGTTTATTAGCGGCAGTTTATGTAATTTTTTACTAAAATGCAGGTTCTAGGAGTCTTGTCGGTTCTGTTATACACTAATTTCCTGGCTGCCTCTTGAGCCCTTTTATTTTCCCTTTATAAGAGCAGGGTTTCTGAGTGAGTGCCACATCACAGGACTTCATCTTCACACAGAGTGCAGCAGAAGCTGCTCTACTGTGATGAAGATTTACCTGCAATATCTTCATCACCTATATCCCTACTCTTCCAAGTCCCTAATAAACCTTAAGGTTGCCTTTTTGAAGGGCCTTGTATGAGCACGAATCGATGTATAAGGTCAAAGTTTGTCCCTTCCCGACCACTTTCCTACTCATAGGCAACCATTCCTCTGTTTCCAGCTCGGGATTTGGTTTCCCTGAGTCTCTGGGCAACAAGAGTTATCTGGTACCCAGACTAGCACCTTGGGTCTTTCTGGGAAGTCCTTGGAGTTGATTGCTTCCAACTTCGCACTCTCCCAAAGGCCTTCAAATCCACTAACTGTCTGGTGTGTTCATTTGCACAGTTTATCCATAGGACTCCGTGTACAAATTCGATACTGATGATATGAGGAGGAGGACCGTCCTTAGGAACCTCATCCACAGCTTCCATCAGTTTAGATGAATCAGGTCAGCTTGCTCCTGATTCGGTTTTGTATCAGGATGTAGATGACTTATGATCACCATCCTGACTCCAATTGTAGCATTACAAAAAGACACAGTCTGCTCTGATTTGGAACTCCTGTGTTTTTTGGTCTCCTACCTTACAGATTTTGGAGTGCTGGAGTCTGAGTGGGGCCTTTTAACACCCCCGTTAGGTGCAGCACTTTGTTTTCCTGGAGTGTCCTGGTGGGTTTCTCAACTGTCCAGGTCCCCTCTCTCACCTTCTGTCTTAGAAGTTTCTTCCTCTGTGCATCTGAAGGTCTTTTAGTTTGCAGTGCTGACATTCCTTTAGCCAAATTGTCAGAGATTTTAAGTTCTGTCAAGAACTTCAAGAGCTCCTTGATCAGTTTCTTTTGAAAATTTCTTTTCTTGGTTACTTGTGTCCAATTTAATCCCTCGAGTATGAGAAAAAAACTATGGACCCTGGCAGAGCCCCCCTATGCCAGGGCAAGGCTAAATACTCTGGGAGGTCACCTGGTATCCCAGAGTTTCTGTTCACGACACATTTCCCATGTGCCATGCACCCCTTCGGCACGGACAAATTACACCTCAGGGTGGGGAGTTGGTATGCGGTCTCCTGTTCAATATTTGGAGACAGGCCTACAGAGTGGTAAGGTGAGAGCCGAGCCACCATATAGGCCTCTGACTATCCACCACCTGCTGATATGCCTGGTACCCACTCAAGGTGGGCTTTAAGGGTTGGTGGGTCATTAAGACAACGACAATGACCACCTGCTGCGGGATAGGATAATATGCTCACAATTGCATGAATATCATTATTAGAAGTCATAAATAAAATTAGTTCAGACCTCCTTTAATGCTTAGCAGTTAAACAGGGTTATATCATTTTCCTTCCAAATGAAGAAAAGTTCTCAAGCTATTCCCAGAAAAGTCAGATATATGTACCCCGTGAACACAAAAAATGAGTATTTCCCAGATTTCATGTGTTGATCAAAGAGCTTCGGGTATCTTCGTAAAAGCTATGTTCACATGAAAGAACTGTACAGTGGTCTGTAACTGGCAGTGCAATGGTTAACTTCTGGATTTTGAAAACTGATCATGGAGCAACGTTATGGTGGCCTAGAGGTTAAGAAGGTCTTACTTCCACTCATAAGTTCCCAGGTTCAAATCTCACGCTGTTTGTCAATTTTTTGTTTGTTAATTTTATGACTGGATATGTAGAACACCATATTGCAGTAATATAACTTTGGTATTTGAAGTTACGGGCCTATCTATATACACAAAAATATAATTCTACAACATTTGTGTTAAATAACTAAAAAAAAAAAAAATGTGTAAATAAAGTGTTATCTTCTAAAATTAAAAACACAAAAAATAAATATAATTACAACCCAGCCAAGGCCGTGTAGGCCTGCATTGGGAGCAGAGAGCAGGCAAACTAATATGATAGGCAATACGTCATGAAATGTTGTACAATCTGGTTTACTTCACATGCTGCATAGTATTATGACAGTGATGATGGAATGCAAAGTGAGTTATTTATAATGTTCTTAAGATTTGTGATGAAGAGAAAAAAAGCTCAGAAAATACCTATTATTAATGCTACTGAACTTGTTGTCACTTCTACCATTTAGAATAACACAACGATATGCAAGATCAGAAAGGAGGGCCAACTTGAAGAAGGTGGGATGAACAAAATTACATCCCTTCACAAGATTGGTAAACCTCTTGCAACCAAGTCATTATGGATAAGTGTGTCATTAGAAGAAAATATCAGGAGTATTACGAGGTTAAAAAGAAATCCCTATGCTGTGAAAATTATTGAACTGAAGGAGATTAATTTCTTTGTATGTAAATAATTACTTAGGAAAATATTGAAATTTAAAAAGTGTAAAGATAAACAGAGTTTACCGAGACAACGCTGTGATGTAGTGGCTCAAAGAGCATAATTTTTTAGAATGCTCTTGGGTCGATAAATCCAAATGACTGGATAAACTTGGTTCAGAAGGTGAAATATATTCAAGAAACATGGTGCTCTAATGAAAGGAGAAATGGAAAGGATAATAATCAATCTAGGGTTCAACAACAATTTTGAATCAGGAGAAGAAAGGGTGAGGGAGATATCATGGAATATTGCCAAGAATGCGAGAGAATGAAAGAGATGTAAAAATTTATTGTATTGTAATGGATTTGAGATTATATTTGATTGTTTATGAGATATATATATACAAATTTTAACACATACAGGGAAGTGCCATCATATTCTATAACTTGCGCTTTCCCAACTGGACCGTACAGGCGGGCAGAGAAGCCATTACATGTACAAGTGGCACTCCTTAGTACAGGACTGTACTTGCCTTGGCCAGCTTATAATATCAGTTGTATTATTATGTATATTATGCCCATATAATTAACCTCAGATGGCGGCCTGTAAGGTGATAACACACAGCATGGTACAGAGAAAGTGTGAAATAACAGTGAAAAAGTGATAAATAGAGTGAGTAGTTCATCAATTTGCAATGCAGGAACCTGTGTAAATGAAGATAAAGAAAACGGAAAGCCTGCGGCAGAAATTTTTACGATTCGGAAAATGTGTGCAATATCACACGAGTCGGAGGTTATAGCGCCGCTTCAAAAAATAGTTGATATGTTAAACAAAGATTTGAAACAAGCACAAGAAGAAATTATAACACTGAAACAAGAGAGAAAATTAGCTCAAGAAGAAATCTCATCATTGAAAGAAGAGAATGCAAAGTTATCGAGCGAATTTCAGCATCAGATGGAAAAGGAATCTTTTGCTACAGTCGTAAAAAGGAAAACAAACAGAGCAACCAAGCTACCAGATGATACACGTGGTAATATAACTACCACAAACCGATATAGCGTGCTGAATAAAAGGAATGAAACCACCTTTGAACAACGGAAGAAACAGTCGGATCAACAAGAAATGTTATAACAAAGGAAAAAAAAGGAACAAAGGTAATGGTATTCGGAGACTCGCTTCTAAAATTTGCCGGGAATGAATGCAGAGATGCGGGTTACGACATACGCTGCTACCCAGGGATCCGAGTGGAAGAATTAAGCCGTGAAGTAGAAAATGCCAAGCTAAATGAAATAAAGCCTGACATTGTTGCCATGCACGTGGGAACAAACAATATCCGGAGGGGAATAATGGCCGAGGAAATTATGGGTGACACGATGGACTTAATAAGTCAGATCAAAACACAAAGCCCTCATACTAAAATTGTAGTCAGCAGAGTATTATGCAGGCGAGATGTCGGTAAACAAAAAGTAAGAAGAATAAATGCAGAGCTAGACTGGTTGTGTAATATTCCGAAGTGTGTGATGTTGGATGGAAACTGGTGCATACGGGACGAGGATCGAGCCAGAGATGGTGTTCATCTAAATAGAAGGGGAGCTATTAAATTTGGACAGTTCTTATGTGAGGGGATCAGCAAATGCCAGGGACGAGGAAACTAATAAGCTGTGTGGTGGATGACGAAACTGTAGGAATGACAGGATTCTCAAATCCAGAACACTGTGTGCCTGGAAATAGTGACCAGATTAAATATTAATGCAACAAGTCATGCAGAGAAATAGGGGCTTCAACAGGAATCAGACTCAGGACAAATCCTTCCAAGGAGCATCACGTTGTAGAACCAGCACAGGGACAAACAAGGGACCAAGGATGGCCCAATACAGTCAACCGGGTGAGTAGTTCAGGAAATTCTATACATTTTAAAACTAAGACACCTGGTAAAGCAACAAAATATAGAAAGTTTGCATTAATGCACCAAAATGTTCAATGCCTTAGAAATAAAAGGCATGATATAGATATATTTTGCTGTACAGAACATTGGCTCAAACCTGATGAAATAACATCCCATCACATTATTAACTATAAACTTGTGGGTTCTTTCTGTCGATCAGCACTCAGAAATGGAGGTGTAGCAATATATGCAACAGACCAATTGAAATGTAAAGAAAATAAAGAAACGTACTACCTAAATATAGAAAAGACCTTTGAACATGCAGTCACAGACATATTTGACCCAAATTTTAAATTCACAGTCGTTTGCATCTACAGATCCCCTACTGGTTGCATAAAAACCTTTCTTGAACATTTTGAAATTTTGTTAAATGATCTAGTGAGCAAAAATAGGCAGCTGATTTTGTGTGGGGACCTCAATATAAACTTCCTATCTGCTGAAAGCAGCGTAAGTGAATTTAGATCGCTACTTCTTTCATACAATCTAATGGAGACTATGAATACTCCAACACGTATAACCTCCATTTCTCAAACTTGTTTGGATCAAATTATAATTAATTGTAACTCTCCCCCATTCACAGTAGAAAATGCAAACTTAGAAATTTCCGATCACAACGCTGTGTCCCTACATATGCAAATAAATGGAAATATACCTTCAAAATCTGCTAAATCAATTAGCTATAAAAGATCTTTCAGCGAAGACAACATACAGTACTGTGAATATTCGCTAGAAAAAGAAACCTGGACAGATGTAATTACCAAAACTGATACAAATGACAAAACATCAGTTTTTCTAACTACTATCAAGCACTATTTTAATGTAGCATTCCCACTCAAAAAGATCATTTCAAATAATCAAAACAGGAAAGAACCAAAATGGCTCACAAAAGGTATAATAATTTCTTGCAAAAGAAAGAGGCAGTTATACAACCTGTGTAAAATGAATAATGATGAGCATCTCCGAAAACACTATAAATCTTACTGCAAGATCCTAAACCAGGTCATACACATAGCAAAGTTGAGATCAAATGAGGCTTATATTGCAAATGCTAAAAACAAAGCAAAAGCTATATGGAAGATAGTAAAAGATGAAGTTGGAAAAAATAAGACAAATGCTCAGGAAAAAAATCATACTAAACAAAAATGGGGAAAACATTGAAAATCCCAAAGAAATAGCTGAGATGTTTAATGACTACTTTAGTCAGGTCACTGAGGGCTTTCAACAGTAACAAATACTCATCCTCCATTACTTTCACAAATGACAAACAGCCAAACTATATTTCTAACTCCAGTAACACCAGAAGAAATGATCGCAATAACTAAAGGCTTAAAAAACAAGCTCTCGGGTGGAAATGATGACATCCCAGATAATATTGTAAAACAAATATCATTCCACCTACTAACTCCCTTGGTGGATATTGCAAATTCATCATTGGCTATGAGGATATTTCCAGAACTTCTAAAACAGCAAAGGTTCGCCCAATTTTTAAAAAGACTGTACACAAAATTATTGCCCAATATCTCTCCTATCAGTATTTGCAAAAATACTTGAAAGAGTAATGTACAACAGGTTAATGCCTTTCCTAGAGGTATGCAGCATTTTAAGTAAGTTTCAGTTTGGATTTTGTAAAGGTAAAAACATTAGCAATGCTATATTTTCATTCTTAGAATCAATATTCAAAGCTCAGGATGACAAAAAAAAAAGAATGTTGGGCTCTTTCTAGACCTTAGCAAAGCTTTTGACATGGTTAACCATAAAATATTGATTCACAAACTTAACAAATGTGGAGTGAGGGGATTAGCTGAAGAATGGTTTATTTCATATTTAAGTAACAGATGTCAGTCCGTTGAAGTACTTTCAGCTATATCAAATGATGTTATTATAAAGCATGGAGTCCCACAAGGCTCAGTATTAGGTCCACTACTCTTTCTTATATACATAAACGATCTCCCTCCCAATATTGCTCAAGCAAAAAGTGTGTTATTTGCAGATTACTCGATTATTACAATTAGTGACCCTGCCAAAAATAAGTTGCAGGATAAAACCAGCAAGGTGTTAAAACAAATAGAAAACTGGCTATTGACCAATAAGCTCAAGCTTAACATCGAAAAAACTGTGTATATACAGTTCCATAATTATGAACAAGACCCAATGCAAGTTTCTTTCAATGATGTACAAATTACTGAAGTAGAATCCACAAATTCTTGCGCATATGGGTAGATGCAAACCTGACATGGGAAACACACATACATCATCTAAGCAGGAAACTCAGCTGTCTATGCTATGCATTTAGAGTCCTCTCAAAAGTATTGCCCTTGGAGGGTTTAAAGTCAGCGTACTATGGATATGTCCATTCACTGCTCACATATGGAATAATAGCATGGGGGGCATCCTCAAAAAGTTTGCAGAAAAGATTAGTAAAAATCATAAAACAGGTACCAGTACGATCAGATAGTAAGATAGTATTCAAAGAATTATCTATATTACCCTTACCTTGTATATATATATATATATATATCTTAGAGTTGCCCTCTTTTATGCATCAAAATTTGAATCTCTTCAAAAGAAACTTAGCCCTATATGATCACAATACAAGAGCCTGCGGTAATATACATCTCAACACTCATAGGCTCACCAGGCATCTTAAGTCTATATCACATCAGGGTATAAATTTATACAACCATCTTCCAAACAGTGTTAAAGAGCTTAATCACAAAAAATTTAGAACAGCTGTTAAGAACCATCTCAAAAGTCATTTACCACTCACTATTAATGAATATTTCGATCAGAAACTCTTTACTTGTTCCACAGAATGCAAATTAAATAACTATAAATAATTATTATTTATTATATTATTATTATCTTTGCAACCATATTTCTCTTGTGCAGATACTGCTGCTTTTTGTTTGTCATTACAGGTCCCATTCTGCAGCAGTAGGAAGGATCCTGGCGCTGGCAGAAAACTATTTTGAATTATTCTTTTTACAATTTCTGTATATATTTAAACTCAAATGTAACAAAATTTCATTATATTTTGACGATGCCATAGAATCTGTATTTCTTCAGGCTGATAATAAATCTATCTATCAAATCTTTGGGGCATAGACAAAATAAATGCCTACGGCAATGTGGATGAGAAGGTACAAGAGCCCAGGCTTCTTGAATTTATGCCCAGAAGCCATCTTTTGTTTGCCCATTGGAGCGCAGCTCGCTTTTTACCTCAGCTCACACATTCTCACAGAGGGAATCAAAATATTATTGAGTATTACCATGTATTGTATAGCACTCATTATATCACCAAGTTGCCACAGCACACCTAGACTCCCCCTTGATATCCAACACAATACAAATATGCGACCATGATAGAATTGTGAAACCACGGATTGGTATATGAAGGGTGATTTGATTGCTTTGTTGATTAAATGTTTCAAAACATTGGTTTTCTTAACAATACTTTTAGTATTTCTGCACGCCAAATGCTTTCGTGTGCAGCATATTAATGTTTGGTAGAATAAACCCTTAAAGAAGCATCATAATAACTTTCATATTATTAACTATACTGACTGATTGTGTATGAAATAAGTATGTCAAATAAATAGTTGCTATGTGTTGATTCAAGATCATTAAGAGAAGGAAAAAGAAAAATCTCATGTCTACCATTCACATGATGTTCTCTATATTTCTGCAACAAATTATTGTTAAAAAGCTTAGGTTTCTATTTACTTCATACTAATTGAAAAAAACATTAGCAGAAATATTCTTATTACTTGCTTCCTTGTTAGTAGAAGCGAAATAAGGGAGTGGCATAGGTTAAAGTCATAGTCAAAAGCTGGTTGCTATGTGACTGAAGTTGCTTTGTTTATATGGACAGGAGTTGACAAATTTCTGTATGAGAAAAGTATGTTTTTCAAAGCTGAAACTAAAATCAAGGGATATCTTAAAAACAATCAACTCCATGAAAAAAATGTATATAACATAAAGAGTATGTTTTAATGTGCTCTACATTTTCTGTGTGGTAAGTTTTTGTCCAATTTCGTATGGTTTAGCAGTTATACAAAATTCCTTAAATTCATCCAGAATAAAGTAGTCTTTAGAGGGTATTCCTAGAAAATTCAAGATATACATTTTATTTGGCAAGTAAATATCTTAAATATACGAGATTTTAATCAAAATCGTTAAGAGCCATTTTTAAGAAAGTCAAAATTTTCGAAATTTATTCCATGTAAAAGGTAGTTTGAAGTGGAGGGATTTTCTTGAAAATCTTTGTGTCGCATCCTTGGAAGATATCAAACTTAAATACCAAGTTTGGTTTTTAACTGTCTTTTCATTTTTGAGCTATGCTGCCCCCCCCCCCCACACACACACCTTTCTAAAAATGCTTTTTTTTTTGGATTCAGGGGGTCTCAAAACATATATTTCTGGTGAAATCTCGATATTGAATTTGTGGGTGCAATACAATACCTTCTCTATATACTATGTACATAGTACATATAGAGAAAGTAAAAATTGCTACATGCAAGAAGTGAACCTGTGACCCTCAGTAGAGGAGTAACCTATGTTTTATCAAGCGCTATAGGGAACACACATGGAAGGTGGCAGGTTTTACAATCCAAATTGTATCGTGTTTTGTGTTGCTAATATTGATAGTTGTTAAAGAATCTTAAGTTATGTATTTGATGTTATGGGTTAGTAATATTAAGATTTGTAACTTGTAGCTGCCGCTAAACAACTGTATCGCTGATGATGTACATATGGTGCTGTGCCTTGAGGGACTTGGCATTGCAGACATGACAGTGTACATTTTATTTGTTGTGTATCAATATCTTTATCTTAAAGTATTTTAATAAAACCTGATTCGTTACATTCACGTGACTTTCTCTACATCTCTGCAACAAATTATTGTTAAAAAGCTAATGCTTCTTTTACTTCATGCTAATCGACAAAAAATTAGCAAAAATAATCTTATTAGTAGCTTCCCTGTAAGTAGAAGCGAAATAAGGGAGTACCTTTGTTTGTATGAGAGGAGTTGAAAAATTCCTGTATAAGAAAAGTTAAGTTTTTCAAAGTTGAAACCAAAAACAAGGAATATCTCAAAAACGATGAGCTCCACGAAAAAAAATGTATACAACAAAAACTATGTGTTTTAATGTGCTCTACATTTTTTGTGTAGTAAGTTTTTGTTCACTTCTTATGGTTTAGCAGTTATGCAAAATTCCGTAAAATTCATTCAGAATAAAGTAGTCTTCAGAGGCTATTCCCAGAAAATTCAAAATATACACTTTATTTGTCACGTAAATATCAAAATCGTTAGAGCAATTTTTTAGAAAATCAAAATTTTCGAAAAAAATTCCATGTAAAGGGTAGTTTGGGGTGGGAGGAATTTTCTCAAAATGTTCGAATCAAATCTCTGGAAGATAGTAAACTTAAATACCAAGTTTGGTATTTTAGCGACTTTTCTTTTATGAGTTATCGTGTTCACAGACATTCTGAAAATACTTTTTTTGGTTATAGGTGACCCTAAGACGTATATTTCCGGTGGAACCTCGGTATCAATTTTTTTGGTGGAGTGCAATACTTTCTCTATACACTATATATAGTACGTGTAGAGAAAGTAAAAATCGGTACAGCCATTTTTCAGAAAATCAAATATTTCAAAACATTTCCCATATAAAGTGTAGTTTGGACTGGAGGGGGATTTCCTTGAAATATGTTGCATCTGTGGAAGGTGTTGAACATAATTATCAAGTTTGGTAGTTAACTAACATTTTGTTTTTGCATTCTGCTATTCACAGATACAAACAAGAACCTTTTTCTAAAAAATTTAATACAGGGAATGTGAAAACACGTGCTTTAGTACCAAATTTGTGGGTGGAATACAATACCTTCTCTACTTAGCATGTATGTGGTAAAAAAATTCCTTAGATAAGTCAAGAAAAGTACTGAAACAATTAGCTGAATCATCCAGCCTCTGGTACAACTCATCTATAAATTGCATTAATGCCTTATTAGCAGGTTTCCTTTTAGAAAGCTATGATATATTAACTTTTGATAGAAATGCAGGTTCTTATAAATTATACTCTTTCAAGCAATTTAGAAAATTCAGATAATAAGATATGTATGATTTTATGCTTCCAGTTTTGATCATTTTTTTGTATATATAGCCATAGGCTTTATTTTTGCAGTTTTTAATTTTTATGGAAAAATACCTTTATTGAATGATTGGTTTGTTACATATGTTAGTGATTTTATTATATGAACAGAACATTCTTTAATTAAAATATTTGTAAACACATTTATTTATACCTAGTATTACTTTCTCTACATACACTATGTACTTAGTGTATAGGGAAGGTATTGTATTGCACCCAAAAATTTGATACCGAAATTTCACCATAAATACATGTTTTGGGACCCCCTGATTTAAAACAAAAGCATTTTTAGAAAAAGGTCTCTGTATGTGTGCGTGTGTGTGAGAGAAAGCTCAAAAATGAAAAGTCGGTTAAATATGAAACATGGCATTTGAGTGACATGGTAGATCTTCAAGAAAATTTCCTCACCCCCAACTACCCTTTACATGGAGGAAGTTTTGAAAATATTGATTTTCTCAAAAATGGCTGATGATTTTGATTGTCATACCTTTTATTTAAGATATTTTAATGACAAACGAAATACATATCTTGAATTTTCTGGGAATAGCCTCTGAAGACGTCTTCAATCTGGATGACTTTTGTGTAACTGGAGAACCATAAGAGATAGACAAAAACTTAATACACAAAAAATGCAGATCTCATTAAAACACACAATTTATGTCATATACATTTTTTATAGGGTTAATTGTTTTTGAGATATTCCGGATTATTGGTTTCAATTTTAGCCATTTAAACTTTTCTCAAATGGTAAGACATCTTCTCGTTTCTCATTTGTTTATTCCTGGAGAGCAAAAAGAATGGAATTTCAGCTGTTTCACATAGCAACCAGCTTTTAAAGGACTAACTAATGCTTTAGCCCGTGCATTCCCTTATTTCCCTTCTATTTACAAGAAAGCTAGTTATAAGACTAATTTTGCTTATGTTTATCTTGATTAGCATAATGTAGACAACCTTTTGAATAAAAGGTTTGTTTGCTGAACAGCTATAGAACATCATATGAATGGAACACATCAGATGTTTTTCCATCTACTTACAAGAAACCAGTAATAAAGGCAATTTCTATTAATGTTTATCTTGATTATCATGAAGTAGATAGAAGAGTAAGCCTTTTAACAATAATTTGTTGCAGAGAGGTAGAGAAAGTCATGTGAAGCGAACACATCAGATTTTTTTGATGTGTTTAATAATTCACCTTCTATTCTGGGTGCAAGAAAAAAGAAAGTATATAGCTTTTTGTAACTAAGAAATGTTTCCGGGCTGTTTTGCCGTTGTCTGCTGGTGTTAGAAGTCCCACATGTTTCGTCCACAATTATGGTGGACATCTTCAGTGTTGCGGTCGAAATTTTCTTGGAGAAGGTTTCGCTGCATCTGAAGCATTGACTTTTTTTTCGAGTGGAGTGGAAAAACTCAATCTACAGGCGACAGAAGGGATAACTCTGCCAAGTGTGGGGGGTTGCCATACACTGGCAATACCCACTAAAAACACTCCACCGGAGAGAATTCGGTTGTAGGAATGCAGCAGTACCGCTCGTTGCACCTGCGGATTCTAGGAGCGGGTTTAATGGCTGGCCAGAGGCCATAGCCAGGAGAGAGTGAGAGCCAGGACGCAAACATGACCGGAGCCCTGATTGCGCCCTTGGAAGATTTGTGTTGAGGAATAGATACATATTGCATGTGTATATATCTGCAGCCCTGTAACAAAGACATAGTCAGTATAACATTTGCTGCCCTTTTGGGTAAAGTTATTGGTGTATTTCGTTGTGTCTGTAGCCCTGTAATATAAAGACGTAGTCATTTAAGATATTTCATTTGATATATATTCTTAGCTAGTTATATTTTTACAACTATTGCTGCCCTGTCTGGCAAAGTCATTAGTTATTAGTTGTGTTCAGCCCTGTAAGAGAAAGGACGTGGTAATTTAGTAGAGACTTCATTGGTTTTCTCGTGGCCTACCTGAGTGGTCACCCATCCAAGTGATGGCTATGCCCAATGCCACTTTACCTGTAATAAAATCTTATTCTAATCATTTATTAGCTACATTCTATTAGTTATATACCAGAGAAGGTCCGTTAGTGGTCTGCCAGGTCACTGTAGTGTGGGGGTCCCTCAAACCCCCGGGTCCGCCTTGACTCAGAAAGCAAGGACTTCAAGGACCACCAAACTAATGTTGTAAACACATTCATGGGTAATTTTATTATGGCATTCTTACTAGCGATTCTAAATATTCTTGTACATTTAAATCGGGTTCCCCAGGCCGAGGGTTCTGTCAAATAGAGACAGGGGTCTTTTGTGTTTGTTATTTTCTGCTTCATATGTGCCTAGTTCTTGAATTAGTTCATAATTGTTCCTTACTTTACGCTTGTACAGGTTGTAACTTTGGCTTTTTATGAACTGCTCAATTGAGTGCAGTTTTAGCTACTCATGAAGGAGATATGCCGGCACTACTGGGGATTGTTTGGCAATTATTCTAATTATTTTATTCTGGAGTGTTTGTAGTTTATGTATGTGCGTTTTTGCAGCATAGCCCCATACAGGGGATGCATACGTAATGATCGTTCTTAATAGTGTTTTATATAGGGTAATTCCCATGTTTAATTTTAATTGACCATTGAGATTGATTATGGGATATAGTCTATTTAGTTGACAATTAGCCTTGGCTCTGACCTTAGCTATATGCCTACTCCAGATTAGGCCTTGGTCCATGACAAGACCTAAGTAGGTCACTTAATCTTTCCACTCGATAATTTCGCCTTCGTAGTTAAGCAGTTGCAGCATGTTTCTGCCTTTGAGGTGCTGTATTCTTTTAGTGAAGACTATGGCCTGTGTCTTCCTGGCATTTACTTTAATTCTCCACTGCTTGAACCATGGTTCAAGTAAGTCTAAAGCATTTTGTAGGCGTAAGTGTAAAATTCGTCGCTGAGTGGATTGTGTGGTTATAGCAGTGTCATCTGCGTATATGTACTTGTTGGTTCTTACCAATTCTGGCATGTCATTTATGTATAAACTGAACAATGTTGGTCCCACGATACTTCCTTGTGGAACTCCTGCACGGATTTGTTTGGAGCTTGAGACTGCATCCTCTACTGAGGTGTGAAATCGTCGGTCATAGAGGTAGTCCCTAATTAGGGTTATCGCAGTGTCAGGAAATTCGTAGACTTTCAGTTTTCTGAGTAGCCCTGCATACCATACTTTATCGAAGGCACGTTCAATATCTAAATAGAGGGCACCTGTCAATTTGTTTGTGTTGAAACCTTTGGTGATTTGCTCCGTCATTCTTAACAGTTGTAGCGTGGTAGAATGATGTGCTCGAAATCCGAACTGTTCAGGTATAAGTATATTTCGTTTGTGCAAGTGTGAATTTATTCGCTTCAGTATCACTTTTTCTAATACCTTGCTCATGGTATTTAATAGGCTGATCGGCCTGTAGTTAATTGGTAGCGCTAGATTTTTGTTTGCTTTTGGGAAAAGTAGCATTTTTGCCTCTTTCCATGCAGGTGGAAACCTGCCGTGCTCGAGCGTGTAGTTGTATATTTTAGCAAGCAGTGTTACTGCCCTTTTGGATAAATTCTTTAGTACCACATTTGGTATCTTGTCTGGGCCTGGTGCTTTTCTAGCTGGCAGGTGTTTTATAATCCAGCTTATTTCTCCTGCATTTGTTTTTCGCAATTTGTTGTGTGTTCTTCTCTGACCTAAGATTTGGGGCTTCATCTTCGACTTCTTGAATGAAATCGTCTTGCCCGTTCGCTGGATTGGGAGAAAATACCTCCTCTAAGGTGACCGCAAATGCTTCGGCCTTAGCCTGGGGGTCTCTGCTACGGTGTTATTAATTTGCAGTGGCGGTATGCTCGCGCGTGTGCGCGTTAAACATTTCGCAATTCGCCATACTGTGTTTTGTTGGGGGTTGAAATTTTCGAGTGTGTCGTTCCATTGATTCCTAATGTAGGTCCTGGCCCTGTTATTTGCTAGTTCGCGCGCATGATAATATTAGGTTCGATGTATTAGATTCCTAGTTCTCGGCCATTTACGCCTGGCTTTATTTTGAGCTTTTTGTATCTCTTTTACATCCTGGGGATATCTGGCATTAACCGTGTATTGTCTTTTTAAGGGTACGCATGTATTAATGGTGTTTATGGCCAGTTCTAGTTTTTGGATCGCTTCGTCCTGTTCTTCGTTCGTGTTAATTTCGAGTTCTGGTAGGCAGAGATGGCGAATAGTATCACAGCACTCAACCTTACCCACGCCCCCCCCCCCAGGGGCCTACTACGGTAGGTACGGGTTTGGCGCACCTGGGGTCCCGAGCCAACCTTAACTCCCTCAGTGGGCAGCCTCTGAGTGGTGAGAGAGTCACTAGGTCAAATGCCCACCCACGTGTAGGCCGTGCGTGGAGACCCGTGTCGGTGGAAAGGAATATCCTGGTTGGTTGAGGGTTGCGTATCTGAGCCTGGGCCTTGTGTCTTTTCAGTGACTAGGGAGAGTACGCAACTTAATACACCACTTTGGTTTCTGCTTCACCTAAACGGGAGGCTAGGGACTAGCCCGCCCCTAGTCAATCGGCCAGGACTAGGTATTATACCGAACTCCAGGGTGAGTGGGACGGCGAGCCTGCTATATCCCCTGTGTAGCCCTGTCATCCCAGTGGGATGACCCCTTGTTGGACTCCGTGGTGGGGATGAAAATAAAAATTTACATTAATGGCAAAATCAAAAAAAATCCATTAAATATGGTACTGAGTTCGGAAAAGAAGTAGTCGAGTGTTGTGGTCCTCGCTACTTGATTGTCAATAGAACAGAGGGAGGAAGAAAGTTCTCTAGCGTAAGCCCTTTTATTATTCAAAAGGGTCTTGATAACAATGCTGGTCCTGTAAAATCTTGTATAAGAGCTCGTAATGGCACGCTCCTGGTAGAAGCAGAATCAGCATCCTAGGCTGCAAAAATACTAAAGGCCAAAATGTTAGCTAGCTATCCAGTAAAGGTCGATGTACACAAAAGCTTGAATTCCTCACGCGGTGTAGTAAACACCCGCGCACTGGACGGTTTGACCTGTGAGGAAATTCAAGAAAATCTTGCTCCTCAAGGCGTAATATCTGTGTATCGGGTTCAAAGAAAAGTAAATGGAGAATTCGTGCCTACCCGTACCCTGTTTATTACCTTTGATCGGGTAGATCTCCCACAAAGGATAATGGCAGGGTATGAATCCATTGAGGTAAGACCGTATATACCGAACCCGCTCAGATGTTATAAGTGTCAGCGCTTTGGCCACACCAGATAATTCTGCAACGGCGAGTCTACCTGTGTGAACTGTGGCAAAATCTCGCACGACGGAGAATGCACGTCAGCTCCAACG
Organism: Hymenopus coronatus; assembly: GCA_030762935.1. Lineage (NCBI taxonomy): Eukaryota > Metazoa > Arthropoda > Insecta > Mantodea > Hymenopodidae > Hymenopus > Hymenopus coronatus. Next base: position 101,548,205 of record CM060891.1, read on the forward strand.
TGTGTTAACTGTAACGGTGAGCATCCATCAAGTTCCCGCAGTTGTCCCCGTTTTGCAGAGGAAAAGACGGTCCAGGAGATACGGGCCAAAGAGAAGGTGTCCTTCTTGGAAGCCCGGAAACTCTTGCGAATCCGCCAACCCTCTGTCCCAAAGTATGGTACCTATAGCTCAGATTGCAGAAAAGATTCTCACAGCCAGCTCACTACCTAGGCCTTCGACTTCAACATCTAAGTCAGTAGTAACATCTGAAACTATAAAAAGCGCAAAAATTAAATCGCCGCCAAAGCAATCGACCTCAACCAACAAGTCTGGCAAGCTAATAATATATAAAGAACCAGAAAGAAAGTTTAAGAACACCTATGAGAGAACTGACTTCCTCAAACAAAGTGTAAAGCCTATTCCCAAAGCAACAAAGGGAAACAAGAGTCCACGGAGGTCCTCTTCTGAGGATTCGACTGGGAAGGACTCAGGTCGGCGACTATCATCTTCGCCGGTTTCTACTTCCAATCGGTTCGAGGTACTCGAACCGAAATTTTCAATTGGAAAGGGGTCCTCCCAAGTGGAGGAGATGGAGGAAGGTGATACTGCTCTCACTGCCAGAAGGACAGTGACAAAGAGGCAGGACCATCTTTCCGTAGGTGTCTTCCCGACACCTAAAAAGAATAAACTCAACCGACCTCCGCAGCCCTCAAAATAGAAACAACCACAATGTACAACTTATCCCATTATAAAGAACATGGCTATTCTACAATGGAACTTACGTGGAATAAGAACACATCGACCTGAGCTTGAACTGCTGCTTAACCAGCACGATCCTTATGTCGTATGTTTGCAAGAGACTAAGCTCCGTCCACAAGACAGCTTCAAAATCAAACGGTACACCCCAGTAAGGTGTGATCTATCATCGGAAGAGGGTGTACCTGCGCACGGAGGCACTATGTTGCTCATCAGAGATGATATATTCGCGCAATGTGTATCATTACAGTCCGACATCCAGTCAGTAGCTGTAAGGATTAAACTGTCACATACCAGATTCACCATTTGTAATATATACCTTCCTCCGAGTTACGACCTCTCGCTCACTGATTTAGGGGATCTAATTTCTCAATTACCAACACCGTTTCTATTGGTAGGTGATGTAAATGCCCACCATCCACTTTGGGGCTCACCTCGGGCTTGTGCGAGAGGTAAGTTAATTGCTGATTTCTTGAATAATTCTAACCTAATTCTCCTGAACACCGGAGAACCTACATTTCTTTCTGATGCTTTCAACAGTTTTTCACACTTGGATTTAGCAGTTTGTTCACCAATATTAGCATCTTTCTTACAGTGGAATATCATCTCTGATCTCCATTCTAGTGACCACTTTCCATGTCTTATCAGTCTCTTGCCACAAGATACATGTTCCACACGTTTACCTAGATGGCGTATAGATCAAGCCAACTGGAACCTTTACTCCCGGTAGGCTGTCTTTTTATTACAACGAGCACGACTCTGTGAATGTCTTAGTGGAGCACCTCACAAAAAATATTCTTGATGTTGCCGAGCAGTCTATTCCGCGGTCGACGACCCAAACCAGTCGTCGATTTCCGGTACCTTGGTGGACTGATGAATGCCGGAATGCCATTCGTGCTTGCAGGCGTGCTCTCAGGATTTTCCAAAGTCGCCCAACACTGGATAACCTGATTGAGTATAAAAAGATGCGTGCCAAATCTAGGCAGGTTGTTAAGGATAGCAAAAAGACATCATGGAGCAAGTTTGTAGCGTCATTCAATCGACATACACCTTCCTCTATCGTATGGGATAAGTTAAGGCGCGTGGACGGAAAAATGACCCATACGCCAATCGCCGGTCTTAAAACAGCTGTAGGAGATGTTGACAAGTTTGACGTGGCCAACACTTTTGGCGGTGCTTTCGCTCAAGTGTCTAGCTCATAGAATTATTCGCCTGATTTTCTTCCCGTTAAGGCTCAGGTGGAATCGCAAGTTTTCAACTTTCGTTCTAGTAATCTTGAAGATTACAATCGACTCTTCACCATGAGGGAGCTAGACCATGCACTATCATCTTCGCGAAACTCTGCACCAGATCCTAATGGAATACACGTCCAAATGTTGCAACATCTCTCTCCTGAAGGTAAGGCCTTCCTACTCGAGGTCTATAATCGTGTTTGGGTTGACGCCACTTTTCCAGAAAAGTGGCGAGAGGCCACCATCTTACCTATTTTGAAAGCTGGAAAGGACCGTTTACTTCCATCCAGCTACCGTCCAATTTCCCTCACCAGTTGCGTTTGCAAGGTGATGGAACGCATGATCAATGGACGGCTGACATGGTGGCTGGAAACTCATAACCTACTGAACATACGTGGACGCCTTCCGTTATTTATTCAGGAGTTTATGAGGGACCGCGTTTTCCGAGTAAGGGTCAGCTCGGTTTTATCAAATATTTTTGTTCAAGAGAACGGAGTGCCACAGGGATCGGTACTAAGCGTCACGCTGTTTGCTATAGCGATTAATTCTATCTCGAAATGTATTCTCCCAGGAGTATCGTCCTGCTTATTCGTAGACGACTTTGCCATCTATTGTACTTCTCAGCGCACACCTTTTTTGGAGCGCCGTCTGCAGCGGTGTTTAGACAACCTCTCAGATTGGAGCTCTAAAAATGGCTTTCGCTTCTCTGCTGAGAAATCACTGCGTGAACTTCTGGCGCCGCAGGAGGCGATTACCACCTTCGCTGCGGTTTGGCACAGTTTTACTACCATTCGCGGATGAGACGAGATTGCTTGGGTTGATATTCGATAGAAAACTGTGTTGGTCACCACATATAGCACAGCTGAAAGCGCGCTGTAACCGTTCTCTGAATATTCTACGGATACTAAGTGGCAAATCTTGGGGAGCGGATCGGACAGTCTTGCTGCGACTTTATCGCTCACTGATCCGAGCCAAGTTAGATTTTGGAAGCATAGTTTATTCTTCGGCAAGACCATATGTGCTTAGAAGATTAGACACTGTCCATAATCAGGGTATACGTCTGGCTGTTGGAGCTTTTCCAACCAGTCCAGAATCCCCCTCTGCAGTGTAGACGAGATATTCTATTAACAAATTATGGCTGTGGGCTAAAGTGCATGCCTTCGCATCCAACGTTCACTCGTTTTTTTAACACCGAGCTGGACGAACGTTATAGAAATATCTCAATTAGTCCACGGCCCCCAGGTGTTCGCTTCCGAACGCTTCTTCATAAGCACGATATCGTAATGCCTAGAATGTTTCCCAATGAAGAAAGGGTGCACCCACCTTGGTTACTTACAACATCCCACGTAAACCTCGGGATGACGGCATACCGAAAGTCTATAATGCCTTTTTCTAGTATCCGTAGATGTTTTTTAGAATTTTTGTCAAACTACAATGACCGAACTTGTATATATACTGACGGAAGTAAGTGTACCGTTGGTGTTGGGTGCGCCTTTGTTTATGATACCGAACAACATACATTCGGTTTTCATAGTGGCACATCTATTTATAGTGCGGAGCTATACGCAATATATCGAGCCATTCTGCACGTTGGCCGTCGAAATTTAAGAGACTGCCTTATATTGAGTGATTCCCTGAGTGCACTTCCGGGGTTAATTTGGAGTGTGCATGGATTCCTAGTCACATTGGTTTGCCGGGGAATGGCCTGGCAGATTTTGCAGCAAAGGCGGCAACCACAGAGCCCAGTACAAAAATGTCTTGTATAACATCGGAAGACCTTAAGCTTGTTGTGCGCAGGGCGATACTTTCGTGCTGGCACGATGAGTGGTCAGCTCTCAGCGGAAACAAGTTTATGGTAGTGAAAGACCGTCCAACAAGCTGGGTAACTTCTTCTCGTCATTCTCGACGGGAGGAAGTAATTTTGGCTCGTTTGCGTATTGGCCACTGCAATTTTACACATAGTTTTCTTTTTAAGAGTGAATCTCCTCCATTGTGTCCGCTTTGTGGAGAAGATTTGTCGGTCCGTCATGTGTTGCTAGATTGTGTTAATCTAGCACATATTCGGGAATCACTGCAACTGCCGGTCATCTTGCAGAAGTCCTGGCGGACGATAGTCAAGCGGTAGCTAAGATTTTTGAATTTTTATCGAAGATACCCTTCAAATTTCGGATTTAGTTGTTTTTATCCCTGTTTTTGTATTACTTTTTTTTCTTTTCTTTTCTCTAATCACCAATCTGTGGTTTTTGCTATGATAAACTTTTTACCCTAATTTTTAGACTAATCTTTCGTTCTTATTAATAATATTTCTTATTGAGATTTATCTCTGGCTTTTGCCATGATTAGTTTAATAAGGGCGCTGATGACCTTGCAGTTGAGCGCCCATAAACACTAACCATCATCATCATCTTACCCACACCCTGTTACACCTGGTAAAATTGCTCGATAAACACGTGGTTCTCTATGGGGGATTCGCGTTTTCAGCCTTTGCTATTCCTGGTGAACCACTCTGAGCTTGTATGTGGAGCAGCCTCGGGGGGAGCTTGCGTTCTTGCTACTCTTGGGGGTCTAGGAGGCTGCTCACGTGTGGATTTTCCACATGCTACGTTATATACGGAGCCACATAAAACGCATGTACGTTCCATAGGTGGAACTGTGAAGCGTTGACGCCAGACACAAAACTGGTCGATCGGGGCATGCCCCGGTCGTGTGTCGGTGCCGCAGTACCGAGCCGCATCGCGGCTTTACCTGCGAAATGAGCTAGGGAATCTGTCTGCTGGTTGTGTGTTTTGAGGGATGAAATGTAGGCACAGGGAACTTTGTAGGGAGAGGACACGCCCACGGGCGCTTGCGCGGGCCAATCTAGAGGCCGCGCAGTTTTCTCCCGTCTGGAGCAGAATTAAACTGTTTTAATTTGGATTAAGCGTTCACCCGTTGTGCGGAGGACACGCTATATCATTTTCACCCCGTTTTGGTTACAGGTTAGTGTCGCTTTGCCCTTTTCAGGTTCAATTTGAAAGTGCCTCAGGGGAGGGGGCGTGGCTAACCGAGAGGGCCAATGGCGTCTCTCGGCAGACGGAATGAGGGCAGGCGACGTAATTCTCTGGGATCATAATTTCCCAGAGAATTCACCAGTTGATTAGGGTGGGTTGGAATCTTGTACAAAGATCGGGTCATCGATCTGATTAGGTCGATCATGTACGGGATACCGGAATGTTGATGAAGGATGTGGGCGGGAAATCTCCAGCCGGCACGGTAGATCATCCGTAATGCCCGGTTCTGCAGCGTCTGGACCCTGAGGAGCACGTAGTTAGCTACGGTCCCCCAGATCTCGCAGCCATACAGAACCAGAGGCGGAATGATCGCCCGGTACAGCTGAAGCTTTAAGGTAAGGGGCATGCTCTGTGAGTTGGGGTAAAGCTGCCTGAGAACAGCGTGCCCTAGGTTCACCTTGCCCCTGACATGCGGAGTGAAAGTCAGCCGTCGGTCCAGCGTCGCTCCGAGATATTTTACCGTGTTCACCCAAGGGATCCTACGGTGCCGTAAAACAAAGTTCCGCTGAAGCCGATTTCTAATGATTTTCGCCAGGAGAATCGCAGAGCTTTTCTCCGGGCTAATGGCCATTCGCCATCTCTCACTCCACCTGCCAATGGCATGGAGGTGGGCTTGGATTTGCCGAAAGCTATATCTGGTGTTCCGGTTCACAGCGAAGATCATGAGATCGTCCGCATACTGACAGGTGTGTGTGCTGGGGTGGGTGGGGACGTCGGCCATGTAAGCTGCAAAGAGCGCCGGAGACAGCACGCTATCTTCCGGCACTCCTGCGCCAATGGGCCGCTGTGTAGAAAGTTCCCCCTCCACCTATATTCGGAAGCTTCGATTCTGAAGAAACGAAGCAACCAAGGAAATGTATGGAGAGGGGATTTCATGCTCTATGAGTTTATAGATGAGCCCATCGTGCCACGTAGTGGAGAAGGCCTTTTCCACGTCCAGCAATACCGCAACCGTTTTAGACCTCTCCTGTAAAGCCAGGGAGGCCTTCTCGGCCACACGCAGTTATTGCACGGTCGTGGAGTGTCCAGGGCGAAAACCAAACAGATGCTCGGGTAGGAGGCCTCTTTCCTCGAGGTGAGGTCCGAGACGGGCGAGGAGCAGTCTCTGGAATACTTTCGAGATGACTGGCAGGAGGCTGATGGAACGGTAGCGGGCCGGGAAAACCGGGTTCTTCCCCGGCTTTAGAACGCATACCACACGGGCCTCCTTCCACATAGCGGGAAAGTGGCGCCTATGTAAGCATGCGTTATAAATCCGGGTCATTTGAAGCACGGCTTTTCGGGGAATGTGCTGAAACATTTCCGCTGTTACACGGTCCTGTCCAGCGGATTTTTTGGTTTTTAAGGAATGGATTTGGGTGGCTACCTCCTGTGGGGTAGCTATAGGGACGTGAAACTCCTCGTCGTTCGCGGGCGGGGCCTCTAGGAAGCCCTCTACCGCCCGCTCGATGAGTTCAGTTTGGTCTTCGTCCTGGGGCTCTTCTCTGGGCTGGAATTGATTTGCCAGGTAGTCTGCAAATGCATCTGCTTCATCCCGGGGCTCGAAGGCAGGATGGCCCCGGGTACCATGGATAGGATGCCGGTATTCCTGTCTGTCTTTCCGCAGGCCACGGACTATTCGCCAAGGTTTCCTCTCGTGGAGGTTAACATGCCTTAACGTATGCTCCCAGGCCTCTCGACGGTGTGCTGTAAGGAGACGACGAGCCAGGGATTTGAACCTCTGGTGTATGTCTCCTATCCTGGGATGGCGAAATCTCTGCCATAGCTTTCTGACAGCATTTTTTGCTTTTATCAGCTGTCTTAGGTGTGCAGGAAGGACGGAAGATTGAGGTGTTTCGAAAGGAATGCAGTGTGTGTGAGCACGGACCGCATTTAGGACTGTGGTAGAGAACTGCGCGGTCGCCGCCTCGAGAGACTCTATTGAGTCTATTCGAGGGTTAGCGTCCGCGGAGTTCTGGAGGGATAGCACAGCAGCATCCCAGTCGATTTCTTCTATCCAGTCTGGTGTGACCAGAGCTGTGAGTGAAACGTCGGAGTCGACCACACTCGGTTGTGGTCGGAGTCCAGCGCGTTCACAACCGAGAGGTCCAGATGGAACGGAATGTTTTTGGTGACCATGAAATCAATGACGTCCGCCCTGCCGCGTGGCGGGAAGTACGTTGGACCTCTCGGACCGTGCGCGAAAAGGGTCTCCGCTGATGAGGCGGTAGAGTCCGCGACCCTTTCTGTTCTGGGTGCGGCTCTTCCAGTTTGGATGCTTCGCGTTGAAGTCGCCTGTGATGCAAACTCTGTGGTCGAGGTTGAGGAGTGCCTTCAGGTCCGCTTCATAGAAGCGGCCGTCCGGCGGGTCATATACCGCTACTAGCACTATTTCCGACCCCCCAAGGAGATCCTTATGGCGGTCACTTCCAAGTGCTGTAGCGGAGGAATGATAAGATTTTTTTTTAATTTCGAGTGGAGGGGAAAAAATACACTTTATGGACTAACCCGGGGAAGCCCGGAGTGTCGGGGTCTCCCATGTAGGCATACCGACTAAAAAACCCCTCCACCGGTATTAGAAGGAAGAAAGGAGAGGCGGTACCGCATTATTGCACCCGCGGATTCAAGGTGATAACTTAACTGACTGCAGGGTGCAGTCAGAGGGGTGAAATGACCGGGATACAGACTTGACCAAGGCCCAGACTGCCACCGCGGATTATTCGGGGAGAGGAATGAAGGAATTCTAGGGTGAAGGATGGAGTTAGTGCTGGTTGACTCTGTTGAGTCGGTCGTCGTATCCTGAAACGTTTTCGAACCTAAGCCCTTGGCGTCTACTTTGGATGTTGAACTTGGAAGTTTGAGGTGCCGACTTCTCCAGTAGAGCTCTCACCTCCTCCCTGAAGATGAGTCGGATGTCGGTGACTGCTGTTGCTATTGCTTGGTGAAGTTCTGGATGTGAAGTGGTGCTGTCCTGTTCCTGAAGCCTGTCCTCCAAGGCCGTCAGCTTAGCCGTAAGAATCAGGACCTCCGCGTGGAGGTCCTGAATGGCCTCACTTAGGCCTGGATTTCCTTCTGCAGGTTGGTTGGTGTTGGTTGTTCAGTCTGTGGAGATGGCTGTGTAGATAATGGTGTCCGGGCTGGTTGCCCTAATAAGGGCAACCCTGACGCCAAGGCAGCCTCCAGGTCTGATCGGTCCTGTAGCTCCACCCTAACTAGTGGTGTCGGGCCCCGGTCACAGATAATTCTAGTGGCCCTCGAACATGAAGGCCATCTAGATTGTGCAGCGGCGAGGAGGTGCCGGGTGGAGAGATCCCGAGGGACCCCCCTAACCACGGCACTGTACCGGGGCGGCGTCGGCGTGGAGCTCAGCGATGGCGGTGATGAAGAGTTGTTGACTGCCGGTGAAGCAGCGCCGGTTGGCGGCGGTGGTGATGGTGAGCGCGGCAAAGGTGCAGCGCTCGCTGCCGGTGTAACGGCAGGTGGCGGAGATGCCGGCGAGCACTTCCTACCGGCGGATGCCGGAGAAGCGATGGCTGCTGTAGGAGCTGCTGGTCTGCGTTGGTGCTTCCTCTTCGGCATCTCGAAGCGATAGGAGTGTGGGTAAGGTGATTTTTATTATACTGACAAGTGGAGGCGGGGCTTGGGCTCTCCGGCGTACGTGGCTTCTGATTGGACCGCTTCGTTGCTTCTCGTTTGATGACGTTTCCTGCTTTCAATGACGGGATGCATTCTCTTAAGCATTGCTAAGAAGAGACAGCGCAGACTCGCCGCTACGAAGGCAGCACCCGATGCCTTTTCCTCGGCAGCACCTCCGAAGCTACCTGTCCCGCCAAGACTTGCTTCGCCGCCGGCCGCCATCGCCGAAACCGCCTGCGCCCAGCTCCACGTCGCCGCCACCCCGGTTCAGTGCCGTGGTATGGGGGGTCCCTAGGGACCTTACCACCCGGAACCTCCTCGCCGCAGCGAAATCCAAGTGGCCTTCTTGTTTGAGGGCCACAAGTATAATTTGCAACCGGGGACCTACACCATTTGTGAGGCTGGAGCTTCAGGATCGATCGGACCTCGACGTTGCCTTGGCGTCAGGGTTGCCCTTGTTAGGGCAACTCCTAGTCGTCGAGGCCAGCAAGATGGAACGTCACCGGCCCTGCCGTCGCTGTTGTGCCTTCGGGCATACTGCCGACTCCTGCTCCTCGTCGCCGCGGTCCCACTACTGTGGCTCCGAACACGCCACCGCTGAGTGCACTGACCACGAACTACGCCGTCGCCGCCGCCGGTTCTGTGCCACCTGCAGTGCCAGCTAGCGGGGAGAACTGAAAGGATTTAGGTACATAAAACGCATGTACGTTCCATAGGTGGAAATGTGCATGTTCCTGTGGTCCTTCCAGACCATCGGAAGTGCACAGGCAGCGGGTAGCCGAAACAAGGCCACAGCCATCCGACCTTCTAGGTCGGGTAAGGCGCTCTTACTAAGCGTCCGGTCCTCTGTTTCGGCCTGCTTCTTAGCCCCTGCTGCCTGCAGGTGAGGGTAAACCAAGGTGTGAATTTGTGCACTGCACCCTAGGGTGCAGGGCAAGTATCCCTGTTCTACCTCCATGACCCGATCTAAGTCCAAGCCAACCAAAGCCAAAGCCCCAAACGGCTCCGCCAATGATGATCTAACGGCCGATGCCAGCACCAGCACTGGTGCACACACCCTGCCCTCCAGTGGCCTTGCTACTGTGGAGGGTAAAAAGAGATGTATCCAGGAACGCCAAGGCTGTAAAGGCAAGGTCATATGTTTGGACTTATCCATGCAAAATACCAACGAGGGCCTCCCGCGCGAATCAGTTTCACGCATAGGCCAAAACGCGGAGCCTGACTCCGACGACGACTGTGCCAGTGTGGGCACAGGCATTTCACACCACAGCGCCAGGACCTCGGTCTTGTTGTACCACTTATCCTCCATGATGGTAGATCATGAGTCTTCTTCCAGCCTCTCCACAGACGGAGAGGACGACTTTCGTGTGGTGGCCCCGAGGAAAGAGAAGAGGCGAACCCAATTGGCTGCAGAGGGCGTGCCCTCTGGCCAATCACAAGCAACATCCCGTCCCCAGTGATTCTGGGCCCGCCCAGAACACCGGGTTGAGGAAGCACGTTCCACCTATCATCGTGGATGACTTTAAGGGGATGGTAGGCTTCCTCAAAGAGGTCATGCCATCTCTATAAAGTCATTGCACGGTGATGAGGAACAAACGCCGATATGTCTTCCAGGCCAAGATCCCGGAGGACTGCAAGCTCTCAAGAGGAAAGGTGTTCCCCATTTCACCTTCGGTCTTGACAAAACCCGTTACATCCGCAGGGTCATACGTGGGCTACCTAACGACACCTCGGTGGACATAGAGGCAGACCTCATCCGCCAAGGCATCACTCCAAGATTGGTGAAGCAGTTCACCAGGTCCGCACCAGATGGGCAAGGCCCCAAAACCCCTCTCCCGCTCTTTCTAGTAATAGTGGAGCGGGCCAACGACCCCGAGGTCAAGATAGATGGAGTCACTGCCATCTGTTACCTGCGGGTCAAAATCGAACCGTCAATGGGCTCTGGCGGGCCCCCACAATGTCACCGGTGCCTGGGGTTTAACCACTCCAGTCACTTCTGTTTCCGCAACCTACGTTGCTTAAGGTGCGGAAAAGCCCACCCTAAAGAGGTCTGCCCGATAGCCCCCACCGTGAAGCCGGTATGCGTAAACTGTGGTGCCGAGCATATCGCAAGTTATGGTGGCTGTCCCAAGAAGTTAGCTGTTATAGCTGCTAGGCGACCGCCACTAGTAGCACAGCAGGAGACAAGAGCAGCACCTGCTACCAACCAGCGCCAAGCAGAGCTAACACCGGAAACAACACCTGCTCCAAGACTGGACAGCCGGCGCAGGACAGGATCGCCACCAACACCACTACGGCGCAAAGGGCTGCGCGGGCCCCTGCGATGTCACGGGCTGGTACAAACACACGCCAACCCCCACGCATAACACAAGCTCCAGCCAACCCGACAAAACCCACCCACTCAAGCGAAGGCGCGCTGGCCTGCTAGGCAGCCAAACTTCTTCCCCAGGGCTCCGCAAGGGAACGGTACTCCCGTACCCGAGTGACAGCAGGGGCAGGAGGTGGCTGGCGGCGAGCCAGAACCCCGACGCACTCCTCCCACACCCACTCCTAGAACCATCACCCCCGCCTCTCCTGTCCTGCAGCTATCGGATGTGATGGCGTGGTTACAGCGGCTTCTACTGAACCACGGCCAGCGCATCTGTGATCTGCTGGTCAGATTCCTCTCTGCCACCGACCCAGCCGCAAAGATGGCTGTCGCCATGGAGGGACTTGCCCTCCTGACCGTGATCGTCCAGACCGCCCAGAATGGCGAATCGAACTAGGTCTCGTACCTCTTTTCGTTTTGCGTTCTGGAACGGGTGTGGCCTGAACGGTCAGGGGAGTGAGCTCCAACATTTTGCCAGCTCATTTACCTTAGACCTCGTGCTGGTCAGCGAGACACATCTCCGTCCAGACACCCCTTTCCGACTTCCGGGCTACAACTGCCTCAGAGTGGATCGTGTGGGCCGCCGAGGAGGTGGCACTGCGATCTTCGTGAGGAACAGAGTGGTCCATAGACCGATCCAGCTCCCGCCTCTTCAATCCATGGAAGCCACGGCTGCCTGTATTGACCTTGACGGTACGGAAGCTTTACTGGTGTCTGCTTACCACCCACCCCGAAGGCAGTTCGTACTAAACGATTACCTTTCCATCCTAGCCCTTCATCCCAATGTCATTCTGGCCGGGGACTTCAATGCCAAACATCCACGTTGGCATTGCGGCCCCCGGGCGGATGCCCGAGGCAATGATATCCTACGCATGGTAGATGCGGACCCTCAACTCAGCGTAGAGGGCCCCTGACAACCCACACACCATCCACGAGGTCAAGGACGGGCATCCGTTATTGACTTCGCGATCATCAAACAATTCCCTTCGATCAACGCACTTCATTCCGATCATAATCCTGTGTTGGCTGAGGTTAACACACGGGTTGCCAGCCATGACGTCTCGGTTGACTGGGAATGCGCCAGGGTTTGCCTCAATGACTCCTTCCCGCCGAACCCTAGGATCACAGACATCCCATCCCTGGAAGCTGCGGTCCAATCCTTCACCTCCATCTTTTTGCCAACTGCTCATAACCTAACCGTTCACACCCCAGCACCTCTACACCCGGACGTCCTTCCCTTGAACTCCATCTGCTCCTGGGCTGCCCGCATTTACCAGCGTCACCGTACGTCACATAATCGAGCACTCCTGAGGCGTTTACGCCGTAAGGTCCGGACCCGACTACGCGAGCACAGGATGCGAGCGTGGGAGGAGACGATGACCCGCTTGAGGCTCGAGGATGGCGACGTGTGGAGGATTGCCAAAGCTCTCCGACACCGCGGAGGTCAAATCACCTCCCCAATCTAAGGCACCCAAGGCCTGGCTTATGAACCCCAAGCCAAAGCTGATGTGTTAGCTGACTACCTCGAAAGGACTATAAGGCCACGAGACGACCCCCAGGACGAAGACTTTTCGGACCGTGCTCGACGGGAGGTGCGTCGATACCTTAAACGTCCCCCCGACGAAGCGGACCGACTTCCTGTCATCCGACCCAGTGAACTCCAGGGCGCACTCCAGCGCCTCAACCCCAAAAAGGCAGCGGGTCCTGACGGTCTAACCCCCGCCATGCTCCGCTGCCTTCCCAACAAGGCGGTGCTCTTTCTAACCAAGGTTTTAAACATGTGTCTCACCTGGTGCCACTTTCCATGTGAGTGGAGGGAGGCCCGGGTGATATGCATTTTGAAGCCGGGGAAAAGACCCACTACATCCTTCCAACTACCGATCCATCAGTCTCCTATCAGTTCTACGAAAGTGTTCGAGAGGCTAGTGCTAAACCGTTAGTCCCCTATGTTGGGCGACATTCGAGCCATCCCTGACCATCAGTTTGGTTTTCGTCCTGGGCATTCTACACCCCAGCAACTACTGCGAGTGGTGGAGGCCGCTGCCCTGGGTTTCCAGGATAGAGCCTACACTGCGGCGGTGTCGCTGGACGTGGAGAAGGCCTTCTCTACGACCTGGCACGCGGGTTTGCTCCTTAAACTCACCCGTCTGGAGCTCTCAACTCACATAGTACACCTGCTACACTCATATCTCAAACACATTTTTTGTTGTTTCAGTTGCGGGACACAAATCAACACCTAGGCGAATAAGAGGCGGAGTCCCCGAAGGCTCTGTACTTTCCTCCACGCTCTTTAGCGTCTACATGGCCGACCTACCAACAGTGCAGCAAGTCAACATAGCCCAGTATGCTGATGACGTGCTGTTATTCTGTACAAACAGACACCCACGCAGAGCCTTCAACCCCATTCAGACACACCTCCACCTCATCCAAAGTGGTGCGAGCGTTGGCGGTTGTCCATCAATCCGGAGAAAAGCCACGCTATCCTCTTCACCAAGCGCCGCTTTCCCACAAACTTCCCTACATTCACGTACCTCAATCGATGGATACAATGGACGAACACCATCGCCAACTTGGGGGTGAAGTTTGACAGGGGCGTCACTTTTGGGGAGCACATCGAGGAACTGAGGTGTCGGGGTCATGGGGCTCCGGCCTCCTTGTACCCGATGCTGAAGTCCACGATGCCGGTTCCCCTTAAGTTGCGCCTTTTGAGGGCTCTCATAGTCCCCTTGCTAATCTACGCCTGTGAGATCTGGGGCATGGCGGCAGACTCCAGTCTGCTGTTGCTTCAGCGGGTACAGAATAGATGACTTCGGGCTATATATTCTGTGCCTCGTGGCTTTCCAACGAGACTTCTGCACGAAGCCTCTGGTCTACCATACCTGGAGGACGAGATTAGGCGTCGGGCAACAAAATTCAACGAAGGGTTACCATTCTATCGGAGTGCCCTCGTTAGGTCTCTTGGGGATTACAATCCCACAAACCGCCGCTTCAGGCGATACCGGCTTCCCCGCATGGCTTGCGGGCATCCCCGGTAACGAAGGAACACCTCCAACAGCTGCTACGGCTAAGCTCCTTATAATCCTTCAAGAGTTGCTTGGATTCAAAATTAAAACCTCAAAACAAACATTTTGATAAACACAGCGGTGCACAAGGGCCGTTGCACCATCATAGGCAACCGCCGAGGGCCAACACTTACCGCCTCCCGTCACTCCACAAACCTAACACTCACCCGCCATTCTGCAAAAACCCACAATCCCGTCAGAACGTGGTTAAGTTCTCTCCGAGAACAGGGACACGTCTATCACACCTCGAGCTGCCCTCAGCCTGCCAATTGCTCTGGTCTGGTCACACCTACCTCGAACGGCTGTTATCCACCTGACGCGGATTTTTAATGCATGCCTTCAACTCCGTCACTCTCCAACTTGTTGGAAGGAGGCGCGGGTGGTATGCGTTTTAAAGCCCGGCAAGGACCCAGTCTTCCCATGCAATTACCGATCCATCAGCTTACTCCGGACCGTCTCAAAAGTTTTTGAGCGGTTGCTCCTCACCCGCCTCACCCCTCTCTTCGAGGAAAGGCACCTCCTACCGGATCGCCAGTTTTGTTTTCGTCGAAGGCACTCCACGACTTTTCAGCTCCTGCGCCTCGCCGAGAAGGTTGCCCTGGGCTTCCGGTCGCGGTGCTGCTGGACGTGGAGAAGGCTTTCGCCACTACCTGGCATCAGAGGCTCCTCTACAAACTTAAGCAAGTAGGCATTCCTCCCCCCTATCTCACCCTGATAAGTAGCTTCCTCCGGGAACGCTCATTCCGGGTGAGAGTGGAGGGGAGGCTCTCTACCGTCAGACCCATAGCGGCGGGAGTGCCGGAGGGCAGTGTACTGTCCCCATTACTCTTTGCTGCCTACATGTCTGATCCCGACGGAACCCCGAACTGTTCTGTGCCAATATGCCGACGACGTCCTCATAATGGCACAGAACAAGAATGCCCGTTACTGTTTTCCCCCTCTACAGCGACTGCTCCGGGCCATCGGCCGGTGGAGCGAAAAGTGGAGGATGGCCATCAGTCCGGGGAAGAGTTCTGCTCTTCTCCTGGCGAAGGTCCGTCGCTGGCGGCCGGTGCGGTCACCGCCGCCAAATACCTCGGGGTCTTCCTCGACCGGGGATCACTTTTGCGCCACATGTAAGGGGCAAAGTGGAGCTAGGCTACGCAGTTGAACCCCGTTTTGAAATCCGCCATGCCTACACACCTCAAACTGCACTTGTATCAGGCGATCATTCCTCCCCTGATCCTGCACGGCTGCGAGGTCTGGGGGTCAGCGGCACCGTCCAAAATCCGCAGACTTCAGGCCGTTCAGAACAGGGCATTAAGGATGATCTACGATACTGGGCACAGATTCCCATCTCACATCCTACATACCTACTCCGGAATACCGTATATCATCGACGTCGTGAGGGAACGAGCCCGCACGTTGTATGGTAGACTTTCACCCCAACCCTCTGGTGCGCACTTTGGGCGACTATGACCATAGGGCGCCAAGAAGGAGAAAATCCTACACCCTGCCGAAGGACGCCACTAGCCTGAGAGACTGCCATCCCTTAATCCAAACAGCCCCCAGATTTCGCAGTAACGGGAGAGGTCGCAGCCGGTTGGGAGACCAGCCGGCTGAAACCCTGGCCCCCCTGATTAATCTGGAACTTCCCACCTACCCAATCCATAATCCTACCAACTTTCCTCCCACCCGGCCTGCTTAACTTGGCGGCCACACAAGCGGCACGTCGAGTTAAGCAGCATTGAGCGTGGTCACCACTTGGGTGGGTGATCGCCCAAGTGACCGACTGCGCTCAAGCCTAAGGCTGCGGAGGAATTTTAACACCGCCCGGCGGACACAGACACAACAGCTTGTGAATAAAATCTTTATCCCTACAATATTGCACAGGTAAAACCGCTTTCAGCGGTTAAGTACCATGGCGAATTACATTCCGTCCAGGTAAACCTGGACGACCTGTTCTTGGACTCTGGACTCTGGACTCTGGTCAATGCTTCAGACGCAGCGAAACCTTCTCCAAGAAAACTTTGACCGCGCCACTGAAGATGTCCACCGTAGTTGTGCACGAAACATCTGGGACTTCTAACACCAGCAGACCACGGCAAAACAGCCCGGAAACATTTCTTAGTTACACTGACTCCGGCCGTGAAAGCCTACATTCTCTGATATATAGCTTTTTTGTTTCTACACTTTTAGTATTTCCATTTACTCCTTCAAAATAGTTACTAAATGTTTCAACTACTGATTTAGGTTCCAATACTTTAACCTTTAACATCTAAGGTCACATCAGGGACTTTTGCATTAGTACGTTGGTTTTTAAATCATTTTTATTTTTTCAAACACACACATTCACTCTCACATACATACTTCTAGACTCTGTGGGGGATAGGGAATAATTCTGGTTAGAGAAAATTTCCCCGCCCCAGCCGGGAATTGAACCTGGGACCTCTGGGTGAGTAGTCAGCTTGCTGACCACTCGACCACAGAAGTAGTCTTAGTCTGTTCTGTTTAAACTTGGGATTAAGTTTTACCTTTTTTTTTTTTTTTTTTACATAGTGTTGGAACGTGTTTATGAATTCTACAATTCTGCATTTTCCCTTCCATGAAATATTCTCCCATTTCTTTTGAGAGTAATAACTTTAAATGATACATGTTTTCCTCTCCTAGACATCACCTATGCTGATAAATGCAGCTTTTTGCAATATTTTAAATGTGTTTATTGTGTATCATAAATGTTTAGCCGTACTGGTCAGACAACGCAGTATCTGTAATTTTGATGCTATAGTCTGTTTTGTGTGGGTGACTTCCTAGTGCATACCATAGATAAGTAAGTTATTTAGTTTATCTGGATTTTTTGTTAAGAGGTCTTGCTTTTTACATAAGTCATCTAAGACTATATCAAACCTTTCTACAAATATATTTGCATTACTGTTGGGATCTCTCTCTCTCTCTCTCTCTCTCTCTCTCTCTCTCTCTCTCTTTCTCTTTCTCTCTCTACATATACATAATTACAGTTTTTAGGTCTATTAGTTGAACAATGCAGACCCCAGAGCGCTCTTCACATGCTAATTTATCAAAATTTTTTATTTAGTTTAACTTGATACCATTTTTTTTTTACTAATATACAGGATCCCCCATTTCTTTTTTACTTTCTACAATAGAAACTTATTACAGAATACCCTTTGAAATGAAACATGCACATTTCTTCATCTTTGAGCCAATTCTCAGTTAAAGGAATTATATGTGTATCATTTGAAACCTCTAGATTAATTTTTATTGTTTCTTGTGTTCTGTATATTTTGGTGAAAGAAGCATAGTTCTAAGTTTTTATTTTGAAATTATTTTTGTGCATTTTTTCTTTCATTTTAGGAAATTTTTTATTCATTGGAATGATTAAAGAGATTTTTTTTTTGTTTTATTAAATTAAGTAGGTTTAAGTAAAAAATGGAAGTATCCAAATTTATTTTCATTTGTATTTTTTCTGTTATTTTGTATAATAGCTTTATAGGTCTATTTCCATCACAGTTTCACTCCTTACCAGATTTAATGTTTTTCCTACAGCAAATTTAGTTGCTTACTTACTCTTACTACTTACTTGTTCTGTCCAATTCAAATTTTTTTCCACTTTATCCTGTAATGCATACTTCTTTTTCCCAGCATCCACTGAATTGCTGCTTAGTTTTCCTTAACTTTGACAGTATTACTTTGTTCAAGAGTTTCCTAAGTGTATTATTTCCTGTATGATTTGGATGGAATTCATCCCATCCAAAATCTCGATCATACAGTCAGAAGTTCCCATCCACAAACACGCAGTCTTTGGTAGAGCACTTCCAATTGAGTTCACTATTTATTTTCACTATTTTCTTTACACTTATACCACGTCGTCAAAGGATGCAGCTTATTATTTTGGGATTTTTTGCACGTGATCTAATGCTTCTTACTAGGTCCAATACTTCACTCATTATTTTTTCTGCCATGACATAATGCCTGATGTTATTTGGCCTACATTTATCATTACCACAGCAAGATTTATCTTTTCCAGATTCATTTCCTCCACTTTCCTTTGAAGCTTTGATTCCTGGGTTACAGCAAACCAAGTAATCTTTCTCTTTACACTTCTTGCCAGAGAATTTTAACATGGAATCACTGATTACTAACACTTGCTTTTTGTCTTTAATTTCACCTTTACTATGTTTACTGCCTGACCACTGATTCTAGTTATATGTTTTATTCCTCAATTCCATGTACAATTTGAAACCTGTTCTGAGCGTCAAAACTTATTTTCTTTGTATTTGTTCCTCCTATGCTGGTGGTGCTTTTTTAATGGCAATAGAGAAAAGGTGCTTTTCATTACATTCTTGTACTTTACCTTGCAGAGCTTGGTTTTCAGTTTTTAATGCTTCATTTTCCAATGTTAGTGCAAAATCCTCCCTCTGAAAATTTGCAAGGTCCCTGTTCAGTGCTTTAGTATGAGTGTGTAGCGATGTGAGGGTGTCATGTTTTGACCGTGCTGCATATATCAACATATAATTCGTTTTTTTGCTGTCTTCAATTCCTCTCTTTTCTTGTGCTGTACTCATTTTGCTGATAGCTGTTGTTATTTTCACTGCTTTTAAGACTAAAACTTGAGCAGAGGAACTGTGATTAGACCAACAGCTGCCATATTTAACCAATGATTCTCAAAGAATATTGTTTTATAAACTATAGGAGATAGGAAAAAGCTACTCCACAAAAATTGTGGTTACCTTCCTTTCAACACTCTATACAAAGAGAAAGGGAACTTAATGTGTACTATCTTTCAAGAAAGTAAATGTACACTTTACACAGGTCAGTATCGTTGAGGCATTCCATGAGTAGACAAGACATATGAAACTAAATCAGCCATGGTTGTAGGTGTATACATTTTAATCTGTCACTTACTTTGAAGATTTCTATTGCTATGTTAATCCAGTATAACAAAATTTGGACTAAATATCACTAGGAACTGATTTTTAGGCAAATGCATATATTTTTCTGCTTGCAGTTACAAGCATGAATATTGAATTATAAGCCACTATCACAATTACGAAGTTTTATTTCACATAAAAATACATAAATCCGAATAAACATATGTAAGTAAATATTTTGCATAATTTAGTTATTAATACATATTTTATGCATTTTACCAATATACTATACTGAGCTATGTTTCCTCTTTTATTGTACGTGGCAAACAGTATAATCTCATATGTGAGAAGAGAACCTGTGCAACTTTCTTCATATCCTGTAACCTTAGATTTGATTACTTGGTGTTCTTCGATTCATGTTCCTTCAGTTCAGAAGTGCAGAGCAATGCTTAATATACATGTTGAGCGATTCGCATACCATTGTTACTAAAATGCTGAAGGTAAAAACTAGTGGAACTTTTTGGTTGCAGCAGTATGCTAAATAAAAATCAGGTACATTCCGCACAGATGAAAAAATTCTATATTGTCAGCCATGTGGAAAGTCTATAAAAGCCAATTAACGCTCCCAAATATCACACTATTTATCTGGCAACAAACATATCTTGGTAGCCTCATGTTCTTCCAATAACCAAGTGCTTTTAAGTGAGGCAGAACCCTCCAGCTCATATTCTGAATCTTCCAAGTGTCATGAATTTTATTCAGGTTTATGCTAAACTTCTGTTTATGCGTAACTTCTGTTTTTGCGTGTTGTGTGCACCATGCTGTGCATTTACTTCAGGGCTGCACGGTCGATTCTACTACGTCGGAAGAGTTTGTAGCGTGTGGACGAGGTCCTTTTCACCTAGTATGCTCCGCATAACGGTATCAAGACATGCGACCGAGGGGTAAAACTCGGTGAGCTCATAGTTACCGATCGGTATGGTCAGCTAGGTGGAGAAGGTTGCCACTGGAGGTGCCCATGCCTAGTAGGCTCCGCGATAAAACTCGGTGAGCTCATAGATACCTATCAGGATCGTCACCTAGGTGGAAAAGGTTGCCACTGGAGGTGCCCATGCCTAGTAGGCTCCGCATAACTGTATCGAGACATGCGACCGAGGGGTAAAACTCGGTGAGCTCATAAATACCAATCGGGATCGTCAGCTAGGTGGAGAAGGTTGCCACAGGAGGTGCCCATGCCTAGTAGGCCCCGCATAACAGTATCCAGACATGCAATCAGTAAAGCGCTCAAATGCAGAACGGGTTCGTCAACTTTGGCATGAGTTACCCTGAGACAGGATAAGGGAACAGGTACTTAAAGAATACTGGTGTCAATAAACTGAGTTGTGCCACTAGCAGAGTTGTTAGCTCCTTTGTCCCATAAATCAGTTGAATGAGTTTTTAGTGGAACATATGTGTTTTCAGTTGGGAAATGTTCCAAATACTGAACATATCCCAACGTGCAAAACTTCAGAAATGCTAATTGATTTTGTTCTCTTTTTCATTTTGTTTCCATATTTCCAGAACATTTGCAACATTTCAGCTTTTACTAGTACACTGCAAATGAGAAAATTTCCAGTGAAATATGATGTCCCAAAAATTGTAGTGGAAAAAAAAAAGAGGGAGAGAGAATAATTAAATAAAAATGGGTGTTGCAAATTTCTGTTAAAATAATGGTACTGCATTACGTCTAATTTTTCTTGTGTTCCATTCTAGTTAAGGATTTGGAGAAGCTGTTGAGTGATGCTACAAAGAAGGGAATTACTACATTTGGACCTCGAGAGGCAGAATTTGTAAAACTATTTTCTAACAATCCAGATGAGCATTTTGATGGTGTAAGTAATATGCAGTTAAAGTGCTTCAAACGATTTTAGCTTTTTCTACTTATTACACATGGTAGAAGTGATATTACATATGACACAAATATTTAATCAAGACTTCCCTGAAAAGCGATATTTTGAGATTAATCCTTGAATTTCTAAAAAGGGCAACTGTATATGCAAGTGAGAAGAAGAGAACACAAGCATGACAAATTTGATAAATACAAAATACTGAACTTCAGTCAGTCTCACTTTAACCATTCAATGGCATACATAGATCTTCAAAGAAATCTCTTTCAAACAAGAGCTGCCTACTGCTCCAAGAATAATGTCAAATTACTTGTCATTTTAGTACATTTCAGTTAAAACAATTTTTTTATAATCCTTTCATGAGTATGGCTGGTAAACAGCCTGGGCTGAATACCATTTATATATAGCTTAGCATAAATAAATAACATATGCTTCTTTATTGATCTCTTCTATGTAAATATTGTTTTGTATGGTCAAGACGTCCTTGGCAAGCAATTTTAGCAAGGTATAAGTGTACAGTTTGGAGAGAAGCTGGCTGGGTTTATTGCCCCACATGCTTGTACATGTACACCTTTATCAAATTTTGTGAGGGGAAAATTATATGTTCTGTTATTGTTCTCAAGGAACATTTGCAATGCAGAATCTATTCCTGATTAAGTCCCATTTTATTTAGGGAGCCTCTGCATTCAAATATTTGGTTCTCTGCCATATCAACATAAAGTTCACCTTGTAATAAAAGAAATAGCAAAATCATCACACAATTTATCATTCAAACCTAACTTTTCATTTCTCAAGTTTCTTTTGCGTTCAATCTTCATGCACACCTTTCAGTTCTTTTTGTACATTTATTTCTAACTCTTGCTACTTTTCATGAAAGCATCAATGTACATAGTAAGAGCTAGACCATCAGAGATAGAAAGGGAGGGGACAGAGAGAGAGAGAAGGGAGGGTGGAGAGAGAGATCCAGAGAGAGAGAGAAACACACACACACCAGCCCACCCACACCCACACACACCAGCCCACCCACACCCACACACACCCTCCCACACCCACCCACACAGACCGACCCACCCACTGCCCCACACCCACACACACCCACCCAATCCCACACCCACACACACCCCACCCACACACCCACCCACACACATCCACACCCCCTCCCACACAAAAAACACACACCCACCCACACACCCACTCACACACACACACCCACATACCCACACCCACCCACCCACACCAACCCACACATACCCACTCACATACACATACACCCAAACAAACACACACACCCACAAAAAACACACACATCCACACACACATGCACGCACCAACCCCACACACCCATACACACACACCAACCCACACACACACACACCCACAACCACACCAACCCCTCCACACACACACACACACCAACCCACACACACACACCAACCCACACACACACCCACACACACACACACCCACCCACACACCCACACCCACCCAACCACACACCCACACCCAACCAACCACACACCCGCACCTACAGACACCCACCCAACCACACCTACACACACCCACACCTACACACACCCAAACACAACCCACACTCACCAACCCAAACACACACCAACCCACACACCCAAACCCACACACCCACGTACACACACCCACCTACACACACCCAATCACACATTACCCCCCACCCCTATCTCTTGCTACTTTTCATGAAAGCATCAATGTACATATTAAGAGATGGACAACCAGAGATAGAAGGGAGGTGGCAGAGAGAGAGAGAAGGGAGGGTGGATAGCGATCCAGAGAGAGAGAGAGAGGGAGAGAAACACACACACACACCGGGCCACCCACACCTACCCACCCACATACACAAACCGACCCACCCACACCCCCACACACCCACACACACCAAAACACACACCCACACACACACCCACACACACCCAATCCCACCCACACCCTCCTAACCAAACCTATCCACACACACCCACACAAACCCACACCCACCCACACAATCCGAACACACCCCACCCACACACCCACCCACACACACCCCACAACCCCCACACACCCACGCACCCCTCCCCCACATAAACAAACACATCACACACACACCCACACAACCACACTCACCCTTACACACCCATACACCCACACACACCCCCACCCAACTCCCACACACACCCACCCACATATACACACCTCTTAAAACTGTTCCAACATATCCCTCACAAGCTGATCCAGCATATCCCTCACAAACTGATCCAACATATCCCTCACTGACTGATCCAACATATCCCTTACAAACTGATCCAACACATCCCTCACAAACTGATCCAACATATCCCTCACAAGCTGATCCAACATATCCCTCACAAACTGATCCAACTTATCCCTCACATACTGATCCAACATATCCCTCACAAGCTGATCCAACACATCCCTTACAAACTGTTCCAACAATCCCTTACAAACTGATCCAACATATCCCTCACATAGTGATCCAACATTTCCCTCACAAAGTGATCCGACATATCCCTCACATAGTGATCCAACATATCCCTCACAAAGTGATCAGACATATCCCTCATGAGCTGATCCAACACATCTCTCACAAACTGATCGAACACATCCCTTACAAACTGATCCAACATATCCCTCATATACTGATCCAACACATCCCTCATATACTGATCCAACACATCCCTTACAAACAGATCCAACACATCCCTCACAAACTGATCCAACACATCCCTCACATACTGATCAAACATATCCCTCATATACTGATCCAACACATCCCTCACGAGCTGATCCAACACATCCCTCACAAACTGATCCGACACATCCCTCACATACTGATCATACATATCCCTCATATACTGATCCAACACTTCCCTCACATACTGATCCAACACATCCCTCATATACTTATCCAACACATCCCTCACAAAGTGAACCAACATATCCCTCACAAACTGATCCAACATATCCCTCACAAACTTATCCAACACATCCCTCATATACTGATCCAACAAATCCCTTACAAACTTATCCAACATATCCCTCACATACTGACCCAACATATTGCTTACAAACAATCCAGCACACCTCTTACAAACTGATCAAACGTATTCCATACAAACTGATCATACATTTGCGTTTCAATGTGATCCAAAACAACTCATACAAACTAATCCAACATATCCCGTACAAAATGATCCAACATATCCCTCACAAACTGTTCCAACACATCCCTCACAAACTGCTCCAACATATCCTTCACAAACTGATCCAACATATCCCTCACAAACTGGTCCAACAATCCCTTACAAACTGATCCAACACATCCCTTATAAACTGATCCAACACATCCCTCACAAACTGATCCAACACATCGCTAACAAACTAATTTAACATATCCCGTATAAACTGATCCAACACATCCCTCACAAACTGATCCACCATATCCCTTACAAACTGATCTAACACATCCCTCTAAAACTGATCTAACACATCCCTCACATACTAATCAAAACATGCCTCACAAACTGTACTAACACATCCCTCACATAATGATCCAACACATCCCTCAGAATCTAGTCTAACACATCCCTCACATACTGATCCAACATATCCCTCACATATTGATCCAACTCATCCCGCACAAACTGATCCAATTTATTGCTCACATGCTCATCCAACACATCCCTTAAAAACTGATCCAACACATCACTCACAGACTGATCCAATTTATTCCTTACAAACTGATCCAACATATTCTAACATACTGATGCAACATATCCCTTACAAACTGAACCAACACATCCCACACATACTGATCCAACATATCCCTCACAAACAGATCCAAGACATCCCTCACAAGCTGTTCCAACATATCGCTAACAAACTGATCCAACACATCCCTCACAAGCTGTTCCAACATATCGCTAACAAACTGATCCAACACATCCCTCACTAACTGATCTAACATATCGCTCATTAACTGATCCAACATATCCCTCACTAACTGATCTAACACATCCCTTACAAACTGAACCAACATATCCCTCACAAATTGATCCAACACACCTCTTACAAACTGATCCTAAACATCCCTCACAAACAGATCCATCATTTCCGTTACAAACTGATCCAACATATCCCTTGCAAACTGATCGAACACATCGCTCACAAACTGATCTAACACATCCCTTATAAACTGATCCAACACATCCCTCACAAAACGATCTAACACATCGCTCACAACCTGATCTAACACATCCCTCACATACTGATCCAACACATCCCTGAGAAACTGATCTAACACATACCTCACAAACTGATCCAACACATCCCTCAAAATCTGATCTAACACATTCCTTACAAACTGAACCAACATATCCCTCACAAACTGTTCCAACACATCCCTCATATACTGATCCAACATATCCCTCGAAACTGATAAAACACATCCCTTAAAAACAGATCCAAAACTTGCCTCACAAACTGATAAAACACATTCCTTATGAACTGATCAAACACATCCCGCACAAACTGATCCAACACACCTCTTAGAAAGCGATCCAAAACATCACTCACAGAGTGATCCAAAATATTGATCACAAATTGAACCAACATATCCTTCACAAATTGATCCAACATATCGCTCACAAACAATCCAGGGTAGCTCTTACAACTCATCCAACGTATCCCTTACTAACTGATCCAACATGTGCTTTTCAACGTGATCCAACTCCACTCTTACAAACTAATCCAAACATATCCCTTACACAATGATCCAACATATCCCTCACAAGCTGTTCCAACACATCCCTCACAAACTGGTCCAACAATCCCTTACAAACTGATCCAACACATCCCTTACAAACTGATCCAACACATCGCTAACAAACTAATTTAACATATCTCTTATAAACTGATCCAGCACACCCCTCACAAACTGATCCAACACATCATTCACAAACTGATCCACCATATCCCTCTCATACTGATCCAACATATCCCTCAAAAATTGATCCTAAACATCCCCCACAAACTGATCCAACATATCCCTCACAAACTGATCCAACACATCCCTCACAAACTGATCCAACACATCCCTCACAAACTGATCCAACACATCCGTCACAAACTGTTCACAAATATCCATCACAAACTCATCCAATTTATCCCTCACATACTGATCCAACACATCCCTCACAAACTGATCCAATCTATTGCTCACAAGCTGTTCCAGCACATCCCTTAAAAACTGATCCAACACATCCCTCACAGACTGATCCAATTTGTCCCTTACAAACTGATCTAACATATCCTAACAAACTGATGCAACATATCCCTTACAAACTGAACCAGCAAATCCCACACATACTGATCCAACATATCCCTCACAAACAGACCCAACACATCCCTCACATACTGGTACAACACATCCCTCACAAACTGCTCCAACATATCCCTTACAAACTGATCCACCACTTCCCTCAAACTGATCCAACATAACGCTCACAAACTTATCCAACATATCGTTCAAAAACTGATCCAGCATACCTTTACAAACTGATCAAAAGTATCCCTTACAAACTCATGCAACACATCCCTCACAAAGTGATCCAACATATCCCTTACAAACGATCCAACACATCCCTTACAAACTGATCCAATATACGCTCACGAACTGATCCAACGTATCCCTTACAAACTGATCCAACATATCCCTCACAATCAGATCCAACACATCCCTCACATACTGATACAACACATCCCTCACAAACTGATCCAACATATCCCTCACAAACTCATCCAACATATCCCTCACAAACTGATCCAACATATCCCTAACAGACTGATCCAACACATATCTCACAAACAGATCTAACACATCCCTCAGAAACTGATCTAACACATCCCTCAGAAACTGATAAAACACATCCCTTATAAACTGATCCAACACATCCCTCAGAAACTGATAAAACACATCCCTTATAAAGTGTTCAAACACATCCCTCACAAACTGATACAACAAATCCCTTACAAACTACTCTAACACATCCCTCACAAACTGATTCAACATATGCCTCACAAAAAGTGATCCAACATATCTCTTACAAACTGATCCAACACAACCCTCAGAAACTGATCCAAATATCCCTCTCATACTGATCCAACAGTTCCTTCACATACTGATCGAACTTATCCCTTAAAAGCTGTTCCAACATATCGCTAACATACTGATCCAACACATCCCTCACAAATTGATCCAACATATCGCTCACAAACTGATCCAACATATCCCTCACTAACTGATCTAACAGATCCCTTACAAACTGATCCAACATATCCCCCACAAATTGATCCAACACTCCTCTTACAAACTGATCCTAAACCTCCCTCACAAACAGTTCCATCATTTCCCTTACAAACTGATCCAACATATCCCTTAGATTCTGATCCAACACATCCCTTACAAACTGATCCAACATATCCCTCGCAAACTTATCGAACACATCGCTCACAAATTAATCTAACACATCCCTTATAAACTGATCCAACACATCCATCACAAACTGATACATCACATCCCTCAGAAACCGATCCACACATTGCTCACAAACTGATCTAACACATCCCTCACAAACTGATCCAACACATCCCTCAGAAACTGATTCAACACATTCCTTACAAACTGATCCAACATATCCCTCACAAAGTGTTCCAACACATCGCTAACAAACTGATCCAACATATCCCTCACAAACTGTTCTAACACATCCCTCATATACTGATCCAACATATCCCTCGGAAACTGATAAAACACATTCCTTATAAAATGATCCAAAACTTCCCTCACAAACTGATAAAACACATCCCATATGAACTGATCAAACACATCACTCACAAACTGATTCAACACGTCCCTTACAAACTGATCCAACACATCCCTCACAAACTGATCCAACACACCTCTTAGAAACAGATCCAAAACATCCCTCACAAGGTAATGCAAAATATTGATCACAAATTGATCCAACATATCCGTCACGTATTGATCCAACATATCGCTCACAAACTGATCCAGCACACCTCATCGAAACTGATCCAACGTATCCCTTACAAACTAATCCAACATATCCCTTTCAAATGAATCCAACATATCCCTCATAAACTGCTCCAACACATCCCTCACAAACTGCTCCAACATATCCTTCACAAACTGATCAACATATCCCTCACAAACTGGTCCAACAATCCCTTACAAAATGATCCAACACATAGCTTAAGAACTGATCTAACACATCCCTTATAAACTGATCAAACACACCGCTCACAAACTGATTTAACACATCCCTTATAAACTGATCCAGCACCTCCCTCACAAACCGATCCAACACATCCCTCAGAAACAGATCCACCATATCCCTTACAAACTGATCTAACACATCCCTCACGAACTAATCTAACACATCCCTCACATACTGATCCAACACATCCCTCACAAACTGATCTAGCACATCCCTCACATACTGATCCAACACATCCCTCACAAACTGATCCAAAACATCCCTCACAAGCTGATCTAGGACGTACCTTACAAACTGATCCAACATATCCCTCACATACTGATCCAACATATCCCTCTTAAACTGATCAAACACATCCCCCACAATCTGATCCAACATATCCCTCTCAAACTGATCCAACACATCCCTCACAAACTAATCCAACACATCCCTCACAAACTGATCTAAAAACCATCACAAACTGATCCAATTTATCCCTCACAAGCTGATCCAACACATCCCTCACATGCTGATCCAACATATGCCTCACATACTGATCCAACACATCCGTCACAAACTGATCCAATTTAGTGCTCACAAGCTGCTCCAACATATCCCTTAATAACTGATCCAACACATCCCTCACAGACTGATCCATTTTATCCCTTACAAACTGATCCAACATATCCTAACAAACTGATGCAACATATCCCTTACAAACTGTACCAACTATCGCACACATACTGATCCAACACATCCCTGACATACTGATACAACACATCCCTCACAAACTGATCGAACATATCCCTTACAAACTGATCCAACATATCTCTCACAGACTGATGAAACATATCCCTCACAAACTGATCCAACACATCCCTCACAAACCGATCCAACACATCGCTCACAAACTGATTTAACACATTCCTTATAAACTGATCCAACACATTCCTCACAAACTGATCCAACACATCGCTCACAAACTGATCTAACACATCCCTTACATACTGATCCCACACATCCCCCAGAAAGTGATCCAACACATCGCTCACAAACTGATCCAACATATCCTCACAAACTGATCCAACACATCCCTCATATACTGATCCAACATATCTTGTATTAACTGATCCAACACATCCCTCTCAAACTGATAAAACACATCCCTTATGTACTGAACGAACACATTCCTCACAAACTGATTCAACACATCCCTCACAAACTAATCCAACATATCCCTTACAAACTGATCTAACACATCTCTCACAAACTGATCCAACATATGCCTCACAAACTGATCCAACACACCTCTTACAAACTGATCCAACATATCCCTTACAAACTGATCCAACACATCACTCAGAAACTGATCCAAATATCCCTCACATACTGATCCAACTGTTATTCACATACTGATCCAACATATCCCTAACAAACTGATCCAACATATCCCACACAAACTGATCCAACATATCCCTTACAAACTGATCTAACACACCTCTTACAAACTGATCCAACATATCTCTTACAAACTTATCCAAAATATCGCTCACAAACTGATCCAACATATCGCTCACTAACTCATCCAACACATCCTTCACAAGCTGATCCAATATATCGCTAACAAACTGATCCAACACATCCCCCACAAACTGATCTAACATATCGCTCACAAACTGATCCAACATATCCCACACTAACTGATCCAACACATCCTTTACAAACTGATCCATCATATCCCTCATAAACTGATCCAACCCATCTCTTACAAACTGATCCTACACATCCCTCACAAACTGATCCAACACATCTCTTACAAACTGATCCTACACATCCCTCACAAACTGATCCAACATATCCCTTACTAACTGAACCAACATATCCCTCACAAACTGATCCAACATATCTCTTACAAACTGATCCAAAGTATCCCTCACAAACTGATCCAACACATCCCTTACAATCTGTTCCAACATATCCCTCACAAACAGTTCCAACATATCCCTTACAAACTGATCCAACAAATCACTCACATACTGATCCAAAACATCTCTCACATACTGATCTAACACATCCCTCACAAACTGATCCAACATTACCCTTACAAACTGATCCAGCCTATCACTTACCAACTAATGCAACATATCCCACACACACTGATCCAACACATCCCTTACAAACTGATAAAACATTTCCCTCACAAACTAATCCATCACTTCCCTCATAAACTGATCCAACATATCCCTTACAAACTGATCAAATATATCCCTTACAATTTCATTCAACATATCCCTCACAAACTGATCCAACACATCCCTCACAAGCCGATCCAACAAATCGCTCACAAACTGATCTAACACATCCCTATTAAACTTATCCAACACATCCCTCACAAACTGATCCAACATATCCCTCACAAACTCATCCAACATATCCCTCACAAACTGATCCAACATATCCCTAACAGACTGATCCAACACATATCTCACAAACAGATCTAACACATCCCTCAGAAACTGATCTAACACATACCTCGGAAACTGATAAAACACATCCCTTATAAACTGATCCAACACATCCCTCAGAAACTGATAAAACACATCCCTTATAAACTGTTCAAACACATCCCTCACAAACTGATACAACAAATCCCTTACAAACTACTCTAACACATCCCTCACAAACATATGCCTCACAAAAAGTGATCCAACATACCTCTTACAAACTGATCCAACATATCTCTTACAAACTGATCCAACACAACCCTCAGAAACTGATCCAAATATCCCTCGCATACTGATCCAACAGTTCCTTCACATACTGATCGAACTTATCCCTTACAAGCTGTTCCAACATATCGCTAACATACTGATCAAACACATCCCTCAGAAATTGAACCAACATATCATTCACAAACTGATCCAACATATCCCTCACTAACTGAACCAACATATCCCTCACAAGCTGATCCAACATATCCCTTATAAACTGACCAACATACCCCTTAAAACTGATCCAACACATCCCTTACAATCTGTTCCAACATATCCCTCACAAACAGTTCCAACATATCCCTTACAAACTGATCCAACAAATCCTTCACATACTGATCCAAAACATCTCTCACATACTGATCTAACACATCCCTCACAAACTGATCCAACATTACCCTTACAAACTGATCCAGCCTATCACTTACCAACTAATGCAACATATCCCACACACACTGATCCAACACATCCCTTACAAACTGATAAGGAATTTCCCTCACAAACTGATCCATCACTTCCCTCACAAACTGATCCAACATATCCCTTACAAACTGATCGAATATATCCCTTACAATTTCATTCAACATATCCCTCACAAACTGATCCAACATATCCCTCACAAACTGATCCAACATATCCCTCACAAACTGATCCAACGCATCCCTCACAAGCCGATCCAACACATCGCTCACAAACTGATCTAACACATCCCTATTAAACTTATCCAACACATCCCTCACAAACTGATCCAACACATCGCTCATAAACCGATCCAACACATCCCTCAGAAACTGAT
This sequence comes from Hymenopus coronatus, assembly GCA_030762935.1. Lineage (NCBI taxonomy): Eukaryota > Metazoa > Arthropoda > Insecta > Mantodea > Hymenopodidae > Hymenopus > Hymenopus coronatus. The sequence goes on from CM060891.1 coordinate 101,579,892, forward strand.
CTAACACATACCTCACAAACTGATCCAACACATCCCTCACCAATTGGTCTAACACATCCCTTAGCACCTGATCCAACATATCCCTCACAAAGTGATCCGTCACATCGATCACAAACTGATCCAACATATCCCTCACAAACTGTTTTAACACATCCCTCATATAATGATCCAACATGTCCCTAGCAAACTGATAAAACACATCCCTTATAAACTGATCCAACACATCCCTCACTAACTGTTAAACCACATCCCTTATAAACTGATCAAACACATCCCTCACAAACTAATCTAACACATCCCTCACAAACTGATCCAACATATCCCTCACAAACTGATCCAACACACCTCGGACAAACTGATCCAACACATCCCTCACAAACTAATGCAACACACCTATTTCAAAGTGATCCAACACATCCCTCACAAACTGATCCAACACATCCCTCAGATACAGATCCAACATATCCCTTACAAACTGATCTAACACTTCCCTCACGAACTGATCCAAACCATCCCTCACATACTGATCCAACACATCCCTCACAAACTGATCTAACACATCCCGCATAAACTGATCCAACATATCCCTCACAAACTGATCCAACACATCCCTCAAAAACTGATCCAACACATCCCTCACAAACTGTTCACAAATATCCATCACAAACAGATCCAATTTATCCCTCACCTACTGATCCAACACATCCCTCACACACTGATCCAATTTATTGCTCACAAGCTGTTCCAGCACATCCCTTAAAAACTGATCCAACACATCCCTCACAGACTGATCCAATTTGTCCCTTACAAACTGATCCAGCATATCCTAACAAACTGATGCAACATATCCCTTACAAACTGAACCAGCACATCCCACACATACTGATCCAACATATGCCTTACAAAGGATCCAACACATCCCTCACATACTGATAAAACACATCCCTCCCAAACTGATCCAACATATCGCTTACAAACTTATCCAACTCTTCCCTCATACTGATCCAACATATCGCTCACAAACTGATCCAAAATATCGCTCACAACCTGATCCAACATATCCGTCACAAACTAATCCAATATATCCGTCACAAACTAATCCAACATATCGCACACAAACTGATCCAACATATCTTTCACAAACTGATCCAGCACACCGCTTACAAACTGATCCAAAGTATCCCTTACAAACTCATCCAACACATCCCTCACAAACTGATCCAGCATATCCCTTACAAACTGATCCAACACATCCCTTACAAACTGATCCAACACAGCCCTCACAAACTGATCCAACATACCCGTTACAAACTGATCCAACATATCCCTTACAAACTGATCCAACATATCCCTTACAAACTGATCCTACACATCCCTTAAAAACTGAGCTAACATATCCCTCACATACTGGTTAAGCACATCCCTGACAAACTGATCCAACTAATCCCTCCCAAACTGATCCAACACACCACTTACAAACAAATCCAACACATCCCTCACAAACTGATCCAACACACCTCTTAGAAACCGATCCAAACCAGCCCTCACAAAGTAATCCAAAATATTGATCACAAATTGATCCAAAATATTGATCACAAATTGATCCAACATATCCGTCATGAATTGATCCAACATATCGCTCACAAAATGATCCAGCACACTTCTTACAAACTGATCCAACGTATCCCTTACAAACTGATCCAACATGTGTCTTATAACGTGATCCAACACAACTCTTACAAACTAATCCAAAATATCCCTTACAAAATGATCCAACATATCCCTCATACACTGTTCCTACATATCCCTTACAAACTGCTCCAACATATCCTTCACAAACTGATCAACATATCCCTCACAAACTGGTCCAAAAATCCTTTACAAAATGATCCAACACATCACTTAAAAACTGATCTAACACATCCCTTATAAACTGATCCAACACATCGCTCACAAACTGATTTAACACATTCCTTATAAACTGATCCAGCACATCCCTCACAAATTGATCCAACACATCCCGCACAAACTGATGAACCATATCCCTTACAAACAGATCTAATACAACCTTCATAAACTGATCTAACACATCCCTCATAAACTGATCCAACACATCCCTCACAAACTGATCTAACACATCCCTCACATACTGCTCCAACACATCCCTCAGAAACTGATGTAAAACATCCCTCACAAACTCATCCAACATATCCCTCACAAACTGATCCAACATATCCCTCAAACACTGATCCAACATATCCCTCACAAATTGATCCTACACATCCCCCACAAACTGATGCAACATATCCCTCACAAACTGATCCAACACATCCCTCACAAACTGATGCAACACATCCCACACAAACTGTTCACAAATATCCATCAAAAACTGATCCAATTTATGCCTCACATCCTGATCCAACAAATCCCTCACAAACTGATCCAAATTATTGCTCACAAGCTGTTCCAGCACATCCCTTAAAAACTGATCCAACACATCCCTCACAGAGTGATCCAATTTGTCCCTTACAAACTGATCCAACGTATCCTAACAAACTGATGCAACATATCCCTTACAAACTGAACTAGCACATCCCACAAATACTGATCCAACATATCCCTCACAAACAGATCCAACACATCCCACACATACTGATCGAACGTATCCCTTACAAACTGATCCAACACTTCCCTCAAACTGATCTAACATATCGCTCACAAACTAATCTAACATATCCGTCACGAACTCATCCAACACATCCCTCACAAACTGATCCAACATATCCCTAACAAACTGATCCAACATATCCTAACAAACTGATGCAACATATCCCTTACAAACTGAACCAGCACATCCCACAGATACTGATCCAACATATCCCTCACAAAGGATCCAACACATCCCTCACATACTGATACAACACATCCCTCACAAACTGATGCAACATATCCCTTGCAAACTGATCCAACACTTCCCTCAAACTGATCCAACATATCGCTCATTAACTGTTCCAACATATCGCTCACAAACTGATCCAACATATCCTTCACGAACTAATCCAACATATCGCTCACAAACTGATCCAACATATCGCTCACAAACTGATCCAACATATCGCTCACAAACTGATCCAGCACACCTCTTACAAACTGATCCAAAGTATCCCTTACAAACTCATCCAACACATCTCTCAGAAACTGCTCCAACATATCCCTTACAAACTGATCCAACACATCCCTTACAAACTGATCCAACACATCCCTCACAAACTGATCCAACATACCCGTTACAAACTGAACCCACAGATCCCTCACATACTGATCCAACACATTCCTCACAAACTGATCGAACACATTCCGCACAAACTGATAGAACAAATCCCTCACAAACTGATGCAAGATATCTCTCACAAACTGATCAATATAGCCCTCACAAACTGATCCAACATATCGCTAATTAACTGATCCAACATATCCCTTACAAACTGATCCAACACATCCCTCACATACTGATCCAGCACATCCCTGACAAACTGATCCAACATATCACTCCCAAATTGATCCAACACACCACTTACAAACAGGTCCAACACATCCCTCACAAACTGATCCAATATATCCCTTACAAACTGATCCCACACATCCCTCACATACTGATCCAACACATTCCTCACAAACAGATCGAATACGTTCCTCACAAACTAATCGAACACATTCCTCACAAACTGATTGAACAAATCCCTCACAAACTTATGCAAGATATCTCTCACAAACTGATCAACATAGCCCTCACAAACTAGGCAAATATATCGCTCACACACTGATCCAACATATCGCTCACAAACTGATCCAAAGTATCTCTTACAAACTGATCCAACATATCCCTTACAAACTGATCCCACACATCCCTCACTCACTGATCGAACATATCCCTTTCGTCCTGATTCAACACATCCCTCACAAACTGATCCAACATATCCCTTACAAACTTATCCAACATATCTCTTACAAAATGATCCAACATATCCCTTACAAACTGATCTTACATATCCGTCAGAAACTAATCCAACAATCCCTATCAAACTGATCCAACATACCCCTCACACACTGATCCAACATATCCCTCACAAGCTGATCCAACAATCCCTTACAAACTGATCCAACACTTCCCTCAAAAACTGATCCAACACTTCCCTCAAAAACTGATCCAACATATCGCTCACATACTGATCCAACATATCGCTCACAAACTGATCCAACATATCGCTCACAAACTGATCCAAGATATCCGTCACTAACTAATCCAACATATCGCTCACAAACTGATCCAACATATCCCTCACAAACTGATTCAACATATCGCTCACAAACTGAGCAAGCACACCTCTTACAAACTGATCCCAAGTGTCCCTCACAAACTGATCCAAGACATTCCTTACAAACTGATCCAACACATCCCTTACAGACTGATCCAACACATCCCTCACAAACTGATCCAACACATCCCTCCCAAACAGATCCAACACACCACTTACAAAAAGATCCAACACATCCCTCCCAAACTGATCTAACATATCCCTTACAAACTGATCCAACACTTCCCTCAAACTGATCCAACACACCTCTTAGAAACCCATCCATACCATCCCTCACAAAGTGATCCAAAATATTGATCACAAATAGATCCAACATATCCGTCACGAATTGATCCAACATATCGCTCACAAACTGATCCAGCACACCTCTTACAAACTGATCTGACGTATCTCTTACAAACTGATCGAAAATGTGCCTTATAAGGTGATCCAACACAACTCTTACAAACCAATCCAGCGTATCCCTTACAAAATGATCCAACATATCCCTCATAAACTGTTCCAACACATCCCTCACAAACTGCTCCAATATATCCTTCACAAACTGATCAACATATCCCTCACAAACTGGTCCAATAATATCTTACAAAATGATCCAACACATCGCTTAAAAACTAATCTAACATATCCCTTATAAACTGATCCAACACATCGCTACCAAACTGATTTAACACATCCCTTATAAACTGATCCAGCACATCCCTCGCAAACTGATCCAACACATCCCTCAGAAACAGATCCAATTATATCCCTTACAAGCTGATATAACACATCCCTCACGAACTGATCTAACACATCACTCACATACTGATCCAACACATCCCTCACAAACAGATATAACACATCTCCCACAAAGTGATCCAACATATCCCTCACGAACTGATCCAACACTTCCCTCAAACTGATCCAACATATCGCTCACAAACTGATCCAACAAATCGCTCACAAACTGATCCAACATATCCGTCACGAACTAATCCAACATATCACTCACAAACTTATCCAACAAATCGCTCACAAACTGATCCAGCACACCTCTTACAAACTGATCCCAAGTATCCCTCACAAACTGATCCAACACATTCCTTACAAACTGTGATCCAGCGCACCTCTTACAAACAGATCCAACACATCCCTCACTTACTGATCCAACACATCCCTCACAAACTGAACCAACACACCTCTTAGAAACCCATCCAAACCATCCCTCACAAAGTGATCCAAAGTATTGATCACAAATTCATCCAACATATCCGTCACAAATTGATCCAACATATCGTTCACAAACTGATCCAGCACACCTCTTACAAACTGATCCAACTTATCTCTTACAAACTGATCCAAAATGTGCCTTATAACTTGATCCAACACAACTCTTACAAACTAATCCAGCGTATCCCTTACAAAATGATCCAACATATCCCTCATAAACTGTTCCAACACATCGCTCACAAACCTCCAACATATCCTTCACAAACTGATCAACATATCCCTCACAAACTGGTCCAATAATCCCTTACAAAATGATCCAACAGATCGCTTAAAAACTTATATAACACATCTCTTATAAACTGATCCATCACATCGCTCACAAACTGATTTAACACATCCCTTATAAACTGATCCAGCACATCCCTCACAAACTGATCCAACACATCCCTCTGAAACAGATCCATCATATCCCTTACAAGCTGATCTAACACATCCCTCACGAACTGATCTAACACATCTCCCACAAACTGATCCAACATATCCCTCACAAACTGATCCAACATTCCTCACAAACTGATCCAACACATCCCTCACAAACTGTACACAAATATCCATCACAAACTGATCCCAATTATCCCTCACATACTGATCCAACACATCCCTCACAAACTGATCCAATTTATTGCTCACAAGCTGTTCCAACACATCCCTTAAAAACTTATTCAACACATCCCTCACAGACTGATTGAATTTGACCCTTACAAACTGATCCAACATATCTTAACAAACTGATGCAACATATCCCTTACAAACTGAACCAGCACATCCTACACATACTGATCCAACATATCCCTCACAAAGGAGCCAACACATCCCTCACATACTGATACAACACATACCTGACAAACTGATCCAACATATCCCTCCAAACTAATCCAACACACCACTTACAAACAGATCCAACACATCCCTCACAAACTGATCTAACATATCCAACACATCCAACACATCCCTTACAAACTGATCCAACACTTCCCTCAGACTGATCCAACATATCGCTTCCAAAGTGATCCAACTTATCGCTCACAAACTGATCCAACATATTCGTCACGAACTAATCCAACATGTCGCTCACAAACTAATCTAACATATCGCTCACAAACTGAACCAGCACACCTCTTACAAACTGATCCAAAGTATCCCTTACAAATGCATCCAACACATCCCTCACAAACTGATCCAACATATCCCTTACAAACTGATCCAACACATCCCTTACAAACTGATCCAACACATCCCTCACAAACTGATCCAACATACCCGTTACAAACTGATCGAACATATCCCTTACAAACTGATCCAACACATCCCTTAAAAACTGAGCCAACATATCCCTCACATACTGATCCAGCACATCCCTGACAAACTGATCCCACATATCCTTCCCAAACTGATCCAACTAACCACTTACAAACAGATCCAACACATCCCTCACAAACTGATCCAACATATCCCTTGAAAACTGATCCCACAGTTCCCTCACATACTGATCCAACACATCCCTCACAAACTTATCCAACACACCTCTTAGAAACCCATCCAAACCATCCCTCACAAAGTGATTAAAAATATTGATCACAAATTGATCCAACATATCCGTCACAAATTGATCCAACATTACGCTCACAAACTGCTCCAGCACACCTCTTAAAAACTGATCCAACGTATCCCTTACAAACTGATCCAACATGTGCCTTATAACGTGATCTAACACAACTCATATAAACTAATCCAGCATATCCCTTACAAAATGATCAAACATATCCCTCGTAAACTGTTCCAACACATCCCTCACAAACTGCTTCAACATATCCTTCACAAACTGATCAACATAACCCTCACAAACTGGTCCAACAATCCCTTACAAAATAATCCAACACATCCCTTATAAACTGAACCAGCACATCCCTTACAAACTGATCTAACACATCCCTCACGAACTGATCCAACACATCCCTCAAAAACTGATCTAACACATCCCGCACAATCTGATCCAACATATCTCTCATTAACTGATCCAACACATCCCTCACAAACTGATCCAACACATCCTTCACAAACTGTTCACAATTATCCATCACAAACAGATCCAATTTATCCCTCACCTACTGATCCAACACATCCCTCGCAGACTGATTCAATTTATTGCTCACAAGCTGTTCTAGCACATCCCTTAAAAACTGATCCAACACATCCCTCACAGACTGATCCAATTTGTCCCTTACAAACTTATCCAACATATCCTAACAAACTGATATAACATATCCCTGCCAAACTGAACCAGCACATCCCACACATACTGATCCAACATATCCCTCACAAAGGATCCAACACATCCCTCACATACTGATACAACACATCCCTCACAAACTGATCCAGCATATCTCTTACAAACGGATCCAACACTTCCCTCAAACTGATCCAACATATCGCTCACAAACTGATCCAACATATCGCTAACAAACTGATCCAACATATCCGTCACGAACTAATCCAACATATCGCAAACAAACTGATCCAGTACACCTCTTACAAACTGATCCAAAGTATCCCTTTTAAACTCATCCAAAACATCCCTCACAAACTGAACCAACACATCCCTTACAAACTGATCCAACACATCCCTTACAAACTGATGCAACACATCCCTCAAACTGATCCAACATACCCGTTACAAACTGATCCAACATATCCCTTACAAACTGATCCAACACATTCCTTAAAAACTGAGCCAACATATCCCTCACATACTGATCCAGCACATCCCTGACAAACTGATCCAACATATCCCTCCCAAATTGATCCAACACACCACTTGCAAACAGATCCAACACATCCCTCACAAACTGATCCAACATATCCATTACAAACTGATCCCACAGATCCCTCACATACTGATCCAACACATTCCTCACAAACTGATCGAACACATTCCTCACAAACTGATTCAACACATTCCTCACAAACTGATCAAACAAATCCCTCACAAATTTTTGCAAGATATCTCTCACAAACTGTTCAACATAGCCCTCACAAACTGATCCAACATATCGCTCACAAACTGATCCAACATATCGCTCACAGACAGATCCAACGTATCTCTTATAAACTGATCCAAAAAATCCCTTACAAACTGATCCAACACATCCCTCACATACTGATCGAACATATCCATCACGTCCTGATTCAACACATCCCTCAAAAACTGATCCAACATATCCCTTAAAAACTTATCCAACATATCCCTCACAAACTGATCCAACACATCCCTTACAAACTGATCCAACACATCGCTAACAAACTAATTTAACATATCTCTTATAAACTGATCCAGCACACCCCTCACAAACTGATCCAACACATCATTCACAAACTGATCCACCATATCCCTCTCATACTGATCCAACATATCCCTCAAAAATTGATCCTAAACATCCCCCACAAACTGATCCAACATATCCCTCACAAACTGATCCAACACATCCCTCAAAAACTGATCCAACACATCCCTCACAAACTGATCCAACACATCCGTCACAAACTGTTCACAAATATCCATCACAAACTCATCCAATTTATCCCTCACATACTGATCCAACACATCCCTCACAAACTGATCCAATCTATTGCTCACAAGCTGTTCCAGCACATCCCTTAAAAACTGATCCAACACATCCCTCACAGACTGATCCAATTTGTCCCTTACAAACTGATCTAACATATCCTAACAAACTGATGCAACATATCCCTTACAAACTGAACCAGCAAATCCCACACATACTGATCCAACATATCCCTCACAAACAGACCCAACACATCCCTCACATACTGGTACAACACATCCCTCACAAACTGCTCCAACATATCCCTTACAAACCGATCCACCACTTCCCTCAAACTGATCCAACATAACGCTCACAAACTTATCCAACATATCGTTCAAAAACTGATCCAGCATACCTTTACAAACTGATCAAAAGTATCCCTTACAAACTCATGCAACACATCCCTCACAAACTGATCCAACATATCCCTTACAAACGATCCAACACATCCCTTACAAACTGATCCAATATACGCTCACGAACTGATCCAACGTATCCCTTACAAACTGATCCAACATATCCCTCACAATCAGATCCAACACATCCCTCACATACTGATACAACACATCCCTCACAAACTGATCCAACATATCCCTCACAAACTCATCCAACATATCCCTCACAAACTGATCCAACATATCCCTAACAGACTGATCCAACACATATCTCACAAACAGATCTAACACATCCCTCAGAAACTGATCTAACACATCCCTCAGAAACTGATAAAACACATCCCTTATAAACTGATCCAACACATCCCTCAGAAACTGATAAAACACATCCCTTATAAAGTGTTCAAACACATCCCTCACAAACTGATACAACAAATCCCTTACAAACTACTCTAACACATCCCTCACAAACTGATTCAACATATGCCTCACAAAAAGTGATCCAACATATCTCTTACAAACTGATCCAACACAACCCTCAGAAACTGATCCAAATATCCCTCTCATACTGATCCAACAGTTCCTTCACATACTGATCGAACTTATCCCTTAAAAGCTGTTCCAACATATCGCTAACATACTGATCCAACACATCCCTCACAAATTGATCCAACATATCGCTCACAAACTGATCCAACATATCCCTCACTAACTGATCTAACAGATCCCTTACAAACTGTTCCAACATATCCCCCACAAATTGATCCAACACTCCTCTTACAAACTGATCCTAAACCTCCCTCACAAACAGTTCCATCATTTCCCTTACAAACTGATCCAACATATCCCTTAGATTCTGATCCAACACATCCCTTACAAACTGATCCAACATATCCCTCGCAAACTTATCGAACACATCGCTCACAAATTAATCTAACACATCCCTTATAAACTGATCCAACACATCCATCACAAACTGATACATCACATCCCTCAGAAACCGATCCACACATCGCTCACAAACTGATCTAACACATCCCTCACAAACTGATCCAACACATCCCTCAGAAACTGATTCAACACATTCCTTACAAACTGATCCAACATATCCCTCACAAAGTGTTCCAACACATCGCTAACAAACTGATCCAACATATCCCTCACAAACTGTTCTAACACATCCCTCATATACTGATCCAACATATCCCTCGGAAACTGATAAAACACATTCCTTATAAAATGATCCAAAACTTCCCTCACAAACTGATAAAACACATCCCATATGAACTGATCAAACACATCACTCACAAACTGATTCAACACGTCCCTTACAAACTGATCCAACACATCCCTCACAAACTGATCCAACACACCTCTTAGAAACAGATAAAAAACATCCCTCACAAGGTAATGCAAAATATTGATCACAAATTGATCCAACATATCCGTCACGTATTGATCCAACATATCGCTCACAAACTGATCCAGCACACCTCATCGAAACTGATCCAACGTATCCCTTACAAACTAATCCAACATATCCCTTTCAAATGAATCCAACATATCCCTCATAAACTGCTCCAACACATCCCTCACAAACTGCTCCAACATATCCTTCACAAACTGATCAACATATCCCTCACAAACTGGTCCAACAATCCCTTACAAAATGATCCAACACATAGCTTAAAAACTGATCTAACACATCCCTTATAAACTGATCAAACACACCGCTCACAAACTGATTTAACACATCCCTTATAAACTGATCCAGCACCTCCCTCACAAACCGATCCAACACATCCCTCAGAAACAGATCCACCATATCCCTTACAAACTGATCTAACACATCCCTCACGAACTAATCTAACACATCCCTCACATACTGATCCAACACATCCCTCACAAACTGATCTAGCACATCCCTCACATACTGATCCAACACATCCCTCACAAACTGATCCAAAACATCCCTCACAAGCTGATCTAGGACGTACCTTACAAACTGATCCAACATATCCCTCACATACTGATCCAACATATCCCTCTTAAACTGATCAAACACATCCCCCACAATCTGATCCAACATATCCCTCTCAAACTGATCCAACACATCCCTCACAAACTAATCCAACACATCCCTCACAAACTGATCTAAAAACCATCACAAACTGATCCAATTTATCCCTCACAAGCTGATCCAACACATCCCTCACATGCTGATCCAACATATGCCTCACATACTGATCCAACACATCCGTCACAAACTGATCCAATTTAGTGCTCACAAGCTGCTCCAACATATCCCTTAAAAACTGATCCAACACATCCCTCACAGACTGATCCATTTTATCCCTTACAAACTGATCCAACATATCCTAACAAACTGATGCAACATATCCCTTACAAACTGTACCAACTATCGCACACATACTGATCCAACACATCCCTGACATACTGATACAACACATCCCTCACAAACTGATCGAACATATCCCTTACAAACTGATCCAACATATCTCTCACAGACTGATGAAACATATCCCTCACAAACTGATCCAACACATCCCTCACAAACCGATCCAACACATCGCTCACAAACTGATTTAACACATTCCTTATAAACTGATCCAACACATTCCTCACAAACTGATCCAACACATCGCTCACAAACTGATCTAACACATCCCTTACATACTGATCCCACACATCCCCCAGAAAGTGATCCAACACATCGCTCACAAACTGATCCAACATATCCTCACAAACTGATCCAACACATCCCTCATATACTGATCCAACATATCTTGTATTAACTGATCCAACACATCCCTCTCAAACTGATAAAACACATCCCTTATGTACTGAACGAACACATTCCTCACAAACTGATTCAACACATCCCTCACAAACTAATCCAACATATCCCTTACAAACTGATCTAACACATCTCTCACAAACTGATCCAACTAATGCCTCACAAACTGATCCAACACACCTCTTACAAACTGATCCAACATATCCCTTACAAACTGATCCAACACATCACTCAGAAACTGATCCAAATATCCCTCACATACTGATCCAACTGTTATTCACATACTGATCCAACATATCCCTAACAAACTGATCCAACATATCCCACACAAACTGATCCAACATATCCCTTACAAACTGATCTAACACACCTCTTACAAACTGATCCAACATATCTCTTACAAACTTATCCAAAATATCGCTCACAAACTGATCCAACATATCGCTCACTAACTCATCCAACACATCCTTCACAAGCTGATCCAATATATCGCTAACAAACTGATCCAACACATCCCCCACAAACTGATCTAACATATCGCTCACAAACTGATCCAACATATCCCACACTAACTGATCCAACACATCCTTTACAAACTGATCCATCATATCCCTCATAAACTGATACAACCCATCTCTTACAAACTGATCCTACACATCCCTCACAAACTGATCCAACACATCTCTTACAAACTGATCCTACACATCCCTCACAAACTGATCCAACATATCCCTTACTAACTGAACCAACATATCCCTCACAAACTGATCCAACATATCTCTTACAAACTGATCCAAAGTATCCCTCACAAACTGATCCAACACATCCCTTACAATCTGTTCCAACATATCCCTCACAAACAGTTCCAACATATCCCTTACAAACTGATCCAACAAATCACTCACATACTGATCCAAAACATCTCTCACATACTGATCTAACACATCCCTCACAAACTGATCCAACATTACCCTTACAAACTGATCCAGCCTATCACTTACCAACTAATGCAACATATCCCACACACACTGATCCAACACATCCCTTACAAACTGATAAAACATTTCCCTCACAAACTAATCCATCACTTCCCTCATAAACTGATCCAACATATCCCTTACAAACTGATCAAATATATCCCTTACAATTTCATTCAACATATCCCTCACAAACTGATCCAACACATCCCTCACAAGCCGATCCAACAAATCGCTCACAAACTGATCTAACACATCCCTATTAAACTTATCCAACACATCCCTCACAAACTGATCCAACATATCCCTCACAAACTCATCCAACATATCCCTCACAAACTGATCCAACATATCCCTAACAGACTGATCCAACACATATCTCACAAACAGATCTAACACATCCCTCAGAAACTGATCTAACACATACCTCGGAAACTGATAAAACACATCCCTTATAAACTGATCCAACACATCCCTCAGAAACTGATAAAACACATCCCTTATAAACTGTTCAAACACATCCCTCACAAACTGATACAACAAATCCCTTACAAACTAATCTAACACATCCCTCACAAACATATGCCTCACAAAAAGTGATCCAACATACCTCTTACAAACTGATCCAACATATCTCTTACAAACTGATCCAACACAACCCTCAGAAACTGATCCAAATATCCCTCACATACTGATCCAACAGTTCCTTCACATACTGATCGAACTTATCCCTTACAAGCTGTTCCAACATATCGCTAACATACTGATCAAACACATCCCTCAGAAATTGAACCAACATATCATTCACAAACTGATCCAACATATCCCTCACTAACTGAACCAACATATCCCTCACAAGCTGATCCAACATATCCTTTATAAACTGACCAACATACCCCTTAAAACTGATCCAACACATCCCTTACAATCTGTTCCAACATATCCCTCACAAACAGTTCCAACATATCCCTTACAAACTGATCCAACAAATCCTTCACATACTGATCCAAAACATCTCTCACATACTGATCTAACACATCCCTCACAAACTGATCCAACATTACCCTTACAAACTGATCCAGCCTATCACTTACCAACTAATGCAACATATCCCACACACACTGATCCAACACATCCCTTACAAACTGATAAGGAATTTCCCTCACAAACTGATCCATCACTTCCCTCACAAACTGATCCAACATATCCCTTACAAACTGATCGAATATATCCCTTACAATTTCATTCAACATATCCCTCACAAACTGATCCAACATATCCCTCACAAACTGATCCAACATATCCCTCACAAACTGATCCAACGCATCCCTCACAAGCCGATCCAACACATCGCTCACAAACTGATCTAACACATCCCTATTAAACTTATCCAACACATCCCTCACAAACTGATCCAACACATCGCTCATAAACCGATCCAACACATCCCTCAGAAACTGATCTAACACATACCTCACAAACTGATCCAACACATCCCTCACCAATTGGTCTAACACATCCCTTAGCACCTGATCCAACATATCCCTCACAAAGTGATCCGTCACATCGATCACAAACTGATCCAACATATCCCTCACAAACTGTTTTAACACATCCCTCATATAATGATCCAACATGTCCCTAGCAAACTGATAAAACACATCCCTTACAAACTGATCCAACACATCCCTCACAAACTGATCCAACACACCTCTTAGAAACAGATCCAAAACATCCCTCACAAGGTAATGCAAAATATTGATCACAAATTGATCCAACATATCCGTCACGTATTGATCCAACATATCGCTCACAAACTGATCCAGCACACCTCATCGAAACTGATCCAACGTATCCCTTACAAACTAATCCAACATATCCCTTTCAAATGAATCCAACATATCCCTCATAAACTGCTCCAACACATCCCTCACAAACTGCTCCAACATATCCTTCACAAACTGATCAACATATCCCTCACAAACTGGTCCAACAATCCCTTACAAAATGATCCAACACATAGCTTAAAAACTGATCTAACACATCCCTTATAAACTGATCAAACACACCGCTCACAAACTGATTTAACACATCCCTTATAAACTGATCCAGCACCTCCCTCACAAACCGATCCAACACATCCCTCAGAAACAGATCCACCATATCCCTTACAAACTGATCTAACACATCCCTCACGAACTAATCTAACACATCCCTCACATACTGATCCAACACATCCCTCACAAACTGATCTAGCACATCCCTCACATACTGATCCAACACATCCCTCACAAACTGATCCAAAACATCCCTCACAAGCTGATCTAGGACGTACCTTACAAACTGATCCAACATATCCCTCACATACTGATCCAACATATCCCTCTTAAACTGATCAAACACATCCCCCACAATCTGATCCAACATATCCCTCTCAAACTGATCCAACACATCCCTCACAAACTAATCCAACACATCCCTCACAAACTGATCTAAAAACCATCACAAACTGATCCAATTTATCCCTCACAAGCTGATCCAACACATCCCTCACATGCTGATCCAACATATGCCTCACATACTGATCCAACACATCCGTCACAAACTGATCCAATTTAGTGCTCACAAGCTGCTCCAACATATCCCTTAAAAACTGATCCAACACATCCCTCACAGACTGATCCATTTTATCCCTTACAAACTGATCCAACATATCCTAACAAACTGATGCAACATATCCCTTACAAACTGTACCAACTATCGCACACATACTGATCCAACACATCCCTGACATACTGATACAACACATCCCTCACAAACTGATCGAACATATCCCTTACAAACTGATCCAACATATCTCTCACAGACTGATGAAACATATCCCTCACAAACTGATCCAACACATCCCTCACAAACCGATCCAACACATCGCTCACAAACTGATTTAACACATTCCTTATAAACTGATCCAACACATTCCTCACAAACTGATCCAACACATCGCTCACAAACTGATCTAACACATCCCTTACATACTGATCCCACACATCCCCCAGAAAGTGATCCAACACATCGCTCACAAACTGATCCAACATATCCTCACAAACTGATCCAACACATCCCTCATATACTGATCCAACATATCTTGTATTAACTGATCCAACACATCCCTCTCAAACTGATAAAACACATCCCTTATGTACTGAACGAACACATTCCTCACAAACTGATTCAACACATCCCTCACAAACTAATCCAACATATCCCTTACAAACTGATCTAACACATCTCTCACAAACTGATCCAACATATGCCTCACAAACTGATCCAACACACCTCTTACAAACTGATCCAACATATCCCTTACAAACTGATCCAACACATCACTCAGAAACTGATCCAAATATCCCTCACATACTGATCCAACTGTTATTCACATACTGATCCAACATATCCCTAACAAACTGATCCAACATATCCCACACAAACTGATCCAACATATCCCTTACAAACTGATCTAACACACCTCTTACAAACTGATCCAACATATCTCTTACAAACTTATCCAAAATATCGCTCACAAACTGATCCAACATATCGCTCACTAACTCATCCAACACATCCTTCACAAGCTGATCCAATATATCGCTAACAAACTGATCCAACACATCCCCCACAAACTGATCTAACATATCGCTCACAAACTGATCCAACATATCCCACACTAACTGATCCAACACATCCTTTACAAACTGATCCATCATATCCCTCATAAACTGATACAACCCATCTCTTACAAACTGATCCTACACATCCCTCACAAACTGATCCAACACATCTCTTACAAACTGATCCTACACATCCCTCACAAACTGATCCAACATATCCCTTACTAACTGAACCAACATATCCCTCACAAACTGATCCAACATATCTCTTACAAACTGATCCAAAGTATCCCTCACAAACTGATCCAACACATCCCTTACAATCTGTTCCAACATATCCCTCACAAACAGTTCCAACATATCCCTTACAAACTGATCCAACAAATCACTCACATACTGATCCAAAACATCTCTCACATACTGATCTAACACATCCCTCACAAACTGATCCAACATTACCCTTACAAACTGATCCAGCCTATCACTTACCAACTAATGCAACATATCCCACACACACTGATCCAACACATCCCTTACAAACTGATAAAACATTTCCCTCACAAACTAATCCATCACTTCCCTCATAAACTGATCTAACATATCCCTTACAAACTGATCAAATATATCCCTTACAATTTCATTCAACATATCCCTCACAAACTGATCCAACACATCCCTCACAAGCCGATCCAACAAATCGCTCACAAACTGATCTAACACATCCCTATTAAACTTATCCAACACATCCCTCACAAACTGATCCAACATATCCCTCACAAACTCATCCAACATATCCCTCACAAACTGATCCAACATATCCCTAACAGACTGATCCAACACATATCTCACAAACAGATCTAACACATCCCTCAGAAACTGATCTAACACATACCTCGGAAACTGATAAAACACATCCCTTATAAACTGATCCAACACATCCCTCAGAAACTGATAAAACACATCCCTTATAAACTGTTCAAACACATCCCTCACAAACTGATACAACAAATCCCTTACAAACTAATCTAACACATCCCTCACAAACATATGCCTCACAAAAAGTGATCCAACATACCTCTTACAAACTGATCCAACATATCTCTTACAAACTGATCCAACACAACCCTCAGAAACTGATCCAAATATCCCTCACATACTGATCCAACAGTTCCTTCACATACTGATCGAACTTATCCCTTACAAGCTGTTCCAACATATCGCTAACATACTGATCAAACACATCCCTCAGAAATTGAACCAACATATCATTCACAAACTGATCCAACATATCCCTCACTAACTGAACCAACATATCCCTCACAAGCTGATCCAACATATCCCTTATAAACTGACCAACATACCCCTTAAAACTGATCCAACACATCCCTTACAATCTGTTCCAACATATCCCTCACAAACAGTTCCAACATATCCCTTACAAACTGATCCAACAAATCCTTCACATACTGATCCAAAACATCTCTCACATACTGATCTAACACATCCCTCACAAACTGATCCAACATTACCCTTACAAACTGATCCAGCCTATCACTTACCAACTAATGCAACATATCCCACACACACTGATCCAACACATCCCTTACAAACTGATAAGGAATTTCCCTCACAAACTGATCCATCACTTCCCTCACAAACTGATCCAACATATCCCTTACAAACTGATCGAATATATCCCTTACAATTTCATTCAACATATCCCTCACAAACTGATCCAACATATCCCTCACAAACTGATCCAACATATCCCTCACAAACTGATCCAACGCATCCCTCACAAGCCGATCCAACACATCGCTCACAAACTGATCTAACACATCCCTATTAAACTTATCCAACACATCCCTCACAAACTGATCCAACACATCGCTCATAAACCGATCCAACACATCCCTCAGAAACTGATCTAACACATACCTCACAAACTGATCCAACACATCCCTCACCAATTGGTCTAACACATCCCTTAGCACCTGATCCAACATATCCCTCACAAAGTGATCCGTCACATCGATCACAAACTGATCCAACATATCCCTCACAAACTGTTTTAACACATCCCTCATATAATGATCCAACATGTCCCTAGCAAACTGATAAAACACATCCCTTATAAACTGATCCAACACATCCCTCACTAACTGTTAAACCACATCCCTTATAAACTGATCAAACACATCCCTCACAAACTAATCTAACACATCCCTCACAAACTGATCCAACATATCCCTCACAAACTGATCCAACACACCTCGGACAAACTGATCCAACACATCCCTCACAAACTAATGCAACACACCTATTTCAAAGTGATCCAACACATCCCTCACAAACTGATCCAACACATCCCTCAGATACAGATCCAACATATCCCTTACAAACTGATCTAACACTTCCCTCACGAACTGATCCAAACCATCCCTCACATACTGATCCAACACATCCCTCACAAACTGATCTAACACATCCCGCATAAACTGATCCAACATATCCCTCACAAACTGATCCAACACATCCCTCAAAAACTGATCCAACACATCCCTCACAAACTGTTCACAAATATCCATCACAAACAGATCCAATTTATCCCTCACCTACTGATCCAACACATCCCTCACACACTGATCCAATTTATTGCTCACAAGCTGTTCCAGCACATCCCTTAAAAACTGATCCAACACATCCCTCACAGACTGATCCAATTTGTCCCTTACAAACTGATCCAGCATATCCTAACAAACTGATGCAACATATCCCTTACAAACTGAACCAGCACATCCCACACATACTGATCCAACATATCCCTTACAAAGGATCCAACACATCCCTCACATACTGATAAAACACATCCCTCCCAAACTGATCCAACATATCGCTTACAAACTTATCCAACTCTTCCCTCATACTGATCCAACATATCGCTCACAAACTGATCCAAAATATCGCTCACAACCTGATCCAACATATCCGTCACAAACTAATCCAATATATCCGTCACAAACTAATCCAACATATCGCACACAAACTGATCCAACATATCTTTCACAAACTGATCCAGCACACCGCTTACAAACTGATCCAAAGTATCCCTTACAAACTCATCCAACACATCCCTCACAAACTGATCCAGCATATCCCTTACAAACTGATCCAACACATCCCTTACAAACTGATCCAACACAGCCCTCACAAACTGATCCAACATACCCGTTACAAACTGATCCAACATATCCCTTACAAACTGATCCAACATATCCCTTACAAACTGATCCTACACATCCCTTAAAAACTGAGCTAACATATCCCTCACATACTGGTTAAGCACATCCCTGACAAACTGATCCAACTAATCCCTCCCAAACTGATCCAACACACCACTTACAAACAAATCCAACACATCCCTCACAAACTGATCCAACACACCTCTTAGAAACCGATCCAAACCAGCCCTCACAAAGTAATCCAAAATATTGATCACAAATTGATCCAAAATATTGATCACAAATTGATCCAACATATCCGTCATGAATTGATCCAACATATCGCTCACAAAATGATCCAGCACACTTCTTACAAACTGATCCAACGTATCCCTTACAAACTGATCCAACATGTGTCTTATAACGTGATCCAACACAACTCTTACAAACTAATCCAAAATATCCCTTACAAAATGATCCAACATATCCCTCATACACTGTTCCTACATATCCCTTACAAACTGCTCCAACATATCCTTCACAAACTGATCAACATATCCCTCACAAACTGGTCCAAAAATCCTTTACAAAATGATCCAACACATCACTTAAAAACTGATCTAACACATCCCTTATAAACTGATCCAACACATCGCTCACAAACTGATTTAACACATTCCTTATAAACTGATCCAGCACATCCCTCACAAATTGATCCAACACATCCCGCACAAACTGATGAACCATATCCCTTACAAACAGATCTAATACAACCTTCATAAACTGATCTAACACATCCCTCATAAACTGATCCAACACATCCCTCACAAACTGATCTAACACATCCCTCACATACTGCTCCAACACATCCCTCAGAAACTGATGTAAAACATCCCTCACAAACTCATCCAACATATCCCTCACAAACTGATCCAACATATCCCTCAAACACTGATCCAACATATCCCTCACAAATTGATCCTACACATCCCCCACAAACTGATGCAACATATCCCTCACAAACTGATCCAACACATCCCTCACAAACTGATGCAACACATCCCACACAAACTGTTCACAAATATCCATCAAAAACTGATGCAATTTATGCCTCACATCCTGATCCAACAAATCCCTCACAAACTGATCCAAATTATTGCTCACAAGCTGTTCCAGCACATCCCTTAAAAACTGATCCAACACATCCCTCACAGAGTGATCCAATTTGTCCCTTACAAACTGATCCAACGTATCCTAACAAACTGATGCAACATATCCCTTACAAACTGAACTAGCACATCCCACAAATACTGATCCAACATATCCCTCACAAACAGATCCAACACATCCCACACATACTGATCGAACATATCCCTTACAAACTGATCCAACACTTCCCTCAAACTGATCTAACATATCGCTCACAAACTAATCTAACATATCCGTCACGAACTCATCCAACACATCCCTCACAAACTGATCCAACATATCCCTAACAAACTGATCCAACATATCCTAACAAACTGATGCAACATATCCCTTACAAACTGAACCAGCACATCCCACAGATACTGATCCAACATATCCCTCACAAAGGATCCAACACATCCCTCACATACTGATACAACACATCCCTCACAAACTGATGCAACATATCCCTTGCAAACTGATCCAACACTTCCCTCAAACTGATCCAACATATCGCTCATTAACTGTTCCAACATATCGCTCACAAACTGATCCAACATATCCTTCACGAACTAATCCAACATATCGCTCACAAACTGATCCAACATATCGCTCACAAACTGATCCAACATATCGCTCACAAACTGATCCAGCACACCTCTTACAAACTGATCCAAAGTATCCCTTACAAACTCATCCAACACATCTCTCAGAAACTGCTCCAACATATCCCTTACAAACTGATCCAACACATCCCTTACAAACTGATCCAACACATCCCTCACAAACTGATCCAACATACCCGTTACAAACTGAACCCACAGATCCCTCACATACTGATCCAACACATTCCTCACAAACTGATCGAACACATTCCGCACAAACTGATAGAACAAATCCCTCACAAACTGATGCAAGATATCTCTCACAAACTGATCAATATAGCCCTCACAAACTGATCCAACATATCGCTAATTAACTGATCCAACATATCCCTTACAAACTGATCCAACACATCCCTCACATACTGATCCAGCACATCCCTGACAAACTGATCCAACATATCACTCCCAAATTGATCCAACACACCACTTACAAACAGGTCCAACACATCCCTCACAAACTGATCCAATATATCCCTTACAAACTGATCCCACACATCCCTCACATACTGATCCAACACATTCCTCACAAACAGATCGAATACGTTCCTCACAAACTAATCGAACACATTCCTCACAAACTGATTGAACAAATCCCTCACAAACTTATGCAAGATATCTCTCACAAACTGATCAACATAGCCCTCACAAACTAGGCAAATATATCGCTCACACACTGATCCAACATATCGCTCACAAACTGATCCAAAGTATCTCTTACAAACTGATCCAACATATCCCTTACAAACTGATCCCACACATCCCTCACTCACTGATCGAACATATCCCTTTCGTCCTGATTCAACACATCCCTCACAAACTGATCCAACATATCCCTTACAAACTTATCCAACATATCTCTTACAAAATGATCCAACATATCCCTTACAAACTGATCTTACATATCCGTCAGAAACTAATCCAACAATCCCTATCAAACTGATCCAACATACCCCTCACACACTGATCCAACATATCCCTCACAAGCTGATCCAACAATCCCTTACAAACTGATCCAACACTTCCCTCAAAAACTGATCCAACACTTCCCTCAAAAACTGATCCAACATATCGCTCACATACTGATCCAACATATCGCTCACAAACTGATCCAACATATCGCTCACAAACTGATCCAAGATATCCGTCACTAACTAATCCAACATATCGCTCACAAACTGATCCAACATATCCCTCACAAACTGATTCAACATATCGCTCACAAACTGAGCAAGCACACCTCTTACAAACTGATCCCAAGTGTCCCTCACAAACTGATCCAAGACATTCCTTACAAACTGATCCAACACATCCCTTACAGACTGATCCAACACATCCCTCACAAACTGATCCAACACATCCCTCCCAAACAGATCCAACACACCACTTACAAAAAGATCCAACACATCCCTCCCAAACTGATCTAACATATCCCTTACAAACTGATCCAACACTTCCCTCAAACTGATCCAACACACCTCTTAGAAACCCATCCATACCATCCCTCACAAAGTGATCCAAAATATTGATCACAAATAGATCCAACATATCCGTCACGAATTGATCCAACATATCGCTCACAAACTGATCCAGCACACCTCTTACAAACTGATCTGACGTATCTCTTACAAACTGATCGAAAATGTGCCTTATAAGGTGATCCAACACAACTCTTACAAACCAATCCAGCGTATCCCTTACAAAATGATCCAACATATCCCTCATAAACTGTTCCAACACATCCCTCACAAACTGCTCCAATATATCCTTCACAAACTGATCAACATATCCCTCACAAACTGGTCCAATAATATCTTACAAAATGATCCAACACATCGCTTAAAAACTAATCTAACATATCCCTTATAAACTGATCCAACACATCGCTACCAAACTGATTTAACACATCCCTTATAAACTGATCCAGCACATCCCTCGCAAACTGATCCAACACATCCCTCAGAAACAGATCCAATTATATCCCTTACAAGCTGATATAACACATCCCTCACGAACTGATCTAACACATCACTCACATACTGATCCAACACATCCCTCACAAACAGATATAACACATCTCCCACAAAGTGATCCAACATATCCCTCACGAACTGATCCAACACTTCCCTCAAACTGATCCAACATATCGCTCACAAACTGATCCAACAAATCGCTCACAAACTGATCCAACATATCCGTCACGAACTAATCCAACATATCACTCACAAACTTATCCAACAAATCGCTCACAAACTGATCCAGCACACCTCTTACAAACTGATCCCAAGTATCCCTCACAAACTGATCCAACACATTCCTTACAAACTGATCCAACACATGCCTTACAAACAGATCCAAAACATCCCTCACAAAATCATCCAACACATCCCTCCCAAACTGATCCAGCGCACCTCTTACAAACAGATCCAACACATCCCTCACTTACTGATCCAACACATCCCTCACAAACTGAACCAACACACCTCTTAGAAACCCATCCAAACCATCCCTCACAAAGTGATCCAAAGTATTGATCACAAATTCATCCAACATATCCGTCACAAATTGATCCAACATATCGTTCACAAACTGATCCAGCACACCTCTTACAAACTGATCCAACTTATCTCTTACAAACTGATCCAAAATGTGCCTTATAACTTGATCCAACACAACTCTTACAAACTAATCCAGCGTATCCCTTACAAAATGATCCAACATATCCCTCATAAACTGTTCCAACACATCGCTCACAAACCTCCAACATATCCTTCACAAACTGATCAACATATCCCTCACAAACTGGTCCAATAATCCCTTACAAAATGATCCAACAGATCGCTTAAAAACTTATCTAACACATCTCTTATAAACTGATCCAACACATCGCTCACAAACTGATTTAACACATCCCTTATAAACTGATCCAGCACATCCCTCACAAACTGATCCAACACATCCCTCTGAAACAGATCCATCATATCCCTTACAAGCTGATCTAACACATCCCTCACGAACTGATCTAACACATCTCCCACAAACTGATCCAACATATCCCTCACAAACTGATCCAACATTCCTCACAAACTGATCCAACACATCCCTCACAAACTGTACACAAATATCCATCACAAACTGATCCCAATTATCCCTCACATACTGATCCAACACATCCCTCACAAACTGATCCAATTTATTGCTCACAAGCTGTTCCAACACATCCCTTAAAAACTTATTCAACACATCCCTCACAGACTGATTGAATTTGACCCTTACAAACTGATCCAACATATCTTAACAAACTGATGCAACATATCCCTTACAAACTGAACCAGCACATCCTACACATACTGATCCAACATATCCCTCACAAAGGAGCCAACACATCCCTCACATACTGATACAACACATACCTGACAAACTGATCCAACATATCCCTCCAAACTAATCCAACACACCACTTACAAACAGATCCAACACATCCCTCACAAACTGATCTAACATATCCAACACATCCAACACATCCCTTACAAACTGATCCAACACTTCCCTCAGACTGATCCAACATATCGCTTCCAAAGTGATCCAACTTATCGCTCACAAACTGATCCAACATATTCGTCACGAACTAATCCAACATGTCGCTCACAAACTAATCTAACATATCGCTCACAAACTGAACCAGCACACCTCTTACAAACTGATCCAAAGTATCCCTTACAAATGCATCCAACACATCCCTCACAAACTGATCCAACATATCCCTTACAAACTGATCCAACACATCCCTTACAAACTGATCCAACACATCCCTCACAAACTGATCCAACATACCCGTTACAAACTGATCGAACATATCCCTTACAAACTGATCCAACACATCCCTTAAAAACTGAGCCAACATATCCCTCACATACTGATCCAGCACATCCCTGACAAACTGATCCCACATATCCTTCCCAAACTGATCCAACTAACCACTTACAAACAGATCCAACACATCCCTCACAAACTGATCCAACATATCCCTTGAAAACTGATCCCACAGTTCCCTCACATACTGATCCAACACATCCCTCACAAACTTATCCAACACACCTCTTAGAAACCCATCCAAACCATCCCTCACAAAGTGATTAAAAATATTGATCACAAATTGATCCAACATATCCGTCACAAATTGATCCAACATTACGCTCACAAACTGCTCCAGCACACCTCTTAAAAACTGATCCAACGTATCCCTTACAAACTGATCCAACATGTGCCTTATAACGTGATCTAACACAACTCATATAAACTAATCCAGCATATCCCTTACAAAATGATCAAACATATCCCTCGTAAACTGTTCCAACACATCCCTCACAAACTGCTTCAACATATCCTTCACAAACTGATCAACATAACCCTCACAAACTGGTCCAACAATCCCTTACAAAATAATCCAACACATCCCTTATAAACTGAACCAGCACATCCCTTACAAACTGATCTAACACATCCCTCACGAACTGATCCAACACATCCCTCAAAAACTGATCTAACACATCCCGCACAATCTGATCCAACATATCTCTCATTAACTGATCCAACACATCCCTCACAAACTGATCCAACACATCCTTCACAAACTGTTCACAATTATCCATCACAAACAGATCCAATTTATCCCTCACCTACTGATCCAACACATCCCTCGCAGACTGATTCAATTTATTGCTCACAAGCTGTTCTAGCACATCCCTTAAAAACTGATCCAACACATCCCTCACAGACTGATCCAATTTGTCCCTTACAAACTTATCCAACATATCCTAACAAACTGATATAACATATCCCTGCCAAACTGAACCAGCACATCCCACACATACTGATCCAACATATCCCTCACAAAGGATCCAACACATCCCTCACATACTGATACAACACATCCCTCACAAACTGATCCAGCATATCTCTTACAAACGGATCCAACACTTCCCTCAAACTGATCCAACATATCGCTCACAAACTGATCCAACATATCGCTAACAAACTGATCCAACATATCCGTCACGAACTAATCCAACATATCGCAAACAAACTGATCCAATACACCTCTTACAAACTGATCCAAAGTATCCCTTTTAAACTCATCCAAAACATCCCTCACAAACTGAACCAACACATCCCTTACAAACTGATCCAACACATCCCTTACAAACTGATGCAACACATCCCTCAAACTGATCCAACATACCCGTTACAAACTGATCCAACATATCCCTTACAAACTGATCCAACACATTCCTTAAAAACTGAGCCAACATATCCCTCACATACTGATCCAGCACATCCCTGACAAACTGATCCAACATATCCCTCCCAAATTGATCCAACACACCACTTGCAAACAGATCCAACACATCCCTCACAAACTGATCCAACATATCCATTACAAACTGATCCCACAGATCCCTCACATACTGATCCAACACATTCCTCACAAACTGATCGAACACATTCCTCACAAACTGATTCAACACATTCCTCACAAACTGATCAAACAAATCCCTCACAAATTTTTGCAAGATATCTCTCACAAACTGTTCAACATAGCCCTCACAAACTGATCCAACATATCGCTCACAAACTGATCCAACATATCGCTCACAGACAGATCCAACGTATCTCTTATAAACTGATCCAAAAATCCCTTACAAACTGATCCAACACATCCCTCACATACTGATCGAACATATCCATCACGTCCTGATTCAACACATCCCTCAAAAACTGATCCAACATATCCCTTAAAAACTTATCCAACATATCCCTCACAAACTGATCCAACACATCCCTTACAAACTGATCCAACACATCGCTAACAAACTAATTTAACATATCTCTTATAAACTGATCCAGCACACCCCTCACAAACTGATCCAACACATCATTCACAAACTGATCCACCATATCCCTCTCATACTGATCCAACATATCCCTCAAAAATTGATCCTAAACATCCCCCACAAACTGATCCAACATATCCCTCACAAACTGATCCAACACATCCCTCAAAAACTGATCCAACACATCCCTCACAAACTGATCCAACACATCCGTCACAAACTGTTCACAAATATCCATCACAAACTCATCCAATTTATCCCTCACATACTGATCCAACACATCCCTCACAAACTGATCCAATCTATTGCTCACAAGCTGTTCCAGCACATCCCTTAAAAACTGATCCAACACATCCCTCACAGACTGATCCAATTTGTCCCTTACAAACTGATCTAACATATCCTAACAAACTGATGCAACATATCCCTTACAAACTGAACCAGCAAATCCCACACATACTGATCCAACATATCCCTCACAAACAGACCCAACACATCCCTCACATACTGGTACAACACATCCCTCACAAACTGCTCCAACATATCCCTTACAAACTGATCCATCACTTCCCTCAAACTGATCCAACATAACGCTCACAAACTTATCCAACATATCGTTCAAAAACTGATCCAGCATACCTTTACAAACTGATCAAAAGTATCCCTTACAAACTCATGCAACACATCCCTCACAAACTGATCCAACATATCCCTTACAAACGATCCAACACATCCCTTACAAACTGATCCAATATACGCTCACGAACTGATCCAACGTATCCCTTACAAACTGATCCAACATATCCCTCACAATCAGATCCAACACATCCCTCACATACTGATACAACACATCCCTCACAAACTGATCCAACATATCCCTCACAAACTCATCCAACATATCCCTCACAAACTGATCCAACATATCCCTAACAGACTGATCCAACACATATCTCACAAACAGATCTAACACATCCCTCAGAAACTGATCTAACACATCCCTCAGAAACTGATAAAACACATCCCTTATAAACTGATCCAACACATCCCTCAGAAACTGATAAAACACATCCCTTATAAAGTGTTCAAACACATCCCTCACAAACTGATACAACAAATCCCTTACAAACTACTCTAACACATCCCTCACAAACTGATTCAACATATGCCTCACAAAAAGTGATCCAACATATCTCTTACAAACTGATCCAACACAACCCTCAGAAACTGATCCAAATATCCCTCTCATACTGATCCAACAGTTCCTTCACATACTGATCGAACTTATCCCTTAAAAGCTGTTCCAACATATCGCTAACATACTGATCCAACACATCCCTCACAAATTGATCCAACATATCGCTCACAAACTGATCCAACATATCCCTCACTAACTGATCTAACAGATCCCTTACAAACTGATCCAACATATCCCCCACAAATTGATCCAACACTCCTCTTACAAACTGATCCTAAACCTCCCTCACAAACAGTTCCATCATTTCCCTTACAAACTGATCCAACATATCCCTTAGATTCTGATCCAACACATCCCTTACAAACTGATCCAACATATCCCTCGCAAACTTATCGAACACATCGCTCACAAATTAATCTAACACATCCCTTATAAACTGATCCAACACATCCATCACAAACTGATACATCACATCCCTCAGAAACCGATCCACACATCGCTCACAAACTGATCTAACACATCCCTCACAAACTGATCCAACACATCCCTCAGAAACTGATTCAACACATTCCTTACAAACTGATCCAACATATCCCTCACAAAGTGTTCCAACACATCGCTAACAAACTGATCCAACATATCCCTCACAAACTGTTCTAACACATCCCTCATATACTGATCCAACATATCCCTCGGAAACTGATAAAACACATTCCTTATAAAATGATCCAAAACTTCCCTCACAAACTGATAAAACACATCCCATACGAACTGATCAAACACATCACTCACAAACTGATTCAACACGTCCCTTACAAACTGATCCAACACATCCCTCACAAACTGATCCAACACACCTCTTAGAAACAGATCCAAAACATCCCTCACAAGGTAATGCAAAATATTGATCACAAATTGATCCAACATATCCGTCACGTATTGATCCAACATATCGCTCACAAACTGATCCAGCACACCTCATCGAAACTGATCCAACGTATCCCTTACAAACTAATCCAACATATCCCTTTCAAATGAATCCAACATATCCCTCATAAACTGCTCCAACACATCCCTCACAAACTGCTCCAACATATCCTTCACAAACTGATCAACATATCCCTCACAAACTGGTCCAACAATCCCTTACAAAATGATCCAACACATAGCTTAAAAACTGATCTAACACATCCCTTATAAACTGATCAAACACACCGCTCACAAACTGATTTAACACATCCCTTATAAACTGATCCAGCACCTCCCTCACAAACCGATCCAACACATCCCTCAGAAACAGATCCACCATATCCCTTACAAACTGATCTAACACATCCCTCACGAACTAATCTAACACATCCCTCACATACTGATCCAACACATCCCTCACAAACTGATCTAGCACATCCCTCACATACTGATCCAACACATCCCTCACAAACTGATCCAAAACATCCCTCACAAGCTGATCTAGGACGTACCTTACAAACTGATCCAACATATCCCTCACATACTGATCCAACATATCCCTCTTAAACTGATCAAACACATCCCCCACAATCTGATCCAACATATCCCTCTCAAACTGATCCAACACATCCCTCACAAACTAATCCAACACATCCCTCACAAACTGATCTAAAAACCATCACAAACTGATCCAATTTATCCCTCACAAGCTGATCCAACACATCCCTCACATGCTGATCCAACATATGCCTCACATACTGATCCAACACATCCGTCACAAACTGATCCAATTTAGTGCTCACAAGCTGCTCCAACATATCCCTTAAAAACTGATCCAACACATCCCTCACAGACTGATCCATTTTATCCCTTACAAACTGATCCAACATATCCTAACAAACTGATGCAACATATCCCTTACAAACTGTACCAACTATCGCACACATACTGATCCAACACATCCCTGACATACTGATACAACACATCCCTCACAAACTGATCGAACATATCCCTTACAAACTGATCCAACATATCTCTCACAGACTGATGAAACATATCCCTCACAAACTGATCCAACACATCCCTCACAAACCGATCCAACACATCGCTCACAAACTGATTTAACACATTCCTTATAAACTGATCCAACACATTCCTCACAAACTGATCCAACACATCGCTCACAAACTGATCTAACACATCCCTTACATACTGATCCCACACATCCCCCAGAAAGTGATCCAACACATCGCTCACAAACTGATCCAACATATCCTCACAAACTGATCCAACACATCCCTCATATACTGATCCAACATATCTTGTATTAACTGATCCAACACATCCCTCTCAAACTGATAAAACACATCCCTTATGTACTGAACGAACACATTCCTCACAAACTGATTCAACACATCCCTCACAAACTAATCCAACATATCCCTTACAAACTGATCTAACACATCTCTCACAAACTGATCCAACATATGCCTCACAAACTGATCCAACACACCTCTTACAAACTGATCCAACATATCCCTTACAAACTGATCCAACACATCACTCAGAAACTGATCCAAATATCCCTCACATACTGATCCAACTGTTATTCACATACTGATCCAACATATCCCTAACAAACTGATCCAACATATCCCACACAAACTGATCCAACATATCCCTTACAAACTGATCTAACACACCTCTTACAAACTGATCCAACATATCTCTTACAAACTTATCCAAAATATCGCTCACAAACTGATCCAACATATCGCTCACTAACTCATCCAACACATCCTTCACAAGCTGATCCAATATATCGCTAACAAACTGATCCAACACATCCCCCACAAACTGATCGAACATATCGCTCACAAACTGATCCAACATATCCCACACTAACTGATCCAACACATCCTTTACAAACTGATCCATCATATCCCTCATAAACTGATACAACCCATCTCTTACAAACTGATCCTACACATCCCTCACAAACTGATCCAACACATCTCTTACAAACTGATCCTACACATCCCTCACAAACTGATCCAACATATCCCTTACTAACTGAACCAACATATCCCTCACAAACTGATCCAACATATCTCTTACAAACTGATCCAAAGTATCCCTCACAAACTGATCCAACACATCCCTTACAATCTGTTCCAACATATCCCTCACAAACAGTTCCAACATATCCCTTACAAACTGATCCAACAAATCACTCACATACTGATCCAAAACATCTCTCACATACTGATCTAACACATCCCTCACAAACTGATCCAACATTACCCTTACAAACTGATCCAGCCTATCACTTACCAACTAATGCAACATATCCCACACACACTGATCCAACACATCCCTTACAAACTGATAAAACATTTCCCTCACAAACTAATCCATCACTTCCCTCATAAACTGATCCAACATATCCCTTACAAACTGATCAAATATATCCCTTACAATTTCATTCAACATATCCCTCACAAACTGATCCAACACATCCCTCACAAGCCGATCCAACAAATCGCTCACAAACTGATCTAACACATCCCTATTAAACTTATCCAACACATCCCTCACAAACTGATCCAACATATCCCTCACAAACTCATCCAACATATCCCTCACAAACTGATCCAACATATCCCTAACAGACTGATCCAACACATATCTCACAAACAGATCTAACACATCCCTCAGAAACTGATCTAACACATACCTCGGAAACTGATAAAACACATCCCTTATAAACTGATCCAACACATCCCTCAGAAACTGATAAAACACATCCCTTATAAACTGTTCAAACACATCCCTCACAAACTGATACAACAAATCCCTTACAAACTAATCTAACACATCCCTCACAAACATATGCCTCACAAAAAGTGATCCAACATACCTCTTACAAACTGATCCAACATATCTCTTACAAACTGATCCAACACAACCCTCAGAAACTGATCCAAATATCCCTCACATACTGATCCAACAGTTCCTTCACATACTGATCGAACTTATCCCTTACAAGCTGTTCCAACATATCGCTAACATACTGATCAAACACATCCCTCAGAAATTGAACCAACATATCATTCACAAACTGATCCAACATATCCCTCACTAACTGAACCAACATATCCCTCACAAGCTGATCCAACATATCCTTTATAAACTGACCAACATACCCCTTAAAACTGATCCAACACATCCCTTACAATCTGTTCCAACATATCCCTCACAAACAGTTCCAACATATCCCTTACAAACTGATCCAACAAATCCTTCACATACTGATCCAAAACATCTCTCACATACTGATCTAACACATCCCTCACAAACTGATCCAACATTACCCTTACAAACTGATCCAGCCTATCACTTACCAACTAATGCAACATATCCCACACACACTGATCCAACACATCCCTTACAAACTGATAAGGAATTTCCCTCACAAACTGATCCATCACTTCCCTCACAAACTGATCCAACATATCCCTTACAAACTGATCGAATATATCCCTTACAATTTCATTCAACATATCCCTCACAAACTGATCCAACATATCCCTCACAAACTGATCCAACATATCCCTCACAAACTGATCCAACGCATCCCTCACAAGCCGATCCAACACATCGCTCACAAACTGATCTAACACATCCCTATTAAACTTATCCAACACATCCCTCACAAACTGATCCAACACATCGCTCATAAACCGATCCAACACATCCCTCAGAAACTGATCTAACACATACCTCACAAACTGATCCAACACATCCCTCACCAATTGGTCTAACACATCCCTTAGCACCTGATCCAACATATCCCTCACAAAGTGATCCGTCACATCGATCACAAACTGATCCAACATATCCCTCACAAACTGTTTTAACACATCCCTCATATAATGATCCAACATGTCCCTAGCAAACTGATAAAACACATCCCTTACAAACTGATCCAACACATCCCTCACAAACTGATCCAACACACCTCTTAGAAACAGATCCAAAACATCCCTCACAAGGTAATGCAAAATATTGATCACAAATTGATCCAACATATCCGTCACGTATTGATCCAACATATCGCTCACAAACTGATCCAGCACACCTCATCGAAACTGATCCAACGTATCCCTTACAAACTAATCCAACATATCCCTTTCAAATGAATCCAACATATCCCTCATAAACTGCTCCAACACATCCCTCACAAACTGCTCCAACATATCCTTCACAAACTGATCAACATATCCCTCACAAACTGGTCCAACAATCCCTTACAAAATGATCCAACACATAGCTTAAAAACTGATCTAACACATCCCTTATAAACTGATCAAACACACCGCTCACAAACTGATTTAACACATCCCTTATAAACTGATCCAGCACCTCCCTCACAAACCGATCCAACACATCCCTCAGAAACAGATCCACCATATCCCTTACAAACTGATCTAACACATCCCTCACGAACTAATCTAACACATCCCTCACATACTGATCCAACACATCCCTCACAAACTGATCTAGCACATCCCTCACATACTGATCCAACACATCCCTCACAAACTGATCCAAAACATCCCTCACAAGCTGATCTAGGACGTACCTTACAAACTGATCCAACATATCCCTCACATACTGATCCAACATATCCCTCTTAAACTGATCAAACACATCCCCCACAATCTGATCCAACATATCCCTCTCAAACTGATCCAACACATCCCTCACAAACTAATCCAACACATCCCTCACAAACTGATCTAAAAACCATCACAAACTGATCCAATTTATCCCTCACAAGCTGATCCAACACATCCCTCACATGCTGATCCAACATATGCCTCACATACTGATCCAACACATCCGTCACAAACTGATCCAATTTAGTGCTCACAAGCTGCTCCAACATATCCCTTAAAAACTGATCCAACACATCCCTCACAGACTGATCCATTTTATCCCTTACAAACTGATCCAACATATCCTAACAAACTGATGCAACATATCCCTTACAAACTGTACCAACTATCGCACACATACTGATCCAACACATCCCTGACATACTGATACAACACATCCCTCACAAACTGATCGAACATATCCCTTACAAACTGATCCAACATATCTCTCACAGACTGATGAAACATATCCCTCACAAACTGATCCAACACATCCCTCACAAACCGATCCAACACATCGCTCACAAACTGATTTAACACATTCCTTATAAACTGATCCAACACATTCCTCACAAACTGATCCAACACATCGCTCACAAACTGATCTAACACATCCCTTACATACTGATCCCACACATCCCCCAGAAAGTGATCCAACACATCGCTCACAAACTGATCCAACATATCCTCACAAACTGATCCAACACATCCCTCATATACTGATCCAACATATCTTGTATTAACTGATCCAACACATCCCTCTCAAACTGATAAAACACATCCCTTATGTACTGAACGAACACATTCCTCACAAACTGATTCAACACATCCCTCACAAACTAATCCAACATATCCCTTACAAACTGATCTAACACATCTCTCACAAACTGATCCAACATATGCCTCACAAACTGATCCAACACACCTCTTACAAACTGATCCAACATATCCCTTACAAACTGATCCAACACATCACTCAGAAACTGATCCAAATATCCCTCACATACTGATCCAACTGTTATTCACATACTGATCCAACATATCCCTAACAAACTGATCCAACATATCCCACACAAACTGATCCAACATATCCCTTACAAACTGATCTAACACACCTCTTACAAACTGATCCAACATATCTCTTACAAACTTATCCAAAATATCGCTCACAAACTGATCCAACATATCGCTCACTAACTCATCCAACACATCCTTCACAAGCTGATCCAATATATCGCTAACAAACTGATCCAACACATCCCCCACAAACTGATCTAACATATCGCTCACAAACTGATCCAACATATCCCACACTAACTGATCCAACACATCCTTTACAAACTGATCCATCATATCCCTCATAAACTGATACAACCCATCTCTTACAAACTGATCCTACACATCCCTCACAAACTGATCCAACACATCTCTTACAAACTGATCCTACACATCCCTCACAAACTGATCCAACATATCCCTTACTAACTGAACCAACATATCCCTCACAAACTGATCCAACATATCTCTTACAAACTGATCCAAAGTATCCCTCACAAACTGATCCAACACATCCCTTACAATCTGTTCCAACATATCCCTCACAAACAGTTCCAACATATCCCTTACAAACTGATCCAACAAATCACTCACATACTGATCCAAAACATCTCTCACATACTGATCTAACACATCCCTCACAAACTGATCCAACATTACCCTTACAAACTGATCCAGCCTATCACTTACCAACTAATGCAACATATCCCACACACACTGATCCAACACATCCCTTACAAACTGATAAAACATTTCCCTCACAAACTAATCCATCACTTCCCTCATAAACTGATCTAACATATCCCTTACAAACTGATCAAATATATCCCTTACAATTTCATTCAACATATCCCTCACAAACTGATCCAACACATCCCTCACAAGCCGATCCAACAAATCGCTCACAAACTGATCTAACACATCCCTATTAAACTTATCCAACACATCCCTCACAAACTGATCCAACATATCCCTCACAAACTCATCCAACATATCCCTCACAAACTGATCCAACATATCCCTAACAGACTGATCCAACACATATCTCACAAACAGATCTAACACATCCCTCAGAAACTGATCTAACACATACCTCGGAAACTGATAAAACACATCCCTTATAAACTGATCCAACACATCCCTCAGAAACTGATAAAACACATCCCTTATAAACTGTTCAAACACATCCCTCACAAACTGATACAACAAATCCCTTACAAACTAATCTAACACATCCCTCACAAACATATGCCTCACAAAAAGTGATCCAACATACCTCTTACAAACTGATCCAACATATCTCTTACAAACTGATCCAACACAACCCTCAGAAACTGATCCAAATATCCCTCACATACTGATCCAACAGTTCCTTCACATACTGATCGAACTTATCCCTTACAAGCTGTTCCAACATATCGCTAACATACTGATCAAACACATCCCTCAGAAATTGAACCAACATATCATTCACAAACTGATCCAACATATCCCTCACTAACTGAACCAACATATCCCTCACAAGCTGATCCAACATATCCCTTATAAACTGACCAACATACCCCGTAAAAATGATCCAACACATCCCTTACAATCTGTTCCAACATATCCCTCACAAACAGTTCCAACATATCCCTTACAAACTGATCCAACAAATCCTTCACATACTGATCCAAAACATCTCTCACATACTGATCTAACACATCCCTCACAAACTGATCCAACATTACCCTTACAAACTGATCCAGCCTATCACTTACCAACTAATGCAACATATCCCACACACACTGATCCAACACATCCCTTACAAACTGATAAGGAATTTCCCTCACAAACTGATCCATCACTTCCCTCACAAACTGATCCAACATATCCCTTACAAACTGATCGAATATATCCCTTACAATTTCATTCAACATATCCCTCACAAACTGATCCAACATATCCCTCACAAACTGATCCAACATATCCCTCACAAACTGATCCAACGCATCCCTCACAAGCCGATCCAACACATCGCTCACAAACTGATCTAACACATCCCTATTAAACTTATCCAACACATCCCTCACAAACTGATCCAACACATCGCTCATAAACCGATCCAACACATCCCTCAGAAACTGATCTAACACATACCTCACAAACTGATCCAACACATCCCTCACCAATTGGTCTAACACATCCCTTAGCACCTGATCCAACATATCCCTCACAAAGTGATCCGTCACATCGATCACAAACTGATCCAACATATCCCTCACAAACTGTTTTAACACATCCCTCATATAATGATCCAACATGTCCCTAGCAAACTGATAAAACACATCCCTTATAAACTGATCCAACACATCCCTCACTAACTGTTAAACCACATCCCTTATAAACTGATCAAACACATCCCTCACAAACTAATCTAACACATCCCTCACAAACTGATCCAACATATCCCTCACAAACTGATCCAACACACCTCGGACAAACTGATCCAACACATCCCTCACAAACTAATGCAACACACCTATTTCAAAGTGATCCAACACATCCCTCACAAACTGATCCAACACATCCCTCAGATACAGATCCAACATATCCCTTACAAACTGATCTAACACTTCCCTCACGAACTGATCCAAACCATCCCTCACATACTGATCCAACACATCCCTCACAAACTGATCTAACACATCCCGCATAAACTGATCCAACATATCCCTCACAAACTGATCCAACACATCCCTCAAAAACTGATCCAACACATCCCTCACAAACTGTTCACAAATATCCATCACAAACAGATCCAATTTATCCCTCACCTACTGATCCAACACATCCCTCACACACTGATCCAATTTATTGCTCACAAGCTGTTCCAGCACATCCCTTAAAAACTGATCCAACACATCCCTCACAGACTGATCCAATTTGTCCCTTACAAACTGATCCAGCATATCCTAACAAACTGATGCAACATATCCCTTACAAACTGAACCAGCACATCCCACACATACTGATCCAACATATCCCTTACAAAGGATCCAACACATCCCTCACATACTGATAAAACACATCCCTCCCAAACTGATCCAACATATCGCTTACAAACTTATCCAACTCTTCCCTCATACTGATCCAACATATCGCTCACAAACTGATCCAAAATATCGCTCACAACCTGATCCAACATATCCGTCACAAACTAATCCAATATATCCGTCACAAACTAATCCAACATATCGCACACAAACTGATCCAACATATCTTTCACAAACTGATCCAGCACACCGCTTACAAACTGATCCAAAGTATCCCTTACAAACTCATCCAACACATCCCTCACAAACTGATCCAGCATATCCCTTACAAACTGATCCAACACATCCCTTACAAACTGATCCAACACAGCCCTCACAAACTGATCCAACATACCCGTTACAAACTGATCCAACATATCCCTTACAAACTGATCCAACATATCCCTTACAAACTGATCCTACACATCCCTTAAAAACTGAGCTAACATATCCCTCACATACTGGTTAAGCACATCCCTGACAAACTGATCCAACTAATCCCTCCCAAACTGATCCAACACACCACTTACAAACAAATCCAACACATCCCTCACAAACTGATCCAACACACCTCTTAGAAACCGATCCAAACCAGCCCTCACAAAGTAATCCAAAATATTGATCACAAATTGATCCAAAATATTGATCACAAATTGATCCAACATATCCGTCATGAATTGATCCAACATATCGCTCACAAAATGATCCAGCACACTTCTTACAAACTGATCCAACGTATCCCTTACAAACTGATCCAACATGTGTCTTATAACGTGATCCAACACAACTCTTACAAACTAATCCAAAATATCCCTTACAAAATGATCCAACATATCCCTCATACACTGTTCCTACATATCCCTTACAAACTGCTCCAACATATCCTTCACAAACTGATCAACATATCCCTCACAAACTGGTCCAAAAATCCTTTACAAAATGATCCAACACATCACTTAAAAACTGATCTAACGCATCCCTTATAAACTGATCCAACACATCGCTCACAAACTGATTTAACACATTCCTTATAAACTGATCCAGCACATCCCTCACAAATTGATCCAACACATCCCGCACAAACTGATGAACCATATCCCTTACAAACAGATCTAATACAACCTTCATAAACTGATCTAACACATCCCTCATAAACTGATCCAACACATCCCTCACAAACTGATCTAACACATCCCTCACATACTGCTCCAACACATCCCTCAGAAACTGATTTAAAACATCCCTCACAAACTCATCCAACATATCCCTCACAAACTGATCCAACATATCCCTCAAACACTGATCCAACATATCCCTCACAAATTGATCCTACACATCCCCCACAAACTGATGCAACATATCCCTCACAAACTGATCCAACACATCCCTCACAAACTGATGCAACACATCCCACACAAACTGTTCACAAATATCCATCAAAAACTGATGCAATTTATGCCTCACATCCTGATCCAACAAATCCCTCACAAACTGATCCAAATTATTGCTCACAAGCTGTTCCAGCACATCCCTTAAAAACTGATCCAACACATCCCTCACAGAGTGATCCAATTTGTCCCTTACAAACTGATCCAACGTATCCTAACAAACTGATGCAACATATCCCTTACAAACTGAACTAGCACATCCCACAAATACTGATCCAACATATCCCTCACAAACAGATCCAACACATCCCACACATACTGATCGAACATATCCCTTACAAACTGATCCAACACTTCCCTCAAACTGATCTAACATATCGCTCACAAACTAATCTAACATATCCGTCACGAACTCATCCAACACATCCCTCACAAACTGATCCAACATATCCCTAACAAACTGATCCAACATATCCTAACAAACTGATGCAACATATCCCTTACAAACTGAACCAGCACATCCCACAGATACTGATCCAACATATCCCTCACATAGGATCCAACACATCCCTCACATACTGATACAACACATCCCTCACAAACTGATGCAACATATCCCTTGCAAACTGATCCAACACTTCCCTCAAACTGATCCAACATATCGCTCATTAACTGTTCCAACATATCGCTCACAAACTGATCCAACATATCCTTCACGAACTAATCCAACATATCGCTCACAAACTGATCCAACATATCGCTCACAAACTGATCCAACATATCGCTCACAAACTGATCCAGCACACCTCTTACAAACTGATCCAAAGTATCCCTTACAAACTCATCCAACACATCTCTCAGAAACTGCTCCAACATATCCCTTACAAACTGATCCAACACATCCCTTACAAACTGATCCAACACATCCCTCACAAACTGATCCAACATACCCGTTACAAACTGAACCCACAGATCCCTCACATACTGATCCAACACATTCCTCACAAACTGATCGAACACATTCCGCACAAACTGATAGAACAAATCCCTCACAAACTGATGCAAGATATCTCTCACAAACTGATCAATATAGCCCTCACAAACTGATCCAACATATCGCTAATTAACTGATCCAACATATCCCTTACAAACTGATCCAACACATCCCTCACATACTGATCCAGCACATCCCTGACAAACTGATCCAACATATCACTCCCAAATTGATCCAACACACCACTTACAAACAGGTCCAACACATCCCTCACAAACTGATCCAATATATCCCTTACAAACTGATCCCACACATTCCTCACAAACAGATCGAATACGTTCCTCACAAACTAATCGAACACATTCCTCACAAACTGATTGAACAAATCCCTCACAAACTTATGCAAGATATCTCTCACAAACTGATCAACATAGCCCTCACAAACTAGGCAAATATATCGCTCACACACTGATCCAACATATCGCTCACAAACTGATCCAAAGTATCTCTTACAAACTGATCCAACATATCCCTTACAAACTGATCCCACACATCCCTCACTCACTGATCGAACATATCCCTTTCGTCCTGATTCAACACATCCCTCACAAACTGATCCAACATATCCCTTACAAACTTATCCAACATATCTCTTACAAAATGATCCAACATATCCCTTACAAACTGATCTTACATATCCGTCAGAAACTAATCCAACAATCCCTATCAAACTGATCCAACATACCCCTCACACACTGATCCAACATATCCCTCACAAGCTGATCCAACAATCCCTTACAAACTGATCCAACACTTCCCTCAAAAACTGATCCAACACTTCCCTCAAAAACTGATCCAACATATCGCTCACATACTGATCCAACATATCGCTCACAAACTGATCCAACATATCGCTCACAAACTGATCCAAGATATCCGTCACTAACTAATCCAACATATCGCTCACAAACTGATCCAACATATCCCTCACAAACTGATTCAACATATCGCTCACAAACTGAGCAAGCACACCTCTTACAAACTGATCCCAAGTGTCCCTCACAAACTGATCCAAGACATTCCTTACAAACTGATCCAACACATCCCTTACAGACTGATCCAACACATCCCTCACAAACTGATCCAACACATCCCTCCCAAACAGATCCAACACACCACTTACAAAAAGATCCAACACATCCCTCCCAAACTGATCTAACATATCCCTTACAAACTGATCCAACACTTCCCTCAAACTGATCCAACACACCTCTTAGAAACCCATCCATACCATCCCTCACAAAGTGATCCAAAATATTGATCACAAATAGATCCAACATATCCGTCACGAATTGATCCAACATATCGCTCACAAACTGATCCAGCACACCTCTTACAAACTGATCTGACGTATCTCTTACAAACTGATCGAAAATGTGCCTTATAAGGTGATCCAACACAACTCTTACAAACCAATCCAGCGTATCCCTTACAAAATGATCCAACATATCCCTCATAAACTGTTCCAACACATCCCTCACAAACTGCTCCAATATATCCTTCACAAACTGATCAACATATCCCTCACAAACTGGTCCAATAATATCTTACAAAATGATCCAACACATCGCTTAAAAACTAATCTAACATATCCCTTATAAACTGATCCAACACATCGCTAC
This sequence comes from Hymenopus coronatus, assembly GCA_030762935.1. Lineage (NCBI taxonomy): Eukaryota > Metazoa > Arthropoda > Insecta > Mantodea > Hymenopodidae > Hymenopus > Hymenopus coronatus. The sequence goes on from CM060891.1 coordinate 101,623,047, forward strand.
CAAACTGATTTAACACATCCCTTATAAACTGATCCAGCACATCCCTCGCAAACTGATCCAACACATCCCTCAGAAACAGATCCAATTATATCCCTTACAAGCTGATATAACACATCCCTCACGAACTGATCTAACACATCACTCACATACTGATCCAACACATCCCTCACAAACAGATATAACACATCTCCCACAAAGTGATCCAACATATCCCTCACGAACTGATCCAACACTTCCCTCAAACTGATCCAACATATCGCTCACAAACTGATCCAACAAATCGCTCACAAACTGATCCAACATATCCGTCACGAACTAATCCAACATATCACTCACAAACTTATCCAACAAATCGCTCACAAACTGATCCAGCACACCTCTTACAAACTGATCCCAAGTATCCCTCACAAACTGATCCAACACATTCCTTACAAACTGATCCAACACATGCCTTACAAACAGATCCAAAACATCCCTCACAAAATCATCCAACACATCCCTCCCAAACTGATCCAGCGCACCTCTTACAAACAGATCCAACACATCCCTCACATACTGATCCAACACATCCCTCACAAACTGAACCAACACACCTCTTAGAAACCCATCCAAACCATCCCTCACAAAGTGATCCAAAGTATTGATCACAAATTCATCCAACATATCCGTCACAAATTGATCCAACATATCGTTCACAAACTGATCCAGCACACCTCTTACAAACTGATCCAACTTATCTCTTACAAACTGATCCAAAATGTGCCTTATAACTTGATCCAACACAACTCTTACAAACTAATCCAGCGTATCCCTTACAAAATGATCCAACATATCCCTCATAAACTGTTCCAACACATCGCTCACAAACCTCCAACATATCCTTCACAAACTGATCAACATATCCCTCACAAACTGGTCCAATAATCCCTTACAAAATGATCCAACAGATCGCTTAAAAACTGATCTAACACATCTCTTATAAACTGATCCAACACATCGCTCACAAACTGATTTAACACATCCCTTATAAACTGATCCAGCACATCCCTCACAAACTGATCCAACACATCCCTCTGAAACAGATCCATCATATCCCTTACAAGCTGATCTAACACATCCCTCACGAACTGATCTAACACATCTCCCACAAACTGATCCAACATATCCCTCACAAACTGATCCAACATTCCTCACAAACTGATCCAACACATCCCTCACAAACTGTACACAAATATCCATCACAAACTGATCCCAATTATCCCTCACATACTGATCCAACACATCCCTCACAAACTGATCCAATTTATTGCTCACAAGCTGTTCCAACACATCCCTTAAAAACTTATTCAACACATCCCTCACAGACTGATTCAATTTGACCCTTACAAACTGATCCAACATATCTTAACAAACTGATGCAACATATCCCTTACAAACTGAACCAGCACATCCTACACATACTGATCCAACATATCCCTCACAAAGGAGCCAACACATCCGTCACATACTGTTACAACACATACCTGACAAACTGATCCAACATATCCCTCCAAACTAATCCAACACACCACTTACAAACAGATCCAACACATCCCTCACAAACTGATCTAACATATCCAACACATCCAACACATCCCTTACAAACTGATCCAACACTTCCCTCAGACTGATCCAACATATCGCTTCCAAAGTGATCCAACTTATCGCTCACAAACTGATCCAACATATTCGTCACGAACTAATCCAACATGTCGCTCACAAACTAATCTAACATATCGCTCACAAACTGAACCAGCACACCTCTTACAAACTGATCCAAAGTATCCCTTACAAATGCATCCAACACATCCCTCACAAAATGATCCAACATATCCCTTACAAACTGATCCAACACATCCCTTACAAACTGATCCAACACATCCCTCACAAACTGATCCAACATACCCGTTACAAACTGATCGAACATATCCCTTACAAACTGATCCAACACATCCCTTAAAAACTGAGCCAACATATCCCTCACATACTGATCCAGCACATCCCTGACAAACTGATCCCACATATCCTTCCCAAACTGATCCAACTAACCACTTACAAACAGATCCAACACATCCCTCACAAACTGATCCAACATATCCCTTGAAAACTGATCCCACAGTTCCCTCACATACTGATCCAACACATCCCTCACAAACTTATCCAACACACCTCTTAGAAACCCATCCAAACCATCCCTCACAAAGTGATTAAAAATATTGATCACAAATTGATCCAACATATCCGTCACAAATTGATCCAACATTACGCTCACAAACTGCTCCAGCACACCTCTTAAAAACTGATCCAACGTATCCCTTACAAACTGATCCAACATGTGCCTTATAACGTGATCTAACACAACTCATATAAACTAATCCAGCATATCCCTTACAAAATGATCAAACATATCCCTCGTAAACTGTTCCAACACATCCCTCACAAACTGCTTCAACATATCCTTCACAAACTGATCAACATAACCCTCACAAACTGGTCCAACAATCCCTTACAAAATAATCCAACACATCCCTTATAAACTGAACCAGCACATCCCTTACAAACTGATCTAACACATCCCTCACGAACTGATCCAACACATCCCTCAAAAACTGATCTAACACATCCCGCACAATCTGATCCAACATATCTCTCATTAACTGATCCAACACATCCCTCACAAACTGATCCAACACATCCTTCACAAACTGTTCACAATTATCCATCACAAACAGATCCAATTTATCCCTCACCTACTGATCCAACACATCCCTCGCAGACTGATTCAATTTATTGCTCACAAGCTGTTCTAGCACATCCCTTAAAAACTGATCCAACACATCCCTCACAGACTGATCCAATTTGTCCCTTACAAACTTATCCAACATATCCTAACAAACTGATATAACATATCCCTGCCAAACTGAACCAGCACATCCCACACATACTGATCCAACATATCCCTCACAAAGGATCCAACACATCCCTCACATACTGATACAACACATCCCTCACAAACTGATCCAGCATATCTCTTACAAACGGATCCAACACTTCCCTCAAACTGATCCAACATATCGCTCACAAACTGATCCAACATATCGCTAACAAACTGATCCAACATATCCGTCACGAACTAATCCAACATATCGCAAACAAACTGATCCAGTACACCTCTTACAAACTGATCCAAAGTATCCCTTTTAAACTCATCCAAAACATCCCTCACAAACTGAACCAACACATCCCTTACAAACTGATCCAACACATCCCTTACAAACTGATGCAACACATCCCTCAAACTGATCCAACATACCCGTTACAAACTGATCCAACATATCCCTTACAAACTGATCCAACACATTCCTTAAAAACTGAGCCAACATATCCCTCACATACTGATCCAGCACATCCCTGACAAACTGATCCAACATATCCCTCCCAAATTGATCCAACACACCACTTGCAAACAGATCCAACACATCCCTCACAAACTGATCCAACATATCCATTACAAACTGATCCCACAGATCCCTCACATACTGATCCAACACATTCCTCACAAACTGATCGAACACATTCCTCACAAACTGATTCAACACATTCCTCACAAACTGATCAAACAAATCCCTCACAAATTTTTGCAAGATATCTCTCACAAACTGTTCAACATAGCCCTCACAAACTGATCCAACATATCGCTCACAAACTGATCCAACATATCGCTCACAGACAGATCCAACGTATCTCTTATAAACTGATCCAAAAAATCCCTTACAAACTGATCCAACACATCCCTCACATACTGATCGAACATATCCATCACGTCCTGATTCAACACATCCCTCAAAAACTGATCCAACATATCCCTTAAAAACTTATCCAACATATCCCTCACAAACTGATGCAACACATCGCTCACTAACTGATCCAACATATCCCTTACAAACTGATCCAACACGTCTCTTACAAACTGATCCAACATATCCCTTACAAACTGATCCAACATATCCGTCAGAAACTGATCCAACAATCCCTATCAAACTGATCCAACACATCCCTCACACACTGATCCAACATATCCCTCACAAGCTGATCCAACAATCCCTTACAAACTGATCCAACACTTCCCCCACAAACTGATCCAACATATCGCTCACAAACTGATCCAACATATCCGTCACAAACTAATCCAACATATCGCTCACAAACTGATCCAACATATCGCTCACAAACTGATCAAGCACACCTCATACAAACTGATCCCAAGTATCCCTCACAAACTGATCTAACTTATGCCTTACAAACTGATCCAACACATCCCTCACAAACTGATTCACACATCCCTCCCAAACTGATCCAACGCACCTCTTACAAACAGATCCAACACATCCCTCACAAACTGATCCAACATATCCCATACAAACTGATCCCACAGATCCCTCACATACTGATCCAACACATCCCTCACAAACTGATCCAACTCACCTCTTCGAAACCCATCCAAACCATCTCTCGCAAAGTGATCCAAAATATTGATCACAAATTGATCCAACATATCCGTTACAAATTGATCCAACATATCGCTCACAAACTGATCCAGCACACCGCTTATAAACTGATCCAACGTATCTCTTACAAACTGATCCAACATGTGCCTTATAACATGATCCAACACAACTCTTACAAACTAATCCAGCGTATCCCTTACAAAATGATCCAACATATCCGTCATAAACTCTTCCAACACATCCCTCACAAACGTCTCCAACATATCATCCACAAAATGATCAACATATCCCTCACAAACTGGTCTAATGATCCCTTACAAAATGTTTCAACACATCGCTTAAAAACTGATCTAACACATCCCTTATAAACTGATCCAACACATCGCTCACAAACTGATATAACACATCCCTTATAAACTGATCCAGCAGATCCCTCACAAACTTATCCAACACATCCCTCAGAAACAGATCCACCATATCCCTTACAAGCTGATCTAACACATCCCTCACGAACTGATCTAACACATCCCTCACATACTGGTCCAACACATCCCTCACAAACTGATCTAACACATCCCCCAAAAACTGATCCAACATATCCCTCACAAACTGATCCGACACATCCCTCACAAACTGATCCAACACATCCCTCACAAACTGTTCACAAATATCCATCACAAACTGATCCAATTTATCCCTCACATACTGATCCAACACATCTCTCACAAACTAATCCTATTTATTGCTCACAAGCTGTTCCAGCACATCCCTTAAAAACTGATTCAACACATCCCTCACAGACTGATCCAATTTGTCCCTTACAAACTGATCCAACATATCCTAACAAACTGATGCAACATATCCCTTACAAACTGAACCGAAACATCCCACACATACTGATCCAACGTATCCCTCACAAAGGATCCAACACATCCCTCACATACTGATACAACACATCCCTCACAAACTGATCCAACATATCCCTTACAAACTGATCCAACACTTCCTCAAACTGATCCAACATATCGCTCACAAACTGATCCAACATATCGCTCACAAACTGATCCTACATATCCATCACGAACTAATCCAACATATCGCTCACAAACTGATCCAACATATCGCTCACAAACTGATCCAGCACACCTCTTACAAACTGATCCAAAGTATCCCTTACAAACTCATCCAACACATCCCTCACAAACTGATCGAACATATTCCTTACAAACTGAACCAATACATCCCTTACAAACTGATCCAACGTACCCGTTACAAACTGATCCAACATATCCCTTACAAACTGATCCAACACATCCCTTAAAAACTGAGCCAACATATCCCTCACATACTGATCCAGCACATCCCTGACAAACTGATCCACATATCCCTCCCAAAGTGATCCAACACACCACTTACAAACAGATCCAACACATCCCTCACAAACTGATCCAACATATCCCTTACAAACTGATCCCACAGATCCCTCACATACTGATCCAACACATTCCTCACAAACTGATAGAACACATTCCTCACAAACTGATCGAACAAATCCCTCACAAACTGATGCAAGATATCTCTCACAAACTGATCAACATAGCCATCACAAACTGATCCAACATATCGCTCACAAACTTATCCAACATATCGCTCACAAACTGATCCAACGTATCTCTTACAAACCTATCCAACATATCCCTTACAAACTGATCCAACACATCCCTCACATACTGATCGAACATATCCCTCACGTCCTGATTCAACACATCCCTTACAAACTGATCCAACATATCCCTCACAAACTGATCCAACACATCGCTCACTAACTGATCCAACATATTCCTTTCAAAGTGATCCAACATATCCCTTACAAACTGATCCAACATATCTCTTACAAAATGATCCAACATATCCCTTACAAACTGATCCAACATATCCGTCAGAAACTGATCCAACAATCCCTATCAAACTGATCCAACACATCCCTCACACACTGATCCAACATATCCCTCACAAGGTGATCCAACAATCCCTTACAAACTGATCCAACACTTCCCTCACAAACTGATCCAACATATCGCTAACAAACTGATCCAACGTGTCAGTCACAAACCGATCCAACATATCCGTCACGAACTAATCCAACATATTGCTCACAAACTGATCCAACATATCCCTCACAAACTGATCCAACATATCGCTCTAAAACTGATCAAGCACACCTCTTACAAACTGATCCAAAGTATCCCTCACAAACTGATCCAACACTTTCCTTACAAACTGATCCAACACATCCCTTACAAGCTGATCCAACACATCCCTCACAAACTGATCCAACACATCCCTCACAAACTGATCCAACACATCCCTTACAAACTGATCCAACATATCCCTTACAAACTGATCCAACACATCCCTCACAAACTTTTCCAACAAATCCCTCACAAACAGATCCAACATATCCCCTACAAACTGATCCATCATATCCCTTAGAACCTGATCCAACACATCCCTCACAAACTGATCCAACACATCCCTCACAAACTGATCCAACACATCCCTCAGAAACTGATCCAACAATCCCTCACAAACTGATCCAACACATCACTCACAAACTGATCGAGCACATCCCTCACAAACTGATTCAACATATCCCTTACAAACTGATCCAACACACCTAATACAAACTGATCCAACATATCCCTTACAAACTGATCCAACACATCCCTCACAAACTGTTCCAACACATCCCTCAGAAACTGATCCAACATATCCCTTACAAACTGATCCATCATATCCCTCACAAACTGATCCAACATATCCCTTACAAACTGATCCAACACATCCCTCACAAACTTTTCCAACAAATCCCTCACAAACAGATCCAACATATCCCCTACAAACTGATCCATCATATCCCTTAGAACCTGATCCAACACATCCCTCACAAACTGATCCAACTCATCCCTCACAAACTGATCCAACACATCCTTCAGAAACTGATCTAACAATCCCTCACAAACTGATCCAACACATCACTCACAAACTGATCGAACACATCCCTCACAAACTGATTCAACATATCCCTTACAAACTGATCCAACACACCTCATACAAACTGATCCAACATATCCCTTACAAACTGATCCAACACATCCCTCACAAACTGTTCCAACACATCCCTCACAAACTGATCCAACATATCCCTTACAAACTGATCCATCATATCCCTCACAAACTGATCCAACATATCCCTCACAAACTGATCCAACCATGTCTGGTTTTATTAATTCCAAAACTTCAAGACTTGCCACATTATACAACATGTGAGACATTGGTTGCCTTCAAGGTCACATCCAGCTTGAGTCATCAAGTTTTATTCATACAAATATGAGATGATTGCACATTTTAAGAAGATTCTCACTTGTATTCATACCATGCAACGTGTCAACATGAACTTCTTCGGTTGCGATCATTTTGTGCCACATACACCATATTTAACAGATTGGACTGCACTGACCTGACTTTTTCCAAATCTGAAGGAGATTACCTCACACACAGAGATAATAAATCAGACAGTTAATTTGCAGAATTGGCTAAGCTTTATATTGAAGATGTAAAGAAATTAGGAGTGAATGTATTTAGTTGAAAGTTGAATATGTGAAAAAATTCATAAAACATTGGGTTAAAAGTCTTATGTTATGTTTCTTAGGCTAAGAACTTTCCAAATAACCCTTATAACACAAGTAAAAGAATATTTTCACCTAATATAACAAGCCAATAAACCAACGAAAAGCTAGAGATCAGCAGCTTGCTCTTTTAGTTTTCATAATGACATATGAAGTCAGACTAATAGGAATTCCTATTGAAAGCTCTCATGAAGTTTCAAGCCTAATTCATGTATACAGTGCTTCTCACATATGAGCTGGCTGTCATTTGGAATATTATTTACAGCTGGCCAATGTGTGTACATGAGAGCAATGTAGAATTGATACATGTATTCAAGGAGCTCTGGAAACTTTCAAATCTACCTGATATTAAGTTTGGCTCAGTTAAAAGTTGCAGTCTTAATGTTTGTTTTTTTTTTCTTCTGCACACAGGCTTGTATTTGGTAATAAAATTCGGCATTCCTTCATAAGAGAACCTTTGAAAACTACCCTTAGATATGGTTTATTATTTGAGCTTTGGTTCTTATCTCTCTCTTCAGTAATTGTTTCAGAATTACTTAAAACCTTGGGGACTGTCTCCTGCTGCTTTCGTTCCATGCTATGCACAATTTATTGTAACAACATTTAGTACTTCAAATTATGATTAGAATGTCTTTATTGTAATGCTGAAGCACAATTTTACATCTTGCCAGTTCAATGCTCATAGAAGTTAGACGATTGTTCTCTCTAATTCAACTGCACACTCTTGGAGCTCTCTCCCCAAATGCCAGTTCTGCTTATATTCTTTTTGATGTGGCAGGACATTTGCAGAATTAGAGGTGTGACATTATAGGCTTTGATGTATGTATATCCATCAATTGCACATGTTTACTCGTGTGGGTGCAGCAATGGGTGGAGCAACAATTCACAGTGGCAAGGCAGGGAGGCGAGCATTTCACTTAGGCACATTATTGTCTTCTAAATGTTTGTAAGAGACCATTTTATAGAAGTAAGATATATATGCTTTAAGCTCAAATTTTTGCTCTGTTTTAGGTGTATAATTGGTATTATACAGGAGGATGTATAAACAAGCTGGAGCTCAATGGTACCACAATTGTAATTTTTTCTCAAGGGAAAAAAATGGATCAAGTTTGTAAGTAAACTACACTAACAATAAAGCTAATACTAAACATTTCTGTTAATTTTCACTTTTGGATAAATACCAGATAATGGCATTCAGAGGAAAGAAATTTTAAACTTTGCATATATTCAAATTTTGCTCTGTAAATTAATGAGATAATCAGGATTCATATCTAAACAAAAATTGGAACATGTATTAGAAAATAAGGGAATTTTAGCCGCTATTCATATTTTCAATATAAAGCTCTGAATTTAAAGGACCTTAAAATAATTGAGTAACCTTATACACTTTTTGCTTCACTTTGCCTTCTTTGGGAAGACTGGTTTATCACCAAAGAAGAAGATTCACATATGATTTTTCATGACTTTATCATATTGATAGATTAGAGGGCAGCACAACCACCTGTTGTATGCAGTGTCAGTCAACCTCAGAACTGAAGATAGGGTTAAGGTATCCTGAAACTGGCCTTCCCAAATGAAGGCATAGTTGGAGCAAAAAGTGTAAAAAAGGTGACTCACTTAATTTAAATTATGGCTCTCCACTGTCTAAATACTTCTTTTTATTTGATAAAAGAACTTGTTTTAATTAGAATGTATTATCTTTTAAATGCTCATGTTTCACTTTCAAATGTGTTGTGCCACATTCATATGACTTTATCTACCCTCTATAACAGTGTTTCCCAACCTTTTGAAGTTCACGGCACCCTTGGGAATAACATTAAACACTAGGGGCACTCTTCCTTGAATTAAAAGAAAATTAAGCTTAATATGTTAATTTATTGAAATATTATATAATAATAACGTACACCATAACATAATACAGTAAACTTTACTACAATCACTGAGTAAAAATACATCAATAAATTTTGTTCGATTAATGATTAATGTGAAACTTATGATTGATGCTTAGAGCACAGATATGTGATGTCGGGTCTTACAGTTGACACTGAAACACGCAAATCATCCTCAAGGTTATTCAGTCTATTTCTTGCTTTGCATTTTATTGTCACCATAGCACAGAGAAGGCTTGCTCGCATAGATAGGATGTTGAAAAGGGCAAAAGTGCGTTAATTGCTTTCTTCATTAGGTTAGGGTACTCCTCTCTCCGTTGAAGCCAAAAACTAGCCACCGACGCCTCACTCTTGGTGAACTTACCTTTGAGTGTGGAATCAGCGCAAAGATCAATAAATTCATCTCGTTCGCAAGCAGTGAAATCTATTTCCTCTGCACTATCTACGAAATCAAATGGTGAGACAACCCAGTCGAGATTCGTAGTGGAAATAGTTGGAAAGTACGCATCTATTGCATCTTGCAATCTTGATAAGTGATCACAAATGCGGTCTTTCAGCTTACCCAGATCTTTATCTCCTGCCACATTAAGAAGAGATGGAAAGTTCGACAAATCTCCTTTTTGAACTGTAGACTTCCAAGAACTAAGTTTTCTTTTAAAACCTTTCATTTTATTGGTTGAGGAGATTATTGTTTCATGTCGACCCTGCATCGAAACATTCAGTTCATTCAGCTTATGAAAAATATCTGCCAGATATGACAGTTCAAAACACCAAGAATCACTTAGTAAGAGCTCATGAAATGTGTCTTGATTTTCATCCTTAAAAAAAGTTTTTAGCTGTTCTTTAAGTTTGAGAAACCGGTTCAATACACGACCCCGCGACAACCACCTTACTTCTATGTGAAGTAACAAAGAGGTATGAGCTGCATCCGTTGCGCGACATAACTGTTCAAAAATTCTGCACTTTAAAGATCGAGACTTTATATAGTTCACCATTTTCACAACCTGGTTAAACACTTCAGCAAAATCTTCATTACACGCTTTCACGACTAATGCCTCTCTATACAGAAAACAGTGAGTTATAATAATGGATGGATTTTCATTGAGAGCAGTAAAACCTTTAATTTTCCCAGACATAGATGGTGCACCATCTGTACATATACCACAACAGTCTTTCCATGAAAGATCATGGTCATTGAGATAGGAATTAATAGAAACGAAAATATCATGGCCTGTGGTTGTAGTCTCCAGCGGTCTACAGAACAGAAATGGCTCACTAATATCTTTTTCATCAATATATCTGATAAAACCAAGGAGTTGCGGTTTGTCACCAATATCGAGACTCTCATCTACTTGCAAAGCAAATGTTCTATAAGTTTTTATTTTCTCCGTGACTTGTTCGTTGATATTGCATGACATTTCAGATATTCTGCGGCTGATTGTGTTGTTGGACAGAGGAACTTTCGAAATTTGATTAGCTGCTCCTTCGCCAAGTATTGTTGAAACTATAACTTGACATGCAGGGCCAATGATTTCCTCTCCAAGAGTATGAGGTTTCTTTTTTTTAGCTATCAGTTTTACTACTTTAAATGAGGCTTCAAGAGCAGTATCACCTATGGTCATTCGCTTTACCATTCGCACAGCTGTTTTCTTCTCCCCTTCTAATATATGTGAAAAATACATTACACTTTTCTGTGACACACTAGGATGCTTTGTTGTAAGATGCCGCTTCAGTTTGCTAGGTACCATGGGCTCGTTGCTAAGTCTTTCGCCACAAACTAAACACACAGGGATAGGGTTTTCCTCGTTATTATTCCACTTAAATCCATACGCTAAGTAACTGTCCTGGTATGTTCTTTTCTTTTGTTTGTCTTCCTTATGTGGTGAATTTGATGGTCCGGGAGAAACTGTAAGATTTGGCTTCTTAAAGCAAGCAGTAGGAGCCGACTGTTCACTTTCACTGTCCTGGCGTTTACGTTTAACAATGAACTTATCCATAGCTAAACACTGTGAATCAACGCGAGGAAGACAACTGAAAGCGCCAAGTGGCGTTGACTTTTATATATTCATCTGTCGAAGTCTCGGGAATGTTCGTGAGGAAGAGCGAGTAGTCTCGGGAATGTTCGGCAGGGTATAGCTGTAATGCCATCTGTGGGATACTAGTATAACTGAATTATTGAAATGAATCGACCAGTATCACCATCTGCTGTGCATGAGAATAATTGATTTGACTTATTTTATTTCAAGACCTTACAAGACTTAAGACTTCAGTGGAAGGTATTTATTGTTTTGTTTATCTCAATATCTCGCGGCACCCCTTAGCCAATCACACGGCAACCTAGGATGCCGGGGCACACCAGTTGGGAACCTTTGCTCTATAGCATAGTCAAATGACAAATAAGATGCATATCTTGAATTTTTTGGAACAGGCCATGAAGTCTTCTTCATTCAGAAGGATATTAGCACTATCTTGCATAACTGGTAAATAAAGATTTTTAAGAGTATGATTATTCCCTTTGTATCTATAACTAAATATACAATGCAGCTATTTCTTCAAGGTTAAGCTCAACTAAAATGAAGTAGATAAAATAACCGATCATAAGAAAAATTTATATACCACGAATATGTGGAAAAACATTTGTCATGCAAGTATATTTAAGGTATATTAAGGTAGTTAACTTAAATACCAAGTTAACTATTTATCTGACATTTCATTTTTGAGTAATGCTGTTTACTGACAGACACACTCATGGGCCTTTTCTAAACATAATTTTATTTTATTTAGGAGCCTCGAAATACGTATTTCTGGTGAAATCTTGCTCTAAAATTTTTGGGTGGAATGCGGTTAATTCTCTACCTATTATGTTCATGATAGAGGAAGTAAAAAACAAATGGAGGGCATATTTAAATAATGATCATTCCTAATCCCTAACACCAACTCATATGAAAGAGATTTGTTACTAGGAAAAGAATATCTAATTTCACTTCTTTGGCATTTTTTCTTTATGTTAACTAATACAAGGTATGTTATTTGAAGTTGAAACAGACTGTTCATGTTTACATGGGGAATTGAAATTGATTAGAGAGCACATTCCTAATTGGAAACATGGATTCAGATTGTATTGAATCTTGGATCTGATCCTATTAGAAAGCTCGGTGGGATTGAAATATGTTAGCAGAAACACCTCCATATTCAAATTTTATTTAATGTGCCAAAGTTATCTTGTACTAATTCTTTGCCTGTTTTCAATAAACTGTTAGGAAATGGTGTAATAAAATCCACAACAGAGCCATTTTTATCATTTCCATAATCTTACATTTTATTCTTCTCAAAAATAACCTCAAAACCTGTATATTCTTGAATCTTGAGCAACTATTCAAAATGATGTCAATTGTACTGCATTTAACATGTGTAATGAAAATCATACTCAGATGGAGTTGGACTCAAATCAATTTTAATTTCTCATTGAAATGAGATAAATTTTCCACTTAGCTGCCATTGCTGTCAAAACCAGACATGCATTGAATGGCTCTTGTCTTGTATATATTCTTCATCAAGCGTGCAAGGTAATCTGGACTTTACAAGTATCGTAACTCAAAACTAACTTATTTTTGAAAGACTTCTAGCCAAATGCTAGGGTTATTTCTTAAAGAAGTTTATGAAATTGTTCATAATCAGACCTGAAAAATTCAAGAGAACAATTTCTATAACCAAGCATTTGACTAATAATAAAGTTCTTGGGTTTAAGATAGATTTTATATTGTGGAGATTGCTTTGGAGCATTACTGGAGATATATTTGAATATGAATAGTTACAAGTTGGTGATTGGAGCCATGATAGCTCATGGAAGAGCACCAGCACAAAAAACCAAAAGTACATGACGACAATGAATATCTATCAAGTCTGATATAACTTCCCTTAATTGGAAAATGTTATTGTCAAAATATTTTTCTATAAGACAAAAATTATTCAAAATAGACCGGAGACAAACTAGTTGTCAAGTGAAAGGAAATATTGTATACATTTAAAGTAATGAAAATGTAGATTAAAGTTTACAATTTTCAAAATAAACAAAAAAATGTACACTTGTACATTATAGTTCAAAACGGAAGGGCAGTGCTCTAGTTAAAAATCTGATGTGTTCCACTTGGCATGACTTTCTCTGCAAACTATTATTACAATAGATTATTTGCTGATCTACATCAGGGTAGTGGAGATAAACATTACTAGATATGGTTGTTTTAGTTCCTTCTAAGTAGAAGGGAAATAAGATAATACACTAGGCTAAAATGATAGTAAAACCCTTTAAAACACCAAGTACTAAATGAAACAATTGGCCAGGAATAAAAAAAAAGAATGAGAGAAAGACAGACCTCCTGTTTTAAAACAGTAAACAGTTTAAAATTGAAACCAAAAACAAGGAATATCTCAAACGATTAACTCTACAAAAAAGCGTGTAAGATACCAATTGTATGTTTTAATGAGATTTACAGTTTTTCTGCAGCAAGTTTTGTCTATCTCTTATGGTTGTCCAGTTATGCAGAATTCATTCAGAATAAAGAGGCCTTCAGAAGCTATTCCCAGATAATTCAGGATGTACATTCTGTCTTGTAAAATATCTGTAATGTACAGTATTTTAATTAAGATCATTAAAGAGTCATTTTTGAAAAAAACATTTTCAAAAAAAAGTTCAAAATTTTCCATGTGAAAGGTATTTTGGGGTGGAGGATTTTCTTAAAAATCTTCATCCCACATCCTTGGAAGGTACTAAAATTAAATACCAAATTTGATATTTAACATTCTTTTCATTTTTCAACTGTGTTGTCTCTCTCTCTTTTATTATTCAGGGGACCTCAAAACATATATTTATGGTGAAATTTTGACATCAAAATTTTGGGTGGAATACAATACCTTCTCTACCTACTATGTGCATAGTACATGTAGAGAAAGTAAAAAGTCAAAGAAGACATGCAAAAGATGAAATAGCAAATGAATAGTTACAGTAAAGAGGTGAAACACAAAAATGGAAGACAGTAAATTGTTAGGAAAGATGAATAATAACTAGGACTCGGATAGTTATGCATTAAAAACTGTAAAATATGTATGTAATTATGCGGTATAAAACAGCGATATATGCATTAACCTGGAAAATATGTACTATTCAAAATCTCACAAAAATGGTGAAATAATAATTTTTAAAATTCTACATTGTGAGTTCATTTAATATTCATTATATTGGAAATTACAAGTTAACAATATAATCCACCAAAATAATAAATTAATGTAAAACTCACCGAATTTGTGGACTGAAACAGCTGCTGCTGAAGAAGTGAACTTAATTCTTCCCATTGCATTGTATAACAGTAACCATTTTAAGGTTTGAATACAGAAACAATTCTCTGTTGCTTCTGAGAATTGATCTGTACTGAGAAAAACAACGTTCCCCAACAACAGACTTAATGTGTACATATTTAAACTTTACAATTTCTTCCAGCGACAATGTTTCTTCAATGTCCAACAATTTGCTCTTTGTTTTACCAGAAATGATATTTGCAATATGTTGTAATGTATGTACCCTGGAGTTTTTTGTAGTACATATTCAAATTTTTTAACTACTTTTTTTGCAACTTGACTTGGCGCAGATTTTAGCTTTAGTGAGAGACTTTCTATTAAAGCTAAGTTTGTGACAAGTGGATTTCGTTCGAGCCCTGTGATGGCTGTACAAATATGACTTAATGTAAATTAATTCCTCCTGTATCCCATCCCTTCACTTCAACAATGCTTTCTGCTTTGTTTTCATTTAGTTCTTGAAGTATGTTCTCGATAATGTCAAAATTGTTACAATACTATATGGCAGCATGTAACCAGGTGCCCCATCTCACAATGATCGGTTCAGGAGGAAGTGGAATTCCTAGAGCCAACTGTTTAAACAACTGATTCTACTCAGAGAAATAAGGAAAACCTTTTTTACGCGTGGTATTAAGCTATTAACAGTAGGAAAATTTAAGCACACAGTTTCACTCAGGCGATGCATTGTAGGCGCCAAGCATGTTAAATGAATCAGTCTACTATAAAGCAGTTTTAGCTCCCCTCTTGCCTTAAACTTATATGGGGCTGCGTCAGATAAAAACAAAATTACGTTTTCATACCTAATTATCTCTGGCTATAACAGCAACATTGTATTGTTTAATATTTTCGTAATTGTTGAAAGATTTGTCGTTGCTGTTTCTTCCACTGTTAGAAGATAAACATTTGACAGTCCATTTTTACCGAGAGTGTCGACAATTACATTACATATAGATCGTTTACATGCATCTGGAGTTTCATCCATGCAAATCCATATTAGATTATCCTTAACAGAATTGCAAATTTCTTGTATTGTTTTTTTACGTTCTCTACACATACTATGTACATTGTGTATAGAGAAGGTATTGCACTCCACCCAAAAATTTGATACAGAGATTTCACCAGAAATATATGTTTTAGGGTCTCCTGTATCCATAAAAAGCATTTTCACAAAAAGGTATGTGTGTGTGTGTGTGTGTGCATGTGTGTGCGATAACTCAAAAACGAAAAGTCGGTAAAATCCAAACTTGGTATTTAAGTTTAGTATGTTCTTGGGATGCGTCACGAAGATTTTGAGAAAATTCTCCTCAGCCCAAACTACCCTTTACATGGAAGTTTTTTAAAAAATTTTGATTTTCTTAAAAATGGCTGTAACGATTTTGATTAAAATATCATATATTAAAGATATTTACCTGACAAATAAAATGTATATCTTGAATTTTCTGGGAATAGCCTCTGAAGACTACTTTATTCTGGACGAGTTTTTACAGACTTTTGCATAACTGCTAAACCGAAAGAGATGGAAAGAAACTTACCACACAAAAAATGTAGAGCACTTTAAAACACATAATTTATATTACATGCATTTTTTTCATGGAGTTGATCATTTTTGAGATATTCCTTGGTTTTGGTTTCAGCTTTAAAAAAATTATACTTTTCTCATACAGGCATTTGTCAACTCCTGTCCATACAAACAAAGGAACTTCAGTCGCATAGCAACCAGCTTTTGACTATCACTTTAACCTATGGTAGTCTCTTATTTCGCTTCTACTTACAAGGAAGCAAGTAGTAAGACTATTTTTGCTAATTTTTTTCGATTAGCATTAAGTAAATAGAACAATGAGTTTGTTAATAATTTGTTGCAGAGATGTAGAGAAAGTCATGTAAATGGAACACATCAGATTTTTCATAAATTAATGGAACATAATGTTTGCAAAGAGTAGACTCATGTGGTACAGCCTATTTATATATGTTTCTAAGGATACAGGTAATTTAGGATGTTCTAATTTCTAGAGCGGAATGTCATCACAAGCGAAAGCTTCACATAGGTCTTTATTAAAGGTTGACAACTGGAGGCCTGAAGTTGAACAAGTTGCTTCATTTGGGATACCCGTATTGACATTTAGCGTTGACTGTTTAGAACTTTTTTTTAGTGAAACATTTTTAAAATATTTTGCTGTTTTTAAATGTTGCATCACTTGGAAACGAGTGTTTGCACTTATATGCCTTTCACACGCAACACAAAACAAAACTAGTCCATTTGTAATAAGCACCTTCATTTTCACATACAAATATATTTAGTTGAGTAGATAAACTCTATTTCACTGGTGGCATTTTGTCTGCTATAACTAGAGAATGCTGGAGGTTAACGCAATCACTCTAAAAGCACTTAATTTCGGAAATTTCTCTTATGTACTTATTCTTCTTGGCTTATACTTTTGAAAAAAATCTGATGTGTTCCATTCACATGACTTTCTCTATATCTCTGCAACAAATTGTAGTTAAAAAGCTTATGCTTCTATTTACTTCATGCTAATTAGCAGAAATAGTCTTATTACTTGCTTCCTTGTATGTAGAAGCGAAATGAGGGAGCTCCATAGGTCAAAATGATAGCCAAAAGCTGGTTGCTATGTAACTGAAGTTCCTTTGTTTGTATGGACAGGAGTTAAGAAATTCCTATATGAGAAAAGTATAAGTTTTTCAAAACTAAAATGAAAAACCATGAATATCTTAAAAATGATCAACTCCATGAAAAAAATGTATGTGACAAATTGTATGTTTTATCGTGGGCTACATTTTCTGTGTATAAGTTTTTCCCCATCTCTTATGGTTTAGCAGTTATGCACAATTCCGTAAAATTCATCCAGAATAAACTAAGTCTTGAGGGGCTATTCCCAGAAAATTCAAGATATACATTTTATTTTTCAGGTAAATATCTTTCATATACAATATTTTAATCAAAATCGTTACAGCCATTTTTAAGAAAATCAAAATTTTCAAAATTTTTTCTATGTAAAGGGTAGTTTGGGGTGGGGGGATTTTCTTGAAAATCTTTGTGTCGCATCCTTGGAAGATACCAAACTTAAATACCAGGTTTGGGCTTTAATGGCCTTTTAGTTTTTGAGCAATGCTGCCCACAGACGCACACGCACACACATACACACAGACACACACATATGGACGTTTTTCTAAAAATTATTTTTTTGGATTCAGGAAGTCCTGGTGAAATCTCGGTATCAAATTTTTGGGTGCAATGCAATACCTTCTCTATACACTATGTACATAGTTTGTATAGAGAAAGTAAAAATGTTATAGGCACAGCAAAAGCCATAGATCATTTCTTATTTTGCAGCCATTCTCGCAATGTAACTGAACATGTGTTGCAACATATATGTGGAGCCCACAACTTATCCTGGTCCCTTACTTTCATACTGAAATAATGCTGATAGGCAGTCTTCAGTAGAGGCGTCAGAATTTGTTTTTATGAGGAAAATTTTATTTCACCACAAATGTAACAAAAATTATTAATCACATTTACATATTTTCGTGGTATTTTTATGAATTTTACACTACAAAAGCACTTTCAAACCAGAAATTCTGCATTAATTACATCAGAAACTATATGAAACTCACAGTCACAGCAACAGTATCTATGTTTATGACAGCTTAAGAGCATTTGTTTTGTTATTGGACAGGAACATCAACTCCCAAAACAAAGTTTTGCCCAAACTAAAAATGATAAAAAAGTGAAATGTCACTTTATCTCCAAAGCAAGAGCTAATCTGTCAGTTTTATGGTGATTTCTTAATTCAGCAGATGGAAATACCTAAGAATTAACCATTTTTTAACCCAAAACATTTTCATTGATGGCCAGTGTAATCAGGGCATCCGTGTGGATGTTGAGGCTTTTTCAACCAGTCCAGTTGTTAGCCTCTATGCCAAATCGGCAGAACCCCTCTGCGGTGTCAGCGTGATGTCCTGTTAGGAAATTATAGCTGTTCCCTTCAGTGTATGCCTTTGCATTCATAGGTTACCCTTTCTTCTCTACTGAGCTGGACAAACGATATCACAACCATGTACACAGTCCACGGCCTGAAGGTTTCGGTGAGCTTCTTCAAAAACACAACATTGTAGTCCCTCGCATGTTTTAGACACTGCCGGTGTTCATGTGGAGTGTGCATGGATTCCTCATCACGTCGGCCTACAGGGTAATGAGCTGGCAGATTTGGCAGCTTAGACACAGGCTACGCAAGCCAATACTGTGCTTCCTTTTGTCACCACTGCGAACTTCCGGTTTTTTTGTTTGGAGAGTGGTGCATTCCAACTGGCACGCAGAGTGGGCGTCTCTCTGCGGGAAGAGGCTCAGGGAGGTGAAGGATGTTCCTATTACCTGGATAACCTCCTCTCGTAAATCCCATCGGGAGTAGGTGCAATTGGCTCGCTTGTGAATCGGTCACTGCAATTTTACTCATAGTCATGTTTTTAAGAGAGATCTTGTGCCTATCTGTCGGCTCTGTGGGGCAGTATTGTCGGTACAGTATGTCCTGCTAGAGTGTATTGCTCTAGCAGCCCTTCGATCAACGTCACACCTGCCGGCCTCCCTCTTGGAGGTTCTTGCCGATGACCACAGAGCGGTCGATAGAGTTTTTAACTTTTTATCTAATTTGACGTTTCCAGTAAAGATTTAGTTTCTGGGGTTTTACTTTATCACTAAAGCTTTTAGTAGAGCAGGGGTTCATGGTTTTAACGATTTTTAATGTTCTGTCCAGTATTCATTTTAACCCATTGATCATGTTTTAGTCATTTTACATACTTTTTGCTCCAGTTTTAAATATTTTAGATTTATGTTTATCTTTTTAGCCACCAGTTGTTTTATTCTCAGGTTTTAAGAGACATTTGCTTTATATTGTTCTTTTACCGTTGGTGTTTTATTTAACCTTGTTTTATGAGGGCGCTAATATCCTCAGAAGTTGAACACCCTTAAACATTCATTCACTCTTCTCAGGCTTTATTTTATTTTATTAATTTGTTTTGAAATACGTAATCAATTACATTTTATAAACAGTTTCCTGTGAAGAATCTAAAATATGTTTAATTGTAACGACACTCTCTAAATATTATGCAATTACAAAAAATTTGAAAATATGCAAAAACATGTACAATAAAATTTACATTTTCGGACTCAGGAAACATTGTTTCATGCATATTTAACATTATTCATATGTTTTAATCAAATAAAAAAAAGTTTTATTACATAACTATCCTAGCCCTAATAATAACTAATTAATCATCACTATTATTATTATTATTATTATTATTATTATTATTATTATTATTATTATTATTATTATTATTATTATTATTATTATTATTATTATTATCATCATCATCATCATCATCATCATCATTAATTAAAATGACACAATATAACATATTGAAGCACATACAGAATAAATTATGTACTATGGACAATATAGAAACAAATTTAATGCAAATTTACCTATCACTGGATAAAGTTTTTTTTTATCTCATAGTTGACAGAAATGACTGCTTGTTCAGGAATTTTGTTTTTGTTCTCTTGAAGCTTCACTCCCTTGCTGATGACAGTTCTCATGCTTTCCGAGAGCTGCTGCAGTTTGATGTGTGATTTTATCAGCAAGGATAAAGGGAGGCCCACAAGCCTTAATGTATTCCTTCTGTTCAAAAAATTCCAGGGTCCTTCTTATAGTTTGAGTGTGGAATTATTGAGTGACACACTTTGAGCAAAGGATTTCCACTTTCACAGCAAAGGATTTTCACAAAATTTTGTCCAGTTTTATGAGTATACCAACTTAATTCTAGCTGTCAAGTGCAAAGTTTCAATGGTAGGGATATAAACAGGAAAGCAAATTGGAGTCTGAACTGAGAGAAGAATGCTCAACATTGAACTAAGATGGTGTGCTGTTTGGAACAAGAGAAAAAAGTCAAGGTGCAATCCTAGCAGATTGCCAAGGCAAAGGTATAAGTAGTATGCTAGTAGAAGCATGACCAAATCTCTGGATAGAGTGTCTGATGTTCCCAGCTGCTCTGAAAATGCAAACCTAACCTCTGATGACCATAGAGTATTTCAAGAACAATGTTCAAGAGATCTTCAATTACTTATTGTAATACAAACTACTTATGCAAATGATTACCTTAATTGAATTTCAATGACATAAACCTATATAAATGGTGTGCACATTTTAAGATTATTAGGTCCGAATAACAAAGTAAAAGTAGAACAAATTTTTCATGGGGGGCAGCAAGTAATTAATGAATTAGATAGGAAAATTACCGGCATAGAACAGTGTGAATAAATTAAGAGGTTAAAATCCAATAAAGCAAATGGCAGTGATGATACTCTAGGGAAATAAATAGTGATGAAATTGTTCAGTAATATTCTGGACACAAGAGAGATTCCCAAAAGGTGGAGAATAAGTAAGATAATCTCAATATATAAGGGAAAGGCTGTTAAAACTAACCAAGGAGGATAAGTCTACTGTAACAAAATTGCTCTTTGTTACTGCTACAAACAACTCTTTACTTTACATTCAAAATCTGCTTTCAAATAAACATATTTATCCAATATAGCAAAAAAATGGCTGGTAAAAGAATTTGAACAGATTGATAAATTTGAAACATTAAGCATAAAAAATTCTTTGGACTTTGTAAAGAAAATTGATTAAAATTGGAGAAGTGATGGTATTATTTGACATATAATCCTTGTTCACGAGCATCCCAGTAGAAAAAATTCCAAATTTATTAAAACAATGGCTCAAGAAAGAACAAATTGAAGAATACATCACTTTGACAGATCTTTGCATAAAACAAAATAACTTCTCATTTTCCAACACAGTTTTTCGACAAACTGCAGGCTTGGCATGGGCAACCCTCTCTCACCTATGTTAGCTAACTTATATATTAGCAATTTAGAAATCCAAATCACTAAAGCCTTCCCACAGATCTTCAAATCTTGGCATTAGACATGTGGATGATGTGTTTGCCGTCGTTCCTAAAAAACTAATGGACGATGCAATAAAGTTATTGAGTTTACAAGAAAAATCTATAGTGTTCACGGTGGAGGAGGAACAAGTCAGATTGTTGCCCTTTTAGATCTGTAAATCACGAGAACTGAAAAAAGCTTAGAATTTGGCATATACAGAAAAGCAACACAAGTTGACAGTTACACAAAACAGAACCAGTTCAACCCAGTACAACATCAACTTGCCTTCTTTAATATTCTAGTTCATAGGCTTATCAATGTCCCTTTGAATAAAACAGAATACCAAAAAGAATACAAACACATTCATCAGGTTGCAAACTGAACAATTACAATACTAACATCATAGACGGATTGATCTACAGACACAAAATAAATAAAAGACTACATGAAATCGCCACTCTGAAAAAAATGGATAAACCATCATTGAAATTTTGCAAATTTACTTTTCACCCAAAAGTGTTCTGGAAATTCGAAAAGTTTTTTAAAGACTTTAATATAAAACTGGCCCCTCAAAATAGATATAATTTCCAGAACTTATTGAATCACCCTTTGAAAGATACCACACTGAGCACTAAAAAATCAGAAATTTATAAAATGAGCTGCTGAGACTGCAATAAGATTTACATTGGAAAAACAAAACAACATTTGGAAACTAGGATGAAAGAACGCTTGGGAAACATTAGGTACAAGCATGTAAACAATCTGCACTAGCACATCATTTTTGATATGAAAATCATATCAGAAAGGAAGAAGTATGTAAAGAAACCTTTGGAAATTTGGAAAAATATGTTTATCACCCAAGAAGAAGACTCCCTTATGAACTTTGAGGTCCCGGCTTTTGACAAGAGTAGAGGACAACACAACACAGGCTGCACACCACCACCTGTTGCATTTAGAGCCAGTCATCCCTGTAACTGAAGATAGGGTTAAAGTACCCTGAAACTGGTCTTCCCAAACGAAGGCAAAATTGGAGCAAAAAGTGTAAAAAGGTGACTCATTACATTTATATTTATTCAGTGTTTCTACAACAATTCTGCTATACTGTTTTCTTGTGATGCTCACTGTGGCAGCAATGATTGCATCCTCAGAGTTTCCAATACCTGACTCAACACATTCCCAGTTGAAACTGATTGTCTCCAGGCTTGTTCTCTCTTCTTTATACCTTTCGATGATGTGGCAAGAAACTTCAGAAGTTTTTGCTTGTGCAAACCAACGCAGGTGTCACAAATTCATGCAAAGGTGCAAACGTTGGAGTTTTAGTGTAAAATTTATGCTGACTCTGCATGTGCCCTCACATGCTGTGTAACATAGCATGACAGCAATCAGCTACGACTTTTAAACCAAGCCACTCAGGCAATTATGGCTGCATGGTGTAGTCACACTGCTGCCTCCTTCGGGTGGTTGTCCCAACTAGCACTATTGGGCTGGATGATCCAGGTGTATTACCAGCCAGTTCCCTTGGGGCAGCCCCTGGGTGCACTAAACACCATCTGTCCTCTTCACTACTCTCTTTGCCATGATTGTTGAATGTCGTCCTCCATGGTGTAATGGTTACCATGCTGACTTCATACACCCTAGGTCGTGGGTCCAAACCCAGCAGAGGACGATGGATTTTTTCGGGTGTAAAATCCTTAGCATGACTTCCTTTGGAAGGGAAGTAAAACCGTTGGTCCCGTGTCATAGATTTACGGCATGTAAAAGAACCTCAAGCCTGATAGAGAGGCCTCTGAGCAAAATTAAGCGGTCTTTCACGCCCAATTTGGAATGGGATGCTGAGAACCATAGCAGTTAAAGAGCATCCATAAATAACATGCCATTTACATTTTATGATTGTTGAAGTTTGGGACAATGTCCCTTGGTCCAGGTAGGGCGATATGGTCACACCAAATCAATCTGTGAAAAACCTTGGTTATTGGCCTGTTAGTCCTAATGGGTCTTTGCTTGCTATCTGGATGTGTTAATGTCACCTCATGCATGTCATGCATGTCATATGGCCAGTCTACAAAATTGTCGACTGCTGGTGTACTGACACAGGAGTACTCCCAAACCTCAGGGGACACTTGGTAAACATAACTCACTGCCAAAGACAAACTGACTGGTGTTAACCTGGTGGTGCAGTGAGTTGAAGAGTGGTAAAGAAAAGTGGTGCTCCCACATCCCAATCTCTCTGGTGATTAGCCACAACCTTCCTCAAATATTCTTCTAGTGTCTTGATGTACCATGCTACAATGAGGTGTAGTGCATGTCAAGTAGGTCTTGTGCATGCAAATAACTCCAGTGTTTCTCTCATCAGGTGATACTCAGGTACCCTGATTGCTATGTAGCTTCAATGACATCTGTATGTTAATGTCAATGCATTTAAAAGGTGCTCTGACGTTATACTGAGTATTTGACCCCTGCTCCTAGTCTATGGGTCAGGACTTGCCACACACACATGACATTGGTGGCACTGCCTCTCAGCATCTGCCCATAATCTCAGCCAGTAGTAACATGCCAGAGCTTGTCAACAGCTTGATTTGGCCCCTATTTTCCTCCCCAAGTCCCTGAAATTGCTTCCTCTAGGGTTTCCCAAGGATGGGTTAGCTGCTGTCTTTGTGTCTTACCATCGGACTCCCATACTCTGAACAGCACCCCTTCCTTAGTTTTCAATAAGCCCCATTAGACCCAGTGGGACTTGTAGACATTATCCCTGGGTGCAATGTCCTCCCAGCTCTGTCTAGTCCCTGCCTTCACTTCTCTCAGGAACAGCCCCAAATCAGCGTCCAGCAGCTGCTTCCTCCTCAGACCTGCTCTATCCCATCCAGCTGCAGGCACTGCTGAAATGACACAGACAGCTGTGGTACACTTTTTCTTCTCAACTTGTTGCATTGGCCACACTCTTTGAGGGTGTGTGAACATGGCATCTGCATTATTGCAGCTCCTTCCTTTTGAATGTTGTCATATGAAGTTGAACTAGTGGAACCTCAGGACTCAACAGGCTGGTTCTTGAAACCCAGCAACAGCCAGATGAGGACAGAGTGGTCAGTCCTCAGGTGAAATGGCTGACCATATAGTACTTGTGGAAGTGCTCTGGCACCTTTACCATTCCTATGAGCTCTTGCCAGGTAATGCAGTATTTCTTTTCAGCCTTGGAGAGTGTCTTACTGTAGTAGACACACACCTGGCCTTCCTGGACCAGGGATAGAATGCCTCCACAATAAAGTCACTACCAGGTTGTGGAAAATGGGTGCACTTCAGGATGCAAACTTAGTGCATGGAAAGCATTTTCTGCCTCTTCTGACCTTGTGCAAGGCCACTGTTCTTCCATCAGATGAGTGAGGGGTATTGTGACATTGAAGAAGTGAACTGGCATTGGCCCAGGAAACTTTGCAGCTGTAGTTTGTCTTTCGAGTGAGGCCAATCTCTCACTACAAGAACCTTTTCTAGATTCGTGGCCACACCAGGTGGTAAGACTAAGAGGCCAAGTAGTTCACTTCTTTGCAAAAGAATTGACATTTCTTTGCATTCAGATTTTATGTTAGCTGCCTGCAGTCTTTGCAGTATTTTGGTCAGATTTTTGAGATGATCTTCAAAGCTGTTGCCTACGATGATGTCGTCTTCCAGAAAGAGCAGGCAGGCATCTTAAGTCAGTCCTCTCATCACTATTCCATGAGGCTGGAAGGTGGCTGGGGCATTGCTGAGGCCACAGGGCATAACCATAAATTGCCAAAACCCTTGACCAGTCCAAGAAGCCAGTATCCCAATTTCAAGTGCAAAGTCAAGAACCTATGGGCACTAGCAAGTGTGTCCAGAGTGTTGTCAATCTGTGGTAAGTGGAAGCAGTCCTTTCTAGCAGTGGCATTCATCTTCCTGTAGTCCGTGCAGAAGCATAACTCACTGTTCTTCATTCACTAGAACTACAGGGGATCACCAAGGGCTGTCGAACTCTTCAGTGATTCCCTAGATCTCATGTCCTCCAGCATGTCCCTTATCTCTGCCTGTTTTGTCAGAGGAGCATGTCATGGTGGATGCAGAATTAGTGGGGCATCTCCAGTGTATTGATGTTATGGAGTACTCGGCCATAATTGTGTTACCTTTGATGAAGAAGACAGACTGATATTGACTCAGTAGACACTGGATGTTCTTCAGTTGTGAAGCGGTCAATAGTCAGCCACCCTCTTCAGCAAATTTTTCATCCAGGGCCACAGGTCCTGCTACAGTGCTGGCTATTGCATCAATTGTACAGCAATAAACTTGTTAATGTAAAAAGAAGCTAGTAACAGTGAAGAATAACACAAATATTAATATAAAAATAATAGTTGCAACAAATCTTCACTTATCTTTTGGAATCCTTGCCTGGACTAGTTTTGCAACGATTTCATTGCATTATCAACATATCCTTTTGGTCTCTTTTTTAAACTTGTTGTTGGCTTGCACTTCCCAACTCTGTCCTGGTCGGTGTCCAGTGGGTTCAGCAATCTCACAGAACACTTCCTCCCAACAACGCTCTGGTGACACACAATCTGATCAGTGATGTTTTCTGGTTACTTGATTGCTGGCCCTCCAGCACCACCTCACTTCTTGTGGGCACAAGTACATTGTCCCTTAGAATCATCCTGCAGATCTCTGGAGGTTTGTGGGTGCTGCAGTGCAACAACTTGTCTTGGCCAAGTCACAAGATCTTCTGGCCAATGTCAGCTAATGCCTCATGGCTCTTGAGGACATCCAGTCCCAGTATCACATTCTCGGCCACCCTTGCAACAAATACCCACAGGTCACAGTGCTCCATCCCAATGTTTTCAGTAGGGCCTCCTCCATAGGTAAGATGTTGTCTGAAGTTGTCAGTAGTTGTTAGGGAGCAAACTCCTACAACAACCCCTGGTTGTTGCAGCCTCAAATTAAGCTGTCTGCGGTAGGCTGCAGCCATACAATGATTCCTGAAGTGGTTCTCAGGACATTGCCAACATTGGAGTCGCATTCAGTAGTTCTGCTGTCTGTCTGTCTATCTGTTGTGTGGCCTCCTCTCTCTATCAGTTGGGGGTGGCGATGGTGATGAACTTTCGGCAGAAGACTTTGAAAGTGAATTTTCTGTAGATCTTGATGGCTTGATGCATCTGGATGTTGTTTCGTGTTATGTTGTCTTGACCTTCAAGTCTTTAGCCTTCTGTGTAGCATTTTTTCCATCATTGTGCTTCCCTTAACTCTTCACTCTAGGCCATTCAGTGATTCCCTGACATCTTTTAGGTATTGGTCTTCCAACATTTCCCCAAGTTTTTCCACGTCCTTTTTCATGCAGGCCAGTTGTTCGTGATTTTGTTCGATATCTTAGTCATTATTTCCGTCATACAATTTACAGTCGTTACCTCAGTTCTTAACTTCTCCATTCCCAGTTTTATCTTTCCCTACCATCATCCTCTCCATTCCCAGTTTTATTTCTTCTATCTTCTCCATTGCATGTTGGTGTCCATCTTTGCCATTCCTGACTTCAGTCTTTTATACGACAATTAGAGTTTTCACAGCTCTATCATGGCATTACTTGCCACTCCTTATACAAATGTAACAAATTACTGCTACAACATCTTCTTATTTTTTCCAACTGAGAACAGTGAAAATCTGTTTTCAAATAAACTTCTTTATTTAATACTTTTGCAACAATTCTGTCATGCAGTTTCCTTTCAATGCTTGCTGCAGCAGCGGATATGACTGTGCATTCTGAATTTCTCATCGAAACTTGCTGCACAATTTGCATTCACAATTGAGACTGACTATCTACAGAGCTTGTTATACCAGTCAATGATGTGGCTAGAAATTTCCAGAAGTAGTCGCACATGCAAACCACTGCAGGTGTTAAAAATTTGTACATAGGTGCAACAATGGGAACTTTGATGTAAAGTACTTGCCGACTGCACACATGTCCACTCATGTAAGAGCATAAATCACAGCAACAATCAACTATCATTTCAAAGCAAGCTGCTCATACACATGTGGCAATTACGGCTGCAAAGCATAGCCATACAACTTTCTGTGTTACACAAGGCCTTTACAGTGTTCTAGGTAATAGGTTACAGAAATTAAAATATTTGTTTTTTTTAACAATATTGTCAAGTGCCAGGATCATATCAGCTTTTTAACATGCTAGTAACTCTATTGACATGGGGCTGTTGCTTTTAAGCACACTTAAAAATCATCAGTTTTGGCTGGGTTTGAACCTGCAATCTTGAGATCTGAAGGCTAACACCCAACCAACTGAGCTACCTAGACCTACACTACAGAAGTGAATAGAGAAGGAGACACTATCAGAGTTTCAAGCAAGGTTCAGAGCAGTAGGAGAACAGCAGGTAATATTTTCATAATTAAGATAAGTATGGACAAATATTTGAGTAAAAAGGGGAATGGCATACATGGTATTTATTGATCTTGAGAAGGCATTTGATACCATAAGAGGCATTATGGATAAAATTAGAAAGTATAGTGTTAAGTCATATGTTTATGGAAATACTGCTTAGGAAATATTAGGAGAATGAATTCAGTGTAAAACTCTCAGATAGTGAAGTAACTGAATGTATACAGAATAAGTAGAGATAAGACAGCGATGTAAACTTACTCCAGTGCTACTTATTCTCTAAATAGATGATGTAATAGAGGAAATATGGAGATACAAGGCATACTTGCTAGTTATCAATAATAAAGAAATTTCAGGGCTGTTGTTTACCGATGACCAACTATTTGGTTCCATATCTTATGGAGGGGAGAGAAGGGCAATCAAAGCAGTAAAAAGTTTTGTATAAATGGGGACTGAAAGTAAATAAAAGGAAAACCAAGATAATTGTTTATAATAAAGGTTATCAATGGAGTAAGGATGAGAAATGGAAGAGAAATAGAGGTGCTAGGGAGAGTTGACTATTTGGAGGAAAGATTAAGTTCTAATGGAGGTTAGAGTGAACAAAAATGTCCATTACAAAAGGTAAAGTGCCTATGAATGTAATAAGATTATGTATAAGAAAATTGTCATATATGAATATAAGATGGCTTAAAAAATACATACTGTTACAGTAGATAATAAATGCTCTATGCCTTACTGGATAGAGGTACAGGATGTAGTTAAGGCTTGGAGAGAGGTTGACATAGTCAATAGATCCTTTTGCAAATATGAAGAATATAATTGCAAACCGTATTATGTCGAAAAAGGAACATTTTACAGGAGAAGCCAAAAATAAATTACTTTTAAGCAATGGGAGGCATTTCAAAACTAACAGACAGAAGATCCAATTCAGAGGAGTGGAGACAGCCGAAAACTCAGTTTTTTTACTCAGTAGCATGTTTTCACTATCTGTTGTCGGCATCTTTGGCTGTGCTGACTAAGTTCAGAATTGAAGAGTCACCTTTAGT
Source organism: Hymenopus coronatus (assembly GCA_030762935.1). Classification (NCBI taxonomy): domain Eukaryota; kingdom Metazoa; phylum Arthropoda; class Insecta; order Mantodea; family Hymenopodidae; genus Hymenopus; species Hymenopus coronatus. The sequence goes on from CM060891.1 coordinate 101,652,907, forward strand.
GGAGTTGCACTCTAGTGGCCATTGGATGAGGCCATCCATCAAATTTCTTAATATATACACTACTATTTGTGAAAATTGCAACACCAAGAAGAAATGCAGTGACTTTAATAACACAGATTAGTGCATGGCATTAAACTAATCATTAACTTTTCAAATCTGTACATGACCTTTGAGCCTGAATATTCAGTATTTGATGTAGCCTCCATGTGCTACAATTAGAGCTACTATACGCTGTGACATGAAATCAAAAAGGTTGTGAATGTGTTCCTGGGGGAATCTCCCTCCATGCAGTTAGTACACGAGGCCACATATATGTACAACCAGTCCAATCTGCAGCAGATAAGTTCATGTGCGTTGCAGTGTTCCAGTGTCGAGCCAACTCAGTATATCAGCCCTGTGCAACATAACGCATAAAATGTCATTTCCTGGCACCCTTCATGAGACAAATTTTTTCTGAAAATTTCTAATGTTGAATCAAATTTCAGGGCAAAATTACTTCCATCCGAACAACTTCCTAATATACACCCATGACTGTCAAACTTGCTTTTTTACTTTCTCTACACGTACTATATACATAGTGTATAGAGGAGGTATTGCACTCCACCCAAAAATTTGATACCGAGATTTCATCAGAAATATATGTTTTAGGGTCCCCTGTATCCAAAAAAGTATTTTCAGAAAAAGGTCCATGTGTGTGTGACCGTGTGTGTGTAAACACGATAACTCAAAAATGAAAAGTCAGTAAAATACCAAAGTTGGTATTTAAGTTTAGTATCTTCCAGGGATGCGACACGAAGATTTTGAGAAAAATACCCCCACCGCAAACTACCCTTTACATGGAAAAAATTTCTAAAATTTTGATTTTCTCAAAAATGGCTCTAACGATTTTGATTAAAATTTACCTGACAAATAAAATGCATATTTTGAATTTTCTGGGAATAGCCTCTGAAGACTACTTTATTCTGGGTGAATTTTACAGAATTTTGCATAACTGCTAAGCCATAAGAGATGGACAAAAACTTACCACACAAAATATGTAGAGCACATTAAAACACACAATTTATGTTACATAGATTTTATTCGTGGCATTGATCGTTTTAAAGATATTCCTTGTTTTTTGTTTCAGCTTTGAAAAACTTACACTTTTCTCATACAGGCATTTGTCAACTCCTGTCCATACAAACAAAAGAGCTTCAGTCACATAGCAATCAGCCTTTGGCTATCAGTTTAACCTATGGTACTCGCTTATTCCATTTTTACTTATAAAGAATCAAGTAATAAGACTATTTCTGCTAATTTTTTCTCGATTAGACTGAAGTAAATACAAGCATAAGCTTTTTAACAATAATGTGTTGCAGAGATGTAGAGAAAATCATGTGAATGGAACACATCAGATTTTTACAAACATGTTCTCATTATTTCCAACAAATAGTAGAACTCAATTGCTGGAAATTGGAATCAGTCACTTTAATACCAACAATGCTTTATCACTAACAATAAGTTCACTCTTAAAAATTGTCCGTAGTGAGAGCAAGCAAAGCAAAGGGGTCAATTTGTTTATATTTATACATATACTAATAGCAAACAAAGGAGTCAGATTTTTAAACAAACGTGAGAAGATGTGAATGTAGGTTCAGTTATGTGTCTTGTGCTGGACGGATATGTTAATAAGAGATAAGACCTTAGAGTTTTAACAGTGATTGGGAGGAGTAGTATTGCGTTGGGAAATTTAGAGGGAAACACCATTGTTTATTATGTAGCAGAAGTGTGCCTGATCCCAAGTCAAATCACACAAACTTAAATACTGGATTTCCTGTTAATTCTGAATAATGGAAATGCAAAGCTACAGGCTTAAAATTTAAATTAAAATTACAGCAAAGTGTATTTACAAAGCCAGTCCAGCAAAATAGTAACATGACAATGGTCTCTTACAAAGTCAGTTAGCTTTAGTGAAAAAGAAAATAAAAGAAAGAACTTTCAGCTGATGAGGAAGTAGTTAAAGAAGCAATGATCAGTGCAGTGGAATCTCTCTTCAATGGTCACTAAGATAAATCTGCACTTATGTTTTTTAAAAAAGGACTTCAATGTTGAACGGATTTCTAAGAATTTAGAATCTCAATTACATCAGAACCTGCATTCGTGTGAATATTTTTCACTTCAGTTTGATGAAATACTTATATTTTTCATATTGACAGTTGTGTTTGCTTATTAAAATGGTCTTTCATGACTTTTTCAGTTAAAGAGTAATTTGAAAAAGCGCTGCTGCCACTTCTTGAATGTACTAGGGGAGAAGACATTTAATGCATTCCTGGAATTTGTGAAAAGTAGTAACATTCCCTCTCTAAACTTAATGCTAAAACAACAGATGGGACATTTTCATTAACTGGAGAGAACTTTTGTGCTAAAGATGATTCATTTCCAAAATTTCTTTCTTATCACTTATTATCCACCAGGAAGCTTTATGCGCAAAGGTTTTGAAGTTTGATATGTCATGAAAATTGTAACTTGTGTAGTAAATCATATCAGGTCATCTTTTACATATTACAGATTGTGGAATATAATAGATTCTGAGCATGGTGACGTAATTCTTCATGCAGACATAAGGTGGTTTAGTAGGGGGAAAACTCTGGAACAATTCTGTAGTCTTCTGGATGAGATAAGTTTTCTGGAATCGTTGCCCAGGCAGATATCAAAATTAAATGAGGTTTTTAGGTCATTTAATTTTGATATCTGCCAAGAAACCTAATTCTAGGAACCATCATCTCTCCTCAATATTGACAAAATTGCTTGGGCAAGGGAAAAATCGCAACATTTCAGCTATGATAAGTACTGTAAATGCATGGATACTGTAAATTAAATTTAAAAAGAAATTCCCTATCACACTTTCCATCTTTGAAATTAGTTATCGTAAATATCAGAAATTATAAATATCAGCAAATGTGATGTTCTACCTTTTGCCCAGCATCGTGAAATTCTAGTCAAAAGAATGGCATTTTATTTATGGACGTTCTTTGACTGCTGTGGTTCTCAGCATCCCATTCTATATTGGGCATGAAGGATCGATTCACTTTGCTCAGAGGCCTCTTTTTCAGGCTTGAGGTTCTTTTACATGCTGTAAATCTATGACATAGGACCAATGTCTTTACTTTCCTTTGGAAGGAAGCCATGCTAAGGATTTTTACACCCAAAAAAATCCTATGACCTTTGCTGGGTTTGAACCTGCAACCTTGGATATATGAAGTCAGCATGGTAACCATTATACCATGGAGGGCGACTTCTAGTCACAGAATTAGTAACAGGTTTAGCCAGTTTTCAGCGCTTGAGCCAGTGGTTGTGTTTATCAATAACCCATTCGCTTCAGATGACATTACTGAACTTGGAAAAAAAATGGAGTTTTATTTATGGATGATCTTAAACTGCTGTGGTTCTCAGCATCCCATTCTATATTGGGCATGAAAGACTGCTTAATTTTGCTCAGAGGCCTCTTTTATCAGGCTTGAGGTTCTTTTATGTGCTATAAATCTATGACACAGGACCAACTGTTTATTTCCCTTCCAAAGGAAGCCATGCTAAGAAATTTTATGCTCAAAAAAATCTATCGTCCTCCGCTGAGTTTGAACCCTCGGCTGAATTTGGACCTAGGATATGTGAGAATCTTTGGAAATGTTAATCTTGAAGAATTAGAAATGGAAATTTTAAATTTTCAAGAAGACATACCTTTGAAATTATGTTTATCAATTTCAAGCAGTTTCAGGGCTCTGGTGAACAGGAATAAATATCCCAACATTTGTAGTGCTGCTTTGAAAACTTATTCTTATTTGGCTTGATATATCTTTGTAAGGTAACATTTTCATCTTTGAGCATCATCAAGAATACTGATCCAGATTGATTAACTCATATTTAGATGATGCATTAAGAGCAGCTTGTTCCAGCTATACATGGGATTTTCTGCACTTACAGCAAACATGCATTAACAAACTACACATTAATTATGTAAGTTGTAAATCTATACAATTTAAATTGTAATTCCTTGAAATAATTTTACATCAATACATGTTAGTGGTAGTGAGAGGGGCAGCAGCAGCAGAAAAAATAGTGGTTGCATTTGTGATAGCACTCGCACCTCATTATGTATGAGTTAAATGTGTCCGAGCACATGAGAAAGGTGTGCTGTAGATGAAGCTGTGCAGCCTGTTATGATCATGCAGACAAGATGGTAGTCATCCCATGCTGTGGTCATCTTGAAGAATTAGAAATGGAAATTTTCAAGAAGACATATCTTTGAAATTATGTTTATCAAGTTCAAGCAGTTTGTGGGCTCCAGTATCTGCTCTTCGCTGCTCATCACTGCTTCCTGTAAAAGCCAAAATGTCACAGTATGACAAACCCACTTCCCATCCTGCCCCATTCAAACTTACATACTGATATAGCTCCCTTTGACGTCAACCACTTTAATGTTTCTGACTCTGCACTGGCTGACCTTGTCGGGCCCTGCTCTCTGCAATCCTGATCACTTATTGCTTACACACTCTTCTAAGCATCCATTAATAACTATGCTGCAATTTTTACAAAAGTCGTGTATGTTTTTCAAACATCTAACTCCTTCAGATTCAGTGTCGCGTTTGTGACTTCACTGTGTAAGATTCCAATTTAGCCCATCTGACATTTATAGCAGTCACAAATTTTGTCTCTACATGTCCCAAATAAAATTTCATTACAAACAATTTTTTTTTTTTTCTTTCTTTATTATCATTAATTGAAGCCTTCGAAATTAGAGAATTAAGATTGATTTGTAAATAAAGAAGCAACAACTTCCATTTGAGAAACTTTATAATTAGTAGGTATTATATAAAAAATAGAACAGTTACTCTTGAATGGATAACGTTAGTTATATTCATATTTATCTTTGACTAATAACATTTTATTGCATTAAAAATATGTTTCTTGAAAAAAAGTTAAGTTACTTGTAGAAGGAATTTGCTTAACTCAAGAAACAAACCTAGTAATATTTGAAAGATTTTAAAAGAAATTAATAATAGTAAAGAATAAAAAAAATAATAACAACAACCTGGTATTTCATTACTATTGATATGTGGATTCTTTTCTGCTTGCCGGTAGGTCTACATGTTTTTTGAGTGGATACAGAAAATAATAGAAGTTGATGATCTTGTTGTGCTTTGTTTTTATTTCAGACACTTTGTTTTTGGCCTTGAGAAGAAAAGATGTAGGACATAATGAATGTGCCCCCCTTTGTCCTGGTATGGATAATTAAATTTAATCAAGTGCGGCTTTATTACAATGCGTGAACAAGATATTAATAACTATTCACTCAACACTATCGTTATTGTCTGAAAGCTTTGTTTAGTACAGTAAAAGTAATAATACAATAAATAACTGAAATTATATTCTACTCAGATGACAGGTCAAGCCTTTGGTTTCACGTCACATGTGTTGCTATTGGCTACAGTGCACATCTGCTTAGATTTATTTCCAGAAAAAAAAATGTGATTCAAAATGTGTTCACTAGTGGTGATTATGCATTACAGTAGCATGAAGCAAAAAGATTACTAATATTATACATGCTGGCTTTAATCCAGTAGAGAGGTTCAGCCATGGCCTACAAGCCCATACACATACTTTTCCTCAGATTGCAGTTGCCTTGCCTACTTTTGCTGCTTCCGTTTCCTTCGGTTCCCTCTGGACTTTGTCCTATAATTTCACTTTCATCCAATGCAAAATGCAGCACAAATGAACAGAATACACAATACAAACTAACAGAATGCTTCTTACACTTAATGCTGACCAAGATATCACCTTAACCAGCTTATGACCTTCAGGGCAACCATCCTGAGGTAAATGGATGTGAACATAATATGGTTTGCAGCAATCGTGAATGTGGACATAATTCAGTTTTCAACAAAAGCCATTTTCCACATGGTAATTACACAGGGATAAAATATGATTTCACATAAATAGAGAATCATGCTAGAAATTATGCAAATACATGTAACATTTATTTTGTCCAGGGGTGGACATAATACAGTTAGCAACACCACTACTCATATGTTCAAGTCTACTGATAATAGACACCAGGGCTAGAACTTGGTAGGTACTCCACCAAATTCAAAAATATCACAAGAACTGTGAAATATTTATATAGAATATCAAATCTGGAAGATAGTAACATTATTAAAGAATGTACAAGTAAAAAGCAAGTGGGAAGGGTCATTGACTTTATAAATACAGGAAGTTGCAGCACAGATAAGGATAGGAGATGCATGGATAAATGCAGAATACCACTCTAGAGCCTTTTGGAAAGAAGTAGAAATAATTACAGATGACTTTACGGGATAGATGCTGAGTTAAATTGGTTAACTCGGTTGCTTTTCCCGTGTAGTCATCTGTAATGATCAACACAGAGAAAGCTTAAAATCTTTAAGTAGAAATAAGACTAGAAGATATGGAGAGACAAGACATTTTTGTCAGCACAAGAAAGAAAAACTCCTTGAGGATATACAGGGAAATTAAATAGTTTGGGGGATAAAAAAGTACATAAGGCTTCACGTGGGTGTAGAAACAGGAGTAGAAACTTAAGCATAAGGCATGATGAAGACAAAGAAAAATGTGCAATGTGAATGTGAACATGCATTCTCATTATATATTGTATTACCCCAGTTCATATATTGGCCATGTCGGAAGAGCTTGGTGTAACTATACATGAAGTTACTGTTAAACATATGGCAATACCCTGCATTAGCTACATAATTAACTGGTTGCCACACTTTACTATGCAATGCAAGAATACTTTTTTTTTTTTTTTTAGCTTAACGACCTTTAACCTGGTTGGTCATATCGGATGATGAATGAAATTGGTGAAATAGTTCTCAAATGATCTTGGGGTCCATGGAGGTCAAAGTTACTCGACATTCGTCTTCTCAGGATAAGGGAAAACTCTGAAAAACCCTTATCCAGGTAACTCACCCTAAGCGAGATTGAAACTCAAGATCTGTTGAATATGAGGAGACATGCTACTACCACACTACCCAGGTGGGCTAAGAATACTTTGTTATACGAAAAAATTAATTCTCCTCCCTCTAATACAGTATTGCAATTTTACAAATTCTATAAATTTCCTTATTCTAAGTGTTTATACAGCTTCCTATACAGCTCAACACTCTGGATATATTGTGCATGGTGGCCCCCTCCAGTCTTTTATCTGAGCGTGTTTCCCACTGTTTATATTGCCTATTTATCTTCTCTCTTTTCTTTCTTTGATTTCTTTACTGTTAATTTCTTCTTGCACTTCTCACCTTTTTTGTTACATTACTCTCTATTGATGCCACCTAGTCTCAACTTAACTTCACATTCTCCCCTTTTCCTCTCAGATCTCCCTTCTTAGTTCTTCATACCCAACCATAACTTCAATCTGTCACCCTTGGTGACATATGCTTACCATGTTCCACCCATTGGCTCACCTGTTGTCTTCTCTATTGCTATTATCATGTCCACTTCATATTTATAATTTTTTCTGCTTTTCTCATACTGTTTAATGTATCACTTTAGACCTACCTGCCTTCCCCTTTTTCATATTAATTACCTAATTGCAGCTCCTTCTCTGCTGAACTGCTGCAGTTAATTCCATTTGAGACTTTGGTTCTTGTTTACCTGCTGAATGCCCCCATCTTGCTGATATGAATGACGCTAACTCTGCCACAGTTTCTCCTTCCCCTGGTTCTACTATGCTGTTTTATTTTTTCAACTTCCCCCTCATTTCCATCGCTGCCTATTTCTTCGATATGCCCAGATACATTCATGGTGTTTTGCTGAGTTAACCCTTCCTGAATTCTTGCCTTCATCTTCAATTTTGCTACTTCCTACCTCTCTGCTGATACATGGGTCATTTCTGCCATTGTGCCTCCAATAGTTTTCCTTGTATGGGCCTTTCTTTTTTGTTTTATTAGACTTCTTAGTTGTTCCCTTTGTTTGTATGTGGGTTATGCACTTTGATAAGTGATAAGTGATATGTGTATATCTAATCTTAATCTATAATCATCAGTATTATTTTATATCTGCAGCAGCTCTATAAATATGTTATTGTTACTTTATGTTAGAATGTATAGATATTTAACATGCTGCACTTTGGATGTATGAGGCCCTTTTTTGTAATCCTTCCAAAAAATTGGTACTGTCAAGTTCTGCAAAATATGTCTCTGTCTTGATGATGACCTTGTTTGATCTAAATTTTGTATCCGCAAGCCATTTCTTCATGTTCGGAAACAAGAAGGAAAATGCTGGGAGTGAGGTCAGGTAAATGTGGAGGGTGCAGCAGCAATTCATGCAGTTTGACTTCTTGTTAAATTGGGCCAATAGATCACTGTAGTATTCTCCAGAAATCAGATATTGAAATTCATAAAAATAATTTAATTAATTATCAAATTCTAGTAATTGGTGAACTATTTTGCCAGAGAAGTCTTAGGAGTATGTCACTTTTGTCCCATAAAATCGTTGCCATCACTTTTCCAGCCAATGGGACTATTTTGCCTTTTTTGTATTAATTTCACTATGTGCCAGTTTATGAATAGGAGCATGAATAGGTCTAGAAATTAATTTACTCTCCTAAGATAGTGCCTCACCTTTAATAGAACAACTTATATACTTTCATGATCATTCAATATTTATTATTACTGGAGCATATTTACTGGAAACAACCTATTGTTTTGATTACCAGAGTGTAATGATGAATCCAGGTCTCAACAAGTGACACCTCAACACAAAAAGTCCTCCGAATTTCTGTTAAATAGCTCCAAACATAGCTTCAAAGTTGAAAACTGCACCCAATTACAATTGTGGCACCCATTGGACCGACAATTCTTTTCATCTCCAAATTATGCAAAATATGAATTGCTATTGACACACATTTTATCCCTGCCATTTTGCAGAATTTCATTCGATGATCAGTGAGAATCAAATTCTGGACTTTTTCAATACTTTCCTTAGTAACGATATCTGCTGGGTGTCATGGGTGCTCTTCATTTAAACTGAGCATGTTTAAATTTGAGCCAATATCTTAACTGCTACCGAAAGGTCCCCATAATATAATACCCAGCATGCAATTTCACTTATATCTTGCAAATTTTCCAATTCAAAAGTAAAAAGCAAAACAGCGAATGATGCTGCTTTTTTTCCAGTTTAGCAAAAACACGTTGAATGACTCACTGAGATGTCTACCAAATACAAACTAACCCACGAATCAGTACCAAATTTGTTTTGGTAACATAGCACCTAATTTCAACCATAGAGTACCTGTAATTTTATACACCTTTTGTTACTCTAATGTAGTGAGTTGATAATCTTGATGTGTAAACATTATATTTACCGACACTGTCAATCTTGGTGGCTCAGTTGGTTAGTTGCTGGCTTTATGATCTAATATGATGATCTGATGAATTTTATGTGTTGTTACAAGCGACAACTCCAGGCTAGTAGGTTTATTGGCATGACACTGGCTGATATGATCCTGACAACTAGCAGCATTGCTAATAAATAAGCACACACTATGTACATAGTGTATAGTACCCAAAAATGTGATACCAAGATTTCACCGCAAAAACATGTTTTAAGACCTCCTGAATCCAAAAAAAAGAGGCATTTTTAGAAAAATTGTCTATGTGTGGGTGGGTGGAGGGGAGTTCCCATCCTCAGCAATACCCCATTCTTAAAACGCATCCAAGTAAATGATTTTTCAGTGACGTAGAGTTACCATTTGCTAACTCTCTCATATCTTTTTTCTTGTTTCTCATTTATTTACCAAACCTCAATTGTTTCCCATAGCGATCAGCTTTTAAAGGACGAGACTATCTCTTTAGCCTGTGCATTTTCTTATTTCCCTTCTACTTACAAGGAATCTAGCAATAAGATTAAGTTTGCTTATGTTTATATTGATTAGCATGATGTAAATAACAGATGAATGTTTTGAATAAAAGGTTTGCCTACCGAACAACTAGAGAACATCATATGAATGGATGTTTTAGATTTTAGACTTTTTCCCTTACACTTAAAAGGAACTAAGTAACAAGGACAATTTCTGCTAATGTTTATCTCGATTATCACAAAGTAGAGAGAAGAATAAGCTTTTTAACACTGATTTGTTACAGAGATTAGAGAAAGTCATGTGAGTGTAACATATAAGATTTTTTTAAAATGGTATATACATCATGATGTCTGTTGCTATTAAGCTCAAATGACAATTGTTGTCGTCATCGTAGTCATTATCATATCATCATCATCATTATTATTATTATTATTATTATTATTATTATTATTATTATTATTATTATTATTATTCGTGCTGCTGCTGAGGATGCAAGTTGGCTGACAAGTACAGATGTGCTGGAACTGGTAATGGAAGAGACACTCTGGGAAATCCAAGATATAGTTAAGATTTGTTCCACAAAGCTAAAGTTTTAAGACATTCTTGATTATACCATAGTAGATCAAGTGAATTATTCTCCCAAGAGAAGTATAGAGAACATAGGAATTATCCTGCTGTCCTTATGAAAGATATCTCAGAAAAGTAAAATAAAGTAACTTGAAGCTAAGTGAAATAAAGAGAAGTAAAGCACATAAAAATCTCACAAAAGCAGAAGTTGTTATTTAAAATGTCATCGAAGAGAAATCATAGACTAAGTCCGATACTAAATTGCAAAAAAAGGATCCACTATGAACATTAATCCAGCAAAAACATTTCACTGTTAAAAGTATTGAAACATATCACACTCTTAAAATCTACCACTATTTTTCTTCAGTTCATAAAAACATCTTATTTCGAGAAGTTAAGTAATACCTGTTATTATTTCTGCCGTGGTACATGGGTGAATACTTTGCGAGTTCCCCTGTAGTTCAGAGCTACATTTTAAACAGAATCTGCAATTCTTATTTATTAATCTATCCTTGGAAAACCAAATTGGGCCTACACATGACTAGTGTAAGTTCAAGTTCTATACAACTGCCAAAATATTTGGAAATATCAGCAACAGTGCTAAAAGGGACTAAGTAAATGTAAGTAAAGAGTTTAAAATCGTGATGGTATTCTGATCGATTCATTTTCAGGGTTAGTGTTTCTATTTTTGTACCTTCTTTGTGCTCATTAATATTAGTATTTTAAAGAAATTAAGGGTAGTGAAGCTCTATGTACAAATTAGGAAGAAAAGAGAATATACATGGAAGTTGTGCAAGTCAAAACTGTATTTTAAGATTATCATAATGCTGATGATGATATTCAGCAAATAAAAGTGACAATATTTATTTCTGTTAAATTTGTTAATGTTGGTCTGTATAACAGTTTTGTTTATAATGAAACCTTTCTGTTTTTTATGTGTGTTTGGTTTTTTTTTTTTGCCCTCTGTCTTGAATATATGGTGTTGAGCTTCATGATAAATAATCTAAATTTCAGGCGCATTACCCTTGAAGAGTGATAAGAAGTGGCAGTTGGACTCTAATATCTTTACAGTAACAACTCCGACACCTAATTCACTGGTTTTTGAGCTGTGCTGTGAGAATGTGCATGGGAAAGGTAATATCATTTTAAGTTTTTAAAGGCATGTCTAAATGTAACAATTGATTACTTTACTAACAAAAGTGATCATCTAACAATTTTTGTAACTTTTCAGGATTGGTGAAAAACTCCTATAAAGTATACTTTCAATGAAATAATACATTCTCTGAATAGACCAATTACTTTTCATTCCAAATAACTGCACTATAACTCTTTAACTTAATTAAGAGGGTCAAATAATTGAGCTGTGTCACATTGTTTTGTGTAAAAAGCAAGTTTGTATTAACAGTTAGATTAAGAGCCTTCGGAAGATCATTAATGTATAAAAGAAAAAGCAGAGGTCCTTGTGTACACCACAAGTAATAACTTGTTCATGGGATCTGATAGAGGTTAGATAGGAAGTGATCCAATTCTTAAAAACTCCACAAAGTTATTAATTAATATTTCATGATTTACACTATCGAATGCTTTGGTACAATCAATAAATAAACCTAGCACCAATTGTTTTTTATTGAAAGCATTTATTTTATTTATAAAGGAGTATAGTGCATTATAAATGGATACACCCTTTCAAAATCTCAACTGGTTTCTATCTAGTATATTATGTCTATCCAAGAAATTCATAATCCTATTGTATACTATAAGTTCAAGTACTTTTGATATTGGGCAATGCCAAGGATATTGATCTATAATTGTTTGTCATTTTTGTCAAGTTTTTTGTAGACAGGAAAAACTTTTGCAATAAACTGATTAGGAAATAAACTAGTGAAGAGAGAAATATTAAAAATGTTCTCAAAGGTGTGATTAAGTTGGTAATACATTTTTTTTTTAAGTTTACTTTGAAAAATGTCAGGCCCTTGAGAGGGACTGGATTTTAAGTTGGCTACTACTTTTCTTATCTCATTCTCATTAGTGGGTACTAGAAACATGGTTTCCTTTACATTATCAACATGAGTTATAGGATAATATGAATTTTTACTGTTTTCATTGGCACAATTAATATTCACGAAGTGGTCATTAAAGATGTGGATTAATTCTTCAATGTTTATTTCTTCATGTTTGTGCAGTAGCTTTATGGGAGCATTTTCTTTAGACATTGGTTTAGCTAATTCCCTATTCACTACATTCCAGGTACCTCTACTTATGCAATGAGTATTAATGATATATTGTTCATTGCATAGTTTTTAGCAGCTTATATGACCTTTGTTAGAAGTTTACAGTAATTTCTATAATACTGCTTAAAGTGTGGATCAGAGGTATTTTTGTAAGTACTATAAAGTTATTTCTTGTTTTTACATGACATAATAATTCCCGTAGTTACTCACTTCACAAAATTGTGCAGAGAAGAATTGTTAGGTACTTGACATTTCTTTAAAGGAAAGCACATATCAAAATGGTTGTTGACTGTGCTATAAAAAGCACTAAGAATGTTCAAAACTTCCAAATATGCATAGAAACTTGTGACAGTGATGTGATTAAATAAAAAATAAAAGAATTTGAGTCGGTTTTTATAATACAAACATCACTTTTTTTTACTTACTGGGATCGGTTTTGGGAACACTTGTTCCCATTTTCAACCCTTAATTCCGACCAAATCTTTCTTTGTTGGTGTCAACGACGGGGGTGGTGGTATATCACTTGTGGAGGCATCTGTTGCTGGATCTATGAACTTCCAGAGGTTGCTGTATGGTGGTAAATCAAAATTCATGATATGCTCTTTTTCTTCATGATGTAGATCTCTCAGACACTTCACATTCAAGAATAAATGCTACCAACAAACAACAGGACTACCAATGGGGAATCCTCTATCACCATTCCTAGCTGACCTATACATGAGTAATTTTGAAATACACATCACCGAGGCATTCCCACATATATACAAAAAATGGTATAGTTATGTAGATGACGTTATCGCCATAGTTCCAGAAAATCTCGTAAATGATGCACTCAAACTTCTTAACTTACAAAACAAGTCCATTCAGTTCACTATAGAGACAGGACAGAAGGAGTCCTACCATTCCTAGACACCAGAATAATAAGAACAGAAAAACATAGCCTGACATTTGGAATATATAGAAAATCCACAAATACAGATAGCTACATAAAGTTTGATAGCTACAACCCCACAACACAAATATGCAGTCCTGAACAGTTTAACATGTAGATTAGTACACATTCCCATGGAGAAGAATGAAAACTAAAAAGAATACCAACAGCTACCAACAACGGCTTCCAAAAAAGTGTAGAAGACAAGAGAATACATAAATACAAAAAACTGAACCGCATAACACACACAACCACCCCACAGAACCTCAGTGACCAACCTCAGTTCAGAAAATTCACCTATCATCCTTGGGCACACAACAAACTTCAGAAAATCTTCAGGAATTATAACATCACCTTAGCTCCGAAAAAGAACTACAGCGTTCAGAATCTGCTGTGCAGAAATTTAAAAGGTCCTATCCCTGCAGACAAAAACGGGAATTTATGAAATTAAATGCTCAGACTATAATCTAGTGTATATAGGAAGGACAAAGAGAAGTTTGGAGACCAGATTAAAGGAACACATGAGAAACCTAAAATATAAGCAAATAGAAAAATCAGCAGTTGCCTATTATTTTTGGACATCAGGACACAAAATCACACTGAATATAAAACTGTTAAAGCCAGCATATAAACCCACAGAATTAGATGTCTGGGAAGACATGAAGAAAAGGAGCCATATCATGAATTTTCATTTACCACCATACAGCAACCTCTGGAAGTTCATAGATCCAGCAGCAGATGCCTCCACAAGTGATACACTACCACCACCCCCATCGTTGACACCAACAAAGAAAGATTTAGTCGGAATTAAGGATTGAAAATCGGAACAAATGTTCCCGAAACCGGTCCCAGTAAGTAAAAATAAGTGATGTGTGTGTTACAAAAACCGACTCAAATTCTTTTATTTTTTACGAAATTTGTTATTGACATCATTTTATTTTTGTAGCTTAACATCCTTTAACCTGATTAGTCATATCAGACGATGAATGAAATTGGTGAAACGATGCTCAAATGAAATTGGGGTCCTTGGAGCTTAAAGTTACTCGACATTCTTCTTCTCAGGATAAGGAAAAACCCCGAAAAAAACCTTATCCGGGTAACTCACCCTAAGCGAGATTCAAACTCATGATCTTTTGAATGTGAAGCAGACATGCTACCACCACACTACCCAGGCGGGCAAACATCATTTTGTTTCAATACATCAGACCACTTCTTTAGCATTGAGGGTATCAATATTGGAATGCATTTATAATATTGTACGTCTTCTTACCTTTACTAATTTTGTCTTGATAAAGAAATTTTAGAATAATTTCATCATGGTCAGATAAGGCAGTGTGCACAACATTGGCACTAAACTCAAAAAAATTTACATGTGCATGTTGGTAAGTTTTGAAACTAATTATTTTCATGTATTATAACATGATCTATTTTACATGGTTTTGGTATAAAACAAATTCTCATTATTATTTTAATTTTTAAGAGTCCTTCTAGCAAGTATATTGTAAATTTAGAATGACATCAAACTTAGTTTCATACTTCGCTGCAAATTAAACATTGAAATCAGCCTCAACCATTGGATTGTCTTCTTCCTCATCTCCATCGCTACCTGACATAAGATGATTTGCTATTATTTTGTCAACAACATTT
The DNA here is from genome assembly GCA_030762935.1 of Hymenopus coronatus. Taxonomy (NCBI): domain Eukaryota; kingdom Metazoa; phylum Arthropoda; class Insecta; order Mantodea; family Hymenopodidae; genus Hymenopus; species Hymenopus coronatus. The sequence continues at coordinate 101,668,154 of CM060891.1, forward strand.
CTGTAGAAGGAGAGAATGTTGAGGTCCTTTCCATAGTCATTTGCCAGTGGTCTTTCCAAATAAACCATTGTTTTTTCTTAGTTTTGGGTTGACTCCCTTGGTTGGGCTTGAGTTAATAATACTACTGGATGGTTTACAGACACTTCTTGAACTATTAAATAATAATAATAAATTTATTGTCAATGGATTGTTTACATTTTCTGACATGGTCAAAAGATGATCAGATTAAATTAATTACATTATATGTATGCATATATACAGATATAAAATTAACAGTTTGTAACATTCATTGCGAGAGTCTTACATTGTTATATTTACAAATATAAAGCAGTAGAAACATTGCATATTAAATATATATTAATAATAAACAATATAACAACAATAATATTTTTACAGCTCATCTATATAATGCTCTCATCAACAAATACTTCTTCAGAACACCATCAAATGTTTTGTTAGGAGTCTTCAATCCTTGGATCGGTTTGCAACAACTCTCCATTCAGATAATTTGTTTTATATATTGTGATTTTGCTCTTGCTTCTATCATACCTTATACTATAATATTCAGTGTGCTCTGATGTCTTAATAAATGGCCTATTAATTTTGTTCTTCTTCTTTTAATTTGGTTCCAAATTCGTTTTTCCGCTTCTGCTCTTTTATATACTTCTTCATTTTTAATTTTGTCACTCCATTTAATTTTTAGCATTTTCCTATAGCACCATGTTTCAAATGCTTCTATTCTCTTTTTTTCTGCTTTTAAAATTGTCCAAGTTTCACATCCATATAACATAATACTCCATACATATGTTTGTAATAAATTCTTCCTGGTTTCAAGGCTAATATTGTTTGCAGTAAATAGCTGGTACCTTTTATTAAAAGCAAGTTTTGCGTGTTGTATTCTACTCGTTATTTCTGTTTTGCTCCTTCCATCAGCTGTTATTTTGCTTCCTAGATATTGAAATATTTCGGTTTCTTCTAATAGTTGTACATTTAGTTTAATTTTTGTGTTACTATTCCCTTTCTTCCTGCAAGTCATAATTTTTGTTTTTGATTTATTAATGTTTAAGTTGTAGTTGTTCCTTAATGTATTTTCTAATTTGTTTATGAATAAGAACTGAAGCTTTCCTGGCGACGTATTAATTCAAAATCTTCTCAGGCTTCTAGCCAGGTAAAAACTTGGCTTGACACCAACGTTTCGAAGAAGTGCATCTTCCTCGTCTTCAGTTCACCCTGAAGACGAGGAAGATGCACTTCTTCGAAACGTTGGTGTCAAGCCAAGTTTTTACCTGGCTAGAAGCCCGAGAAGATTTTGAATTGTTTATGAATGTTTCTAAATCTTTCTTGTTCTCCATTAATATTGCAATATCATCTGCAAAGCGGAGCATATTGATTTTTATCCCCTGTATCTTTATTCCAGAGTCTATTTCTTCCGTGATTTCATTTAGTGCACTCTGTATGTATGCATTAAACAGCATTGGGGATAGTGCACATCCATGTCTCACTCCTTTTCTTATATGGACTATTTCTTGGTGTCTCCCACAGTTTATAATTGCTTTTTCATCTTTATATAGATTCCATATAATCCTGAAATCTCTAAATTTAATTCCCAGGTTTCTAAGCACTCCAAACATTTTGATCCAATCCACATTATCAAATGCTTTCTGTATATCTAGCAATATATGTTCTTTTATTCTTTCTTAGCCTTTTTTCCAGTATTAGTCTCATTGCTAATATTGCTTCTCGTGTGCCTGTGTTCTTCCTAAATCCAAATTGATCATCTGTTATGTATGTATCTATTTTCTTTTCTATTTTATTATATACTATTTTTGTTAATATTTTGGATGCATGCGACATTAAACTTAGTATACAGTATTGCTCACATTTTTCAGCATTTGCTTTTTTTGGGATTGGTATAATTTTACACATTTTAAAATCTTCTGGTAGTATTCCAGTTTCATATATATCAAATATGAGTTCATAGAGTGTCTTGTGTAGTTCTTCATTTGCATTCTTCAATAGTTCTCCAGGAATCCCATCCTCCCCAGGTGCTTTTCCATCTCTTAGATTGTTTAGAGCCTGTTCGAATTCTTCTTTTAGTATTGGGTCTCCTCTATCATCTTCTACTTCATCTATGATTTCTTTTAGCTCTTCTATTTTATGTCCTTTATACAAATTCTCTATATATTCTTTCCATCCTTTTACTTTAATCTTATCATCATCAATTAATTTTCCTTCTCTGTCTCTTAGCTTGTTCTCTTGTGTTTTACATTCAATAAAAAAGTTTTTAATTTCTTTATATGCTGTTTCTAATTTTCCTTTCTTGAATTCATCTATTATTTCCATTTTTTCTTTTAAAAATACTTCCTTCCTTTCTCTAATTTCTCTATTTATTTTGTTTCGTAGTGTTTTGTATTTTATTGATGCTTCTAGGTCCTTTGAATTTTTTAGCTTTCTGCGTTCATTAATCATTTTTATAATGTCATCTGTGATCCATTCTTTTTTATTTGTTATTGTGTTAGTATTAATAGTTTCTTCAGCTACTTTTCATATTTTTGTTTTGATCAGTTCCCAACTTGAATTTGTGTCTTGTGGTTTAATTTCTATATGTTCATTAGTTTTGTTTTAATATTCTTGTAGCGTTTGTTCATCTTTTAGCTTTCTAATATTCCATTTCTTCCTATTACTTTTAATTAGTTTCTTAAATTTTAATAGAGTTTTCATCATTATCATATTATGGTGACTATCTATGTCCGCTCCTGGATAGCTCTTACTATCTTTCACTTGATTCCGAAATCTTTGTTTTGTCAAGATATAATCTGTTTGATATCTGTTTATATCTCCTGGCATTTTCCATGTGTATCTCCTTCTTACATGATGATCAAATAATGTGTTAGTTATTACTAACTTGTTTTTTGCACAAAATTTTATTAATCGTTCTCCTCTTCTATTTCGTGTGCCTAATCCAAATTTTCCTATGTTTTTCTTCCACTTCACCTACCGATGCATTCCAATCTCCCATTATTATTAAGTTTTCATCACCTTTAATTCCTTTGGTTAGTTCTTCAATATGTTCGTACATTTGTTCAATTTCTTCATCCTCATGTCCTGATGTAGGTATATATACTTGTATAATTATAGTGTGTGCGGGTTTGGTTTCTATTCTTACTAGAATTATCCTCTCATTATATTGGATGTATCCTTTTACTCTTTTTCCCATTTCTTTGTTTAGTATTATTCCCACTCCTGCTATCTTTGGTTTAATTTTTTCGGTTCCTGTATGAATTATTCTGTAATCTCCACTCCAGAAATCTCCTGTTTCTGGCCATTTCATTTCAGCTATTCCTAGAATATCTATTTTCATTCTTTCCATTTCAAGTTTTAGATTATGTAGTTTTCCCCTGGATAATGAATCAAATGTCTTACCTATATAAAATTTTAAGAGACTTTGTAATATTGAATGTAATAATAATCCCTTAACATTTGGGTCTTTGTTGGACACATTCTTGTTAAAACCTTGCCTAAAATAATCTTTAACAGGGCCTGGATTTTGATGACGTCATCTTTTTTTCCTTATGCAGTATAGATTCCTCTTAATTATTAAAATGTTGCACATGAATCTCTGGTAAAAAATACCAATTTATTTGGGCATTTTAAATCATATTTCTGGTTTTTAAGTTTTAGGTCATTATTTCAATTTTTTACGTCACTTTATTGTCATTTTTTCCATTTTACTTCCTTTTCTGGTCTTTTTTTTCCCTTCTTTTTTGGATATTGGAACAGTGGGTCTACAATGTACAAGTTGGAGGTCGGTTTCTTACCTAAACTGTATATATTGTTGCAGCAAACAATTCTCCTATTTCTCCTGTCATAGTAAAAATAAAGGCTGTACAACAATATGCAAGTTTAAAGGCAAGCTGTTATTTTCATATTGTCACAGATTTAGTTAGTCTGAGAGGAAAGTTTTATGTTCAGTTTTCGTAGTTGCATTCAGCCGTGCCTAAATTAAAACCATCTAAATCTTGTCATTTAAGACAGATTGTATCTGAATTTGGACATGATATTTTCTCTGCAGATGGTTAAGTGTTATTTTGTAAGTTGTGTGAAACAAAGATATTGGCCAAAAGAAAATTCACTGTTCAGCAACATATGGGCTGTGCTGTGGCCGAGTGATCACACCACTCGCCTCTCACCTAGACAGCCCGGGTTCAATCCCAAGCAACCGCATGTGAGATTTGTGGTGGACAAAATGGCGCAGGGGTGGGTTTTCTCCAGGTTCTCCGGTTTCCCCCTCCATCACATTCCACCGGGGCTCCATCTTCATGTATCATCAGTGTCATCGCCTGCAGGGCCAGAGCAGATATGGGCAGTGCAACTCACAAGTCAGAAGAAATCCATGCAAATCTTACTGCATTTAAGTGTATCCGTGAAGAAGAATAAATCATAAGATTTTTACAGAGACTCTTGTGAAGCTTTAGTTTCTATAAACATCCCATTTTATTTATTGAACAACGCCAAATTGAAGAGTTTTCTAGAACTACATTTCGGACAACCTATCCCAGGCAAAGCAACTCTTCGGAAAATCTACCTGTCACAATGTTACAACAACACCATTAGCAAAATATGGGAAAAAGATTTTCATATCCATTTGCAGAAAAATGTTGCGTGGCTAACATAATTATTGTCATATTGGAGATCGATGAACCAGGCGAAACAGCTTACAAGTGAGGTATTAAAATTGTTCATCACTCCACACTTTTCAAAAAACCTATGTTTTTGTTATGAACTAAGAGTATAAAAAATGATGACGTCTTTTTGTGACTGATGCAGCTTCATACATGGTAAAAGTTGGAAAGTCAAAACAATCTATTTACCCCAAACTGGTGCACATTACTTGCTTGGCTTACGCTATGCATAGAGTGGCAGAAGAAGTTAAAGAAAATGTTTCTCAAGTGGATTGCCTATTGTCTAAGACAAAGAAAATGTTTGTCAAGGCTCCCTGTTGTAAACTGCTGTTCAAGTCCATGGCTCCACTCCCACCAGAACTTGTCATCACCTGATTGATTCAGCAATTTATTATTGTAATTATTTCCAGATAGTGAAATGGATTATCGAAACGCTGAATCCTGACGCTCTACTGCATTTGATAGGGCTAAAACACTATTTTCAAGCAGTGAAATTGGACAGCTGGCCTTCATAAAGACAGATTACAGCTGCTTAGCACAAGGAGTGAGATGTGTACAGGAGAAAGGTGTAAGTCTGGTTCTCTAAATCTAATGAACAAAATTTAATCTGATTTGAAAAGTGTTGGAAGCAGGATATCTAAGAAAGTGGAAACAGTTCTTGATAAAAACTCTGGATACAAAACTTTGTTTTAAAATGTTAAAAAAGCCAGTACATACAGTGAAGCTGTCAATTTTATTAAAATCTGGACATTTACTAACACGTGCTTCACTTGGTCATGGAGTACCCTGGACGCGCGTTTCGTTGTGAAGCACGTGTTGGTAGTGACCAAGTGAAGCATGTGTTGGTAATAGATGTCCAGATTTTAACAAAACTTTGTGTCGCATTTCCCAAGTGCTAACTGGTGAAACATTTGATACTTCCTGTATTGAAGATCTTAGTGCCAGTGATTTTGCATATTTCAAGTATGCTCCGGTTGTATCAGCTGATGTGGAAAGGAGTTTCTCACATTACAAAAATGTGCTTTCCAATAACAATTTTAGGAAACTGGTTTCGAAACTCCTCTTCTTCTCGAAGTACATGAGCCAGACAAATAATGTGTGTTAAATTCTGGAAAAATACCTTCAAAAGTTTCCAGGTGCTATCATTTATGGTGCTGCATCAGTGTACAGTAACAACACCCTTTCATCCTTTACACCATTCCGATACAGTACTTTTAGTCCAGAGTTTACGGTATTGGCAACTGAATTGAGCATTAGTTTTTGCCAACACCTTCGAAGAAATCAAATGCGAATTTCCATAATTTTCTTCATTTAATTTCCTTATTCTTTCTCTGCAATACATTTCTAAAAAATGACTTCACTGTTGCATTTTCAACTACATTCTAAGGATGTTGGTTGCAGCAAATGCTTTACACATATCAAAATAGAACTGGGATTTTATTTTTGAGGGCAAGGGCTGTGTAAATCTAGTTTGCTTCTGAGAATCTTCCTTTTTAGAATTTTCTTGATGCATTGAAGTTTTTTCATGTTGTACCAAGTGGCTCCTTTTTTCAGCAGAAACCTTAAATAGAAGAATATATTTATAATTATATTTTAATGTCAGTATATCATATATTGTTAAAATAATTAAAATTTTAAATGAATAACCAGAATAATTTATATAAACACTAGCTGCCCGCCCTGGCTTCGCTTTTATCTAATGAAAAAACTTAGACAAAATCTTCCATTTACAGTATGACCATGCAATAAAATAAATTACAATTAAATAATTTGACAATACTTAATTTTAATGCCTTTTAATGTAAAATATTTTTCATTTTTCCTTTTGGAGAGAAACAAATAGTGCAGTTGGTTTGCTAACTCTGAAGCACGCAACCTACAGCTACCCATGCAAAAAACACGGCAATTCAAGATTTATTCTACACTGTTCTAACCATTGACCTTGGGATTAATTGTCATTGCAAATGCAAGGCACACCGGGAACTGAACATGCTTAAATTCAAAAGGAAAGTCTGCTGGCAATAGTGGTATTTTTGAAATAAGCACATCCTCATCTTTGAACTTTCTTATGATTATAGTAGCTTAAATCAAATTTTTCATAATTTTTTTAACAGTGAGTCTTGTTCCATTACACAATTTTGGCTAATTCAGATTGCATAGCATAATTATCACGGAGTCAACCTTGACCTGTAAATTGTGTGGTGGTAATCCTGGCAAATCCAATGAATTTGGGAATTCAGTTGGATAATTGACGACTTCATTTGGATCGGTAATGGAATAGATTGACTTATATGAATGCATTTTTCCAACAATTTTACTCTGAATTTTTATATTCAAATCATCTATATTCTTATTAGTTGCTGCTAAAATAGCTCGTTTGCTCAACCAAGCATGGTTTTTATAAATTACACCAATATTTGGGAACACTTTCAATGTGAACTCTTCCTTTGGCGTTGTGAAGTGACAAAAATTTGGTGGAAACAAAATGAGTCCATTAGAAGTGTCAAGGAATTTTCGCATTGCCAATGTCTAATAATGCCTTTGCATCTGAAAAGTGCAATGATCTGCATAATGTAACATATATAATTGGTATTGCGAAAAGCAGGAATTCAGTGCACTCATAAAGTAGTGTGGAAGGATGACACATGCAGTTAACAGCTTGGATAAGAGAGGATACTGTTGGCATAATAAGCTATGGCAGCACTTCCATAGTGTGGCGGATAAACGCTGAAATAGCTAATGAATCTTTTTTAATGGTTTCATGTATATAGGCCCCTTTAATATCTAAGGTCATATCGGGGGCTTTGTACTAGAAACAACTCGTTGACTGTAAGTTATTTATGTTGGGTTTTAATCATTTTATTTTCTTCAAACACACATTTTCACTCTCACATACATACTTCCAGACTGTGGGGTATAGGGAATAATTATGGTTAAAGAAAACTTGGCTGCCCCAGCCAGCAATCGAACCCAGTACCTCTGGGTGAGAAATTAGCTTGCAGACCACTCACCCACAGAGAAGGCAATGAACTACATTAAGGAGAAAGTCACAAAGTAACATTCATGTTTCTTCTGAATCTCTTTCTTTCCTTTGCTCCTACCTTTTCCCACCTCTTTCTTTATTTTCTGTTATTTCAAAACAGCCAATTTAAGACTAACAATGACATAATTAAAGAGCAAGTAGACCTGGTTGGGCAATTGATAAGTTTTTATTTGATGATAGCTCTGTGTATTGAATTTCTTATTACTTGGACAAATGTATTAAGAGCACTGCAATTGCAGTGTGACAGTGACAGGCGTATCTTCATGTTTTGATGAAATCACCTTTAGCTAGTTCATATACCACATAACCTCAAATAACCAACATCTGCGATAGGAAGTTAACCTAAAACGGTTTACTATCCCGTGATTTCTCCATAATTTTCAGATTCCAAGAAGGATTATTGCTTATGTGCATTGTTTATAAATTGTTCATTTTAAAGAATTACAGTAAAAATATACCTCATACGTGAAACAAGTACATTTTTATTTATCCTGATATATGGTGGACTTGTGACAGTGATGTGTTTTAACAATTGAAGTTTAGTTGAGTCGATTTTGTAACACTACATCACTTACTTTTTATTTCGGAAAACATGTTTCAGAAGCCATGTGCTTCCATTGTCAATTCCTTTGGTCGACTGCCGGCATCGCTTGCTGTGGTGGTTGTCTCTGTCCCTGGTGGTGGTTTGATGAACCTCTGAATGAATAGATCGCCTGGCAGGATTTCAAAATTGAAAACCCGGTTCTTGTTTTTCCAAATATATATGTTTTCCCAAACTTTTAATTCTGAATTCCTTGTGATGTTTTTGTGGATTTTTGGGCTTCTATTTATGGTGTGTTTCTCTTTCCAAAAATGCCAAGCTACTGCAGATTTGTCTTCTTGTTTGAGTTTAATATTTCTGTGGTGTTCTTTTGCCCTTGTTTTTATATTTCTTTTTGTTTGGCCGATGTAGATTTTTTCACAGTCATTACAGCTGAACTGATATATTCATGGTTTGTCTTGTTGTGGGATATCATCTTTTAATTTAGAATTTAAAATGTTTTTATATAGTAATTGTTTTTAGGGGCTAGAATGATGTTATGTCGTTTGAAGATCCTCTGGAATTTGTAGAAAGTTGTAGAGTGGTATGTAAACTCCTTGTAGATCTTATTTTCTTTCTGGTTTTGAGTGAGTGTGCTGACTTCTTTAATTCTCTTTCTATTTTTGGCCTTATTAACTTTTTTGTACACCAGTTCTGCCCGGAATCCATTCTCTGTAGCTATGTCCAATATTTTAGTAAGTTCACATTGGTATTCTGTTTTGCCCATTGGTACATTTCCAATCTGTGTGTAAGGCTGTTGAATAAAGCATGCTGATGGGGAATGGGATTGTAACTCTTTTGTTTTATATAGCTGTTGGTGTGGGTAGGTTTTCTGTAGATGCCAAATGTAAGGTGATTATTAGTTTTGATGATTTTTAGGTCGAGGAATGGTAGTTGTCCATCACATTCCTTCTCCATTGTGAACTTTATAGACTTTTCTTGCATATTTGGAGTTTTAGTGCATCTTCTAGGTGTTTTTCTAGTGTTACAAAATCGACTCAACTAAATTTCAACATTTTTATTTCTTTATTTAAACTATGTGACCAAGGGAATAATAGTTAATTCATAAGAAATATATATAATTTTCGCTGTTATCTTGCGTCATTGACTCCATAATCAGATGCATTCCCTTAGTATTAATGGGGGAGAAAAATATAGCATTGCTACTGCTATCTAGTGCAAATAAGTAAGTACAAACTCTAGGTGTTCGTCGCCAGGATAGCTTCTTAATTTAAACGATAGGAGTAAGGAAAGTAGTTGATACATAAAAATGTATTTGAATTTCACTGTTGTGTTCCATTATTATCTCGATAAACTGGTGTGTTACCTTAACATTGAATGGGGCGGAAAAATAGAGTATTTAGCAACAAATAACCGTGGTACCATTGTCACTGGTGGCTATTAACAGATTGCTTTTCCTTGGCACTGTATGTTGATTCATATTATGAGCCTTTCAAAACTTTCCTGTACAATTTTTAAACATTTCCTTTTACAAACCTTGTTATAACAATAACAAACAACAACAACTACAAAAATTCTTCAATTTGGTGCAGTATATATATATATTAGTATAATGTAAAAAAATCTGATATGTTCCATTCACATCTCTGAAACAAATTATTGTTAGAAAGCTTATACTTCTTTTTACTTTGTGCTGATCGAGAAAAAATTAGCAGAAATAGTCTTATTACTTGCTTCCTTGTTAATAGAAGCAAAATAAGGCAGTACAATAGGTTTAAGTAGTCAAAAGCTGGTTGCTATGTGACTGCAACTCTTTTGTTTGTATGGATAGGAGTTGACAAATTCCTGTATGAGAAAAGTATGTTTTTTAAAGCTGAAACCATAACGAGGAATATCTCAAAAACAATCAACTCCACGAAAAAAATTTATATAGCATAAATTGTGTGTTTTAACATGCAGTACATTTTTTGTGTGGTAAGTTGTTGTCCAATGCATTAGTACACAATCCACCTAGTAGCAGTAACCATAACAGTGTAAATAAACATAAAAAAACAGACCAAAACTGAGACCAAAGGAAATTTATGTTGATAATGCAATAAATTGATTGCGAAACTAGTCCAAAACAAGGATTCCAAAAATAAGTGAAGATTTGTTGCAACTATTATTTTTATAAAAAATAAAAGAATTTGAGTCGATTTTTGTAACACAAACATCACTAATTTTTACTTACTGGGGACCGGTTTCGGGTAACAGTTGTTCTCATTTTCAACCCTTAATTCCAACTAAATCTTTCTTCGTTGGCGACGATGGGGGTGGTGGTGTATTAACTGTGGAGGCATCTGTTGCTGGATCTATGAACTTCCAGAGGTTGCTGTAAGGTGGCAAATTAAAATTCATGATATGGCTCTTTTTCTTCATGATGTAGATCTTCTCCCAGACATCTAATTCTGTGGGTTTATAAGCTGGTTTTAATAGTTTTATATTTAGCGTGATTTCGTGTTCTGATGTCCAAAAATGATAGGCAACTGCTGATTTTTCTATTTGTTTGTATTTTAGGTTTCTCATGTGTTCCTTTAATCTGGTCTCCAAACTTCTCTTTGTCCTTCCGATATACACCAAATTACAGTCTGAGCATTTAATTTCATAAATTCCCGGTGTTTTGCCTGCAGGAATAGGATCTTTTAAATTTCTGCACAGCAGTTTCTGAATGCTGTAGTTGTTTTTTGGAGCTAAGGTGATGTTATAATTCCTGAATATTTTCTGAAGTTTATTGTGTGCCCAAGGATGATAGGTGAATTTTCTGAATTGAGGTTGGTCACTGGGGTTGTGTGTGTTATGTGATTCAGTTTTTTGTATTTATGTATTCTCTTGTCTACTGCACTTTTTTGGAAACCGTTGTTGGTAGCTGTTTGGAGTATCTGTTGGTATTCTTTTTGGTATTCATTCTTCTCCATGGGAATGTGTACTAGTCTATATGTAAACTGTTTGTGTATATGTTAAATGCTGTAATCTGGTGTATATCGGAAGGACAAAGAGAAGTTTGGAGACCAGATTAAAGGAACACATGAGAAACCTAAAATACAAACAAATAGAAAAATCAGCAGTTGCCTATCATTTTTGGACATCAGGACACGAAATCACACCAAATATAAAACTATTAAAACCAGCTTATAAACCCACAGAATTAGATGTCTGGGAGAAGATCTACATCATGAAGAAAAAGAGCCATATCATGAATTTTAATTTGCCACCTTACAGCAACCTCTGGAAGTTCATAGATCCAGCAACAGATGCCTCCACAGTTAATACACCACCACCCCCATCGTCGCCAACGAAGAAAGATTTAGTTGGAATTAAGGGTTGAAAATGGGAACAACTGTTACCCGAAACCGGTCCCCAGTAAGTAAAAATTAGTGATGTTTGTGTTACAAAAATCGACTCAAATTCTTTTATTTTTTATTTAATCACATCACTGTCACAAGCTTCTATGCATAGTTGCAAGTTTTGAAGTATTATTTTTATATTAATATTTGTGTTATTACTTCACTGTTACTAGCTTCTTTTTACATTTATATGTTGTCCATCTCTTACAATTTAGCAGTTATGCAAAATTCCGTAAAATTCATCCAGAATAAAGTAGTCTTCAGAGGCTATTTACAGAAAATTCAAAATATACACTTTGTCGGGTCTTTAATGTACAATATTTTAATCAAAATCGTTAAGAGCCATTTTTGAAAAAATCAAAATTTTCGAAAACTTGTCCATATAAAGGTTAGTTGGGTGTGGGGGAATTTTCTTAAAAATCCTCTTGCCGCATCCTTGGAAGATACAAAACTTAAATACTTAAATACCAAGTTTGGTATTTAACAGTCTTTTTGTTTTTGACTTGTCACAGCTGACATGCACGCCCACTTGCACAATTGTTCATGGCCAGTATGAAATGTGTATTAATCATATGGTGGATGTGAGACTTGGAGGCTTGGTGTATAGTACAAAAACTGTAGATGAAAAATGGAACCATATTTATAATATATTTAACACTCATTTCAATGCATGCTGTCGTATTACAACAATAGAGGTGTACAAGCGTAATTATAGCTATTTTAAACTCAAAATAAAGTGAAACATCTTTATGATTTATATATGTCTAGTGGTAGTATTCTCTATACAACTAAGTACAATAGTGTGAAAAAGAAATACTTGAAAACCTTAAATGATATAAAAGTCAAGGAGTACAACAAAAAGATCAGGGAATGTAAATAAAACTGCATGGGGTTTTGTAAATGGAAAAGAAACTATAAATGAACCTAATCTTGTCTACAATATAATAAATTACTGAGTATATTCTCAATGTAGTAGAGAAATTCTCTGCTAACAATAATGAGTAAGTACAGTTAAATTATGTTTTATTTATCCAGTTTCAGCACCATAAATTATAAATATAATAACCAAAGAACCAAACAAGATCACATGTGGATGGGATGAAATTAATTGGGTATTTCTAAAACAAATGTGTATTTCTAAATGTGTAATCTACTTGAATGGCTAATAAATTACTCTATAACAAATTTTCAGAGTTTTTGAAGCAAAGCCTATAATGCCCATTGTATAAAAAAGAGAATGAAGATTACATAAATAATTACAGACCAGTGTTACCAACCAAAAACCATTGAATATCGCTATAGGTCGAGCAAAATTCTGCTACATTCCGCTACAAAATTGCACATATTAAATTATCCTAAAATTGTTACAACATATATTTTCTATGATGTTTGTTCCAGATGATCAAAACGATGGATAAATGGTGATTATGATGATGATGATTTTTTTTTTTTTCCTAGCTTAATGTCCTTTAACCTGGTTGGTCATATCGGACGATGAATGAAATTGGTGAAATGATACTCAAATGACCTCAGGGTCAATGGAGGTTAAAGTTACTCAACATTTATCTTTTCAGAATAAGGGAAAACCCCCCAAAAAAAACTTATCCAGGCAACTCACCCTAAACGAGATTTGAACTCACGACCTTTTGAATGTGAAGTAGACAAGCTACCATCACACTACCCAGGTGGGCATGATGATGTAGGTAGTTGGGTCAGGTCTATTAAGGGTGTAATATAATAAAATAAATTAATAACTATCACTGCAAATAACTGAAGGGGGAACTGCACAGGCTGTGTAAAGTAGTTTAAGAGTCATCACTGTCGGACGATTCTGTTGTCAATGTAGCACTTCTTGAGAAATTGTACATGGATTTCCCAAATTTATTTACATTTTCATCATTTTTTGGGTATGAGTACAACAATTGCCTTTGTTTTGAAGATTGATTTTTACTCTTAGGAGGTCACTCAGAATTAGAGGCTTTAGTTTGTTCCTTTTTTGGATTTGATGTCAGCCATTATGGAAAACTCTCTTTCCACATCAGCTTTCCATGTGGCAATACAAGTATAAGTTCAGCCAATTTTGAAATATTTGAGAAGACGTAGTGCCCTTCAAAATTTTTTATTTCTTCTATTCTGCACCAGAAAAGTAAGAACTTGGTGTCTGAAATTCTTGCTGTGTTTCTTTACGATTAATTTTCCTATCATATTTATTTGCAAGTCCCAAAACATTGTACTTTTTTTTGCGCGTCTTGGTCTGAAGCATTGCTTGGAATAAGGAATGACATATTCCTAAAAAGTTTGTTGTTGACCGGAAACCTTCTGTACGACTCACTCATACACTTCTGATAAAATTTAACACAGGCAAGTTTGAATTGTTCTTTGTTCCTCTCATGGCATTCCTTAAGCATTTCTATAGTATCCTGACCAACATTTACCTCTTTTATTGGAAGCAAGGCATGAGGATCAAAAACATTTAATATATCCAACTTTTCATCAGTTGAGAAATAGGAAGATTTTACAAAATTCATTGCCAGAATTCTAACAAATCCCCTACTTTCTGGGTACAAATCTTGCACAAGAACATTCTGAGACTGGAACCTTGCATTAAACTGATTAAAAATTGGCAAAACGCGATTCAAAAAGTAAAGATATGCCTTCAGATAGGGATTCTGAAGTTAAGAAAATATCATACTGCCCACTGGATTTTTGTCTTCAAACGCTGTCACTCTAAACAACTCAAAAAGAACACCCCATTGTTGAACACGATTAACACAATTTGATAATGCCAGCCACCTTTTTTGACTGGGACTTAACTCTTTAATGCAGAAGCATGCATGAATTTTTGGAATTCTTCCAAGATACTCTGCCTTTTAGGGGAATGGGAAAAATAACTGGACACGTTTTGCAGCTATTCTTCAACATACGCAGAAATCTATTGCAATGCTGCCACAACCACTATGTGTGCTGAATGACATGCACAACCATTAATAAATATTTGTGGATTGTCTTAAGAAGGTGAGTTTCAAACGACCCCTTGTTGCCTAACATAACACTGGCATTGCCAGAACGAAAGACTATGACATTCTCTACATTGACATCTGTTGTTGCAAGACATTTTTTGAACAAATTATAAAGACCCTTTGTAGTACCTAAGTTGCTACCAATGGGAACCAAATCAAGAAGTTGGGTTTTCATTTCCTCGTTATGAATATATCTTACTAATACATGAAGCAGCCGTGTACTACTGTGTCTGTGCTCTCATCTACAAGGATAGAACATTCATTAGCTTTCAACTCCTTACTTAAATCATCCTTGATTTTTGAAGAGAGAACATTTTGAACAATACTTGTATAGTGCATCCTTGAGTAACATCCTTGGCAATTGCTGAATCTTTAAAATTCAATTTAGACACTTCAACAATATGCTGAATGAAACTGAAACTGAAATTATGGGCAGCAACTAACAAACTAAATCTTATGTCAGCAATGGTAGCACTTTTGTCTTCTTTTAATGTGCGATATCTGTAAAGTAAGAAGCGAAAGAATTGGAGGAACTGTATATTTTGTATATTACACCAATTTATTATTTTAAATAAGAAAATTATCAAAATTGTAAGTGTTATTACTATCCATCATAGAAAAAAAATATTATAGCTTCTCTATGGTAATACTGGCCTATTTTAATGATGAAAATGTATCTTTTGATTAAATGAAAAATCAAATTAAAATGAATTTAATCATTATTCATTCCTCAATAAAATATTAATATGTTAATTTACTAATTACCTGAAAAATTTTTGTGTTGTCAGTAGCTTTTAGATTCCTCTTGTTTCTGGCTTTCACTATGTTTCAAAAGATCACTTCTTTTTGCCCCCAAAAGAAAACTACATTCTCTGCACTTTGCTTTTGCTCTGTCTTCTGTAACTGGTTGTAACCATCCTGATATATGGTGGACTTTCAGACAGTGATGTGTTTTAACAATTAAAATTTAGTTGAGTCGATTTTGTAACACTACATCACTTACTTTTTTATTTCGGAAAACATGTTTCAGAAGCCATGTGCTTCCATTGTCAATTCCTTTGGTCGACAATGGAAGCACATGGCTTCTGAAACATGTTTTCCGAAATAAAAAAGTAAGTGATGTAGTGTTACAAAATCGACTCAACTAAATTTTAATGGTTGTAACCATTTAAAAAAAATATCTTCTTTCAACCACTTGTCTGAAAACAACTGTTTTCTCGCTTTCTTCTAATCTTTCAACAATTCTCCGCGATATTCCCTTTTTTCTTAGGGTGGAGTAATGCACTATTTGATTTAATCCAATACTTAAGTCGGCAAGCTGACAGCACGATATTTTAATTTGAAATGAGATCTGTGCCTGCAATGAGCGAGTGTTTCATCATGCTGCCCAAGGTATAAATTAGGTTATCATAGCTTGCATAAACTTTTTGAAAAGCATCAGCTATCTGTATACTGATTATTGAATGTTTATAAATACTGTCAGGCAGGGCTCTTGCATTAAAGAAATATTAACATGAGTTATCAACTTATCTTTCACATGGGAGATTCCTTGAGCCTACTTCCCTTAGCATAATTGCCTAACATAGGGCATTGGCGTTTACAATAAGTTGGCTGATTTTTTTTGTTTATTTTTAAATTGACAAAAGTTGCTACATTTTCCCACTTTTTCGTTTTTCTCTGCAATGTCTCTCAAAGGCTCAAATTTTGCTATGGTTGGCATCACTGTTACAGACCCATTACTCTAACAGTTGGAAAGTTATTCAAAAGGCTTTTACTAAATTGCCTATTAGTTTTTCTAGAGAAGAATAAGATCATTGTAAATATCCAGCATTGTTTTATGAAAGGCAGATCAACAATTACTGCAGTTAGTGAATTTTTATATACTCTAATGCAAATTTGGAAAAAAGAATGAAAAGGTCGGATCTTTATTTTTTGATTTAGGTATCTAAGGCTTTTGATTGCATACTATATTATTACAAAAACTGAAGGCATATGGAATAAGGGGTCTGATAAGCAAGTGGCTAAGGTTGTTTTTGATAGAAGGCAATCAACTTTAGTGAACAATAAAAGCGGTACGATGGTAAGAAAAATGCAATTCAAATTCAATCATGTTACCACTAGGATCAGTACTGGGACCTTTATTATTAATTTTGTACACTAATAACTAGATTACTGATATTTAGGTTTTAACCTATTGATTTCCTTTACAGCCTATTCAGCCTAACATAGATAATTACACATAATTGACCTAAAAAGGTATTATCCAATTTTTATAGTGCCAAAAGGCAGCTATTCTAACATAAATGTCTATTTCTGCCTTTTGGTGCCTTTAAATTTCGGTTTTTTAAAATTCCAATGAATTAATTCACTATACTATTGTATTCAATAAATAATTTATTTATTCAACTACAAACCTTATATAGAAAACAAAACCGGGCTTGTAGGCTGTGGTCCACTGGGCTTCCACTGGGAGCCCGGTTTTGTTTTCTATAAGTGATTCTAACATTGGCCATGAAAGCCTTCGAACTTTAATACAAACCTTTTATTGACTGGATACTTATTTGATTTCTGTTTGATGAAATGCAGTGTGGTGCTGTTTTTAAAAGGTTTAGCGCAATAATAAAATTTAAAGCAACAATTAGTGAAGTCTTAATGCCCATGCTAAATTTGAACTTTGGCAATGGAATACAATAACATTGGCCCACTCCTGGTTCTCAGAAGAGTTATTTAAAATAAGACAAAGTGTCAGTTAGTTTTCATTTAACTATATTAAAGTCTTTGGTTCTGTGATCATTTTTGTGCTAGTGCTGCAAAATGCCAGAGAACAAATCCAGCAAAAGTGCATTAATAAGCACATGGATTTGGGATTTCCAGTCTTATACAACAGTTGGGAAAATAATCTTGCCTCTTTATTGCATACCTGACAGAAGCTTTTTACTGTATTTTCTGTCATTTTTATTATTTACATGAGACCATACATATTAACTGCTGTGATTGATTGTACCATATGACTTTAGCTTCTCTCTGAAAATAATATCAAATTTGTTTGATGCATTTTATTAAGTACAATCCTGGAGTATAACGGATCAAGACAATACTAATTTTGAAAAGACAATTTTACTTAGTGTGTGCCAGCATGTGTACATCTGCATGCGTATGCGTGTGCATTAGCTCAAAACCGAAAAAACTGTTAGATACCAAACTTAGTATTTAAGTTTGGCATCTTCCAAGGATGTGACTCGAAGAATTTCAAGAAAATCCTCCCACTCCCACTGGAACTTTTTTCAAAAAATTTGATATTCTTAAAAATGACTAACAATTTTGATTAAAATGTCAAATATTAAAGATATTCACTTGACAAATAAAATGTACAGCTTGAATTTTCTGGGAATAGCCATTGAAGACTACTTTATTCTGGATGAATTTTACGGAATTTTGCATAACTGCTAAACTGTAAGAGATGGACAAAAACTTAACACGAAAAATGTAGAGCTCATTAAAATACACAATTTTTTTCATATACATATTTTTCGTGGAGTTGATTGTTTTTTATATATTCCTTGTTTTTGGTTTCAGCTTTGAAAAACTTACACTTTTTTCATACAGGAATTTATTAACTCCTGTCCATACAAACAAAGGAACTTCAGTCACATAACAACCAGCTTTTGATTATCAGTTTAGCCCATAGTACTCCCTTATTTCCCTTCTATTTACAAGGAAGCAAGTAATAAGACTACTATTTTTTTCTCAATTAAAATGAAGTAAATAGAAGCATAAACTTTTAAGCAATAATTTGTTGCAGATTAATAGAGAAAGTCATGTGAATGGAACACATCAGATTTTTTTTTGGGTAGTGTTTAATGCCTGCTTTCACTACTTGTGTCGCCGTAGGCAATATAACTGTGGTATTGGCCAAACAAAAAGAAACATAAAAACAAGAGCAAAAGAACACTACAAAAATATTAAACATAAACAAGAAGACAAATCTGTGATAGCTTGGCATATTTGTAAAGGGAAATACTAAAGGGAATACTAAAAAATATCACAAGGAAGACAGATTACAAGTTTGGGAACATATATATATATTTGGAGAAATAAGAACCGTGTTTTCAACTTCAAAGTCCTGCCAGGTGACCTGCTGAAGCAAAGGTTCACCAAACCATCACAGCAAGCAATGCCGTCAGTCGATCAAAGGAATTGAGAATGGATGCACATGGCTTCTGAAACATATTTTCCAATAATGAAAATAACATTTAGTGTTACAAAATTGACTGAACTAATTAATTTCAATTCATAAAATACATCACTGCCACAAAGTGCACCATATATCAGTATTAAAGTAGGTTTTGCCACTATTAATAGATAGTATATGTTTTCCAGGAAATGTCTAGTACCAAACTTATTACCTCATATTCAGGGATCGGCAGTTCACTTTACTCTGCTGAGCCAATTGTAAAAAATAATACAAGACTGATTCTGACTGCTGTTCCACAATAAGTTTCCATGATTGCTCATTTGAATGTGGCATAATCAACATCCTTGCTTAACCTTAATCTTAACCAGCAAAGATCACACCCCCTTAATTTGCTTCACATTAAAATACTCATCTAATTCCCTAAGAAAATGTCTGGGATTATCATATGACTCTTTATGAACAAAAGGGTGTTTAACTCATTAATCAGATGATTAGTACAAGCAATATATTGTACATACATTGAACATGGAATAGCTAGGTTAACTTGCTCATGGTTCTCAGAGTTTGCATTCGGAGATGCCCATGTTTGTGCATAGGGAGATTTTACACTAGGCCTCCACTATTGTATTAGATACTGACTGTTCTGCAGCCAATGGTGGGAAAATTGTTATGACTGAGTTAATATATTTCTTTCTCAGCAGTTTACTAACTCTGCTGGAACTAATACTTCCCTCCCAACATTGTTGTAAATATTTAGTTTCCTTCCAGTATGACAATTTTATTGTATGTTTTTGCCTCAGTCTATCTGTGTGTAAATGTATATTTAATAAATTATCTAGCACAAGAGTATATCTCGAGTGGCCGAGAATTCAGGAAGGTTGTTTTATATGACTTGAATTAGCTATCTAGGTTAGCTGAAATTTTGTGTGATTTATTGCATATGCAATAAAAATCAAACCTTTAATAATATAACACAATTTTTATAAAATAAATAGGCCAATCACAATTCTTTGGTTTTATTTCATTCTAACGTTGCAATGCTCAATATTTAAATATGAAGATTACTTTCAAAATATAATTTAGCACACTAGCTAAATTATAGCCTTTGGCTTATGTGAAAGCAAATGCATAGTGTCAAATCTTTTTACTCACCAAAATCAACGTTCTTTTTCCTACCCATGACAAAAACAATACTTCTCCCTAAGTACAATACATCTGCCTTCATCTTTCCTTAATCTCTATGTAGAACAAAATGAGTAACAATGTGCAAATGTAGTCATCGTGAAATTAGAATGATTTAAATTATAAATCAACTATCTAAATGCAATATATTACTCATTAGCATTTAAATGTAATCCTTACAACTCATAATCTTATATTTTAAGCCTTTCTATTTATTTTTTTCTATGCTACGAGGCCTGCAACAGATAAATATACAACCATTCTTTTCCAGTTCCACATTCATTTACATAAAATACAATGATATTTACAAGGATAAATCTTACTTCTTATAATCTACAATATACTTTTTAAAAAATTGCCTGTGCAAATATATATATATAGATGCACTCACAGTGTTTTTTCTTTTAATTATAATTCTTAATTTGTTTGGGCTATAAGTCTATTCCCATTACAAAATGCCCTTACTGTCACACCGCTTTTAGCTTTATAAAACACAATGCAATTAATAAAGATGTACATAAATTACAAAAAATGTTTGTTTTTTGCAACAAGAGGTAAAAAAGTAATTTTCCTGAAATATATCAGGTTTCAGTTTTTAATTTTTCACATTCTCAGATGTTACATTATTTAGTATGAGCTAAAACATAGTTCTGTATTTAATGTTTTCTGGCATATCCACTTTGAAATTAGAATAATTTAACATTTGGTACAAAATATGTTGATTTGAAATAATATGTAGTAAATAAAATATGTTACAATTGTAGAATGTTTTCCTATCAACCTTTGGTGTATCATATGTTATTCAGAACATCCAAATTGCATTCATGCATCATTTTATAGCATTTGCTTAATTATTTTACCAGTAAGTGCTTTCACATTGCTACCACTGCCCTGGGATCCCCATCTAAACCCCTTCCTATTACAATGGGCACAGTGGGCAGAGATTAAATAAAAATATATTAAGTATGAAATATGGAAATATCTTCACCAGTTCATATGATGGGAGATTGTGATCTATGATAACACTCTATCCTTGGATCGAAAGGAAGGAAGACTAGCTACAAT
Organism: Hymenopus coronatus; assembly: GCA_030762935.1. NCBI lineage: Eukaryota > Metazoa > Arthropoda > Insecta > Mantodea > Hymenopodidae > Hymenopus > Hymenopus coronatus. The sequence goes on from CM060891.1 coordinate 101,689,265, forward strand.
TAAATGCAATGAGAATTCCTTAGATAAGCAATTGAAAATGCATATTGGTCAATAATCATTATAATACATTGAGGGCAAAATTACTAATATGAATAATGAAGTAAATTATTGAGATTACTGTGATGCAAGAACAATACAATTGACTAGAGCTGGCTGGACAATATGTATATAATATTTATAAAGCATTAAATAAATTAATGTTAACAAGTATATAACTCTTCAATATCAAATCAACAACAGCTTTACTTGCCAGGCCACTCAATTGCAAAATTTAACAAATGCCCTTTTGAATTCATAAATTTAAATCAGGTGCACACTTTCTTGAACAATACACTTTCTCAAACTTAACAGAATTACATGCAAAGATTTACCCTGAAATCTTTTAAAAATGCTGGATTTGTCTCTCATGCACACTTTTAGTGGAAACCATAATAAACGTTTAAATTTGGAAAACTTTAAATGAAAGGCAGGCCAGCCTTTGTCTCTGGGGAACCACGCCCAGAACTATACTCAGAAAACACTCCGATTGTATGGCAGTATCCTACACAATGTCATACTTTACAAGTATTCAGCCTTGAACACATTATCAAATACTCACACAATCATTACAATGAATTATGACCCCCAAAAATAAAGGATAGATCTCAGCAGCTTATTTCCCCATGAGAGCATAACATGGTGGCAACAGCTGCTTTTCTTCACAAGATGGCAAACCGTGGCAAGGGAAGCAGCGCAGCGACTGGAGCTGGAACCTTCAACCCCAGTGTGTTGAACAGAACTCATTGCCTCTTCACTGGCTGGTTAGATGCCAAGCTCAAAGGCACGAGGAGAGAGGGGAAGGGAGTAACTTGCACATGCGCAGGTACCAGTTGTACAGCGCAAAAAATCCCAGCAGGGAGCCTTTATTTTTCCCTCACTCATTAAGTCAGGACAGTCTTGCACAGGAAGTCTGTAGTTGTTGAAATGGTAACTGGCCTGTCCCTGCAAATGAGTATGAAGCTTTGCTATATGCACAGTCTGCTTACCCTTGTCCAGCTCGTCCAAGGATGAAAACACCAAGACTCTAGTCCACCCCTACCACAAAATTCCTCGTGTACCACCAACCATGATCCACTGAAAACTCTAACAAAAACACAAAATGTCAGAACTGGGGTCAACTGCACTTGCACATACACCAGCATAACAAAATTTTAAAACTTCCAGCTCACAACCTTAGCTGTGCCACATGGGCTCGCCTAAGCTTTCCCCTTGACAGCACTGATACTGGAGAATAAAATGTTTCAATAACATAAGATACGTCTGGATCTAACTTGGCTGAAATTTTATCTATTGCCTTATTCTGAGGATAATTTTTCGTGTATACTACATCACTTAAATTAAGGATCTTTTCTTCCATGATTATACAGTTGTATTTTAAACCTGGCTCTTTTCAAATTGGCTCTAACATAGTCCCATGTCTCCCTAATCTCCTCACAAGGTAACAAATCCTTAATATTCCACAAATTTGCCAACAGATGGTTAGGTTTGAATGACATCATTAAATTGAACAGACATTGCCCATGGCCTCATGATAAACAATTAAGAGCGAATTGGATCCAATAGAGATGTTGGTCCTTATGATGATAAGTTATTAGAACATTTTTAAGCTTGTGGGCATTATAGTATGTTGAGCAGGCTTGTTGATTTTACATAAATGACCTGCTTTAACCCAATCCCTAATTTCTTTGTCCATACCCTTCCAAATAAAATGATCTCTTATTTACTCACATTTCTTATAAATCCCTAAATGTGCCCCACACATGGAATTATGATGATAATGCAACAGGAGACTTTTCACACTCTGCGGGACCATCGCCTTCCATTTATTGAAAAACTATCCCTACAGTGCATTGAAAGGGAGAGTTAAGCTGCTGCAAATTCAGGCATTAAGCCATTTTACAAGAAAGGGCAAATCCCAGAAATGTCAAGCAATAGACCAGTATCTTTACTTACAGCTTTTCCCATGTGTAAGAAACTTGCTTAACTGTTACAAAAAAAAAAAAATAATTTAGGATACTGAAGTTTATTTGTATGAAAGAAATACATTATAAAAAAATAAAGCATAATTAGTTTGCTCTACTTATTTCTCACGCCTTCTTTAGAGAGGAGGATTTCATTCAATCAAAAAATACTGGTAATAATGTACCTTTGTAAATATAATAAACATGAATATTCTAAGAATGCATGCATATGAGTAGGGTTTTGGAAGCAGATATTAATTGTAAATTATGTAAAACTGACACCTCTGAAAATTTATTGTCAATAAATGTAATTCTTGGCATGAAGTTTGAGCTTAGAGTCTAATCTCAAAATAGGGAGAGAGCAAGAGAGGGAGGGAGAGAGAGAGGAAGTGAGCAAGAGAGGAAGAGAAACAGAGGGAGGGGGAGGGAGAGAGACACTTTTAATCGTGACAGACCCTGATGTTTTAAATAGGTTAAAAAACTACCCTGTCAATAAAAGAACCAGTTACCTGCCTGGATGATTGGTGACTTGTCTGAAAGATTTGGACCTGCTTTTTATAGGTAACTGTCCTGCTGACCTAAAAATGTGAATCTCAAGAATATAGAATTTGAATTTCTTCTCCAACACAACCAGCAAGCCTTAACTAATAGATCAAAGGATCTATCAAAAGTTTGTTCTATGATATTTGCAGTGAATTGAAAATGAAACTCATCACCTGGATGGTTGCTATGACTTTCATCTGCACTGCATGGAATGGGAGTGATGCTGAGATGATCGCCAATTGTTTCAGGCGAGCAGGAGTTTTTAAGTTATTGTTCTTAATTTTATTACATTAGGATGTTATTGGCATTTGTACAGAATAATTTTCTTTTTGTTTGACAAGCGTTAATTTTAATTTCTTTTCACTTATTTTTTGGAACATGACAGAACCATCTATGAAATGAGTGCCATTCAAGAGAAGTTGCAGTATGTATGTACTCTTGTAGGTTTTTGTATAGTTGATAATATGGTGACCTCAATATTCCACACTGTTGAAAACATTATTGTAGTTGATACTACTGCCTACTTTACTGGTCATAATAGAAATGAGGAAAATGGATCTGAAGATGAAGCTCTGGGAGCAATAAATACATAAGCATTCCTCATAGCTGAGTATCTGATGATGTTACCAGATACTTGAACCAAATAGAAAATGTAATCCTTCATAGCAGCACTACTAGTATATGACAATCAACAATTTTTTGCATAAGAAATATTATCGTGTTGTTCATTTTGCGTTGTGCTGAAGTCTAATGTTCACAAATAAAATTGATTGTATTGTATTTCCTATTAAATTGTGTCAGAATTGCATTTTCATGTCAAATAAGTCATATGCCATGTGTAATGCTGTATCAGTTATTACGCGTTCAGGTCACAATCCCTATGGGGTATAACTGTGCTTCAGTATATTGAAATAAACATTTGAAGAAATACTTTTACATGCGAATAAGGGAAATCATTAGGCTAAAGCGACAGTCAAATCTTCAAGAGCTGATCTTTATATGATGCATTGACATTCTGTTTTTTTTGCTTGACCAGAGAAAGAAAAATGAATAATGATTTTCCATTTAACAAATGAATATGTATTTTAAAATTGATACCAATAACTATGGATATTTCAGAAATGGTTAATTCTTCTAAAAAAATGTATTTGATATAAATTGTATGTTTTAACAAGATCTATATCTTTTGTGAGATGAAGTTTTCTCTCTCATGGTTTACCAGCTATGCAAAAGTAATCCAGAATGAATAGGACTTCAAAGCTATTTCCAGAAAATTCAAGATATACATTTCATTTAGCATAAAAATATCTTAAACATATGCTGTTTTAATCAAAATTGTTAGATTCAATTTTGAGAAAATGAGAATGTTCAAAAAAGGTTCCATACAAAGGGTAGTTTGGGTTGGGAGGATATTCTTCAAAATCATGTTGCATTGTTAAAAAATTTGAATATCAAGTTTGTGTATAACCAACTTTTTGTTTATGAGCTTTGCTGTTCAGAGACATACACAGATTTTTTCTTAAAAATGCTTTTTATTTATTTATTCATTCATGGGACCTCAAAACATATATTTTCAGTGACAAGTTTTTGGATGGAATACCCTACCCTTTCTGCTTACTCTATAAGTTGTATGTTCATGGTAGAGAAAGTAAATAGCATTGTAAGAAAAGATTGTTTCTACATAAGCCAAGATATTGATGATGGCAATGACTAACATTTGTGACAAATACTCTCTCTCATTATCACCAAAAAAGCTTGGTTTTTCCTGTGCCACAATTGGGCTTTTCAATGCAATGCCATTGGACCAGTTAAAACTCTAACCACAAGGTCCAGTTATACTTTAAAATCTGGCACAAGGTGATGTTGGTCCACAAGGTCCTTTTGAGGAGTAAAAATCCTTAGCATGGCTTCCTTTGGAAGGGAAATAAAGCTAGTGATTCCATGTCACATTAAGGAACCTCAAGCTGATAGAACCTACTGTGCAAAATTACTGTCTTTCATGCGCAACATAGAGTTGGATGCTAAGAACCATAGTAATTAGTTAGTATCCATCAATAAAACTCAATTTCGTGCCCTTCTCGTAGCATTGTAATAACAAGTTGCCAGGCTTTAATAACACAATCTCAATAATTATTGACTTAAGCAGTGGTGGTTACCTCACCAAAAATTATTTTATGTTCAGATCCAATACATTGTGTCACAAGTAATGTAGCTTAAAATAGCATTTGTGTTCACAGTCCTATCTATTCAATATGACCACACAATGTCTCCTTACACAATTATAATTTGAGTTTTCTGTTTAATACTATTTTGTTTCCAATTTGTGTAAATAACACTACCCTGCCAATAGAATGTTCAAAAACGAAAAGCTCTTTGTAATAAAAGTGAGCAATATCACAAATTTATGGCAATATTTAAGATAATGTGCAAAAAGAAGTAATTATTTGAAGTCAATTTTCAAAACTAGAATTCTGGAGAGACAGAAAATTGTAAATTTCTAGTAATTTTACCTTTGGTGTATGTGATACCTTATTTAATGGTCATCATTGGATTATGATCATACTCCAGTTATTCACCAAAATTAATAATTATTGGCTCCAGGATCTTATAATGAGCAAGTCCTTTTGACAGTTCTACAATTTTTGGGCAAGCTGCACACAATTTTCCCAGTGTTTTATCAATGCTATGAACAGCCTTCTCAAACAAAATTTGTATGTCTCCTATTTTAAACGTTTTGTTATATTCAGCCACATATCTTTCTACCTGGGTCCAGGTAAGTCCAATGGCATTGTACTCATAATGATAGGGTGCCTTTAGCGTGCTATAATGCCTTCCAGTCATACTGTTTTACTTGGGGTAGTGGTTTTGCTCATGGCTGCTTTGAGGAATGGTGATATTGTCATTAGCCAGACAGGAAGTAATGTCAGTCTTCTTAGAACTGGCTGTCATAGAATGATGCGGGGTGTTATTCATCGACTCGGGAACAAGATAAGGAAGAAACTGTATCGTGAACCCAGTTCAAACTCATGATTTATTTTCCCAGGTAATTCTTAACATGGATGTTTCACTTCCCTAAATTACCTGCTTTATGCATTTCTGATATTAACATTCTTACTGTAGGAAATTCCCCTCTGTTGTAAAACTCCAAAATGTTATGATCAAATTTGTCCATTCCAGTAGCAGGTTTCTGCTTAATTTAGATTAATTTGCTTTCCAAAATAAATGTGGTGCCAGCTGATCCCACTTGGCATTTAATTAATCTGCTCTTTAAAACCAGTAGCAAGGAGTCTTTAGGATTCCAAGTCTATCACTACTCTTCCAACAATATTTATGGATATAGTTTTGTTTGATCCATGTTGCATTGATATAGTAAACTTCTTTGTTTCTCAATGTCCTTATCTCATTTATCCTTCTAAAACACCTTATTTTGGCTGCAGAATTATTACTCCTTGCCATTAGAACTTTTCTGCCATTGTTGCATTTGCAACATTTGAATTCCAAGCAGCTGAAAATTCTTAACATGGATGTTTCACTTCCCTAAATTACCTGCTTTATGCATTTCTGATATTAACATTCTTACTGTAGGAAATTCCCCTCTGTTGTAAAACTCCAAAATGTTATGATCAAATTTGTCCATTCCAGTAGCAGGTTTCTGCTTATGCCTTTATTGGTAGGGGAATGAAACCTGTTCTGATAATTTACCTTCTCAAACAATGAGATTTACTGTCCTGAGACCTATGCCACATTCTCATCACCACATTTGGCAATGGTCTACTAGGAGACATTTCTCTCTTAAAGTAGAAATGCAATCTATTATATCCTCGCCTGCTTGTGCAAAACTGACTGCTGCTTTTTCCATTATTTACACTAATTATTGTGTGATTAACTTAAAGCACACTTTGGAATTTAACGGATGAACACAACCTTCTTGTTTGAGAGCCAACAGTACAGTGAATGGACAAGATTGTAGATGCCACTGCACATCCTGTCTGACATATTGGTTACTGAAGTGCCCTTTTAGTATCAGCCATATGATAATCATTTTGTTCAAGTGTTTTGGAGATATAAATTATTTTTGGTACCTACTTATTTGTTTGTGACTTTAAGTTATTGGGATATTATTTTGTTTTGTACAAATGATGAATTACCAAATAGTTCTAGATGGCCATAGTGTAGCCCTAGTTTGACATGTGATAAGGCAAAACATTTCATAACACAGGACAAGGCTTTAGTTTTTATATGTGAATTGAAATGAATTGATTTGCACCTATTTTCAAGCTTTATACAAAACTACAATATTTTTCATATAACTAAACTCATGTGCAAATTGTCTGGTTGTCTAAGCATATTTTGTGATAGTTTGCTTGGCTCATTGACCTAAATAGACCTTTTTAGCCCTTGGCAGTTATCTCCCCTAGTTGTTCTTTCTTCTGAAATCTCATACTTTTCTAGTCTGTTTTTCTTTCACTTTTCTTAAACATTCCTCCATGTCGCTATGTTTTCTTTTCTTTTCCTGTCAGTATTTTTGTAGATATTTTTCTGTCTGTTTTTCCCATTTATTTTCCCACAGTATTTCTTTGCATATTTTTAGTTGTTTACATTCTGCAGAGTGGTATTAGTGCTGTTGCTTCCACCAGACAATTCACATATTCCTTTTTCCAAAGGCTTTTAACCCTCTTAAGTACCTGACCCCATTCTCAACTATGATAATCCTTCCTTTCCTGCCTATTACACTAATCTACACATCCTGCCCATCCCCATTATTTTGTAAAAACTTACCTTCTAACCATAACACATTCTCTGACTTCAGTTCAGTTCCCCAAATCTCCTCTCTTCTATGTCCTTCATTCTACTTCTCACTATCTTCCAAAATCCATTATATTTCTCCTAGAATTCACTCATTCCTATATTTCTCATTTTCTCCCCTCCTACCCACCAACTATTTTTTGTGTCATATTCCTTTATTGATTAATACATATCTGTAAAATTTCTCCCTCCTTTATCAAAATCTATACCCAAATGTTAGTATTATTTCTAGTGTTGTTATTCCATTTGTCCTTGTTCTTCCCAGTTCTACTGTAATCCTGTTTATTGTGTACAAAACATTCTATATATATTTTTTTTGCTTAAATTAGATCCTTCCCCCTCAAATTTCCACTGCATAAAATATTCTTGACTGTATTAATGCCTCATACATTCTTTCCATTTATTTGTCATATCCAGTATATATTTACCCATTTATTCCCATCATGGGCACCTTCCCCTTAGCTAATACCTTACAATTATTGGGTTTTTCATTCTCTGTTATTACTTAGCCTTACTCCTAAACACTCAAATTCTTTTGACAATTTCCAATTTTTTCACCCAAAAACCATCCTCTTTTCTTTTTTTTTCTCTCTAAATACTCTTAAATACTAAAACCTGAACATGCAGTATAAAATCTATGAAAAATTAGCATAACCTACTACTTTAAATGCCAGTATTCTGTGAAAAAGTAAACCAAAACAGTATAGATTATAAAAACCACAATAGTAATTTTAACTTGTTCTCTTGTTTAATGTACAAACTATTTTCAGTTACATAGTTTTTCTTTCACTGAGATATATTTTTAAATACTTATAAATGTAACAGAGTAAATTGTCTTTTATTGAATGTCAATGACCTTAAATCACCATGTGTAATTTAAACCAATATTGGCTTATGTGCTATTTGTTAGTAGTAAAACTGTATTAATGTGGAAAAGAAAAACAAAAACACATTTTTGTTGTGAGAGCTTTTATAGCAATAATGCTTATTTTAATATACCTGATCCTATTGCCTCCAGGTATTATTGGCGTTCGTTATCGAAATGGTTGCTGCATATTTTCCATGACTTCTTTAAGAAGAGTAGAATTATTGCACAGATCAGTATCTTCATATCCATTCACTAGTTTGGATATAAGCAAACACCTGGAAGGAAGATACTGCACTGTTTCTACAGAGAGAGATATAAATGTATGGGATGCTGAATCAGAGTAAGTAGGATAAAAACATTCTTACATTTGGCAATTAACTTTGAGTTATTAAATGGTGTTTCACCTGTTATGCTAAAATAAAACATCATAAAACTTGTATGCCTGTAATTTATTTCCTTTTCTTTCCAGAAATTATGAGCAATGGCTGATTTATCCACTTGTTTGGATTTTAAGTTTCTAATCTGCTGCTTCAATCTCGTATCCAAATTTCTTTTCATCTTAATAATGAAGATTATTGCAATAACTGATTATTGCAATTCACAGACTTCTCTATTAGTGGTGTGTTATCAATTATCAGTATAACAACTGCATAAGTTCCAAGAAAATTGATAAAGTACCACCAAAGAATAAATCCAAAATGTAATAAAAACTGTGCAAATTACAGCAATACTTAACACAGGTCAGACAAAAAGAAATTTATATAAATTTTGATAAATTAGCATTTATCCTGAGTTTGTTTCATTTGGGAAAATCAAACAGAAATATATTTTGGTGAAAGGAATAATGTAAATGAGTTGCATATTTTAAAGAAAATATACATAAAGAAATTCATGAAGTGACTCGTGAATTTTGACATCCCAGAATATACTCCTCTAACCTTTAAATTCTTGAAGCTACCTCACCTCTGAATCTGTCAGGTGATGATCCAGGTAGTGGGTCTGTAAAGCAGTCATTTTATGGCCTGGCCACAGACTGCAGTACTTCTTGTAGCACATAAGTAACATATGAGAGGTAAAGCTTCCTGTTGTAGTACATGATCTGCTGCTGAGCCATAAACCAATAGTTAGGTAAGCAGAGAAAGTGAGAATTAAAACAATTGTAGTGGCAAAAACCAAATTTGGTAATTACCTGACTTGGTTCAACATCTTCCAAATGTACAATTTTAAACAAAATGTTCCACCCCAAACTCCCATTTTTCATTATTTTATTTTCTCAAAAATGACTATCAATTTTTATTAAAATGCCATGTGTTTACATGACAAATAACATGCACATAACATTTAATTTTGTGTCATAACCTGTGAAGTTCTCTTCATTCAGAAAGAGTTTTGTATAACTGTAATCCATAAGAGAATCACAAAAACTTGCTAAACAAAAAATGTAGATCTCCATAGATACACATAATTTACCAAGTAACTTTTTTGAAACCATACATTTCCAAAATATCTATTATTATTGATTTTAATTTTTAAAATTTGTCATTTTTAGACATTCCTTACCATGGATAGAGCATGAAATTTCAAGACCAGTATATAGCAACCCACCTTAAACATTTGACTTTGCTTTCTTGTACCTACAATGAAATTATTGCCAATAACACTTATCTTAATGAACATAAACTTCCCCATGACAAAATTCTAAAAGATATAATACTGAAAAAAAAGAAAGCAAAATATGCTGATCTTGCATAGTTATCTTAAATATTATTTTTTAAATTCCTAATCAAATAAATAACTCTAGAAGGCCCTTGCTGTTACATTTTTTATTTATGCTTCCCAAGACAATTTACTATCAAGAATTCCTAAACACTTGACAGCCTCTAATTCATGGTGATTTGATATAGGTCTTAAACTAAATGAAATTTTCTGAGTTTTACTTTCATTTATTAGGAATGTGTTTGCTCTGAACCATAAGGAAGCTTGTTAGAGTATATTTTGTAGTGAGTTTAGATCTGAAAGGTGGTATCATCAGCGAACAATCCTGTCTGTAGTCTCACTTGTTTCACTTTCAGTACTAGTACTAGCTGCCTCAGTGTTCTTGCAGATCCCCACTTCAGTATACAGCACAGATAACACAATCACATAATATTGTTACAAATGCCTTTTACTTCTAACTTTTTAGTAAATGCATTTTATAATATAATAGTAACTCAAATAACAATTTATAATAAAATTCCTTGCAAAAAGGACTGTAGGAATAAATATCCCCCACGAAAATTATATATATGATATATCATTTTATGCTATTTTGTTTTTTTCTAGCTGATATGTGATATTTAATTAAGTTCACATTCATATGCTTTCAGTATGCTTTTTGACTAACAATGAAATGTTTATACAAAAGTTTTATTTCTTTATACATTTTTACATTACATATTCAATGAATAACATCTTGCTTGATAACGGATGCATATTAAATATGTTATCAGGTACTGGTTTGTTTTGTGTTATGTGTAGTCATTTTATGATGTACTATTCCCTTAATTATTCTTCTTCTTCTTCTTCTTCTTCTTCTTCTTCTTGAATTTGGTAGGTGGTCTTAATTTGTATTTATGGTACTTTCCAAATATTTTATTGTTGCCATCTATTCATAAGTGTGATTGCCAAATTGTTTATTTATTAGATATGGACCTGCATAGAAAAGTTTGATTTTCTGTGTTTTCTTTTTAGCAGTATCAGAAATATGCTTCCTCCTAACCAATGTTTGGTCAGATAACTTAGATTCCCATTTCCTCTTTCTCCTTCATCTTATTTCTTCTTTGTCCAGATCTTACAAAAGTGTTATTAAAAGAAATTTCGTGCTTTTCTTTGTCCATTAGGTCATGATCTCTGTCGTTAGGCTTGGCTAACTTGGAATAGAAGTTCAGGTTTTATGATGACAATTAATTCAGCTGATGCAAAAGATGAAGTTATGTTCTTGTAACTAATAATACTTTCTATTTTATTGCAATATTCAATTGTTTTTATGTGACATCAATCTTCCATTGCCGAAACTGATTACAATTAATTTGCTTCTTACTTAATTTCAACTTAGCTGCCTGTTTCCGAATAGAATTTGGGATGGGGTTTTATAACTTCTACTTTGAATGAAAGTGTATACTTGTTTCAAAGACCAGGATTATAAGAAAATATCTTTTGCATTTGGTGAGAATATCTAAAAGTTCTTGTTTCTCAACTTTGTTATATCATAGCAATCATTTAATTTATTGATAAGGCAATATCTATATCATTATTTTCAAGTAGTCATCTTAATTGTTACCCTGTGTACCTTTCAATATATGAATAAGTAAGGAGCATTACCATTATAATAAAAATAGCCTGTATGTTAACAATAAAATAGTAAATGTTACCTGGATACTAAGTACTTACTAGGGTAGGCCGCCATTAAGGTAGTTTTCTGAAGTGAGACATACTGGTTGGTTGAACCGGGTGAAACACACATAATCAGTTAGAAGATTGAATGGCATACCAGCAAGTTGTCACAGTAGATCAATGGTTAGAGCAACCACACAGAGAGCGGGAGCACTGTGTTCAAATCTGCTATGGCATTGTATTTTTCTACTGCTTCCAATAATTACTAAAGTAGTTTATATTACATAGTGTTAGTGAAATGTATGTCATTTATCTCCACAATTAATGCAATATATATTATCATAGTCGCCCTCCGTGGTGTAGTGGTTACCATGCTGACTTCCTATACCCAAGATCGTGGGTTCAAACCCGGCGGAGGACAATGGATTTTTTCAGGCGTAAAAAATCCTTAGCATGGCTTCCTTCGGAAGGGAAGTAAAGCCGTGGGTCCCGTGTCGTAGATTTACGGCACGTAAAAGAACCTCAAGCCTGATAGAGAGGCCTCTGAGCAAAATTAAGCGGTCTTTCATGCCCAGTATAGAATGGGACGCTGAGAACCACAGCAGTTAAAGAGCATCCATAAATAAAACGCCATTTCATTTCATATTATCACAAGTGCTACTTAAGTCAATTACATGACCTACATCATCAGTATTTTTCATATTTACCTTTGAAACTTCATTTGCTTCATTAATAATTAAATTCTATACAAAAATCTTTCATTTTGTAACTGTATTTCTTTTATCAATGTCATTATAATTCTCTTCTAACAATGGGACATTAATTATATTATCACCCTCTTTAATCACTAGAATGCGCTTACCAAAGTCAAGAACACTTAACCAATAGTATGAAATGTCACTACTGATGTCAGTAACCAACTTACAAGGGTGGTCTGAAAAGTTCTTGGCCTCACCCAGAGTTCGCTATACTACTTGCATGATTTTTTTTTCCTTACATTGGTACACGTGTTAATAGACCCTATGTAAAATTACAAGTCATTCCAGGCAATAGTTGATTTTAGGCAGTTGTTTGAAGCAGTGGAAGTATGTATTGCTTTGAAAATGGAGAATTTCGAGTATCATGCTGTGATAAAATTCTTCGTAAAAGAAGGTTTAACACGTACAGAGATTCATTTGTGGATTGTAAATATGTATAGTGACTCTTCACATTCAGTTTCGACTATGAAGAAATGGGCAGCTGATTTTAAAGGTGGCCGTAAAAGCGTCCAAGATGATCCACACGAAGGACATCCAAAAACTGTAACCACACCGAAAATCATTGAAAAAATGCATTTAATGATTTTGGAAGATTGGCACACAAAGGTGCGTGAAATTACTAATGCTGTTGGAATTTCAAAGGAACTTATTGGTCACATCTTCCATCAGGAATTAAACATGAAAAAGCTTTGTGCGAGATGGGTGCTACGAATCCTCATTGTAGATAACAATTGAATTCACACAACAGCTTCTGAAAAGTGCTTGGCGCATTTTCAGAGGGAAAGAAGTGACTTTTTACACTGATACGTCACAATGGATGAAACATGGATTCACTACTACACACTTGAATTCAAGCAGCAGTCGAGGCAGTGGACAGAAGCTGGTTCTTCAGCTCCAAAGAAGGCGAGGATGGTGCTATTGGCAGGAAAGATCATGGCATCAGTGTTTTGAGATGCTAAAGGAATTTTGTTGATTGACTTTCTCAAAAAAGGTAAAACTATTGGAGAATACTACTCTCAACTTCCAGCCAAACTGAATGCAAGCATTCGTGAAAACAGACCCGGGTTAAAAAAGAAAAAAATTGTTTTCCATCAGGACAAAGCACCTGCCCACAAAAGTGTTTTGGCAATGGGGAAATTGAGAGATCTGCACCATGAAGTGCTGGAACATCCACCCTATTCCCCAGATTTGCTCCCTCAAACTTCCATCTATTTCCAAAACTAGAAATTCCTTGCTGGTAGGAGCGTTTCATCCAATGAAGAAGCAATTGCAGCTGTAAATGGATACACTTCCAGAGGAACACTACAGAGAGGGGATAATGGCATTGGAACACTGCTGGACAAAATATTAGAGGAGATTATGTTGAAAGATAAAACTAACTTTAAAAGCATGAATTGTCATTTTTCACTTTTCACAGGCCGAGAACTTTTCGGACCACCCTCGTAGGTACTAATAATGCAATTACATCACATTTTCAATTGCCTCTTTTCAGTCTTAACAATACCTGAAGATTTATTCTTTTTTTTTTTCTACCAATGGCTAAGCTATAATATGTGCCACACACTGGCCGATAACTTACTATTCCTGTCTGAATTATGTCTTGAAGCATGGCTTGATATGTTTTATCCCAAATTTCTGTTTTAATGAGTGGTGGATTTATTCCTTTTCATAGTAGAATAAAGTTGCCAAAATTTATTGTCATTGCTCTGACATTTGATTAATGTGGTACACCATCATTAGTGTGCCTCAGGACCATGAAATTTTGCTCACTTGCAGGTTGTATGGGTGTATTACTAACAACTTGTGGTTCGGTGTTCATATCTGTTCTATTCTGGAGTTTTGGTTCATTTCTTTGTAATTTTCTGAGTCTGCGAACCTGAGGACCAATTATTTTGGAGCTCCCACTAGTTCTGCCTAACACCTCTATTGTATGGATTTTGAGAGTTATTCTACTTAAATCTGTTCCTGTTTCTTCTGTTCAAATGTAGGTGGTTATTTGTGTATTTTGTAGGAACGTACCATTTCTATATGGTAGCCGCTGTAGCTTATTGTATTGTGTCCTGGTTTTTCAGTTACTCTGGGTATGGCCATTGGGGTTATAATTTTGCTGGCTTGTGCTCCCCCCCCCACAAAATGTTTGCTGTTCCTCCATTTGCAGTTATGGGTTTTGGTTTTCTCAGTTCCTATCAGGATACATGATGTGGTTATCTTGAACCCTATCAGGACGTGAAGTATGGTTATGTAAATGTTCCTCCCATTCCTCTCCGTATAAGGATTCTGAAGATGTTCAGTCAGAGTAGTTTGGCTTTTAAACTCGGATAACTGTATTATGTCTGTGAAATCAATGAGTCTTGCAATGATTAAGCTTCTACTGATATCAGGGAAATACCTAATTACAACAGTTAAAATTTCTTGATATGACAGTGGAGAATAGATCTGTTCACAGTTCCTATGGAATAATCCATAAGTCCGGGATTAACAGATGTATTATATCTTCCTGTAGCTAACTGTTTGTTTTGAATGGCTCCAATATCTTGATAAGAATAAGTTCCAAAAAGATGAATCAGTTTCATTTTGGACACTGGTAGTTTTTAGCAAAATCTGAACAATCATCCTGCTAAAATCACTCGCAATCTTTTTGATCCTGAAATGATTATCCATATCTATAAGAAAGGTTTTGGAAATACCATTCTGCTCTTCGTTAAATGTAGATGGATCTTTTTGTTGAGAATGATGATGATGATGATGATGATGATGATGATATACGTATATTATGATGCACTATGTGTATTTGAAATGTGTCACTACCTGGCCTGTGAATATTACACCCAGCATCGTTACAATTCTCATATTCATTATGTTGAATGTTAAAATTGTTGTCGCTATTATCTTTATCACTAGACAATTATGAATATTATTAGATTTGGACTGAAGTGCGAGCACAACTGTATATAAGTTTTGAATATTTTCACTTTCTTTTGTGAGAAATTTTCTTGTAAGGTTTTAAGTTCATTTCTCAACTGATTTTGACTAGTGTTCATGTTCATTATTGATTTTGTGCCTGCACTTCAGTTGTGATAATTCTCAAGTTACTAAAATTCTCAACCCTAACTAATGCTAGCTCTTTTTCTACAACTCCTCTTACAGATTTATTTACTTCTTGTATTTTAGAATCTACTAATTCTCTCATTTCATTAGTGGTCACATATAGAGAATTATTTAATTCAAGTTGGCATTCCATGACTTATTCTATTTCAGCTACCTGATTTATTAATTTCTCATTAAGTTCTGTGAATGATTTTTGACATGTTTCTCTAAGATTCTAAATTTTCTGTTTGCTATCTGTTGCCACTTTACTTTGTTCTTTGCTTAAGTTTCTTATTATTGTTCTAATGACATCTGATTCAGTAATTATTATGACTAATTTTGGTTTAGTTCTTTCTTGATTCCTAAATTCTTGATTTTTATTTGAAATCTAAGTTTCTTATTTTGTTACCTAGCTGGTTCTCAACATTATCTAGTCTCCTATTTTGTCACCTAGCTGGTTTTCAACATTTCCTGTTTAATTACCTAGGTCTCCTATTTTGTTACTTAGCTAATGTTCTAGCTTTGTGCTTAATTTTAGCTGTATTTCTCATAGCATTTTTTTTATGCTGTCTAAAATGATCAGATTTTGAGATACACTATTGTTATCTTGAGAATTGTGAACCCCGCCTCCCTGGCTTAACATATTATTGCTGCTACATGTTCAATACCTTCAATACCTTGCCAGAGCACAACCACATGTACTGATAAGTTTATGCACTGTGTGCAATTACTACTTTGCCTAGAAAACTTTGTTGTATTGGTACTGGTTGTCCACCAGGATGCAGTGCTGAAGTCAGTTCTCTCTGTGACCCCGTCCTCTTCTTAGGGTTGAAGTCCTAGTGGGTCCTCAGCATCTTCATTCTTGATGCTTGAAAAAGGTCCTCAATGTCAGGAAGCTTGGAAAAGATCCCTAGCATACTCATCCTCTGGGATATGTGGTCCTCAATGTCAAGATGCTTGGAAAAGATCCCTAGGATTCTCATCTTCTGGGATATGTGGTCCTCAATGTCAGGATGCTTGGAAAAGATCCCTAGCATACTCATCCTCTGGGATATGTGGTCCTCAATGTCAGGATGCTTGGAAAAGATCCCTAGCATTCTCATCTTCTGGGATATGTGGTCCTCAATGTCAGGATGCTTGGAAAAGATCCCTAGGATTCTCATCCTCTGGGATATGTGGTCCTCAATGTCAAGATGCTTGGAAAAGATCCCTAGGATTCTCATCTTCTGGGATATGTGATCCTCAATGTCAGGATGCTTGGAAAAGATCCCTAGGATTCTCATCCTCTGGGATATGTGGTCCTCAATGTCAGGATGCTTGGAAAAGATCCCTAGGATTCTCATCCTCTGGGATATGTGGTCCTCAATGTCAAGATGCTTGGAAAAGATCCCTAGCATTCTCATCCTCTGGGATATGTGGTCCTCAATGTCAAGATGCTTGGAAAAGATCCCTAGGATTCTCATCTTCTGGGATATGTGGTCCTCAATGTCAGGATGCTTGGAAAAGATCCCTAGGATTCTCATCCTCTGGGATATTTGGTCCTCAATGTCAGGATGCTTGGAAAAGATCCCTAGCATTCTCCGCCTCTGGGATATGTGGTCCTCAATGTCAGGATGCTTGGAAAAGATTCCTAGCATTCTCATCCTCTGGGATATGTGGTCCTCAATGTCAGGATGCTTGGAAAAGATCCCTAGCATTCTCATCCTCTGGGATATGTGGTCCTCAATGTCAAGATGCTTGGAAAAGATCCCTAGCATTCTCATCCTCTGGGATATGTGGTCCTCAATGTCAGGATGCTTGGAAAAGATCCCTAGCATTCTCATCCTCTGGGATAGTGGTCCTCAATGTCAGGATGCTTGGAAAAGATCCCTAGCGCTCACATCTTCTGGGATAGTGGTCCTCAATGCCAAGATGCTTGGAAAAGATCCCTAGGATTATCATCCTCTGGGATATGTGGTCCTCAATGTCAGGATGCTTGGAAAAGATCCCTAGCATACTCATCCTCTGGGATATGTGGTCCTCAATGTCAGGATACTTGGAAAAGAACCCTAGCATTCTCATCCTCTGGGATATGTGGTCCTCAATGTCAGGATACTTGGAAAAGAACCCTAGTGCTCACATCTTCTGGGACATGTGGTCCTCAATGTCTGGATGCTTGGAAAAGATCCCTAGCATTCTCATCTTCTGGGATATGTGGTCTTCAATGTCAGGATACTTGGAAAAGATCCCTAGCATACTCATCCTCTGGGATATGTGGTCCTCAATGTCAGGATACTTGGAAAAGATCCCTAGCATTCTCATCTTCTGGGATATGAGGTCCTCAATGTCAGGATACTTGGAAAAGATCCCTAGCATTCTCATCTTCTGGGATATGTGGTCCTCAATGTCAGGATACTTGGAAAAGATCCCTAGCATTCTCATCTTCTGGGATATGAGGTCCTCAATGTCAGGATGCTTGGAAAAGGTCCCTAGCGCTCACATCTTCTGGGATATGTGGTCCTCAATGTCAGGATGCTTGGAAAAGATCCCTAGCATTCTCATCCTCTGGGATATGTGGTCCTCAATGTCAAGATGCTTGGAAAAGATCCCTAGCATTCTCATCTTCTGGGATATGAGGTCCTCAATGTCAAGATGCTTGGAAAAGATCCCTAGCATTCTCATCTTCTAAAATATTGTATATTAAAGAAATTTACCCAACAAATAAAATGTATATCTTCAATTTTCTAGGAATAGCCTCTGAAGACTACTTTATTCTGGATGAAATTTACAGAATTTCGCATAACTGTTAAATCGTAAGAGATAGATAAAAATTTACTCCACAAAAAATGTAGAGCACATTAAAATTCACAATTTATGTTATATACATTTCTTCATGGAATTGATCGTTTTTTACATATTCCTTTTTTTTTTTGTTTTTTTTTTTTGTTTCAGCTTTAAGAACCATACTTTTCTCATACAGGAATTTGTCAACTCCTGTCCATACAAACAAAGGAACTTCAGTCAATTAGCAACCAGCTTTTGACTATCACTTTAAGCTATGGTTCTCCCTTAATTCGTTTCTATTTTCAAGGAAACAAGACTATTTCTGTTGATTTGTTCTCGATTAGCATGAGGTAAACAGAAGAATAAGCTTTCTAACAATAATTTGTTACAGAGATATAGAGAAAGTCATGTGATGGAACACATAATATTTTATTGTTTAATATTCTTCTGGTAATGCTGCAGATAACTTGGTCAGAGATTTACAACCTAAACTAGATTTGAACAAAGACTGCCACCTTTCTCATTTCATCTATAGTAACTAGCAGCTAAATTAATATTAGGTATAATTCAGAAACTATTTTACCTGCTCTTGTTTGACTTGAGGCTTTTGAAGCATAAAACAATGTCTAAGTTCATCTCCTAATAATCAGAAGGAAGTTGCAAACTTTTGCCAAAGTGGGCTGCTCTTTCTTTTTTTTTTTTTGTTGTTTTGTTTGATAGTGTTTAACACATGCTTTTACTACGTACTGCACTGCAGGTGGTGACACTGATGATTCATGGAGTGTAGCTGGAGCACTGGTGGAATTCGATAGCAGGGGAACTTGGAGAAAAGCCATCCCTGCACCTCTTTGTCCCAGATGAGTCTCCTGGGATCAAACCCAGGCCATCTTGGTGAGAGGCAAATGGTCTTAACAACTCTGCCTGAGCTCTTTTTCTGATCTTACATCACAGTTCTATTACCTTGCAGATCTTATGCTTAACATTTTAGGCCGCACCATGGCTGAGTGGTTAGAAACATTCGCCTCTCACCTAGACGGCCTGGGTTCGATCTCAAGCAACCGCATCTGAGATTTGTGGTGGTGGACAAGTTTCCCCCGCCATCGCATTCCACGGTGCTCCATCTTAATTCATGTATCATCAGTGTCACCGCCTGCGGTGCCATAAGTAGTTAAAGCGGGCGTTAAACACTACCAAAAAAAAAAAAAAAATTAACATTTTAGTTGTAATGTATGCAAATGTTGTGCAACATAAGATTACATTGTTTTTAATTTGTTTTAGCTCTCAAATCTTCTCCATGACTGTTCCAATGCCACAAAAGAACATGCCTGACAAATGGAACTGCATACGCTGGAGTAACAGTAGGTGCTTAGTGATGGTTGACAGATACTATATTCAAATGGTGGATGTTAGGGTATGTTATATGGGAAAAGCAATTAATATCTGATTAAGATATTTTCATATGCAAATGTTAGATAACATTAGAAAAAATTATGAAACATAACTTGTGAATTGTATTGGTATAACAAAATTGTAAAATTGAACCAACAATTTTATTTTTAACATGATTAAAGTCTGCAATTAAAGCAAGTCGGCATTTACTGCAAACATTTAACTTATAAACTTCAAAAATATGATTTTAGCACTCAAATACACTTCTCTTTGCATGGCCAGGAAAAAAAAAAATTGGATAGGTAGAGTCAGACAAAAATTCAATGCCATAGCCGGGATTTGAACCACGGATAGCATTCAATGCTATGCCGGCATGTTGCCATGGTAGCTCAGTGGCAGAGCAACCGGCTAGAGATTGGGAGATCCGTGGTTCAAATCCCGGCTATGGCATTGAATTTTTCAGTCTGACTCTACCTATCCAACTCCTGTCCTACACATGGCTTGTGTGAAAAAAACAATTATTCCATGTAAAAAAAAAAAGATAACTTCAAATTTGAGAAAAGTATAAATATTGGAAAATTTAAACCAATTACAAGTTATATCTCGGAAATAATTTACTCCAGGAGAAAAAAAAAATGCATATCACTTAATTCTGTGTTTTAACAAAATGTATATTTTCTGTGTTGTAATTTTTTGTCTATTTTTTATGATTTACCAGCCATGAAAAAGTCATCCAGAGTGAACAGGACTTCATTACCTATTTCCAGAAAAATCAAAATATACATTTTGTCATAAAAATGTCTTAAACATATATTATAATCAAAATCATTGAAATTTGTAGGCTTTTACGGCCAGTGTCAGTATAAGAAAAATTATTATCCGGGCTTGTAGGCTGTGGTCTACTGGGTTCCTCCTTCATCTTCCCAGACGTTTCGTCTGCGGCTGCGGCAGACATCTTCAGTGGCAGTGCGATCGAAGTGTCCTGGTGGAGGTCTCAACAGCGACTGTGCTGTTAGCTCCATTGGTTGCGGTATATATACCGGTGACTGTCCTGAGAGCTGGCTGTGATTGGTTCGGGTTGATGGTTGGCTGGACCTGACAGCGGGTGGTGCTTCATTCTGCTGACGTATGTTTGGTGCGGGAGGAATCCTTGGTTTTGACCTTTGTTAATGCTGTTGTCCATATTCTGTTTAGTTTCAAACCTTCTTCTTTATGGTTCATGTTATTTTCATGTTTGTATATTTCAATGGCTTCTCGGTATAAACGAGAATGATAGTGTGAAGTTGAAGCCAGTACTTCTGTATTATCAAACTGAATGATGTGCTCTCCTTTTTCAAGAATAGCGTGTTCTGCTATTGCTGACTTTTCTGTTTGACCCAAGCGACACTTTCTTTTGTGTTCGTTAACGCGAGTTTTTATGCTTCTCTGTGTGGTTCCTATGTATACTTTGTTGTATGAACACGGTATTCTGTAAACACCTGCTGTTGATAGAGGGTCTCTGGAATCCTTAGCTGAATGAAGTGTGTTTCAGATTTGTTTAGTGGGCTTGTAGATCGTGTCGATGTTGTAGTGTAGGAGCAGCTTGCCAATTTGGTCAGTAACTGATTTAATATAGGGGAAGAAAACTTTACCTTTCCTCTCGCTTTTTGCTTTTTGTGTAGAGCTTCTCCTGGGGTGTAAGGCTCTTCTAATTTCACGTTTTGAATAGCCGTTTGTTATAAGAGCTTTTTCCAGATGTTGAAGTTCCTGGTGTAAATGCTGTGTTTCACAAATATGTGTTGCCCAGTCTACTAGAGTTTTAATCATGGAGCGCTTCTGTTGTGAATGGTGGTTTGAAGTTTTGTGTAAATAGCAGTCAGTGTGTGTCGGCTTTCAGTAGACTTTGTGCCCTAGGGTGCCATCCTCCTTTCTGTTGACCATGACATCCAAAAATGACAATTTTCCATCTTGTTCATGTTCCATAGTAAATTGTATGTTCTTGTTGATACCATTAAGATGTTTCAGGAATTCTGATAGGGCTGATTCACCATGTCTCCAAATTACAAATGTATCGTCCACGTTGAGACCTCCACCAGGACACTTCGATCGCACTGCCACTGAAGATGTCTGCTGCAGCCACAGACGAAACGTCTGGGAAGATGAAGAAGGAGGAGCCTAGTAGACCAGGGCCTACAAGCCTGGATAATAATTTTTCTTATAATCAAAATTGTTAGAGCCATTTTTGAGAAAATCAGAATTCTCAAAATACTTCTAAAGTAATTAGCTTGTTACACAGACAATTTTACATTGTGGTGAATGTTATATATGCTGTTATGTTTATTTGGTACTACATTTGAACTGACAGATTTGGTATAGGAAAATCTTCCACAATGAAACTAGAGTCATTTACTATTTCATTTACATGAATTTCTTAGTTACGTTTGCATTCCCTGGATATTTTAACAAAATCTCTTTATTCAAACAGCTGATGTTACAAATTATATAACTCAATGCTGCATAATAATTTTTATCTCTAATCGCATTGGTGCTCATATTTCTTGATGTTTTCGCTCTAATCTACTTTGTAGGTGAAAGGTAACTCCATAATATATACAATTTAAAATAAGTGGCTGTGCGGTAAATAAGAAATATTTACTCCAATTCCCTGCAATTATGGAAATTTATCAAAACAAATTATTGGTGTTGAAAGATCAACTATTAAGTACTAAAGAACCAAAATAGTAAACAGCTCAAAATATTAATAAGTGGAATAGTCCAGAATTTCAATTTACAATTGCCACTACCTGAAAACAAAGTCCCATGGGGGAATATGTGTTATAAATAAAAAATCTGATGTGTTCCATTCACATGACTCTCTACATCTCTGCAATTAATTATTATTAAAAAGCTTATACTTCTTTTTACTTCATGCTAATCGAGAAAAAATTAGCAGAAATAGTCTTATTACTTGGTTCCATATAAGTAGAAGGAAATAAAGGAATAGCATAGGCTGAAGTATTAGTGAAAAGCTGGTTGCTATGTGACTGAGGTTCCTTTGTTTCTATGGACAGGGGTTGACAAATTCATGTATGAGAAAAGTATGTTTTTTAAAGCTGAAATGAATAACAAGGAATATCTCAAAAATGATCCACTACATGAAACAAAATGTATATAACATAAATTGTGTGTTTTAAACAGTTCTACATTTTCTGTTAAGTAAGGTTTTCTCTGTCTCTTACAGTTTGTCAGTTATACAAAATTCTGTAAAATTCATCCAGAGTAAAGTAGTCTTCAGAGGTTATTACCAGAAAATTCAAGATATACATTTTATTTGCCAGTTAAATATCTACAGTATATAACATTTTAATCAAAATTGTTACAGCCATTTTTGAGAAAACCAAAATTTTTGAAAAGTTCCATGTAAAGGGTAGTTGGGGATGGGGTGGGGGATTTTCTTGAAAATCTTTGTTTCGCATCCTTGGAAGATACCAGACTTAAATACCAAGCTTGGGATTCAACGGTCTTTTCAATTTTGAGCTTAGCTGTCCGCGCTCGCACGCACACACACACACACACACACACACACACACACACACACACACACACACACACACACACACACACTGCACACACAAACACACACACAACTTTTTTCTGAAAATGCTTTTTTTGGATTCAGGGGGAGCCAAAACATATATTTCCAGTGTAATCTCTGTATCAAATTTTGGGTGGAATGCAATATCTTCTCTATACACTATATACAAAGTATGTGTAGTCTTTTAGTCTTAAATGCTGTCAAATCTACCTGCCACCATAACAAAATATTAAAATTAGTTGGAGGTTAAAAACCTGCAGAATTTTTATTTATAATTTCTGCAGCTTACACACTAAGTGGCATTGAAAACTCCTGAATAAAAAAAAAAGCCTTTTTAGAAAAATGCCCTTGTAGATGTCAGTCTGTCTGTATGTCTGTCTGTGGGCAGCATAGCTCAAAAATGAAAAGTCTGTTAAAAACCAAACTTGGTATTTAGGTTTGGTGTATTCCAAGGCTGCGACACGAATATTTTCAAGAAAATCCCCCTACTCCCAACTACCCTTTATATGGAACTTTTTACAAAAATTTTGATTCTCTAAAAAATAGCTCTAACTATTTTGATTAAAATATTGTATATTAAAGATACTTATCTGACAAATAAAATGTATATCCTGAATTTTCCGGGAATAGCCTTTGAAGACTACTTTATTCTGGATGAATTTTGCATAACTACTAAACCTAAGATCTGGACAAAAACTTAACACACAAAAAATGTAGAGCGCGTTAAAACACACAATTTATATTATATACATTTTTTCGTGGAGTTGATCGCTTTTGAGATAGTCCTTGTCTTTGGTTTCAGCTTTGAAAAACTTATACTTTTCTCATACAGGAATTTGTCACCATACAAACAGACTTCAGTCACATAGCAACCAGCTTTTGGCTTTCACTTTAACCTATGGTACTCCCTTATTTTGCTTCTACTTACAATAAAGCAAGAAATAAGACTATTTCTACTAATTTTTCTCGCTTACCATGAAATAAATAAAAGAATGAGCTTAGTAACAATAGTTTATTACAGAGATATAGAGAAAGTCATGTGAATGGAACACATCAGATTTTTTGTACTTGCCACAGCTTGTACACTAAGTGGAAATAAAAATTATGCAAAATTGTAATGAGGCAATATTTAAGATTTCAGTGCAAACTGTTAAATACGCACCTCAACAGTTGTGCAAGAATAATTTAAGTCAGTGGCTGTATTAAATTAAGCAAAGCTTTCCTTGCAATTGCCACAGTTTGCACATGAAGAGGAATTGATGGGCTTTTTTCCACAAAGTGACGTATCTCCAATTGTAGAAGCTGAGCATACCAACGCATTAGAATACCGATGACTTCAGGAGCCTTTGAAAGTTGATGTCATTGCATTTCCTCATAGCCAATAGGAACACATCAAGCTGTCATGTCACTGAGAATGTTGTTAGTGGTTCTTTGCACGGAGCACACCGATTTCTGTGCTTGAATGTGTTATATAAATGGTAATGCCAACTTGTGATGAAATGATAAAGTCTTTGTCATCTAAATATGCAAGAAAGAAATCTTGCAATCCATCAGAATGGGGGGGGGGGGGTTCATCTAAATATGCAAGAAAGAAATCTTGCAATCCATCAGAATGGGGGGGGGCAGATGTTCAAGTGATGGATGGCCACCAAGAAATGCATGTAAAGATAATGGCTGATGTGAAGCCAAAATACTATGTATCCAAGATATTAAACAATTTCATTCTTTGTTTTACAATTTGCAAAGCAAGGTTCAACAGGATAAGGTTATCGCAAATTCTATTTTACTTAAAAAAAAGCTGAGAGAAACAGAGGAACAGTAACCAAAACTCCCATTTATTTACAGTAACTTATTATGTGAAAACTGAAAATGATATCAGTGATCATCATCCTGCAATGTCATTCTATAAGCAGGTATTTTCTTGTAGTCATGTGGAGGTTAGTAGCAATGGCAGTAATGATTAGGTCCATACTATTATTTAATGTTTGACATTGTCTGTTTATTTTTGCTATGTGAATAAGGCTTAATTGCATTTTATTTACATTTTATGTTTGTTTTAGAGGCTTATAAATTGAATAATTGAAGAATAATATAAGTACAGAAAGTTGGTAACAATTAAGAGTGATTATTCTAGTTATATTATTTCCAGTTGAAATAAGGAATTTGATTTTGGTTATTTTTACAGAGGGTGAAGTTTAAAAGTGTAATCAAATATCTCGTGTATATTAAAGTAACATTTTGAAGGTTTTTGGTTTACCATTTGGATGTTATGGTGTTTGAAAGATAAACATAATACTGATAGTCATAACACTTTTATTTGATCAATAATATATATCAACTTCTTCATTTATTGCAGTAGACATCCATATGAAACTTTAGTTTACTACCCAACTGACTTAAATCCCTGTCATGTGATCCCAGTTCAACCATTCCTATGGCTCTTGTGATTTTCTCACATATATAGATAAAGTTGCAAGTATTATAGAATTGCATATGCCAAAAATCTGATTTTATCCTAATATGACAAGAAATTATACAAAATTTGTGTTTTATGAAAAATGTGATTTCAGAGAGAAACGTCACTTTGAAAATACTTCAATTGTGTAAAATTGTAATGAAGCAAAATTTAAGACTATAATGTAAGTTGTCATATTAGAGCTTAATATTATCATACGTATATGTATATATTCCCAGACAAAGAATCAAATAAGGCTTAACTTTACAAGCAAGAAAATAACAAGCTGAGTCATGTAGTAGCATATCAACTGGTTCCAGAATAATTTCAGTAATAACAATTAAGAGCCACCCAGAAATTGCACACAGAGCAGTAACATAAGATGATTTATTGTCACATGTGTTTACAAATGATTGAGCAAAAGCTCCGTATACTGGTAACTCATCAATAAGTTTCACAATATTTACAGTGTAACAAAATTTGAATATACAATATAGCTACAATTTTAATATATCCAACGATAATGTTTACCATTAAACATACCATTGAACATGAGTATGAAACAGGATATAAAAAGAATAGTTGAAATTGTGGAAATAAATGGCTTCCAATGGCTCCACAGTAGAAAAAAAAGTAAATGCAGCAAAAAAGAAAAAAAAATTGTTAAAGGAAACAACCATGCTCCATACAAAAGAAGAGAAAAAGTGTTTCAAAAAATTCACATTTCATCCAGATATTACAAATTCAAAAAGATGTTTAAAGAATACAACATACAATTGGCACCAGTTAACAAGTACACCATAAAATATGTACTTGGATCCATCACTAAAGACAGCATCCCATCAAATAAAAAATCCGGAATTTACCAAATAGAATGCAACACTTGCAACAAAGTTTACATTGGGAAAACCAAGAGGAACCTGGAAAAAGGAACCAAGGAACACTTTAGATGCATAAAGCACAAATATCTAGAGAAATCAGCAGTTGCTACCCATTTTTGGACAGAAAACCATTATATAAACCGAGAGCCGAAACTATTGAAACATACAACCTGAAACAGGAATTGGCAACTTGGGAACAAATTTTCATTTGGAAAAACAAAAATAGGATTATCAACTTTGATATCCTTCAGGGTGACTCATTGAACCATCACCAGAGCAATCGATGGATCGATCATCACCACCAACGATTAGTTAATGTCTGGTTGACAATGGAGGAAACTAACCTCCGAAACATATTCTGGGAAATTTAAATGTGAGTGTTGTTTAGTGTCATTAATCGAATCAATGTTTACTTTTAATTATTATTAACTAGTTTCTCTCTTAATGTATTGTTGTGAGGACTTTTTAACCGTTTGCATTTCACCACTGGGGCTTGACATTTGTGGAATCAATATTGCATTAGTATATATGTGAGTTAAACATATATGTATGCCCTTACTATGTTTATACTAACAATAGTTGTCTGAAGAGTTTGTTAATAAAGTTCTTGTACATCAGGGTACAGGTTATTCTCTCAGTAATTAATCTCTGCTTCCCTTTACTGTGAGTGGTAAAATATTCACCTGCCAGGGTGTAACACTGTAGCCTTCTCTGGGTCTGTGTTCCATGTAGGTTAGGTGTCTGCAGCCGCTGCATTATCTTGATCAGGTTCTCAAGGTGGTTTTTGAAGTTGTTGCCCATGACAAAGTAATCATCAGGTATAGCCAGTAGGCATCCATTGTAAGTCAACTCTCTCATCACTGATTCCATGAGGTGCTGGAAGGTGACTGCACATTGATGAGGCCAAAGGACATAACTGTAAATTGTCAAAGCTGATAAGCATGTCGATAATGAGGTCTTCTTCATGTCTCTAGGATCTAGGGTCATTTACCAGTGCCCTGATTTCAAGTACAAAGTTGAGAACCACAGTAAGTGTTCAAGAGTGTAATCAATCTTCATCCATCCTGGTGACAGCATTCAGCTTCCAGAAGTTCTCGCAGATGCATAGCTTGCCATTCTTCTTCTTCACCAAGACTATAGGGAAGCATCAAGGGCTGAGTGATTGGCCTAGATCTTATGTTCTCCAGTATGCCCAGTATCTCTGCTTGTTTTGCCAGAGGAACTTATCCTATGGTGCTCGCAAGATAGATCAGGCATGGTATCAATATGATGGAGTACTTGATCAGTGCAACTGTAATTGCCGTTCACTTGGTTGAAGACAGATGGGTATTGTCTAAGTAGATACTGGACTGTCTCCAATTGTGAAGTGGTCAGATGCTCTCTTCAGCAAGTCCTCAGACAGAACCCCAGACCCTGCACAGTGCTGCTTTTGGATACATTGCATGGCGACACACTCACAGCTGGCTCATACCTCCCCAAGTCCGTTCTGGCCTGAATGCCCGGACAATGATACACTGTTCATTCCAGTCCAAAACCGGGTCCCTTGACTGTTCAGCCTCTAGGTGCCCCTTCACCATTGCCTCACTTCTTGCTGGCACAATGCACCATCTACTAGGATCACTTTCAAATTCCCAGATGTTCATAAGGGCTCTGGGGCAGCACCTCATTTTAGCCAAGTCACCAGATCCTCCAACTGACATCTACCATTGCCTCAGGGCTCCTGATGACATCCAGTCCCAGTAAATCTTCAACCACCCTCACAGCAAACACCCACAGGTTCACAGAGCTTTGCCCCAGGTCAACATCAGCAGAGTCTCCTTCACAGGATGTTATAACCCAATGCTGTCACTGTTGGTAGGTCCAACTGGATTTTCATGTCAGTAAGTCTGCCATGTCAGTCCTAAATATAATCAAAGCCACATATATGTCTGATTATGAGGAGGAGGGAAAAACCTGAATGACTTCTCTAAGGCCTAGCACATAGGCTCCTAGAGACCTTTATCTCATAAACTGGGCTTCAATCAAGTCTAATGATCCCAATAAATTGGTCCATGTCCCTGATCTCTACCCCACTTAAATTCATGGGCTCTGAAAAGAAGGAGCCCAGAGTTACATGCAATCTGTAAATAGAGAATGCCTCATATTCACATAAAATGTTAATTAATCCCGCATTTCCTACACATGGGGTCCTCAATAAACCCCATTATGCAGACGTGTCTTTTCAGAGTGTTTGCCCAACAGTGTGGTAACTAACAATCTCCTTGAGCCAGGTTCAGAGAAGAACCTCACTTAGTTTGCTGCTTGATCCAAGAATGAAGTCATGGACCTGTCTGGTAGTAATTTGTTTTTTACAAAACTTAAAATGAGCCCTTGCTGTGATTGGGTTATCTCATACTTAACACTCCTGGGGGACTTGCTGCAATAGGGTCCAAGGTGCTACAAATATAAGACCTGCTTAGTTAGCCTGTCCATCATCTCATTACCTGATGCTTGCATACCCCAGAATCCAGACAAAAGTAATCTGTCCAACATCCTTTGTCATTCCCATACCAATCTGAATGTCATTTTAACTGCTATAAGGGTTTCAAAGCTGCCAGTCTATATAAGCAAATACAAAGGTCTCCTCATCTGCCTAGGATGTTTAAAATTTCCATGACACAGGCTAAGATGACATATAACTCAGCCTGGATCACAGTAGCAAACCGTCCATGGAGAATGGCAAGCCTGATCCCAGGCCCTGGCCCGCATCTTGCACCTGAAGCACCACTGTACTATGTCCAACTCCCAGACTTTGTGTGGAAAACCTGATCTCTAGGTCCTATTCCTTCCTGATCAAAATGTCCCATGTACACTGACTTATACTGGGGTCCATCAAATCTCCTGTCATCAGGGAAATAGGACACCTCTTTTGAGGTCTTCTTAAAATCATTGAGTGTACTTTATGGGGTAGTTTGAAACTCCATCCCTAATTGTCCTGAAGTGGTGCGCACTCACATTTGCAATGTCCTTCACAAGCAAATGCGGAGGAGGAAGGTCCACCAAAATCTCTAAGGCAGGCTGTGGAGTGGTCCATCATACATGCCAATCTCTGCAGCAAATTTATCCTAATAGCCACTGCCTTCATCTCTAAGGTGGCTACCAGACCACTTCTTTGGGGATGTAGAATGACCTCTGACCATCTTTGTTTTTGGGCCCCACCCCAATCCAATAGCCTTCCTACTTCATATTCTGTGTGCTTTTTCCAACTTAACCCAGCATCCAAAATAACTCCTAGATATTGACAAAATCAGATAGCTTCAATCTCGCCCCAAACAGGAGGCCCTCTTCCTTATGAAGATTATGATTTCGATCTTGTCCAGATTAACGTATATGATTCCTCTATAGCAAGCAAGGAGCTCTGAATGAGCTCCAAGATTGCACAGAGAATTTTCCATTTGCTACAAGGCATATGTGGTCTACATAGCTTTAAGCATGAATTTTTCCCTTTGCAGGTCAACCACCATCAGGCTCCACAAAATGGGTAACAAGACCCCCCTCTTTGGGAACAATTATGGGGTACTGTGTTTTGAGGGTCTTCCTCCCCAGAGCTACCACTGTCTTTCAAGGAGAACATGATCCAATCTAAGATAGTCAGACTGATGCCTCTATCCTCCAAACACCTCCTAATGGTTCCCATAATCATATGACTAAAAGTACCCTCAATTTCTAGAAAAACTGTCATGGCTACTTTTCAACAACCTAATCATGAGCTGGTGGAGTGCTGGTTTTGTAGATATTCCTGACCATCAGGCATACTACTGAGGATGCATGGGTCTGCCAACCAATACCATATCTCTCAAATATCTGTCCACTAGTCTTTCCAAAACCTTCAACATGAAGGAGACTAATGGGATGAAAATCCTTAAGTCTGCAGTATGACTTGTCTGCCCAGCTTGGGTATAAAAGTCACCTTGGCATGCCTCCAGAGGTAAGAACATGCCCCACGGCAAGGCAGGACCTGAAAATTGTCACTACATGAGAAGAAACAATCTCCCAGGCATCTTGCAAGAAAGATCTATTCTCGCCATGCTGAAAAATAAAGAGAGCTCATTTAACTTTTTTAAAAGTCATTATCTCGGAGGTCACACACCAGCTTTCTTTCAAAGGCTTGCTTGCCTCAAACAAGGTTAATCTTTGATCCATAATGGTCTCTGGGAAGTGGGTTTCAACCAGCAACTTCAGAGTCTCTCCCTCCAATTGTGGCTTAGCACGTGAGGTATCTTCCTCATAGGAATCACAGGTTGCCTGACACTATGGGGGGTTCCATCTTAACCTGTCTTTTGCAGGAGAGAGCAGTTCCTTTTACAAGCAGAGATGGAGATGTTAGTGAAAAAAATCACATAACACTCCAGGTCCTCCACATTTCTGATCTGGACTTCATCCTCCAGGTCCCAGTAAAAGGAGTCCCAAACTGGTTTTGGGGTTCCTCTAAAGACAGTCTTTCCTTTTCCCTTGAATCAAAGCAGATGTGCCTATGGTCAGATAAGGAGGTTTCCAGACTAATCCTCCAATCTTTCACATCCTCTAGAATCCCAAAGAATTCTAATGTCAAGTCTAAGACCTTCTTCTGAAAATTAAACAAATTTGGAGTGCACCCCTCACAATCTCCAGATCCATAAAGCTCAGAAAATCATGTTATTGTCCATACTACCCCAAACACTATGGTGGGCATTGGAGTCACAACCATTCAATAGATAGAGGTTTTTACTCTTGCAGTAAAGATAATTAAATTCCACAGGAGGTGGAAGTTCCTCAGAGTCATAAAGTAAATAGGTTGAGCAGATTACTGCTTGCTGCAGTAGTACACACACCTCATATCTCACTCTGTGCCACCAGGTCCCTCATTAGAAACCCTGACAGATCCCATGCATTTTGATATCTTGTCAAGATGCATGCCCTTGTTCCTCATTGGCTAAAGCACTAAGATAGAAAATACCCTTTACTTTAGTCCCATAATATGGCCTTGCTGAAACCAAAGTTCTTGTATTATGACAACCTGCTGCCTTGTTATGCTACTATATTTCACCTTTAAGGCAGCAATACTATGTTATGGTTAGCTTGAATGAAGGAAATCGTTTTGGCCTTCCATCTAACACACATAATTGCTTTCCCTTGCGAGGCCTGTTCTGCACACAGAAACCAGGCTCTGCGTCAGAGCTTTAGGGTGCAAAATTCCTAAGTTCTACTCCCCTGGGTCCCACAGTGGTTTCTGGAGGGTCCATAGAAAAATAGGCCTCACTTTCTACCATCTGCTGGGTTAGGGTATTAACTACTTGAATTAGTTCCCCCAAACTATCTGTATTATCTTTAGCATAGCGAGGCTTAGTCCACTCTTACACATCTTTGGGAATTACACATCCATGCTCTGCTGCAAGGATGGAGTTCCCTCTTTCAAGAGCCCAACTTCCACTATAGCCTCAGGACTCTTGGGATCCCCAGAAGAGATCTAGAGACTAGCTAGGAATATCTATGTTCTGCCCAAACAGAGCCTGCATATCTGCGTAAGATTAAATACTCTGGGAGGTCGTGAGGTACTACTCGACAAAGTGACCAAATTTATCAGAAAATATGTGAAGCAGCTCAATGTTTACGTCATTCTCACGTCAAAAGAGTTGCATTACACTCGCTGCAGAGTGTATTTCAAGGCAAAGTGTTATTCATTGCCAGCAAGAGTACATAATAAGAAATTGTTGATGATGATTATTGGGAAAAAATGGATAGTTGGAACAAGAAGCTAGGTAGTTGATAATATCTTTCAGAAATGATAGCGATGAATCTGCAGAGTGTATTTCAAGACAAAGTCTTATTCATTGCCAGCAAGAGTACATAATAAGAAATTGTTGATGATGATTATTGGGAAAAAATGGATAGTTGGAACAAGAAGCTGGGAGGTTGATAATTTCTTTCAGAAATGATAGCGATGAATCTTTCATTGGAGTTCAATAGACGCTGCTATTGAAATATTTTGCATTATACTTTTGCCACTTGAATAAATGACCTCATTACAAATTACTCCAAATTTACAGATTACTCACGCTCCAGTTATGTGCTACAATACATAGAAAAGCTATTACTTAATAAGAAGAATCAGAGACTAATTAAGTTCATTTTCTCTCTTTTTACTTTCACTAACACATATGTATATGGTAGGCAGAGGCAGTATAGCATTACTCAAAATATTATATACAGAAATTTCACCAGAAATACATGCTTTGACACATCAAATAATAAAAAATATGCGTGTTTTTTATTTAAATGCATTACCTTCCAAACACGTAACATGAAGATTTCAGGAATATCCTTTCACCCCCACACTCCTTTACATTGAACTTATTTGATTTTTATTTTCATTTTCTGAAAAAATGGCTAGCAATTTGACCAAATAACACACTTTAAAAATGATTATATTAAATATAAAATGTATATCCTTTAATTTCTGGCAATAGCTTATAAAGTGTTCTTTCAGAGGGAAATTTAAATAATCTTGTATAATTGGTAAATTTTAAGCAGTGGACTAAAATGTCCTGTACAAAAAGTGTAACTCAATTCAAAAAGTATCATTTATTTCAAATAATATTTTGGTGGCATGAGCTACTTTTGAGATATCCATTATTAATGACTTGAATTGCTCAATACTTAATCATTCTTTTAAATTCATGTAGACTTTCAGTTGTTTTTTTGCTATGTCATGGAAAGAAAATGTAATTTTAAGGCCAGCATATAACATTTGATTATCGAGAATCCCTTTTTACTTTCTCTATTTAATGCATGGTACATAGATAGAGAAGGTATTGCATTTCATCCAATATAATTGATACCGGAATTTCACTGAAAATATACATTTTAGGGTCCTCTATATCCAAAAAAAAAGAAATGCATTTTTAGAAAAAGGTGAGTGTGCATGCATAAACTGCCTCTATTGTGGGGGCAGCATATCTGTTTCACATTCAGGGTTTGATTCTGTTAGGATGAGTTGCTTGGATAGGTTTTTAGGGGGGTTCCTGAGAAGAATATCAAGTAACTGAGTTCATATGAGCATCATTTTACCTATTTCATTCATTGTCTAATATGATCTGCCAGATTTTGTTAAAAAAAAGAAAAGAAAAGAAAAAAAAAAGGAAAAAAAAAAAAAAAAAAGAGAGACTGAACAGCAAGACTTTATACTCAAACGAAAAGTCAACTAAATGCCATATTTGAAAATTAAGTTTAGCATCTCCCTAGCCCAAATTACACTTTACATGGAACATTTTTTTAAAATTATGATTTTCTCAAAAATTGATTAAAGTACCATATATTAAAGATATTTACATGAAAAATATGTATGTCTTGGAGTTAATCATTTGATATTTTTTGCTATGGATTTCAATTTTAAAATGCTAACAGGAATTTGTCATTTCTGTTTCTTTTGTTTTACTGCTAGCCATGAAAGAGAACCAAATTTTAATCACATAGCAACCTTATTTTAAAACAAAATTTGTAAGAATAATGTATATATACCAATAACATCTAAGCGAAAGAGGGTAGGAAAGTCATGTGAATGTAACACATAATTTTTTTTTTTTCACGTGATGGAAATTGCAGAAGGTAATATTTATTTAATTACAATAAATATTTATATAAACATGTAATGTGCATACTATCATGAGGTTATTTCTCTTAGCATGTATACATCTTTTATTAATGACATAGCAAGATGTACTCAGCTACGAGTGCTCTACTACTTACGGAATGCCGAGTTTTCAGAATTTTACCAATTGTAGTGCACTGATATCAAGCGAATGCAGTACTGGACAACGAAGGTGAATATGCCTCATTACTTTGCTCTGTTAACAACACATCCTTTACCCACTCAGGGTTTACGAACCACTAAGCAATTCCAGAAACCTTGTATCTACTTGTTACCGGCACAACTTTTTGTATCTAGCAATGAGGTTGTTGTCCATTCCTCTGCCCAAGTTATGTAGCACCACTCGAGATGTTGGTGATGATGGCTCCCACCACTTGAAGGTCCTTGCCAACATATCCTGTACCCACTCAGGGTTTACGAACCACTAAGCAATTCCAGAAACCTTGTATCTACTTGTTACCAGTACAACTTTGTTGTATCTAGCAATGAGGTTGTTGTCCATTCCTCTGCCCAAGTTATGTAGCACCACTTGAGATGTTGGTGATGATGGCTCCCACCACTTGAAGGTCATTGTCATGGTGCAGTTGTTTTCTTCCTGCCTTGCCAAGCATCAGGCTTCACTCACCTGATTGACGAAGAAGTA
This sequence comes from Hymenopus coronatus, assembly GCA_030762935.1. Classification (NCBI taxonomy): domain Eukaryota; kingdom Metazoa; phylum Arthropoda; class Insecta; order Mantodea; family Hymenopodidae; genus Hymenopus; species Hymenopus coronatus. The sequence goes on from CM060891.1 coordinate 101,724,070, forward strand.
AGCAGCTTTCTGAGACACAAAACTGGGCAGGAGGTTCAATTGTGAGAGTGGTCTCTTCCTGCATCTTTAACTTGAACTGGCTGCAGCCAAGCGATGGCTCTCTCTAGAGGAATTCTGAGACATGCCTGCCATTCTTCCTTACTCTATGGACATCAAGCAAACATGGGGTTGGCATCGTGATCATAGCAGCACACATTATTCAATTTAAGTGGCATAAAAAGAGATTGGGACCATCGAATACCAAGCAACCAAAAATATTAGCAACCAGAGGGTGCTATATTCACATGACTTTCTCTACATCTCTGCTACAAATTATTGTTAAAAAGCTTATTCTTCTATTTACTTCATGATAATCGAGAAAGAATTAGCAGAAATGGTCATATTACTTGCTTTCTTGTAAAGTAGAAGGAAAATAAGGGAGTACCATAGGCTAAAGCAATAGTCAAATGTTTTAAAAGCTGCATGGTTGCATGTGGTTGGAGTTCCTCTGTTTTTATGGCCAGAAGTTGACAAATTCCCATATAGAAAAGTGTAATTATTTTAAAACTGAAGGAATATTTCCAAAATGGTCAATTCTACGAAAAAAAAATAATGTAACATGAATTGTGTGTTTTAAAGAGCTCTACAGTTTTTGTAAAGTAAATTTTTGTCTATCTCTTACACTTTACCAGTTATGCAAAATTCATCCATAATAAAGATTTCTTCAGAGATTATACCCAGAAAATTCAATATTTTTTTTGTCATGTATGTAAATATCTTTAATCTACAGTATTTTAATAAAAGATTTTTGGAAAATCAAAATTTTCAAAAATTTTTCCATGTAAAGGGTAGTGGGTGGGGGGATATTTTTGAAAATCTTCATGTTGCATCCTTGGAAGATACTAAACTTAGGTATCAAATTTGGTATTTAATAAACTTTTCGTTTTTGAGCTGCTGCCTCCCCCCCCCTCACACACACACATACACGAAAGTAAAAAGGCTTTTTAAAACTGAATACTTGGACAGCAGTTGAATAACCGATATTGGTGAACATAAAATAATTTGATACTTTCATTAGTGGCCATCTATTGCCACATATTGGGAACCTTGACCTGTCTAGTTTAGGCCAATCCAAGTGATTCCCTTTTGGGAGGAACTCAGATGTTTGGCCCTATGTACTTCAGAAGTACCACAAATGATAACAGGTTACAGTACTTCCACTAAGGTAGCTGAAGGGTTTGGAACTACAGAGGAGTATTGTTTGTTTATACTGCAACAATAGCAGGCACATGCCAATTATGTGTTTGAGGGAGATGCTGAAAATCAAACAGGGATTAGTTTTAAAAAACTTAAATGAATTTGTTGTTTTTAAAAATATTCCTTTTTAATAATTATATTGCGCTGTCAGAGGGGATAGGTCACTGAGTTCACCCTCAAATACTGCATGTGGATTTGTGGTGGTCCTCTGGTCAGGGCTGTATAGTGCTATTTAGGACATCCAGATATTCATTCAAAATCTTCTCGGGCTTCTAGCCAGGTAAAAACTTGGCTTGACACCAACGTTTCGAAGAAGTGCATCAGTTCACCCTGAAGACGAGGAAGATGCACTTCTTCGAAACGTTGGTGTCAAGTCAAGTTTTTACCTGGCTAGAAGCCCGAGAAGATTTTGAATTAATACGTCGCCAGGAAAGCTTCAGTTCTTATTTTAAATCCAGATATTCAGTTTATGCAATGATGCATTGATATGTGTAAAATTATTTTCTTTTTTGGGCATTTTTCATTAACTTCTTAAAAAATTTGCAGTAAACAGTCATTTGTGTACCTATCGCCGCTAACGATATGTTTTATCTTCTAATGCTATTGTAGCAATATGGCTAATTTTAGAGTAAAAATACTAACCACCACCTTACCAACACTGCAAATTTGTCAGACATTTGAAGGCTTAGGCTCTATGCAAAAAGATCTATTGAGCCGATTGACTTTTCATGTTCATAATAAATCAAAGATTCATCATCAATAATGATATTCCAAACCAAATTTGAAGTGCTGTCTTTGATTTTTACAGATTTTTTGAACCAATCAATGTATTGTTTTAGAGCAAGAGTAAATTTATGTGGAATCCATTGGCAACAAAGTTTTCTCTCATCTGTTGATGTTAAATGTTTTGGATTTGACTCATACCAATGCTCAATTTTACATGAATAAATTCATAAGATACATCGATCTTTAAAATTACTTGAACAGTGACATTATTTTCATCAGTAACAGCAGCTTTTGGGTGTCCTTCACAGAAATTATCACTAAGAATAAACTAATCTCTTTTGAATTCAGTGTAATAAAGTGTTGCTTTAGATGGGGTTTCTTCACCACATTTATTTCTAAGCCAGTTTTCACATTGTTAAGAGTAATGACAATTAAAATTATAAAAAAAAATCATACAAGGGGCATTCAACAAGTTCTTAGAAAAACAAATTATTTTTGGTAATTTTTTTTTTTTATTATTTTTCAACATAATCTCCTTTTAACTTTATACTCTCCCACCATTTTTCTAACTGTTTTAAGCCTTCAAAAAGTAGGGTTTCAGAAGGTCCTCAAAATAGGTATTTGTTCAGGAGATAACCTCTTTGTTAAACATGAATCATTTTCTGCCAAGCCACTTTTAAGTTTGGAAATAAAAAAAAATCACTGGGGGCCAAATCTGGTGGTGGATGTTGTAGTAATTCAAACGTTAATTCTGCAATTTTTGCCATCAAAACTGTGCAGGTGTGCGTCCTTGCATTTTCTTGTTGGAAGAGAATCTTTTTCTTTGCCAGATGAGAGCATTTTTTCTTGATTTGTCTCTTCAACTGATGCAAAACAATGCATAGTATTCTCCATTTATATTTCCTCCTTTCTGAAAGTAATCAATGTAGATGATTCTGCATGCATCCCAAAAACCCGAGGACATCACCTAGTATGCAGATTTCTTTGGAGCTGGTTCGCTTTTAAAAATCCACTATTTTTACTGTACTTTTGTATCTGGGGTGTAGTAGTGGATCCATGTTTCATCCAGCATTATGTATCGATGCAGAAACTTGTCAGGATTATGACGAAAAATTCCCAAATCAGCTTCTAAATCTATTACATGATTACATATATTCTCCATTGAGAGCAAACATGACACCCATCTTGCCAAGACCTTTGTCAGACGTAATTTTTGTGCAAAATTGAGAACACTATACCTTGTGATTTGTCTGAGACCTCTACCATTTCATTAATCACTAAAAACCATATCCTGGATTTTATCATCAGTTTTGGAGGTAGTCACTTCTACTGGACGTTTGAAACGATGTTCATCATTTGTGGATGTACAGCCATGTTCAAATTCATTTATCCAATTTTACTGTTGCAAATGCTGGAGGATAGGTGTGCAATGAACTTCATCCAACTTGGCTTTTATCTGTTTCAGTGTTAAGCCTTTTAAAAGTATTTAATCATCGCACAAATCTTGCTTTTTTCCTTCTTTCTAAGGAAGCCCAAGATGGCTTTTTCATGTGGCAACGAAACCACATGATGGATATTGCTAAAACTTAAACTACCATGCAATAATTGACGATGGTTACTAAATACAAACTTTTTTCGATGCTACGAGTGTAATTTCTTGGATTTTCCAAGGACTTATTGAACTCCCCAAGTAGCCTGGAATTATTCTTTGGTCAAATTCATTTTTGGGCAACCACACAATCTTTTAATGGGCTATTAGAAAAAATCAAACAAACTTCACCGCAATCAACTTGCAAAACATTGAAAAGTAGCTGTTAGATATAAACAATTTTGTTTTTTGAAACATTATATTCTAAAAATGTTCAGTATCACCCTTGTAAATGTAATCAATTGCTATGAAAATGTCTTGCCTCTAATTGGTTGCAATGATGATGACTATGACACTGATGTATAATACCCACATATTCAGCTAATTTCAATCACTTTCTTAATGTGTGCAGACTTTACAAGTGGGATACAGGAGACTGGAAGTTATTAAATCTTTAAAAAGCTGGTACTATTGCCTTTGAAATTCCTCTCTTATGACATCATAACAATCAGAAGAGTAAAGATGATGTAGCATTGAAAAAAGCTATGAATAAAGTGTTAGAAAATTCAGAATATATAGCAATCAATAAGGTGATTAAGGCCTCCCCCCAAAAAAAAATTGTCTTAACAAAATCTACATTTTGTAATGTTATAAATTATTAGCCCCTTTTTATAAAAGTATGTTCCCTTTCACCAGTTAAAATACCTATTAAAACCTTAACTTAAAAATGATAACTAATTTATTTTCAGTTTTTGATCTGACAAATTTGCATATCTCTTATGATTTATCTATTATATTTGCAGAAAATTTAAAATATACTTTTATTAGTCATGTAAATGTCTTGAATAAAAAGTATTTTAATCAAAATTGTTGCAGCCATTTTTGAGAAAACTAAAAATACTAAAAAGAGTGTTCTATACCAGCAATTTTTGTGGGGAGATTTTCTTGAAAACTGTGTTGCATTCTGAAAGGTGCTAAATATACATACCAAATTTGATATTTAATTTGGTATTTTGTTCACAGTCCAATTCTTATAGTACTTTTTCAAAAATGTTTTTATAATTTAAGTTTTTCCCAGGTACCCCAAAATACAATCATCATTTTGATATGAAACTTTTGGGTGGAAGGCAAAATACTTCCTGTACCTGCTTCAGGTAGTGATAGAGATAGTAGAAATTAACTAATTATGTAAAACACAATTCTGTCTGGCATGGGTGAAATACCTGTTACGTACAAACCAATGCTGAACTTCAGAAATTAAAACAGCAATAAATAAATCCTTTTTCCCATACCAAAAATGTAGCATATTGATGAATCAACAGAAAACATCTTAGGAATTACATGATCTGTACACTGTAGTCAATTACGCTTGAGCCCATTATATTCTTTAGACCAACTATTAATACAACAGGAAAAGTTTTAAGTCATAGACATAATAGTCTTGAACTTTTATTTTGTCTACCTCTTATTTGATAAGTACTTTATCCCACCCTATAATTTCACATTTAATGTGGAAGAAATATGAGGATCACTGTGAAAATGTTGAGATACACAGAAAACTAAGCTGGACAAAATCAGTCTGATTGGTGGAGTTTTTCAAAGTATTCACCTCACACTTTATGCACTTTCTCAATCTCTCAAACCACTTTTGAAAGCAGTCTTGCCGATCATTTTCATGTAGGTGTAAAAGCTCTCTTTCATATGTTGCAATGGCTTCTTCAGGGCTTGAAAACCTCTTTTTCACCTACATGATTTTCTGAGGGGAACAAAAAGAAGTCACTTGGAACCAAATTATGACTGAGGGGGGAATGAGTCGTCAGGTTCAATACCATGGACTCTAGAAGCATTGGCTGTGTGCCTAGAGGCACTGTCATAGCGATACAGAATTCCTTGCAGGCCTGAGCTTGTCCAAAATTCATGAAGGTTCTCAAAAATTTGTGGTAAGCAACTATTTTGTACCAGTGTGCAGTAGCTGTCCTTTGTTCCACAACAAAAATAGTAACCACATAACAAGATTTAGAATTGTTGTGTGGATGCTTCATTTTTGCAGGAAGATCCAGACAGCTGATAGTTAGTCTCAGGCCAAACTGGTAAATACAAGTTTCATCCTCAGTGCAGAAACCTGGCAAAAATTGCCTATCAAATCTGACCAGCATTTCTTCACACCATTCAACATGGGTGCACTTTTGCAGTTCAATTAAATTGTGGGGAACCCAATGGGATGACACCTTTTTCATGTGAAGATAGTCATGCAATAGTTTGAAAATTGCCAGTGGTCCAATCTGCATAGTTGCCTCAATTTCCTTAAATGTCGATTGCTTTCGTAGACAATTGTTTCCAAAGCAACTATGGTTTCTTTAGTCACTGCTGTTTACTGATGACCACTCATAACCTCATCCTTTAATGAATTTCAGCCTTTTTAAACTCTTGAAACCACCAAAAGACTGTGACACTGGAAGAAGCAATGTCCCCAAAAGTCTGTTGCAAGCACTTAAGACTTTGGGTCTCATTTAAACCGATTTTAATATCATATAAAAACCATTACACAAAAGTACTATCTTTCCACCACCATTCGGGAAATCAGTTGTCACCACACTAGAAGTTTTTACCCTCACACTGTAGACTGTGAGAGTAAAAAGAGGTGCCAACTGATGCACCTTTACACTTGCAAAGAATGTGCCTATTAAATGTGCAATCTATTTTCGCATATCTCAAAACTCTCATAGTGACCCACATATAGAACAAATTATCATTGTTTTATTACTTTAACCACATTCTTATGAAAATATAGAAAAACTTTAATTTTGTTTTGCTAAGATTGTTTTCAAGAACATCAATATAATTTTTATTTTCAGAAAAAAGATGTGATTGACTTGTTTAGCCCAAGGAAGGATTCTCACTTACTTCATGAGTGTGAAATGTTAAGCTTGATATTTCCCAGTGCAGTATCATCCACTGCAATGTATGTGACAACTAGCCATCAAGTGCTACTATATGATACTCGCAAATCATGTAAACCTTTGCAACAGTGGTCTCACCTTTTAAGAACTGCACCTTTGTATGGCAGTGCTGTCCTTATAGAGGATGGTAAAGAAGCAGCATGTTTTGCCAATCAGCAGCTTTGTGAAATGAGCCTGATTCTGAACTGTTTTGGTGAAGAGCATCCGATAGTAGCACTTCCGAACATGAAAGATGCCTTGCGAGCTGCCCATAGAAACGGACTCTGGCTAGATCCTGCTTGTCAGCAACAACTGAAGCTCTCATGGACAGGAATGACGTGGTTGCCTCCTCATAAATCAAAATTAACTCTGCTAACAATAAACTCTGCAGGAGATGTGTTCAATCAAGCTCTTACATTAAAGAAAGAAAATAAAGGTAATGCAAAAACTCTTGTATTCATGTAATAAAAATATAATAAAATATAATAATATAATAAAACTCTGAGCCAAAATTTTATGATAATTTTTTATTTTGATTATTAATTAATATTAACATAACTGATTAGCTATCTTGAAACCAAGTGTATGTTTATATTTGCTTGGCAAATGAAATGTATATCTTAAATTTTCTGCAAATATCCTGTTATGTGATGCTCATTTTGAATGACTTTCTATAATTGCTAAACTGTAACAGAAAAGAAAATCTTACCACACAAGAATGTGGATCTCATCAAAGCACACAATTTATGTCAAAAGGTTTTTGTGGCATTAACCATTTCCAAGGTATTGTTTGTTATTAGCTGAAATTTCAAAGTTTTTTTCAAGGGGAGTAGTTATTCATTTTTTCTCCTCTTGCAAACCCAGGTGACTGCACCTTTTCAAAGTCCCTCTACATAACTCTAATCGTGACTCTTCCTAATTGTTTGGGGTTGTGGTGAGGTCTTGAAGAATCAGGGTCACCACTATTGCTGTAGAAAGAACCTCTTCCTTAGCCTTCAAAGTTAACTGTCAGGATCCTAAACTAATTTAAACTCTACTTTAGACATTGTGGCAGCAAGTATATCCCTTTGAACAAGGGTCAACGGTCCACAAGAATTCTATAGACTATCTTCCTATACTTTTTTATTTGGATTTTCTACATGCCATTAATCAAAAAACTATTGGGCTTTCTTATTAGTGAAATCAACAGTTATTTGTATCTTATGATCATCAATAACTAATTTAAAAGCTTCACTCACTGACTGGACTGTTTGAGATGAGGTGCTCAAATCTGGAGATACAGAAATTATATTGTGCTTGGTGCGATGTGTGGTCTTTGATGGGGCAACTAGCCATACCATACCATTCTTAACAATGATGTATTCAGAATTTAATTGTCATTTTTATCCTCTGAAGATATTTCTGCTTCTTGCAGTTTCACATTCCTGCACATCAGGAATTTACTCTTCTACTTCTACTGCATCCTCAGTCTGTGCATCTGAATCATACTAAAAGTTTATTTCAGTTTCATCTTCTTTACTACCATCACTTATAATACTCATTGCTTTTTCTAAATCTTTATGATTATTCAAAACAATACATTTTGCATTTCCATTTTGATATATGTGCACGTTACGCTAGCAACCAGTAGACTAATAACATTTTAAACTAGAACAATCAGAAAATACAAAGCAGCAAACATAAAATGCAGGGTCAAGTGCACACAAGTTTTTATATATTTTCTTATTTATAATTTATATGTAATGAAGTGTTTCAAGAAACATGACATGATGCTAAAAAGTATTAAATTTGCAACACATTACAAAAATCCAAATTTCTAACTTCATTATTAATTTTATTCTTATTCTTCCTTCAAGCATTAGACTTTATTTTCTGTCTCAATCTGCATATCTTGTTCATACATCATTTTTTGGGTCTTCTTTTCCATCAGTTTATGTTTCTTATTCTGAAGATATGGTCTCTCTCATGGCTTATCCACTTGGTTTTATACTCTTTTGTTTTATCATTCAGAATTCATATATCCAGTTCCCCTCTTATATCTTCACTTTTACTTTCTCTACATATACTATCTTTCACAAAAGCAAATATTCACCATGTGATGGGTAACCTAATTCTCGGGTGTTCTTGCATAGGTAGCATAAGAGTAAAATTCGCAATATGCTTCCCTTCCCTTTGTGTTCAAGTGGACATGGCAGCCATATGCTCACCTCACAGTTTTGGAAACCAATATTTCAGTAATCATTGTAAACTAACAAGAAATTATTGCAAATTCAACTTAAATATATACTTGCAGAACATGTGTTGTTATTGTGTTTAGATTAAGTAGTTGTCCTGAAGTAAAATGCTGCTGGTATTGGGTGCTTTGCTTACAAAGATAAGCTTAATCAGCAACAATTGTGCCTGCGACTAGAATAGCCAATGTGGCTAAAGCATGCTTCTGCTGAATAATAAAGAAGTCGGGATTGGATCAAACCCTGTGTAATGTGCCTTAACTTTTTTTATTTACATTTATTTTTTGGAAAAACTTCACTTTTGTGACTTGTGTGAAATATAAATTTGACAGATTAATGGAACCTCTATCTGATAAAACTCCACCCATAGAGCAGCAAATTACATGGTTAGTTTTATTTTGCATAGCATTATTAATATTTGTGCCATCTTTCGAACGCTGCAATAGGATTGAAATTATACAACTAAATGATTTATAAAATATAAATTACAAATGTTGCAAATAAAACCAGGAAATACGCCTACCCCAACTGAAACAGTCCTCCCAAAATCAGCCTTTAAACACCCACATTCAAATGTGTCTGTGTATAATTCTCAAATACTATCACCAGGTTAAAGAATTTATTTCGGCCATGCATTGTTTATGCTTATATTGGCTTACTATGGATATAAGGGAGCATCTGTATCTCCTTCACGATAGAATTCTCGCTAGATAGGAAAGAAATTAAAATGTTACAAGCTATAACTTCTCTAGAAATGTTAATTGAACTCAGCATGATTACATTCCTTTAAAATTAATTATGCAGTAATGTGATACAAATATGGAGACATGGTAACTTTGTATAGTGCTGAAAATAAACTAGATGTCAACTCTGCTAGGTGTAAAAGTTGCTTCACGTTCAAGCAATCCACAACCTATTGTGCTCTGTTCAATATTAATTAATTAATCTATTCATTACATTTGCTACTTCTTAGAATGCATTTTGAGACCATTAAAGTAATTTTTACGTTCTCTAGCCCCATATGTACAATGTATATAGGGATAGAGAAGGTATTGTAATGCACCCAAAAATTTAATACCGAGATTTCACCGTGGTTAGACCGCTCGCCTCTCACTAAGGCAGCCTGGGTTCAATCCCAAGCAACTGCATGTAGGATTTGTGGTAGACAAAGTGATGCAGATGCAGGTTTTCTCAGGGTTCTCCGATTTCTCCCCCATCGCATTCCACCGGTGCTCCATCTTCGTTCCATGCATCATCAAGTCATTGAAGTAAAAGTGGGCATTACACGTTATAAAAAATAAAACTTCTCCCTTATTGAGCAGAAGCACAATTTAACCATGTTGTCTATTCTAAGCGCAGGCACAATTGTTGCTGATTAAAGCACCCAATGCTAGGAGCACTTTACTTTAGGTCCACTACTTAATCGAAACATAATAACAGCACTTGTTCTGCAAGTATATTGAAATTGAATTTGCAATAATTTCTTGTTAGCTTACAGTGATTGCTAAAATATTGGTTTACAAAATTGTGAGGTGAATGGATGGCTGCCATGCCCACTTGAACATAAAGGAAGGGAAGCTTAAGGTAGATTTTTTTTCTCATACCACTTATGCAAGAACATTGAGAATTAGGTGACCCATATGCGGAGGATATTTACTTTTGTGAAAGATAGTATACATAGTGTATAGAGAAGGTATTGTGTTCCACCCAAAAATTTGATTAGTGAGATTTTACCAGAAATACATGTTTTGCATGTTTAGAAAAATATTTGTATGAGTGTGTGTTTTCGAGAAAATCCCTCCCGTCCCCAACTACCGTTTATATGGAATACTTTTCAAAAATTTTGATTTTCTCAAAAATGGCTCTAATGATTTTGATTAGAATATCATATATTAAAGATATTTACACGATAAATAAAATTTTTATCTTGAATTTTCTGGGAATAGCCTCTGAAGACCTCTTAATTGGATGAATTTTGCATAATTTTGCATAACTGGTAAACCATAAGAGCTAGACAAAAACTTACTGCACAAAAAATATAGAGCTCCTTAAGATACACAATTTTATGTTATATGCACTTTTTTCATGCAGCTGAATGTTTTTGAGAAATTCCTTGTTATTGTTTTCAGTTTTAAAATACTTCAATACATTTTACTTTCTCTATATGTACTATGTACATTTGTACCCAAAAATTTGATACCGAGATTTCACCGGAAACACATGTTTTGAGACCACCTGAATCCAAAAAAAGCATTTTTAGAAAAATGTCCATGTGTGTGTGTCTGTGTGTCTGTGGGCAGCATAGCTCAAAAACGAAAAGACCGTTAAATGCCAAACTTGGTATTTAAGTTCAGCATCTTCCAAGGATGTGACACAAAGATTTTCAAGAAAATCCCCCCACCCCAACTACCCTTCACATGGAAAAATTTTCGAAAATTTTGATTTTCTAAAAAATGGTTCTAACAATTTTGATAAAAATATCATATATTAAAGATATACACTTGACAAATAATATGTACATCTTGAATTTTCTAGGAATAGCCTCTGAAGACTACTTTATTCTGTATGAATTTTACGGAATATTGTGTAACTGGTGAACCGTAAGAGATAGACAAAAACTTACTACACAAAAATGTAGAGCACATTAAACCACACAATTTATGTTATATACATTTTTTCGTGGAGTTGATCGTTTTTTAGATATTCCTTGTTTTTTGTTTCAGCCTTAAAAAACTTATACTTTTCTCATAAAGGAATTTGTCAACTCCTGACCATACAAACAAAGGAACTTGAGTCACATAGCAGCCATCTTTTGCTATTACTTTAACCTATTTTACTCCCTTATTTTGCTTCTACTTACAGGGAAGCAAGTAATAAGACTATTTCTGCTAATTTTTTCTAACTTAGCATGAAGTAAATAGAAGCATAAACTTTTTAACAAAAATTTGTTGCAGAGATATAGAGAAAGTCATGTGAATGGATTACATCAGATTTTTCATATGGAAATTAGTTAACTCCTGGCCATACAAAAGAATTTCAGTCACATAGCAACCAGCTTTTAAAAGGTTTGACTATTGCCTTAGCCCATGGTACTCCCTTATTTCCCTTATATTTACAATGAAGCAAGTAATAAAACCATTTCTGTTTATCTCAATTAGCATGAAGTAGATAAAAGAATAAGCTAGAAATCATGTGAATAGAACAGAGCAGATTTTTTTGATCTATTTTCCTACAATGAGCAATTGCTTTATTTTTCTCTATCATGTGCAAGTTTCACTCCCATACAGTAGTTTAGGCATTACTTTATAGAATTTTAATATGAAAATAATAGCATAGCAGTAGAAGGGTTAATTACTTGTACAATTGTATTGAATTACACCCCAAAAATTTGATATCAAGATTTTATTGGAAAACACTTTTCAGGTTCCCTGAATTACAAGAAAAAAAAAAAAAAATAGAATTACGTATTGCTCTAATATAATATTGTTGCTTGTAAGCAAAGTATGTTTACTGCATTGACTTACTTTGTTAGGTATACCTATTATGCACTATTTGGTGAATGTTTGCCTAATTGTTTTCGTACAAGCTCATCATATTCTAATGTATTTCTTACTTTCTCATATGTTCATTTGGCTCCTTTGTTGTTGTATATTTTAGCCATGTGTCATTGTTACCATCTCATGTCCATTTCCCATGCACACTTGGTTGCCTACTGAGGCACAGTGTTGAGTAAATTATTATTTTGATGGGATGATTGTGACTGTGTTGCTGGGATGCTCTTCTTGCTATTGGATAATATACTCATCTCTAGATTGTCTCAGTCGCACGAATGTGAGGAGAACTGCCTCATCAACTGTTGTTTCCCACGCACTTGGGTATAGTTTTCACTGATTCTCGCTATAGCAAATTGATGTGTGATATGTAGGTTTGGGGGACTGCATATTATGAGTGTGCATGTGTGTGTGTTTTGTTTTTTATTATTTTCTATTTATTTATTGTGTCATAGCTAAGTCGGTAGTTAGAGCATTCTGAGTCTGAAACTAAGCATTAGCATCACGAGTGACTGTTGCGGTCAAACTAGCCAAGCTGCAGAGTTTAGCATCTGTGTGTCACAGGGGTCTTTAGAAGTATTCCAATGACTTCATTGGTGATTTTCTAGCATTACCAGCTATGGACATAATTTTGCAGGCAAGAGGCTACTCTTATGGCCTTCATCTTAGGCAAATGGGAAATTGGACATACCTCAATCTTTAGCTTCCTAAATAAAGCAGAATTATTTACAAGGTTGGATGTCGCACAGACTCTGTACTTTTTCACCTATTATATAGTGTAGCTCTCGGTTCTTGAAAATACTGGACTAAAGGGAATAATTCAGGCTGCACCAGAGACTATCTTACGAGGTTTACAGGTAGATCTTGTATGGAATAAAGTCTGGAGCTGCAATTTATCGCAAATCTCCAAAGACGAACTTACTAGGGTAAGCAGATTTGCATCTTCACAGAGGATGTGTGTCCCAAAGTACTTACCTCATACCAAGTGACATCAAAATTGTTTTGGGATTGTGTTCAACTCTTGTATGTCTTTGGCACCAGGAGTAGCTGTGGGCTACAGTGCAAACCAGGTCATCAGGGGTTTGAAGGAAATGAGAAAGCAGATTGTTTAGCGATAAACCTAGATGGGAGTATGTTCTGTGCGTGTACCTTTTGTTGGGCACTAGTTTTTCAGGGAAACAAGGGCCAACTCACCTGTCTGTCTGTCTGTCTGTCTGTCTGTCTGTCTGTCTGTCTGTCTGTCTATCTGTCTGTCTGTAGTATTTCTTTCTTTGAATCCCTCAACCATTATGATGAATACATTGTCTAATTTTCTGCAAATTAACTAAATTATTAAGTGTAATACTGCATGTTTGCAAACTCTGGGATCTATAGATAGAAGATGTTAGCATTGAAGCTACTAGATATCAAGGTACTTAATGCCTCAATGTTGTCACTCTGCTCTTCTTCCAAAATTGTGCAAAACCTACCAAATAAAGACTAAGGATCCAAGAACCCAAGAAAAGGTAACGGGTATAGTATGAATGCTGTCAAAAGCACAGTTACAGCCTGGATAAAAGAGATCACCTAACTATGCCAGAAACTAGTTAGGGTCCTATCAAGGGCTCTATTGGGACTATATACAAGTAGGCTTAAAGCGGTGATTGCATTTTACCATTTTAGGAAACATCTACATATAATGGAAATATTCCATAGAGACCCCACTTATCGTCTTTGTAAACAAGCTGAAGAAACAGCCTCACATGTTTTGTTTCATTGCCTGTCTCTAGAAAGAATATGAGAAAATTTACGACAAAATCTTGGTATTGGAATTTGATGCTAGGGCAATTTCAATGGAATCACACAATAAGACTTTCAGGTTTATGTGTGTAGGAGCTCCTTCAGGATCTCCCCCTCCCATTTAACTTAATATAATCTACCTTCATAAGAGTACAGGGATTTGATTGGAGAATGGCTATTGTAGTGATAGTGTATTGATTTCATTCCTTTGTCATAATTGGAATTAATGAATTGCAAATAATTTTGGTATCTGACTGTGAGCAATGTTGTTTATCAATTATATTTCTAATAGCCACTGCATGCAATATCCCAGTTGTTTTCAATTTCTGGTCTGCCCCTCTGGTGTCTTCCTGCCAGAGCAGAAACTCTTTGGAGAGCAAACACATCTTTAACTTTAGTCAGATTCTTTTACAGCTTAGTAAACAGAATATTTATATTCATAAAGGCTTCTTTGACTTGGTTATTCATCTGCATTTATTCTTTGCCATATTTTCTTATTAAAGTGGTTATTCATCTGCATAAGCTTTATTCACATTTGCTAACTATTTATGTTCTATCCTGGCCATTTTGATTTTTGTACAGGGCGGAAGTGAAATAATCCAGAAGACTGAAGTAGGTGAGAGAATAGATGTAAATGAACCAAAACCTATAATAGTTTTTTTTTTGTAATTCACTGCACAGTTAACTATATTATCATGGTTAAAAGCAGGAATATTTGGCAACTTGGTGATTGAATAGTCTGCTTATACTGGTGGCACCTTGAATTATTCTAACCCTCTATAAAAACCATATAAGCATCGTTAGCCATGTATCAAATTCAGATATTTTTTCGCTGGCACATGAGACACCGTAAAATTCTGGGAAAAAGTGAGGTTATTGTTCACTGTATGTAAACATTACCCAATTCTATATTTCCGCATTCTTAGTACCACTCTTTTCAACAGTGATCTGCCTAACACCATTCAAAATACTGGCATGAAAACCAGCAATTTGCAGATGATTTAGTTATGTGGCACTCCCACAAAACACAAAATATTAAACAATTACAAATAACAGCTCAATCATCTTTAGAAATTTTGAAAAAATGGTGCCTAACAAATCTCATGACAGTAAATACAGAGAAAACTAAGTATCAATTATTCTCAATAGCTATAAAACAATTTGAATTAGACTTAGAATATGATGATACTATTTTAGAAAGAAGAGATAAAGAAAAATGTGTTGGAAAACATGGAAAACCTGGAAAAACTATGTTGATTATGTATGTGAAAAGGCTACAAAAAGATTAGCAGGCTGTAAATGGGGCAGTACTTACATCAAGCTGGTAATAAAATACTGCAGAGAAGTACTAATAACATCATCAGGAAAACTAGAACGCGCACAAAATCAAGCATTTAGTTTGATAACTGGGGCAATTAAGACAACCCCAATAGAAGTACTGCTACTTCTAATAAACCACTAAATTTAGAATTTGAAGCTCAAGCTATTTTACAGTATGAAAAAATGACAAGATTTCCCAATTTCAATAAATGGGATGATAATTCAAATGTATATAATTTAAAAACAATCAGGATTCTTACAAGAAGTCAATAAATTAGAAAAAAAAAAGTTAGAAATTCCAACTCAAAGAGAAAATCTCATTGCTTGCACCAACCCTACTAGATTATTACAATTGAACACCAGTTAAATCTAAAATATGAACTAAAAAAAAAAATGTTAGTCCTGTTACAGCTAAAGCCTTTAATGCAAAAATATAGTTATACTTTCAGACTCACAGGTTACTATATAAGCAATAGTAAGACTCCCTAAAATGGGAAAAATTAAAGAAATCCAAAACATGATTCATCAAATTAATAAACTGGAGAAAAAAGTTGTATTACAATGAATTCCATCGCATTGTAGAGTAGATGATAATGAAAAAATAGATTTTTTGGCAAAGAAAGGCAAAAAACTATGATAAAATTTCCTTATGAGTCAATCAAACAAATTGTAAAAAGAAAAATAGATACAAATTATATAAATTAAATAACACAAGAAAATAAAAATTCAAAGTGGTTACAAATTATACAAAATTCTAATTTAATTCCAAAATTATTAAAAGCTGTTGCCAACTTTCGTCTCATAACAGGACATAATTGTCTGAATAACCATCTATTTCAACCTCATCAAACTGCCTGCTATGTACCAAAGAAGAAATTATGAATATGGAACATCTAGAATCATGCCAAGCTTTGGAGATGTAGCTTAACATGGTTGCCAAATCCTGGGAAGCTAGAAGGGGAATGACTTCATTGTCAATTGGTGTGGTGTGAATTAATCTCTCTCTCTCTCTCTCTCTCTCTCTCTCTCTCTCTCTCTCTCTCTCTCTCTCTCTCTCTCTCTCTCTCTCTCTCTCTCTCTCATAATTTTTTATTGGATATGTTTAATTATTATGCAATGCCATAATATTTATGTAACAATGCAATGCTTTATTTGAAATGAAAAGTTTTGGACTCTTATGTGAAACATCTTTTATGTTATTAACACTATTATTCTACATTGAATTAAATGGTATGGTAATAATGATTGCTGAGCCTTTAGGAAAGCATAATGTGAATGTACCTCCTGCAATATGCTTAAAGGAAATTTATGTGCAATTATTTTAGTTTTGGCCAACTGCGAAGTGTATACTGCTATTTCATCTTCAATATAAGTTTTAAAATGGGACTGCCATGCTTCATGCCAGCAGATACCCTAATTTCAGACTAAAATAAAGGAATCTGCATAACATGATGCAGAAGTTTTTAGAAGGGTTTGGTCAATGATTACTCCAATATCATTTAACAATAACGTTATGAGTGCAGAAAAACTAGAGTTAGTGAAATTTGTAATATTACTGTTGCTGATAAGATTTGTGAGTATGTTGTGACAGATATTTAACAAAAATTATTACTGTTCTGTGTGCCTAATGAACTCCTCATTCACAGACTACCATTAATTACTTGGTAGCTTTAGAAATAAAAAATGCCCATAACCTTAATCAGCAGATTTATTAGCATTTACAACTATGTAAAAAATTGGGATGAATTTAAAATATCTTCATTTTAATCCAGGGTGTAAATTTGAAATAAGAGTTTAGAAGAAATGTTCCAATGTCCAACATTTGCTTATAAACAGGCTTCACACCTTACCAGTTCTGATGCACCCTGCTAAAGACCTCAGATTATTTCTGAGAAAATGTGCTGATGCAGCTTGACCACAGCTTCTGTTTCACCCCCTGTATACTTTGTTTCCATGTCCCCCCAAAAACAACAATCTAGGGGATTCAAGTCTGGTGATCTGACCGGCAAGCCACAGGTCCAGATCAGCTGATCCTACGGTTTGGGAAAGTCTTCGTTAAGTGGCGACGGACTGCAAGAGTGATGTGGGGTGGTGCACTATCATCTTCCTCCTTATCTTCAAAAACTGCCAATACCCTATACCAGTCAAGGACAGTGGAAAGATGAAAGGTCTAATAAGGAAACAGACCTCATCCATCACCAACAAAATTGTTACAAAATTTGGATTTTGTGCAAGCTGATGAAGTAGCCACTCTAACACATGAATGAAAGTGATGAACGTTGTACTTGCTGATGTGATATGGATGCAAAGTTCTAAGTAGTCGCTGTGCAAGAGATATTGCAACTGTTCTGGTCAGAATTTTTGTAAACCAAATTTAACATTTAACATTTCCTTTTCCAGGTTGTTGTTGCCCATATGACAACTCAGAAGTGGCAAACGGCAAAAAATGTGTCTGTATGGCATGCTCCTGTTAGGAAATCTTTCAGCTTAGAGCTGATGAGCAGGTTGAGAATTGTACTGCATTTTTCCACAAATTAAGATCATGTCCTGATATTTGAATGTTGAAAATCATGGCATTGTGTGTGTTGTTCTGTAATAAAATTTTCTGTCCCCTTTTTTTATCCATGCTTTACCTGCTCTGATCTTAACTTGACAAAAAAAAACAGAAAAAAAATTGGATGTAATTAAGTGGAACTTTCCCCACACTTTACACCAATATGGGAAGAAAGTAAACACAGCTAAAGCAAAGTTACCAGAACTAAGGAGGCAAAAAATATTGGACTTTTTAAATTTAATTTACATACAAACGATTCGTTCTATTGAAATATGCCAAAGGAAAAAGTTAATATCTATTCAATTTTCTATGAATATAATCATAAATTAAGAACCTTTAGTCAAGAGTAATCCAGGAAGATAGGGATAAATATTTTGAATAAAAGTATTTTTTTCTAGAGAACTATAATCTTTTCTAGCTTTTTGTTACTCACAGTAAGATGAATTCACTCTTAAAGTCTGCAGGATTATTTTACTTCCACCATGTATGTAACATGTGAAGCTGACGTGATGTTGTTTGTTGCACTTTGTTCCTGTGAATGATCTCTGCTGCCCAGTGCAACATTGTGTTGGCACCATTCATCTTGGAAATTAAAACCCATTTCTCGTAACTGCCCTTAAGCATTGTTGCAATTACAAATGATCAGTAGAAATCATGATATCTTATTTCTCAGTCAAATATGTGAAGGACTTATTAAAAAATAAGTAAATACTCTCGAAAGGTGAAAAATAAGTTTCGCTATACTTGTGAAAACACTTTATAGTTTAAACACTCGTATCACTCTGCAATATGCGAGGGTCGACTAAGAAGTCATGGCAACTATTTTTTATTTCCCAAACAGACGCTGATATAGAATATTTAGTATGCAGATCTGAAAGTATGTTACATGAACCTCCAAATGTTGGCACCAGATGGGGTATGCATACACTGGCTTGGGCATGCCCAGCTACTTTACATCAGTCGTTTGCTGATAGCGATGCATAATGGAGGTAACCAAAGCTGAGCAACGTTCATACATAAAGATAGCTGTTCTCCACAGCTGCTCTGCATGCAAATGCCACAATGAGCTGCAGCAAGTACTGGGTAATCAGGCTTTACTGTATCGTACGGTGGCAAGGTGGGTAGGGGCCTTTAAAGCAGGAAGAGAGTCAATTGCTGACTTGCCTTGCAGTGGACGTTCTGTGTCAGCCCACAAGGCTGTGTAGGTGGCTATTATCGACCAGTGCCTCAAAGACGACAGGCGCTGGACTGTGTTGAAATTAGCCCAGCATACAGGTATTCCTGCTTAACTCTACGGCTGGACTTAAATGTGCAGAAGATTGCTGCAAAGTAACTGAGGTTGAGAAGTGGATGTGATATGAGATGTGTCGCATCAATCTGGAAGGAAACTGTATGCTGAAAAACATCATTGCAATTGACGAAACTTGGGCAAGAGCACATGAACCCGAATTGAAATGACAATCCAATGAATGGCATCATCCTGATTCACCATGGAGACATAAGGTACCATGAAATCTATCACCCACAAGGCTGATGATCATATTGGCTTATGACATTCAAGGTGTATTAGTGTCTCATTCAGTTCCTCAGGACTGAACTGTAAATTCACTGTAATACCTGAGATTTCCGCGGTATCATCTTGTCGTGCAGTATGAGAGAGATGTCCGGAACTGTTGGACAACACTGTAATCCTACATGACAATGCTAAATCTCACACAGCAGAGATGGTAACACATTGTGTATGGCATTGGGGAAGTGTTGCCACATCCTCTGTACTTGCTCGATTTTAGTCCTTGTGACTTTGATCTCGTACCTAAACCGAAGAAGCCAACGCGTGGGAAACACTTTGCCAACACACACAATATTAAAATTGCTGTTCAGCATGGGATTGCGCATATTAATGAGAATCATGCAGCTGATGATATTGTCCGTCTTCCCCAGAAACTCAGACCTACACGACCACAATACAAGAGCCTGCGGTAATTTACATCTCAACACACATAGGCTCACCAGGTATCTTAAGTCTATATCACATCAGGGTATAAATTTATACAACCATCTTCCAAACAGTGTTAAAGAGCTTAATCACAAAAAATTTAGAACAGCTGTTAAGAACTATCTCAAAAGTCATTTACCACTCACTATTAATGAATATTTCAATCAGAAACTCTAACTTGTTCCACAGAATGCAAATTAAATAACTATAAATCATTATTATTTATCATCTTTGCAACCATATTTCTCTTGTGCAGATACTGCCGCTTTTTCTTTGTCATTACAGTTCCCATTCTGCAGCAGTAGGAAGGAGCCTGGCGCTGGCAGAAAACTATTTTGCATTATTCTTTTTAATTTTGAATTACTCTTTTTACAATTTCTGTATATATTTAAACTCAAATGTACAAAATTTCATTATATTTTGACGATGCCATAGAATATGTATTTCTTCAGGCTGATAATAAATCTATCTATCTATCTATCTATCTATCTATCTATCTATCTATCTATCTATCTATCTATCTATCTATCTATCTATCTATCTATCTATCGCTGGCAACGAAATGTGGACTACGTTGAAGGATACTAAACAGCTGAACAGTCATAAGACCTAGGAGTTCTGTATCACAGTTAAACTTGCATTGTAAAATTTAAAGGTGTGCATTATCAGAGGTTATTTATGCGAGATATCTTCTTAACATTCAAATACAAATATATATGCAAATACAAAAAATGCAATGCATGTTGGATTTACAATACACCAGCCACTTGAGCTACTATGGTTCTACAGCTTAGGTGCAATCTTTGTTGGAATGTTGTAGGTTGTCACATCAAGCAGTTTTTCTGGTAATCTATTGTATTTTATACTTTAGATATTGTATTATTTCTCAAAGTCTCCTTTTATTTGCCTTTCATTCAGAGATGAAAAGGTAGAATGCACTTTCCTTTCTAGTACATAGTTCTTAAATAGTTTTATGCAGGTACTTGTTTTACAATGGAGATGGTTGTTCATTTTGTATTTCATTTGAAGTTCATTGATACAATGATATTGTTTTGTAAATTGTCAACAATGCCTACACCAAAAGAAAAATGAATCATGTCTGAAATGCCAATTTGTTTTAAGTCCCTCGTGGCACAGCACCTTATTGAAAAATAATTGAGAAAGGTTGCTACACAAAATTATTAGGAATCAAAAAGCTGTACTTATAAATGGAATATTAAAGTCGCAAAATGTGATTATAAATTAGCAATCTAAATAATAACCAATTGAAGTTAAACTCTACAAATGGCACTAAGAGTTCAAAAGAAAAGAAAAAGGACTAGCTGTAAAAATGGATGATTCAACAACAAATGCAAGATGTTTACAAAGATTAGCTGGTTTCATAATTATTGACTGTTATATCTAAATAAGCATATGCAAAGCAATTTAGGGAGAAATTTTACATAACCTGTAACATCTGATTTTATGAAGATAAATTTATTACAATGTATATAGTTTGCATGTTATCTAACTCATGCAAGTATAACTCCAATGAAATAAATTGTTGGCTTTCTATTAAATATTTTTTAAAATTACTGTAATTGCTGACAATGTATCATGTATTATATGTAGATGAAATATTTAAACTTGCTAACATTGGCATAGAATTATTGCTTACATATTCTTAAAAATCATAGTGCATGTTTATAAAACAGTCATTAAAAATTCCATAAAATAATTGTAATATACAATGTATATATGTAATGAAGTGCGGAATCTACAGCCTGTAAGTAAACATAGTATATTAAACACCATACAAAAATATATGTATATGTATTTTGTTTGTAGAAATTTGGGACTTTGGGCTACAAAAACTTTTTATTGCATTGACTAAAAGCTTAGAACCCTCAGAGTATTCAAGAGAGAAAGAAAATCTGAGTATAATGCTGAAGAATGCTAATTAAGTATTTTTAATTTGGTTCTTTTATAGGCAGTCTAAATGAAGAGCACCATGTTTCATTTTCAGAAGATATTGTCATTAATAATTATTCAGCAAGAGACCTGAAATGCTTAAAAAAATGGGAAAAGCATTTCATTAAGAGAAAAATGCATTTCATGCTGAAAGCAACCAGAAGAACTAAAATGAAACATGTCTTTAAAAGTAAGTAACATTTCTAATTACAAGTGCTAGTGTGTTTATTAATTTGCTCATCACTGCAATTATTGTGTTTTCATTTAATATGATCAATAAATTCAACTGCTAAACAAGACCATTCTTTCTAGTGAAGAAGGTGCCGTGATGCAAAAATTTGCCACATTAGCATTGTTTTAAAGTTTATTCTTTGCTACAACATTTATTTTCAATATGTTTGGTGCTCCCACTACCAGCTTTGTAAAAATGTAAATAACATTAAAACAGTGACCAAGAAGCCACAGTAACTTAATTTATACCCAATACTAATGTAAATAACATTAAAACAGTGACCAAGAAGCCACAGTAACTTATCTTATACCCAATACTAAGTGCTGAAAGTTCAATCCTCTGCCAAGGTCACTTGAAACAGACCAATGGTTTTAAGAATGCTTAAAAGCAAGTGTTTCATGTCAGTAGATTTACTGGTATGTTAAAGAGCTGCAGGAAGAAATTTCTGCATTCCCTGGTACTGATGTAGTCCTGACAGCTGATAGTGTTGTCAATAGACAAACTATTTACTTTTATTTTGTGCTTATAAATCTGCTTTATTCTTTTCTCTCTTCAGTTACTCCTCTGAAACCTCAAACAATAAATGTTGCTCACTAATGCATGTATCATAAGCTTGCCTAACTTGGGGTTAATGATACTATTTTCTAATGAATTTTCTGTGGCATCTGGTTGTTAGACATATATGCAAATATATGCAGTAAAAATATGTGTTCTAAAGATAGAAAGACAAACCACAGTCATTCAGCTTGTCATGCTGATATTCTTTCCAAACGAAGTTCCATGGCTCTTGACTGTAAACCAAAATCCTCATGTCTGAGTGCTATATTGTCCAGGAAGCCTACAAGGCAATTTCAATTGCATGAGTATTATAAATGAAAGTAACATTCTAAAGTGTTACCCAATGAGCAGAATATCCATATGGTATATTTTTTCTTTTATTTTCTTGCAAAACAAATTTAAGCGGAAAAGTATCAGATATGTATTTCGCACACTATGTAATCTTCCATGAATTCTGTCGCCCTCCTTGGTGTAATGGTTACCATGTTAACTTCATATATCCAAGGTCATCCTTTTCAATGATTATTGCATATTTTAATAAAAAACTGGTGATGATGCATATTACAATATTTTAGAAATCTAAAAGGGCAGAAAAATAAATGGCATGTTATTTATGGACGCTCTTTAATTGCTGTGGTTCTCATTGTCCCATTCTCTACTGGGAACGGCAGACCACTTAATTTTGCTCAGAGGCCTCTCTATCAGGCTTGAGGTTCTTTTACATGCCGTAAATCTACGACACGGGACCAAGGCTTTACTTTCCTTCCAAAGGAAGCAATGCTAAGGATTTTTACACCCGAAAAAATCCATTGTCCTCCACCGGGTTTGAACCAGCAACCTTGGATATATGAAGTTAGCATGGTAACCATTACAACGGGTGGCGACTCTAATTGGGCGGGCACAGGCTTGTTCTTGTTTTGATGTTTTATAGTGACAGCGACATAACTGTGCAGTCATATGCCACCCACGCTCCAGCTTAATCCCCTCCCCTGTCATAGTTTGCGGGTCAGTAACAAAGAATGCATGTTGTTTGTCACATGTCCATTGTTTCAGTTTAGTTTTCTATTTATTTGTTCAAAGTTCAATGCATAGTGTGTAACGTACGGTGCACCATGCCACCCAAAAAAAGAAATGCCATTTCGTGGATAGCACCATTCTGGAATATTAGTCATGATAGAAGTAAATTAATGAAGAAAAACGTTTAGTGCACAAAAAAGTTTCAAATAGACCAGCATGTTAAGACAAGTTTTCATGTCAAAGGAATGTAAAAAAAGGCCCACGACAACTTTTAACAGTAGCAGTGATTTAAAGAAAAATGCTTCCACATGGATCTATGTGAAGCATTCATTGCAAGTAATATTCTTCTTTGTAAACTTACAAACCCTATTTTTAAAGGTTTTCTGCACAAATATTTCTTAAAACATCATATACCAGATGAATCAGCATTACATAAGAATTATATGACAATTTATCTACATGTTCTGGAAGAAATACGCAATGAACAAGGGTAACATCACTTGGATTTCAGCTTGGAAACTACTGAAAATTGTGGCCGTTAAATTGGTAATTTAATTATTGGTGCATTAAAACAAGAGCCTCCTCCTTCCTATGCAAAAAATTACAAAATGTAAATCATTCTACAACCACTAAATTTGCAAATGAGAGCATTAAAAAGATATTTCCAGAATCTTCTGCATATGAAAGGATGTCTGTGTTTATCTGAGATGCTGATCTGTACATGATCAAAGCTAGGAAAGCCATCCAAGTATTTTACACAAATATGATTCACGTGACATGATTTGCTCACGGAATACATCACATTGCTGAAGAAGTATGATCCATGTTTGAGAATTTACACAAACTGATTTCATCAACAAAGAAAGTGTTTCTTATGGCACCTGCCTGCATCAAGGTTTACAGAGAAAAACTACAAAATATGCCTTTACCTCCCGAAACAGTGGTAACTCTTTGGAGTACCTGGGTTGAAGCTGTGTCGCTTTTCAATGAACATTTGGAGGCCATCAAAGGCGTAGTAAACAACTTTGATAGTGCAGAGGCTTTGGCAGTTTGTCAGTGCTAGGATTCTGGTATTCAGAAAAACATTACTGTGATTAGCACTCATTTTCCCATACACCTGCGAGTATTAAAAAGCTCTAAACTCTAGGTTTGGCATTGACTGAATCTATTCAGGTAATGAAAAAATCTGGCTTGTGAACTCCTTGTCAGAGGTATTTCAGAGGAAACTTAAAGAAAAGTTTGCAAACATAATGAACAACAACCCAGGCTTTGAACCTTCGTGTCAAATTGATAGTTTTATTAATGAGAAGGGTGAACTTTTACCAGATACAATAAGTGCCAATATAGCACCCAAATTCAATTGAGTTGAGGGATTCTTTTCTGCTTATAAAAATGTTTTGAGCGATCGACAACACAATTATACTACTGAACATTTGGAAGAGTACCTGATCGTTTCCGTTTACCATAGTAGCAAAATGTAAATGCATTTATAAACAATGTCTTTTTCTGATAAAGTAAATAATAAAAATTGCCAATTGTATATTGTTTTTGAAATTTGAGCTTTTTATGTTGCATATAATCTGGGTTCTAGTTATAACATACTGGTGGGTGAATCAGTATAGCACTTGTCATTGAATCCTACAATACTAAGATTGTACCGCTCTCTGAATTTCCATTAAATTTTTTGTTTTTCTCAAAGAGGTACACAATTTGACTTCCACACAAATCAGGTTCAAATGTACTGGATAATATTTTTATTCCGTCTGTGAGAATGTGTTCTCTATTGTGAAAGTGTGGGCTGAGGTAATGAGCAGAGGGCACAAAATGTCTTCCAGGAGCTTGTAGTTTCTCATCCATTATTGTAGGTCTCTGCCCTGAAGATTGAGGGCAGCTATACGGGCTGAGGGTTCATACACCCGATATTAATTATGTTTATTACTTGTGTTTTAGTTTTACAAGATAACATTTTATTTATACATATTTTTTTAGGTATTTAACACAAGTGTTAGTAGAGTTTTGTTTTTGTTAACATTGTTAATCCCATAACTTCAAATGTCAAAGTTATATTAGTGCAATATTATGCTGTGCATGTCCAGTCATAAAATTAATAAACCTAAAAAAAGACAAGCAGTGTGAGGAAGCTAGAAAGTTACTAGTGGAACAAAACCTTCTTAAGCTTTAAGCTGCTGGCCACCATAATGCTTTGAGTATTCACCATTGCGCTGTCAGTCACAGCTTTTAGGAAGATACCTGAAGCTCTTCGATCAACACATGTGTACAGAACAAATCAATGTGAGGTACACTGTAATTTAGAGACCCCTTCAAGAGGAGTGTTTAATGCAATTGTTATTGAAACCTCCTCCGTTGCATCTAGATGCTTATCATACATTACATTTATTTCATTTGTCAGTATGAATAAATCATATTGAGTAATGCAGCAAAATATAAATGACTCATTACAAAACTGAAACCAAGTTACCTATGGAGGCTTGAACCTAGCCAATGCCACACGCTAACCATTACGCTAAATAATGCTCTCCGAAATTTCAGTGTCGAGATGACAGCCTATAGTGCTTTGATCAGTGTCATGCTAATCCTTAACACATTTTATGCTGTAGTAAACAATTTAAAATGCATAGCACATGCCTCCCTATTTTTCGTTAACCCCTCTACAATCCTGCCAAATTGTACGGTTGAATTCTGGGACATCCTCTGTGTGTGTGTGCATGTGTCTGTGAATGTGTGCACACATGCACACCACAGGATGATAATTTTAAGTCGAGATTCAGGGGTTAAAATTGACTATTTTCTTTTTGGGAATGTATGTCCTTGAATGTCTGATTATCAAGCATTAAAGTTTTGAAGCACTGCATTGGGTTGGATGAAATTCTACTGAAAAAGTCACAACATTTTTGCTACAAGGCTTTTTTTTAAAATAAGAGCAGCTGGTTTCTTTAATCTTAAGCAATACAACAGTACAGAAGTCTCTTGTAAATCTTGATTTAATAATATCAAATTAAATTCATATGCTCTGAAGTAGATCAAACCGATCTACAATACATGTTAATATCAATAACATATTAAATACTACTATTGTTGGTCCAATTTTCTCCAGCTTTATACAGATTACTTCATAATGTTTGAACAGTGTTAAATGGTGCAAATACATATGTGCATTTAAAAGACTTCAAACATAGTTAAAATAAGAACAGAACAAGAATTGAACAATATAAATGTTTATAAAAGATGTTCAAAATGCTGACCTTGGACTTTGGAGCATAGTTGATAGTGCTTTCAAAAATACTTTGCATATCACAAATGAGGAGGTGACACGCAAAGGCGAACATGTCCATTAAATACAGTTTTTCACAATCGACATAAAACGTATCTCAACTATACATATTATTGGAAACAACATATTGATAGGCAAACGCCTTTATTTTGTATACAAAAAACAATTAATGTGTGTGAAATAAATCTAAACTGAAAAATTTCCTTTAAAAAGTACGTTTAAATATGGACATGTTCGCCTTTGAATGAATTACGAAAGTCAAATATCTTGTTGTTTCTTAATGGTTTGCATGTAATTCAGTAATGCGTCTTATAGTATATCAGATTACGTATCTATAACATTTTAATATATCATATCATTAAAAAAAAATATAAACTCACTTTGGTACCTTTGGCTTTGTTTGGAAATTTTAACAAAGTTGTGACATTTTGCTTTTTTTAGAATCATTTAGTTACATAAATTAAAGCATCATGACCAAAATGGAATATCAACAATAACATTGCTTATTATTAGAAAGGTTCTTAAGCTCACACACTTAAACAAACAAACCACAATCATCTTCTAAACAGTCACAAGAAATTTCATCTGCCTGTGTGTTGCACGATGTGGGAATAGAGTCACTGATGGATGCATACCATCTTAAATCTTGGTGATTTCTCCAGTCTGCTCCAAAAATAGTTTTCAATAAACCATCAACATCTTTCTTCTTAGCATCTGGGATTGGATGGCTGAGGGGTATTTCAGGTATTGGTTGGCAGAAGAGTTTCTTCATGGTCCATCCGCGTTTCAGAAGAGATTTCCGCTCTGGTAGCTCTTGCTGGGACTTGTAGAATGCAGTTGCATCCGCATCAATATGAACGTTTTCCATAGCTTGATATTTTTTAATGAAAATTCGTTTCATTTCACTGATGTGATCTAAATTTCGTAGGCCTTTAGATAGTGATTTCATGTCCATCACTCTCCAATCTTCACCAAGGTTTCTTACTTCACCCACTGACTGATAGAGCTCAATATATTCCTCTTTTGTTACAACTGTTGGCTTTTTTCGTAGAAGTTTCTCCACTCTACCGAAAACGCGGTCAGCAGGTAAGAAACTGTGTCCTCGAACTGGAAAAATGAGGTGTATTTGTTCAACCGGACCATCATGTATTCCAAGAAAATACATGAGTGTGTGAAGCATGATATTGTTCTTGTTTTGAGCTCCACACCCGTCACAGAAAAGTTTTAGTACAGTTTTATCTTTAAAATTTTAAAAAATGCAATAAGGCTGAAGCCAGTTCCGCTGCACCACGGCCTGCCAAATCTTCCGTCCACGTGTAAAATACAGGGTTCACTGATTTCACACTGACAATGTACAGACTGTAAAAACTTATCTGCCTGGAGTAAAATGCTTCTTGTACAGGACTCTTTGGCAGCGGCTGAACCTGTTGCAAATCAAAACAGAAAGCCACTGCCTGTTCATTCTCTTCTCGTAAAAGTTCATAGAAGGCATTTGCCCTTTTTTTTTGTGGACCCTTTTCTGTGTCATAAGCTGTATCTTTTCCTTTTTTGAAGCCACCTTCATTTGCTCGTCAATTCTTGCGCAGAAACTGCAGATATCTGAAGCAGGACTTCTAAATCCAATGTTATATTCATTCACGAATATTTTACGGAACATTGATGTAGACACTTTGTTGTCGTTAGCCACAGATCTGTTGTACAGCGCACTTAGTTTCTTTATACTTAATTCGCTGTGCAGATACAGCCGCTGTGATTTTTGTCGGTTGTAATGACTTTCAGTACAATGCAGATTGCCTATAAATTGTCTAACACTTTTCTTCTTGTCTGCTGATTTATGACTGACGCGATCTCCGCCTCTATATTCCTTTATTGCTTTTCCTTCTTTTATCTGGTTTGCTATACTATTCAGCCAAGTAGATTTCATTAGGGTAATATGCATGAACAATTTCTTGCACACTGGGTATACTATGTTTCCATTTTGTGCGAAAAGAGTGTAGTTAACATTGAATTTGCGAGGTTTACTTTCGCCTTCATTGTTTCGAGGTCGCTTTCTTTGAATATTTTTCAGCGACATCATCCGTGCAACCATCATTTCTTGAGCTGCTTTATCATGAACTTTATAAATTAATTGCCTCAGGTGCAGTGCATCTCGTGGGTGTATTTCCCGACAAGAGAACTTTATTTTGGTGTGAACATGCATGAAAAGAATGAAAGCCTCTTGGTGCAACATACCGTTTCGCTTTATCCTTTTCACGTTGTGATTCATTCCTCTTTCTCTTTCTGCTACCCTGGTTTGCAGTCTTCACAAGTACACGCTCTTCATTCATTTCACGCGCTAACTAAAAAGCTGGCCCAATAATTGCAGTTACTAGATAATTAGAATACAATACTACACGAGAACACAAAAGCGTGACAATAATCATACCAGCTGCTTTGCGCGGGAATACCTGGCCTTGAATGGAAGGCAAATCATGTGACCTAAACCACAGCCTCCTATTGGTTGTATGGACTAGTTCTTCTTTGCAGGAAATTTATACGTGGACATGTTCGCGTTTGCTTTGAACCACCCATTTTCACAGGCTTGTATAATGGAATATATTCGGGTTTGCTTCAATAGCATGATGTATATACATTCCGCTTATCCTCTAATTACCATTCCATATCGTAACTCATATTTTTTAAATTTTGGACATGTTCGTGTTTGCGCGTCACCTCCTCAAATAGCATCAAATGCTACAAGATGTTGGCCATTAGCTCCTCTTCACTATTAACTGGCATCTCGTACACAAGAGTCTGAACAAGGAGTTAGATCTGCAATGATATTGGTGCTTCTCTACTGATCCAGCACCTTAGGAAATCCCCTACATTACTGGAATAATGCACAGGTGCCGCCTTAGAACCACATTAACTGCTATATTCGTAAAGATACATAAACTTTAGCAGAAATGGCTGAATTAGTTCCAAGTAGAAGGGAAATAAGGCAATACCCTAGGTTAAAGCAGAATTCAAATCCTTTAATGTGGTTCACTTTATACCCACCTCCCCATTTGAGAAAAGTTTAAGTAGCTTCAAGTATATCTTGAAAACAGTTAACTAGAGATTTTCAGAGGCTATTCCCAGAAAATTCAAGATATAGATTTTATATGTTGTTTAAATATCTTCCCTTCACAGTGTTTTAATTAAAATTGTTAGAGCCAATTGTTCCATGTAAAGAGTAGTTTAGGGCGAGGGGATTTTCTTGTAAGTCTTTGTGTCATATTCTTGAAAGATACTAAACTTAAATACCAAGTTTGGCATTTAACAGTCTTTTCATTTTTGAGCTGTGCTGTCCACACATGCACGCACACACACCTTTTTTAAAAATTATTTTTTCAGGGGGGGAGGGTCAGGGGATCTCAAAACACACACTTCTGGTGAAATCTCGACATCTAATTTTTGAGTGGAATACAATTTCTTCTCTACTTATATGCATAGTATATGTAGAGAAAGTAATAACAAAACTGAAATCCCTCCAACATTGTCAAATATGTCTATAAAAACTGTAAAATAAATTATTTTGGCCAAATTTGAACCTAATTATTTTATTTATTGTTTGTTCTGTTTCAAACTGCTATGTTCTGTTGATAGGTGCATATGAGATAGATGTATACTCAATATAAACAGTCTGGTATAATCATTGTATATTACATTGGTGAAAATTCTAAACATGGGTTTTATTTTTCATAATTCATAGCTTTTGAGGATAACCTTTAAGCTTTTAAACATTGTTAACTATTTACTGAGGTTCCTCTAAGAAGTGTACATTTAAATGATTTATGGGAATCATACTTATTAATTAGTTATATGTTACAAATCAAGGAAACTGCAATATGTGTATTATATTTAAGAGGTTATTTGCAAACTTTGGACAACCCTGGAATTAAAGGTATTCCTTTTTCAAACTTTTCCTTTGAGAATAGTTTATCTCACAGTAAGGCATGTTCACAGACAAAAATGTGCCATTTTGCTGACAGTCATGCAACACTGTTTTTAGAAATTGGTTGAGTTGAGGTGAAATTGCCCATCTGCAAAGCACGTATTACTTTAGAAAAGAATCCCCAGATTTTATTTTGTGTCAAATACTAGATACAGTTTTCTTCATTTAGTTCTGCGCTGAAATTATTGTGCAAAATGAATCTTTCTCAATAGAGTGTTGTATACAGGACGGGCATTTCATACATTTCATTTCAAAATCTAGGATTAGCAGATTGATTTATCTTTTCTCTCTTCTGATAGATAAATTTTCTCTTTCCAGCAAGAAAGGAGGTACACTAGAAGGAACACAACGCAACTCTGTTCTCAATGTCTGAGACAGCCTTCAGCAGCACACTGAAGATTACTTCAAACAATTTCTGTTTTCTCCTCTTGTCTGATTGAAGGATGCATCTTTAACAACTCTAAAATTGTGTTAATTTCAACTGTTTATGGCATGTACAGAGCACTCCATTATGAGCAGTTTTACACAGTAGATTTTACCTTCTCAGACAGCTTTGCAATTATAGCATATGTATCCCTGCATTAATAATTTCATCCCTTCTCTTCTGGATTTAAAAATTGCAAGTTCATTTTGGATTTTGTGATTTGTACAAATCAAATAATTTAAACTACCAATGAATCTTTGAGCAACAATAAACAATTAAGTAGGCTTTGTTTTGTAGACTTGGAAATGACCAAGGGCATTTCTAACGTTTAGTTTGTGAAAAATTATCTGTTCTGACACTACTCTTGTGTTTAGATCCCATTCTATATTGGGCATGAAAAACTACTGAATTTTGTTCAGAGACCTCTTTATCTGACTTAGGTTCTTTTTTTATGAGCCATAAATCTACAATACGAGGATATCAGTTTTACTTCTCTTCCAAAGAAAACCATGCAAAGGATTTTATACACAAAAAAATCCATTACCCTCTGCCAGCTTAGAACTTGCACACTTAAGAACCAGATACTAGCATATTATCTCTAGACCAAGACTCAAATCTTTCAAGAGCTGATCCCTAGGTAATGCATTGACATTCCATCTGCTGCTTGATCAGGAGAAGAAAAAGATCAATAATGATTTCCATTTCAACTATTTTAAAGTTGAACATCAGTAACCAGGAATATCAGAAACAGTAGCTCTATAAAAAAAAAATATATATATATTTTGTGCAATAAGATTTTCTTTTTCTGTTATGATTAAATAAAAGTCATCCAGAATGAATGGACTTCGGCAGCTGTTCCCTGAAAATTTAAGATATACGAGGGGCATACTGAAAGTCACGAGCAACCCATTGTAAAAATTTAAATTTCAACAATGTAACGAAACGAATTGCAGGATCGTAATCTACAGACTTTAAGCCACATGTTGACATATTGTGACATCATTAGCTTCTATCACGTGACCACAGACGGTGTTTCAGAAATGGCTGACATTGATGTTTTGTTTCGACTGCGTGCTGTCATTGAATTCCTTGTGAAAGAAGGAAAATCTGCTCCTGAAATTCATCTCAGACTTCAACGTGCATATGGAGGTGTCTGCATGGGTGCCAGCAGTGTTAGAAGATGGGTGAAACATTTCAAAGATGGAAACACGAGTCTGCAAAATGTGCCTCGTAGCGGGCGTCCTCGAAATGCCTCTACAGAACGCAACAAGGAAAGAGTTGATGAGCTCATTACAGGAGATAGGCGTTTCACTGTGAATGAAATTGCTGCGAAACTTGGAATAGGACATAGTGCAGTGCAAGAAATGATCCACAGCTTGGGTTATCGAAAGGTTGTGCCCATTGGGTCCCCCGTTTATTGACTGAAGACCACAAATTTCAGAGAAGAACCATTGCACAAAACCTTCTTCAGAGATTTCATAATGAAGGTGGTGAATTTTTGACGTGTATTGTGACTGGAGATGAGAGCTGGTTCCATCACTATGAGCCAGAAACGAAACGTCAGAGTATGGAATGGCACCACTTGAACTCAGCATCGAAGAAGAAAGCGAAGACAGTGTAGTCTGTAGGAAAAGTTATGGGAAGTGTCTTTTGGGATGCACAAGGTTGCATTCTGGTTGACTTTCTTGAACCTGGACAAACCATAAATTCTGCCCGCTACATCAAGACACTTCTGAAGCTCCGTCGGGCTTTGCGTGATAAACACCCTGGAAAGAGGTTCATCCTTCAACAGGATAATGCGCGTCCGCATACTGCCCGTGCCACTATGGAGAAGATCAGGGCATTAGGGTGGGAAACTCTTCCACATCCTCCCTACAGTCCTGACTTGGCACCCTCCGACTACCATCTTTTCGGTTCTGTGAAGGAGCAGATGCGTGGCCAACGCTACGAGACGCTGGAGGATATTCGGAAAGCAGTGCGTCAGGGTCTGCGGGCAGCTGGAACGGAGTTCTATCACAAGGGCATTTTCAAACTTGTAGAACGATGGGAAAAATGTGTGCAAAACAATGGAGACTATGTCGAAAAGTGAAAGAAAGTCTGTAGATTATGATGATGTATTTGGTTTGGCTTAAAAATAAATATTAAGATTGTAAAACAGTGTTGCTCATGACTTTCAGTATGCCCCTCGTACATTTCATTTAGCATAAAAATATCGTAAACATATGATATTTTAGTCAAAATCATTAAGAGCCATTTTGAGAAAATAAAAGTTGTTCCATGTGTAGGGTAGTTTGGGGTGGGGAGATTTACTTGAAACTCTTTGTGCTGCATCCTTGAAACTGCTGAACTTGAATTGTCAAGTTTTGTTTTTGAACAATGTCATTCGTATACACACTCATGCGTATGGCCACAGGGACCTTAATCTAAAAATGCATTTTCTCGATGCACAGTATCTCAAAACCTGTATTTCCATGAAATCTCGGTATAAAATTTTTGGGTGGAATACAATACCTTCTTTCCTGCTATGTACATTGTATGTACATGGCAGAGAAATTGAAAATGCAATGCAACAAATGGAACAACTTGACCATAGACTTTCAATTATACATAGTATTGCTCTTTCCTAATAAGTAGGGAGTCTGAAAAGTGGTAAATAAAATCACAGGGAAACAATACAAAAATGTGGATAGCAACAATTTTAAAAATCATTTTTGTTGGTCTTGGCAGTAAATAAATTGAAAATTGTATTAAGAATTAGAAATAAAACTTTGTATAGAGAACAAGTTGCACATCATGTCTGAACAAGTTGCATTTGACATTATTACACAAAGAAAAACAGGAAAGAAAAATTGCAGATGCATACAAAGAATTAAAATCCACTTATTAAGATTAGGTTCATATTGGAAAAACATACTTATAGCAACATTTGCTGAACTACTACAAAAATCTGATTTACACTTTGAACTAAAGTATAAACTCTGTTCCATTCATAAACTCTCACGTAAAATATTGATTCTTAGTCTGCAAGTATTTTCTCATAAAAATAAATTGCACTTTCACTATTCACATTTGCACTAAATACCCATAGTAAAGGTGATCAAAACCTGTGCCACTCTTGCTCATTACTTGCAGGCCATGCCACTTCTCAAGAGTGTGGCAACGAGAGTCTTGTGTATCGAAAACTAGTGCTCACGAGCGAGGCGACTCGAGTATTCTCATAACTACAGACAAGTAGGTTGATGTTTGATCAGTGGTATAAACTAGGGCCCATATTTTTAGGTTTTTGATCTATTTTTTTCCCTTATAAGTAAGTAGAAAAACTTCAAAGTACTTTTATGTTTCAACCTGTTTGGATGCTAATGTTGAATCTTATTCAACCTAAAAAAACAAAAAATTAAATGGGAATTAAGACCTAAAACTCACTAAACTTTAGTTTGTTTGGTTCATTTCTTTTTTTTTTTTTTTTTTTTTTCATTTTCTTCTTTTTTTTTAACCTCAGAAGAAAATGCCTCAATTTTTCTTTCAATTCATTTGAATTATAATATTTGTTTAACAATTCATTTAGTTTTGTTTTGAGTGAACATGTGGGATTAACCAGGGAAAAAATGTATCATGATTTTTATTACTTTCTCTATACGTACTATGTGCATAGTGTAGAGAAGCTATTGTAATGCACCCGAAAATTTGATACCAAAATGTTACTAGAAATACATGTTTTGGAACCCCCGTCTGTGGGTGGGTGTGTGTCTGTCTGTGGACAGCATAGCTCAAAAACGAAACAATCATCAAATATCAAACTTGGTAATTAAAATTTAGTTGAGTCGATTTTGTAACACTACATTACTTACTTTTTTTTTTTTTTTTTTTTTTTTTTTTTTTTTTTTTTTTTTTTTTTTTATTTTTGTAGTGTTACAAAATCGACTCAACTAAATTTTAATTGTTAAAACACATCACTGTCTCAAAGTCCACCATATATCAGGATAATCAAACTTGGTATTTAAGTTTGGTATCTTCCAAGGATGCAACACAAAGCTTTTCAAGAAAATCCCCCCACCCCAAACTACCTTTACATGAAACATTTTTTGAAAATTTTGACAAACAAAATGTACACCTATCTTGAATTTTCTGGGAATAACCTCTGAAGACTTGTCATTGTGGATCACTTTTATGTAACTGGCAAACCTTAAGAGATATACAAAATCCTAATACACAAAAAAATGTAGATCTCATTAAAACACACAATTTATGTCATACTACTGTGTCAAGAAAGTTCCAAATTTGCCAATAAAACACAAAAAATGAATTATTCATTCAATTTTATTTTATTGTCTTCAAAGTAGGCCCCTTCTGAAATTATACGTTTATGCCAAGGAATAATCCAATCATCAAAACCTTTTTTGTAGGCACTTTTAGGAATCGATGTCAATTGTCGCCGCGAATTTTCCTTTATGTCTTCCATCAACTGAAAACGGGTGCCTCGAAGTGGTAACTTGAGTTTTGGAAAGAGAAAGAAATCAGCAGGAGTCAGATCAGGTGAATAGAGTGGTTGTTCGATGAAATTTGTTGAGTTTTTGGTCAGAAATTCGATCACAATAATAGCCTTGTGAGCTGGTGCACTATCGTGGTGCAGAATCAATGAGTTGACATTCCACAAATCTAGCATTTTTTGCTGTATTTGTTCTCTCAAACACCGCATAGCACTCAGATAATAGTCTTTATTTACCATCTGACCTGGCAAGAACTCTTGAGTGAATGACACTGCGATAATAAAAAAAAACTGTCAAGATGACCTTCAGTTTTGATCGAGTTTGACGGGCTCTTTTAGGTTTCAGTTCAGTTGGAAGGCGCCATTTGGAAGCTTGTTGACTGGTTTGAGTGACAAACTCGTAAACCCACATCTCATCACCAGTTACAATGCGTTTCATGAATGTGGGGGTTGGAACTGGCTCGTTCTAGCATGCTTTCAGCAATCCTTACGCGATTGAGTTTTTGTAGAAAATTCGAGTCTTTCGGAACTAACCGAGCTGCAACGCGTGTCATGCCCAAACAATGGTACGAATTGATTCGTGAGACACAGAAAGTTCAGGGGCAATCTCTCTCAGGCCTAAATGACGATTTTCAGACACCATTTTCTTTACTCTACTGATGTTCAGTTCAATTGAAACCATTGATGGCCGACCAGATTGAGGCAAATCTTCCACCACATCTTGACCACTTTTGAATGCACTGTACCATTCATATGCATATGTTTTTGATAAAGTCAATTCACTGTAAGCCCTCTGTAACATTTTCAGTGATTCGGCACACGAAATACCATTTGCAATGCAAAATTTGAGACAGATTCTTTGTTCAATATTTGCATCCATCATAAAATCACAAATCACCTTTGAGATGAACTTACAAAATGGTGTACTGTAAACGAACTAGATGACAGATGACAATCAAACTCAGCGTGGGTATAGAGGAAAGTTGTACCAACTTAGGGACAACAATAATTTCGAATCCCGTTTTAAACAGTATTTTTAAAAGATCAATTCCCGGTACTTGCTTGACAGAATGTATACATTGTTTTTATTGAGTTAACCATCTTCGAGATATTCCAGGTTATTGGTTTCAATTTTACCTAAGCCTCTTAAACTTTTCTGGAACAGGAAAATATCTTTTTTCTCGTTTGTTTGCTTCTGGCAAGCAAATATATTGTAATATTAATTGTTTCACATAGCGACTAGCTTCTAAAGGATGAGACTGTGGCTTTAGTCTGTGCATTTTCTTATTTTCCTTCTACTTATAAGGAAGCTAGTAATAGGACTAATTCTGCTTATGTCTAGCTTGATAGCATGATGTTTTGAATAAGGTTTGTTTACCAAACAGCTAGAGGACATGTGAATGGAACACATTAGATTTTTTCCCTTCTACTTACACAGAACCAAAATAATGAGGACAAATTCTGCTTATGTTTATATCAATTATGATGAAGTAATTGGGTGTATAAAATATCACCAATGACATCTTGCAATGTTGAAAGGTCTGTTTCTTCCTGTAGGAATATATTAAAAAACAACAGAACATTTGGAAATGTGGCTGGTGTGTTCAGCAACAGTGCTGAAATGTGAAGTTTGGTTTACCTGAATGCTATATACTAAAAATACATACTGAATTTTCTAGCTAAATGTTCTAGTGTGAGTATACTGTGTAATAAATTGCCTTAAATTACAGTACATATTAATAGCATGCTTCTATGAAGTAAAATAGTTTTCATATTTTTATTACTTTCTCTGTATGTACTATGTACATAGTGTACAGAGAAGGTATTGCACTCCACCCAAAAATTTGATACTGAGATTTCACCGGAAATATATGATTTAGGGTCCCCTGTATACAAAAAAAACATATTCGGGAAAAAGTGTGTGTGTGTGTGTGAGAGAGAGAGAGAGAACACGATAACTCAAAAATAAAAAGTCGGTAAAATACCAAACTTGGCATTTTAGTTTAGTATCTTTCATGGATGCGACACGAAGATTTTGAGAAAAACCCCCACCCCAAACTACCCTTTACATGGAACTTTACCATGTTGACTTCATATACCCAAGGTCGCAGATTCAAACCCGGCGGAGGACGATGGATTTTTTCGGGTGTAAAAATCCTTAGCATGGCTACCTTCGGAAGGGAAGTAAAGCTGTTGGTCCCGTATCATAGATTTACGGCACGTAAAAGAACCTCAAGCCTGATAGAGGCCTCTGAGCAAAATTAAGCAGTCTTTCACGCCCAATTTAGAATGCGATGCTGAGAACCAGAGTAGTTAAAGAGCATCCATAAATAACACGCCTTTTTGTTTTTTTTTTACATGGAACTTTTTTCGAACTTTTTTATT
The DNA here is from genome assembly GCA_030762935.1 of Hymenopus coronatus. Taxonomy (NCBI): domain Eukaryota; kingdom Metazoa; phylum Arthropoda; class Insecta; order Mantodea; family Hymenopodidae; genus Hymenopus; species Hymenopus coronatus. Next base: position 101,762,310 of record CM060891.1, read on the forward strand.
TTTTCAAAAATGGCTGTAACAGTTTTGATTAAAATATTGTATATTAAAGATATTTACCTGACAAATAAAATGTATATCTTTAATTTTCTGGGAATAGCCTCTGAAGACTACTTTATTCTGGATGAATTTTACGGAATTTTGCATGAGTGCTAAACCGTAAGAGATAGACAAAAACTTATCACACAAAAAATGTTGAGCACGTTAAAACACAGAATTTATGGTATATAGGTACATTTCTCTCGTGGAGTTTGATCATTTTTGAGTTATTCCTGGTCTTTTATTTCACCTTTAAAACATACTTTTCTCACACAGGAATTTGTCAACATCTATACAAGCAAAGGAACTTCAGTCACATAACAACCAGCTTTTGATTATCGCTTTAACCTATGATATTCCCTCATTTCCCTTTTGCTTACAAGGAAGTAAGCAATAAGTCTATTTCTGCTAATTTTTTCTCAGTTAGCATAAAGTAAATAGAAGCATAAGCGTTTTTAACAATATTTTGTTGCAGAGATATAGAGAAAGTCATGTGAATGGAACACATAAGATTTTTTGTTTTACGTTATAAATGGCGTTTGCCGGTAACTTCCTTAAATAGGTAGCAAAATTATTTAAAATCCTTAAAAAAAAAAAAGAAGAAGAAGAAGACTACGACTAGGAACAATGTTAAAATCTAGGGAAAATATTTAAAAACTAAAGTGGCTAATAGAAGATAATAAAAGGCTAAAACTGCATTTATTAAAAGCTAAAAATCCAGGCCCTAGTAATAACTGTGATGTTATTATGCCACGTTGAAGAGGCAAATATGTAATGGTTTTTGTCTGTGTTTATTGAGTGTCTCTGGACTTACTCCCCTACCAAGATAGCAGATCTCTCCACGTACCTACCTGATTTTCAAGATCCACTATCGAAGATGCTGCCTCAGAGTAACTCAGCCTGCTTGAAAATTTACTCTCTCGGGTGGTAATGACAATGTGGGTAGTTAGGAGTGGTCCTACAAAACAGTTAACATACGAGGTGCGTTCAAGTTATAACACCTCCTTTTTTTCTTCAGGACTGGGACCAGATAGAAACTTATGGTTTGTTTTAAAATACATGTAGACTCTTTGTGAATGCGTGAAAGAGAGGGCAACACTGCACAGTGCATAGATTTCTAGTGGCAGCAACGAGAGTTAGGACTGCTTTTTATACTTAAAATGGCGACGTTTTCATTGCAAGAACAGCGTGTAATCATTCGTTTTCTCCATTTTCGTGGTGTGACACCAATTGAAATTCATTGCCAGTTGAGTGAGACATGTGGTGATGGTACCATGGATGTGTCTAATGTGCGCTCCTGGGTATGACCATCCCCGTCCAACTCCATTGACCGAATTGGTCTCGTATACGTTTCCGCTAGCTGCCGTGTGAGAACAGTTGGAGGCCTTAGTGTGGCTGAGAGGACGTCCCATAATTACCCGCGCGCATTCTCATCATTCTTCGTCATTGTTTTCTGTTATTCTATGGATGCTGCACCATATTTGAAATTATATGTGATATACAATTTCATTGTTGAACTGCTTCGTTTTATGCTCGACATTTCTATTAATTTCTAACTCTTTTTTATTAGATTTCAATTTTCTTTATATAATTGTAGTAGTTTTAAGTTCCCCAAAGCTCAGAAACTACAAGAATGATCCCAAAAATTACAATAAATAACGAGAACGCAACATCTATCAGAAAATGGCGAGAAAGATCTTGTATGCACCAAAGAAATATGGGAATATTATCAAGATTAGCCCTAAGGTAAGTGACTACCAATATAATCTTACATTAATTGCACATTAATATATATTTGAAAGCAAAAGTGACAGTGCAAGTACATATTGTAAAGTAAATGTACACGTGCATGGATACACAGGTAATCACTATTAATGTCAATCTCTAAACATGTTAAAGCTCACGTGAAACCGTATTTATATTAAAGTAGAAGCCGCAATGTGTTCATTCAGTATAGATTGATGCTCACACTACCTGCTTTGTTCACCATTATGTATAAGCTACATCAAAATTGAGTACCTTTGCTGCTGTTATAACAATGTAAATAAAGTCAGACAATATAAGTGTTTATAAGCTGAATTATCTTTTGAATACACAGTTCAATAATCAATACTATTTATCATTACATATTTAAAAAGTTGCACACATTAATTAATGGCAAAAAATGCTGAAAGTGGTATATCAGATGAACAAACATAACCTTCATCATTGCCTTCCTTTATATTGCAAACTGATTAAAATAATGGGCAAAAAATTGAGACTGAAATCAAGAGCCTGGATAAAGAGAATTTGTTAAAATAATATTTTTCATGCCAACCAAATGTAAGTGCCTACCACACAGCATCTGGCAAATTAAATATTTTTCTCAAGCGCTGATGGTTGAGAAAAAAAAATTGTATATCTTTATAATATAAACCTTTTAATATAATAATGCCTATATTTAAAACACGCTTCTGAATTCCTTATTCATGATGATGATGATGTTGATGGGATGGCATTACCTAAATCTTTTCTGCTATTATCTGTGCCAAGTTAGTTCAGTCCTGATGTCAACACATGGGAGGGAAGAGAGAGAGAGAGAGAGAGAGAGAGAGAGACAGAGACAGAGATACTGAAGCAAAAGAGCGTTAGGCTGTTGATTGGCTCAGGGAAGGTAATGGGTGTTAACTTTTACATGGATGCATATTGTAACAGCCTCCTAAAAGTACAGTACTGTAATAGTTTTCAGATCACTGCTCTGCGCGAGTTAGTTTCGGAGAGAAAGTATGCAATGTTTCGATTCTTATAAAAGGTAATAGTCCGACATTTTATCCATATCCGACGCATACCAAACAGATGGCTCTGGGTTCGTGAATTCTGAAAGGAATATTTACAACAGACGTACACATTCTATAAAAAACATGTAGATTAGACAGAAGACTGGCAAAATTGTATATTGACTTTATTAACTTATTGCTGTTAAATAAAATGCAGCTAACTTATATTACTAAAGAACATTGGTATTATATACACAATAAGTTACAAGCCTGTACCAGACAGCTCTCTTAAACAAGCGGTAATTCTCGAGGTGAAGCTGATTAAGCTGTTATTGTGCAGGGTCGCCTCTGATAATGTGTTATTTAAGACTGTATTTCCTGTACATCTCGCATGCCTCACAAGCCCAGGGGACTTGCTATATGCAGTTTAAAAGCAGTAAGCTTTTGATCATGGATGATTAGCCATAATAAAATACAACCAAGGCAAACCTTTAAAAAGTGTCGAGAGGCGAATGGTCGCGCATTGTTTCGTGGTGCTTAAAGAAAGAAATGCCGAATCGGCCATAAAGAATATCGAAAAAGAAACGGGTGATCTCCTTGGCGTTTTTGCATTTAGTATGCATAGTGTTAGAATGGAACAACAAGCATCCAGAAACCTAAGAACACCGGGAAAATTGCGTAAATATAAAAAACGGTCGGAGAAATATGATGATTTTGCGAGAAGTGCTATTTGCGGTAAAGTTTATGATTGTTTTTTTCACAAATGAACCATTGACTCTAAATAAAATTTTGCATGTAGTACATTCTGACACAGAATTGCCACTTTTCTCAAAGTACTCTCCACAGGTTGCTGATATATATCGCTACTGTTGCAAAACTTATGTGAGCACATGTACCGTTAACACACGGCGAGTTGAGCCAGCTCCACCTTGTTGTTGACATCAGGACTGAACTAACTTGACACAGATTATATGCACATTATGCATTGCTTTTACTCTATTTCCATTTCACAAGCTTGCCTCTTCTTTGTGGAGGTAAGAATTACCCCGAAGCCATGGATGACATTCTAATTATTAATATTTTAAAAAGTCTATTCTTGTTTTCACATTCTAAAATTGAATTTCTCACAAATTTCCTAAAGTATTTCTGTCAGTCTTTCTAGCAGTTAGCAGTGTTTAAACCTGACAACAACAGCTATTATTATTATTATTATTATTATTATTATTATTATTATTATTATTATTATTATTATTATTATTTATATTTATGTACTAATCAAATATTATACTTGTTCCAGGTATAAACCTGGCTATGAGGTTCCAGAAATTACCACATGGTGAACTGCTGTGTTAGAAGATACACATAAGTTACTTTTTGTGAAGATTAGTATGGGTTTAGGAGTGCCTAGAGGTTGCTAAAAATAAAACTCTTTGTCAACAGGATGACTTTAGTAGAGCATGGTACAAGTGGAATGCTTAAGTAGTACTATACTATCTTGTAAAACAGTAAAAATTTAAATTAATTTAGCCTCACATGAGAAGTACTTCACTGTGCACATTTTCAAATATTATTGTAATAAAAATAAACATAATAAATCTCAGGCCAAAATATCAAACCTTAAGCCTTATAAAAGGCACATTTCCGTATTAAGTAAGGCATTTCAGAAGATGTGTTCTGTGGTTTGGAGACTAAGGCAATTCTCATGCATAGGTTTCAAATTTGCTATAATATTACAAATATATTTACATCACTATTAGATACAGATCCTTCTGGGGATCTTGCAATCATAGTACCAACAATGATTTTAAAATTAATTGTATGTGTAGCTATCATAATATCAGATAAATGACTTTTAAACAGTTTGAGATTATGCCATTATAATTATACAAATAAGTAATTCATTAAAAAAATTATCTAAAATTTAAATTCTTTTTACAGAAAGAACTACACTTTACTTAATAAACCAATAAGAACATACAATAATATATATTTAAATAGTTACATATTACACACTGTCTAAAATAGCGTAAGGTTTTTAGAATTTTAAATTATATAACTTACACAATGCAAAATATAATGCACAAAAACCCTAAATGTAATTCCTCAGTTTCTGTATATGAACTAAAATTCTCTGTCATTACAATAATAATTAATGGAACAATCTACATGTGTGTGGTATAGTGAAACTCATGCGAGGTTTATGTAGGAATTAATTTTTCTAAACCGTATAAGGTCAAATGCTAAATTTGAACTAATCATGAAGGTAGCAAATAAACATGAAATATGTTTTAAAATCTTGTTTTATATTCACAAATTCTGTTGCAATAATTGGAATTACTATAAGGCAATTGCCATTATTTTAGTTATTATTATTTATTACTTTATTATTTGAAAGGATGCTTTCAATCCTAAAACCCTTCCCTGGTTACTACCATGTGTGTATGAGAGAAAAAACAGTGGACGGGTACATGCAACGTAGTGCACTATTTGATGAAGGCAATTACTATGTAAAAATTATAGAATAAAGAGATATATACCTAAATATTACATTGAATAGATGCATCTATTTTTATTAAATTATTGTTTGTAATAATACCAACATGATAACTGTTTCATATTCGTATAGCTATAAATCCAGGTATGTTTATTCTTTTAGGAAGAAACCGAATGCCACCTAATTAAAACCCTTTACATGTTGCGTAGAAAATATTGAATTATTATTCTTTGTATATATTTAAAGATTATGATTCATTTTTCAGGCTCTGTGTGATGCATGCCATTAATCTGATGCATAATATTCATTATGAAAAATGAATGCTAAGTTTAGCACATAATTGTTTCTCTGCAATGGTTCTTTGAAGCCTTATCACAATGCAATGTGATTTCAAGTATCTCAATTTGCGTTTAATTAAAATAGAACTGACAGTGTGAAACTTTGTGTAGTTGAATTTTTTTCCATATATTTTCAATTTTGGTTTCAGAATCAAAGATTTTCAGGAAATATTGACATTAGCACTTAATGTTTAATACAATTAAGAAAAATTATTGACTAATGTTCAATTTTTTTCTGCAGAAAAATGAATAGTTCAGTATAACTAGTACTTCATAATAAGTAGAATTTTCATAAATGTTTATTTGCTATCTTCATTTATTTCCTTCTCACATCACACCATGTTCTCTCTCTCTCTCTTTTTTTTTTTCTCCTTAGCTTGTTATAGGTTTAGTTCAATTTGCCTTACAAGTTCATACCCTTCTGAGGAATGCTTAGACATTTCAAAAATGAGGTATCTTTTTTCTAGAGCTTCACACTCCAACAGAAGATGCTTTAACACTGAAAATAATTGCCACAGATGTAACAGAAGAAGTAATAAAATATGCCCTGAATATTAACATTTCAGTTCATAATTCATGTATCTGCACGAAACATGCTTATAAATGTGCTAAGAGTGTTAATAAATATATTTTAATTGTAGCTATATTATTCCAAAAATTCTAGCAAAATAAACACCAACTTATGGTTTATAAATTTATAGTGGTTTTACTTTGTATTTAGCAAAAGTTGCTAATGATTGATTAAAATTTCACACCATAATCATTTCAACAGTTAATGTGATAATTTTATATTGAAGCTAGAAACTGACAAGCATCCTACATAAACAAAGCTTTTCCGAATTAAATTTACAGACACTTTAAATTCCCAATCCAAATGATAAAATGATAGTGTATGATTAATAATTGTCATTATTTAAATATATTTTGTTAATATAAAGATATCTGCAGATGTAAACCACAAGGTTGTATTGATTTTATTTTGCTTTTAAACTGTTCGTTTGATGTTATTTGTGCTGTGAGCAGGTAATTTATATGTCTTTCTTATATTTTACATGATATCTGTAATTCCTGAAGGTTTTTTCTTTACGTAGACCCATTTAACACCTATGGTGATGTCGGAGGCTTTAACTTATGAAACAACTCACTGATTGTAAGTTCATTAATGTTGGATTTTTTAAACATTTTATTTTCTTCAAAAACACACACATACTTTCAGAATCTGGGGGATAGGGAATGATTCCGGTTAAAGAAAAATTGCCCCCCTCAGCCGGGAATCAAATCTGGGACCTCTGGGTGAGGAGTCAGCTTGCTGACCACTCGACCTTGGAGACAGCCAATTCCTAAAATTGTATAATTTTCCCTTGGTTTTTGTCATGCATAGCTTCAAAGTAATATTGTATAGTTCTGTCAAATTAGAAATTCAGTTGAAGTCATTAGCAGAAGTAGATTCAATTACAATAGGTATAAATCTGTGGTTAGCACCATAGATTTCTGAACATTGTCCATAAAATACCCCAGGACGATTAAATCAAACTCTTAACTTTCGAAATATATTGTTTTTTCATTACAGTACAGTATAATTTATTTTTGTAAATTTTCCTTCCATGTACTCTCCAGTTTTAAAGATAAATAAGGAAAGAAAAAGAACAACAAATGTGTAAGAATGTCTATTTGTTAAATAGGCTCTCGTCACCACTGATGGCCATTGTATATATATATATATATATATATATATATATATATATATATATATATATATATATATATTTTGTACATAAGAATAAAAGGCAACCGGCAAACAAACCAAGAATTCTCAGTAAACAATGAAATAATAATGGTATATAAAGTTTTTCTCGAGGCTGCAGTTAGATCAGAAGCTTCAGAGTGGTACTTAGATTTCTTGAGAAAAACCTAGAACCGCTCGAAAGATTTCTGATCTGACTGTAAACTCGAGAAAACTGGCCGAAATCCTGGAGTGGATGGTTTGGCGAGTGGGCAGGGCAGGACGTTGCTTTGGTGATTGAGCTACCGTATCAGTCAAGTTTCAGTGCCCTGCCATGTGAGAACACTTGCAGTCGCGTCGATCGCCAGAAGTTGAATGCGAGTCCAACTTTTTAACATTGAGTTAACCATCTATTCGTTTATAGTTATCTATGGTATGACAGTTCAGAAGGCAGAACATCATGTGACAACAAACCAAGACAGTCACAGCATCGCACTAGCTGGTCTGACGACATGAGTGGAGAACGTTGTTTTAGAGGATCACCGAATGAGTGTTGCAGACATCGCCTCCAAAATTGGCATTTCCGTGGGATCTGTGCACACCATCCTGCATGAATATCTGAAAATGCAAAAAGTGTCTTCCAGGTGGGTGCTACGAATGTTGATGGATGATCACAAGACTGCGCGCATTGCAAATTGTCAGGCGATGTTGACGTATAATGACGGCATGAATGGAACTTTCTTTCAATCGATTGTGACAATGAATGAGACGTGGATGCCCTTTTTCAACCCTGAAACGAAGCGCCAGTCAGCTCAATAGAAGCACACATACTCACTGCCACCAAAAAAATTTCGGGTGAGCGCCAGTACTGACAAAATGATGGTGGCCATCTTCTGGGACAGCAGTGATGTAATCCTTGCTGATTGCATTCCAAAGGGCACTATGGTGACAGCTGCTTTCTACCAAAGTATTTTGAAGAATAAACTCCTACCAGCATTGTGTGGAAAACGGGCAGAAAAGGTACCAGCGCATCGGGCAAACGCGATGCAGGAGTTTCTTCGTGACAACAACTTTGAAGTGATTGCTCATGCTTCCTACTCACCTGATCTGACTCCTAGTGACTTTTGGCTGTTTCCACGATGAAAGACACTCTCCGTGGTCGCAGATTCAGGCTATTACCTCAGCGATTTTCCAGTGGTCAAAACACACTCCTCTAAAGAAGCGTTCGCAGGGCTATGGAATTATGGTATTGACGTGAAAAATGTGTATGGCTAGAGGGAGATTACGTTGAGAAGTGACACTAGTTTCACATTTTTCTTGTCATTACTTAGTGAGAAAAAAAATAGGTGGTATTATCACTTGAACGCACCTCGTACTTTCACTTTCATCTATTCGTTTATTCTTGATTAGAATTGATACGTGTTTAGACAAGCACTTTGCTTTACATGCTAATTCAGTTATGATGATTTCTAAGAGCTTTCCTTATTCACCGTCTTAACTTTACTTCTCTCGTAGAACTAATTACTTTCGCACTTTGTTTTTATATAACATTTATAGGAATTACTTTTCACACTGTATAGTAACCTGACGAGTGTATGCACCTTTAACTTAGCAATGAGTGTTCTCAACAGCGATTACGCATACATGATCTCCAACTTAGTAATGAGTGCCTCAACATCCTTCAATCTGTTACTTATGTAGTAAATTCTGTTGTCGTAGCTGCTTCATTCTCATTCGTCAGAAAGACCGTGAACTTGGCTCTATGTGTCATAATGCATCTCTCATTACCCAAAATGCATCATAAACACTTCGTGACCGTCACAACTCAATGAAGAAAAACTCACTTCTCTATGATTCGGGGCTATACAAAATTACCTTTTCACTTATTTATTGTACGCACATGCACAAGAGTACGTGACTTACAATAGCATTCTCCTTCACAAAGAACTTTCACTATTCAGCAGCCAAGTTTGGTAAAGAATTTTGAGCTGTGTTTGCTAGAAGCTAGCTTTATACCCTTTTAAATACATAAAATAACTGATAATTAACAGAAGTAATAATAATTATAATAATAATAATAATAATAATAGTAGTGAGGCCGACTAACAGTCTCATAATACAAGATGACTCGTCGTTTAACAGTACATACAGTCCAAATGCATTCACAATAAATAGTTTGAAGAGACATTAATTGTTAATGGCATACTTTGTATTGCTATGTATAAACATGTTCAGATTACAACCAAAAATAGAATTATTTCTTGCAACATAAATGTCTTAGGAGTAATAAAATATGTACACACTTCTTTGTAAATAAAGTGGAGACCATGCTTCTTTATTCATTATTGAATAGCTAAGTCATAGTGTTGTGGTAACAGATTAGATGTATAACCCATTGCAGTTCAGGCTACTGCTGATGGTAGTGCTGCTAGAGTTGTTTAACGAATGTTGACTACTGAGGGGCTTTGGAGAGTTGTGCAGATCAAGTGCATGGCACAGTCCATCACATACTATAAACGGTGGGCATTTATATTGATTTTCCATTCATCTCATTAACACTAGATAATAGTGGTTGGTTGGTATCTAATGTTGAGCAGTTGGCAGTGAAGCCATTCGCTCTCTGCATTCCAGTATTTTGATATCATATTATCATGTTGACTAAAGGTTGGGCAGCGCAGTAGATAGTTTCCATCCATATCTTTTTTAAGTGTACAGAAAGGACACAGAGGAGATCCTACTATACCAATCCTGAATAAATGTTTATTGAGAAGATAGTCATGGCCTGTTAGGAGTCCAAAAGTTGCTACAGAGGATTTTTTTGGTAATGTAGTGATTCTGGTCGGTGTTATTACATAAATTTTCTCATGGTTTTCCTTTTGTTTGTAATACATTATCTTCTTTAATTATTTTTATTATATATTGATATAATGATTCTTTTGATAGATAACTGATTGGATCAGATGAATTTGATGTAATTTCACTACCTTTCTGGGCTAGAAAGTCAGCTGTTTCATTACCCTTTAATCCGCAATGTGCTGGTATCCATTGAAGTATTAATCTTTTATTTAAAGCCTTAGTTGTTTTATGATTTTGCAGCATTCTGCAATATTTAGGTTATTAGGTGCTACATCAAATGTCATGGATATGATACCTGCTTTAGAGTCAGATAATAATACAACTTTTTCAAATGTATTTATATGATATAGTAGGTTTTGTAAGCTGTGAAGTATTGCTGAAATCTCTCCCTTAAAATTTGTGGGATTTAAACTTAATCTTTTGAAGAAAGAGAAGAGAGGGCATATTGCACCTGCACCAGTACCACCATTATTTGGTAAGCTGGAACCATCAGTATAAACATGTAGCTATTCATTGGTAGGGTATCTTAAATTTATTATTTCTAGTGTCATTTGTTTCAGAACTCACGAAAAGGTTTCAGATTTTGTAAATTCTTCAGCTAAGTGTAGATAGTGTTCAATATCAAATAGTTCTAACAGGTTAACATTTGTTTGTATTCATTGGTTATAAAATGAGTCTCGGCAGCAGCTTTTCCATATATTGTGACCTCGATATCAACTACGAATTCTTCAAAAATATGCGATAAGGATTAAATGCGAAAAACCATTGACCAACATTCAGAAACAGAAACCAAAACGTCACACTTTCAAACACATCATAAAATCCTTGAACGAAAAAGATGTCATTTACACAAAAGCTGACAAGGGAAACAAAACGGCCATCTTAAATACAGAAGACTACATAAGTCGCACAGAAGAATCTTTGACGAGTGACGAGTTCACTGCAATTAAAATCCGACCCTTTATGCAAATGCACAACCTCCATAAACACAGCTATAAAAACCAGCAACATTATCCCAAAGTCACAACATTGGAGAATGAAAGTAGACAACCCATCAACTCCTACTATGTACGGACTACCAAAAATTCTCAAGCCAGGAAACAAAATGAGATTAATAGTAAACAACATCAATGCACCTACCTATAACCTAGCCCAAATGGCTAAACAAAAAATTACTCAGTCTCCCACAGAGCTAATCAACAACATAAAAGACATAGAATTATCACCTAATGATAGACTTGTCTCTTTTGACGTCAGCTCCTTATTCCCAAGCATCCCCATTTCCATCCTAATGTGTTACTGCCAACAATGGTTTCAATACATAAACTTGATGAAAGAAAAAATCGAAGAACATTCCAAGCTCATCCACATCTGCATTGAACAATCTTTCTTCATCTTCAATGGCAAATATTATAAACAGAAATCAGGCCTCACAATGGGACTGTCACCATTCCTGGCAAAATCTATTCATGAGCTTTTTCGAAACAAAAATCACCAATGGATTCCCTCACATTTTCAAAATTTGGTTCAGGTATGTTGATGTATTTGCCATAGTAAATGCTAAACTAATAGAAGATGCACTGCTGCTACTGAATTTACAAATCCCAGAGATTAAATTTACCATGGAAACCAAGAAGACAACACCTTTCCATTTTTGGACCTCAAAATTATCAGAAACTATAAAAAACTGGAATTTGGAATTTTCAGGAAGGACACACATACAGATCACCACATAAAATCTAACAGCTTCAACCCAACTAGCCACAAACATTGCAATCATCCACAGTTTGCTAAACAGATTACTTAACATCCCTATGGGGAAAATAGAATCTGAAAAAGAGCTTAACCAAATAATAAAAACTGCCAAGAACAATAGTTTTAACAAAACACTTGCTCTAAAAAAACTAAAAACAATAGAAAGAAAGAAAAAAATAGCAGCTTCAACCACCCTCACAGCAGAAAAAAACCAGAATATTTTCAAAAAATTCACATTCCACTTTCAGGCCTTACACAAATTTAAAAAGATCTTCAAAGAACACAACATCTTCTTAGTCCCACAAAACAAGCACAGCATAAAAAACCCTCTAAAGAACAAGTTGGACAAAACACCTGCATCCAAGAAATCAGGTATTTACAGAATCAACTGTAAAAACTGTCACAAAAGATACATAGGACAAACCAGAAGAAACATAGGAACCAGGTTGAAGGAACATCTGGGACACTTAAGAAAAACCAGCAGTAGCCTCACATGCTTGGGACAATAGCGATAGAATCAAAGATAATGTCCACTTGTTAAAATCAGTACAGCGCCCGCTAGAATTAAACATATGGGAAGAGAGCTTTATATTAAAGCAGAAACCTAGCCTTATGAATTTTGGAATTCCCGCCGATGACAACCCGCTCTACAAGTTCATTTATCAGTCACCAGAGAAAGAGGAGTCCACAGAAAATACAAACAACCGGCCGTCCAGTCGAAATCTGTTGATGATGTAGGCAACATACGCCTTCGAAACATGTCCAGGTAATTTATTACTTAGTGAAGCAATTCAAGTGTAAATTCAACTCATTTTAACCAATGTGTAATTATGCTTCACTGTGTACCACTTCCAGTATTTTGATTCTTTTGATCATTTTGTATGTTTTCTTTTAAGTAAGGAAGTTTCAATCTATGTTTGATTTCTTTGCCTTTAATAAGAAACTTTGTTGAGCTTTTAGATTTACTTGTGGTTTTCTTTTTTCCCGGTTATAAGGTACTCTGATTAATTTTTCATATTGTAAGATGGCTGCTTGTTCGATGTCAAGTTCAAGTCTTGGATTATTTGTTAAAATTTGTAGAGCAAGTACTGAGGTAGTTTTAATAGTCCCAGTTACTAGGCAAAGAATTTTTTATTTATTCGTTTAACATGCCACTGCACTGGAATGCACACAGCACCTGTCCAATGTATGATGTAACAGTTAGTGCAAGTGTTGGCCATGAGGTGGGACAGCACCACTTGTCATTCAAAGCAAAAGAGTCTTACATGTTTTCTGGAATAGTCCCTTAATATCTGAGGCTAGTGATGTCAAGTGCTGGCAGCAAGAGATTCTTCTCATTGTATTACTGAGTCATAACAGACAAAAGGATAACTATGAAAAACAAAAATGTCACAACTTATTGTATGTTGCAGTTCAGAGATACTGTTGTGTGATATTTAATTCTATTCATGAATATTGGTTTTAAATCAAAGATTTTAATTTGTAAATAAGGGGTTTTAACATTAATGTTGCTTTAGTTATCTATTAACTTTCATTCAAGTTCTGTTGTTATTCACTAATTCTGTCTGAAAATTAGCACAAAATTAATGTGGATTTATGGTAAAATATTCAACATAAAACACCACTAATTAAAGTCATTAATGCAAAATTTTAAAATAATTATCAGCACAAAATCTTATTAAATTATTTCCTGTTAAATGGAGTCGACTAAATAGTTTTCACTCACCATACAATAAATGCAGGAATATGTTTTTGTAGGCTTGTGCCTACTTGTCAGCTGCTGTCGACTGACTTGAATACTGGTAATGGTAACAATTTGTTTGGTGATGTATCACCTGACGACATAGATTGAAATCATTTTCAGTAAAAGCTTACGTTGTTCAGAATCTCAAAGTTCATGACTCATCCTTGTTCTTCTTAATGAGGATCTTCTCCCCAAACTCCAGCTCCTTAAAATTTCTTGTGGTCTTTAAGAGTTTGATATTTTCACTGATGTTAGGATTGGTTGTCCAAAAATGGTCGGCTACTGCTGACTTGTGTGTCTCTATCTAATCTTTCTAAAGTGTTCTTTTTCTCTAATCTTTGAACTACTCTTAGTTTTTCCTATGTAGATCTTGTCACAAACTAAACATTTAATTTGGTATATCCCTTCTTTTTCGTAGAAAAATTAAGTCTTTTATAGAAAATTTATTCTGAGGAGCCAAGATCATATTATGGTTTTTCAAAATCTTTTGGAATTTATGTATAGCAGTTGGATGAAAGGTAAATTTCTTGTGCTGCATGTCCTGTTTCTCATTTTTGAGTGTTGTCTTTCTTCTAAGTGCTTTTATTTTTTTGAATTTTTGAATTTTCTTGTTTGCATATCAGTTATCTAAGTGGCTCAATAACAAATGCAATTCTTTTCCTCCTTTCAAAAGCCTAAGGATTAAGAATTCTTTTGAATTAGTTGTAAAATAAAATATATTCATCTATCCGATGACGACATGCTTGTATCTTTCAATGTTGAGTCCCTATTTCCAAGTGATCCCCGGAAAAAGCTCCTCCTCTGTTTGGAAAACTTTCATCTTTAAATCTCAGTAGACTTGAAAAAGAGGAGTTAAAACATGTGACAAACATTTTCCTTGACTAATATACGTTTAAATTTCTTAGAAAATATTACTAACAAAATTCAGGACAACCCATTATCACCTCTGTTAGCCAAATTTGAAATTCATATTACAAAATACTTCACTCACATCTTCATATCGTTACATATTTGCGGGTCATTTCATGTCAAATCAACACACCTATTTTACCTCACCATCTCAGATTTTGATGAAATTGTATGCACTCAAAGTAGGTGTTAAAACTAAGTAAAATACCAAATTTCAATTTTTTATTTTAATTGGTTTCCAAATACAGCTAAGTAAAATTTCCAAAAATCGCTCAAAATTGCATGATGTCCAACTTTTTAAACAATCATAGAGCCTCTACTAATTGAACTAGAAACATGAGAGAGGTGTCATTTTGTAGCATTTTAAAATCCCTTCAGTATGATATATGACACACTATAGGTTATGAAGAAATTTGTTTTACAAATTCAAAAATCAAAATCAAAATTTTGAAAAAAACGCATTCTGAAAAATTTTCAAAAAAATATAGGAAAATTGTTATGCCATAGTTAAACCATGTACCAAGTTTCATGGTGGGACTATGATGGGTTCAAATCAAAAAATTAATTATAAAATTAAGGTGGTTGTAACAAATTTTTATATTGGAAAAAAAACTACATTCCTCAACAAAATTAATAATTATACATTTTTATAAATTGTTCAAAACAAATCCCAGTCATCAATTACATATGAGTCATATAATATTGAAATGATTTACATCAAAGTTTAAAACATTTAATGCAAATATTTTAAAATTTTTAATTTTTTTTGAGTAAAAGTGACTGTGAACAGAACTGATAAAACTTTGTTAGCAATTATGACTGACATCTGAAACAGATATTGGTTAAAATAGACAAGAAAGTACTTACGCCTTGTTAAAAAAATTCACTGAAAGCACTTCAACAGTTTTTCGTAACTTCGCAAACTTTCATCTTCGGATAGAAGATAAATTCTTCCTGTTGGAGTTGTTGAGCCTACAACACGTAGGATATTGGTAAAAGGTATCCACAACACATTAGACCTTCTTGGATAGCTAAATGATGGTGAAGGTCCTTGAGGATGAAGGAACCTAACTTTTACTTCATCTTCTTCATTTTTTCCAGTACATACACAAGCCACCAGTTTGAACCATAAAGAACAGTCATATAATTGAAAATTAGTTGAGTCGATTTTGTAACACTACATCACTTACTTTTTATTTCGGAAAACATGTTTCAGAAGCCATGTGCTTCCATTGTCAATTCCTTTGGTCGACTGCCAGCATTGCTTGCTGTGGTTTTTGTCTCTGTCCCTGGTGGTGGTTTGATGAACCTCTGAATCAGTTGATTGCCTGGCAGGATTTTTAAATTGAAAACGCGGTTCTTTCTCTGTCCCTGGTGGTGGTTTGATGAACCTCTGAATCAGTTGATCGCCTGGCAGGATTTTTAAATTGAAAACGCGGTTCTTGTTTTTCCAGATATGTTTTCCCAAACTTTTAATTCTGAATTCCTTGTGATGTTTTTGAGGATTTTTGGGCTTCTATTTATGTGTGTTTCTCTTTCCAAAAATGCCAAGCTACTGCAGATTTGTCTTCTTGTTTGAGTTTAATATTTCTGTGGTGTTCTTTTGCCCTTGTTTTTATATTTCTTTTTGTTTGGCCGATGTAGATTTTTTCACAGTCATTGCAGCTGAACTGATATATTCCTGGTTTGTTTTCTTGTGGGATATCATTTTTTAATTTAGAATTTAAAATGTTTTTTATAGAGTAATTGTTTTTAGGGGCTAGAATGATGTTATGGCTTTTGAAGATCCTCTGGAATTTGTAGAAAGTTGTAGGGTGGTATGTAAACTTCTTGTAGATCTTGTTTTCTTTCTGGTTTTGAGTGAGTGTGCTGACTTCCTTAATTCTCTTCCTATTTTTGGCCTTATTAATTTGTTTGTACACCAGTTCTGCCCGGAATCCATTCTCTGTAGCTATATCCAAGGTATTCTGTTTTGTCCATTGGTACATTTACCAACATGTGTGTAAGGCTGTGGAATAAAGCATGCTGATGGGGAATGGGATTGTAACTCTTTTGTTTTATATAGCTGTTGGTGTGAGTAGGTTTCCTGTAAACGCCAAATGTAAGGTGATTATTTGATGATTTTTAGGTCGAGGAATGGTAGTTGTCCATCACATTCCTTCTCCATTGTGAACTTTATAGACTTTTCTTGCATATTTAGGAGTTTCAGTGATGGTTTTTGTAATGTATCGATCAACTGATATTCACTGCCTAGATGTAATTTTTTCAATGAGCTTTTACTGAAATGATCTTTCTAAGGTTGTTCTAATTTCTTTATCTCCTGGACTTGATTTACATTCACTCATTAAACAGTCAATTGACGGAGGATTACATAGGATTTTTGCCATGAAATAACTAAGTTATAATTAAAATAAGAACTAAAGCTTTCCTGGTGACGTGTTAATTCAAAATCTTCTCGGGCTTCTAGCCAGGTAAAAACTTGGCTTGACACCAACGTTTCGAAGAAGTGCACCCTGAAGACGAGGAAGATGCACTTCTTCGAAACGTTGGTGTCAAGCCAAGTTTTTACCTGGCTAGAAGCCCGAGAAGATTTTGAATTAAGTTATAATTGTTCCCAATTTTGCATTTTCTATCATTAATTTCACATTTTGATGTGTTGTACAAACACACACTGCGTGGGTTCCAGTTGAAGCTACCAAAACACAGTGCTTAGGTCAAAGCTCAGCAAATTTAGAAAAACCTATTTGCATACATGGAAAAGCATCCTTAAATAGAGCATAAGCCTCTTTAAAGTTACATAAAATTAGCCTTTTTGATGTTTTGGTTTTATTTCCACTTTTATCAATTATGGTAACAAGTCCTTCATTCCAGGCATGGCTTTGCTAACCTCATCATTTTCATAAAAGTTCTGGACTCTTTGAACAACTTCTTTTGTTAACTTTTACCCGGTTTTGGATTAGGACTTTCCAAAATTCCCTTTTCTTCAAGCAACCTTCTTGACTGGCAGACCATATAATCAGGTGCATTAAACTCACGCATGATTTTTCTGATGCCCCAAGTTAATGGAATGCAAGTTAAAATCATAAACTTTTTGTTCCTACTTTCAGAATTGGAAAATTGTTTTTTAAGATTTTGAAGAACAGAATCAATTAAATCTTCTTAATCATCATCTGTATTTGAATCTTGTACAATTGATACAAAGGGTTTTCTTTTCATTGCTGAGTCTTATGTTTTTGACTTTCCTGGCAGCATAAGTTTTTGATTTGATTTTTTTATAATCAACAGGTGATTCACCTAGCTGTTGTAGAGATGTGTTTAGTGTGTTCTGCTTGAAAACTGGGATCTTCACAGAGTCTGGTGCTTTTTTTTCATTTTGACATGTAATGCAAGAAGCATTTCCATGATTTAAAGCTGATATTTCTTTCCTACTGCTATCACAAATGTTTGCATTCTTTGAAACTTCAGTCTGTGATATTTCTTAACTTCTTTTTATCTCTGACATTGTGATTAGTTTTTTCAAGAGGATTACAACACTGTACATTCACAAATTTGACATTTTCAACTAACACTTAAAACCTTATTTAATTGTATCTCCAATAAAGACTTGAAATAAGTATTTGAACGAAACTAATTAAAATATTCTCAACTATAAAAAATAATCTGAATCTACAAAACACTTGTATCAACCTTACCACTGACTTTGAACAATATCTGAAACAGTAGCTGGAAAGGAAGTAGTGAGCCTGTTCCAACTTGCTCAATGTAACAACACTAGACACAAAAATTAGGGAATGTACATAGCTGGAGTGTTGGGAGCCTGTTTGTACTTGTATGTAAAGATATGGTGAGCAATAAGTAGTAATGTAAGCATATGACATCATTGTCAATTTTACTGTCTATATTATTTATTACTTATCATTTTTAATAAATGATTTAGGTAAAATTGTTTTTCATTCACTTTATGCTTTATAAATTTTCAATAAAACTATTCTAGCTATAACTTACAGTAGTTTAAGGTTAAAAAATGTTATGTGAGAAATAATATCAATTTTAAATTCTATTTAGAACCTTAAACTTGATACCAGTATAAATTTTGTAAAATCCAGTTAAAACCATATTTCATTGAAATTATTTTTGTAATGGACTCATCATATTCCACCATCAAACTTGGTCATCAAACTTGGTCATCATAATTTAACAATAGAATTTTTTTCTTTCTTTCTTTCAAAATTTGGATTTAAATTTTTTTTGAATTTGTAAAAAAAAAATTTCTTCACAACCTATTGTGTGTCGTATATCATACTGAAGGGGTTTTAAAATGCTACAAAATGACACCTCTCTCATGCTGCTATTTAAAGTGCATTGATTTGACATGAAATGACCCTTGCAATAGTTAGAATTCAATTTATAAATTATGCTTCAAAGCTACTCAGTTATCAATAGAATACAAAAAAAATCTGGTGTGTTCCATTCACATGACTTTCTGTACATATCTGGAACAAATTATTGATAAAAAGCTTATTCTTTTATTTACTTCATGCTAATCGAGAAAAAAAATTAGCAGAAATGGTCTTATTACTTGCTTACAAAGTATAAGGGAAATAAGGGAATATGCTAGGCTAAACCAACAGTCAAATGCTTTAAAATGTGTTTGCTGGATTAGAAATCCGTTTCTTTGCATGGCCGTATTGACAAGTCTCCGTATGAGAAAAGTATAAGTATTTTAAAACTGAAATCAATTTCAAGAAATATCTCGACAACATTGAACTCCACGAAAAAAAAAAAATGTATATAACATAAATTGTGTTTTAACGAGATCTACATTTTTTGTGTAGTAAGTTTTGTTTATCTCTTACAGTTTACCAGTTATGCAAAATTCCACAAAATTCATGCAGAATAAAGAGGTCTTTAGAGGCTATTCCCAGAAAATTCAAGATATACATTTTATTTGTCATGAAAATATCTTTAGTATATGATATTTTAATCAAGATCGTTTGAGTCATTTTTTTAGAAAATCAAAATTTTCAAAAATTGTTCCATTTAAAGGGTAGTTGGGGGTGGGTGGGTGGATTTTCTTGAAACACTTTGTGTCACATCCTTGGAAGATACTGAACTTAAATACAGAGTTTGGTAAGTAATGAACTCTTTGTTTATGAGCTATGCTACACACAGACAGACACACGGATGTTTTTTTAAAAATGCTCTCTTTGGATTCAGGAGGTCTCAAAACATGTATTTCCAGTAAAATCTTGGTATCAAATTTTTGGGTGCAATACAATACATCTCTATACACTATGGACATAGTATGTATAGAGAAAGTAAAAATTCACTATGATAACAGAAAAAGATAATGTGTTGGAGTTAATAAAATCTGCAGTTAATTAGAAATAACAATTGAATTTGGAATTTTCAGGAAACTCACCCACATAGATAACTACATAAAAGCCAATGGTTTTAATCCCAGACAACACAAGTATGCCATAACCAACAGTCTCGCCCATAGATAGCTAACTTACCTTTGAATAATATGGAATGTCTTAAGAATATACAAAAATCTCAGGATAGCAGAATGTAATGGCTTGATCAGAGAAATGGTTAATAAGGAAATTCAAAATACAAAAACACTTGAATTAAATCAGAAACAGGACATTCAACATAATAAGTTTACCTTCTACTATCCTCCTGTTATGCATAAATTCCAAAAAAATTTCAAAAACATAATCTTGGCTCCTCGGAATAGATTTTCTATATAAAATAAACCTTAATTAAACTGGACAAACCACAAGCAAACAAAGAACCAAGGGTATACCAGATTAGATGTTTAGATTGTGACAAGATCTACAAGCTTAAAGATTAGGCAAAAAGAACACTTTAGGAACATTAGATACAGACAAATCAGTAGTAGCAACCATTTTTGGACAACCAACCATAACATCAGTGAAAATATCAAACTCTTAAAGATCACAAATATTAAGGAGTTGGAGTTTTGAGAGAAGATCCTTTTAAGAAGAACAAAGGACTCAGGTCATGAACTTGAAGATTCTGATTGACACAAACTTTCATTCAGCATGGTTCCAATATATGCCGCCAGGTGATGTACCACCAACCAATTCATTACCGGATACTTGGGCCAGTCGACAGCAAAAGCCTACAAAACATGTTCCTGCATTATTGTATGGTGAATATTCAGTTGACTTTATCTCAACAAAACCTAATCTTAAATTTGTGTTCACTGTGTTAAGTTCCTTTTTCATTGAGTTACAAAATCTTGATTTTGCACATCACATATGTTTGTGCAAAGGCCTTCTTGTGTACTATGTAGACTAGCTGTACATATGAAACCTGCCAAAAAATGTATAAATACTAGGTCATTGTTGAGAGGGATTCAAACTTAGGAAAGAGTACCCAAATTCCACCATCAACTTAATATAATTAAAAGATATGTACACACCTGAAATATGAGAATGGTTCAAAAAGTTCCCATGTTTCAAAATAGATGGTGTTGCTAAGGCAAGTTGTTTACCATAATGTCATTAATTAACACATCATCAAAATAGATTTGATATTTACTCATATGTTAGTTTGGCTTTTGCAGCCATTTCAGTTAGTCATTCTGTGTGCTTTCGCTAAAGGAAAAAGTACAGTATTGTCCAATGATTTGCTTTTTACATTTGGAGGTGAAAACTTTCAAGGAGATAAAAGTGAAATTGGATACTGTTTATCGGGACCTTTTGCTCTCTATGACAACAGATATTGGTTTTAATGACTTTAGATGTGAACAAAGATATGTTTTTGATGCTGCCCAGCAAATGTGGTTACCAAGGAAATCATTGAAAAAGGCCACAATATGATTCTCACTGATAGTTGAGTCCATAATATGATTCTGACGAAGTGGCAGGAGCCATAGGTGTATTGACAGAAATGGCAATTCATATTTTGCATAATAAGTTGTCAGCTAATGAGTGCAGCAAACAAGTAGTTGGGGCTTTCAACTCAAAAGCTGTTTTCGGAACTAGTTAAGCGAAATCTGAATTGTGTTGTCACCATTGATGAGACTATACTCTGGAAACCAAGCAACAATCAAAACAATGGCTTGCTTCAGTGAATCTGCTCAAAAGGTGATAGCATTGGCCCAAAGAGTGATAGCAGTGATGTTTTGGGATGCAAAGGGGGTCACACTTTTTAAATTTATGCATAAAGGAAAAACACTTACCAGACAGTACTGCAATGAGTTACTGACATGATTTGACAAGAAGTTCAAGTAGTTATGGCCCCATTTGAAAAAAAAAAAAAAAAAAGTGTCATTTCACCAAAAGGTACCAGCACATTCATCTGAAGTTGTTGCTGCCTCCCTGCCATATTTGCCTGACCTGGCTCTTTGTTATTTCTTCACGTTCCAAACATGACAAAATGGCTCAGGGAAACAACATACAGATTACATAATAATAATAATAATAATAATAATAATAATAATAATAATAATAATAATAATAATAATAATAATACATTTATTGTCAATAGACTGCAATACAGTTTCTGACATTGTCACAAATTCATATTTACAATTATGTATTTACAATTTTTTTACATTCGTCCAAAGTAGTCTACACTTAAAGTATGTATTAATTAACGAACATTACAAAGATGGACAACCTACATATTTACACATTTTATTATAACTACATATCAGTTGTATATATACAGACGGTCTGTAATTTCAATATTGACATTATTATAGTTCATTGATACTGTACAATATCTTTGTTATCAAATACTTCTTCAGAGCACTCTCAAATTGTTTACCTTTAGAACATTTTAAATATGCAGGAAGTTTTGCATGAAGCAATAAACCCATGACATTTGGATCCTTTTTTGAAATATTTTTGCTAAACCCCTGCCGAAAATAATCATCATTGTGTCGGGTGTAATGACTATGAATATTGCTATTTTTTAGGTTTTGTTTCTGAACTGCATAGGTTACAACTTTATAGACATACAAAGAATACAATGTTAATATCTGCTTATCTTTGAATATTCCCCTACATGATTCACGAGAGCTCATATTGAAAATCAATCTGACTGCCCGTTTTTGTAATCTAAATAACCTTTCCATATGGGTTGCAGCAGCACAACCCCAAATTTCTATCGCATACAGTAAATATGGGTATATAACTCCATAATAAATCATTTTGAGCCCCTTCTCGTCTAGGATATTTTTAAAATGACATAGCAGATAGACAGATTTATTAATTTTGTCACAAATATGATTTATATGTCCAGCCCATGTTAATTTTCTATCAAGAATTATTCCTAGAAATTTATGTTCGCTTACATCATGAATATTGCTATTATTTACCGGTAAAGAGAAATTTGTGGTGTTTATATTACTCTGTGAGAAATGAATTAAGGTTGTTTTTGTCACGTTGCATGTAAGGTGATTTTGTTTAAAGTAGTTAATAACTGAGTCGATGGATTGCAATAAGTTCTCCTTTAATATATCTACATTTGCCCCTTGACATACAACAGTAGTATCATCTGCATAAGCTATTATATTTGTATTTTTTGAAATTGGTATGTCATTTACATATAAAATAAATAATAGTAGTCCCAACATTGATCCTTGTGATACGCCATACATAACACGCGTAAATTTTGATTGCACTTTTCTTACTGATTTGCCCCATTTATCATACAATAGTGTTGATTGTCTTCTGTCTACCAAATATGATCTGATCAAATCTCTCGCCAAGCCTCTTACTCCATATGCCTCCAGTTTTTGTAATAGTATCGCATGATCAACACAATCGAAGGCTTTTGAAAGATCAAAGAATAAAGACCCTACTTTATCATTTTTTTCAAGGTTTTCAATGATTAGATGTATAAATTCACTAATTGCAGTAGCTGTTGATCGCCCTTTCCTAAATCCATGCTGAAAATTTACAATAATATTGTTTTTGTCTAAGAAATCTAATAACCGGCCTAATAAAAGCCTTTCAAAGAGCTTTGCTATTTCTGATGTTAGGCTAATTGGTCTGTAGTTATTTATGTCATTCTCATTTCCCTTTTTATGTAGTGGGCGTACTAGGCTGTGTTTCAGACACTCTGGAAATTTACCACATAAAATAAAGAAGTTTATTAGATGTTCGAGGGGACTGGCCAGAACATATTTACAATGTTTTAAGAGAATCACACTGATTTCATCCCATTCACTTGTGGCTTTTTTTGGTGGTTTAGTTATTGTATTTAGAATCTCTGTTGTAGATACTGGATAAATAAAACATGATGATTGTACAGTGTTTTTACAGGAATGCTGTGTATTCCTGCCAGCAGAAATCTCTCCTACACTAAGAAAGTAATTGTTTATTAAATTACATACAAGGTTTGGTTCTTTTATAGTTGCATCACCAATACTGAGTTCTAAATTTTTGTGTGCTTTTGTTTCCGATCTAGCTACATTTACAAAGCCCCATGCAGTTTTACTAATATTCCCTGATTTACTTAACGTTTCTTTATAGTCATTAACTTTTAAATCTTCCAAGCTTTTGAGATATTTCTTTTTTATGATATTGTACTTTGATTTATAAGTAACACTACCACTAGATTTATGCAATTCATACAAATGCTTGGGGCAGTCATCATTGAGACAGAGGATATTTTGCATTTGAAAATTAGTTGAGTCGATTTTGTAACACTACATCTCTTACTTTTATTTTGCATACTTAACATATATTTTTGGAGGGGTTAAAAATGGCAGGAACAGTGGAACAAGTTTTAAAATGTTAAAAATGCCATTACATACAGTGAAGCTGTAAATTTTATTAAAATCTGGATATCTATTACCAACATGTGCTTCACTTGGTCATGGTGTAGATGGAGTACCCTGCACACGCATTTCAACAACTTTTGTTGTCTGCAAACCTGCAAGAGAATGACAACGAAAGTTGTTGAAATGCGCGTGCAGGGTACTCCATCTACACCATGACCAAGTGAAGCACGTGTTGGTAATAGATGTCCAGATTTTAATAAAAGTGGAACAAGTACTTATATATTCCTAAAGGGGGACAATGTTGAAAAATCTCATGTGTTCCATTCACATGATTTTCTCTAGCTGTTACACAACTTTCCTTACAAAAGATTATTCTTTTATATACAACATGCTAATCAAGGTAAACATTAGCAGAAATTGTCTTATTACTTGCTTCCTTGTAGGTAGAAGGGAAGAGCAATAATCAAATCTTTTAAAAGCTGGTTTTATATGAAACAACAGAAGTTCGGTTTGTTTTGCATGGCCTGCATTAAAACAAGAGAGATGCATCGAAATGTCACATCCTGTTAAGAAAAATTAAAGCAGTTCAAAATTGAAACCAATAACAACAAATATCTCAGAAACAGTCAGCTCTACATAAAAAATGTATATGACATAAATTATATATTTTAACAAGATCTACATTGTGATGTTGAAATTGAGTCGGAATAGTAACACTCACCTCACTTATATGTAGTTATGTTCAAAACATATGTTTCAAGGGCAATTGCCCTCTTCTTCAGTTGAAGTCCGACTGATGGCTGGTATTTGTGCTGCTCTGTGGTCTATTACGGTGGAGCCATCTGGTGTTCTCAGTAGAAGTTCAAAATCATGTGGCGGTATTTCAAAATTCATCAGTTGGTCTTTTTGTTGTGTAATGAGAATATTCTCCCAAACTGTAAGTTCTGCCGGGTTGTTTACAGGTTTTAGCAATTTTATGTCATTTTGTATTTCATGATGTGATGTCCAAAAATGGTATGCTACTGCCGATTTATCTGTTTGTTTCTGTTTGATATGTCTGAAATGTTCCTTTAGCCTTGTTTCCAGTCTTCTTTTTGTTTGGCCAATGTAACATGATTTGCAGTGCTTGCAATCAATTCTGTAGATGCCTGATCTCTGGTTTGTAGGTATGGGGTCTTTAATGTCTGTTTTCAATGCATTTTTTATGTTGTATTGGTTACTTGAAGCTAAACTTATATTGTATTTCTTGAAAATTTTTTTGAATTTCCTATCTGCTGTTGGGTGATAGGTGAATTTTTTATATATAACTTTCGGTTTTTGTATGGACAAAGGGGTGATTTGTTTTAAGGTTAATTTCTCCTTATGTTTTTTAATTTTTTGGTCAATGATGTCTGGGTTAAAACCATTGGCTGAGGCTATATGTCTTAGTTGGAGGTATTCTGTGTTGTACTCTTCTGGGTCAAGTGGGATGCTGAGGAGTCTGTGTACTGAACTGTTGAAGACTGCCTGTTTATGAGGTTCTGGGTTGAAACTATTCTGTTTTATGTAATTGTCTGTATGTGTGGTCT
Organism: Hymenopus coronatus; assembly: GCA_030762935.1. Classification (NCBI taxonomy): domain Eukaryota; kingdom Metazoa; phylum Arthropoda; class Insecta; order Mantodea; family Hymenopodidae; genus Hymenopus; species Hymenopus coronatus. Next base: position 101,788,255 of record CM060891.1, read on the forward strand.
TCCTGTAGATGCCATAAGTGATCTTTTGTTCTTTCCGTGTTAGTTTTAGGTCCAGGTATGGTAGCATTTGGTCTTTTTCTGTGGAGGTTATATGTACTTCAAGTCGTCCCATGTACAGATTTGCTAAAAAGGGCGAAAGTGGGTTACCCATCGCTAAGCCTGATGATTGTCTGTAAAATCTACCATTGAATTGGAAATAATTCTGGTTGATGCAAAGTTCTGTTAAAGTATGGAAGTCTTCTATTTCTTTCTGGTTTAAGCCTATGTCCCTGAGCCATGCTTTGAAGGTTTCAAGTAACTTGTCGACTGGGATGCTGGTGAATAATGTTTCACATCAAACGAAACCAACAACTCATTGTTTGAAACTTTGTACTCTTCTAGATGTTTTATTAGTTCTATGGAGTTTTTAATGGAAAGGTGGTTGTGTTCGGGGAAGCTATTGAATTTGTTAACTAACCACTTAGATAATTTGTAGGTTGGAGAGTTTATGCAATTGACTATTGGTCTCATGGGTTTGTCCGGTTTGTGGATTTTTGGCAAAGCATAAAGACGTGGTAGAGTTGGGTTTGCTTCTTTCATTTTGAATTTTTCTAGTTTAGGTATAACTTCTGTTCTTTCTATTGTACGTTTTAAGGATGTTATCAGTGTGTTTAATGGGTTTTTACTTATTTCTGTATATTCTTTATTCTCTAAAAGGGTTTCTACTTTTAAAGTGTAACCTTTTTTGTACATTATGACTGTTGTGTTTCCCTTATCTGCTTTTAAGAAAACTACCGGGTTTTTGTTTAAGGACCTAATTATTTGTGTATGTTTGTTCTTCTGTATTTTTGTGTCTTTGATTTCCTGCAGTATAGGTGCAACTTCTTTCTTTATTGTTAATTGATCGATCCGGTTTAGTTCTTTTGTAGCTATTTCTATGTCCGCTATATAATCTTGTACGTTGGTCGAGAATTGAGTGCAAGTTTTGGAGCCCTTGTTTAAAAATGTAATTTCTTCGTTATTGAAGGTTTCTTCCGAAAGATTTACTACGTTCACATTAGTTGGTTTGTTTGACTGTATATTGAGTTGGGTTTGGTTTTTCCGCGTCATTTTGCTAATTAGTTTCTCCAATTTCTTTTTAAGTTTCATTGTTTTTTCGTGCATTATTCTATTGAGTTTTTCTAAAAGATTTTGTTGAATGTTTTTCCAAATGATGTCCCCTACATTTTGCACAAGTTTCATATGTGACGCGTATAGCTGGAGTTCTAATTTATTTAGCGTGGCATAGTGGCATACAGACAATTACATAAAACAGAATAGTTTCAACCCAGAACCTCATAAACAGGCAGTCTTCAACAGTTCAGTACACAGACTCCTCAGCATCCCACTTGACCCAGAAGAGTACAACACAGAATACCTCCAACTAAGACATATAGCCTCAGCCAATGGTTTTAACCCAGACATCATTGACCAAAAAATTAAAAAACATAAGGAGAAATTAACCTTAAAACAAATCACCACTTTGTCCATACAAAAACCGAAAGTTATATATAAAAAATTCACCTATCACCCAACAGCAGATAGGAAATTCAAAAAAATTTTCAAGAAATACAATATAAGTTTAGCTTCAAGTAACCAATACAACATAAAAAATGCATTGAAAACAGACATTAAAGACCCCATACCTACAAACCAGAGATCAGGCATCTACAGAATTGATTGCAAGCACTGCAAATCATGTTACATTGGCCAAACAAAAAGAAGACTGGAAACAAGGCTAAAGGAACATTTCAGACATATCAAACAGAAACAAACAGATAAATCGGCAGTAGCATACCATTTTTGGACATCACATCATGAAATACAAAATGACATAAAATTGCTAAAACCTGTAAACAACCCGGCAGAACTTACAGTTTGGGAGAATATTCTCATTACACAACAAAAAGACCAACTGATGAATTTTGAAATACCGCCACATGATTTTGAACTTCTACTGAGAACACCAGATGGCTCCACCGTAATAGACCACAGAGCAGCACAAATACCAGCCATCAGTCGGACTTCAACTGAAGAAGAGGGCAATTGCCCTTGAAACATATGTTTTGAACATAACTACATATAAGTGAGGTGAGTGTTACTATTCCGACTCAATTTCAACATCACATTGATTAAAACTTCACTTGTCTCAAACTTCTGAGTTATTTAATTTAAGATCTACATTGTTTGTGTAGTAAGTTTTTGTCCATCTCTTATGGTTTTATTCAAAACTGATCCAGAGTAAAGAGTTCTCCAGTTGCTGTTCCCAGAAAACTCAAAATATACATTTTATTTGTAATGTAAATATCTTTAATATACAGTATTTTAATCAAAATCGTCACAGACAATTTTTGAGGAAAACAACATTTTCAAAACGTTTTTCACATAAAGGATAGTTTGGGGTGGTGGAAATTTCTTGAAAATCTTCGTGTCGCATCCTTGGAAGATGCTAAACCTAAATACCAAGTTTGGTATTTAATGGTCTTTTCATTTTTGAACTATGCTGCATGCACGCATTTTCTAAAAATGCTTTTTTCAGATTCAGGAGACTCCTAAACATATATTTCCGGTGAAATTTTGACATCAAATTTTTGGGTGGAATACAATACATTCTCTATCCATTATGTATATTGTACATATTATGACATCTTTATTTCTAATGTAGCTACTAATTAAACCACTCCCATATATTTATTTGTTCATCCATGTTTTAAGTTTCCAATAGTACATTCTTTTTCATGAACATGGTTACTCTATGTTACTGTTCATCTGTATCCTCTTTTGCTAATTGTTCCTGAATTAGATAGCTGTTGTTTTTGGCCGTCAGTGCTTCCTTGGCTTTTTCTTTGTTCTCATGGTGCATAGAGCTTCACTGCACATATTTCATCATGAATCTCTTCAGCACAGTCTATTTGCATACTACGAAATTACACAACATTATTTTATTCTTTGAATCAATTTTGAACTCCTTAAGACTAACAACTTTTGGCTTCTTGTATCATCACAGTTCACTGCTGCACCAGTAGCTGTTTTCTCACAGGTGTCAAGGAACAATGAATGCACATTACCATTAAGGATCACACATAATTGTGTCATACTTATGTATTCTGCAATCCACTTTCAGTAGTCACTGGATGGTGCTCCATACAATATTAAAATCTTTCATTTTGCATTTCTTCATGATAAAAATTGTATAATGCTCTAAAAACTGGAATATTTTGTGGGGGAAAAAAATTTATTGACAAAATTTTGGTTTAGTTTGCAAACGAGAAAAGCATAAATTTATTATGTGTCTGAGTACCCAGAAAAACAAAACAGCACTTTCCATTCAAAAATAAATTGTGCAGAAAGGTATTTGTGAAATTCCATGTCCTTCATAATAAGCTATTTAATTCTGATTATCAATGACAAATTTAATTTCTTTAAGAGATTGCCTTAAAAGCAAAATGATTGTGTGAGTATTTACAAGACTGCAAATGTGCTTCACTTTCACCAGTTCATTGCTTGATGGGAACCAGTGGTTTATCAATAGTGGAAATAAGCAGTGCAAGCAAAACATGCTGACAAACTACTCATTAACATTGCTTGTCAAAACAGTACATTGAATATCCAGTAAATAGCAAGTTTAACTTATTGTTTTTGTTTCAGGCTTGAGGACCTGCAGTTTTGCCCTGGATAAAGCAGAAGATTGTGATATAGACAAGGAGGATGCTTCACGATGGAAAATGTCGAAAGCAGAAATGTTGCATTACAAAGATGTGATGGCACCTGTGTTGCTTCAAACTTGGGAGATTGATGATGAGGATGAGTGGCATGTTGATACAGATGAAAGACCTGTAACTGTTCATGAAAATGCACCAACAGCAACCCAAAAGGTGCAAGCATGGCTTAACGTGTCACTGCAGAGCTCTTCAGCTTTGGCTAAGAATACAAACACGTTTGCTAGTGCAGTCAAAAGAAGAAGCAACACAGTTGTGCCAAACACTGCTCAATCACCCGACATCAGTGATTTATTCTCTGAAATGCAGAATGAAAGCATTTCTCAACATCGAGATGTAGATCCTTTGCTTTATTCTGCTATAACATACAGGAGTCCGGATGTGCGTAGTCGTATTTTTGCATCATCTACACCCTCTGCTAAAGACAATATGCTTTCACAAAACACATTCTCATCACAACTTTATAGCTCACAGTCCCAAACTGAGTGTTTACTGTCATCTCAGAATACTATTTTAACTACCTCAAAGCCAAGAACAGTTAAGAAAAACAAGCATATTTCAGGATTTTAATTAATGTTACATGGCAAAAAGCTTGATTTTACTTAGAATTCTGTGATGGCAGATAAATGTCAGCTCAAACACCTCAAAAGCATTTATGAGTAATAGAAGCACTATTAACTGTAAAATTATTTTTATTTTATTACTTTCTCTATAGTACTATGGACACCCGTGGACAAAAACTGTCAACTGACTCGCTGACTGTTGCCATGGTACCTCAGTGGTAGAGCAACTGGCTAGAGACTGGGAGACCTGTGGTTCAAATCCCAGCTGTGGCATTGAATTTTTCAATCTCACTCTACCTATCCAGCTCCTGCCCTACAGAAGGTTTCTGTGAGAAAACAATCAAAATTATCACAACGTTCCATAATAATTGCTATACTATGAATCCTGGGACTTACAGTACTTACAGCATTGTAAATCATCATTGGGGTTGTCATCTCAAACCTTGTGGTTTACTGGGAAACATGTGAGTCAATTGAGAAATTCAATGCTATGCCGACATGTTGCCATGGTAACTCAGTGGTAGAGCAACCGGCTACAGACCGGAAGATCCATGGTTAAAACCACAGCTGTGGCATTGAATTTTTCAGTCCAACTCCTGACCTACACACAGTTCCTGTCAGAAAACAATTAAAATTAAGAACCATACCTGTTAGCATATAAAGTAAGCATGATATCAGGTAACAACGACAATAACAACAATAATAATAAATTATTGACCAATAGACATTGCATACATTTATCAGGCTTTATCATGTTTCATTTTTGTATACAGATACATTATTGAATTATTAACATTTACATTATTATTCTACATTGCACATCATAATAGATACTATTAACCAAACATTTACAATTTTACAAGAATATATTTTATTTCTCTTCCCACATAAAATTACAAGTATTCTTTACAAATTTGCTTATCACATATACTAAACACTATCAAAATTTATACAAAATATTAAAACTCATCTGTTCTATTTAGACTTTTATTTACTGGTATGTTTTTAACATTTTAAAGGAATTATCTTGTGTAGATTTTATATAATACGGTAACTTATTGTTGAGTTTGACTCCTCTTTGCGGCTTTTGTTATACTTATCCTATAGTAGTTGTTCATTCCCATAGTATTATGTGCATAATATTCTTTGTTTTCCTTACTGCTATTCTCATTCTTTTTAATTTACAATATTAGTCTGGAAACATATAATGATACTAACATGTTGCCCTCTGTGATGTAATGGTTACCATGCTAACTTCATATACCCAAGATCGCATGTTCAAACCCAGCGGAGGACGATGGATTTTTGAAGACGTAAAAATCCTTAGCATGGCTTATTTCGGAAGGGAAGTAAAGCTGTTGGTCCCATGTTGTAGATTTACAGCACATAAAAGAGCTTGAAGCTGATAAAAGAGACCTCTGAGCAAAATTAAGTAGTCTTTCACGCCCAGTATGGAATGAGACACTGAGAACCACAGCAGTTAAAGAGCGTCCATAAATAAAACTCCCTATTATTTTGATACTACTGTTTGTCGACTCTTTAAGTTAAATATACAGCTGAATCCAAAGTACTCTATTTAAATATTCTATAGGTGTTCCACCCCAAATTTCTGTCCAATATTCAATAAGTAAGTGTATCATTCCATAATAAACTGATTTTAATGATTCATTTTCTAGATGATTTGCTCACTTCCTCAATAAGTATGATCGAGAGTTTAATTTCTTGCAAAGATCATCAACATGTTCATAGTAGGTTAGGTTCTCATCAACAGAAATCCCAAGGAATTTTGTGTTGTTCACTTGTTCAATTTGTACGTCTTTATATTCTATTTGTATGTATTTTCCCATCCCTTAATTGAAATAGAATGCAATTTGTTTTATTGACATGGAGCTTCAGTGAGCAGCTTTTAAATAGAGATGATGTAGCTTTAGCTCCAAGTTGATATACGAGGGTCTGCTGATAAGTACAAAGCCTCTCAATGAAGACAGCATTTAAAAAAAATTTTTTTTTTGCTTTATTTCTCAACATAATCTCCAGAAAGGCTAATACATTTTTCATATTGATGTTCTTATTTAATTAAACCATCTCTGTAGCGTGATTTATCAAGGTCCTCAAAATAGTTGTTTACCGCATCAATGAGCTCCTGGTTGCTGTGAAATCTTCTTCCTCACTGGGTGCTAGATCTGGCAAATAGGGTGGATGTTCAAGCAATTCAAACTATAATTCACACATTTTTCCCATTACAATGATTGAACGATGGGCCACAGCATTGTCATTATGAAACAAGTTGTTTTTTTTTTGTCAAATGAGGTCTCTTTCTTTATATCTAATCACTCAAATATTGCAGTAAGCTTGCTTAGTAGTCACCAGTCTTCTTTTTTTCCTTGCTCAAATAACATTGTTGCTCAAATAGCATTGTATTAATAGAATAGAAATGTATTCATCCATTTGATTACAGTACATAATGTAGGACATGTCAAAAACTCATTACTAGGATTCACATTGATATATATATATATATACATACAACAAGATTAGAAGCAAGAAAAACTATACACAAACTATTTTTCAAAAGTGTTACAAAATTCATATATATTATATTGTGTCAAAATCTCTTTTTTGTAGCCTGAATATAATGTTTGTATTTTCACAGTTTCCCCATAGTATTATACCATATGTTATGGTACAGTGAAGGTATGTACAGTACAGAGATAAAAGTGTAGTTTTATTCATGACTTTTGATAGTATGGAAAGAGGAAAACACAGCTTGGGAGAGATTGTGTTTATGTGGGTGTTCCATTTCAATTTTTTATCCAGCCATATACAAAGGAACTTGATGTTTTCTGTGTAGCTAATGCAGGTTTCATTTAGAATTATATTAGGACTATCACGTTGGATTCCATGTATATTTTGAAATGAAAGAGCCACTGTCCTTTCTGTATTTATTTTTAATCTGTTTGATTTGAAACACTTGATTAGTTGATTTATTGTCTGTTTATATCCAAGGAACATTGATTTGAACCAGTAACAAATTTGCTATTATCATCTGCAAAAAAAGTGGGCTTACATTTTTCGACAGAACAAAATTCTGTCTCATTTCACATGATTAATCATTTAATTTTATGTTATGCCTCCCAAAGCTGAAAAGACCATCTGTATCTTTCACAATATTTATTCAGGATTGGTATAGTGAGATCTCCTCTGTGTCCTTTCTGTACACTTAAAGAAGATATGGATGAAAACCATCTACTGCGCTGCCCAACCTTGAGTCGATATGATAATATGACATCAAAATACTGGAATGCAAGAGGGCAAATGGCTTTACTGCCAACTGCTCAACATTAGATACCAACCAACCAACCAACCAACCAACCAACCTGTTTCTCAGCAATAATACTAATTACTGAAATAATAATTTTTGCCTTACTTTTGTTTTGTCATTTGTTCTGTGTGTGTATTTACTGAGAATAAAGAAGGTTACACAGGTTACACAGCTAATATAATCGATTTAAAAAGTGAAAGTCTTATTACTCATTGTAAAGTAGAAGACAATGTTATATGTTTTAAAATTCCATTAATTTGGCTGATCTTTAAAACATGTGACACATGATGTTTTTCCAAGTCCAATGTGCAGAATAGTTTTTCGAAGTACAGCTTTAAACTTCTTTTATCTAATATATATTTAAAATACTTTTTTTAACTATGATTTCATGCCAGAGAACATTTTTTTAACCTGCTGAATACTGGATAAAAAAAGTAAATGGGGTGGGATACAGTTGTATCTCAACAATTAATGTACTGTAGTCTATCATAATAACTGAACTTATATTTATTATTCATTTAAGTACAACACATATCACATTATTATCTATGAAATTCATACTTAGCACACATACTTATCTCAAATGCACACATTTTGCATGTTATGTCCATTTTACTTTTAGAATGTTCCTTGTAAACAAAATACAGGCACTGATTTTCTGTTCTCACACAAAGCCTGCAGTGTCCTATGTCTGATACATTCTGCAATAGTTTCATCTCCCAGAAGGTCTGTAAGTGAAGACAATGTCTTCCCTTTTGCCAATTTCTCTTTCACATATGCTTTTTTTAGTTCTTTTCCTAATTCTAGGAGGGATTTTCTGTGTGTCTGGTGAGTTCATTTTCCAATCAGATTTTTTGTTTTCCATATTACAAATGCATTAACTGTTGCAATTTCTATGGTGTTCATAAAAAGCAAGAAAGGCCACCTGCCTGTACCTCTGCTGCAGGAATATTCAGCTTGTCCATCGTATCCACTGCACCCTTGGTTTAGTTTTAGTGCAATACAATGTCTGACTTGTGCCCATTATCTTCACTGGAGCAGCAGTCATTATGATGCTCTGAACTCAAACAATAACACCTTTACTCTTCTTCGGTAGAGACCAAACTGAGACTCCCATTATCTTCACTGGAGCAGCAGTCATTATGATGCTCTGAACTTAAACAATAACACCTTTATTCTTCTTCGGTAGAGACCAAAGTAAGCCTTCCATTATCTTCACTGGAGCAGCAGTCATTATGATGCTCTGAACTCAAACAATAACACCTTTATTCTTCTTCGGTAGAGACCAAAGTAAGACTTCCATTATCTTCACTGGAGCAGCAGTCTTTATGATGCTCTGAACTCAAACAATAACACCTTTTCTCTTCTTCGGTAGAGACCAAAGTGAGACTCCCATTATCTTCACTGGAGCAGCAGTCATTATGATGCTCTGAACTAAAACAATAACACCTTTATTCTTCTTCGGTAGAGACCAAAGTGAGACTCCCATTATCTTCACTGGAGCAGCAGTCTTTATGATGCTCTGAACTCAAACAATAACACCTTTATTCTTCTTCGGTAGAGACCAAAGTGAGACTCCCATTATCTTCACTGGAGCAGCAGTCTTTATGATGCTCTGAACTCAAACAATAACACCTTTATTCTTCTTCAGTAGAGACCAAAGTGAAACTCTCATTATCTTCACTGGGGCAGCAGTCTTTATGATGCTCTGAACTCAAACAATGACACTTTTATTCTTTTTCGGTAGAGACCAAAGTAAGACTCCCATTATCTTCACTGGAGCAGCAGTCTTTATGAATCTCTGAACTCAAACAATAACAGCTTTATTCTTCTTCGGTAGAGACCAAATTGAGACTCCCATTATCTTCACTGGAGCAGCAGTCTATATGATGCTCTGTACTCAAACAATAACAGCTTTATCCTTCTTCAGTAGAGACCAAAGTGAGAGTCCCATTATCTTCACTGGAGCAGCAGTCATTATGATGGTCTGAACTCAAACAATAACAGCTTTATTCTTCTTCGGTAGAGACCAAAGTGAGACTCCCATTATCTTCACTGGAGCAGCAGTCATTATGATGCTCTGAACTCAAACAATAACACCTTTATTCTTCTTCGGTGCTAAGAGACCATAGTGAAACTCCCATTATCTTCACTGGAGCAGCAGTCTTTATGATGCTCAACTCAAACAATGACACCTTTATTCTTCTTCAGTAGAGACCAAAGTGAGACTCCCATTATCTTCACTGGAGCAGCAGTCTTTATGAATCTGTGAACTCAAACATTAACACCTTTATTCTTCTTCGGTAGAAACCAAAGTGAGACTCCCATTATCTTCAGTGGAGCAGCAGTCTTTATGATGCTCTGAACTTAAACAATAACACCTTTATTCTTCAGTAGAGACCAAAGTGAGACTCCCATTATCTTCACTGGGGCAGCAGTCTTTATGATGCTCTGAACTCAAACAATAACACCTTTATTCTTCTTCGGTAGAGACCAAAGTGAGACTCCCATTTTCTTCACTGGAGCAGCAGTCAGTATGATGCTCTGAACTCAAACAATAACAGCTTTATTCTTCTTCAGTAGAGACCAAAGTGAGACTCCCAATATCTTCACTAAAGCAGCAGTCATTATGATGCTCTGAACTCAAACAATAACAGCTTTATTCTTCTTCAGTTGAGACCAAAGTGAGACTCCCATTATCTTCACTGGAGCAGCAGTCTTTATGATGCTCTGAACTTAAACAATAACACCTTTATTCTTCAGTAGAGACCAAAGTGAGACTCCCATTATCTTCACTGGGGCAGCAGTCTTTATGATGCTCTGAACTCAAACAATAACACCTTTATTCTTCTTCGGTAGAGACCAAAGTGAGACTCACATTATCTTCACTGGGGCAGCAGTCAGTATGATGCTCTGAACTCAAACAGTAACACCTTTATTCTTCTTTAGTAGAGACCAAAGTGAGACTTCTCATTATCTTCACTGGGGCAGCAGTCTTTATGATGATCTGAACTCAAACAATAACAGCTTTATTCTTCTTCAGTAGAGACCAAAGTGAGACTCCGATTATCTTCACTGGAGCAGCAGTCATTATGATGCTCTGAACTCAAACAATAACATCTTTATTCTTCTTCAGTAGAGACCAAAGTGAGACTCCCATTATCTTCACTGGAGCAGTATTCATTATGATGCTCTGAACTCAAACAATAACACCTTTATTCTTCTTCAGTAGAGACCAAAGTGAAACTCCCATTATCTTCACTGGAGCAGCAGTCTTTATGATGCTCTGAACTCCAACAATAACACTTTTATTCTTCTTCAGTAGAGACCAAAGTGAGACTCCCATTACCTTCACTGGGGCAGCAGTCTTTATGATGCTCTGAACTCAAACAATAACATCTTTATTCTTCTTCAGTAGAGACCAAAGTGAGACTCCCATTATCTTCACTGGAGCAGTATTCATTATGATGCTCTGAACTCAAACAATAACACCTTTATTCTTCTTTAGTAGAGACCAAAGTGAGACTCCCATTATCTTCACTGGAGCAGCAGTCATTATGATGCTCTGAACTCAAACAATAACACCTTCATTCTTCTTCGGTAGAGACCAAAGTAAGACTCCCATTATCTTCACTGGAGCAGCAGTCTTTATGATGCTCTGAACTCAAACAATAACACCTTTATTCTTTTTCGGTAGAGACCAAAGTAAGACTCCCATTATCTTCACTGGAGCAGCAGTCTTTATGAATCGCTGAACTCAAACAATAACACCTTTATTCTTCTTCGGTAGAGACCAAAGTGAGACTCCCATTATCTTCACTGGAGCAGCAGTCTTTATGATGCTCTGAACTCAAACAATAACATCTTTATTCTTTTTCGGTAGAGACCAAAGTGAGACTTCCATTATCCTCACTGGAGCAGCAGTCTTTATGATGCTCTGAACTCAAACAATAACAGCTTTATTCTTCTTCAGTAGAGACCAAAGTGAGAGTCCCATTATCTTCACTGGAGTAGCAGTCATTATGATGGTCTGAACTCAAACAATAACACCTTTATTCTTCTTCGGTAGAGACCAAAGTGAGACTCCCATTATCTTCACTGGAGCAGCAGTCATTATGATGCTCTGAACTCAAACAATAACACCTTTATTCATCTTCGGTGCTAAGAGACCATAGTGAAACTCCCATTATCTTCACTGGAGCAGCAGTATTTATGATGCTCATCTCAAACAATGACACCTTTATTCTTCTTCAGTAGAGACCAAAGTGAGACTCCCATTATCTTCACTGGAGCAGCAGTCATTATGATGCTCTGAACTCAAACAATAACACTTTTATTCTTCTTCGGTAGAGACCAAAGTTCGACTCCCATTATCTTCACTGGAGTAGCAGTCATTATGATGCTCTGAACTCAAACAATAACACTTTTATTCTTCTTCGGTAGAGACCATAGTGAGACTCCGATTATCTTCACTGGAGCAGCAGTCATTATGATGTTCTGAACTCAAACATTAACACCTTTATTCTTCTTCTTCGGTAGAAACCAAAGCGAGACTCCCATTATCTTCACTGGAGCAGCAGTCATTATGATGCTCTGAACTCACACAATAACAGCTTTATTCTTCTTCAGTAGAGACCAAAGTGAGAGTCCCATTATCTTCACTGGAGCAGCAGTCTTTATGATGCTCTGAACTTAAACAATAACACCTTTAATCTTCAGTAGAGACCAAAGTGAGACTCCCATTATCTTCACTGGGGCAGCAGTCTTTATGATGCTCTGAACTCAAACAATAACACCTTTATTCTTCTTTAGTAGAGACCAGAGTGAGACTTCTCATTATCTTCACTGGGGCAGCAGTCTTTATGATGCTCTGAACTCAAACAATAACACCTTTACTCTTCCTCGGTGGAGACCATAGTGAGATTCCCATTATCTTCACTGGAGCAGAAGTCTTTATGATGCTCTGAACTCAAACAATAACACCTTTACTCTTCTTCGGTAGAGACCAAAGTGAGACTCCCATTATCTTCACTGGAGCAGCAGTCATTATGATGCTCTGAACTCAAACAATAACACCTTTATTCTTCTTCGGTAGAAACCAAAGTGAGACTTCCATTATCTTCACTGGAGCAGCAGTCATTATGATGCTCTGAACTCAAACAATAACACCTTTATTCTTCTTCAGTAGAGACCAAGGTGAGACTTCCATTATCTTCACTGGAGCAGCAGACTTTATGATGCTCTGAACTCAAAGAATGACAGCTTTATTCTTCTTCGGTAGAGACCAAATTGAGACTCCCATTATCTTCACTGGAGCAGCAGTCAGTATAATGCTCTGAACTCAAACAATAACAATTTCATTCTTCTTCGGTAGAGACCAAAGTAAGACTTCCATTATCTTCAGTGGAGCAGCAGTCTTTATGATGCTCTAAACTCAAACAATAACATCTATATTCTTCTTCAGTAGAGACCATAGTGAAACTCCCATTATCTTCACTGGAGCAGCAGTCTTTATGATGCTCTGAACTCAAACAATGACACCTTTATTCTTCTTCAGTAGAGACCAAAGTGAGACTCCCATTATCTTCACTGGAGCAGCAGTCATTATGATGCTCTGAACTCAAACAATAACACCTTTATTCTTCTTCGGTAGAGACTAAAGTAAGACTTCCATTTTCTTCACTGGAGCAGCAGACTTTATGATGCTCTGAACTCAAACAATAACAGCTTTATTCTTCTTCGGTAGAGACCAAAGTGCGACTCCCATTATCTTCACTGGGGCAGCAGTCTTTATGATGCTCTGAACTCGAGCAATAACACCTTTATTCTTCTTCAGTAGAGACCAAAGTGAGACTCCCATTATCTTCACTGGAGCAGCAGTCATTATGATGCTCTGAACTCAAACAATAACACCTTTATTCTTCTTCAGTAGAGACCAAAGTAATACTCCCATTATCTTCACTGGGGCAGCAGTCATTATGATGCTCTGAACTCAAAGAATAACACCTTTATTCTTCTTCAGTAGAGACCAAGGTGAGACTTCCATTATCTTCACTGGAGCAGCAGACTTTATGTTGCTCTGAACTCAGAGAATGACAGCTTTATTCTTCTTCGGTAGAGACAAAGTGAGACTCCCATTATCTTCACTGCAGCAGACATTATGATGCTCTGAACTCAAAGAATAACAGCTTTATTCTTTTTCGGTAAAGACCAAAGTGAGACTCCCATTATCTTCACTGGAGCAGCAGACATTATGATGCTCTGAACTCAAAGAATATCAGCTTTATTCTTTTTTGGTAAAGACCAAAGTGAGACTCCCATTATCTTCACTGGAGCAGCAGACATTATGATGCTCTGAACTCAAACAATAACACCTTTATTCTTCTTCAGTAGAGACCAAAGTGAGACTCCCATTATTTTCACTGGGGCAGCAGTCTTTATGATGCTCTGAACTCAAACAATAACACCTTTATCCTTTTTCGGTAGAGACCAAAGTGAGACTCCCATTATCTTCACTGGAGCAGCAGACATTATGATGCTCTGAACTCAAAGAATAACACCTTTATTCTTCTTCAGTAGAGACCAAGGTGAGACTTCCATTATCTTCACTGGAGTAGCAGACTTTATGATGCTCTGAACTCAAAGAAAGACAGCTTTATTCTTCTTCGGTAGAGACCAAAGTGAGACTCCCATTATCTTCACTGGAGCAGCAGTCAGTATAATACTCTGAACTCAAAGAATAACACCTTTATTCTTCTTCGGTAGAGACCAAAGTGAGACTCCCATTATCTTCACTGGAGCAGCAGTCATTATGATGCTCTGAACTCAAACATTAACACCTTTATTCGTCTTCGGTAGAAACCAAAGTGAGACTCCCATTATCTTCACTGGAGCAGCAGTTTTTACCTGGCTAGAAGCCCGAGAAGATTTTGAATTAACACGTCGCCAGGAAAGCTTTAGTTCTTATCTTAATAACACCTTTATTCTTCAGTAGAGACCAAAGTGAGACTCCCATTATCTTCACTGGGGCAGCAGTCTTTATGATGCTCTGAACTCAAACAATAACACCTATATTCTTCTTCGGTAGAGACCAAAGTGAGACTCACATTATCTTCACTGGGGCAGCAGTCAGTATGATGCTGTGAACTCAAACAGTAACACCTTTATTCCTCTTTAGTAGAGACCAAAGTGAGACTCACATTATCTGCACTGGAGCAGCAGTCAGTATGATGCTCTGAACTCAAACAATAACACCTGTATTCTTCTTCTTCCGTAGAGACCAAAGTGAGACTCCCATTATCTTCACTGGAGCAGCAGTCATTATGATGCTCTGAACTAAAACAATAACACCTTTTATCTTCTTCGATAGAGACCAAAGTGAGTCTCCCATTTTCTTCACTGGAGCAGTTGTCAGTATGATGCTCTGAACTCAAACAATAACAGATTTATTCTTCTTCAGTAGAGACCAAAGTGAGACTCCCATTATCTTCACTAAAGCAGCAATCATTATGATGCTCTGAACTCAAACAATAACAGCTTTATTCTTCTTCAGTTGAGACCAAAGTGAGACTCCCATTATCTTCACTGGAGCAGCAGTCTTTATGATGCTCTGAACTCAAACAATAACACTTTTATTCTTTTTCGGTAGAGACCAAAGTAAGACTCCCATTATCTTCACTGGAGCAGCAGTCTTTATGATGCTCTGAACTCAAACAATAACACCTTTATTCTTCTTCGGTAGAGTCCAAATTGAGACTCCCATTATCTTCACTGGAGCAGCAGTCTTTATGATGCTCTGAACTCAAACACTAACATCTTTATTCTTCTTCGGTAGAGACCAAAGTGAGATTTCCATTATCTTCAATGGAGCAGCAGTCTTTATGATGCTCTGAACTCAAACAATAACAGCTTTATTCTTCTTCAGTAGAGACCAAAGTGAGAGTTCCATTATCTTCACTGGAGCAGCAGTCATTATGATGCTCTGAACTCAAACAATAACACCTTTATTCTTCTTCGTTAGAGACCAAAGTGAGACTCCCATTATCTTCACTGGAGCAGCAGTCATTATGATGCTCTGAACTCAAACAATAACACCTTTATTCTTCTTCGGTGCTAAGAGACCATAGTGAAACTCCCATTATCTTCACTGGAGCAGCAGTCTTTATGATGCTCAACTCAAACAATGACACCTTTATTCTTCTTCAGTAGAGACCAAAGTGAGACTCCCATTATCTTCACTGGAACAGCAGTCTTTATGAATCTGTGAACTCAAACAATAACACCTTTACTCTTCTTCGGTGGAGACCATACTGAGACTCCCATTATCTTCACTGGAGCAGCAGTCATTATGATGTTCTGAACTCAAACATTAACACCTTTATTCTTCTTCGGTAGAAACCAAAGTGAGACTCCCATTATCTTCAGTGGAGCAGCAGTCTTTATGATGCTCTGAACTTAAACAATAACACCTTTATTCTTCAGTAGAGACCAAAGTGAGACTCCCATTATCTTCACTGGGGCAGCAGTCTTTATGATGCTCTGAACTCAAACAATAACACCTTTATTCTTCTTCGGTAGAGACCAAAGTGAGACTCACATTATCTTCACTGGAGCAGCAGTCATTATGATGCTCTGAACTCAAACAATAACACCTTTATTCTTCTTCAGTACAGACCAAAGTAAGACTCCCATTATCTTCACTGGGGCAGCAGTCATTATGATGCTCTGAACTCAAAGAATAACACCTTTTATCTTCTTCGATAGAGACCAAAGTGAGTCTCCCATTTTCTTCACTGGAGCAGTTGTCAGTATGATGCTCTGAACTCAAACAATAACAGCTTTATTCTTCTTCAGTAGAGACCAAAGTGAGACTCCCATTATCTTCACTAAAGCAGCAATCATTATGATGCTCTGAACTCAAACAATAACAGCTTTATTCTTCTTCAGTTGAGACCAAGGTGAGACTCCCATTATCTTCACTGGAGCAGCAGTCTTTATGATGCTCTGAACTCAAACAATAACACTTTTATTCTTTTTCGGTAGAGACCAAAGTAAGACTCCCATTATCTTCACTGGAGCAGCAGTCTTTATGATGCTCTGAACTCAAACAATAACACCTTTATTCTTCTTCGGTAGAGTCCAAATTGAGACTCCCATTATCTTCACTGGAGCAGCAGTCTTTATGATGCTCTGAACTCAAACACTAACATCTTTATTCTTCTTCGGTAGAGACCAAAGTGAGACTTCCATTATCTTCAATGGAGCAGCAGTCTTTATGATGCTCTGAACTCAAACAATAACAGCTTTATTCTTCTTCAGTAGAGACCACAGTGAGAGTCCCATTATCTTCACTGGAGCAGCAGTCATTATGATGCTCTGAACTCAAACAATAACACCTTTATTCTTCTTCGTTAGAGACCAAAGTGAGACTCCCATTATCTTCACTGGAGCAGCAGTCATTATGATGCTCTGAACTCAAACAATAACACCTTTATTCTTCTTCGGTGCTAAGAGACCATAGTGAAACTCCCATTATCTTCACTGGAGCAGCAGTCTTTATGATGCTCAACTCAAACAATGACACCTTTATTCTTCTTCAGTAGAGACCAAAGTGAGACTCCCATTATCTTCACTGGAACAGCAGTCTTTATGAATCTGTGAACTCAAACAATAACACCTTTACTCTTCTTCGGTGGAGACCATACTGAGACTCCCATTATCTTCACTGGAGCAGCAGTCATTATGATGTTCTGAACTCAAACATTAACACCTTTATTCTTCTTCGGTAGAAACCAAAGTGAGACTCCCATTATCTTCAGTGGAGCAGCAGTCTTTATGATGCTCTGAACTTAAACAATAACACCTTTATTCTTCAGTAGAGACCAAAGTGAGACTCCCATTATCTTCACTGGGGCAGCAGTCTTTATGATGCTCTGAACTCAAACAATAACACCTTTATTCTTCTTCGGTAGAGACCAAAGTGAGACTCACATTATCTTCACTGGAGCAGCAGTCATTATGATGCTCTGAACTCAAACAATAACACCTTTATTCTTCTTCAGTACAGACCAAAGTAAGACTCCCATTATCTTCACTGGGGCAGCAGTCATTATGATGCTCTGAACTCAAAGAATAACACCTTTATTCTTCTTCAGTAGAGACCATAGTGAGACTCACATTATCTTCACTGGGGCAGCAGTCAGTATGATGCTCTGAACTCAAACAGTAACAGCTTTATTCTTCTTTAGCAGAGACCAAAGTGAGACTCCCATTATCTTCACTGGAGCAGCAGTCATTATGATGCTCTGTACTCAAACAATAACACCTTTACTCTTCTTCGGTAGAGACCAAAGTGAGACTCCCATTATCTTCACTGGAGCAGCAGTCATTATGATGCTCTGTACTCAAACAATAACTCCTTTATTCTTCTTCAGTAGAGACCAAGGTGAGACTTCCATTATCTTCACTGGAGCAGCAGACTTTATGATGCTCTGAACTCAAAGAATGGCAGCTTTATTCTTCTTCGGTAGAGACCAAAGTGAGACTCCCATTATCTTCACTGGAGCAGCAGTCAGTATAATGCTCCGAACTCAAAGAATAACACCTTTATTCTTCTTCGGTAGAGACCAAGGTGAGACTCCCATTATCTTCACTGGAGTAGCAGTCATTATGATGCTCTGAACTAAAACAAAAACACCTTTATTCTTCTTCGGTAGAGACCAAAGTGAGACTCCCATTTTCTTCACTGGAGCAGCAGTCAGTATGATGCTCTGAACTCAAACAATAACACCTTTATTCTTCTTCAGTAGAGACCAAAGTGAGACGTCCAATATCTTCACTAAAGCAGCAGTCATTATGATGCTCTGAACTCAAACAATAACAGCTTTATTCTTCTGCAGTTGAGACCAAAGTGAGACTCCCATTATCTTCACTGGAGCAGCAGTCTTTATGATGCTCTGAACTTAAACAATAACACCTTTATTCTTCAGTAGAGACCAAAGTGAGACTCCCATTATCTTCACTGGGGCAGAAGTCTTTATGATGCTCTGAACTCAAACAATAACACCTTTATTCTTCTTCGGTAGAGACCAAAGTGAGACTCACATTATCTTCACTGGGGCAGCAGTCAGTATGATGCTCTGAACTCAAACAGTAACACCTTTATTCTTCTTTAGTAGAGACCAAAGTGAGACTTCTCATTATCTTCACTGGGGCAGCAGTCTTTTTGATGCTCTGAACTCAAACAATAACAGCTTTATTCTTCTTCAGTAGAGACCAAAGTGAGAGTCCCATTATCTTCACTGGAGCAGCAGTCATTATGATGCTCTGAACTCAAACAATAACACCTTTATTCTTCTTCAGTAGAGACCAAAGTAAGACTTCCATTATCTTCACTGGAGCAGCAGTCTTTATGATGCTCTGAACTCAAACAATAACAGCTTTATTCTTCTTCAGTAGAGACCAAAGTGAGACTCCCATTATCTTCACTGGAGCAGCAGTCATTATGATGCTCTGAACTCAAACAATAACACCTTTATTCTTCTTCAGTAGAGACCAAAGTGAGACTTCCATTATCTTCACTGGAGCAGCAGACATTATGATGCTCTGAATTCAAACAATAACACCTTTATTCTTCTTCAGTAGAGACCAAAGTGAGACTCCCATTACCTTCACTGGGGCAGCAGTCTTTATGATGCTCTGAACTCAAACAATAACATCTTTATTCTTCTTCAGTAGAGACCAAGGTGAGACTCCCATTATCTTCACTGGAGCAGTATTCATTATGATGCTCTGAACTCAAACAATAACACCTTTATTCTTCTTTAGTAGAGACCAAAGTGAGACTCCCATTATCTTCACTGGAGCAGCAGTCATTATGATGCTCTGAACTCAAACATTAACACCTTCATTCTTCTTCGGTAGAGACCAAAGTAAGACTTCCATTATCTTCAGTGTAGCAGCAGTCTTTATGATGCTCTGAACTCAAACAATAACACCTTTATTCTTCTTCGGTGCTAAGAGACCATAGTGAAACTCCCATTATCTTCACTGGGGCAGCAGTCTTTATGATGCTCTGAACTCAAACAATGACACCTTTATACTTCTTCAGTAGAGACCAAAGTGAGACTCCCATTATCTTCACTGAAGCAGTAGTCATTATGATGCTCTGAACTCAAACAATAACACCTTTACTCTTCTTCGGTAGAGACCTTAGTGAGATTCCCATTATCTTCACTGGAGCAGCAGTCATTATGATGTTCTGAACTCAAACAATAACACCTTTGGAACCATGAACCTTCATACACAAACTATATCTCTTATATGGAATGTAACAACCACATCCAAGCCGGAGAAGTCAGATTTGTTGTAGTTGCAGCTCAAACAGCAAGAATAAATGATGCGAAAAAGAACTGTTCTTAGTTTGATCATTGTTATATCACTAATTTGAGATTTTATCTCAATAGTCAGTGTTATACGTACGATAACTTCATATACCCAAGGTCGCAGGTTTAAATCCGGCTGAGGACGATAGATTTTTCGGGCGCACACATGTGGTGATTTGTTCAAAACCCTCAGGACACGATAGAGTAACATCATACTTCATCTTCAACTAGGCCTGTAGCGTATATCTGTCTAGGCATACTATATGAGATAAAGGTAATTACAAATTAAAAATACAGCACATGCCCAAGACATCACACATTTAGCTATGAATAAAAAGTTATTCCTGATTCTCCTTTACTGATTTCGAGAGGCAACGTCGATACCTCCATCCTGCTAGGACTGGTAGTGATGAGGTGGTTGTTTGTATCACAGAGCCGTACTATATCCAACCATGCTGCAAATGCGGTCCACGATTATAACTTCCGAATATGAATATGTGAGTATAATATCTCGCTATACTATCGAGAAAGAAATTAGCCTTACTTTCATTGCTGTGAACGAGCTACAAGAAGGTAATGACATGGTAATTGCAATAAATCTAATGCTCCAGATCCAGAGAAATACAGAGGATTAAAAAAGACTAAAAAGCTCTTTAATCCAGGAAGCTGAAAATGTTGGAAGATTGCTTGCACAAAATTACTAAACAAAAGGCAATCCTAGAGAAGTATGGAACCCGCAGCAGACCGACAAAACATATCAAACCAATTCTACATATCCAAACCAAATAATGTGAGATACTAGAATGAAATAGCGTTTTATTTATGGAGCTCTTTAACTGCTGTGGTTCTCAGTGTCCCATTTTATACTGGGCGTGAAAGACTGCTTAATTTTTGCTCAGGGGCCCCTCTATCAGGCTTGAGGTTCTTTTACGTGCCGTAAATTTACGACACCGAACCTGCGGCTTTACTCCCCTTCGAAAGGAAGCCATGCTACAACTTTTTATGCCCGAAAAAATCCATCGTCCTCCGCCGGATTTGATCCCGTGGCCTTGGGTATATGAAGTTAACAGGGTAACCATTACACCACGGAGGCCGACTTGAGCTACTAATGCTTTTCATTAGAAGCGATCCTAGTGAATTTATACATATGACAGTACGAGACTTGGAGATAGTGCACAAAAGTCTCCCTGATTTCTGCTCGCACAAAAACAGAGAAAAGTGTAATTATTGTGAATACAATGAAAATGTTGTGTTTCTATATAATATTATTGCATACATGCAAAATGCAAAACCAATCCATCAGACTTGTGAATACAAGCCTAATTAAAGGGTGTGTGGTTTTAAAAAATGAAGTTATAAAAAGACTAAAAAATGCTAGTATATTTATAGCCAACCATTTACATAATCAAACTTAATGCAGATAAAACATTTTATGAAGGAGCAATGACATGGAGAAGGAAAGCAATGAATATTTTGTAAAGAAAAAAGATTATATATATAATCCTACACACAACCAATACAAATCTGTGCCTCCTATTCTTTTACATAATTAGATCTTTAATTTATCGATTGCATGACATGCGATAAGTGCTTGTAAATAACTGCCTTATCATGTATAGTCAGGCAATATAAAGTTTTCTGAGGAGCAATATTAGCACTGGATTGAATTTTTGTTTAATATTAACGGTGCAGTTAATATTGACGGTCTCCTCTGATTGATAAGAGCAGTCAGTGATGACTATCGGAACCTACTGCACAAAATCTTTTCTTTGTAATAAAGGATAATTGTCCTTATTATAATAAGAATTCTGAAACTTTAAATACATCTCATACAAAGCGAAAGATTAAGAATTTCTAAAGTCTAAATTCATGTCATGGTAAATGTAAATGTCGTGTTATTTATAGACGTTCTTTAACTACAATGGTTCTCAGCGACCCACTCTAAATTGGACGTGAAAGACCATTTAATTTTGCTCAGAGGCCTCTCTATCAAGCTTGAGGTTCTTTTACGTGCTGTAAATCTACGACACGGGACCAACGGTTTTACTTCCCTTCCGAAGGAAGCCATGCTATATATTAAATAAATTAAATACTTTAATTCCAAGTTTTTATCTAAATTAGTATAGCTCCTATAAAAGATTAGAGTTTAATATAGTGAGATAGAATCAAACCTAAGCCATTTGAAACCTCAGCAGCATTTGTACTTGTGGTGCAGTAAGCAGAGCAGTTATTCACCTTTTACCGCATTCTTCTATTTAGTCTGATAATATATAATTCTTATTGTTGTATCTTCAGCATTTAAATGTGTTATTAGAAAATTGAGATCTCGCGGGTAGTTTTACTCTCTCTAGCGCGCATGTACAATGTACATAGTGGATAGGGAAGGTATTGTATTCCACTCGAAAATTCTATATCGAGATTTTCACTGGAAACATATTTTTTGAGCTCCCCTGAGTCCGAAGACAGCGTTTTTAGAAAAAGATCCGTGTGTGTACCTACCTACCTGTCTGTCTATCTGTCTGTGTGTCGTTGGACAGCATAGCTCAAAAATGAAAACACTGTTAAATACCAAACTTGGTATCTTCCAAGGATGCGACATGAAGATTGTCAAGAAAACTCCCCACCACAAACTACCCTTTACATGGAAAAAGTTTCGAAAATGTTGATTTTCTCAGAAATGGCTCTAACGATGTTGAAGAAAATCTCGTATATTAAAGCTATATGCATCCCAACTAAAATGTATGTCTTGAATTTTCCGGGTATAGCCACTGAAGACCCCTTTATTCTGGATGAATAAAACACACTGAGAACTACATATTATTTTAGCATATTATTTTAACTGCTAAACCGTGAGAGATAGACAAAGGCTTACTACATAAAAAATGTAGACCTCGTCAAAACACACAATATGTTTTTGTTGTGTAGGTAACTTTCCGAGATATTCTTGTTATTGGTTTCAATTGTGAAGTACTTATACTTTTCTCAGACAGGAAGCTTCTGTTCTACTCCTGGCCAAGCAAAGAAGCGATTTGCAATGACAATCGCATAACAATAGTTTTTAAAACATTTGAATATCAGTTTAGTCTAGTGCATTTCGGTAGTTCCTTTCTACTTATAAGGAACAAAGTAATGAGAACATTCTGCTAATGTTATTCTCAATTAGCATGGTGCAGAAAGAAGAATAATCTTTTGTAAAAAGTTTGTAGAGCAAATAGAGAAAGTCATGTGACTGTAAAATATTATGTTTTTTTATTATCCGATTGTCCATGTCTTTGAGCAATGTAGTTTTGTTGGCAGCCCCCTAGCAAGAGAAACCCTGTTTAAACATGTAGCTTGCCAAAGGCAGGAGGGGCACTGTACTCTGGGGTGGTAGATGTTATACGTTAATTGTTTACATATGTAACACACTTGTAACATTTGATTGACAGCCTTTTTGTGGGAAGGGCTTGACCCATCCCAATGGGTTTTACTGCCCTGTGCTTGAGGCATCCCCGCTTACAATGAACTGTTCTTGAATTCCTCTGTTTTTCCTGTATCACTGTTCTTGAATCCCTCTGTTTTTCCTGTATCACTGTCCTTGAATCCCTCTGTTTTTCCTGTATCACTGTCCTTGAATCCCTCTGTTTTTCCTGTATCACTGTTCTTGAATTCCTCTGTTTTTCCTGCATCACTGTCCTTGAATCCCTCTGTTTTTCCTGTATCACTGTCCTTGAATCCCTCTGTTTTTCCTGTATCACTGTTCTTGAATCCCTCTGTTTTTCCTGTATCACTGTTCTTGAATCCCTCTGTTTTTCCTGTATCACTGTCCTTGAATCCCTCTGTTTTTCCTGTATCATTGTTCTTGAATTCCTCTGTTTTTCCTGCATCACTGTTCTTGAATCCCTCTGTTTTTCCTTTATGACTGTGCTAGGATCCCTCTGTTATTCTGGCACTGTTGTAGGATCCCTCTGTACTTACTGTATCATATGTTCACTACTGAGAAATTATGAAAAACAAAGAAGGGAAATTTACTTTAAAAGTGTCTTTACAAAAGAAGTGAGAAGACCAAACTTAAGATATAAGTAGCAGAGGTGGATTGCTTACATTCGGACTACATATAGTTAACATTTAAAAGGAACAGGAATGCTATTTTATAAGGATACTCTGTAATTATTCCACAAGTTACTTCACTGCCCTAACTGACATAATAGTATGTTTAATTTGTTAATACACGAGGCTCACGAACTATTGAACGTCTTTCTTAAGGTATACATGTGCACTTACTCAGTTAGAGTGACCATATCTAACAATTCTAAATTCTAAAGCCTGTTCAAATACTATCATAAGGTTTAAAGGGGAATACTAGTGCTGTGTAGTTACGCAAGATCAGTGATCCTCCATTCTTAATGTCTTGTGTAGATCCAAGTGAAGAGTTTGCTCATATTAGTTAGGTTTAAGAATGAGACTTCAACAGTATAAAGTATGTATATTTTAAATGTATGGTGTTTTCCAAAGATCTCTGTTCCGTAGTTGTTTGAACCTCGTGTCATTTAAATTTAAATTTTATTCCCAATCCATTGCTTGATGATGCGTTGCGGTTTATTCTTTTATTTCTAAGATCTAAATTGAAATATAACAATCAAATAAGTGCACATTACAGCTACAATTGCATGTAATAGCGAAAGATCTATTGTAAAGAAACCAGCAGCTATAAATTTTATTTTTATGGTAGTTAACTGCAGAAAAAGTGAATCTAGCTTCACTTTTATAGCATGTGGCATTTCTAAAAGTGTTGCTCGGTGCATGGCAATGAGTAAGCTATCAGCTTCCAGAGCTGCATGATGACAGTTCACTGTTATTGCTGTTATACATACTGCTGCCCACAATCCCCAAAATATCGTAATACCCTCCTGGCTCATGGACACATAATAACCATTAGAGGTACTTTCACTACCTTCCACCAGTCTTCCTACTAAGTCTATTGTGAAGTTTAGTGAAAGTAGCACAAAATTGAAGAATGAAGCTAAGGAAAGCAGTATTTGATAACCAAAGGTTTGATTAATTAAGTGTGCTAAATCGTATAAGCTTAAGTGAACAGACCTAAGTTTCTGGATTTGAACTGTAAAGTGCTCAATAGCGGATGAGCACTCGGTGCAAGCAGAAGGTGAATATGAAGTGCACTCAACATTATTTGAAGAGTTTGATGACACTTTTGCTGGAATTTCAGATTTAACTGTATATGCTAATCTCATGCAAGAAGATAAGTTACATTCTCTGGCTGCTGCAGCTTGTTCCCAAGATTTTGCACAGCTTTCAAAACAGCTTATCTTACTAACAGATTGTTCAATAGAGATCAGTTTCCCATCTTTGAAAATTGATTGATGGTTTTTCTTCCAAGACTGTGATAAAATGAAATTATTTAAAGCGAGACAGCGAGCTCGGAAGATTAAAATAGAATTTACAAACTGCATTACTAGCAGAGTGTTAGATACAAAGCAAAATATATCACATGAAGTTAGGCCCAGTGGCCAAAGATCTTGCCATATAATAATAGTTACAACACTAATAGGCAGTAAAATGATACTAATTATTATTAGTTTTATTACAGTCTCCCATTGCGATTCTCCAGTATGGTGCTGCAAATCTTCATCCAGTGATTTTGCCGTGATTAAAATCTGTTGCACTCCATTCCTGTAAATGATGAAAAAAACTATATATATATATAACATTCTAAATGCATAAATATCACTAAAGTGCTTTTAATGGTTTTAAGAAATTACAATTATATGACTGCGTTTCTTAAAAATATATTTTAAATTATTTGGATGCATTGAATTCAAATGAGTTTCTCAACACATTATTTACAAACCTATAATTATTAAAGCGTATTCATCTATCTCTTCATGTTATTCAAAATTAGAATACTCACATGTGGGCTTACTACATATTTATTTGTAGTTACAATAGGTACAGGGCGATTCAATAGATTTAAGAAATAGTCAAAATTTTTAAAACTTGATCGCTATGTAAGGGCTTTAAAATTATATTCCCTTTGTATAATAATAAGAAAAAAACCTAACAAGTTTTCCTGTTTGTGAAAAGTATAGTTATTTTAAAAGTGGAACCAATAACAAGAAATATAACAGAAAAGGGTAACCCTACAAAATATGATTTGACAGTCGCCCTCCGTGGTGTAATGGTTACCATGCTAACTTCATATATACCCAAGGGTGCAGGTTCAAACCCAGCGGAGGACGATGGATTTTTTCGGGTGTAAAAATCCTTAGCCTGGCTTCCTTTGGAAGGGAAGTAAAGCCGTTGGTCCCGTGTCGTAGATTTACGGCACGTAAAAGAACCTCAAGCCTGATAAGAGAGGCCTGTGAGCAAAATTAAGCGATCTTTCACGCCCAGTATAGAATGGGACGCTGAGAACCAAAGCAGTTAAAGAGTGTCCATAAATAACAATCCATTTCCATTTATGATTTGACATGAATATTTAGTAAGATCTATATTTTTGTGGAGTAAGTCTGTCTCTTGTGATTACAACAGTCATTCAGAATGGAGAGGACATCAGAGGGTATTCCATGAAAATAAAAATATACTCTTTCTTTATCATGAAAATGTCATAAACATAGTATTTTAGTCAAACTCATTAGGACATTTCTTAGAAAATCACAATATTTAAAAAGGTACAGTAAAGATTTATTTAGAATGAGGGGGTTCAATGAAAACCTTCATGTTGTTCCTTGGAAGATGCTGAACGTTTGTTTTTGAACTAGCTGTTTACAGACAGACAGGCCCAAACGCACATTTATGTACACATGAACCTTATTCTAAACTTGTTTTTACTTTTAAGTGATTATCTAGCGTAAGCAGAGGAAATATTGAATTCCATCCAAAAATTCGATTCCGAGATTTCCTGCAAATACACATTTTGCAGTCACCCGAATTAAACCGACATGTTTAGAAAACTCTGCGAGCGAGAGAGCGAGCGTGTGTGTGTGTGTGGTGTGGTGTGGGTGGGTGCGCGCGCGCGCGAGCGTATGAGTGTGGGTATGTAATGGCTTTAAAATGATGATTATTGTTTAAGGGCGCTCAACTACAAGGTCATCAGCGCCCTTATCAAACAAATCATAGCAAAAGCCAGAGATAAAGCTCAGTATTATAAATGAGAACGAAAGATAAATCTAAAAATCAATGTATAAAAATAATCATGGAAAAAGCCACAGATTGGTGATTTAAGAAAAAAAAAATGTTTCAAAACTAATACTAAAACAAGGGTAAAACAACTAAATCCGTAATCTGAAGGCTATCTTTGATAAAAATGTAAAAATCTTAGCTACCGCTTGGTTATCGTCCGCCAGGACTTCTGCAAGACTGACCGGCAGTTGCAGTGATTCCCGAATATGTGCTATATTCACAGACTCTAGCAACACATGGCGGACAGACAAATCTTCTCCGCTAACACACAGGAGCAGATTCACTCTTACGAAGGAAACTATTTAAAAATTGCAGTATCAAATACGCAAACGAGCCAAAATCACTTCCTTCCGTCGAATTGACAAGAAGTTACCCAGTTTGTTGGAAGGTCCTTCACTACTCTAAGCTTGTTTCCGCGGATAGCTGACCACTCTTCGTGCCAGCACGAAAGTATCGCCCTGCGCACAACAAGCTTAAAGTCTTCTGATGTTACACAAGACATTTTTATACTGGGTTCGGTGGTTGCCGTCTTTGCTGCAAAATCTGTCAGCTCGTTCCCCGGCAAGCCAATGTGACTAGGAATCCATGCACACTCCACATTAACCCCGGAAGCATATAAAGCATGGAGGGCATCCTGGGCTGCACGATAGGATGGTAGTTGTACAACTCACTAAGGCTCTGAAGTGCACTCAGGGAATCACTCAATATAAGGCAGATTAAATAAGTCTATTATGTTAGAGAACACATTTTATCTGCAGACATTTGATGTGTTATTCTTACAGTTTATATTGTGACTTCGTTCAGTTTTCTATCACTCTGCTTGCGTAATTTGCTAAAGCTATACCATTTCACTAATACAGTATAGTTCAATGTTCACTATCAATTCACTTTTTCTCGCGGAAAAATGAATCACGTGTGAAGCAGCCTCTTTTATCTTCCGTTTTATTCGCGGGGACGTCGAATACAAGACCTCTCTAAGAACTCGGAGTAGCGGCACCCACTGTACGTCACAAGCTCACTAGAACCCGCATGTGAACAAAGCTGCGAAGGCGCGGCTTTTCTCTGGGTTCTCCGATTTCCCCCGTCATCGCATTTCACCAGAGACCTATTCTTCATTTCATGTATCATCAGTGACAATGCCATAGTAGTAAAAGCGGGCGTCAAGCATTATTAAACATCTCAAGCTTAGCATATACAGCTCGCTCGTACTTACCATCAATGATTTCGAGAATGTTTTCGGGAGGGGAGAAACTTCTCTTTATCTCTCCAACCAGGCAATCGATTGGCGCTGAAGGACACGCATTTAACGCTATAAACTTGGCGCGCATCTGTATCACAATATACAATGCTCACATTTACATCAGAAACCATTAATATCTAAACGTAGATATACAGGTTAACTACAAAAGAAATAGACAACTTCAACTGCCTGTAAAACAAAAACTATTAGAGATAGCAACCTAATTATTTTGGAGGTATGTTGAGAAACTCTCAAAGTTTCGTTTGTTACTATTGGTAACGTAGTGTTTTGTTTGTTGTTGCAGAAGCTGAAATGGTGGAAAATCCTGTGGAAAAGGCATTTTGCGTGTTGGAATTTGCTAGAACGCAATCAGCAACTGTTGTCCAACGACATTTTAGAACACGTTACCACAAAACGCCACCGACTAGACAGTCAATCTACGACTGGTATAGAAAATTCGAGACAACGGGATGTTTGTGCAAAGGGAAGAGCTCGGGAAGACCAAGAGTTTCGGAAGAAAACCTTGAACGTGTTCGTTCTGCCTACATAAGAAGCCCACAGAAATCGACATCTAGGGCAAGCATGCAATTACAAATTCCACAGCAAACTGTATGGAAAATCTTGCGGAAGCGACTGCACATGATGCCTTACAGATTACAGATGTTGCAGTTTCTGAGTGAAGAAGATAAGGTCATACGGCGTGACTTTTGCATCGACATGTTGCGGCATGATGAAGACGATGCTGGTTTTTGTGAGCGCATCATTTCATTTTTGTGGAAACGTGTTCTAAAATGTCGGCTGATTGCGTTCTGGCAAATTCCAACACGCAATATGCCTTTTCCACAGGATTTTCCGCCATTTCAGCTTCTGCAACGACAAACAAAACACTACAGCGTTACCAATAGTAACAAACGAAACTTTGAGAGTTTCTCAACATACCTCCAAAATAATTAGGTTGCTATCTCTAATAGTTTTTGTTTTACAGGCAGTTGAAGTTGTCTATTTCTTTTGTAGTAATCCTGTAAAACACGATTAGGTAACGTTTCGATTTTACTTTATGACTGCTAAAAGACTGGCATACCAGTCAATATCGCCACCTTGGTTACGTATGGCAATGTTCTTGCCTCTCATTCTAAGGACTCAGGCTCAAATCCTAGCTAGGACATGCTGTCTGCCAACGTTTTCACTCGGTGGCTTTCCTTAGTCCATAGGATGAACTTTATTTATAGTGCTTATCATTTTACTGTTGTTTTGTTCTTGAAAAATCTAATAGCTTCTCATGGGTGACAATCAACATATTCTTTTAATATACAGAACAAAAGTACAAAAGAGCTGGAACGGTGTTTTATTATTATTATTATTATTATTATTATTATTATTTAGTTTATTTGGATTTTATACACCAGATCCCACACAAATCCATATTGTCATTTATACTTCCAGACTCAGTGGAGGATATATAATCGTGGCTATTAAAAGAAAAATCTGATGTGTTCCATTTACATGACTTTCTCTACGGTTCGAGTTTTTGGGTGAAATACAATACCTTCTCTATGTACTATTTATATTATACTTACGTACTGGTAAAAGTAAAAATCAGATGATATAAACTAGGCTCTAACGATAACCACATCTTTCAAAAGCTCGTTGCTATGTGATGACTGATGATTTTGAACTGACATATTCATTGCACGCCGAAAAGGGAGGGAGAAAAACGAATACTGAATTAGAAGTTGAAAAGTGTAAAGTATATGATAATTGAAAACAGCAATAAAGAATACATCTAAAATGCTAGTGCCAGAAAAAAGAATTTGAAATAAATTGTTGCTTTTAACGGCCACAAATGTTTTTTATGTTCTAAATTTTTGTCGCTCCATGGTTTTCCATTTTAGGACAGCATAAAATGTTCATTCAAATGAAGAGGACTTCGCACGCTAATCGCACAAAATAAAACATGTACATTTTATTTGTCTAGCAATATCCTAAACGTATGGTATATTAAGCAACTTTTGGAAAACTGTTAGCACCACACGTGCACACATCTTTTTATACAGGATGCACTTCCGGTGAAATCTCGTTATCTAATGATTGGGTGGAATGCTTTCCTCTAGCTTGGTATGGTGCCGCCGGAAGTAAGAGACCTGGCAACGAGCACCTGTTTCCAACCTTTGTACTTGCGACTGTATCAAAAGAACTCCTGATATCGTGATAATAAAATCAAACCTTTTGCTTATTTACATTTGTTTCGCTGTCCATGCCTTACAACAGGGAAACCTTGCGCACTGCGACCTATGAGGTGTATTGCAACTCAACCCCCAGGAGGAAAGCATCAACTGCAGGAGGCTACAGACCAAACATGTGCACGGAAGTCTTTAACAATTCCTAGTTCGAAGACCCGACCATCTATAGGAGCTGCGGGAATGATCCGATCAACCATACAACTTTCAACAGTACAGGGGACGCTAATACGCTGAGCGTTCCCTTATTTTTGTGTTTTATATTTATTTTGTTATCTAACAGCTTTAAAGGAGGACAATTATAGAATGCAATCACTTAATAGTGATTTTTTTTTTCGCAGATTATACTGTTGAACAGCTGTAATAAGCAATAACTAGCACACACGATTTACAAGGCAAACCGTTCCGTTCGAAAACAGCAGCGTACGCTGAGATGCATCAGCGTTTCACTCTCTGTATGGCTAAAAGGACCTCTCCGCAAACCCCTGACCGGTCAATTGTCTACCCCTTTCGCTTCCGCAAACCACTCACATCGTGCATACCCTAGCGTTCAGCCGTATACCTCGGCGTGTTTCTCTATCCGGAGCACTGTTGAAGTAATGTCAATTGTGTTTCTTTGTGAGTAAAATTGTAATGTGTTCTGCAGTCACTGGTTAATATAAATGCTTTCCATAATGAAATACAACTCGCCATTGCAAATATTCAAAAACTGCAAGGCTTTCATTGAAGAGTATGTCCAAAATAGTATTCAGTTGAATAGAAATGTAAGTTTCAGTGACTCTCAAAAGGCTAGATTGAAGTTCTGACATATGAAATCATTGAGTGCCAAGTTCTTCAAATGTAATCCAAATTTGAAGATTTTCCACAGTTCGAGTTTGTAGAATTAAAAAAAAAACAACAAAATAAAAAATAAATCATGGAACATAAAGAATTTCCTCAGACGAAAATTTCGAAACTAATAAAGCAGTATCCTAGTCATTTTAATTCAGACCAGCATGAAAATGAGTTCTTCAATATTTGTTCACATGATCAAAAGCATCTATCACCACAAAATGTACTGAAGTATTTGGTTATAAAGACTCGATGTACGAGGAGGTGACTCAGCTATTGCGTTTAGTTGTAACACATCCTGCTACAAGTAGTGGGAGATCAGTGAGAACACTCACGAGAATTAAAACATACTTAGAAACTCAATGACCAATCACCGTTTGTGCAACGTAAGCATTTTAGCTGTAGAAAAAAAGTTCTTGGGAGAACTATTCTGATGCCGCCTTTGTTGACAAGGTAATTGACACGTTCGCAACAAAGAAGAACCGAGGGGTGGATTTGGTGTATAAGCAAGTTTAGGTGACTGTCAATGTTTTCAATATAACCATTATATTAACATTGTTATTTGTTGTTTTCATTGTCAATCTCAAATCTAATTTATATGTGCATTGTTCAATAAAATGTGCAACTGCCCACCTCGCAACTTTTATTTCCGACTGCCTCCGTGGTCGGGTTCGATTCCCGGCTGGGGCGGGGAATTTTTCTTTAGCCAGATTTATTCCCTATCCCCCACAGAGTCTGGAAGTATGTATGTGAGAGTGAATGTGTGCGTATTTGAGAAAAATAAAATGATTTAAACCAACGTAAAGAACCTACGGACAACGAGTTGTTTCAAATGCAAAGCCCCCGATATGACCTTAGATGTTAAAAACAATAAAAAAAAAACTTTTATTTCCAGCAGTAGGGAGTTTAAACTATAGCGCTCCCATTTTTTTATTTCACGCCACGCCACTGCAAAAGTACATGGGGAAGTCGCATATACACAACCAAGGTCTCTTTCCACTCTGCCACCGTGAAAGATTCCATTAAGAAGGAATATAATATTTGAGGAATGTGCAGGTGTTGAGAGTATAATAGTTTACTAAAAATGCAAGAAAATGTCTGTTTATACGCAAATAAACAATGTGTATAAGTTCCATTGTGGAGAAAGTTTACATTACACTTGGAAACGCAAATTTCACAAAAGAGGTCTTAGTTATAAATGAGCTCTCCAAAAGTTTTCCGAAATAAATTTTGTCTGTGTTGTAGTTTCCCAGTAAAAGAGGATAAATAGTGTATTGACATTACAGAAAATTGAATATTCATTTGTTCTGTCCGTGTTTCAAATTAATAAGTATTTTTTAATCAACCTGCTAGGGAATTATTTTCGAGGAAATAAAACATAAAAAAAAACATTGTTCCATGCAAAGAATAGTTTGCTTTACCTTTCGTCGTTAAAACGGATTCAATTTAAATGTAAGTGAGGTATTTTTCCGAATGTTCGATTTTTGTTCTTTCTCTCTACCTCCCCCTCTTTTAGAGCACGCACATACACAATGTTTAAGGTGAACTGCATTTCAGAGCTCCACCTATTTGGCAGCACACTATTCTCACAAAAGCGTATTCTGCTATCTAGCAATTTGTAAGCAAAACAACAATACGGGAATACACTAAGCTAAACCGATATTCAGATCTTTTAAAAATTCTGACTAAAATCAGATATCTTTGTACAGTCAGGAATAAAACAAAATAAAAACGAATAACTATTTCTCGTTTCAGAAAAGTATAAATTAAAAAAAAAAAAAAAAATACACCATTAATAAGGTCTCGTATATTTCTGAAATGGTTAATTCCACAAAAACAATTATCCGACGTAAATTGTGTACTTTAACGGAGCTACATTTTTGCATAGCAAGTCTCTCTCTCTCTCTCTCTCTCTCTCTCTCTCTCTCTCTCTCTCTCTCTCTCTCTCTCTCTCTCTCTCTCTCTGTTACGGTTTACTAGTCATTTAGTATGAAGAGGACTTGAGAGGCTACTTTCAAAACATCCAATTGCAATATTT
The DNA here is from genome assembly GCA_030762935.1 of Hymenopus coronatus. Classification (NCBI taxonomy): domain Eukaryota; kingdom Metazoa; phylum Arthropoda; class Insecta; order Mantodea; family Hymenopodidae; genus Hymenopus; species Hymenopus coronatus. The sequence goes on from CM060891.1 coordinate 101,821,785, forward strand.
GCTACTTAGGTGAATATACCTTAATATATCTTTTAAATTTTATTTCAAATCGTTAGAGCCATTTTTGAGAAAATAGAAAATTTCGAAAAAGATTTCATATCAGGGGTAGTTCAGGTGAGGGGGGGATTTTCATAAAAGAATTCGGATCGCGTCGTTGGAAGATCCTAAACGTATGTCAGTTTGGTACTTAACCGGTTTTTCATTTTTGAGTTATGCTATTAACACATGCGCGTACGCGTAGAGAATCCTTCTATAAATGTCTTTGTTTTATTGAGGCATCCTCAAAACATGAATCTTCGGTGAAAGCTGAGTATTTTCTTATTTACTCAATACATTCCTCACAAACCGATCCGGATTTTTGGGTGCCATGTAATACCTTGTGTACCTGCTACCAGAGGTGGCTCCATAGGCTGGCTAATAGCTTCAAAAATATGTTTAAACAAAACGCATAACAAAATGTTCGAGTATCGAGCTAAAATGAATCGTTTCCACTTAACAAAGCAAAATCTACATGTAATATTACATTCCATATATTTAGAAATATTTAAAGTACTTCTTGAACATTTGGAAGGTCTGCCTCTGGAAGGAAGAAGCTATCTTTTAAACGAGAATACACTGGATATCGGAACGATACCCAGGCTAGTCTGCGAAGGGCGTGCGTGCGTGTCTGGTAGGCTCGTGGTGAGCCTGGGTGTTGTTGCTGTGTACCTACCCTGGTAAGGGTTTAACCACAGGAATGAGGTGATGGTTAAGGTTTTGTTTGAGGTTTCGAGTGTTGATGTTAAGGAGTTAGCGCTGGTAGGCTCCTCGAGCGGTTGCATTTTCAGGAGCAGCATCCATTCCTCTGGAGCAGAGCTGGTGTTTATTTATTTAAATATGGTGGTGAATTTTGATGGACCTCTCCCTATGGGAGGGGGGGGAGTGCTTTGTTCAGCTACTAAGCTGTTGGCTGGTTTAAAGCCGTTGTTACCGGGGGTGCCCGCAAGCCATGCGGGGAACCCGGAACCGCCTTTTTCGGCGTTCAGAGGGTAAGTACTCCCCCAGAGATCTGACAAGAGCGTTCTCATGTTCGCCCAATCTGGCGTAGAATTTTTTAGCCCGGCGCCTAATAACATCTTCCACATATGGGAGGGCCGAAGCTTCATGTAGTAGCCTCAAAGGGAAACGTCGACATACAGAATATATGGACCGGAGTCCTCTATTCTGCACCCGCTGTAACCAGAGAAGCCAGGAGTCTGCTGCCACATTTTGCAGGCATAGAGCATCAGGGGGACTATAAGCGCCTTGAAAAGGCGTAACTTTAAGTGAACCGGCATCTGGGAGGCCAGCACAGGGTAAAGGGAGGCTACCGCCCCCTTCGCCCTGTCCGACGTTCCCCGCACGTGTTCACGAAAAGTTAGGCCCTTATCAAGAATGACGCCCAAGTATTTGATGGAATTCCCCCACTCTATCCTTTGGCCCTGATAGGAAAAGTTGGGTATCTGGTTTATGCGAAGGGCCTGAGTAGGCCTGCCTTTTAAAGTCACAGTTCCAAGAATTTGGCACCCGGTAGTAAGCATTAGGGAAAATGATGTTACAACTGCTCTGGAGTGGCGCATGCGTTGTACATCAAGACCGATTGACAGTAAATTTGCCTACCCTGCTGATTGTTGATGGGCTCTTCCGAAGTCAAGTACAACAGCTGAGCCAACAATATTGTGAGCGAAAAATTTATTGCTGTAAAATAATATGTTTTGAAATAACGGAGAATTAGAAGCGAAATTCATTTTGTAAGTACCCACTAAATAGAAATGCACATTTTAGGTCCTAATAATTACTGCTTTACAATGTGAAATAATATTCCAACTGTCTTTAGAACTTTTTTGTCATCTCCAAGGAGCTAGTTTCATTACAAAATTATCACGCCATGTATTTTGACTTTTCAAATTTGAGAAACGCTCTAAGTTTTACTACTCCGACGACTAGTTCTTGTCTCGAAGAGTAGCTGAAGTTATATAACTGTGGAAATTGATGTTGAGAGTGTATTGCCGGAAGTTTATAGCTGCAACAATCCCTTCCACAAAGTGGAGTGTCTGTTGCTTCAATAGTGCGGTCTTACAATGGAACAGAACAGGGTTACAGCTTTAGTACAACATTCGCTGGAAAAATAGGAGACTGGTACGATGATGTCATCAAGCAATATGCCACCAGGAAGGATCGACGCATTGGTCTACTTGACCTAAGCAAAACGTTTCTGCTAAATCTGCAATTTGCGTATTGCGGATATTTGCCTACCCTGAAAATATCACTGCGAGCAGCCAAAGGAAGCAAAACATCTGGTTTGTTCTGTTGACAGGATTTCCTTTACCTAATCTCCTAACATATTATTTATGCAAAAGCTTAATCATCTTTTACTCCACTAATCAGAAATGTGCTTATTACTAGGGCCCAGATGTTAGGCAACGTGAAAGTAAATAAACAATTCCGTAGATATAAAAGTGATTCGGAGTAAATAGAATCGATGAGTCATGTTCTATTTTGCCTTTTTATGGTATTTTAGCCTAATCAATAATAAACGTCCTTTTTGTGCCATTTTAAGAAATATTTGCATTGCATTTCAATTTTATTTTCTCGACTCTAGATACTTTCTATGCAATATGTTTTAGATAAGAAAATATTTGTTACTAAAGGAATGATCTTCAGGTAGAATCATCTGTGCGAGAGAGAGAGAGAGAATGTGTGAGCTGGTCTTGTTATTCACAAGCGGCGGCTTAATCCCCAAACAGCAACAATGTTAAACCTTTCCCCATTCTCACAGAAGTTATAATTTTATATAATGTTATTGTGGCTTGCTATTTGCTATTATAATTTTTTAAAACTACTGGAAGTAGCTAATAAAAGAATTAAATTATTTTTCTAACAAAATGTCTTACCGTTTTCATAGAAATCGTCACATAGCATTCCGGCCAAATCGCTTTCGCTTCAGTCAATGAACAATAGTATTTTCAAATCTTATTGTTACAATTGTGTGCTGCATGCGTTTATTGTTGTAGGAGGAAGAAACAGTCAGTACTCAGTTATTGTCGGGTAAAAGTAGAACACTAAGCTATAATGCCTACAGTTAGTAAACCCTTTGAAAAGTAAACTACACAACTGCGTTAGTGAATTTGGTTGTCACATATTTTCAACCGATGGAGCAGTTTTATTGAGTAAGGTTTGTAAGAAAACAGTTAATCCTGCAAAAAAAAAAAAAAAAAAAAAAAAAAAGTATATCATAGACTAACATGTGTCGACAACAAAACATATCTGCACTTGGCTCAAAGAAGGGTAGAAAGAATATACACTCTGCAGCTTTCACCACTTCTAGCAAACAATCACAATTTTCATTAGATATATGTAAACAAAACAAAAAATGCAATTCAACGTATTCGCAACAAAGTAATTGGCAAACAAATATGGATCTCCATAGACGAAACGACGGATAGTAGGCAAAACTATATTGCCAACGTAATTTTTGGAGTATTGGAAACTGTGGAGAGATAAATGGCATGTTATTTATGAACACTTTAACTGTCATAGTTCTCAGCGTCCCATTCTATACTGGGCGTGAAGGTCCGCTTAATTTTGCTCAGACACCTCTTTGTCAGGCTTGAGGTTCTCTTACGTGCCGCAAAACTATGACACGGGACCAACGGCTTTACTTACCTTCCGAAGGAAGCCATGCTAAGGATTTTTACGCCCGAAAAAATCCATCAGCCTCCGCCGGGTTTGAACCCGCGACCCCGGGTATATGAAGTTGACATGGTAACCATTACACCACAGATATGTGAAATAATAAAAGATGATACTACAATTGTATCAAATACAGATCCGTGTGCAATAAGTGGTTTGAAATATGCACCAATTACAATCACCAGAAGTAGAACGATCTTTTTTGCAATGAAAAACATTTTGTCGCCTAGAAGATTAAGTATGACACAAGAACATGTACAACAATACCTGGTGGTAATATACACTCAGTAAAAATGTAAGTTATATTGATGCATTGCAGTTTGTTCGTAAAGTACATTAAGTCTTTTCAAATTAGTTGTGCCTTTTTCACGTTTTTGTTGCCTACCTGTTTTAACTGTTATAACATCCGGGGCTCTACTTACTACTTAGGAGACTAAAACAATAGTCAAATTTTAAAAGTGGTCGCTAAAGTGATGATACTGAAACTCCGTTTTCTTTGCTAGACAATCAGAAAGAAAAAACGACTTCACGTTTAACAAGAGTAAAAGTATGGAAAAATTGAAACTAATAACAGGAAATATCTCAAAAATATTTAACTCAAACAAAAAAAAAAAAAAAACAAAAAAAAAAAAAAAGGAAATTGTACCTATATGACATAAATTGTGTTTTGACGAGACCATTTCTTTGTACGGCAAGTTCTTGTCCCTCTCTTACGGTTACCCTTTATGCCAAAGTAATTTCAATGCAGAGGAAAAAATGTTCCCAGAAAATTCATATGTACATTTTATTTGTCGTGAAAATATCTTAAACATATTATATTTTAACCAGAAACGTTAGAGCATTTTAGAGAAAATCCGAATTTTCCTTTTAAAGGGTACACAGTTTTCAATGGAGGGATTTTCTTGAAAATCTTTGTGTTGTATTCTTGGAGGACGCTGAACTTAAATATAAAGTTTGATATTTAATGGACTACGTTTTCGAGTTATGTTGCTCGTAATCGCACACAGACACTTACGCGAGCGCGCATTAACCTTTTTTTTTTTTTTTTTTTTTTAAATCAGGGGTCTCAAAACATATATTTGCGGTCAACTTTCGATATCGAAGTTTTGAGTAGGATGCAAGACTTCCCCTACTATACATGACATAAAAAGGACTTTAAGCTGTAGTTTTCAGACACCGGAGTGTTAAAATAAACTGATTGCAGTAGTCATAGTGTACAGAGAAAGTATTGCACTCCACCCAAAAATTCGATACCGAGATTTCACCGGAAATATATGTTTTAGGGTCCCCAATATCCAAAAAAAGCATTTTCACAAAAAGGTCCGTGTGTGTGTGTGTGTGTGTGTGTGTGTGTGTGTGTGTGTGTGTGTGTGTGTCCGTATGTCTGTGAACACGATAACTCAAAAACGAAAAGTCGGTAAAATACCAAACTTGGTATTTAAGTTTATTATCTTCCAGGGATGCGACGCGAAGATTTTGAGAAAAATCCCCCCACCCCCAACTACCCTTTACATGGAACTTTTTTCGAAAATTTTGATTTTCTCAAAAATGGCTACACGATTTTGATTAAAATTTCGTATATTAAACATATTTACCTGACAAATGAAATGTATATCTTGAATTTTCTGGGAATAGCCTCTGAAGAGTAGTTTAATCTGGATGAATTTTACTAAATTTTGAATAACTGTTAAACCGTAAGAGATGGACAAAAACTTACTACACAAAAAATGTAGAGCACATTAAAACACACAATTTATGTTATATACATTTTTTTCGTGGAGTTCGTCGTTTTTGTGACATGCCTTATTTTTGGTTTCTGCTATGAAAAACGTATACTTTTCTCATACAGGAACTTGTCAACTCCTATCCATATAAACAAAGGAACTTCATTGACATAGCAACCAGCTTTTGACTATCACTTTAACCTACGGTTGTCCCTTATTTCGCTTCTACTTACAAGGAAGCGAGTAATTAGACTATTTCTGCTATTTTTTTCTGATTAGCATAAAGTAAATAGAAGTATAACCTTTTTAAGAATTATTTGTTGCAGGGATATGGAGAAAGTCATGTGAATGGGATTTTTTTTCTAAAGTCAACTTCAAGATTGAGAATCAAACATTCCCTCATCTTGAAGATGAACTCTTACCCACTATGTTAATTAGACGAATTGTCAGCTATGTTTGTTGTAAGAAAATATTCATATCGTGAACTATTTTTATAAAAAATGGTTATACGATTTAGTTGTAATAAACATTAAAAGAAATACATTTTACGAACATGAGTGTTTGTTTTTCATTCTTCAAAGAATGCAATGAAAGAAGAGAGGGCGGAGCTTCATAAAGGCAATACAAATATTATTCAAAATGAGAAATACAATCGCCTAATGCCGATCAGTCGGCGAACTTAAACTAATTACCTACTTCTTGGTTAACACAAAAATCAACAGTCCCATCCAAAATAAAGAGTATATACAAAATAATAACGAGATATATGATATTAATGGAATAGGAAGAATTAAGCTTTAAAATTGTCTTTAATAAGTTAACAATACGAATATTTCAGTGTTTTTACCTGTACTTGATGGATGCTGCTATGTATAATGATGTAATTGTGGTGCAGTATGTGAGCAGCAAGTGCAGAGCTGTGGGCACCCATTGGACGGAACTTTCTGCAAGATGGGTTTCCCACAGTAATAGTCTTGCAAGACGGAACAACAGCATTGAAAACAAGAAACTGGCCAACATGTATGACCATATCCTCTTCCATGCTGCCTTGTTGTCAGTGTCAGACAGGCAAAATGGTGCGAGGCCTACCACACGCAGTGTAACATATAGCGGTCTCACAGAATATGCCACATCATTTCTTTCCATTTCCTCTGCGTTTTTCTTTCGCTTTTTATTATTTTTTTCCTGCTATTAATTCACTGTATTTTTAATACGCAGTTATATATAGTGAAATGTACACTATGTTAAATGTAAATGCTCTTTGCTCGGAAAGAATGACCACGTAGAACCCCTTGAAATTGATTTAGCTTAAAATCAGAAGCAGGTACTCGAAGTAAGCATCAGCTGCTTTATGTAATAAAAACTAATCGTTATCGCATCAGTAGATAATTAGTAACTTTTACAATAGTTTAACATTGTTTAGTTGCCAAAAATGCTTAACAAGCTGCAGTGTACTTCCACAGGTACTGTTTTATTTTTCCGCTGTTGATGCTTTAGAACATGTGTGTCAATGGTAAACGCATAAGAACTGGTGTAAAATACAGTTACTTCAGAAAGATGCAAATTGATTCTAGAGAAAGGCACGATAATTTCCTGTGTTTACATTTCTATGTTTACCCTTAGGGAGTGTGCCATAAAACGAAATGGAAATTAATCGTGTTGTATAATTTCCATGCTCTCACTGAGCGCCCGATTATCCTTGCAATAATTAATGAAGTTCATCAGTTAAGCGTATAGGTCGATATTATCAGCATGCTTGCGCGCAATACCTTTTTCCTTGCTAAAAACGCACAATCGCTCACAGTTTAATCATTTATTGTCTTAGTTCAAATAGTCGATGATAAAGATAGTATTGTCGAAACATGTCTTTTTAGTAAATGTCGAATCACCTACCCGCATGTTGCATCTGAAAACTGCTTCAGTGATTCCTTAATATAACAGATTCCTTAAGTAGTATAAAAGTTGTTGAACAACTGCTCCTTGGGGAAAAAAATCTGATTGCTTAAAATTATAACAAACATTAAGGGATTGCGTAAATTACCAATACCTCAACTTGTGTGAAATAAATTATGTATTTTGAAGAGATCTAATTAGATCTTGTTGAGTAAGTTGTGTTTATCTTTCAGTTTACCCGTTACACAAATTATACAAAATTCCTTCCGCATGAAAATGCCTTCTCAAACCATTTACAGCGCATTCAAGATGTGCGTTGTATTTGTCATGTAAGTATATTAAACATACGGTTTTGAATTTTATTATAAGGGTAGAACCATTTTCGAGAAAATTAAAAAAATCTAAATGTTGCAAAGGTAGAGTCACTGAAAAACGCACTGTCATAGCTCTGATTTGAACCACGGCTCTCCCGGTTTCCGTCCGTCCGAAAGATCCGTGATTCAAATCCCGGCTATGAAAGTTTTGGCGACCCTTCCACTCCCGTCATTTGCATAATAATTAGTGCAATTAACTTCTCCATACGCACTATGTACATAGTGTATAAAGAAAGTATTGCACTCCACCCAAAAATTTGATACCGAGATTTCACCGGAAATATATGTTTTAGGGTCACCCATATCCAAAAAAAGCATTTTCACAAAAAGGTCCGTGTGTGTGTGTCCGTGTGTCTGTGAACACGATAACTCAAAAACGAAAAGTCGGTAAAATACCAAACTTGGTATTTAAGTTTAGTATCTTCCAGGGATGCGACACGAATATTTTGAGAAAAATCCCCCACCCCCAACTACCCTTTACATGGAACTTTTTTCGAAAATTTTGATTTTCTCAAAAATGGCTACAACGATTTTGATTAAAATTTTGGATATTAAACATATTTACCTGACAAATGAAATGTATATCTTGAATTTTCTGGGAATAGCCTCTGAAGAGTAGTTTAATCTGGATGAATTTTACTAAATTTTGAATAACTGCTAAACCGTAAGAGATGGACAAAAACTTACTCCACGAAAAATGTAGAGCACATTAAAACACACAATTTATGTTATATACATTTTTTTCGTGGAGTTAGTCGTTTTTGTGACATTCCTTATTTTTGGTTTCTGCTATGAAAAACGTATACTTTTCTCATACAGGAACTTGTCAACTCCTATCCATATAAACAACGGAACTTCATTGACATAGCAACCAGCTTTTGACTATCACTTTAACCGACGGTTGTCCCTTATTTCGCTTCTACTTACAAGGAAGCGAGTAATAAGACTATTTCTGCTAATTTTTTCTGATTAGCATAAAGTAAATAGAAGTATAAGCTTTTTAAGAATTATTTGTTGCAGGGATAAGGAGAAAGTCATGTGAATGGTGCACATAATTAGAGCAATTAACTTGCAGAATAATTGGAACAATAAATTTGTATAACAATTAGGGCAATAAATTTGCATGCCTTTTGCATACCTGACAGATATTAATCATTTTTGACGCGCATATGCATATTAATGACCCGACGACCACGCCCCCGCGGAAATCTGCGGAATTGCGAAATGATCATAGCTTTGTGATTATTAGGTACATTGGACTCTAGTGTGTAATTTTCAACTGAAATTTAATGAAAATTCCAATCATACCATCGATGAAACATGATACAACACTCAATTTTGATAGTTACTATAATTAATTTAATGGAACATGAATAGGCATTTCTGACCATATATCTAGTTGGCATCATACTTCATCTGCTTGTACATGAACACTTTGGAAATACAATTTCAACACATGGGAATTAAATTAAAAAAATTAAAAAAAAATAAAAAAATTGAAGACTATTTTAGCGAAATTCGCTTTAAAACCGCTAAATCACACGATGGAAAAATATAATAGTAACAAAAGTCAAAATATAATCCAAACGAACAACACTATCATTTCAATACGGTATTGAAGGATATTAATTATTGGAAGATATTAATGCAACTTATAACTATAAAGCAAAAGGATAAGTTGCGGAACACGAGTTCTTTATTTTTTTTTTTTTTTATTTAATTGTAGAGGGAAATAGACTTGTCAGGTCATTCTTCCAGCACTTTGGGCATAAATGACGAGGAAGCATACAGCAATATCACACATCCAATACATGGAAATGTGCGCTACGATGAAGACAAAACCTCAGCGGGAATCGAACGCGGAACGTCGGAATATTCACACACACATACACATTGCCGTTAGTGAAAATTGCAACACCAAGAAGCAAACTGATCAATGCAACGAATTTAATACAACAGGTTAGGTACATGACAAGTAACAAATGATAAGCTTTTCAAATCTATACATGAGCTTTGAGTCTCATATTCAGTATTTGTGTGGCCTCCATGCGCTGCATTTAGAGCTGCTGTTCGCCGTGGCATTGAATCAAAAAGGTTCTGAGTAAGTTCCTGGAGATTTTCCCCTCGCAGCTTGTATTCGCGCCCACAAATCCGTGACACTGGTTACTGGAGGACCGTGACGCACCAGGTGCCGACCAACCATATCCTAGGCATGTTCGATGGGCGACATGTCAGGCGAATGTGCAGGCCAGGGAAGCAATGGTAGCCCGTCGTTCTTCGTAGAAGTCTTGTACATTCCTCGCAACATGTCGCCCAGCACTGTTCTGCTGAAATGTGACCTATAGATATACCTAAAGCAGGTGGAGTACCTTGGGTTCTGCAATCACCTGTAAGTACCAGCTGCTGTTCAAAGTGCCCTCAATTCGTAGGAGGCGAGATCGGTTCTTGTAACCATTGGCGCCCCAATCCATCACATCTGGTGTTTCTCTGCTATGCCGCTCAACAAGCAGTCCTGGTTGCGCTCACCACGGTTCCGCCCGACAAGTATGAGGCCATCACTGTAACACGTTAAAGCGGGACTGGTCCGAAAAGACTTTGGCACACCAATGGCAGTGTTCATGTGTACATTGCAGTTGGAGAAGCTTGTAGTTCCTGGAATATGGAAGCCGACGTAATGAAATGTGTGCAGCAGACGGCGACGAGCCGTTGATGCAGACAAGTTCACATGTATTGCAGTGCTCCAGCGTCGAGTCAACACTGTGGATGAAGCTGTACGGTCCATTTTGGCCATGCGACAAGATGGCGGTCATCCCGTGCTGTGGTCATCTTCCGTCGTTCAGTAACCACATACTGGCATTCACTTTATCGTTTCCACCTTCTTTGTCAGCCCTGTCAGCCCTGCACTGATTACACTTGGTGCAACATTGATCTTGTCTGACCGACGCAACAGGGCTCTGCAAACCTAATCACTTATTGGTTACATATATATATATATATATATATATATATATATATATATATATTGTATATATACAAAGGCAAACACATACACACAAACTTCATGGGGGCTGGATTCTTCGTGAGATAGCGGTGAAGAGAGGCCGTGCCAACTGATCCATCTCCTCTTCGTGATTTTCACTGGCGCTTTTTAGCGCCAATAGCAGAAGCCTGCTTACAATCAGATTTCTCCAACATCCAGAGAAGCTACGCTTCCATCAACATCAGCTTCACACCGGGGACCCTGATTGGTCGGCTACCACATCTGGAAGCGACCCTATTGGGCAGCATTAGATGAACCGAACAAACACTCCATAAAAAGCGGAGCGTACTTCCCGACCATCAGAAGTACACAGGCAGCGGGTAGCCGAACAAGGCCACAGCCACTTGACATTTTAGGTCGGGTAAGGCGCGCTTTATTAAGCATCTAATCCACTGTTTTGACCTGCTTCTAAGCCCCTGCTGCCTGCAAGTGAGGGCAAACCGAGGTGTGTTTTTGTGAACTGCACTCTAGGGTGCAGGGCAAGTGTTTCTATTCTTTAGTCCTAGTTATACCTAAATCCAAACCTTCTAAAGGCAAAGCCCAAAGCGGGCTTGCCAGTGAAGATCCAACAGCCAGCACCAGCACTGGTGCAGCCACCTTGCCTTCCAGTGGCTCTGCTATTGTTGAGGGTAAAAAGAAACGATCTAGCCAGGAACGCCTTGGAGGTAAGGGCAAGATCAAATATTTAGACTTGTCCAAGCAATCCACCAACGAGGGTCTCTCGCGCGAACCAGATTCACGCATAAGCCAAAACCAGGAGTCTGACTCCGATGATGACTATGCCAGTGTGCGCACAGATTTTTCGCACCACGGCGGTCTTGTATCATTCATCCTAAATGATCTTGAGGAGTCCTCTTTCGGCCTCTCCACAGACGGAGAGGACGATTTTCCTGTGGTGGCCTCGAGGAAGGAGAAGAGGTAAACCCGATTGGCTGCAAAGGGCGTGCCCTCTGACCAATCGCAAGCAACATCCAGTCCCACTAATTCTGGTCCCGCCCAGAACTCTGAGTTGAGGAGGCATGTTCCTCATATCATTGTGGATGACTTCAGGGGGTTGGTAGGATTCCTCAAGGAGATCATGCCAATTCTGTCAGGTCAATGCACGGTGAGGAAGAACAAAAGCCGTTTTGTCCTGCAGGCCAAGATTCCGGAGGACTATCAGCTCCTCCTGCAAGCCCTCAAGAAGAAAGGTGTTCCCCATTTTACCAGGACATCCGCAGGGTCATTCGTGGCCTACCAAACGACACATCGGTGGAGGACATCGATGTAGACCTCATCCGCCAGGGCATCACCCCAAGACTGGTGAAGCAGCTCACCGGGAAAGGTCTCAAAACCCCCTCCCTCTCTTCCTCGTAGTAGTGGAGCGGGCCAATGACCCGCAGGCCAAGATAGATTTCGTCACCGCCATATGTTGCCTTCGAGTTAAAAGTGAACCATCGAAGGGCTCTGGCGGGCCCCCTGAATGCCACCGGTGTCTGGGGTTTAACCACTCCAGTCACTTCTACTTCTGAAACCTGCACTGCTTAAGGTGCGGAGACCCCACCCAAAAGTGGTCTGCCCAATAGCCTCCATTGAGGGGCCAAAATGCGCCAACTGTGGAGGCGACCATATTGCAAGTTATGGTGGCTGTCCTAATAGGAGAGCTGTCATAGCGGAGAGGAGGCCGCCACCAGAAGTTTACCAGGATACAAGTGCAACAAGCGCCAACTGGAGAAAACACCTGCTCCACCATAAGACAGCCGGCGCAACAAAGGATCGCCACTGATCACAGAACAAAGGACTGCGCGTGGCCCCTACGACGTCACGGGATGGTATAAACAAACGCCAACCCCAACATAATAAACAAGTTCCAGACAAAACCCACCCACCCAAGCTAAGGTGCGCTGGCCTGCCAGGCACCTAACTTCTCCCCAGGGGCTGCGCAAGGGCACGGTACTCCCGTACCCGAGCGACAGCAGGGGCAGGAGGCGGCTAGCGGTGGTTCAGAGCCGCGACGCATTCCTCCCACACCCACTTCTAGAACCACCACCCCCACTACTCCCCCTGTGCTGCAGCTATCAGATGTGATGGCGTGGATACAGCAGCTTCTGCTGAGCCATGGCCAGCGCATTTGTGATCTGGTGGTCAAATTTCTTTCCGCCAGCGATCCGGCCACAAAAACGGCTGTCGCCATGGAGGGACTCGCCCTCCTGACCATGATCGTCCAGACCGCCCAGAATGGCGAATCGAACTAGGTCTCGTACCTGCTTTCGATTTGCGTTCTGGGAACACGTGTGGCCTGATTGGTCAGGGGAGTGAGCTCCAACATTTTTCTGGCTCTCTTGCCTTAGATCTCGTGCTGATCAGCGAGACAAAATTCCGTCCAGACAGCCCATTCCGCCTTCCGGGCTACAACTGCCTCAGAGTGGATCTTGTGGGTCGCCGAAGAGGCGGCACAGCCATCTTCGTGAGGAGCAGTGTAGTCCATAGATCCATCCAGCTCCCGCTTCTTCAAATCATGGAAGCCACGGCTGCCTGTGTTGACCTAGGCGGTACGGAAATTTTACTGGAGTCTGTATAGCATCCATCCGAAGGCAGTTCGTTCTAAACGATTACCTTTCCATCCTAGCCCTAAATCATAATGCCATTGTGGCCGGAGACTTCAATGCCAAACATCCCGCAATGCGGCCCCCTGGCGGAAGCTGGAGGGAACGAAAACATACACATAGTAGATGCGGACCCCTAACTCAAAGTAGAGGGCCCCTGGCAACCCACACACCATCCTTGAGGTCAAGGACGGGCAACCGTTATGACGTCTTAGTTCAATACCGCGACGTCGACTGGGGATGCGTTAGGATTTGCCTCAATGACTCCATCCCGCCAAACCCTAGGATCACAGACATCCCATTCCTGGAAGCTGAGGTCCAATCTTTTACCTCCATCGTGGTGGGAACTGCTCATAACCTAACCGTTCACACCCCAGCACCCCTTCACCCGGATGTACTTCCCCTGAACTCCATCTGCTTATCCGCCAATCCTGGGCTGCCCGAAGTCTTTACCAGCATCACCGCACGCCCAATAACCAGGTACTCCTGAGGCGTTTACGCCGAGAGGTCAGGAGCCGACTACGCGAGCACAGGGTGCGAGCGAGGAGGGAGACGATGGCCCGCTTGAGGCTCGAGGTTGGCGACGTGTGGAGGATTACCAAAACTCTCTGAAACCGCGGAGGTCAAATTACCTCCCCAATCCAAGGCACCCAAGGCCTGGCTTAGAAAACGCAAGCCAAAGTCGATATGTTCGCTGACAACCTCGAAAGGACTATGAGGCCACGAGATGACCCCCAGGACGAAAATTTCTCGGACCGTCCCCCTGATGAGGCGGACCGACTTCCTGTCATCCGACCCAGTGAACTCCAAGGCGAGCTCCGGCGTCCCAACCTCAAATAGGCAGCGGGACCTGACGGGCTAACTCCGCCAAGCTCCGCTGCCTTCCCATCAAGGCGGTGCTCTTTCTGACCAAGGGTTTCAACATGTGCCTCACCTTGTGCCACTTTCCACGCGAGTGGAGGGAGGCTCAGGTGATATGCATTTTGAAGCCGGGGAAAGATCCATTCCATCCTTCCAACTACCGATCCAGCAGTCTCCTATCAGTTCTCTCGAAGATCTTCGAAAGGCTACTGCTTAACCGCTTGTCCCCTCTTTTGGGCGACATTCGAGTCATCCCAGACCACCAGTTTGGATTCCGTCCTGGGCATTCTACACCCCAGCAACTACTGAGAGTGGTTGATGCCACTGCCCCGGGCTTCCAGGACAGGGCCTTCTCGCTGGACGTGGAGAAGGCCTTCTCTACGACCTGGCACGTGGGTCTGCTCCTTAAAGTAATCCGCCTGGAGCTCCCGTTACACATCATACACCTTCTCCACTCATACTTAAGACACAGATCATTTGTTGTTTCAGATGCGGGACACAAATCACCACTTAGGCCAATAAGAGGCGGAGTCCTCGAAGGCTCTGTATTATCCTCCACGATTGTTAGCGTCTATATGGCCAATATACCAACAGAGCAGCACGACAACATAGCTCAATATGCTGACGACGCGCTGTTATTCTGTACCAATAAATATCCACGCAGAGCCTTCAACCTCATCCAAAGACACCTCCGCCTCCTCTAAGAGTGAAGAGTGGTGCGAGCGTTGGCGGTTGTCCATCAACCCGGAGTAAAGCCGCTTTCCTGCAAACTTCCCTTCAGCCACATACCCCAGACGAAGGATAGAATGGACAAACACCATCACCTACTTGGGGGTGAAGTTTGACAAGGGCGTCACTTTTGGGGTGCACATAAGGAAACTGAAGTTAGGGGATATGTGGCTGCAGCCTCCTTGTACGCAATGCTGAAGTCCACGATGCCGGTTTCCCTTAAGTTGAGCCTTTTCAGGGCTCTATTAGTCCTTTTGTTAATATACGCCTTTGAGGTCTGGGGCATGGCGGCAGACTCCATGGCCTTTGGGCCATCTATTCTGTGCTTTTTGGGTTTCCTACGAGACTCCTGACTCTGATCTACTATACCTGGAGGACGAGATTAGACGTCGGGCAACAAAATTCGACGAAGAGTTACCATTCCATCGGATCGCCCTCGTTAGGTCTCTTGGGGATTACAATCCCACAAACCGCCGCTTCAGGCGATACCGGCTTCCCCGCATGGCTCGCGGACATCGCTGGTAACGAAGGAACACCTCCAGTAGCTTCTACGGCTAAGCTCCTTACAATCCTTCAAGAGTTGCTTGGACTTCAAAATTAACAACCCCAAAATAACAATTTTTGCAAGATCATTACAGCAGCCGTTGCACCATGACTGGCAACCATTGAGGAGTAAAACTTACCTCATGCTGTCACTCCGCTCTTGTCCGGGCCGGCTCTTGAACATGCCTGTCTCTAAATATCGTCTCCAAACCATTCGGATAACAGAAGGACTGACATGAAAAATCCTGGCAACAAATCGAACAAAATGGTCATCTTCAATCCACACAACTGCTTGTGCGACGGATGTTTTATGCAGATGTCTCATTTCTTTATATTAGTCTCTGAGAACACAAAATAATTTTTATCACAGATTTATGTTAAAATCTGTTTTTGAAATACAATAAATCAAACATTCACTGTGATTTATTCATAGAAAAACTAACATATTTTTAGAAAAGTTTCATTATAGTTTTAAACAGCACTTCAAAGCATAACATCTGACTGTCAAAATTTACATCGTCTTACTATTTTATTTTGACTTTAGTATAAACACCTGTTCCTCTAATTTTTTGAGCAGTGCATTAAGAAAATGTTCGGCACCTTTGCGAGCCAGAACCGACCATTTGTACTACCATAGACAGCAGGTTTAAGCGATAGTACAATATTTAAAGAGCAAGTTGCTAAACTATGGGTTTGAAATGTTCGGCACCTTTGCGAGTCAGAACCGGCCATCTATACTACCACAGACAGCAGGTTTAAGCGATAGTACAATATTTTAAAAGTAATTTGCCAAGCTATGGTTTTGAAATTCCGTTCCCTATAATCACCAGGAGAAACATACCGAATAACGTCGAGAACAGTACAAGTATTTGGAAATTGAAACCAATAACGAATATCACGGAAATTGTTGTCTCCGCTGTTATAGGTCTGTTGTCCCTCAGGTGTTGAGATTGCCTTGATGCTTCTATGTGTTGCAAAGTTGAGAAGCAGGACACCGGCTTATGAATAGTGGCGCCACTACACTGTTCTAAACCGCAATCCTGCAACATCCTTTCACTTCCAAGCCTCATTTTTACCCGACAACCTGAAAACCCCACATTCCCGTCAGTACTTGCTTAAACCCTTGCCAGGCTGCATCTTCGATCTGCCCTCGGTCCGCCAGCTCTCGTCGTCGCCCGCCGCCACTTGTTAACGGCCCGAATTTCTCAGAGATGCATGGCGGGATTACAACTGTGACATCGGTACCTCTATGAATCAGAAAGGAGATTGGGAATAAGAGAAAAAACCCGAGTCTACAGTTTCCATATAGGATACAATGAATAAAATTACCTTTAATCAATTATAACAATTCTTTAAAATTTCCTCATCAGTCTTCGAAAGCAGGTAGGGGAGTCACAAACCTAAGCTTTCTTGCAATGGCACTTAGATAGGGTTGGTCATTAACCTTTATTATGATATTCTGATTAATTGAAGCAGTCTTCTTTCTGCAGTGATTTTTTGCTTTTAGAGTCCATGAAAGTAAATATCTGTCCTTCTGAAAAAGAAACATTTATAACAGTCGGCCTTAAGACTGGAAACGCCTTTTGTGGCGTTTATGTGGAGTGCAGACACCTTTTCAGCAATATACGTCGAGATAAGTTGGCTCACCGATCCAACTAGCCTCACTGTTGATATTTCTAATTCCACAGCAAAAGTATTATTTAATTTTTGTTTATGTGGGTATTTTAGAAGCCGCAAATATGCCAAGATCATATATGAGAAAAACAAATCAAGTATTTTACCATCTCATATAGAATACAAACATTAATTGTAGATGACAAGATGGCTCCTACAAAGCAAAACAGCCAAGCACAAATAATATAAACTCCAACTAGAAGCGGTAAGCGAAACCCCAAAACATAAAATAATATCAAAATATAACGGGAACCAAAGGATGGACAGGAACCAAATTAGGAAAATTACAGGAGAAATTTCCATGAAAGTACACAGTTGACGATGATGAAATTTATAAAACGTTTTGCTGGATTCTCGTGGAAAAGTTCTCGAGAAGTATAGCTGAAGAAGAATGGATTTGGTGCATTCAATATAAGATGTGGACCCGTTTCAAATACATACATAGCATAAAATGGGACTTCATTGTAATTCTGATATTCCAGATGAAGATTTTAAGGTCATGTTTCTAACACCTTTTACAATAGGCTTTATTACATGACAACAAATGGCATTATCTTCTTCATGTGTTTGAATTACTGATTCACTAAATTATATTTGGTTTTATTTTTGTTACAATTTGTTCAACTTGTGCCAGCATACCCGGACAATGGGGTAAATTGGCACACGTATTGAGGTTCAAAGAAAATAAAGTTTCTATGTATTGAAAATACTAATGCATGTATTTTAAGTATCGTTATATTTTCTAAACTTATCTTACTAATTATACTTTCACATCCAGATAGATTTGCAGATTAGTCTTAACTTATTAAAAATATGATAAATATAAGAGTTTAAAATTTGTGTCGACTATATCAGGGTTCCTCTACTACATAGACACACGCATCCACACGCTGTGCTTGTCTTTCAAGTGTCCCAATAAAAGAGCCGTATGATATAATTGAGAATGAATCATATTAATGAATGCGCTGAACATCGTATGAACATATTTTTCGAACTATAGGATGCGCACGCGCCGTTGGTTTTTCTATTGCCAATTGCAAGTGCAATGAGCTAGAAGGAATGAACGTAGTTAATTCCGAAAGGGATATCTATCTTAACGAATGCAGATGGACAATTTAAAGAGTAAGCCCTTAGGCTATGGGCACAGCCAAGTAGCACCAAAGCCAATATGAGAAAGACGATATAAAATCGAGCGAATCGCAACAGTTTGCTAGAAGCGGAAATATCAGAAATTCCACAAAAACTTTAGGAGTGGGGATGTCAGACTCTGCTCTACGAAGAAAAGAACCCTTCGACTTGTAAGTCTGAGAAGAAGGTCTGTGATAGTAGAAGGTCCAAACGATTTAGACGAATTTTCACCCGCGTGGTGAAATAATGTCGCAAGCCCATTCCGGAGCAACCATGCATCGGCTTCCACTGATACTAGAAGCACAAGGTTCAAGTATGTCTCTCTGTTCTGACATTGGGCTGTAGGTTTAAATTATATAAGAAATATCCTACAAAATTCTGCAAACCACTGATTGTTGTTTTTATTACTCACTTTGGGGGCCAGATACGCATATTCTTTTGGGAATCGCGGGCACAGAGGAGATGTACCACGCGACAAACTTCTCATGCCCTCGACGGCCTGCAGAGGTACACAGTACACAGGTAGCTGATTGTGGGTTCCTGTTCATTCCCCTTACCGCTGCTGCATACTGCAATTCCGATTCCGGCCAAAGGCGCATATTATATGGCGCCCTACGTGATAGACTTCTGATAATATCTAGGACGCCAACCTCATCCCATCCGACCAAATTCACAAAAACACATAACTCCGGTAGACACACAGAGTGACGGAGGTGGACGTCTACAAGAAGACCAGAAATCCCCTCTCCCAAAAAAGAAGACCAAGTTCCTAGAAGTTTTTCTAGCCAGAGCAACAGCCACCACCCGGTCCAATGATTTATAGTTAAAGTGATGGATTATTACCTCTACAAGCCGGAGGACTACAGTTGTAGAAAATTATACGGTTAGTATATATATCAAAAGTGTTTGGACATTTAACTGTTTTTCAGGAAATTAAGGAATAATTAAAACCAATCAACAAAATTAGAAGAAACCATTTATTTTTATATCAAACATGATTTAACAAGATGGAGCATATAATATATTGAAATAAATAGTGAAATGAATTAATTTTGCCATGAAAGATGCCCTGTCCTAAATGTTTTTCTCGCCAAAAGTCCACCCTTTATTGTAATCACTTTCTTCACAATTCTGGGCATTCTGCAGACAAGTTTCTCTCTCTCTCTCTCTCTCTCTCTCTCTCTCTCTCTCTCACACACACACACACCACACTGTTCTCCATATTAGTCCAGGATGTTCTGAAGAATTTCGCATAAGATTTTTATGGACGTAGGACATTCTTTTCGAACATCTCTGTCAAGTTCCCCCCACAGAAGTTCAATTGGATTCAGATCCGGAGATTGTGGAGGCCAATCCATCACCTTCAACACTCCATGGCCCTGTTTCTTCTGTAGGTAGTTGTTATATAATTTGGAAGTGTGTTTTGGATCATTGTCCTGCTGCATGGTGAACCCTAGCCTAATTAGGTCCCTGATGGAACAGCATATCTGCTCAAAATAGCATGGTAGCCATATTTCCTTCAATTTTGTAGAATTGTCTTACTCCACTAAATGAAAAACATCCCCAGACCATTACAGAGCTTCCAACATGTTTCACTGTCGGTGTTATGCAGTCAGGATGCATCTTCTCAGCAGGAGAGATATACACGGTGTCGTTGCCCGAAAACTTTGAATTTGTATTCGTCTGTCCAAAGGACACGTTTCCAATCTTCAATAGTCCAGGTTTTTTGCCCATGCCAACCTCTTCTTTTTATTTATATGCAAAAGAAATGGTTTCCTCACTGCCTACCTACCCCACAAATCCGCTGACATCAATCGTCGCTTCACACTACTGACAGAGATTTCCTGGCTATGGCTGACATTAAAAACTGACTGAATTTTGGGGCTATCAGCCTGCTATCTCTTTTACTCAGTAAAACCATTGATAGGTTTCTCTCAAAATATTGACTCAGAATTCAAAGAATATACCATAATAACACAAAAACGAACCTATAATAATAAATATTTATCAAATACTCACCGTTACAGGATAATGATGTTATAGTAATGTTGTAAAACCATTCCAATAAGAATAAAGCACTGTAACAAGTAAGAATACCACAAGAAGCTGTGTGAGCTCAGAAGAAGGCTGAGAGTTAATGACAAATCCTTTCTCAAGCTTCCACCTAATATTTATCTGCGGCTGGTTATAATGCCACTAACATTTACTGAAGCATCTGGAGTTGTTTATATGAACAAGATATCACATTGAGTGATAATTCCCTATTATAGTACACTTTGCCATGTTCTTTGATGATGCAACCACAGGATATCTACAAATATATTATCCTGAAGCAAGTGTCCAAAAACTTTTGACCAGCAGTGTACACACACACACACACACACACACACACACACACACACTCATACACACACATTTAAGATCTTGGGCATATCTATATGAATTTGTATGCTGGATTGCTATTTAAATTGTGCTCGCATTTTGGAAGGGTACTGTAATAAATGCTTACTTAGTGTAAGGCATTAAATAACTAGCGTTTTTCATTATATTAAGGAGCAAAGGAATTGTAGTTAACATGGTGAATTTGGTCCAAGGAAGGAACATGGAAGAATAGAAAATGTAGAAATAGTCGGGATTGAAAGCGCAGATGTGGAGAATTAAATGACTGCAAAATGGAGAATTCTGGAAATGTATTACATGGTTGGAGATATGAGAAAGGGTGGTGAAAATCATGAAATTCAGATTGATAGTGTAAAAAGTAGTGTTATATGCTACAGAACATGTTCCGTCAGTTGTCTGCGAGTATAATTCGAGCAGCAGACAGCAGCACTAAACGGAAAAAAAAAAAAAAAAAAAAAAAAAAAAAAAAAAAAGTGGAGCAAATTAGTAATCTCGATGAAAAGCTTTACGAGAAGTTAGAAATTCAAAATAGTAAATTTGGTCAAATATTTGACTGGAAGTTTTCAGCCTATATTAATCAAAGGCTCAAACAGCAGACTTGCAGCACTAAAGAGCTACAGCAGGTGGAAATTGAAATAGGGAGACAGTTATAAAACTCGTAGAGGAAAATGGAGGAACTGTCATATGGAACTGTTGTGCCGCAGGGCAACATAAAGGAGAACAAATAGTGCGGATAATACCTGCCTAGGCTTCCATTAAATCCTATATACTAGGGCTAGAATAGGGAATGCAAACCGAGATCTCTAAGAATGACGAGGAGCTTATAGTTTTTAAATAAAGTACGCGAGTTGGAAAGGCCAATTGAGAGCTACGGAGCAGAGCCACCACGATCTTGACTTAGAGGTAACTAAAGAAATAAATTTAGACAAACCCTGCACCATAGGCACTAATCATACATACTAATAAGATAAACAAGGTACGGAACCATGTCTCATAGGTAGCTTCCGCCAACTTCTAAATCCACAAGAGCCTACAGGAAATAAACGAAATGAAACAAACTATTGAGAGGCTACAGCTGACTAGGCCATTAGGGAGGCCAGTGACCCAAGGAGATGATGGGTGCTAAGTAACCAAGAACAGGCCGGAATACCGGATAAATGACCCTCCGCCAAACCCTCAGGTTAGACAGATAATAATGAAGTAAATTCAGTTGTAATTAGGTGTCCCTTCCCCGATTTGACGCCAACATTACAACCAAAAAGTTAACTAGTTTTATTAGCAGGCGTACCGGGATCTTATAAGTTGATATAGGAGTGACTCACAAAGTTACGGGCGGCTGATCTGCATTCATCAGCCGAAGTTATCCTGACGAGCTCAGGCATGCAGAAGGGATAGCGGGTGTGACTCTGGTGTTGTAGTGCATCAGAAGAGGGGCTCGGAAGTAAAGAAAAAAACGAGTCTATACTTTCTAAACTTTTCGTCTTCAGCACCGTAATGCGAGGAGTAAGACGGTAGCTTTCGGATGCCCTACTCTTTAGCAACAACTACCAGCGTTGCTTATTCTTTAATGAAGAAAACGCGTATTATCACTGTCAGAGAAACGCCGACACTCGGCCGATTGTTGTTCTACAATGGGTCGAACCACTGACGACCTGACTCCTTTTGGGCAGGTTCTCCCGAATGACGTCAGCCGGGACCCCTTCCTCCCCCGCTCGTCTATTGATGCTCATTACAATTCACACCGCCAACCACCAGGTCGTAGCTCAAGAACATTAAAGTCACATTGCCACTACTGGAAATTCTAGTTACACCTGACATTTTCCAGAAGTATCTAGGCCTACCAGTTGTACCACTAGACCTCAGTAAAAGGGTCAAAGCCTGATGTATTCAACAACTACACCAAGGCTCCAACAAATACAGGAAGACATCAATAAAGACGAATTGACGTGTAATCGACAAGGCAACGAGTCGCGCTAATTAGAGACTTACGAAATCATCTGGAGGCTCATTACGGAAGAAGTGATATCCCTCCAAACAATGCTATCGGACTTCCAACTTCAGCGCAACCTGGGTAGTCAACACTGGATTCAAAGGCCATTCTCGGCAGCCAAATAGAGACTACCAGATTAGATATATTTCATCACCACGAATTGGACGCAAAGGCAAGCTGCGCTATGTCAAGCCTGTCTCCTAACACTCCACCCCCCCCTGATAATTATAATTCCGCAGGTGCAAATTTGCTGTTAAGCCACATAAAAGCCTTACATTTATTGCTCATTCACCCAATTTCCTTTGAAAACTTTCTGTTTCCTGCTCGTCGCTTCCCGAAGAACTTTATCCTTATTTTAATAAAAACACGGAGAGAAGTACTTTGACAGAGCACTGTCTGTCTCAATGTGTGTTTATGAGAATGTGAGCAGTGTTCTGTCATGCTTTCACGTACAGGTGCACTGCAATTGTGACAAGACTAGACGCCCGTTTCTCTTTACTTTCGATGTCCTTTTCTGATCCATTTTGGCGCCAAAGTCACACCGATAATTTTCCCCGTTGCGGTTCCGTGGAGCAAGATGTGAATAATGCAGGTGGTGAATGCCTGTAACTTTGTGAAGTAGATCTCAGGTCTGTCGCACTAACATTCGAGAGCGGATATTCTCCACCTCTCCTTCAGAACAGGTAGAAGAATGAATCAATGTAATCACCATCATCTGTATAACTACAGGACTATAATATTGGTGTTATGCTGCACATTTAAAAGTCATTATGAAAATGTATTTGGCAAAATTAAGAGATATACATCAACATAAACAGGCATATCAAAACTCAGAGACAAATATTGATTCTTATAAAACCATTAATGGCAAATGACTGAGATAATGAATTTAGACATATTATTACTGAATACTCGTTTGAAAGCTTAACTTTGATTAAATCCTAAAAAGCTTTCCGTCCGCTTGAATGTTGTCTTGCAGGACCCGTGGAAGATTGGCCTCCAGTTGCAGATATCCCCGAAGATTTGTTAAAAGGAATATATCTAGCAACGCATGATGAACCGCCAGATCTTCGATACACAATCTATAAATAAATGCAAGGTCCCACTAAAAACGGCAACCGTGCATAAAGATGCTGACCTATGCGCATTTCGCCCAAAATCACATCACAGCAAGATACACAAGAGAAATTTACCGAGTATATCGGAATGTCCATCACTTTTCTAAGCTTACTTCCGCGGTAGGCTGACCACTCTTTGTGCCAGTACGAGTACGATAGAATCCCTCTCTGCACAAGACTTAGGAAGTTACCACAAGTGTACTTTTCCCTTTGGGAAACATAATGGCATTTAAATATCACGCGGCAACGAACACTTGCAGGATTTGGATTAAGTGAGCTGTTCCTTAACGCGTATCTAGCGTGATGTTGAAAAAACGGCGTGGACATTGGTTGCATAGGCATAAATTTTAGCACAAAGCCAAAATTTCCTAACAAGGCATTACGCTAATATTGCAAAAGGGGTTCTCCCAATTAGGCGTACAGACTCCCTCCTGGTCTGGTTGGAAAAGTCCCGATGGCTATATGGATTGTATAGTAAATTGTGTGTAATCTTCTCAGCACAGATGTCCGTGCTGGAGAATGAGCAATAGACCTTTAATCTACCTGTTCGGATTTTTTTTAGTAGTGTTTAACGCCCGCTTTTAGTACTTATGGCACCGCAGACGATGACACTGGTGATAAATGGAATGACGATGAAACACCGGTGGAATGCGATGGCGGGGGAAACCGGAGAAAACCCGCTCCTGCGCCGCTTTGCCCACCACAAATATCACATGCGGTCGCTTGGGATCGAACCCGGGCCGTCTAAGTGAGAGGCGAATGGTCTAAACACTCGTCCATGGCGCGGCCGTTCGGATCTATGCATGATACAATAGGAGCAATGGTGTTCAGTTCGCTCCCTAACATTTATAACCCAAGGTCCGTAAAATTATTCAGAGATCCGGCACATCTTGCGATGAGAAGCTAAGTTTCCTATCGAGGATCTCGCTCAGAAAGCTCGTTTCATCTGCGTTTGGTAGTAAATCTGGACCAAACATGAGCGTCGGTAGTGATTGTCTCCTACGGCACCGAGCTTAACACAAATTTACTCAATTGAAAACTGAAGGTGGTTTTAAGAATCTCGAGGACTGTTTAAACACTGCAGTTAGCGTTCCAAAAATTGTGACAAAGGCTGAGTACTAAGAGTCTGGTAGTAACTATGGACCAAACTCAGAGTGTCCGTAATAATTGTCTTCTACGACGCCAGAAGTTAACACATTGACTCTCCATTGAAAACCGAAAAGTGTTTTAAGCATTGCAGATCACGTTACAAATATGGTGACAAACGCTGAGTACTAAGAGGGCAAAGACTACGGATTAGCAAGACGAAACCGCCATAGGAACAAATTTCGAGATGGATTAATTTTGTTGCTATAGAAAATAGCGTAAGGTTTAGTTCCGAGTCTAGAGGCACTCCATCCTCCTGAACAATAAAAGTTCAAGAAACTTTGCGGGAAACTGGTCATTCATATGCTCCTGAATCAGCGATGGTAAGCGTCGACGTATGCTCCAAATGTGAACGGAACATAATGATTCTGTTCATAATCTGCGTCGATATCGATACAAGGTTGCTCATTGTTGAACGCCGTCATATACTGTGTAGTGGTGGGGCATATAGGGCGGTAGCTGGTCGGAAGACAGTAGTCCTTTTGGCTTTCAAAGAGGGTACCAATAATAGTATCATCCTGATACTTTTCTGGGAAACTGGCAACAACCAGACTTCCTCGAGCAGCAAAGCCTGAGTTTCAGAGAAGAAATGTGTAACATTTATACGAGCTACCATCTTGTCTTGACACTGAGTCACATGTCCTACATCGCCATGGAGAAAAGGCGATTTTAATCTTCAAGATTTCCAGAAGGAAACGAAAAACTAGGAGATCCCACCTGAGTTTAACCGAAAGAGCTGAAGCGGATAGTTATCTGAGCTAGACGCTTGAGCAAAAACATTAGCAAAGGCGTTAGCTACTTTAACTGCATCGAGAAAAACTACTGCAGTTGTTTAAAGACTAGTGATTGGCTATGAAATATTTGCTGATTAAATGAAGCTACACACTTTCTGCATAAGCTAGTTTTCCTATCCTTAATAACATGTCTGATTTTGGCATGTATTTTCTCGTATTGGATCACAGTTTATTTGTAGTCCATCGAGTTATCTAGTGCATTTTAATGCTAGAAAACCGTGAGAGTACGAATGAAATTCCGGGATTTTTTTTTAAAATGTTTAACGCCCGTGTTTACTACTGTGGTACTGTAGGCGATGGCAATGATGATACATAGAATGAAGATGGATCACCGGTGAAATGCGATGGGGAGAACTGGGATAAAACCCGCCTGTGCACCACTTCGTGTATCAGAAATCCTACATGCGGTCGCCGAGGATAGAAACCTTGGTGAGAGGCGAGTAATCTAACCACTCGGCCATGGCGCTGCTTATTTTGGCATTAATCCGCCCACCAAGAGTCCTCTAATCGAGAGGCAACCGACCTGGAAATAGATTGCTCGCAGCAAAAGGAATCGACTCTGTGAGATATTCGGCGAAAACGTTTACAAGATCGTGCTACTTGTAATAAATTCAGTCAACTGAAGTAGAGGTCCCAGTTGATTTGTTGCAAGCACCATTCAGTAAAACCTGTGGAACTTTTATATTTGATCTTAAGAGACTGAATATAAAATATAGAAAGTAGTCATTAAAGTTAAAATAGTCAAAGATGGTATTTCATTGCAAAGAAACTCCTAACTGTAGTGAACAAACTATTAAATCAAGATGAGAACTGTTGAAGGAGTTAGAAAGAAATGTAGGCTCTCGGTGTTCAGGTGAGGTAGGTTATAATTCTCTAAGAAATTGGCGATAATTTGCTTCTAGCACAATCCGCGCAGCCCCAAAGAGCACCCTCTTTCATGTGCAGTGATGTTTCTCACCAAAAAAAACGTGTTGGTAACTGGGCATTAGCTCTTCTAAAGCAGGGAATGAGAGCTCGTCAGACGGAGGCAGATATGTGATAGATAAGATGGGAGGTAGTTTAAAGATTGTAAGGATCCAAAGAATGTCTTCTCTGATGAGCATCATTTGCCCCCGTGCGGAGGAAAGCCTTCTTCCTGTGTACGACCACACCACACTAAAATGTCGTGCCTAATATGAAAATGTGTTTCGTGCGCAGCTTGATTTCTTGTAAACGTATAGCAAATGTCCGTTCTTTTGAGCTTATGTTCAAATTCGTGTGCATGTTTTCTAATTCTACGTTAGTGCTATAGTAGGATAGTCATGGTAATTATAGTCGCCCTCCGTGGTGTAATGGTTACCATGCTAACTTCATATACCCAAGGTCGCGGGTTCAAACCCGGCGGAGGACGATGGATTTTTTCGGGCGTAAAAATCTTAGCATGGCTTCCTTCGGAAGGGAAGTAAAGCCGTGGGTCCCGTGTCGTAGATTTACGGCACGTAAAAGAACCTCAAGCCTGATAAGAGAGGCATCTGAGCAAAATTAAGCGATCTTTCACGCCCAATATAGAATGGGACGCTGAGAACCAAAGCAGTTAAAGAGTGTCCATAAATAACACGCCATTTCATTTTTTTCATGGTAATTATAATGGTTTCGTTTCTCTTATTCTGGCCGCGTGGGCAGAATCCTCAGGTTCCATCTTCTCCTTGGAGGACACCTCCAATTAAATTAGAGAAGCTTGAAACGACATACCGATTAGAAGTGAAGATAGGCGAAGATCAATATAGGGAATCTGTGTCCTTACCAAACTCCTTAGAAGTGGATCTCCAGGAGATCTCGTAGTCCTTGTTTCCCTTTTGATTTTCTGGAAGACTTCTTACTTGCTTTGAGGAAGTTGGTTCTGCCATAGTTGGTCCTGAACTTTATCGGTGGTGCTTATACGATATGACTCTGAGAATGTTTTTGACTGAGTTCAACGGTTTTGATTTTACTGCAGCAATTTTTACAGTAACGGACTTTACAGATATAGTTTCCGATAAAAATGATACAGATATGAGAATGCTTTCTGCAATTCTGGTCTAATTTGCGATTTTCTTACTCCGTACCTGCTTATAACAACAGGATTTCAACAGAGGATTGGTGGATACTCAGGAGATTTCGAGGTTCCGAGGTCACCTTCTAACCAGGATTCTTGCATTATTTGTGGCATAATCGAGGACTTGCTGGATGTTCAGCGTTACAGTTAACACTTGTGGAACTGGTTTATATGGTCCGTCCTGCAATACGTTTATAATATTTAAGTGAATTCGAGATGGTTGGTCTAACTTTTGTGGTTTCTTACCAAGTCTTAATCCTCTGAGGGAGATTTACTCTTATCAAATATCAAAAACCAGGGTTCAGATGTGCACGGACTCAACTTTTTCTTTCGACTGAATTCTATACTCAGATATGCCTTGATCCACAAAATTTCTTGAATATTCTCATTGGTCATACCGTCCAATATAGAGCGTTTACCACACCCCGCGAAGAGAGATAGATAAGAGATATAATAATGACTCAGTATTCTCACTGCTTGGGTTATCGACGTGCGCTAATGCAAGTTCTAAGCATGAGATTACTGCACCAGTAATTTTATCGAGACACTCTAGTATTATAAATGGACGCAGGAATGTAAGTTTCTACATTCCTCGGTTCTAGAGGACAACAGGATTTGACTGCTTTTTTACATTGATTTTAAGCGGTGTGAGTGTTTAGATGCATGGATATTATATCCTCTACCATACCACGTCTCGGATGACATGCTCCCATCCTGAGCGCCACTCCGGGTTTGATGAAAATCCTGGCCTGGACATTGATCACCTAAGGGTCTCATCTCCAAATTTTTAGACAGAGGGGCTCAATCATCTTCGGGAATGCAACTGCTCAAACGATTGTTCCTCCCTGGGACTGAACTTAAACAGTGGATCTGAACATAGTCCTACATGGCACTCAAGAGATAGGAATTAGGTTATATCCAGCCAAATCTACGACTACCCTTTACCATCCCGTACAACGGTATCCCCTATATGTGTTCAGGTATTGTAACTGGTCCACCACGCTTGTGGACTAGTTAATTGGGCGTTTGGCATAAGCTCGCTAAGCACTTAGAGGAACCCAATCAAGATTGTGGTTCGAGACACGGAACGCCAACCTCGTATGA
This sequence comes from Hymenopus coronatus, assembly GCA_030762935.1. Taxonomy (NCBI): domain Eukaryota; kingdom Metazoa; phylum Arthropoda; class Insecta; order Mantodea; family Hymenopodidae; genus Hymenopus; species Hymenopus coronatus. The sequence continues at coordinate 101,850,673 of CM060891.1, forward strand.
GCCGTAGTAGGCCCCCATGGGACCACAATGTTGGTGAACACGGTGAAGTCTCAGGTAGAAGAACAGCATACATCTGCCGGTAGAGGCGATATAGTTGGAATGGCTGCACACCTCATCCATTATCCTGGAACTCTACACATGACCCCAAACTTGGTAGCAGCGCTACAACACATTTACGCGCTAGCAGATGACCAGCAGACGCACTGACAGCAACTCTCACGGTAACTGAAGCATAGCTCCAGGTAGCAGCACTTCCAGCTTCTCAGTGAAACATGCAGGTACGAATACTGAAGCAGGAAATATATAAACATTTCTCTCTCAGATAACCATTACAAGGGGATTCCAAAGGATACATTTTCCCTTGTCTTTTTCATTTTTCAAAATAAACACAATAAACCATTATAAACAGGATTCTTCTCTAACAGAATCACAAAATGCACATAGGATGCAATTCAAGAAGAGATACATCTAAAATCCTGGTAAAATGCACCCTTCTCTCGCTTTGGCCAGGAAAATAGCTTACCTACATGAACACAGCCAGAAGTAGTAGCATCTAGCAGGATTCTCAGTAACTATTATGGACATCACACACTATGCTTTTAGATCAAGCTCTAATACAGGCTCAAGGGCATATGTAGAAAGAAATTTTCGAATGGGGGGGGGGGAACTTCATTTGTCCATACAAACTTAATATGAGAGGTGCATCCAGAAAGTAAGTCCCGATCGCGTCCAGAGATGGCACCACCAGTCGGATAGGAATGCGCGTGCGCAGAAGAGAGGAAGTCTACCATTGTAATAAAGTTTCAGTTTTGTGACGGCAGTGGTTACCGCTCTGTGCTAGGAGAAAATGGCTGCTCCGATATTGTCGCCCACCACATGAGAGGTTCATGTAGTCATCCGATTTTTGCATGCTCAAACACAATCTCCAGCAGAGATCCATCATCAATTGTGTCACGTGTATGGATAGGACATTATATGTGACAGTATAGTAAAACGAAGGTGTTTGAAATTAACGGAAGGAAGAACCAATATTCACGACCACCATAATGGCCGACCGTCCCTGGTAACGCCAGAAGTGTTGGAAAGTGTGCGGCAAGCAACTGTGCAGAACCGGCGCTTCACAATTTCAGTACTCAGTTATCAGTTTCCCCAGATGTCTCGCTGGCTTGGTTTTCACAAAGTGTGTGCAAGATGGTTGCCTAGACAACTGACAAATGAACACAAAACCAAACGTCTGGCCACAGCATTGACATTCCTACAGCGATACGCAGCGGAAGGTGACAAGTTTCTCGACAATATTGTCACAGGGGATGAAACATGGGTGTCGCATGCCACACCAAAGAAAAAGTAACAATCAAAGCATTGGCGGCATAGTGGTTCACCTGTGAAGACCAAATTCAAGCAGACAATATCTTTCAAAAAAATCATGTGCACTGACTTCTGGGATCGACGTGCGAATTTTTACCGCGAGGGGAGACGTAAATGCTGATCGATATTGCCAGACAATGCATAAACTCAGGCGGGCAATCCAAAACGAGAGACGTGGAATGTTGACAAGAGGCATTACGCTTGTGCATGACAGTGTAAAACCCCATACAGCTAATACCCACGAAATGTGTTGAATAAAGTTTGGATGGGAGGTCTTCGAACATCCACCGTACAGCCCCGACCTCGTCCCAAGTGACTTTCATCTCTTGTCTCATGGCTGCGGACTTTGACAGCAGAATCCTATGACTTGGACATACAATTAATGGTGCACCATTACGATAAATGCCTCAACAATAGTGGTAACTCTGTTGAAAAGTAGCCAGTGAGGCTCTGTAATTATACCAATAAATATTGCTTACTTAGTGATGTTTTTGTTCTCTTTATGGATCATTGGAACTTACTTTCTGGATGCACCTCGTATATGTGTGGTCCATTATGTACACAATGTTAGGGATATAAGAGCACAGATTTTGCAAATATGGAGATCCAAATATGACGAATAATAAAGTCCAATAACAACTTTATCTATCCTCAAAATTTTAACAAGATAATTGAACATTATTGAATACATCGTCTAGTGCTGTCTAGCAACAGAGCAGGACTTAAGAGCCAAATGTTTTGTTTAGGTTTGTGCTTAAAATCTGGTTTGCTGTGTGCTTATGTGTTTATACTGCCACTAATGAGGGTGGAACAGTTTTCTTTTAAGCTAACATGTTCACGACACCTTAATTAAAAGCAACATAAGAGGTTATGCTTATACATTTTAGTCTGATGATCAAAGAATTAGCAAATCAAAGCCACAAATTTGTTAAACAGAAAATTTATTAATGGCCAGTAACTGCAACAACACCAATATGATATGCAATATAGTATATGATGCTTAAAATGTGCTCTATTTGAATATATGTGACATAGCAACATCTTAGCCACGTTTACCCTACCCTTGTTAGAGCTTCTGCATTCTGCCCAATCTCTAGGACTGCTTCAAACTGTGTGCAAAGATTGGCAAAAGTAGCAACCTAGTCACGTTACACCTTGATCTTCCAATGTCCCCAGAAATAATAATCTAAAGAATTGAGCATTGCCATAAAGAAGAAGCATATCTAAATACTCTTAATTTGTAAAAACTGTCATAGTTCTGAATGCACTGACAGAACCAGCTGTGGTGCAAGGTGTCAAGGCAGAGCATTAGTCAATATTCTTGCATAATTACAAGTGTATGATCACAATTCTGGATTTCATTCCAGTAGACACGCTGGAATCCAATTCTTTAGCACTCATTTCCTGGCTAAACAATTCACTTTAGCGGCAAATGGTAAAAGCACAAACAACTCATCTGTTGTAGCTCTACCTCGCTATTCTAATTGTAAGAGTGGTGACATTCGAAAGCAAATGTTTGACCAATTTTATTTATTTATGCACCATGCCCTACACGAACTTATGTTTCAGCTTAAGGGGGCCAACCTGTGAAAATTTAACAAAATTCTTGAAAATGTTAATTTTTGGATTTTAATATATTAGTATCCATGGTCCATTTAGATTAATATGCTGGTTATTTTCAGCCACTTGCAATTTAAACCTTGTTGTGAGACTTTTTAATGGAAGTATTAATGATAACAAATGACACTTCTGATATTAAAAGGCATGTTTTTTCTAAATGAATTTTCCAATGTATTTAAATTTCAAAATGGTCCTTGGTGTGCATTTATCACCAATTAGTTTTATTTTTCTACCAGAGAATCTTAAAATCATAATAAATAAAATTATCAAATTAATTTTCTAAGGAAGTAAAATTAATTGTGTACTTATAGTAACAAAATTAATTAATCCACAAAAAGTGATATTCCTGGAACGTAAATATTTAGTTTTGTTACAAAACTTTTAAAACTGAAGGCCAAGGAGTTTTTTAGCACATGAGAGAAAAAAAAACAACAATATTTTTTTTCTCAAAAACTACTTGATGCATTTGTTTCAAAATTTTAGAATTAGTTATACCTAACAATGGAGGTAAGTAGTATATAAAATGAATGCAATTGCTTAAGAAACATTGAATTTTGAAGTTTCACAGCTTAACATCAGGAAGTTGCCATTAAAGTCTGTGCACTTATACCCCTAACACCTTGTACCATACATATTGTGTGTACACAATAATCACTGATGCATAACAAATATTGCATCTAGAAACACGAAACACTTCTTATTTACAAACCCATACTTTTTTCGCTATTTACCCTCTCGTTTAGAGGACTTACAGCACGCACCACTTAAAAGCCAGAATCTGCAGTCAGGTGCCTGTTGAGGAGTAGACATTCCAATACAAAAATAGGAAATGCGTTTGCTTTCTTCTGAGCGCTGGATGAAGGTGGTGTTGCATGGTGGTACAGCGTCGTGCAGTATTGCCCCATCATTGTCATACGCCACAATGAACATCACTTTCACAGCAATTTGTATAGTGCACTCTTTCTTTGGACGAGAACAGTGATGCCTCCATTCATTGGACTGGCATTTCAATCCTGGTTTGTATGAGCGATCCCAGGTTTTGGCCATAGTGATGATTCGTCGCAAAAAGTCATTCATTTCCTTCCCTTTAGTACTGGCGACTGTTGCACCTCAGAAATTTCATGGGTTCTTCAACATGCTGTAATTTTGCAGTAACACAGAATGTGGAGCCCAGTTTTGTGGCATACTCCGACTTCTGCTGCCAACTAATGCGATGTGCATTGGCAATCAACAGCCAACAAGGAAGCAAGGAGTTGTTCTCCATGTTGGGTTGTCCTTCACAGCTTCTCTGCCCACTCTGAATGCTTTAACCCACCACAAGCTTCACACAGTCCTTAAAAAAACATTCTTGTGCCACTTCAATTTTGAGTCAAGAACGTTGCTCTTGATGTTAGGGCAATTGTTATGACGTTCAACGGTCTATTCTCTGCAGTAGAGTGACAGCGTACTCTCCCCATTCGCTGCACAAACTCATCTAACAGGCCTGCAATTGGTCGATGCAGATGGCAGCTCGTAGACCCACCGGGTGTATGTTACAGCAATGTTCTTATTACTCTTTATCCAATCCTTGTAGTTCTCTCTGTATGTGAATTTATACAAAAGGTTACATTTCAGGAAGCCACTAGGTTAAATTAAAACCCAGGAGTGCTGCAATAATCTGACACAGTGTTGAAAAGCACACCATTAAGAAATAAATTGATATAAAGAACAGGAAAATCAAGCTAAAGTTAACTGATGTAGGTAAAAACAGAGTCATTTTAAAAACGGAAAGGTTTAGGTAATTTGCTATTAGTTTATGCATTTTATTTGGTTAATGAGTCAGAATAGATATTATTCCACATCTGAAAGCTTCTTAAAACCCATAATATAGGTAATTTATATTTTGTGCTAAACATTGCTTCATCTATGTCAACGGAACTATAATAATAAGTAAATGTCTTCTATCTAAAACTTTTTTGCGAAGAGTCCATAGTTTCTTTTTATTATTATTTTTATATCTTTTATTACTACTACCATGATAATTTTTATTAATATTATTATTAAGATATAGCTTATATGCATTATTTTTCTTTAAAGAATGGTTTATCAACATTCCTTAAACATATTAGCACTCCAAAAAATGTGCAGTATTGTATAAAAATGCAGAAAGAAAGTGTCAATTTTCTTCATTATGATGGAGTTACTATAGAACAACATATTTGCAAGATCTTTTAACACCTACCCCACATAAGAACTCTACATTCAGATGCAAATAACCCTTGAGACAACACCAAAATTCTTGGTAAATAACTACTAAACTGTGAGTAATAACGTCTCTCGAGTATATTGCACCATTGGTTTTGTGCCATTACAGTGATAACACATGTTAGGTGTGAAGGTGCACAAAGCTAAAATTATCAAAAGTTGTGCAGCTTTTAATTGCATGAATAAATTTGAACATGAAATCAACATGTTTCACATGCATGTAGTTATATAATAAATCTGTAAACTGGCAAAATAAGGGCAACTTATCTTCTACAGTCTTCCTCTATGGGCCTGTATTATGATCGTCGGCTAACGGCTAATTCAGAGTTATTTTTGGAGGTGAACCGACCACCACCTCGAGTAGTGGTTACTGAGATAACTTGGAGTTTATTCGTACTTGACACAGAAAAATGGCATACTTCCAGCTGCAATTGAATGTCGATAACGATTCTGAAGATGAAATGCTGGCACAGTATTTATTCAACAGAAGAAGAGCAAAGAGAATAAGAGTGCGGAAAGACAATTACGAGTGGGACGAGGAGGAATTTTGACAGCGATACCCACTGTCAAAAGCTACAACATCACAAATTTTATAGGAGATATGGCATAGAATTAAATTTGCTACAGAAAGGTAAGTTTTCAGCTATTATATACCCTTAGGCAAGCACAGTGACATATATTTGACATTTTGAAAATTAAATAAATAAACCAACATGGGCCTTAAATATATTTTTACAGCAGAGGTTATGGAATTATAAATCTAGTGCCCCATGGTGCAGATGGTTTGTTGTTAGAATTTGATGTTATGTATGGGTTTTTAAAAGTCACCACATGAGTTTTTCAACGAATGTATTTGTAACAAACTGTGAATAATATAAAGATGCCAAAAACACGCGGAACCTGAGATCATTGCTGTTAAACATTAAATTCATTGTGGATGTTGCTTTTCATTAACATAGGTATAATAAGGAGCAGGCAACTGAAAGCAATAACGGATAAAAAAATTTATTTTAGGTTATGGTTTGTAAATGTCTTCAAACTTTTCACAGATTTCTGACGTAGTTAACTTCAATAATTACTTCTGTGTGATACCATACAATTTACTAATTGTATTAGGCTACAGTTCTGTACCTATCACAAATCAAGATGTTGAAAGCCACTAGAGTTCTGTGATGTTCTACTACGCTGTACGGTTCCGTATCTACCACAGCCAGAAACTTGTAAATCACATGCAGTAGACAATTACACATACCTATCTCAATGCAAGCTTACAGATTGCAAATTTTCTCATGGCACAGAGCCATTAATTTCAGTGCACAAATACATTTGGAGTGTTGCAAAGGATTGCTCATGATGTAACATGTGGGATTTAAATAAAGTACTTTATTTTCGCAGTTTTTCATATCTAAGATATAATACTTTCACTAATATGTGGCATTTGGATTGAAAAGTTGAATTGTCAAAATTAATATAGCAAGTTTTTACATAAGCTATTTTCTTAAAAGAAAACAAGGACTGCAATTTCATACCTGGCCAAATGCTTTGAAAAAAATTTGGTTAGTTATTGGTATGGTTCCTGGATATACTTTGGTTAGTTATTGGTATGGTTCCTGGATATACTTTGGTTAGTTATTGGTATGGTTCCTGGATATACTTTGTATTTTTGAACTTCCCCTCTTTGCAAATATTGTGACATACTTTATGGCAATTCATTTGAGAAGAACATGATTTATCCGTAGTATTAAACTATAACAGATTACCCCCAATATAAATAACAAAGAGGTGCCTCTATTTTTAAACACTTTGCTACATAGATCCCTTTGGCCATCATACATTTGCAAAATTTTCATAAGGTTTGATATAAATGTATTTGCTTGCTGATCACATTAATTGGAAACATTACAAGTAAGGAAAACTAGAAGTTTTTACATACATTTCTAATATTTGTTACAATAAATATCTTTCCCTTTTTTTCTATTCTGTGTAATGAGCATAATAAATAATACTAACAGTTTATACAGTATCAAGGCTCATTTTATTTATTACAAAATAAATATTTGCATATTAATCGCACTATTACATGTTATTACTGAAACTTTCAGGGATAATGACAAAACTTTGCATTCAAGGTTTACTTATTATTAGTAATTAAATTTGAATCAATTCAACTTGATGCATGTGTATTCCCTTTGAATATTACACCTACCCTAAACCAGTGATTGCAATTGTCTTTTCAGAAATTCGTGTCTTCCAGCAATGGAGCAACTTTTGATGACTCTGCTGGATCATACCCATCAATTGGTGTGCATAAGGCAACAGCAGGCCGAGTCATCAGCAATGTTACTACTGCCATTGCTTCCTTAAGACCACACTGTCTCAAACAAGGGAAGATGTGCAGAACATCCAAAGGAAGTTTTTTGACATTGCTGCATTCCCAAGAGTTTTTTTTTTGGGTAGTGTTTAATGCCCACTTTAACTACTAATGGCACCGCATGATACATGAATGATGATGGAGCACCGGTGGGATGCGATGGCGGGGGAAACCAGAGTACCTGGAGAAAACCCGCCCCAGCGCTGTTTTGTCCACCACAAATCTCACATGCGGTCGCTTGGGATCGAACCCCGGCCGTCTAGGTGAGAGTTGAGTGGTCTAACCACTCGGCCACAGCGCGGCCCTATTCCCAAGAGTGATATGTGCTATTGATTGCACCCATGTTCGAATCAAGTCTCCAGGTGGTGAGGAGGCTGAACAATTCCCCAACCGAAAAGAATATTTTTCCTTTAATGTCCAGACACTGGTGGATGCCAACCTAATGATCCAGGACATTGTAGCATGATGGCCTGAGTCTGCACATGACTCCACCATTTTTAATCATTCTAGACTGAGGAAATGGCTGGAAAATAATGAACTAGGAAACTGTGGTTTATGTGATTCTGCAGGCTCCACAGCTACCAGAGGAGCAGCTCTTCAATGAATCCCAGATTCGTACATGAAATGTTGTGGAAAAGATGTTATGGTGTGTTAAAAGTAAGGTTCCCTATTCTGTCGTTGGGGATTTACACTAATGTGAACCAAGTGCAAAACATTATAGTTGCATGCGCTGTGCTTCACAACATAGCACGAGCAAATGATGACAGTGTTCCTCCAGTTGACGCAGATTCCAGCTTCGGTCACAGACATACATGCAAGAGGAACAATTGCTGGCAGAACTCCAATAAGCATGTGTTCCAAATCGTGTTCGTGATGCTGAGCGCAGAACATTTGTACAATATTTTTGCAACAGACTACAGGCATACAGAGTGCAATAAATGTAGCTGCTATCTTTGTAGCATTAAAAAGCAAATGTGAAGAATATTACCTACCTGTATTATTATATATCATACATTTTACTGTTGTTAGAGGAAGTGTGGTTGTTAACCACTTGAGTGTAAAGATTTCACTTTATTTTCCTGTCAATTTATCATATTTTGGGTTTATGCTAATTATTGTTGCAGAAAAATTGTAGTTTTTAAGCATTCACTTTTAAATTATTTTACTTTCTTATCAATTTGTCTTTGTTCAGAGTTTATGCTAATAAATGAAGAAAAGTTGTGATTATGTTAAACTTCTGTTTGTGCTTTTAGGGCATGAGCTATTATTAAAAAAAGCTTGTGCTTTTAATATGTTTAGTGTTAAATGTCTATCTCATTTTGCATCAAAGCAAACAATGGCAAGTGCTTGTGATCTTCCATCCAGCAAAAGGTGGCCCAAATTGAGTGCCACCTCATGGATTTATCTGACAGCAACGACTCACTGGCCTCCCTCAAGGCAGCAACAATCACACATCAGCCATCACCTTCAGGAAAGCTACACACTCATCAGAACTTTCATGGAAACTATATTTCCAATGCTACCAATTACTAACAAAGGAAGAAACCATCACCACAGGGAGATCATGGTGGCCCTCCCAGAATTCCAACATTTCACAGAAAATTGCCAAAATCTACACCTCAGGTTCACTGGGCCTCGGTCAAGTGTGTGTCCTAGCAACCGCCCTGAACACATAGTAAAATAGTTTTTCACTTTGACCTACAGAGCACAGGTGCAGTAGCATTTCTGCAGCAAATCCTACCTTCCTAGTATACTTTTTCAGGTCCTCTTATTGGAAGAGTCCCACACTCCTAGTATGTTAGGGTCAGTGTATTAAAAGAATATTTTCTTCCACTTGGGGGGGGAAAAAAAATGGTGTCAATTATAGGATAAAATGGTTAACAATGGATAAAAACACAAATTTGACAAAAACATGCCTTTTTTTTATTGATCAATTTTCTTTTTTCTTTTTTGACAACTTTATTTACAAATCTAACAAAATACGTTTTTGTTCTATTATTTTCATTTCGGCCTTGTGAAGTTCCTGCTCCCTATTTCTTTTAGTGCTTAACTCCTCCGTTTCAACTTCATGTTGTTCCTGCTCCCTTTTCTGTCTATTGTCAAACTCCTTTTGGAGCAACTTCCTTCCACTGCTTTGCCCAAGACCGAACGTTTTTACTGGACATTGAGGATTATGCATTTATCCATCGTTTTCTTTCTGTGAACAATAACAAAAGAACGATACCTTGGTTTCTGTGCTTTCTAATTTCAGATAGTATACATGCAGCTGTTACTCAAACTGTCCTAGGTACAAAACCATCTGGCATATAGCGCAACTCTAATTTGTAGGTTATTATGAAATGTAATTCTCTGCTGTTTGCAATTAGTGGTAGTGTTTAGAATGTTGAACTGATTTAAGACATAATATGAGTACATATTAGTGCACACATAGCATTCATTTGTTTCTGGTGTTGGAATGAAGGAAACTATAGACCTTGGGCGGTCTGTGTGATAGGCTTCATGAAATATGTTTTATGAAAAACATTACTAACAGTATTGGAAATAAGCTGAAGTAATAATATAGTTAATTACATCTTAACATTCCATTATAACTCCATGGCACGACAGCTCACAGGGAACCTTGGCATACTGCCCGGCCGCTGCATCCCCCATCTCGGTCCACTACAGACGTCATGGATGGGGTGCAGTATTGGAGGGTGAGACGTGGTCAGCGCCATGAGTCTCCCCGGCCGGTTAATGCGGTCCTCATGACCTGGAGCCGCTACTTCTCTATCAAGTAGCTCCTCAATTGGCCCCCCAGGGACCTTACGAGGCTGAGTGCACCCCGGGCCAGGTCTCCCGCTTGGTAAGCAGCTGTGCTACCACCGCGCTAAGGAGACAACCTAACATTCCATTCCTTTAAGTAATTAGATGTAAGTGTTAGACAAAGTACAAAATCAGATGCTTAAGTTATAAAGCATGATTACATGTGCCAAGAGTGTGATAATCACCATCCAGACTTTTACAGAAGTAAATAATGTGCAGTTTCAATAAAAGTTCTATAACTTATTGTTTCATTAAGTTTACACTTAACAGCTTCGATGTTATTTTTTCTTGGGAGATTTGCTCTTCATTTTAAAAAACTGTAGACACAAGACAAAGCCCTTGGTCTTTAGCAGTTAAGTTAGTTTGAGCATCACCAGACATGATACTGAAGATTCATTGTAGCATATAATATGTAAAAATGAAGCTAGTAACATAAGTTATTATTTTATCGCATTGTAGCAGTTTACTACCAAACCTTGAGTTTTGTACATTTTCATTTTGGCACCACATGAACGCATTCACACTGCATTTTTCAAGTTCAATAAAGAAAGTGCTGTAGTATTTTAAAAATACTTTTAGCTAAATAGTAAAGGACAAATTAAATTTAGCTTTAAAAACGATCATTAAATAAGTTTTATGCCACAAATTGAATAATGACAATGCCTTAGGTTTCTTCAGTAAATACGGTTTTCACCATGGATAACTACCGATCATAGCAGATATACAAATGTTTTATATAAATTATCACATAATCCGGATCCGTACAAGGAGTCAGGAAATTAGAAATACCAACTCAAAGAGAAAATCTCATCACTTACATCAACCCTACTGAGCCTTTTACAATGGAGTATCAACTAAATCTAAAAAATGAACTCAACAAAAAAAAAAGTTAGTCCTATTATAGCTAAATTATCCAACTCATGAATGGACACAAGTATACACAGATGGTTTCCTCTCTGATATCAATGAGGTGGTATATGCCAGTTTTCTTCTTTTTATAGAAATGTTGGAAAAAAATAACACAAATTTTGATGGAGAAATAGAAGCTGTTTATATAACACTGCAAAATTTATTTCCCTGGCTGCATCAATGCAAAACCATAGTTATTCTTTCATACTTATAGGCTGCTATGCAAGCAATAGTAAGACACCGTAAAATGGAAAAAACTAACAAAATCCAAACAAATTAATAAAGTGGGGAAAAAAGTTGTATTACAATAGAACCCAAATTAAACAAAAAACTACTATAAAATTTTCTTTGAATCAATGAAACACATTGTAAAAGGAAAAATCTGATGTGTTCCATTCACATGACTTTCTCTACATCTCTGCAACAAATTATTGTTAAAAAACTTATGCTTCTATTACAATTAAGTGAGAAAAAATTAGCAGAAATAGACTTATCCTGATATATGGTGGACTTTGAGACAGTGATGTGTTTTAACAATTAAAATTTAGTTGAGTCGATTTTGTAACACTACATGTTTTCCGAAATAAAAAAGTAAGTGATGTAGTGTTACAAAATCGACTCAACTAAATTTTAATAGAAATGGACTTATTATTTGCTTCCTTGTAAGTAGAAGCAAAACAATCTGATGTGTACCACTCATATGACTTTCTCTACATTTCTGAAACAAATTATTCTTAAAAATCTTATACTTCTATTTACTTCATGGTAATAAGAAAAAATTATCTGAAATAGTTTTAGTACTTGATTCCTTGTAAGCAGAAGCGAAATAAGGGAGTACCATAGGTTAAAGTGATAGTGAAAAGCTGGTTGTTACGTCACTGAAGTTTCTTTGTATGGACAGCAGTTGACAAATTCCTGTATGATAAAAGTTTAAGTTTTTCAAAGCGGAAACAAAAAACAAGGAATGTCTCAAAAACGATTAACTCCACGAAAAAAAATGTATATAACATAAACTGTGTGTTTTAATGTGCTCTACATTTTTCATGCAGTAAGTTTTTATCCATCTCTCATGGTTTAACAGTTATTCAAAATTCCGTAAAATGCATCCAGAATAAAGTACTTTTCAGAGGCTATTCCCATAAAATTCAAGATATACATTTTATTGGTCAGATAAATAGCTTTGATATACAATATTTTAATCAAAATCGTTAGAGCAATTTTTTGAGAAAATCAACATTTTTGAAAAAAGTTCCATGTAAATTGTAGTTGGGGGTGGGGGGATTTTTCTCAATATCTTCGTGTCGCATTCCTGGAAGATACTTAACTTAAATACCAAGTTTGGTATTTTACCGATTTTAGGTTTTTAAGTTATCGTGTTCACAGACACACGGCCACACACACACACACATACATGGTCCTTTTTCTGAAAATGTTTTTTTAGATAAAGGGAACCCTAAAACATATATTTCTGGTGAAATCTTGGTATCAAATTTTTGGGTGGAGTGCAATACCTTCTCTATACACTATGTACATAGTGCGTATAGAGAAAGTAAAAAGGGAACATTAAGGAAAAGAATAAAAAGGGGGTACTAGAGTGCAATAAATTTAAGAAAAACAAAGTGTTGTAGATCTGTTAATTCAGTTTGTTTCGGCAGGAATTTTATTTTCATTTTTTCCCAATGGAAACAAAAATTAAAAATCTGATGTGTTCCATTCACATGACTTTCTCTACATCTCTGCAAAAAATTTCTTCATGCTAATTGAGAAAAAAATCTAGCCCGAAATAGTCTTATTTCTTGCTTCCTTGAAAATAGAAGCAAAATAAGGGAGTACCATAGTTTAAAGTGACAGTCAAGTGGTTGCTATGTGACTGAAGTTCCTTTGTTTGTATGGACAGGAGTTGACAAATTTGTGTATGAGAAAAGTGTAAGTTTTTCATTGCTGAAGCCAAAAACAAAGAATATCTCAAAAACAATCAACTCACGAAAAAAATGTATATAACATAAATTGTGTGTTTTAAGTGCTCTACATTTGTTGTGTGATAAGTTTTTGTCCATCTCTTACGGTTTAACAGTTATGTAAAATTGACCCAGAATGTAGTAGTGTTCAGAGGCTTTCCCCAGAAAATTCAAAATATGCATTTTATTTGTCAGGTAAATATCTTTAATATACAATATTTTAATCAAAATTGTTAGAGCCATTTTTTAGAAATTCTAAAATTTTCGAAAAAAGTTCCATGTAAAGGGTAGTTTGAGGTGGGGGGATTTTTCTCAAAACCTTCGTGTCGCATCCTGGAAGATACTAAACTTAAGTACCAAGTTTGGTATTTTACCGACTTTTGATTTTTGAGTTATTGTGTTCACAGACACAGTGACACACACATATAGACCTTTTTCTGAAAATGCTTTTTTTAGATACAGGGGACCCTAAAACATATATTTCAGGTGAAATCTCGGTATCAAATTTTTTGGTGGAGTGCAATACTTCTCTATACACTATGTATATAGTGCGTGTAGAGAAAGTAAAAATTAGATACAAATTATATAAATAAGATAACAATCCAAAGTGGCTACAAATTGTACAAAATGCTAATTTAATTCCAAAATTACCAAGAAAATCAACCTCATCAAACTGCCCACTATGTACCAAAGAAGAAATTATGAATATGCCAAGCTTTGGAGATGTATCCTATCATTGCTGCTAAATACTGGGAAGCCAGAAGGAGAATGACTTCATTGTCAATTCCTGTGCATAAAACACACACTCACACACAACACACGTTTAGCAGAGCTAAAACTTACTTGATTTGATTTTAGTCTACTTAAGACAATGTATTTGTGGAAATCCAAAAATCCATAATTTTTCCCTCCATTCCTTTTGCCTTATTTACCTTTCAGAACATAAAATATGAAGTGTACATTTTAACAAATGATGATTGTTAAGGTTTTTATTCATAATTATTGTTTTTATGGAAATAGGAAATGCTCCTTACACCCTACACTTTATTGTATTGCTTTCATATGCTTAATTTGAGTTTATACACAACTTTATGAATTATTGTGCAGGCAATTTTAACTTTGGCAAAAATTTAATCCTGTGGTCATCTATCATGAAAACCATCTTTACTGATGGAACTTACGGCATTGTCATGGGTCAGCTCAGTGTCAAACAAATACATAGAAACAAAATTTGAGAAAAGTATAACAATGTCCAAAATAATAAAAATGATACAAGTAATATTAATAAAAGTGATGAAAATGAACCTGTGAACCACAATTCTATACATGAATCTGAAACACCAGATTCTCTGGATAAATTCAAAACAGAACTCTCTAAATAGCAAATTATGTTTTCAGATAACATTGAAGATGCTGTATTTGATTTAAATGTACAAAATTTTATATTGTTTTTAGCATCAGCTATAAATTATCTACCTGGTCCTAAACACCCAGTCACAAAATATTACGAAGCTAGGAAGAAAAATTGCTTAATAAGTAAATAGAAATGCCATAAAAACTTAAGTAATCCAGAAAGAGCAAACAAAAGGGATAGTGAAAGAAGGAAAAATCAGTATAACTATGAGTTAACACAACTTCTATTTTATAGTCAACAAAGGAAAACTATTAGCCGGGTTCTAGAAACAAAAAGCGAAATGTGTAAAATTGCAAAAGAAGATATTCAGAATTTTTTTACCAGAACATATTGTCAAGAAAATTCAGCTGAAAGGTCACACTATCCACCCAAAATTACTGAAGTAGAATGTTGTGAACTAGATGACACATTTAATAACGAAATTTCTAAAAATGAAATAATCACAGCTACTTGACGCATTGCAGTTGATACAGCTCCTGGTCACGATCGAGTGCTTATTAGAACCATAAAGGACGATACTGTAAGTGAAATAATAGCAAAGATTGCAACAAGAATGTTAAAGACCGGTAAGGTACCACTATGCTTACAGAAAGCAAGAACAATTTGTTTTTTTAAAAATGGTGACACAATAACATTTCTAACTGGCGTCCCATTACTATTTGCTCTGTTGTAAGACTGGTAATTGAATGAGCCTTGGATTATCGCCTTTGCACTTATGTTGAATTTAACAAATATTAGCATGGCTTTATCATCCTACCGGATACACTAATCAATACATCAATAATCGGGGCAATTTAAATAACGTTAAACAACATAAAGGTAACGTTAGATTCACATTTTTGGATGTTACAAAAGCCTTTGGGCACAATCACTTAAATAAGACTCTAAGGTCCGAAGGAATCCCTTCCAAGTTAGCGGATATAATAATAGCTTTGCAATCTGGGAACCATACACAAATTGAAACATCTGCAAGCAAAACAAAAACTATTTCTCTTTCATGAGGCGTCATGCAGGGATCTTCTCCTTCTCCATGTTTATACAATCTCGCTACTAACCATATTCTGGATGAGCTATCAGAGGGGAGTGTAAGCGATCACCATGGCTTTAAACTCATGTCAGATATGCCAGCTCTAACCATTTTGGGATTTGCCGATGATATAGTCATCATCAGGAAAGATAAGGAAGCCACTCTCGAATTAACACGCCTTGCAATACAGCAATTTGAAGACATAGGGTTACAGGTCAACCCAAGGAAATGCACAGGACTTCACACCCAAAATGGAAATATGGTCAACACATCTCTAACAGTAGACCAGGCCTGTAAGATTGAAACTATTGCGCCAGGAAATTCAATAAAATACTTAGGTGTGACGTTCACCGACGCACTGGATTTTGATAAAAATGGCATAATTAAAAACTTCACAACAAATTAAATCTGCTAGTGTCCTCCCCTTTGCTTAAAGCTGAGCAAAAATTTCAAGTTCTTAACTCTTCCATTTGTACATCCATAATTTACCCTTTCCAAACCACTAATCTGGCTAATATACCAAACAAAATTCTTAATGACTGTAACAAAATTCTCAAGAGTTCCTTAAAAGAAATATTACAGCTACCTATGGATGTACCAGATCATATGCTATATTCTGACATGAAATGTAAAGGGCTTGGTCTCTTCAAAGCAGCGTGGGAGGCATATCTGCAACACATAAACTCATGTAAAACTTTAATTCAATCTTCCAATCCATATGTACAGACCACTCGAGACCTTAATGTTGAGATGAATATATCCTTGAAGATTTTAAATTTAACAGAAGACGATTCAATGAAGAATTCCCGTTCTGGACTGTTTGATGTTCAACGTATCAGGAGGACACTTCAAGAAAGAGAGGTAGATACCTGGGCCAAACATCCTCAGAAAGGACTTGGCGTATTCAAAGAATACAAGCCATTGAATTTATGGATTCGAAACCATGATGGCCTAGCATCGAGCGAATGGCATGAATCTATAAAAATGACAGCTAATGTATCCGCTGTGCGTTCCATACCGGGCAGATAGCAAGACAACAGCCTCTGTTGGCGATGCCACAGAGAGATAGAAACACTTGCACACGTCTTGGGATCTTGCCCTCATGGAGAACTATTATGCAACTACCGCTATCACAAAATTCGCTCAATGATCGCCAACAAATTGCGAACGAACAACTACAAAGTCTTTGAAGAAGTCCATGGACTGGAAACTAACAGTAGCACTAGACAAATAGACATGATTGCAATTCGAGAAGACACAAAAATAGGATTTATCATTGATCCTACCTTTAAGTTTGAAAAGCTCAAAGGACAACCAGAGGACGTTGACAAAGAGAAAAGGGATATTTACACACCCACAATCCCATACTTCAAGGCAAAATATGATCTGAATATTATAGAGGTAATTGGTCTGATGGTTGGAACTTGGGGCAACATTCCTTTACATTTTTTCAATACCTGGAAGAAGTTTGGACTGAAGAAGGGAAAAATAAAAGAAATTGCCATATCTGCAATAAGAGGTTCACTTTCTCTTCTTCGAAATCATTTGTATAATAACCAATTTTAGTATTTCCGTGGTCTATATTTCTTTGATATAAATTATTTATTGTATGTTAATTTTATATTATTTATGTTTAAAAATCCTTTTGCTGCTTTTAGTTTCCTTTTTGATTGCTATACAATGAAAACTGTTGATATTTCATTATCTTTATAGAAGAGTTTCAAGTTTTTTTTAGATAGTTAATTTATAATTTGTCTGCTTTACTCTGTCCTTGTTGGCAGCCCATAAATATGGGGACCTGTTATTGTTTCAATAAATGAATAAAATATGGACTTTTAACAACTAAACCAATTTACGTGAAATAAAAGAAAAATGTGTCTGTCACAATTATTCACAGCTATATTTTAAAAGAATGGTTCATGTGACCAGACACACATACACATTATTGAAGTAAGTCATTTGGCTGGATATATGTACACATTTTACACAAAGAATTTTCTAGCTTATGGTAAGAAAAGTGTTATTGCAAGCAAACAAACAAAAAAATCATGTAAACATAAGTGTTTCTTCAAATACTAGAAGTTAATATCAGCCTACTTATAATCAGTTAAAAGTAGAAAACTGAGTCCATTTTATTCAGTATTATTTTCCTGAAACATGTTCTAGTACATTTAAAAAGTGTGTGATGTTTAGTACCAAAAATGTAATCTGTTTTTTCTTTTTTTTTTTTAATCAGGGTTCCTTCTTATGATAAAAAAGATAATGCTGCAAGTAAAGAGAAACCATTTAACATCACTTATTCACTATTCATCTTAAAGGCCCTAAGAAGACACTCCTGGAAGATAGCAACTTTAAGTTGAGTGTATATTAAAGAAATCTCCATACTGGCATAGCACTCCATACTGCATATGTTAGCAAGTCATGCATTTCTCTGGAAGAGTGCTAACCTGCACTGCCAGCAGCACTTCTAGGTGTTTTCAGCATTTTAACTGAGAAGTCACCCCAGTCAAGATCTGTAAATTACAAAATTAGTTATTAATACATGTTATATTTCTCTCCAACTATAGCAGACAAAGTATTACATATATGCGCAAGCTTTCACGGCCAGTGTCCATAGTTTTAAAATTTAAAATTTTCGGGCTATTTTGCTAGGTTAAAATATGTTTAGTTAAAATATTTCTACCTAACGTTTCGTCCCTGTCTGTGAGGGACATCTTCAGAGGAAATGTCCTCACGTCGCTGACTCGAAAAGAATAACAACAGTGCGGTTTATAGCCAGTATATATACTCGGACACAGGTGGGCGGGGTCAAGTGGACGGGTTCTAGTTGCGTTTATTTAGCCTGGAGGTTACAGAGTTGGGAAAGTATAGGGAACCAGGTGGAGTTTAATTTAAGACCTTCGTCTTTGTTAAAGTTGTTTGTGTTTTTATAAATCTCAATGGCCTCTCTGTATAAACGGGGGTAATAATTTTTAGTCGTAGCTATAACCTCTACTTTATCATATTGCATACGGTGGTCATCCAAAGATAAAACATGTTGTGCCATGGCTGATTTTTCTGTTTGTCCGAGGCGGCAGTTTCTTTTATGCTCTGTGATGCGTGTATTGATGCTACGTTTTGTAGTGCCGATGTAAACTTGGCCACATGTGCATGGGATTTTGTAAACACCAGATTTACAAAGTGGATCGAGTCGGTCTTTAGCTGATTTGAGGAACTGTTTTATTTTAGTTGTCGGCATGTATATGGGTTTCATGTGTCGTTTTTCTAAAATCTTGCCGATACGATCAGTTATGTTTTTTATATATGGCAAGAATACTTTATTTTTATATGTCGATTCCTCCCTAGGTCTAGTATTGTTCTTTCTGGGACGTATTGCTCGATCGATATCCTTTTTTGTGTACCCATTATACATTAGCGTCTTTTGTAAATATTTTAATTCTTGTGGTAAATGTTCCGTGTCACAGATTCCTTTAGCTCGTTCCACTAGTGTTTTGATGACGCTTCTTTTCTGTTTGGGATGATGGTTGGATTGCTTACTAAGATATCGGTCAGTATGGGTTGGCTTTCTGTACACTGCACACGTAAATCTTCCGTCGTTTTTCCTAGTTATCAATACATCAAGAAAAGCAATTTGACCGTCGGACTCTAATTCTTTTGTAAATTGGATGTTTGCGTGTTGGCTGTTCAGATGATCTAGGAATTTCTGGAGTTCAGCTTCTCCGTGAGGCCATATAGCGAAGACGTCGTCAATGTAACGAAGCCAAACAGACGGTTTTTTAGTCGCAGTTGCCAGTGCATGTTTTTCAAAATGTTCCATATACAAATTAGCTACCACCGGTCCAAGAGGATTACCCATGGCAACTCCGTCTTTTTGTTCCATTCTCATGGATTGCCGAAAATTCACAAAGAGAATGTTCCATTACGTCCCATAGTCAGCACCATTGGATCACCAACATACACGATCTCTCGTTATCTTACTCCGTTATTGCAGGAACACATCGGTAATTCAGAAACTTACATAAAGAATTCCTATCATTTCACGCAGAAAATACGCAATCTAAAATGTGATCCCAAAATCCATATGAAAAACCTATGTTCAGGAATCATAATTATGTCCAGATATAAAAACTGGGTTGCATAATATCTATACTCAACATTTTGCAACAATGAATTTACAGCCACTGCTCCATTTTCATGCCATGGGCCAAAGCCCTAAATCTACTTAGGTGAAGCTGCACGACTATGATTTTTGCTTGTGGCTTCCTGTCTTTAGATCACAAGCAGGCAGGGGAAAATATTGCTCCAGCTTTTCTTTGTGTGCCTATTAAATGGACCACATGCTTGCCACTGTTACCTTGGTATATATGTACTGCCTCAGTTCTCTTAACCTCTGAAGTTTGTGAACCTACTAAATACACTATAACTATTGGACCACATTCTTGCCTCTGTTGGCTTGGTATATATGTACTGCTTCAGATCTCTTACCTTCTGAAGTTTGTGAACCTACTAAATGCACTATACCTATTGGACCACATGCTTGTCACTGTTAGCTTGGTATATATGTACTGCTTCAGATCTCCTACCTTCTGAAGTTTGTGAACCTACTAAATACACTATACCTATTGGACCACATGCTTGCCACTGTTACCTTGGTATATATGTACTGCTTCAGATCTCTTACCCTCTGAAGTTTGTGTATGTTGCTCTGCTTCAGCAGGCTCACTAACTGAAGTGCCAGGAGCAGCCCACTCATTGTCAGGAACAACAAAGATTTCAATACTCCCTGTTGCATCATCTACAATACGATTACACATTAGTACAAGATAATTACGCATGTCTACTTTTACAGTTAGAAGAGAGAAAGCCAAGAAGATCACAATCTGTCACAGATTTCATCCCATTAATGAATTTAAAACCTTGTCAGTTGGAGATGGTGGCTTTCCTTCTCCTGTCCCATACAAGTGTTTCTTCCTTTAGGCATTTGCCTGCTGAGCTTTTTTCTTTAGAGAGTCATACTTCTCTCGAATCTGGGCAGTGGTCCGGTGATTCGCGGTCTGAGTATTAAATTGCCTAGTAATTTGCTCCCAAGCTCTCTTCTAAAATGGTATAAATACAGAATTAGTATTTACACATCACAAGATTAATATAAATAAATATGAAAGATTAAATCAAAGCAGAAGTACAATGCAAACCTACCTTCTGCTTCCATGTGACCACTCCTGTGGCTTTGTTTTCAACTATGCTTTTATGCTCCTGAATGAGTTCTAAAAGCAATAAGTTTTCCTCTTCCAAATAATTTGCAGAGCGCTTCTTCTTCTTCATCTCTTCCATTCTTAAATAAATATTACTTAACCCAAACAAATAAAAACACACGCTATTCTAACAATTACCTCATTATGAAGAAATCAAACCTATATCCAAAAAATAGCCATAATTTAAACACACTAACAATAGGTATACCCTATGCTAAACTCTAATATGTACTAAATATTACTGAAATGCAAATAAACTACTACACTTATTCCTTGAGATTAAGTGACATCTAATAAATACTCTGTCCTCTAAACTTAGTTGTAATTGTTCTGTTGTTGTTGAGGCTTGTTTATAGACGTGAATTATACAGTTTATCGCAAGCTATTGTTGCCGACACATGTGATATTTTAGTGGAAAAACGTTACCAACTGCTCTCATGACATCATAATCCACAGGATTCCAAACCTACAAGCAAATTGTGGTCGTAATACAAGCAACTGAATTTAACCAACAGTTAGCGACAACTGAGAGGTAACAAATGCCGGCTATTAACTGGAGGTCATCATACAGGCCCTATGTAGACCAGAACTGCTTAAAAAGTAAAAGTAGATGACTGTAGTCAAAAGGGAAAGTTTTGAACTACAGTCACTCCAGATCTTATTCAACAGCACCTGACAGATTCTAGCAATCAAATAAATGGGCCAACAATTCTTATTTTTAATATGAAAAATGGACAAATTGATTAAATATCCACTAATTTTGTAATACTTTCTTTTTAGCATTTATGAAATTATAAATTCATATATTAAAGCCCCTTTTTAGAGTGGTGCCTCTTTAAATCATATGGTGATAACCAAAATGCTGGTAACAACCACTTCACAGACATAAAAAATCAATGGGCTTTAGCAGTCATTTTGATAAAACACAGAAAAAATGTAATAATAATGGAATATTTTACTCATTGACCTAACCTAAATAACTCACAAAAACTATCCTATAAGTTAAAGCAACATTTCTACGAGGGGCATACTGAAAGTCACGAGCAACCCATTGTAAAAATTTAAATTTCAACAATGTAACAAAACGAATTGCAGGATCGTAATCTACAGACTTTAAGCCACATGTTGACATATTGTGACGCCATTAGCTTCTATCATGTGACCACAGACGGTGTTTCAAAAATGGCTGACATTCATGTTTCGTTTCGACAGCGTGCTGTCATTGAATTCCTTGTGAAAGAAGGAAAATCTGCTCCTGAAATTCATCTCAGACTTCAACGTGCGTATGGAGGTGTCTGCATGGGTGCCAGCAGTGTTAGAAGATGGGTGAAACATTTCAAAGATGGAAACACGAGTCTGCAAAATGCGCCTCGTAGCGGGCGTCCTCGAACTGCCTCTATAGAATGCAACAAGGAAAGAGTTGATGAGCTCATTACAGGAAGTAGGCGTTTCACTGTGAATGAAATTGCTGCGAAACTTGGAATAGGACATAGTGCAGTGCAAGAAATGATCCACAGCTTGGGTTATCGAAAGGTCTGTGCCCGTTGGGTCCCCTGTTTATTAACTGAAGACCACAAACTTCAGAGAAGAACCACTGCAAAAAACCTTCTTCAGAGATTTCATAATGAAGGTGATGAATTTTTGACGTGTATTGTGACTGGAGATGAGAGCTGGTTCCATCACTATGAGCCAGAAACGAAACGTCAGAGTAAGGAATGGCACCACTTGAACTCACCATCGAAGAAGAAAGCGAAGACAGTGCAGTCTGTAGGAAAAGTTATGGGAAGTGTCTTTTGGGATGCATAAGGTTGCATTCTGGTTGACTTTCTTGAACCTGGACAAACCATAAATTCTGCCCGCTACATCAAGACACTTCTGAAGCTCCGTCGGGCTTTGCGTGATAAACGCCCTGGGAAGAGGATCATCCTTCAACAGGATAATGCGCGTCCGCATACTGCCCGTGCCACTATGGAGAAGATCAGGGCATTAGGGTGGGAAACTCTTCCACATCCTCCCTACAGTCCCGACTTGGCACCCTCCGACTACCATCTTTTCGGTTCTGTGAAGGAGCAGATGCGTGGCCAACGCTACGAGACG
Organism: Hymenopus coronatus; assembly: GCA_030762935.1. Classification (NCBI taxonomy): domain Eukaryota; kingdom Metazoa; phylum Arthropoda; class Insecta; order Mantodea; family Hymenopodidae; genus Hymenopus; species Hymenopus coronatus. The sequence continues at coordinate 101,873,738 of CM060891.1, forward strand.
CTGGAACAGAGTTCTATCACAAGGGCATTTTCAAACTTGTAGAACGATGGGAAAAATGTATGCAAAACAATGGAGACTATGTCGAAAAGTGAAAGAAAGTCTGTAGATTATGATGATGTATTTGGTTTGGCTTAAAAATAAATATTAAGATTGTAAAACAGTGTTGCTCATGACTTTCAGTATGCCCCTCGTATTTTTGATTTGTCAACCTTATAGGTGTAAAGTATGTAGAAACGCTATGGCATTCCACCCAAAAATTTGATACTGAGCTTTCCAACTGAAATACATGCTTTGTGGTCTTCCAAATAAATTAAATATATAAAACATGTTAAGGAAAATGTCTATCGTAGACAACATAGATCAAAAGTTGGATTAACACCTAATTTGGGATTTAAGTACTTCCAAACCTCAGATACAAATATTTTTAAGAAACTGCACCACTCCAAACTACCTTTTACATGGAAAATCCCTGGAAAGCATTTTCTAAAGTGACTTTAATCTGATTAAAATACCATATATTAAAGAAATTTATATGACATAAAAATTTTATCTATACAGTTAATGTACAGATAGATATTTTATTCGTCCTGTAAATCATTTCTGAAAATAGCCTGCAAAATCTTTTTCATTGAAAAAGAATTTATAGTGGTATGTATAACTGTTAAACATTAAGTGATAGTTAAAGATGTAGATATGTTAAAACACATGATTTTCTTTAAAGAACTTCTTTGTGACATAAACCATTTCCGGGATATCCGTTATTAATGATGTGATTTGTTCATTGTCATTCTCATAGGTCCTCTTCATTTTCACTTTTGGTTCTTGCCATTACATGTAAATAGTATGGGACTTTAAGGCCACCATTTAGTGTCAGTGAATAATTTGATTATCTCTTCTCTAACTAAATGTGCACTGTAGCTGTTTCTGAAATGTTTATCTTAACAAAAATTATGTATCTAAATAGAGAATAAATTTTCATAAGAATAATTTGTATAAATGATAAATGACGCAAAGTAATGTGAATGTAGCTCAGCTTTTATTTATTTATTTTTTTTCCTTCTCTACAAATGCTATGTACATAGTGTATATAGACCAAAAAATTCAAAACCAAGATTTCAACAGATATACATGTTTTGGGTCCCCCTGAATCCAAAAAAAGCATTTTTACTTTCTCTACATGCACTATGTACATCGTGCATTGCACTCCACCAAAAAACTTGATACTGAGATTTCACCGGAAATATATGTTTTAGGGGCACCTGTATCCAAAAAAAGCATCTTCGTGTGTGTGAACACGATAATTCAAAAATGATAACTCGGCAAAATACCAAACTTGGTATTTAAGTTAGTATCTTCCAGGGACACAAAGATTTTCAGAATCCCCCCCCCCCCCCAAAACTGTGCTTTTCATGAAATTTTTTTTTGAAAATTTTGATTTTTTTTCAAAAATGGCTCTAACAGTTTTGATTAAAATGTATATTAAAGATAAAATTTATATCTTGAATTTTCTGGGAATAGCCTCTGGAGACTATTTTATTCTGAATGTATTTCATGGAATTTTGCATAACTGCTAAACCATAAGAGATGGACAAAAACTTAACACACAAAAATTGAATAGCACATTAAATCACACAATTTATGTTATATAAATTTTTTCCGTGGAGTTGACATTTTTGCGTTATTCCTTGTTTTTGATTTCACCTTTAAAAACTTATACTTTTCTCATATAGGAATTTGTTAACTCCTGTCATTACAAACAAAGACATTTCAGTCTCATAGCAACCAGCTTTTGACTATCACTTTAACCTATGGGACTCCCTTATTTTGCCTCTACTTACAAGAAAGCAAGTAACAAGACTATTTCTGCTATTTTTATTTTTGATTGGCATGAAGTAAATAGAAGTGTAAGCTTTTTAACAATAATTTGTCCAAAAATGTAGAGAAAGTCACGTGATCAGATTTTTAGAAAAATGTCCAAGTGTGTGTGTGTATGTGTGGACACCATAGCTCAAAAACGAAAAGACCATTAAATACGAAACTTGGAATTTAAGTTTGGTATTTTCCAAGGATACAACACAAAGATTTTCAAGAAAACCCACCCAAAACTACTCTTCACAGGGAACATTTTTCGAAAATTTTGATTTTCTGAAAAATGGCTCTATTTTGATTAAAATACCTTATGTTTAAGATATTTTTATGAGAAACAAAATGTATACCTTAAATTTTCTTCCGTAGTCTCTGAAGACCTATTCATTCTGGATGACTTTTATAAAACTTGCAAACCATGAAAGATATACACGTTTGTTTATTCCTGACAATCACATAGCAACTGATCTCAATTTAAATCCTTTAGGCATCAGTACTATTACAATGGTATGGGAGCTTTACACTTCCCGCTCATGGCCTTAAACAACTATCTGGGCCAGGTGATGAAGTATTGTACTCCCCTCATCTAATGCAACACTTCTGTATTCAAATTCACTTAAATGTAACACATAATTGAACAAAGAGAAAACTGTAAAGTCATTGCATTTATTTCCAAATTGAATATTTTGCATCTTTTTAATTGCAGTTGGAACAATTTGTATGGTGAGGCTATTAGGTAATTGGAGGTGTTTGTCAGTAATGCCATTTATTATTCTCTGCTCCAGTTCATGTGTTCAACCCTCATACTATTGATAGTTCATTCCATATAAACCACTAAAGTTGAAAAACATGCAGGGGAAATTCTAGGGATTTTACCTGGACCCAAAAAGTTAAGGTAACTTGCACCCTTTTCCTACAAAATTAGTGATATAATAGCAGTATTTAATAAATGAGTCTGGTTGTTGCAGCTACTCTTGAAATATTTCTCAAACTGAATTAAAAAAAAAATAAAAGTGGCAAAACCTCCATTGGTGATCTGGAGTTAAATGGTTAACATGTCCAGAGTTGTTATACACTAGATTGCTGAGATTTTTACTTCTTCTTGGAATCACTGGCTATGCCCTACCACTACTCCAATCATAGCCTGGACTCTTGACTGCTCCACTCCTCTACTCATAAAAATAAAACAGCCCTCAGCTACACTTTTCAGTAACAGAATAACAAAAATATCACATTTGGATCACGCATGGAAGTTAGAAGGGGAAAAATAGCAAAATAGAACAGCCATGTGAAGCAATATTCACCATCAAAACATTTCTTAGCAGGAGGTTTCCTATGAAAAACCTTGGGAGGCAGATACTCTCGAAAATTGAAGATGCTAGGAACTGCATTTGCTCTCAATCAGATGCCTCCCAATTTCTCCCTATCAAATCAATCTTTGGCAAACTGCTTTGAACATACCTATGAGTAGGCTGAAGGATCACAACTATCTCTTTTAATATTCTTTATCCAAACTTTTCTTCTTGCTTCTTCTTTAGGAAAACCGTATAGACAAGAATTTAGGGTTCCAAACGTATTTCTACTAAATAGTGCTTATTAGCACTTTTAATGTACAGTTATAAGTTGCTTATGAATATCTTCTTAAATTCCTTTTTCAGCTCATAGTTCAAGTATTCTATTTTCAAATCTGTACATAGCTAACAAGAAACACATGGAAATATTATGGGCATTCATAAAAAGTTACGAATGAAAAGTTATTCCTCCTCCTTTCATGAATTTATCATTACAGCAGCAATAATGCATAGTTTCACTTGTTTTAATTGTATAAAACTCAAACATAGTACCCTATTTCTTATATCAATGCACACAACCCCCTGTGCAATGAAACATTTCACTAAGACTACCTTATATGAGATGAGCTACCACCATTAAGGCACTAGCAAACAATGTTCACACAAGTCACATATAATAACAATTATTAGCACACTTTTACACCGTATCTATCAAACAATTGATGGAGTGCAGCTCTGAAGCGCATATGGACCAGCTACCCCTGCAATTTGAGAAACTTCTAATAAAAGTGATACTGCAAAAAAAGTGGATCATATTCAAAACTTTTCTGTGAAAATATTCAGTCTAAAAAGCTGCTGTGACAGTGATTATCACTACGGGATTGATTTTTAACTTTTATATCCATTATTATATGTCCATGTTGTATGATTTGTGACAATATTAAAGAGGAAAACAATATAAGTTAGATTTGGTTGGGCCATAGCAGTCATTAAAGTTTATTTCATTTTTAATAAGACTTAAAATATTCAGCATTATCGCTCAGTTGAACACAAAAATTACATCTTAAAGCACAGGCAGAATATTCATTCTACCACAAATATTAATCCCAATAAGGATGTGAATCAACATTTATTTCAATTTGCTGAAATGTAAAAAATCTGTAGCTTTTATCATTCATATTTAGTTGTAACATAATTATTTTTAACTTAGAAATGATGAACCTTTTATCTTTAAATGAACAACAAATTGTGGTTGATAATATTGCCTAAGTTCACAGGAACAGTTTGGGGCAAGAAACTTGAATACATTGCTAATTTTAGGGAAAAAAAAAAATGATTTACTTAAAACATATTTTTGGAAGTTCCAAAAAATGGTTTTGATTTATTTCTGCTATAATTTAACAATATTTTGTTTTTCAACGCTGTTGACATCACCAGCAAGTAAATTTACTGACATGAGGCTGTTGCTTAATCTCAGAAGTTAAAATTAGTTGAGTCAAATTTGTAACACCACATCACTTGCTTTTTATTTTGGAAAACAAGTTTCAGAAGCCATGTGCTTCCATTGTCAATTCCTTTGGTCGACTGCTGGCACACATCACTGTCACAAAGGCCACCATATATCAGGAATAATCTCAGAAGTGTTTCACTGTTGATTTTTTCTTGTGTTGACATGCACTTTCCTGTTTGAGGAATCAACAAATCTCCCAACATGGCTGAATCCTAGCGACCCTGGTAACGTCTTTCCATCTTAGAAATGCCCTGGTGAAAACGCTCGCCTTGCTCATAACTTACAGCTCCTAGGTTTACAGCAAGAGTACAAAAAGTGGATTTTAAGTGACATTTGGCAATACATTTCTTTGTAGCTCCTTAATAGATCTGAGACTAAAGTTTCATAATTTTCTTCATAATTGTTGCCCAGGAAGCCTTTCACCACTGATTTAAATGATTTCTATGCTGCCAATTCAACATGTTTAAGATGAGATGAAAAAACACTGTCTTTGAGAAGAAATCTAATTTGAGGACTGACAAATATACCTTCAATTTAGATTTGCTTATTTTGAGATACTTCTTTAAATACTCTCAAATGCACTTCCACTTTTGTCCAAATTTTTAACAACATTTTTCATTAACTCGAGTTTTATGTGAAGTGGGGAAGAAGGACTTTGTTTGGGTCACTGCTTACTCCAGTTTTTCCTTTTGCCCCCATTCTTTTGCTAAAAAATGCTTGTTAATTGCCCTACTGCCCCTTAAGCACAAAAACAGCAATATTTTGTGAAACCTCCCTGCAGTCCCATTAGCAATGCAACAACCTTGCAACCAAAAATTTTCCAGCCATGCATTTGATAACTAATAGAATCTAGTTATGGCATGAAATAAAGATAAATTGCCACTATGTAGTAACACAAGAATCAATAAAGAGACTCTAATCTTTAACACAATGCTCAATACCTAATTTCTTCAAAACATTCATTACAATTAACACAAACATAAGGTGTCTTTTGTTGTGAAATACTAGCAATACTGTTTACGTCGAGATCGGTAAAATGTTATTTTAGTCTCTTTTGTCAGAAAATTCTACTCCTGTAGCCCAGAACCCAGAAATTCTGACTCTTTTTTACCTAGTTTCAAATCACGAATAAGATCGCAAAGTTCTTCTTGACAAACAAAATGTCTTTCTTCACTTTGTTCAAATTGATATTTAGGGTCTTGGGATGTTCAGGGTTCACTGTCATCTAAATCATGATTTGGACTTGATCCATCATATTCTTCAACTCTTGGAGGATCTTCACGATGAAGAACTGGTCTAATTGCTGATGGAACACAAGGGTATTTGACACTTAACTTATTTTATCTAGAAAGACCTGTAATCTTTGTATTACAAAATAACAGTCATTTAAAAGGTTAGCTTGTTCTCTCCACACTATAGGCGCTGCAAACATTTACCATGTGAATGAGGATGACCTGGTGGAAAATAAAGACGTTAGTGATGAAGAATACTACAGTGGTCCATGCAGAAGGAAAGATGCAAGAAGAAACCCTTTCAAGTGGACTAACCCCAGACAAACATCGCTAGGAGTACACGAACAAAATAAATTGGAGAAGAAAGAACTACAGGAAAACATGACATCTCAATGTAAGAAGAAGGAGAGAGAAGAAATGAATGGAAAAGTGATAGTGTATGGTGATTCAATAATAAAACATGTAGTGATAAATAATCCTAATGTAAAAGTGAACGTTTATAGGGGAATGAGAGCTGAATACCTGCCAAACTTAATGGATGAAAATGTGTCAAAAAGTGAGGTTAAAACATGGTGATCCAAGCCGGGACAAATGACATAAAACCAGCTAGTACCTCAGAAGAGGTCATGGCTGAGGTCTACAATGCAATAAGGAGTGCAATGAAGTGTCACCCTAAGGCAAAAATTGTTGTAAATAGTATAGCTTTAAGAAGTGATGTTAGATATGACTTCTTGAAAGCCATTAATGAGGGAATATGCTGGGCTTGTGAAAGCAATATTTGTTAATACTAACAAGTTCTTAGTTGAAAGTTGCCTTGGGAGGGATGGACTTCACTTAAATAGAAAAGGGTCATTTCTATTAAGTCAAATGATAAATAATGTAATCAAGGTATGCATGAAATCGGGAAACTAGTTTCGGGTACAGAGGGTGATGAATTGTACAATGTGTCAGTGAACATGTCAACCAAAGTTAATGGTATAATTGTAAATAGGGAAACAATTGTGCATCCACAACCTAAAATCTCTATCAGGTGTATACATCAGAATATATAGTACTTATCTAATAAAAAGGAATCATTTGCAAGTTTCATTAATGAAGTAGATGCTGACATAGTTGCGATCTCAGAGCACGGTCTAAAAAAACCCCAAGAATTTGTATGTAAAATTGATAACTATTCTGTTATTGATATATTTAGTAGAAAAGAACGTAAGGGTGGTGGAGTGGCATTACTGGTAAAAAATATACACAATGTTACTCCATTGGTAAAAATACGAGAGTTAATATTGAAATGGTATGTGAGATACTAGGGGCCCAAACCAAACTGAATAATGAAGAGGTTAAAATTCTAGCTATTTATAGATCTCCACATGCTAAAGTAAATGAATTTATAATTGATTATGTGTTACCAATATAAAAGAAAGCCAATATGTTGCTGGGAATATGGTCAATCACCTATCTGATCATCATGCTTCATTTTTAGATATAAATAACTGTACACTTAAGAAACCTGACCTAACTGAAATTATAACCCTTAGAGAATTTACTGAGGCTAATATTTTAAAACTACATACTTGTTTGGTTAGTGAAACATGGCAAGATTTGTATAGCATTAAAAATACAAATGAAAAATGGAATAAATTTTATGAAATTTTAAACCTTTATATTGAGCTATGCTACCCTATGGTAAACAAAATATGGGAACCTTTAAAAAAACATAAAGTAAGGATTTCAAGAGAGGTTTTGAGGTTGAGGGAAAAAATAAAGAATTTATATCTAGTAGCTATATCAACAAAACTTGAGCACTACAATATCAAATACAAACAATTTAAAAAAGCATATGAGGATGAATTGATAAACAATAAATCACAAAAGGTGATAAGAAAGCTTTCTGATACTAGTAACTATTCAAAAACAGCATGGTCAATGATTAATAGCATGAGGGAAGAAAAGAAGAAAATATTAATCTACTCATTAATAACTGCATAGAAAATAATCCACTTCAGATATGCAATTGTTTTAATGATTACTTTATAAATGTTGCTAGTAATCAAAATACCCTTGATGTTGCAGGTTTTAAAACTAATAAAGGTATAGGAAATTCGCTTTATCCGTATGATACTGCGGCAGATGAAGTTATAAGATTAATTAATGGATTTAAAAATAAAAATTCCACTGGATGGGATGGAATTAGCTCTAAGTTATTAAAAAGATTTAAACATGTTTTGAGCACCCCCTTGGTTCATCTAATAAATACATCATTAAACCTAGGAATTTTCCCAGATTGTTTGAAAATTAGTACTGTGATTCTGATACATAAAAAGGGAGACAAAAGTAACATGCAAAACTATAGACCTATAACCCTTACCTCAGTAATAGCTAAGTTGTTTGAAAAAGTACTATTGAAGAGAATTATGAATTTCTTTGAAAAATATGATATTTTAAATGATTTTCAGCATGGCTTTCGGGTTAAAAGATCAACCACCATGGCCCTAATAGACCTTACTCACAACATCTTAAGTAATCTCAATGAAAAAAATAAAACTGTAGTATATTTTTACTTTTTCTATACACACTATGTACATAGTGTATAGAGAAAGTATTGCACTCCACCAAAAAATTCGATACCGAGATTTCACCGGAAATATATGTTTTAGGGACCCCAATATCCAAAAAAAGGTCTGTGTGTGTGTGTCCATGTGTCTGTGAACACGATAACTCAAAAACGAAAAGTCGGTAAAATACCAAACTTCATATTTAAGTTTAGCATCTTCCAGAGATGCGACACGAAGATTTTGAGAAAAATCCCCCCAACCCCAAAAAACCCTTTACATGGAACTTTTTTAAAAAATTTTGATTTTCTCAAAAATGGCTCTAACAATTTTGATTAAAATTTCGTATATTAAAGATATTTACCTGACAAATAAAATGTATATCTTGAATTTTCTGGGAATAGCCTCTGAAGAGTAGTTTATTCTGGATGAATTTTACTGAATTTTGAATAACTGCTAAACCGTAAGAGATGGACAAAAACTTACTATGCAAAAAATGTAGAGCACGTTAAAACACACAATTTATGTTACATACATTTTTTTTCCTGAGTTAGTCGTTTTTGAGACATTCCTTATTTTTGGTTTCTGCTATGAAAAACTTATACTTTTCTCATATAGGAACTTGTCAACTCCTATCCATATAAGCAAAGGAACTTCATTGACATAGAAACCAGCTTTTGACTATTATTTTAACCTATGGTAGTTCCTTATTTCGTTTCTACTTGTAAGGAAGCAAGTAATAATACTATTTCTGCTCATTTTTTCTGATTAGCATTAAGTAAATAGAAGTATAAGCTTTTTAAGTATAATTTGTTGCAGGGATATAGAGAAAGTCATGTGAATGGTACACATCAGATTTTTTTATCTAAGGCGTTTGACTGTGTCCAACACGATACATTACTATTAATCTTAGAAAAGTACGGTATTAGAGGGGTTACCAATAGATTAATTTCGTCGTATCTAAAAGGTTGTGTACAATACACAGAAATAAGTTTCAAACAAGGAAAAAAAAAAAAAAAAAAAAGTACAAACTTTAAATCAAGTGCTGAAATAGTTAAATACGGTGTACCCCAAGGCTCAGTACTTGGACCATTATTCTTTATTTTATATTTAAATGATATGTATTCGACACCTAATTGTAAAATTATAAGCTATGCAGATGACACCACTATTATATGTAAAGCAAACAATGATCTTGACTTGAAATCATTAGCCACCAATGAATCGCTAAGAATAAACACATTTTTTAAATCTCTCAACCTCACTAATGACCCTGACAAGACACATATAATTACATTTGAGTTAAGCAAGAAGAAAAAAGACATATTATTTGATATTAACTTTGGAAATGTTGCAATACAGGAATCTGATTCTCAGAAATTTTTAGGAATGCAAGTAAATAAACTCATGTCCTGGACTAATCATATTGATAACCTTTGTAAGAAAAATAAGAAAAGGTTTGTATTTAATGAGGGAATTTGCAAAAACTTGTAATGTTGAGGTTCTAAAACTTATATACTATGGGTTAATTTATCCACATATCCAATATGGTATTGAATTATGGGGAGGTTGTAATAAAATGCATATGCAAAGGGTTCTAGTGCTACAAAAGAAATGTATTAGAACTATGTTTAAAATGGGGAGTCGAGAATCATGCAAGGAAGTTTTTAAAAGAGAAAAGATGTTTACTGTAGTATCTCTATACATATACAAAGTAACTTACTTAATTAACCAGAAAAAACCAAAACTAAATAGTGAAATACATAACCATGATACTAGATGCAAACTTGACTTACGTTATACCAGCTACAATATAAAATCTGTAAATAAAGATCCCTATATAATAGGATTACACATGTATAGTCGACTCCCTGCATATGTAAAAATGAAAATGCTGTTAAATTTAAACAATGTCTTAAGACATATTTACTGAACAATCCTGTGTATGATATCAATGATTTTTTAAAATAATTTATGTAGACTATATTAATACTTTGTTAAACCAAACATCCAGTATATTAATATATTTTTATAATTTATATAGACTAAGTTTATTTAATGCTAATTTTGTGTAATGTAAATTGACAATGCCCAATACTCGAAAAGAGTCTATAGGCTGCTAATAAATTACAATTCATTAAGACCAGTTTTGCAGGATATGCAGCAAACACAGGCAAAATCTGTATCTCGATCGCCTAGGGCACAACACCAAAGTATAATGAACTGTTTTAGTAATACTTGTTATTTTTTTTGCTGCGATTTAGGGGTGAATTGTCCACACACATAATAAAAGTTATGGAATCATTAGTGCTGTTCCATATCTTTAGCACAGAAATGAACTACATTACACTTTCACAGCTAAATCTAATACAAAACAGCACAGATGAAAGACATGGAGAGGAGCGTATAAAGCAAGGTTCACTGTGGTCCTGAGAGCCATAAATTGATTAATGCTCAAGATAGGAATCTTTTCCATTATAGAACATAATTTACTGATAAATCTTACTTGATGGAAAATTTGTCTAGTTATTTTGAATAGGATGCATTTTCTTTACAGTATAAAAATATTATTTAATAATAAAATGGCTATTATTTTAAATCAAATTAATATGAGTTGGTATCATACTGCATTTCTGTAAGTTTTTATAAAAGAATAAGAATATATCAAAATTGTTACGTGATGCTGCATTTTAAGAGCATTTTTGGAATCAGCCATTTATTTTGCATTAGAATTAGCTTATTTTGATTTGGGCACAAAAAACCATGTTCCCTAGTGTATCAACCCCAACCTATCTGACAGGACTGCCCTTTTGTAAACATTAATAAAAGTGGGTGAATGCACCAGCTTCTCCAACTATAGCATCACCTGTCAAATTGCTCCCCATTTTCAGGCAGCTTTATATAAACTGGCTAAAATGCCAATATTAAGGCAAGATGATACTCACAATTTCTTTTAGCATTTATTGAACAATTACATGAAAAATCTCTTCATTTCTGAATTTAGGGGCACAATTCTGGGGACAGATGAAGTTAACCTGTTTATATAACTCAGCCATTTTTAAATTAGAAGTTTGGAAACCAGATTAAAGGAACACATGAGAAACCTAAAATACAAGCAAACAGAAAATCTGCATCATTTTTAGACATCGGGAAATCACACCTAATATACAGCTGTTAAAACCAGGTATAAACACACACAATTAGATGTCTGGGAGAAGATCTACATCATGAAGAAAAAGAACCATATCATGAATTTTGATTTACCACCACACACCAAACTTGGGAAATTCATACATCCAGCACCAGATGCCTCCACAAATGATACACCACCAACCCTCATCATTCGACACCAAAGAATCAAGATTTAGTCGGAATTAAGGTTGAAAATGGGAACAATTCTTCCCAAAACTGGTCCCAGTAAATAATTACTAAGTGATGTTTGTGTTACAAAAACCGACTCAAATTCTTTTGATTTAAAGACAAGTTGTGTTTTATCTACATCTTTAGTGATGTAAATTTTTGTCTATCTCTTACTGTTTAGCAATTATGCAAAAATCATCCAGGGTACAGAGGTCCTGTGAGGGTACTCCCAGAAAATTCAAGGAATACATTTTTCATGAAAATATCTTACACTTACGGTATTTTAATCAAAATCTTTATAGTTATTTTTGAGAAAATCAAGCATTTTCAAATGTTATGGGAGGTGGGGGATTTGTTAAAAATCCTTATGTTGCATCCTTGGAAGATGCTTAACTTACCATCCAAGCTTAGTATTTAATAGACCTCTCTTTCTCTCACCTACACATGTATGAATCTTTTTCTAAGAGTGCATTGAGAATTCAGAGGTTCTCAAAACATCTCAGCATCCAATTTTTGGATGGAATACAATGCGTTCTGCACCTACTATATACATTGAACATTAAGTACTAGAGAAAGTACAAAAAAGAATTTGATGTTCCATTCACATTACTTGATCTGTTTAGCAAACAAGCTATTCTTACACAAGATTATTCTTTGATCTACATCATGCTAATCAAGATAAACATTACCAGAAATGTTAACATTAGTTCCTTATACATAGAAGGGAAATAAAGAAATACACTAGGCTAAAACCACAGTCACATCTTTTAAAAGCTGTCGCTACACGTTTCACACTAAAATCTGCTTGTCTTTTCATGGTCGGGAGTCAAACAAAAGGGATGTGAAACAAACGAGGGCTTCCCGTTTTATGTACTTTAAAACTAAAACCAATAACAGGGAATATCTTGGGAATGATTAGCTCTACAAAAAAACTGTATTGACAAAGTGTCATTAATGAGATGTACATTTTTGTCTTACAGTTACCAGCTATAAAAATTCATTCAGAATGATGAGAACTTCAGAGGCTATTCCCAAGAAATTCAAAATATACATTTTATTTGGCATGTAAATATCTTTAATATATATTTAATCACAATCATTAAGAGTCATTTTTAGAAATTCAAAAATTTCAAAAAACATTCCATGTAAAGGGTAATTTGGGGTGGTGATTTCCTTGAAAATCTTTGTCCAGTTTCACTAAGCTGTGTCTAAAAGTGAAGAATGTCTAATCAAATGAGTTGTTTATTTTCTTAACTTCTTACATTGCACCTTCGTTTATCAGATTGAACCAACAGTGAGCTTATTTTGACATGCGCTGGTACATTTAAAACATTTTGTTGGTTATGGAAACAATGAATATTTGTATCCAGCCGAAAATTTCGTGTTTTAATGTTGACCTTCCACTTTGAGATCACTATTTGACTTTGGGAGTAAATAAAACACGATTGTGATTACATTTTCTTTAGAGGTGTTGCAACAAATTGGAACATTTTTCGTCAATGAAGAAAAGATGGGCAAAGTTTAGTATTGATGAGAAAAATGAGAAATTTGTTTGCAGATTTCATTGCTGATAAGAAAGAGACAATTGAAAACGTTTCATGATAATTTCAAAAGAGCCAAACAAAAAAGTACCCAAAACTAAGTGAATGTATTTAAAACTGGAGGTGGAACTGCTTTAACACCTTCATTAGATGAAGCATCTGCACAGTAAATACATATTATCAGGGATCATGTAGTGCCTTTGCCCAACCATACCAGTTACAATTCTAACTTCATTTGATACTAACCAAGTAGATGCAGCTTTAGTTTTAGAAGATGCCAATGTGGAAACTCCAGAACAAGAAGCACTCCATGGTACCATAGATGAGCTTCATCAGTTTCCTCCATCTACCAGCAGGGCTCCATAGTCAGCAAAGCATCAACAGGATAAGGTAAACAGAAGCTGTCAATGGGATTTGCTTCTTCAAAAACACAATGAAGAATTAAGGTTATTGGAAACGAAAAGGAGACAGAAAAATTGAAGCAAGAAAATTAAAAAAAGAAAAAAGTTCTGTGCTAGAAGTCAAACTCTTTTGTTATTCGAAAAAATATAATTTTCACACACCAAGTTGCTCTGTACAACTGTGAAATATAAAAACACTAATGTTTAATTTTGGTACTTTAAATATGTCAGTATTGTGTATCCTTCATTATAAATTTTATTGCTAAAAATTCAATTTACACAAACTCTAAAATGAATTACCTGTAATTAGATATAGCAGTTTTCTTTGTAATTTCAAGCATAATCAAGTCTTGGATAAAATGAGTCGAATTTACACTTGAATTGCTTCACTAAGTAATAAATTACCTGGACATGTTTCGAAGGCGTATGTTGCCTGCATCATCAACAGATTTCGACTGGCCGGCCTGTTGTTGGTATTTTCTGTGGACTCCTCTCCTTTCTCTGGTGGCTGATAAATGAACTTGTAGAGCGGGTTGTCATCGTCGGGAATTCCAAAATTCATAAGGCTAGGTTTCTGCTTTAAAATAAAGATCTTCTCCCATATGTTTAATTCTAGCGGTCGCTGTACTGATTTTAACAAGTGGACATTATCTTCGATTCTATGGCTATTGTCCCAAGCATGTGAGGCAACAGCTGATTTCTCCATCTGGTTGTTTCTTAAGGAACATCTGGCAATGGTAATTTATTACTTAGTGAAGCAATTCAGGTGTAAATCTGACTCATTTTATCCAATGTATAATTATGCTTCACTGTGTACCACTTCCAGTATTTTGATTCTTTTGATCATAATAAAGTCTATGAGTTTGATATTATTCTACACATATCACTGAATGGAAATGATTTTGAATGATACTGTTTTGGCAATTGACTGGACACTTGTGACACTGTATATCAGGTGCATCAACTTCCTAAAAAACTAAATAATTTCTATTAATTTGTCTTTTCTCCTCAAGGTAGTGATGGAGTTCCTGGTTTTCTGGGGAATTTTCTTTCTTTGTTTGTATAGTAATGTTGTGTAATACAGAAATAGCCACTATAATGTTATTGGTGTACTTAATCCCAATGATAAGAGCCGGAAATCTACTTGTACTGTAGTTTGAGATGTGTGCTCTGCTGTAATCTTCTTCTCCTTGATTTCTTGCATTTCAGAATGGTGTTAGAAGGAATGGTGTATGTCCTTATCCATTTTTGTCTAGAAAATATCCTTCTTCAATTCTTCCTGTTTCAAATACTGTTCTAATTTCTGAGTTGTCAATGAACTGACCCTGGCCAGTGAGCTACTGTAATCCTAATTGCAAACTGCTTGCACATTAATGGAGAAGATTTTTTTTGGTAGTGTTTAACACCCACTTTTACTACCTCAGGCGATGACACTGATGATGGAGCACCAGAGAATCCGGAGAAAACCTGCCCTTGCACCACTTTGTCTACCACAAATCTCATATGTGGTTGCTTGGGTTTAACCACTTGGTCACAGTGCAGCTAATGGAGAATTATGATTTTCTGTTGTGATGCACTTCCGCATTATGGCCACCAGGAGACAGTCCTATTAATCTAGGAAAGTTACTAATCATGTAACTGAACAAGCTTCTTATGGCAATTTCACATATAGGGGTCTCAGTGAAACCTCATTGACATATCAATAAATAGTTGATTTAGAAACCTTGTTTAGATCTGCTATTACCATTCGAAAAGATCCAGTACCATAGAAATGCAGAGTTAAAACTAGCTGCTGTACTGGACTCACTACTCTATTTTTAATTGTTCCGGAAGTTTTAATACTACATTCTAGGATAACCTGCATCTTGTAATGAATTTTATGTAATTCATTGTATAGAAACGGTCATTGCGCTCAGAAATTACTTATACAGGTCCCAGATTTTCTAGCAAATCTATGTACAATAATTCAGCATCAAAATTATATCCCATCTTCAGCAATAAAATATCTAAATTGTCTTATTTATTGCCCTCCATGGTGTAATGGTTACCATGCTAACTTCATATACCCAGGTTGCAGGTTCAAACCCGGAAGAGGACAATGGATTTTTTCGGGTGTAAAAATCCTTAGCATGGCTTCCTTCAGAAGGGAAGTAAAACCGTTGGTCCCGTGTTGTAGATTTACGGCATGTAAAAGAATCTCAAACCTGATAGAGAGGCCTCTGTGCAAAATTAAGCAGTCTTTCACACTCAATATAGAATGGGACGCTGAAAACCACAGTAGTTAAAGAGCATCCATAAATAACACGCCACTTACATTTTTTTTTAAATTGCCTTATTAACTCTTGAATATTCCAACTGCAATGAACTTAACTTGTTTAAATGAATGTCAAATGGTTTGAAGATCAAAAATCTTCATGTCGATTTTGATTATTCTAACCAATAGACAGCCATTGATTACACGCAAAAATGAAAATTAGACAATCGTTAAATTCATAAAACTTGGGAACCTGCACCATTACTATCACATACATGCACACTTATTCTAAAAGTTTTTTTTATTTTAAGGTTCGTCAAAACATATATTTCCATTGAAGCCTGAGTATCACATTTTTAGGTGGAATACAATACCTTCTCTAAATACTATGTACATTTTACATATGCACTAGAGAAAATAAAACATTTTTAAATGTTGGTTATATTCTCAATCACTAATTTGTGACATTTTATTGAATTAAAATATGCACTCAATCAAGCACGGTTCTTTAATGAATGATTCATTCTTGATCTGCACATTTCAATTACAAAACTAAAATTTGGCAATTAAGTACGACTGAGAGGAAAGAGATACAAGTCTATCTTCTGGTCTATAAACTTAGATGGTTATGAGTAGATCTCTTGAGCATGGATCAGGATTACTGTTATACATGCCTGGAAAATGTTCAAAGGAAGAAAATGAAATGGCCTGTTATTTATGGACACTCTTTAACTGCTTTGGTTCTCAGCATCCCATTCTATATTGGGCATGAAAGATCGCTTAATTTTGCTCAGAGGCCTCTCTTATCAGGCTTGAGGTTCTTTTACGTGCCGTAAATCTACGACACGGGACCCACAGCTTTACTTCCCTTCCAAAGGAAGCCATGCTAAGGATTTTTACGCCCGAAAAAATCCATCGTCCTCCGCCGGGTTTGAAGCGACCTTGGGTAAATGAAGTTAGCATGGTAACCATTACACTACGGAAGGCGACTCAAAGGAAGCAAGCACCAATTATTGCAATCAAACAATTACAGCAAATGTAAGAAACAGTGAGGATGTATTTCGTTAAAAGATCATTCATACAAAACTTCAGAACTTATGTCAATTTTCATATACTATCAAAACTAGCAATGTTTCTTGGCACTTCAAGTTTTAGTAGCTTTCATATGTATACACTCTTACAGTTGTAGTTTCATCTTAAATTTGCCTGACAACTGGTTTTGCTATGTAATTCAATGGTTACAGACATACCATAATTTGTACTGATTATTAATTAGTAAGTAGTAGTAATTGCGAGAGTTTTTCATTCCTGATGAAGTGCTGCAAGTGTTGTCGTAATCTTTTCTGCTTCCCTTCTCAAATATGGCTTGGATACTGCGTAAGATCAAGAGTCACAACTTTACTTATAAGACATTCACCGACCTGAAAAATAAAATTAGGAAAATCAAATACATAGTATTTGTCCAGTTTGACAAAGTCAAGAAATAACACATTTAAAGGTAAGACAACTGGTAGTACAAACTCCACAACACAAAATCCTTTACATCAAAAAATTAAATTAGGAGTAAAAATCATAAAAAAAATATTGAAACACAGTACAGTCGCTACAATGGAAATCTTTACATGACAATAAAAGCAACAAACACTGACTTTACATGGTTTTATTTTTAATTTCTCCATACAATTAGTACTTGGTCATATTTCCCTTAACTTGTATAGCTTTCACGAGTCTGCTAGATTTTCAAACTAGTTTTTGTCTATTTCCACCCATATCTTCTTCAACACCTCCTGCAGCTCCTCCTACTTTATCTTTCATTTGATCCCAAGCATTCTCTATTGGATTTAGGTGAAGAGAGTTACCAGGCCAGTCAAATACAGTCTTTTAGGAACTTCTGAACAATCTTTGTTCTATGAGCAGGGGCACCATCATGCAAAAAGTACTGACAACTGATGAATTGGCCAAAATGTGACCAAAAGCTGTTGCAACACTTCTAAATAATTACTTCCCTTCATTGTTATGCTCTTAGGAAGAAAGTACAAGCCACCTCTACCATAATTACCATTAAAAGCACCCCATACCATCACACTTTCTGGATGCTTAACAGTTTTGTCGGTAAACTTTGGATCATACTATGACACATTTTTGGCCTTCTCACCTTTTTGGACTTTCCTCTGACCAATTTGAAAGTGCTTTCATCAGAAAACATTACTTTCTGCCAGTCCTCTGATGTCCAGTGCTGATATGTTTTGCAGAAATTTACTCTTTTCTTTATCATAGCTTCAGTTAGGAGAGGCTTCTTGGCAGCACACCAAAATGGTAGCCGATGGTCTTTTTGTAGCTGATACTGAATGGTCCAGATTGCAACACTCTTGAGCAGGTCTGGATGATTCTTCTTTAATCCGGCTGCTATAATCCATGGACTAGCCATGACTTCATGTTTTAGAAGGTCATCAGTCCTTGGTGAAGTCTTTCTTTTACCACCTGAGCCTGTTTTTCGATTTGCTGTGGTGCCACATGACAAAGGTCATAATGGCTTGTCTTGAAACCTTTAGATCAGCAGCTACACGAATTACAGAGGTATCTATCTACCTCTAACAGTGTTAAAGCCAAGTCTTCTCCTCCTCCTCAGAAGTAAGCTTCTTGCGTCCCATTTTGTGTATTAGATGCAGAAATACACACCTTCAAAACCAGCACTCAGATTGAAAACGATAGACAGCAAACAAATACCAGAGGCAGACTGAGACCTGAACTACTGCTGCTGCTGAGCACTAGAGAATCATGTGATTTGCAGCTCCACCCACCTTTTTTGTATAGTGGTGGGAGAAGAGCATATTGTCTATGTAAAGATTTCCATTGCAGCCACTGTAGTACCTATTCACAAAATAAATTGCAATTTGCAGAAAAGTAAAACCTAGGGTAAAAAAAAAAAAAAAAAAAAAAAAAAAAAAAACATGCAATTTTTAATTAGCCTAAAACATAAAAAACTAGTTGAAAAATCTTAAGCACAAATAGAAATTACAAATAAATTATTAATTAAGTAATAGAGAGAGAGAGAGAGAAACAGAGAGAGAGAGAGAGAGAGAGAGAGAGAGAGAGAGAGAGAGAGAGAGAGAGAGAGAGAGAGAGAGAGTGGATGTGTAACAGGAGAGCTTCAGAAATTTAAGGAAAAAGGGCACAAGTGACAATTTTTTTTGGTAGTGTTTAACGCCCGCTTTAACTACTTATGGCACCGCAGGTGGTGACACTGATAAATGAATGATGATGGAGCACCGGTGGAATGCGATGGTGGGGGAAACTGGAGTACCCGGAGAAAATCCGCCCCTGCGCTGCTTTGTCCACCACAAATCTCACATGCAGTCACTTGGAATTGAACCCCGACCATCTAGGTGAGAGGCGAGTGGTCTAACCTCTCGGCCACAAGTGACAAGAAGTCTGGTATCAGTATAGAGGTGTATAGGAGAAGAATTGGACTTTTTATTAATACTAAAAATTACAAAGAGTAATTAAGCAGCTTTGGATGAAATATTAAAAAAAACATGCAGGGAATGGAGGAGAGGCTGAGAAATAAAATGAATAACCTAGGATGAGAAATTAAAGGAGATAAGGATGGAATTGCAGCAAATGGATGGAAGTTCAGGAGCTTAACGAACAGAAAGAAGAGGGTTCTGGCCAATACAAAACATGAAGGAGATCCTAGAAAGTAAACTTGAGATGGAACTTTCAAGGTTGGGAGATCACAGAAGCATTTTGGATTGGCAAACAAAGAGGGACACAGATGATTGCAGATTTATATCAAAACAAACAATATATCAAAAACTGAAAAGATTGAAGAAATTGAAGGGAACAAATATCTTTATAAACAAGGACAGATCAATGTAGTTGAGAGCTTTAAAGCGAGAATTAGTACAACAAATGAAACAAGCAAGCCTATATTCATAACCAGGTAGATATAGGAAAAAGTGAACCAAGAAGCATTTGGAGAGAATAATGGAAATGACTGAGCAAGGACAAGAGACAGAAAGTCCAGAGGCCAGTGCAAGATGTGGTGAAGCGGCAAAGCAGACAGGCCAAATGGTCAAGGTTAGGCAGCTATGATGTCACCATTGAAAAGAATTTCACCTGATTGTAGCTTGAAACAGGAAGCAAAACAGCTGGCTGGTAGAAGTGGGTGAAGGTCAGGTAGTTTAAGTTGGAGAATCATTATTGAGTGCGTTATGTTATCAACCCAGCATGGGAGAATATTACAGCTACAGGCTGCTGGTAGTGACAATGGTTCAGTGGGCAGAAAAAAAAAACCGACTGTGATGCAAAGCGCAGAGTAGAGTTAAAAGTAGGAGTAGAGTTTCAAAAATTCAAATTCAGGGCAGGATTATAGTAGGAAAGAAGATTATAAAATTGCAGTTTTGGAATGGTGAAGGTTTGGGTAAAGCTTTGAATTACGGGCATATTAATGAGATACTGCTAGCTGAAACATGGGTTGGTCGGGAAAAAAAAAAGTAAGAGGGAGGGTATCTGGAAGTGTAGGTTTGTTGGTGAGCAATGAATTGAAGAATAAAGTTAAAGAGAGGAAATCAGAGGTTAGGGGATTAATGTGGATGTTAATAAAGGAGTGGAAATTAGTCTAGGAATTATATACGAGGGTCGGCTGATAAGTCCCAGGCCTCTCAATGAAAACAGCATTTAAATAATTTTTTTTTTTGCTTTATTTCTCAACTAATCTCCAGAAAGGCTAATACATTATTCATATTGGTGTTCTAATTTAATTAAACCATCTCTGTAGTGCGATTTATCAAGGTCTTCAAAATAGCTATTTACCGCATCAATGACCTCCTTGTTGCTGTGAAATCTTTGTCCTCGAAGAAATTTTTTGAGGTTTGGTAACAGGTGTAGTCACTGGGTGCTAGATCTGGTGAATAGGGTGAATGTTCAAGCAATTCATACTTTAATTCACACATTTTCCCCATTGCAATGACTGAACAATGGGCCAGAGCATTGTTATGATGAAGCAAGCATTATTTTTTTGCCAAATGAGGTCTTTTTCTTTTCACCTCATCACTCAAACGTTGCATTAAGCTTACGTAGTAGTCACCAGTCCAAGTAATCAATAAAAATAATTCCCTGTGTAACCCAGAAAACACTTGCCATAACCTTGTTAGCTGTTGTTTTTGGACTTGGTTCACCTGGCGCAATCCACTGTTTTGACTGTGATCTACTTTCTGGAGTGTAGTGATGTATCCAGTTTCATCCATGGTAATAAGTTGTCTCAAAAAATTTCTGGGATTTTTACGGCGGAGCCCCACATTCTTAACAGAAACAGTTTTTCTTTGCAACTTTTGATCAGGTGTCAACAAACGCAGCATGTATCTTGCACAGACCTTGTAAAAGCCCAAAACATTACTTAAAATATTACCTGCACGTTCTTTTGATATGTTAACAGCCTATGCTATCTCAAAAAACTTTAATTTGCAGTCTTCCAGTACTAAACAATGAATTCTTTCAATGATCTCTGGAGTTGTCACTTCTACAGGGCATCCAGAGTGAGGCTCATTGCTAATACCTGTACGTCCCATTTTAAACTCTGCAACCCATCTTTTAATCATTGAATATGAAGGGGCAGAGTCTTTCAATTTACTGTCCATTTCCTCCTTGATTTCTTTAGGTGTTAAGCCTTTCAAAGGAAGTATTTAATCACAGCTTGTTTTTCCAATTCCTCCATTTTCGTGAAAACTCTAAAGCTTTCTTGTTTAAAATGCTGTCATTCGAAAACTAAACAAGCTATTGACCTGTAACTATGTATATAAGCTAGTCTAAAGTTAAACTATACGATGCTACCATCTACCTGGCCTAGTGGCGTCGTATCTGTGCAAGGCCTGGGACTTATCAGCTGACCCTTGTACAACCCTCCAAGGAGCTTAAAATTTTATAATGTGTAGCTTTATGACAGTTAGAAGGGGAATCTAATGATAATGGATGTTGAGGGAATGATGTAATGGAAATTTACTTTTTCAAGTGCTATGAGGTAAAGTGTAATAGATTATGTGATTTTTACTAGAAAAATGTTGCCTCGAGTGAATGGGTTTAAAGTGTTAAACAAGTCTGGCACTAGTGTTGTTATAGTGAAGGGTAGTGAAGTGAATGGAGGTACAGCTGGAGTCCTGAGAAGAGGTGAGGACAGACTCAACAGTGGGTTAATTGTGTATACAGCTAATGACACTAAGGGGGAAAGTGAACAATAACAAGATGAAGAAATGGAATGTACAGAAATAAGAGTGGTAAAGAAGGCAGTGATTAAATAAAGGGAGTTACTTGAGCAAAAGAAACAGGAATGGGAGAGGATTAGATCTAGGGGGATGAAAGTTATGAGAGAGTGTAGTATGAGGAAGCAAGCAAGCAAGCACTGGTATTTGTTCAGATGATTGGGTTATATATTTCCAGTCTGTTTGAAAGATAGGAGAACCATATAAATGGGTGGAGGATGGAGTACATAATGCATACATGGAGGAAGTGGATAGGGCATTTGAGATATAGAAGCAGGTTCAAGAATTCAAAAAAAGGAAAGCAGCTGGTATTGATGGGTTACCCACAGAATTTTTGGAAATTTGGTGTGAAGATCAAGAAAGATTGCTGTATTTAACAAGGTTATTTAAAATAAGAGCTGAAGCTTTCCTGATGATTTATTAACTCTATCTGGATAGAAGAACGAGAAAATTTAGAGTTAAGGTTATTTAACTGAATAAAGGATAGGGGGAGGGTACCCAAGAATTGGAAGACAGCAATTATAGCTCCAATGTATAAAAGTAAAGGTAATGAATTAAATCCAAGTAACTGCTGGGGGATATGGTTATGGCTGAATGTGGGAAAATGTTTATATGTATGTTACAGAAAGATTACAGGGGTAGGCAGAAATAAACTGGCTTTTGCCATTTCAGGCTGCTTTTAGAAGGGGGTAGGACAATTTTTAATACACTAGTATTGATACTTTGAAGGGAAATATTTAGAAGAAAAAGAGTAAATTATATGCAATTTTTGTAAATTTAGAGAAAGCTTATGACAGGTTGACAAGAGAAGCACTTAGGTACAAACTTCAAGTTAAAGGATTGAGCAACAGAATGTTAGAATGGCTGAGAGAGCTATATCACCAGAACACATTTTGTGTAAGATGTGGAAGGAATGACGTGACAAAGTTGAGCAAGAAAGGGGTTTAAGACAAGGGTGTAACTCTGCACAGTTGTGTTTAACTTATTTATTGATGACATTTTGGAAGACATTAAGTTATCAGTGATTAGTTATATACAAAATTCCAGGTCTAATGTTTGCAGATGACTTAATGATGGGATCAATAACTATAAGGTGCAATAGAGCAATTCTGCAATAAATGGGCACTGAAAGTGAGCCAGAACAAAACAAAAATTACGATGATTAAAAAAGAAGTAAAATTAAGTAGGAAAGAAAAGTGGTTTAGTGGCATTTGAGAAATTCAAATTGTTAGGGAATTTTCATATTTAGGTGTGAAGTTATCTAGCATGGGAAGGCAGGACAGGTGGACAAGAAGTGCTGTGGCAAAAGCTATAGTGCAAAAAGATGATGTTTGCATATATCACCAACAATTAATGCACAGTGGTTTGAGAGAATACATTGTGCATTAGTTAAATCCAGGTGCAAATTTAGGGAATCGAGGAAGGGTGGGAAACATTGGATTTAGTATTAAGAACATTTTGCAAGCTAATTTAGGAGTCCCACAATGTACAGCTAATGCAGGAGTGATGGTAGAAATGTAGGCAAGGAAAATATCTTACAGTTTGCAACACAAATAAGAGATTGGGGGTGGCATGGTTCCAACAAGGGATATAGAAGCTCAAACATTTAGGAGGAGTGAGGCAGGGACTATGTCCAGTTTGTGGGAAGGAGGAGCAACTGCAATATTAATAATATTGTTTAAATGTAAAGGGATGAATGAATGGAATGCAGAGTGGAGTTGATTAAACAGAAGTGGTTAGGGAGAGATAATGAGGTAGGGATAAAGAAGATTATTCAAGGACAAAGGGCAGATAGAGAATTCTCATGGAAACTTAAGATGAAATGGACAAGACAAATAGATAAGGTTTGTGTGAACTAATTTTATTGTAAAAATAAAATACTGATTATGTAAATATATATTATATATTTATTATTATTATATATGTAAATTGGAGGTTGGTGGCATACCCAAAAAATGGGCTGGACCACAAGAGGTTGCCACTGTTGTATTGAATGTAGCGCTCAAATAAATTATTAAATGTAATAAAGGAGTGTAAAAAGAAATACTGGTACACATAGCAGAAAATAAAACTAAAGTAGCATGGACATTATAAAAGCATCAAATAATGAAGAAAAAATTCTGATGTGTTCCATTCACATGGCTTTCTTTCTCTTTATCTGTATAATAAATTATTATTAAAAAGCTTATTATTCTATTTATTTATTTAAACTTATTTGCTAATCAAGAAAAAATTAACAGAAAGCGTGTTATTACTTGCTTCCTTGCAAGTAGAGTACCATAGGCTAAAGGGATAGTTAGGGGAACGAGCGGTAATGGCACTCACTTAAGGAAAACATAGCAGCAATCTCTCAAAATATACCTAAACATGTGAATTATTGGTATAACACAGTCATTAAACAATTTACTTCACAAACGAATAACCTTTATTTGAAAACAACATTATATTATAGGAATTAAAAATTAAATTATAAAACTATGCAATGAGCGGGATTGCCAGATGCTTGAGGGTAATGCACTCAGTCTGATCAGTTCAAAGGTTACACAAAGACACTTATAATTTTGTAGTTTATCAGCTCCAATACAATCTTTGTGGGTCCAACTTGCACAAATGGTGCATCGGCACCAGACTTCACCATTTCGACCAAACTCTCCACACACCACACAAATATCTTTATTATCGTTCTCCTCACAATCAGGAAATTGGTTTGGAGTGATGTCTAGTTCGTTTTTATCACACAACTCTTCTTCTGCCTTTTTGCTCTTTCAATTTTCTTTGCTCTATAATTTGATGCTGCTGGTGTGATGGACCTCTTTTGTCCTTTCTTAGATTTTGAAGAAGTCACAGCTGAAATTAACTTGTTGGTCTGATTCTTTGTAGGTTCTGGCTTCTTTAAACTTAAATTGGAGTGGCTTCTAAGGAAACCGAACCAATCTTTTCCAACCTCTCACTTCTCCTTGCAAAAGTTATTTTTGATCCCACTTTGATCTGCATATTCCAAAACAATGTTTCTGAGTTCAGAAGGTGTAATACCAAAATATAATTTTGAAAGTATCAAGGCACTTTCTTCCATTTCGTTTTCCTGAGCCTCTGTAAAAACACACTTTGCACCAAACGATGGACCATAAACCTTCCCTGATTCTATTCTATCCTTTATTGTGCTGAAAGTGAATATTTAATTGCTGTGCTGCTTGTCTTACAGATACTGTTCTGAATGTTTTATTTTTCTTTATAAAATTAATAATAAACCTCATAAAGATAAGGTAAGTAATGCTGCACAGTTGGGGGGTGATACTGCTCACCTGAGCGCCATTGCCCTCCATGGCCATTTTGGAATTCTTTGCCAATAGTGAAGAAACCAAACAGCTTTTTATGCTTTGCAATATATTAATGGAAAGCGATATGCATCCCCTTTCTCAAAGTCATGGACAGAAAATAATGGATAGTTGCATACCTTCAGGTTTATACACACTAATTTCTATAATAAATTCTCGCTAAAAATATTCTTGCAGATTAGAACAAAACTTCTTCCCTCGCATTCACCATTCAACTGCTACAGGCTTATTAAGACTGCCACAAGATGTGGTACCTCCTGGACAGGTCAAACTCTCAACTAAGTCGAAATACTTGCATGAGCACCATTACCCACCAAGAGGTATTACCCTCTGTTCCCCTAAATCTTTTAAAAACTGATTGCTATGCGATTGAAATACATTTTTGTTTGTATGGACAGGAGTTGACAAATTCCTGTATGAGAAAAGTATAAGTATTTTATGGCTGAAACTAATACCAAGGAATATTTCAGAAATGGTAAACGTCGAAGAAAGAAAGAAAGAAAGAAAAAAAAAAAAAATTATATATATATAAAATTAATTATGTGTTTCACTGAGCTCTACATTTTTTGTGTGGTAAGTTTTTATACATCTCTTATGGTTTACCAGTTCTGCAAAATTCACCCAGAATAAACATGTCTTCAGAGGATATTTCCATATAATTCAAGATACACATTTCATTTGCCATGTAAATATCTTAAATATAAGAAATTTTAATCAAAATCATTAGAGCTATTTTTGAGAAAATTAAAAATTTCCAAATTTTTTCAATGTAAAGGGAGTTGGGGATGGGATTTTCTTGAAAATCTTCGTGTCGCATTCTTAAAAAATACCAAACTTAAATACCAAGCTTGGTATTTAACGATCTTTTTGTTTTTGCGATATGATGTCCTCAGACACACACACACACACGTATGCACCTTTTTCTAAAAATACCTTTTTTTGATTAACCCGTAAGTGCCAATCATGATCTAATTGTGATCCGAAAATTCTGCGAAAATTGCCAATCATGATCTAATAGTGATGCTGTTTTTATATGTTTGAACTCTTTTCAGCGGGAAAGTTGGTGTGTTTTCTACATCAGAGCCATAGAGAAAGGTTTTCTGGAGCATTTCAGGAACTTATCTTCACTACAAAGCGCTAAATTGGCGGCAAATTTAATTTCTCTAGCCAGTGTTTGCACATGTTGGTTGAAACATGTCATTGTCTAGCCAAATTTTATGAACCGAAGAGAAAACAAGAGCTGCATTTCACGATGTATTACAAGAAAGTAAGTGATTTAGAATTTTCAGACCTTAATGAAAAAAGTTCCCGAAATCGATGCAAGAGAGGAAGATATAAATATTCTGGCTTCAGCGATGAAAATGCATCTGATTTCAAATGCATGCAAATAACCAGGCACTTATCAAAATGGAATTACAGAAGTGTAACTAGATGACAAATACAATATAAATCAACCATTCAGCTATACAACAGCACAAGTGTTAAATTGGTTACATTTGTATCTTGTTGCTTTCTGCCATTTTCATTAATAGTGGTATCATGCTTGTACCCGTGCATGTTTTTGATGAATTTCTTTCAGGTTACGTGAATTCATTCTTGTATTTTAAAAAATAAAACACCAGACCAAAACAGTATGCTTTTTAGTAAAGAAATATCTATACTTTCATTTAATTAGCCTGAACTTTCTGTGTAGTAAGCGTTTGTATGCCAAATTGATTATTTTGGGATTTTTAATTTTATTTTTATATTTTTCTTTTGTTTTTAATTTTCTAAAAATATTGAAGAGACTTTTCATCCATATAATCGATATTATACAGTAGACAAGAGGGTTTACTAAAAATAAAAAAAAGATTCAGTTCTCTGTCATTTAGTACTCATTTTCTTACTAATAATTTAAAACACTGCATTCTCCTCTAAAATTGCTTGGCACTTTTCAGACAGCATTTTGCTATTCAGGCTGGCACTAAGAGGGTTAAGAGTGACCCAAAACATACATTTCCGGTGAAATCTCGGTATCAAAGTTTTGGGTGCACTACAATACCTTCTCTATACGCTATGTACACATTACTTGTATAATGCCGCAAAATCATAAAACAACTAATGAATTTAAATAAAAGATTAATACTTCAATGGATACCAGCACATTGCGGAATACAGGGTAATGAAACAGCTGACTTTCTAGCCAAGAAAAGTAGTAAAATTACATCAAATTCATCAGATCCAATAAATTATCACTCTATCAAAGTAATCATTATATCAACATATAATAACAAAATTAAAGAAGATAATGTATTACAAACAAAAGGAAAACCATATGAAAATTTATGTAATAGCACCACCAGAATCACTACATTATCAAGAAAATCCTCTGTAGCAACTTTTAGACTCCTAACAGGCCATGACTAACCCAATAAACATTTATTCAGGATTGATATTGTGAGATCTCTTCTGTGTCCTTTCTGTACACTTAAAGAAGATATGGATGGAAACCATCTACTGCGCTGCCCAACCTTGAGTCAACATGATAATATGACATCCAAATACTGGAATGCAAGAGAGCGAATGGCTTCACTGCCAACTGCTCAACATTAGATACCAACCAACCAACATTACTTGTACAGAAAAAAAAAAAAAGAAAGAAAAAAACAAACAAAACTGATGTGTTACATTCACATGACTTTCTTTAGCTGCTCTACAAACAAACTTCTTACAAAGATTATACTTCTTTCTACAAAATGCTAATCGAGATAAACATTAATAGAATGTTCTTATTACTTAGTTCCTTATAAGAAGTTGGGAACTACGGGAATGCACTAGGCTAAAGTGATAGTCAAATGTTTTAAAAGCTGCCATTATGGGATTATGATTGCAAATCACTTCTTTGCTTGGCCGGGAGTAGAACAGAAGAAAAACGGACACTTCCTGTCTGAGAAAAGTATAAGTACTTGACAATTGAAATCAATAACAAAGAACATCTCAGAAATGCTTATTCTCAGAACAAAAACGTATATATGATTTGAAGTTTGTTTTCAGTCTTTGTTCGTTGTTCCAGTTATGGTACCAATAGTGTTTGTTTTTATTACTTTGTAATTTCTGGACTAGGACGATTGCATTTTTTTCATGTTCTGTTTTAATTGGAATATTTTTTGTAAAATTTTGTAATGCTACAATTGGTGTTATCTTTACAACTCCAGTAACAATTCTTAATGAACTACTTTGTACTATTTCAATTTTATCTTTTAGGGTCTTGTTCATTTTGGTCATTATTTCACCTCCATATATGTTTTGTTTAATATAGGCTTTATAGGTCTAATGGCATCTTCCCATTTCAGAAAAGTATTGCAAAATTGAAACCAATAACAAGGAAAACCTTGGAAATGATTAACTCTCAAAAAAATGTATTTTACATAAATTGTATGTTTTAATGACATCTACATTTTCAGTGTAGTTTTTGTCATATTTCTTGCGATTAACAGTTATGCAGAGATCATCCTGAATGAAGAGAATATTCCCAAGCAATTCAAGATTCACATTTTATTTTTCATGTAAGTAACTTTAATATACTGTATTTTAATCAAAACCATTAAGAGCCAGTATTAAAAAATAGAACTTTCGAAACATCTTCCATATAAAGGATGGTATGGGGTAGGGGGATGGTTTTGAGCACACGCACACACACACACACACCATACAGAGCTTTTCTAAAAATTGTTTTTGGATTCAGAGGCCCTGAAAACATGTATTTCTGGTGAAATCTTGGTATCAAATTTTTGGAATACAGTACCTTCTCTAGTTATTATGTACATTGTATATACAGTACATAAAAAAAGTAAATATCATAGCAATCAAATTAAAACATGAACATGAACAAACAAACACAATAAACAAACTTATTTCATTAACAGACCAAGAGGAACATTAAGTAACAGAAGTATAGAAAATAAAACAAAAGATTTGAACAATCTTTTGTGTACTCAAATAAAACAGATAATAGAAGAAAATATTATAGTAAAAGCAACTAAAAAGTATCTCTTTTAGAAAATGCAGTTTACTCTATACAAGAGTAAAAATTTTAAATGCAAAAGGCTTTAAAATAAAATGCATATTATATATTTGTACCCTCTGTATGTGTATATAGCCCCAGAATCAAAAAGTTCTCGGAATTGTTTATTTTCTCTTTAATGTATACAGAAGTAAAGAATATTTTATTTTTACGTTTGGTAACATCCACAACGGTACTTCATTTCAATTTTTAAACTAATAATGATTTTTGTCTTTGCTGTGTAACTAGTTTTTATCATGTATGCAATGTTTGTTTATTGTATTTAATAATGTCGGCAACAGACCACGTTCGAACATAAAGTTTTGTGTTTTGTTAAACAAATCTCCATCAGAGACATTGAGAATGATAGAAAATGATGATGGTTAGTGTTTATGGGCGCTCAACTACAAGGTCATCAGCGCCTTTATCAAATAAATCATGGCAAAAGCCAGAGATAAAGCTCAATAAGAAATATTATAAATAGGAACGAAAGATTAATCTAAAAATTAATGATAGAAAAAGTGATCATAGAAAAAATCACAGATTGGTGATTTGAGAAAAAGAAAAAAAATCAAAACTAATACAAAAACAGGGATAAAAACAACTAAATCTGAAATTTGAAGGGTATCTTCCATAAAAATTTAAAATCTTAACTACCATTCGACTATCGTCCGCAGGACTACAGCAAGACTGACTGGCAGTTGCAGTGATTCCCAAATATGTGCTAGATTAACACAATCTAGCAGCACATGATGGACAGACAAATCTTCTTCACAAAGCAGACACAATAGAGCAGATTAACTCTTAAAAAGGAAACTATGTGTAAAATTGCAGTGCCCAATACGCAAACGAGCCAAAATTACTTCCTCCCGTCGAGATTGACAAGAGGAATCCTGATATATGGTGGACTTTGAGACAGTGATGTGTTTTAACAATTAAAATTTTGTTGAGTCGATTTTGTAACACTACATCACTTACTTTTTTTTTTTTTTTTTTTTCGGAAATAAAAAAGTAAGTGATGTAGTGTTACAAAATCGACTCAACAAAATTTTAATTGACAAGAGGAAGTTACCCAGTTTGTTGGAAGGTCCTTGTCGCCCTCCGTGGTGTAATGGTTACCATGCTAACTTCATATACCCAAGGTCGCGGGTTCAAACCCGGCGGAGGACGATGGATTTTTTCGGGCGTAAAAATCCTTAGCATGGCTTCCTTCGGAAGGGAAGTAAAGCTGTGGGTCCCGTGTCGTAGATTTACGGCACATAAAAGAACCTTAAGCCTGATAAGAGAGGCCTCTGAGCAAAATTAAGCGATCTTTCACGCCCAATATAGAATGGGACGCTGAGAACCAAAGCAGTTAAAGAGCGTCCATAAATAACAGGCCATTTCATTTTTTGGAAGGTCCTTCACTACTCGTAAGATTGTTTCCGCAGAGAGCTGACCACTCTTCGTGCCAGCACGAAAGCATCACCCTGTGCACAACGAGCTTAAAGTCTTCCGATATTTTACAAGAAATTTTTGTACTGGGCTCGGTGGTTGCCGTCTTTGCTGCAAAATCTGCCAGTTCATTCCCCGGCAAGCCAATGTGACTAGGAATCCATGCACACTCCAAATTAACCCCGGAAATATATAAAGCGTGGTGGGCATCCTGGATAAGCTGCACGATAGGATGATAGTTGTAGAGATCACCAAGGCTCTGAAGGGAACTCAGGGAATCACTCAATATAAGGCAGTCACTTAAATTTCAACGGCCAACGTGCAGAATGGCTCGATATATTGCGTATAGCTCTGCACTATAAATAGATTGCCACTATGAAAACCGAATGTATATTGTTCGGTATCATAAACAAAGGCGCACCAAACACCAACGGTGCACTTACTTTCGTTCGGTCATTGTTTGTCAAAAATTCTAAAACATATCTACAGATACTAGAAAAAGGCATCGTAGACTTTTGATACGCCGCTATCCCGAGGTTTGCGTGGGATGTTGTAAGTAACCAAGGTGGGTGCATCCTTTCCCCCTTGGCAAACATTCTAGACATTACGATATCATGCTTATGAAGAAGCATTCGGAAGCGAACACCTGGGGGCCGTGGGCTGAATGAGATATTTCTATAACATTTGTCCAGCTCGGTGTTAAAAAAAGGAGTGAACGTTGGATGCGAAGGCATGCACTTTAGCCCACAGCCATAATTTCTTAACAGCATATCGCGCCTACACTGCAGA
Organism: Hymenopus coronatus; assembly: GCA_030762935.1. Lineage (NCBI taxonomy): Eukaryota > Metazoa > Arthropoda > Insecta > Mantodea > Hymenopodidae > Hymenopus > Hymenopus coronatus. The sequence goes on from CM060891.1 coordinate 101,905,600, forward strand.
GGGGGTTCTACCGATTCAGCATAAAGGCTGGCTACTGGACTGGCTGGACAAGCTCCAACAGCTACATGAATACCCTGATTATGGACAGTGTCTAATCTTCTAAGCACAGATGGTCTTGCTGAAGAATAAACTATGCATCCGAAATCTAACTTGGCTCGGATCACGATAAAGATGCACGATAAAGATGCAGCAAGACTGTCCTATCCGCTCCCCAAGATTTGCCACTTAGTATCCATAGAATATTCAGAGAACGGTTACAGCGCACTTTGAGTTGTGCTATATGTGGTGACCAACAAAGTTTTCTATCGAATATCAACCCAAGGAATCTCGTCTCATCTGCAAATGGTAGTAAAACTGTGCCAAACTGCAGCGAAGGTGGTCATCGCCTTCTGCGGTGCCAGAAGTTCACGCAGAGTGACTTCTCAGCAGAGAAGCGAAAGCCGTTTTTGGAGCACCAACCTGAGAGGTTGTCTTAACACCCTGCAGACGGCATTCCAAAAAAGGTGTGCGCTGAGAAGTACAATAGATTGCAAAGTCGTCTACAAATAAGCAGGACGATACTCCTGGGAGAATACATTTCGAGATAGAATTAATTGCTATAGCAAACAGCTTAGTACCGATCCCTGTGGCACTCTGTTCTCTTGAACAAAAATATTTGATAAAACCGAGCTGACCCTTACTCGGAAAATGCAGTCCATCATAAACTCCGGAATGAATAACGGAAGGCGCCCACGTATGTTCCAGTTGTATAGGGAACGTATTATTCCTGCCCGCCAACACGTATCATAGGCCTTTTTGACATCAAAGAACACCCCAACGGTTTGACAGTTCTTCATGAATCCATTCATTATCTGCGTCGAAATTGAGACAAGGTGGTCAGCTGCTGAACGACGTCGTCGAAAACCACACTGGGTGTTGGTCAGTAGGTTGTAAGTTTCCAGCCACCATATCAACCGTCCATTGATCATGCGTTCCATCACCTTGCAAATGAAACTGGTGAGGGAAATTGGACGGTAGCTGGATGGAAGAAAACGGTCCTTTCCAGCTTTCAAAATAGGTACGATGCGTCAACCCAAACACGACTATAGATCTCGAGCAGGAAGTCCTTACCTTCAGGAGAGAGATGTTGCAACATTTGGAACGTGTATTCCATCAGGACCTGGTACAGAGTTTTGTGAAGATGATAGTGTATGGTCTAACTCCCTCATGGTGAAGAGTCGATTGTAATCTTCAAGATTTTTAGAACTAAAATTGAAAGCTTGTGATTCCATCTGAGCCTTAACAGGAAGAAAATCAGGCGAATAAATCTCTGAGCTAGACACTTGAGCGAAAGCACTGCCAAAAGTGTTGGCCACGTCAAGCTTATCAACAACATCTCCTACAGCTATTTTAAGACTGGCGATTGGCGTATGAGTCATTTTTCCGTCCACGCGCCTTTAACTTATCCCATACGATAGAGGAAGGTGTATATTGATTAAATGACACTACAAACTTGCTCCATGATGTCTTATTGCTATCCTTAACAGCCTGCCTAGATTTGGCATGCATCTTTTTATACTCAATCAGGTTATCCAGTTTTGGGCAACGTTGGAAAATCCTGAGAGCGAGCATGCCTGCAAGCACGAATGGCATTCCAGCATTCATCCATCCACCAAGGTACCAGAAATGAACAACAGTGGAATAGACTGCTAGGCAGCATCAAGATTATTTTTCGTGAGGTGCTCCACTAAGACATTTACAGAGTCGTGCTCGTTGTAATAAAAGACAGCCAACCAGGAGTAAAGGTTCCAGTTGGCTTGATCTATGGGCCATCTAGGTAAACGTGTGGAACATATATCTTGTGGCAAGAGACTAATAAGACATGAGAAGTGGTCACTATAATGTAAATCAGATGATATTCCACTGTAAGGAAGATGCTAATAATGATGAACAAACTGCTAAATGCTAGTGTAAAAAAACTGTTGAAAGCATCAGAAAGAAATGTAGGTTCTCCGGTGTTCAGGAGAATTAGGTTTGAATTACTCAAGAAATCAGCAATTAACTTACCTCTCGCACAAGCCCGAGGTGAGCCCCAAAAGAAAAGGTGTTGGCAGTTGAGAAACAAGATCCCCTAAATCAGTGAGCGAGAGGTCGTCACTCGGAGGAAGGTATATATTACAAATGGTGAACCTGGTATGTGACAGTTTAATCCTTACAGCTACTGACTGGATGTCGCTCTGTAATGGTACAGATTGAGGGAATATATCATCTCTGATGAGCATCATAGTGCCTCCGTGCGCAGGTACACCCTCTTCCGATGATAGATCACACCTTACAGGGGTGTACCGTTTGATTTTGAAGCTGTCTTGTGGACAAAGCTTAGTCTCTTGCAAACATAAGACCAAAGGAGCGTTCTGGTTAAGCAGCAGTTCAAGCTCAAGTTGGTGTGTTCTTATTCCAAGTTCCATTGTAGAATAGATATGTTCTTTATAGTGGGATAAGTTGTACATTGTGGTTGTTTCTATTTTGAAGGTTGCGGGGGTCGGTTGGGTTTATTCTTTTTAGGTGTCGGGAAGACACCTTCTACGGGAGAATGTTCCTGCCTCTTTGTCACTGTCCTTCTGGCAGTGAGGGCAGTATCACCTTCCTCCATCTCCTCCACTTGGGAGGACCCCTTTCCAATTGAAAATTTTGGTTTGAGTACCTCGAACGATTGGAAATAGAGACTGGCGAAGATGATTGTCGCCGACCTGAGTCCTTCCCAGACGAATCCTCAGAAGAGGACCTTCGTGGACTCTTGTTTCCCTTTGTTGCTTTGGGAATAGACTTTACGCTTTGCTTGAGGAAGTCAGTTCTTTCATAGGTGTTCTTGAACTTTCTTTCTGGCTCTTTATATATTATTAGCTTGCCAGACTTGTTGGTCGAGGTCAATTGCTTTGGCGGCGATTTAATTTTAGCTCTTTTTACAGTTTCAGATGTAGGGGATGTTGCTACTGACTTAGATATTGAAGTCGAAGGCCTAGGAAGTGAGCTGGCTGAGAGAATCCCCTCCATTTATATCGCAGGTTTGAGTTGCAATTTCCCAACTTTGTACCAATTTAGCTACAACTGAGCTATAGATACCATACTTCGGGACAGAGGGTTGGCGGATTCACAAGAGTTTCCAGACTTCCAAGAAGGACACCTTCTCTTTAACCCATATCTCTTGGACCGTCTTTTCCTTCTGCAAACGGGAACTTGATGGATGTTCACCGTTACAGTTAACATACGTTGGAGCTGACGTGCATTCTCCGCCATGCGAGATTTTGCCACAGTTCACACATGTAGACTCGCTGTTGCAGAATTCACTGGTGTGGCCAAAGCGCTGACATTTATAACATCTGAGCAGGTTTGGTATATACGATCTTACCTCAATGGATTCATACCCTGCCATTATCCTTTGTGGGAGATCTACCCGATCAAAGGTAATAAACAGGGTACGGGTAGACACGAATTCTCCATTTACTTTTCTTTGAACCCGATACACAGATGTTATGCCTTGGGGAGCAAGATTTTCTCGAATTTCCTCACAGGTCAAACCGTCCAATGCGCGCATGTTTACCACACTGCGTGAGGAATTAAAACTTTTGTGTACTTCGACCTTTACTGAATAGCTAGCTAACATTTTGGCCTTTAGTATTTTTGCAGCCTGGGATGCTGATTCTGCTTCTACCAGGAGCGTGCCATTACGAGCTCTTATACAAGATTTTACAGGACCAGCAATGTTATCAAGACCCTTTTGAATAACAAAAGGGCTTAAGCTAGAGAACTTCCTTCCTTCCTCTGTTCTATTAACAATTAAGTAGCGAGGACCACAACACTGGACTACTTCTTTTCCGAACTCAGTTCCATATTTAATGGATTTTTTTGGATTTTGCCATGAAAATAAATTTTAATTTTCATCCCCGGTGCTCCCCACCCACCACGGAGTCCAACAAGGGGTCACCCCATTGGGATGACAGGACTACACAGAGGATATAGCAGGCTCGCCGTCCCACTCACCCTGGAGTTTGGTATAATATCTAGTCCTGGCCGATTGACTAAGGATGGGCTAGTCCCTAGCCTCCTGTTTAGGTGATGCAGAAACCAAAGTGGTGTATCAAGTTGCGTACCCTCCCTAGTCACTGAAAAGACAGAAGGCCCAGGCTCAGATACGCAACCCTCAACCAACCAGAATATTCCTTTCCACCGACACGGTCTCCATGCACGGCCTACACGTGGGTGGCAGTTTTGACCTACTGACTCCCTCACCACTCAGAGGTTGCCCACTGAGGGAGTCAAGGTTGGCTCGGGACCCCGGGTGCGCCAAACCCGTACCTACCGTAGTAGGCCCCTGGGGGAAGAATGATAGAAGTAGTTTGTGGTGAAGTAACAATGAAGAATACTCAAGTGTATGAATGGTATAGATGTTTCAGACAAGAAATTACTGTTCATGCAACAAGGGCACTATGACAGGTATCTGAAAATGGTTTCCAGTCTACATGCGATGGCAGAAGTGTGTTACTGTTTTGAAGGAAATGTTGTGTAAATTGCCTTATGGTAATTTGTTTGTGTTATTTATGTATTCTGTCAACTTTTTGAAAAAAAAAAACTGAAATGGCGTTTTATTTATGGATGCTCTTTAACTGTTGTGGTTCTCAGCATCCTATTCTATATTAGGTGTGAAAGACTGCTTAATTTTGCTCAGAGGCCTCTCTATCAGGCTTGAAGTTCTTTTAAGTGCCGTAAATCTATAGCTTCATTTCCCTTCCGAAGAAAGCCATGCTAAGGATTTTTACACCCATCGTCCTCTGCAGAGTTTGAACCCGCAACCTTGAATATAGTGTGTGTGTGTGTATATATATAATTTTGATGTAAAAATGTGTATACTTAGGTTATTATCTATGGTATATGTTTTTTATCAATCTGACAATTTTAAAATGCATTTTTTACAATTGGAGATTATAAAGAAATGAAATATATACCTTAATAATTTGCATATTTGTAAAAGTGTTCCATTTTTGGCTTAAATGTATTTAGGTGTATATTGCTTTTCTTCTTCTGTTGCTAATGCCTCTATCCAATCATTAAAATTAAGAGTTATTATCCCCTTTTCTGCCCCATATAACCAATCTTAGCAGTTACTTTACCATATACTTGCCAACTTTCCTTTTTTTTCTCTACAGATTCATTTGATTTTATACGTGAAAAGAATTCTCCACATCTTAAAATTTACGGACTCCTGCAGTTCTGCTTTTATATGATTGATGATTGGAACTTTCTGTCCATTTATTATTCACCGACTTTCTGCCTCTGAATGTGAACCAGGAGATCTTAATAAAATCCAACTACTTTTAGCAAATTGGGAACCTGAACATGTTTGACTTTCAAGGTACAGAAAATTTTATTAGGTGAAATGGTTGTAAGTAACTAAACATACAAATGCTGCTATTAAAATGAAGGACTCTTGAATGTTTGATCAATAATTTACCTTACTGCAGTGTAATTAGTTCAATCACATTCTTTGCAAAAACTTAAATTTGGCTTCAACACTACTTACATCTGGACATATGCCAATTAGGGCATCTGCATGGCTGTAAAATTCTTCTTTAAGTGATATTACAATTGTCTGCAATGATGGTGTCTTATCCCGAATATAGCTTGCTACCTTCCCAATGTTAGTATTATCCAATGCAGCATCAATTTCATCCAAGACGAAGAATGGTGATGGCTGATAGCTGAAAAACAATATACATAAATATTTTTCTTTACTAATTATTTTAAATATGTACAACAAATTTTAACAGTTTTATGGCAGAAATACAAAAACTATCAGATGCATTAGTCTCAAGTGGTTTTGAATAGTAGATCGCACCTGTTAATTAACCATATTTCTAAGGCTGTGGCCCTCGAGCAATGAGTGCTATTCTGTTATTCAGGGAGTGGGATGTTACAAAAATCTGATACGCTAAACTTGCATGACTTTCTTTACATGTACTGCAAACAATAATTTTGTAAATTCAAAAATTCTTTTATCTTCATCATTCTAATCGAGCTAAACATTAGCAGAAATTGTCTTATTACTTGCTTGCTCCTAAGCAAAAGAGAAAATAAGGGAACACTAGCCTAAAGCGATAATCAAATCTTTTAAAAGCTGGTCAATATGTGAACAATTGAAGTTTGGTTTGTCTTATAAAAAGACAGGAGAGGAAAGGAAAGATGATCCAGTTTAAAAAAAATACATACTTTAAAATTGAATATAAAACATGGGAAAGGGTGGATCGAGGGAGGCCAAGTCTTGGGTAATGTTTTACGAGTAATTTACTCCCCATAAATACATCAACTGTGAGTGTTTTCAGGCTTTATAGCCCATTCATATTAGTGTGTGTGCACTATAATAACAACCATTTTAGTTTTGTTTAATTAGTTGAGTTAAACCAAAGCTAAAAGTGTAAAGTTAAGTTTAAAGAAGGTTTATTACCTCCCAGATGTTACTCAGCATCATCTCTGTGTGGAAAGCTGCAACAAGAGCCCTAAAAGTTCTAGAATTCAACCAACAAAAGACAGCAATGTAGCTTCTACGGTTCCAGCAAAATGAACCCAGAACCTAAGTTATGCTTCAGTAACACTAATGACACCATCTAAAGATCAGGCCACTGTTATGGATTCCCATAATGAAATCACACTAAAAGATTATGTTTTAGCTATTGGTAAACTGATCGATCCAACTTGAATTAGATTTGTTTCATGCATTTCAAATGCAAGAATATGCATGTACTAACAAGACAATGGTGCAAGACTTAATACGTAAACATAAAGTATGTGTCACTTAGCATCACAGTCCTTGTCACAAAAATGCAAATGTTTGTCCAACAATTCCAACAATTACTCATAGTACTGGAGATTAAGCCCACTTCATCTATAGCTCACGTTCGTGCAGGAATGAATGACCAAGGTTTTAGGAGGCAAATGTATGTCAATCCTAATGAACTAGAAAACCTCCCCAAAAGTACACACATGGTAAAAACTATTGGATCTATTTTTCATTAGACAATCTAATTTGTTTTACATCTAAAAAGGAAGGGCACCTTGCAAGGCAGTGTCAGGCTAAACACTAATGATGAAGCTTTAGCCATGGCAACAATTCAGGATAGCAATGAAAATGCAACAATAATTGCAGAGCTAAATTTGGTGCTGTTAACTTTCCTAACCTGAACATGTCACCCTCCATGGTGTAATTGGTTACCATGCTAACTTCAGAAGGGAAGTAAAGCCGTTGATCCTATGTCATAGATTTACAGCACATAAAAGAACCTCAAGCCTGATAGAGAGGCCTCTGAGCAAAATTAAACAGTCTTTCACGCCCAGTTTAGAATGGGATACTGAGAACTGCTGCAGTTAAAGAGCGTCAATAAATAAAATGCCATTTCATTTCATTTAACCTGAACATAAAACAAAATCACAAAAACAGCAAAATTTAGACATGGAATCCTCCAATCATGCTAAACATCTGCAAGTTATGGATTCCTTTACAACTGAATCATTATACGAGCATATATCGAACAGAAACACTAAAACAGACGGACCTCACTCAATCCCCTAAAATGTGGGCCAGACCTCACACTCCACAAGTTGTACATCTATAACACAAATAGGAGAACAGGAGTTCTCTTCCTCTGAATCTTCTCAAGAAGATACACCTGATAAGCATGAAACAAATAAAAACAGAGCCATCAAACACACAAAGAAAGAATAAAAAAGAGACAGTAAGAAAACAAGAATAAGCGAGGTTATGTCATCGATGCGAAAATTAATGGAGGCAAACCCAGACAATTGTGCTATAACATACCTGCAATACTTAGTTTTCTTGAAAATTCTGTTGGAATTTCAGATGTAGAACCTTTGGCCCTCATCTATATTAGTGATCTTGAGGGGCTTGTAAACACAATACTAAAGCTCTCTTCCAGTTTCACAGTGGCACTCAAAACAGGTGCACTAGACTAATAAAGAAACTTAAACAAAATGTCAATGTCATGGATTCTAATCAGGCCTAAATTTCACTTAAACCAATCAGCTTAAAAATATTACAATGGAACCTAATGGTTTCTGGAAACAATATGAATATCTTCAACTTATTTTAAACAAAAATAATCCCACCATTATCTTCCTATAAGAAACAAATTTTAAGCAAAATTACGTAGCTCACATGAAAACATACTCCTCATATTATAAGAATCGCACAGGTGCTTTACATGCTAGAGGTGGCATTGTCACCTTTATCAAAGACAATATTCCACACAGAGAAGTAGATATAAACACTTCTCTAGCACTGTAGCACTTACTGTAAATCTATCAGTAACCTTAACAATTTATAACATTTACCTTCCAAAAGTAATGAAATAGAACTATCAACACTACATAATTTACTGGAGCAACTACCTAAACCATACATTGTTGTGGGCATCTTTAACAATCACGACACTTTATGAGGTACAAAATATACTAATCGATGTGGTAGAATGATTGAAAACTATTAGACACAGCAAATTTAGTGTTACTCAACAATGGACAACACATGCACTATGATTTAGCCAATAATTCGTACACTCGCATTGCTTTATTTTTTGTACATCTGAAATATGCCATTTTTTCAGCTAGCAAGTAACTAAATCTATTCAAGATAAAGATCATCTTCTCACTATTAATCATAATATATTTAATACAGCTTCTCAGTTATTTACCACACTCAAATGGAACCTAAAAAAAGCTGATTGGTTAAAATTTAGAAAGCTATTTAGTGAAAATTTCCAAAGATATCTCCAATTGCCTTTCAGAAGAATAACATTGATGCACTTCTAAAAGAATTCACTGACTGTATTGATAGATCTGCAAAATTAAGCATTACACAAACATTTATTACACCTGGAAAATGTCCTGTTCCCTAGTGGAATGAAAAGTGCAAGGAAGCTATAGCAAATAAAAAATTATGATTTTAATCGCTTCAGACAATACCCTAATTTAAATAATAAGCAGGAATTCTTAAAATATCATGCAAATGCACGTACAATCATTAAACAAAGCAAGAAAGAAATGTGGCTCTACATTAACTGACATCACACCCCAGTCAATTTTATGGAACAAAATAAAGAAGTTAAAAGGAGGGAATTGTGGTGCCCAGATAATGGCTATTTGCAATCCTGATGATTGCAGTATCAAAACTAATACTGAAGAAATAGCTAACATGTTTGCAAATTTTTTTGAAAGTGTCGAACCCACACCAGAATGATACACCATTAAACCTAACACAAATTGTTGATAATATGAGCATAAATTTCAGCTAGCTTACAATGAATTCAATCAGTATCAAAGAAGTACAAGATGCTCTTTTTGGTTTTAAAAACACGAGTTCTGGCCCAAATAATATCCTTTATGAATTTCTAAAGCAACTATCCCAAATTGGTGTAGAATATCTCATGAAAATATTCAACCATATATGGGCCAATAATGTATTTCCTTCATCATGGCAACACACAATAGTAATACCTATTCTTAAACCAAACAAGGCTATTTTGCACATCCAGAGAACTATAGGCCCATTGCACTAACATCTACTATGTGCAAAGTCATGGAAAAATTTATCAATAAATGTTTACAGTGGATGCTGGAGAAGAACCACTTTTATAGCCAATTTCAAAGTGATTTTCGCCAGTTTCACTCTAGGATTGAAAATTTAACTGTTCTTGAATCTGAAATCAAAGAGGAATTTAATAATTTCCAGTACCTTATGTGTCTCACTTTAGATATAGAAAAGGCCTATGACACATTTAACAAAAACAATATCTTAAAATTATTACAAGATATAAATATAAATGAATACATGCTAAGCTTCATCTCTAATTTCCTTCAAAACCGACAGATTTGAGTCAGAGTGAATGGCAGTCTATCTCAGAGCGTATTAATAAATAATGGATTTCCTCAAGGCTCAATCTCTGGTGTAACACTATTCATTGTTGCAATGAACCAAATAGTGAATCAAGTTTTACCACCAGCTAAAGCATGTCTCTTTGCAGATGACATTTTTATTTTTTTTTAAAAACTCATCCATAACTCAAGATATTTTATAGAAATCATTGCAGTCAATTCAAGACTGGTCCAGTGAAATAGGATTCAAATTCTCCGAGCATAAACGGTTGAAGTTATCAATTCTCTGAGAATACTCGGCCTAACATTTGACGAAAGACTAACTTGGTCTTCACATATAAAATTACTGGCAACAGATTTCAATAGAGAGATCAAATATATTAAAAATTCTTTGCACTAGTAACTGCACATCCGACATAAATGTCCTTCACACAACATTTAAAGCATTAAGATCCAAGCTAGACTACGTTTCAATAGTGTATAATTCAGCCAGCCCTTCACTACTTAAAGATCTCGAACGTGTACAATCTGCAGCCTTAAGGATTGTTCTGGGAGCCTACCATACCAGTCCAATCGATAGCTTACATATGGAATTAGATGAATCCCCCTTGAAGTACGTCGAGAATACTTAAGTTTAAAGTATGCAATGAAAATAGCTGGATTACTTTACTCAGATGCTTATAACTATGCATTTCCCAAAACATCTCAAAGAGATAAAACTCCAGTGACCATTCAAATCATTACCGTTCTATGATAAAATTAATTATTACTTAAAGGAACAACAAACCAGCCTTCCGAAGATAATCAAACTTCACGATGTCTCTTCCTGGAAGATTAAAAAACCAAAGTTTAACCTAGAAACGGAACCCTACAGAGAAGGACAAACATCTACAACTATTTATCAGCAACTCTTTAAAAAATTGTCTAGTTCATACTCTGATTATGAAAAGATATTTACAGATGGTTCAAAATCAGCTCATGTGGTAGGATGTGCAATAATCCTACAAATCAAGTTCAGGCGGTAAAACTTCCTGTTTCTCTACATTTTCCAGTGAACTATATGCTATAAAAGAAGCCTTCTTGTATATAACAGAGTCTAAGAATCAGTCATCCATAATTTTTTAGATTCCAATTCATCCCTAATGGCAACTCAAAACATTTATACAGACAACCAACTTATCCAAAATGTTCCAATTTTGTATAATCAGGTCTTAGAACAAGGAAAACAAGCTATCGTTTGTTGGATTCCTTCTCACCAACCAATTCCTGGCAATGAGAAAACAGATGAAGCAGCCAAAACTGCTCTTCAAAACCTGTTTGTAACAGTGACATTTCAGTATGCCATTCAGACTTCTCCAATTACATTCGTACTAAAATCAACAATGCTTGGAAAACTCTCAACATCAAAGAACCAAACTACACTCAGTTAGAGGATCCTCCACTGCTGTTTGCTGTTATAAAAATAAATAGGAAACATCGATTTATCATCACTCGTCTGAGAATCGGCCACACAACAATGACTCATTCCTACCTTATCATCAGAGATGTCCAACCTCAATTTACAACTTGCAATACTCCACTGAGTGTCTCACATACTTTCAGAATGCCACCGTTATGATCCCGAGAGGAAAAAGTACAAAATCACTGGCCATATAAAAGTACTACATAACGAAACCATGTATAAAAATGTTATGTTCTTAAAAGCTATTAATATCTACAGTTTAATTTAAAATTATAACATACATTAACACCTCTTTTATTTACTTTCATTCACAGAAATATAAGAAATACATTATATATAACTAAAATTAAATATATCTGTACAATTTATTATTACTCTATATTAATTTCATAATATGTCATTGTTATTTACATTTTTGTATTCACTGTTATCCGTTTGCCAACATATTGTAATTAACACAATTTGTATTATATTCCAATACATCTTTTTAATCATCCTGTAATAATTATTATTGTTATCACAATGCATTAATGTTACAGTAGTGATAAGACTCTTATGAGAAAAAAAAAAATCCTGGAAATGGTTAATTCTGCAGCAAAAATGTATGTGAGGTAAATGGTGTGTTTTAAGGACATTTTTTCTATAGTAAGTTTTTGGTCTATTTCTTCCAGTTTACCTGTTATACAAAATTCATCCAGAATAAACAGCTGTCGCCATTTTATTTGTGATGTAAAAATATGTATATTGTAAATATTTTTAATATATGCTATTTTAATCAAAAGTTAGAGCCATTTTTAAGAAAAACTAAATGTTCAACATTTTTTAATGTAAAGCGTATAGTATGGTGTGAGAGGACTTGTGTCGAATCCTTGGAAGATACCAAACTTAAATACCAAGTTTGGTATTTATCAGTCTATTAGTTTATGAGCTATATTTTGTACACACCCCCACCCACCCACACACACACACGCACGCACACGGACATTCTTCTAAAAATGTGATGTGTTCCATTCACTTTCTTTACATCCACTGTAACAAATTATTGTTAAGCAGCTTATATTTCTATCTACTCTATGATAATCCAGATACACATTAGCAGAAATTGTCATAATTACTTGCTTCCTTATAAATAGAAGTAAATAAAGGGAATATACAAGGCTAAAATTATATTCAAATCTTTAGAAAGTTGATTGCCATGTGCTTGAATCCATTTCTACGTATGGGGAGGAGTTTACAAAGTTTTAAGTATTTTACTCTGAAACAAAGAACAAGGAATATCTCAGAAAAGGTCAACTCCATGACAAAATTGTATATGTCAAAAATTGTGTGTTTTAACAAGATTTACATTTTTTGTGTACCATGTCTTTGTCGGCATCTTTTAGGGTTTACCAGTTATGCAAAATTCACTAAAATTCTTCCAGAATAAACAGGTCTTTAGAGACTATTCCCAGAAAATTCGAGATACACATTTTATTTGCTATTTATTGTTGTTCTCTAATGCCAGACGTTTGACAATAGTCATTTGTCTTCTTGCACTCCAATATTTTTCAGAGATATTTTCATGGTGAGCCACTGAAGCACAGATTTTGAGATGCTCTGAATCCATGTCTTGATGTGAGTTACACAGTGGACAGTTTGAAGATTGATATATTCCAATCTTTTACAGATGTTTGGCCATGGCCTGTTGTCAATCTAAATGCAGCTACAGACCATTTGCGTGGTAAATTGGGAATTGAATGAGGGTTTTCATGTAGGGAATTCCATTTTTTCCCTTTTGATTGTATCATCAGATTTTGTTTATTGAGATATGTGTATATAGATTTAATGAATCTTTTGACAGAGTAGTATGCAAATTTGGTGACTAGTCTGTAAGCCGCAATGCTGCCCTTCTTTGCCAAAGCATCAGCATTCTCATTTCCCAGGATTGCACAATGGGATGGCATCCATTGGAATACTATTCTTTTATTGAGTGTTAGTAGTTGGGAGAGCATTTTTGTTATCTCAGAAGATAGGCTATAGCTTCTTTGGAGTCTGATAATATAACTGCATTGGCATAGAAGATTTCAGAGACTTTCACTTATTGCAATGATTTCTCCCTCAAAACTTGTTGTTCCATATCCAATAGATCTATAAAGTGAGAAGAGACAGCATGTAACACCTTGTGCTCTGGAGATCAAAGTTCCGTCAGTGTATATATATGGTGCCAATCTTGTGGAGGATACCTAATGTTAATAGTCTCTAAAGACAATTGTTTCATTATGTCAGTTTTTACCTCTTCAATTAATAAATGTAGAGCATTATCTAAATTTAAAGTTAAAGGATTTGGTTTAATTTGTAAGTTTTCTTTTAAATTTGGGATATTAATTTTGTTTTATTTCATGAACCATGAAAATGAAGCTTTTTTGAGTTTTTAATCTAAAGAAAGGATTATATAAATGCCAATTATTTCCTGCTAATCTGATGAGTTTTTCATATTCAATTAGTGCTTTTTCTTCTATTGTTATTTTGATGCTATTAGTATTAGTAAGGAATCTCATAGAATAATGAGTCTCAGAGCTTGATTTTGAACTTGTTCTATTTTGTTTATGAATGTAATTAAAATTTCTCCACAGTATGTCAGCACTGGTATGTTTCGGGAGCATCCCCATTTTTTCCCTGCTAGTCTTTTCAAAAGGGAGAATCTTTTCCAAGCTTTTTCAGAAATGTATTTCAAATGGTTGCTCCATGTCAACTTACTGTCAAAAGATATTTGGATTCGTAAGTCCTAGGAAGGCGTTGGCCATTGTATTGGATATTGAAATCTCGTTCTTTTTTACCAAGTGTAAATATTTGGTAGTTGCTTTTACTTGTATTAAGTGTCATTAAATTATGTTCCATTCATGTAGTTGATTTAAAGCTTTAAAAGCAGAATTTTGAATTTTGTGTTTGAGTCTGTGAGATCCAGAGGTCCACAAGACTATATCATCTGCAAATAATGCCGTTTTCAAGTTTGATTCCTCTAATATGGAAGGCAAGTCATTTATATAGATATTAAATAAAGTGCTGAGGACAGCACCATGAGGCAGATGTTTATCTGTAGCTGGAGAGTGAGTTTTGATTTTAGTAGCAATGAATCTCTGACTGAGGAATTCTGATATCCATTTGAACACATTATTTGAGATACCTAATTTCTGAAGTTTTAGTAATAGTTTGTTTCTCCAAACAGAGTTGTATGCTTATTGATAGTCCAGAAATATTGTTACAGTACCTTCTTTCTTATTAAATTTGTCTTTTATTTTTTGACTGAGACAAATGATTTGTTCATTAGTAGGCTTGTCTTAGAGATAAAAGATTTTGGGATTCTAAAAACCAAGTTAATCTGTTGGAGATCATCAACTCCATGGTTTTTGCTATCATGCTTAACAGTGCTATTGGTCGGTAACTATTCACATCATTGACAGGTTTCCCTTTTTTGTGAATTGGTACGTACTTTTTCCAGGCTGCAGGAATTGAGGTGTTTCATGTTAAATTGTAAATGGAAAAAATTCTGTATGAATGTTGCCCGGACCAGGAGACTTGTTGGGTTTTAAATATTGCATAGCTATAGATACGTAAAATGTAATGGAATATTTCAGGTCTTGTGATATTGTTACAGCTATTGGTTTTACTATGTTTATGTAATTCCTTTTTGAAAGATTTTTAAGTTTTTAATGTTGGGATATAATCTGTGGGAGTTTGAGTAGTATTTGTTGAAAGCATTTGGAACATCTCTATTATCTGTTAATGTTTTGTTACTGTGAATAATAGGTTGATTATTGTTCTCCTGTGTATTAGAAACATTTTTCAGAAATTTGTATGTTTTAGAGCTGTCAATTCTGTTTATATTTTCAATAAATTTATCAAAACTGTCCTTTTTTTCTGTTATTTGCTTTTTTAAGAATGGCAGACTTCTTCCTCCAATCTTGAGTACCTTCTGGAGTTTTACTATATTCCGCTTTGGCTCTTGCTTTATCTCTATCTTGTTTCAATTGATTTAGATTTTCTGTCCATAACAGTGTGCATCTTTTTGGTTTGCCTCGTGGGATGTGCTATTTTGCAAATTTAAGAACAGATTTACAAAAATATTGATTCAATCTGTCTGAATTGGTATTTTCCATTAGTGGTGTGTTGGTCTCCAAGTATTTGTCTAGTTCTGGTGTAAATAGATTCCAATACGCTTTCTTGAAATTCCATGTTGTTTTGTTATAGTGAGGGCCAGATCCAGGGTCTTCATTGTGGATATCTGATATTACCAACAATAAGCCTGGATTTGTGCCAGAACCAGAAAAATGCATGAAAGTAGGAGGATTTTGTTTTCTGTAACTGAGTTCTGCTGCTGTAGCATTTAGCAGGTCCATGATCATTTTTCCAGGTTGATAGCCCCAAAGTTGGTAGTGGGCATTAAGTCACCAATTATAATAGTTTTAGGCTGTGTATCTAACAGGTTAAATCAAGAGGATTGTTAAATGGGTTATAAGCACTGTAGATTTTGAAATGTGGTTGGTTTTTCCATACTTCAATTCTTATTAGTTCTAATTTATCTTGATCATCCATTACTTTTATGATCTGGAAATTTGTAATTAGTTTCTTTGAACTCTGCTGCTGATTTGTCTTCCTTTGGGTAAGAATTTCATAATAAATCCTTTAAAATCAAAGTATTTTAATTGATCAGCATTAAGGTTTGCTTCTTGAATAATGAAGATATCTACATTATTATCTGAAAGTATACTGGCTAGTTCAGTCTTCTTAGCTGATGTTATGCCACCAGCATTCCATTGAAAGATGTTTAATTGGTTCTGTACCACCAAGGTAGTCCCTGTCCAGAGATCTGATTGGGGGACTTTTTTAACTCCAGATAATTTTAGCTTAATGGTACTCATTTCATATTGGAGTGACAATGGCAAGTTGTAGTCAATTTAAGTGCATACCATGTTTTAACATTTTGGTGACTACTTCATTCATACACAACCCCCAGAGTGTCTGGGGGACCACACCTGCTGTTGGTCGATGGGTCTGTTAGACGTAGTTGGGAGATCATGATCACCAGCTTTCGCTCCTCAAGTCACTGGAGAACCATTTTAGTGCCGTAGCAGGCCAGCATTAGGAACAGAAAATAGGGGAGGAAGGTGAAATGAACACCTAGGCCTCGAGTGCTCTAACACTGTTGGGGTCGAAGAGAGTAAGAGTTCAGTCAGAGGACTGGATAGGAAAAAGTAAAGAGGGAATTTGGTATTGGATACAGGAAAGTTATACCAAATTCGGTCTTTAAATCATCAAGCTGACCAGTGCTGATTGATTAGTAGCTCCTTCCTTTAGTTCAGCTTACTAACAGCAGCACCATGGAAAGGTAGGGATGGGACATTGGGTATTTGTCCAGCTTGGTTCCTTTTAGTCTTCATTGAGAAGAAATTAATGGCTCTGTGTTCAACAAATGCACTTGAGAGAGAGAGAGAGAGAGAGAGAGAGAGAGAGAGAGAGTGAGAGAGAGAGAGAGTGAGAGAGAGAGAGAGAGAGAGAGAGAGAGAGAGAGAGAGAGAGAGAGAGAGAGAGAGAGAGAGAGAGAGAGAGAGAGAGAGAGAGAGAGAGAGAGAGAGAGAGAGAGAGAGAGAGAGAGAGAGAGAGAGAGTGTGTGTGTGTGTATGTTTCCATGCCCATTGCATGGAAACTTATTTACCAAGTTGGTATTTTACAGACTTTTTGTTTTTGAATTAGTGTTCACAGATACACACACATGGATATTTTTCTAAAAAGGGATACAAGGGAACCTAAAACGTGTATTTTTGGGGAAATCTTGATATCAAATCTTTGGGTGGAATGCAATGCCTTCTCTATACACTATGTACATAATATGGGTAAATAAAGTAAAAATACCATGTGGATATACCTTTTATTACATCTGTTTATTGTTTGTTAATGAGTTATCATACTAGCGCTTTCACCAATTCATATTGAAGCAAAACGAAAACGAGGAAACATGTCACAAATTGTATAAAGAATGTCAATATAAGTTGCTTCTTTATCGACAAAGTTTGTAATTTCAAAGAAATAAATACCTTGAAGATTGTATTTCTAGTTACACAATTACTGGATTTAGAAATATTTCATCTCTCTAAGTTCTGACGTCTCCTTGCATAACACATGTCTGCCCATCAAAGGCTTCCAACAAGTATGACAAATATCCCCCTGCACACTGTTACAAGTTTCTTTGTTTTTCTTCCAGCCAAAAATGTTTCTAGACGGATATCTAAGCTGCTTCTGCTTTACCGTATATATTTAAGCTTTTACAATTTTACTGTTTGTTAATTTATGGCTCATTGCAAGTATACCGCGGTGCATTATGATGTGTAGTTCATTACATTATCTGCTGTACACTCTGAAATGCTGGATTTAATTGTATTTCTATGCTACCCATTAATTATCACAGTCTATAACGAACAGTCTCAAATGCTCTTGAGAGAAATTTATTTTATATGAAGCTCCATCTGATATCTAACCTACATTATTTATTACTGCTCTATATGTTATTGAGTGGCTTGTTGATGCTTAGCCATGGTGTGCAATCACTGTTCTTAGGCTGCCTCAGATTTGTATAGCAGCTTTACTCACAGGCAAAACACCCTTGTGTTCGGCCTTTTACATATGTATACAAACATTACCATATATAACATTTCAATTAACACTAAATAAAATAACTCACTCATTACACTATTAAGGAATAAGGTTACTGTAATGATTATGTCATATGCATGGTATCGCATATTACACAAATATTGTCACTCTTTTTATTCAAATGCTTTCACTGTCCTAGGCATGTTTACATATTTTAAGGAAATCTAGCTCTCATGTTCCAAAGTTTATCACTTCTGAGCTGTTTCTGTATGCTATATTTTCGATGAATACAACTTTATCAATAAATTGTATGGTTATTTGTATGGTATTAAGCTTAACCCATACATCTTAAATGGTAGCAGCTCAGTGATTCAAATTATGAGTTTCAAACATTTTACTATACTGCATAATTTCATATAAATTCCAATTTATCTCTATCATTAATTCTTTCCATAGCCTTCTTAATTAGGAATTTCAGATATATGGAGAAGGCCAATTCAATCTGTTGCTGATGCATTTGGTATATACTATACTATAATTTTCTATTACTTTTTCCAAGCAAGATTTATCTACCAACATATACATTTCAGTGTGCAAGATTTCTCAAATGATTTGATCAACACTCTGATTCCAATGCAATGTCGTCCTTATCTTTTGGTTCTCTTTATCAACTTGATGTCCTCAAATGCTTGCATGCACCTTTATCTGTCTTGGTAATTAACAGGATCTGACTGAGCACTCCTTCCATTATAGCCTTGGGTAACTGGTTCAACTGCAGTGTAATAGATGGCTCAACAGTATTTGTATTGATACTATGTTGAATACAAACTCAATGTATGGGAGGTATTGTGGCCATGTGATGTGTTTCTGATGGCACAAAATCTGTAGATAGATGGTCAAGTCTCTCATGATTTGTTCGCAAGGGTTTGATTGGGGGTCATATATTGTATTATAAGCCTTAATTTTCGAGTTAAGGAGTTTTTGAAGGAATAATTTTCCTATATGTACAGTGGCATTATCAACTAACATTGCATTGATCTTGCCATACTTAGGAACGTATTCATTAATAATCTTATTGACACAAGCAACATTATTCGACTGTTTCATGGGATACAGTTTGATTAATTTTGACATAAAGTTGACAAGATCAAAAATAAGTTTTAGTCCTGATTTAGCCACTGAAAGTGGCCCATGCACATCAGTGCAGCTCGATTGGCCTGGTTAGTTCCTTAGTATATTTAGTGGCGCTTTTCCAATTTCCCTTTTGGCAGATATCACAAGTTGCCACACACTCATACTTTGCTACCCAGTCTAGTCTTGTTAACAGATTGATCTTCTCTGCACCTGTGTGGATCAATGTGCAGTGATATGCAGCTATAATTAGTTCTTCTAGTTTAGTGGCAACACATGCTCTCCTGAACAATTTATATATCTGGATACATTTCTCTAGATTTCTGGATACACATTTCTCTAGATTTCTATCACTTATGGTTGAAGCCATCAGCATTTTTTGTCCCCATTTTGTATCATGCCTCTGTTATTCGGCTAGTTTCTTCATTTGTGTAGCAAGCATTCTGTTCATACTTGGATCAAATTTCATTATAAATTTCCCTTTGAGTGGTACCCATGGTTACAGCATGACACTCACAAAATTTTATGTTCCTGAGATATAAAATTTCAGGATTATAAGACACAATTTCATTTACGTATTTACCTTACTATTTTGAACTAGTCATTTTATAATTTTTTATAAAAGTCAAAATTGATGTGATCTGTAAGAATAATTACTTTATTATTATCATTACGTGCATGCATTAGCCAGTTCCATCTTCCTGGCACAATATACAGTTAAAAGCTACCAAGCAGTAATTTGATATCTCTTGGAAAGTTTAATAACATTACTCTCCCAAACACCTCACGAAGGCATTCGCTTCTATTTCTATACACACTCCTTCGAGTGCTTCAAGTGGTGCAACTTCCTTTGCATAATTAATCACAAATGTGCCTTGATATCCTAAAATACCCATCATTTTATTTGCTTGGGATTCTGAGGTCAGGGTATTTTCATTAGAGCCTCGATTCTTTCTGGATCAAGAGCAATAATATCCCCAGAAATAACATACCCTAGAAATTTCAGACAAGGTAAAAAAAATCACACTTTTACCAGTTTAGAGTGAGTCTGCTTCCAATTTGCTTAAGATGGCCCCAATGTAATCCAAATGTTTATTAACCTCCAGATCATGAATTAGTAAATTGTACACATACTGTGATATGCCAAAAATACTGGTCGCCCTCCATGGTGTAATGGTTACCATGCTAACTTCATATACCCAAGGTCGCAGGTTCAAACCCGGCAGAGGACGATGGATTTTTTCGGGCGTAAAAATCCTTAGCATGGCTTCCTTCGGAAGGGAAGTAAAGCTATGGGTCCCGTGTCGTAGATTTACGGCACGTAAAAGAACCTCAAGCCTGATAAGAGAGGCCTCTGAGCAAAATTAAGCGATCTTTCATGCCCAATATAGAACGGGACGCTGAGAACCAAAGCAGTTAAAGAGCGTCCATAAATAACAGGCCATTTCATTTCCAAAAATACTGTGTGTAGCTTATAGGAACACAGTCTCCGAGTTGCAGATTCCAAATCCACAGTGATGATACTGGTATAAGACACTATTATGCAGGAAAGCTGTATAGGAATGGGAAATGGGATGCAACTCTATCTGAAGATCAAGAGTGCCAGAATTTGTTCAATGATCTCCATCCTGAAACTATTTAATTAATGTACATTGATGGTAACTCTCACCGAGCCATCCCTCTTTTCTCTTTATACACAATGGGTTCACAAATCATGATACCATCTTGTAACATTTCTTGGATTTTACCATTACTCCAGTATTAAATGTTGTGGTGTCATTTGACATTTATGCCTGAATGGAGTGATATTTATTTCAATCTCATAGCTCAAATTGTTACATAGTCCAATACATTCAGAAAAATGCTTTGGTGATTCATTAAAATTCTGAATAATCTTTCCTTTTCTTGATTATTTAGTTTGGCCATATTCCGCACTGTTGTGCATATCTACTCATTGTTATTCTGTTTTGAATTTATTGTCCCTGCGATCCTTTTTAATTGGTTCCTGTTCGAAGGTATGTTTACATGTGATGCCACTTCTGATCCAACCTCACACAATGGGAGTTGCGGTAATGCCCTCACATTGTGTAAACACAAATTTTCCACAAACAATGGCTCTGCTTGTAGTTAGCCTAATTGCTTCCTTATCAAGAGGTTTAGCAAAAGGGATCATTAACTGTAATTCAGTGGTGCACAATATCAGCTGTTCTTTCTTGCATAAAGTACATCACAGACCACTATGATGTCCACAGCTAATTAGTAAATGTACAAATTCTAATTTCTAGTTCTGAACTGTCATTGAATTAAGTGTCTGCTATGCTGTTCTTTGTTGGATTGCCCTATGGCAAGTATACAGAAAGTATTTTTCATAGGCAATATCTGCATGTTTGGATTTTTAGAGTTTAAGTGCAGGCAGTTTATAGATGGACCTGTTTCAATGGTTAATTGGTATACTTCTCCTCCAATTGAACCTTCAGTACGAGCAACATCCATTGTTTGTTGGATTATTGTAATATTGGAACTCTCCATTACACAATTTTGTTCTCTTTCTACAGTGGATGTGTCCCTACATTGTGTTATATCATTCAAGTGATTGCTATTATTGTGTTTCCATCTTCAATTGAGACCTGACTCTCACTCTAGGGAAGTGTCATTAACCCTACCCAATTTAAGTCCCCTCAAGTGCTGATTCTAGTTATTTAGGCCTTCCTTCCTATTTTGATAGGTGGTGTACATTGTCACTGGGAGCGCTTCTACCCAAACTAATGGTGAGGACTGGTATTCTGACAATTTCTAGGGCATTGTCACTGATCTCCAGGTGATTGTATCTAATGTGCTGCGCCAATATTCATGTTTCTGTCCTGCATTGTGGTTGCTTCGGTTATTCTTTGTCAGTCGTCAGACCCGTTACTTCCCCTTGGATATGAACAAAAGTATTCTGATTTCCACAGTGTGTGCCTTGTCTACCATTTTGGTTATAGTGAGTTGCATTTGCCCCTGCTCCCTCATCATATTCTATGGCCTATTGTTTGGTCTATTTCAGTCTGGTCCTTCAAATCTGTGACATTCCTCATGTCAGTTCCTTGTAGAGCTGTTAATAGAGCAATAGCATCTTGTCACAATCAAGTTGTGTAAAATACTTTCTGGGAGAGGCTGGGTCATATGAGAGTGAAATTCAAGTTCTCCCAGCAGTGGCATTAATGTTCTGCTTATCTGGCCTTACCACAGAAAATTTTCAACTATGGTTTCTTCACTGTTAACTTGGTATTGATCATTTGCAATTTGATTCCTCACCATATATTGGACATTTGGTCCCCAATATTTATTCCTTCAGGAAAGCTGCCTAAGTGTGCATATTTGGCATGTTCACCTACAGTCAACCTAAACAAACTTAGCACAGGGTCTACCAGACTGCACTGCACTATTCTATACCTATTGGGAATTCCCCATGACTCAAAACACCCCTCTAAATCGGCAGTAAATTGCTTAGCATTGTTTGTTTGACAATCAAACTTTAGGTACCAATTATTATTCATGAAATGAAGTTGACCATTTGGGGGTGTCTGGATACTCAATACTTGGGATGGTGTGTGTATGTTGTTAAAATGGTTAAGATTCTCATAAGGTAAACTCAAATGAGGAGAGCCTGGCAGAGCATGTGGGCTTTCACTTGGCCTGCTCTCACCGTGACCAATTTCACTTGGCCTGCTCCAATTATTTTTGGAAGATGGCTAAGGTGTGGTTGTTTGCTTATTTATCAGTAATTGTTTAATTGCTTGTTGCAACTTGGCTAAGTCAGACCATTTTCCATGATTTGCAAAATTTCTCTATGAGCAATGGCAACCTGTGATATTTAACCTCTGATCTGCTTGACTTCTGCTAAGCATGAAATCTCCCCCCTCGTCAATTACAACTCTCATAGTCATGAGTTCTGTGTTCATCTCTGCTTCGAAAGCCAATGACGACTTCAAATTTCCTCATTGTTTGCCCTCACTCCATTCTGAATTTCATCCCTATATTGAATAAATTTCCCCTACAAATTGCGTTTTTGTATGATGTAACGTGTTTTAACCTTCACTTATTTGTGTTATCATTGAGGCTATTTCTTCTACTTAGTTATTCACAAGCATTTTGCAATTTTGCTTCTAGCCTCTGTTGAGCTTCTAACTGTGCACTACTTGTCCTTGTATACTTTTTGTATTTTCCTCTGTTCTGCTAACTTTTATTGTAATCCCTTATTCATAGCTTCACTTTGTTTAACTGAGATTGTACATATGAGGGTCGGCTGATAAGTCCCAGTCTTACACAGATATGGCGCCACTAGGCCAGCTATACGGCAGCATCATATAGTTTAACTCTAGACTAGCTTGTATCCATAGTTACAGGTCAATAGCTTGTTAGTTTTTGAATGACAGCATTTTAAACAATACAACTTTAGAGTTTTCATGAAAATGGAGGATTTGGAAAACCGAGCAGTAATTAAATACTTCCCTTTGAAAGGCTTAATGCCTAAAGCAATCAAGGAGGAAATGGATAGTACATTGAAAGACTCTGCCCCTTCACATTCAATGATTAAAAGATGGGTTGCAGAATTTAAAATGGGATGTATGAGCACTCATGATGAGCCTTCTTGCTCTGGATGCCCTGTAGAAGTGACAACTCCAGAGATCATTGAAAAAGTTCATTGTTTAGTACTGGAAGACTGCAGATTAAAGTTGTTTGAGATAGCAGAGGCTGTAAACATATCAAAAGAATGTGCAGGTAATATTTTAACTAATGCTTTGGGCTTTCACAAGGTCTGTGCAAGATGCATGTGCCACGTTTGTACACACATGACCAAAAGATGCAAAGAGAAACTGTTTTGGTTAAGAATGTGGAGCTCTACCGTAAAAACCCCAGTGAATTTTTGAGAAGGCTTATTACCATGGATGAAACTTGGATATATCACTACACTCCAGAAAGTAAATCCAGTCAAAACAGTGGATTGTGCCAAGTGAACCAAGTCCAAAAAAGGCAGTCAATTTGGTCAGCTATCAAGGTTATGATGCATGTTTTATGGGATGCACAGGGAATTATTTTTATTGATTGCTTGGAAAAGGGTAAAAGTATCACTGGTGACTACTAAGCAAGCTTACTGCAACATTTGAGTGATGAGGTGAAAAGAAAAAAATTTCATTTGGCAAAGATAAAATCTTGTTTCATCGCAATGCTGTGGCTGTGGCCCATTGTTAAGTCAATGCAGTGGGAAAAATCTGCGAATTAGAGTTCAAATTACTTGAACATCCCCCTATTCGCCAGATCTAGCACCCAGTGACTATCACCTGTTCCCAAACCTCATAAAATTTCTTGGAGGACAAAGATTTCACAGCAATGAGGAGATCATTGATGTGGTAAGCAGCTATTTTGAGGATCTTGATAAATTGCACTACAGAGATGGTTTAATTAAATTAGAACATAGATATGACAAATGTATTAGCCTTTCTGGAGTTTATGTTGAGAAATAAAGAAAAAACATTTCTTTTAAAATGCTGTTTTCATTGAGAGGCCTGATCCTCGTATAAAAGTATGTTTTCCTCCTGTTTTACTAGCTTTTCTTCTAATCTCTCCCCCTTCTCCTTAATTTGACTAGTCAGTTGGCCAAACTGTGATTTAAAGCCAGGTTGGTTGGTTCTGCTGTTACTATAGGCACAACCTGGGTTGCATTCACGGTAGGTAACAAATTGTCGCTAAATGTTCCTTCATTCAATAGTCTTGTATCATGCTTTTTTCAATTATCTCCTTTACTATTTATCATTTCTTAGGAGCATTAGGCAGGGTACTTCAAAACATACCTTTTTGCCAATATTATACTACCAATTACTTTACACATCCAATAAATATGACAAGCAATAAACAAGATAAACTTTCCAAGAAATGTAGAGGCTTAGGCTTTCACAATTGGCATTATCAACCTTATTATCTAATAAATGTAAAAAGAAGCTAGTAACAGTGAAGAATAACACAAATATTAATATAAAAATAATAGTTGCAACAAATCTTCACATATCTTTTGGAATCCTTGCTTGGACTAGTTTCGCAATGATTTCATTGCATTATCAACATATCCTTTTGGTCTCTTTTTTGATGTTGTTTATTTACACTGTTATGGTTACTGCTACTAGGTGGATTGTGTACTAATGCATTGCTAACTACTGGAATCAAAACAAATTTGGTAAGAGTGTCAATTGGAGTATATCAAAATTCATTGCATGATTTCTATACTTTAATATATATATTTTCTCCCAAACCATTAAATCTATGGGCCCATTTAAGTGTTTTAATAATTTAACATCTGGATTTATTTCATGATTAAATTTCCAAAAATGTTCTGCTACAGCTGATTTATCAATTTGTATGTATTTAATATTCCTAAAGTGTTCTTTTACTCTGGTTTCCAAGTGACGTTTAGTCTTACCAATATAAACAAGGTCACAATTTAAACAGTTTAATTGATAAATGCCAGATTTTTTATTTTTTGAAATTTCATCCTTTTTAGAAAAGCCGAACAAATTTTTTATACTGTATTTATTTTGAGGAACCAATATTATGCCATGCTCTTTGAAAATATTTGTAAATTTTCTATTTGCCCAAGGGTGATAAGTAAATTTTTTAAAAATGTAATTATCTTTTATTTTCTTAAGAATGTAAATTGTTTGAAAATTTGAACTTTAGCATGAAAAATAAAACAAATAAACTGAAAAATAAGTTAAATAAATTATGCTTAAAACAAAATAAATTGAAACCAACTAAAGGGAATAACCCTAAAGATAATGTAATTAACCTTTCAAATTGTAATTTCAATGAGAAGGAAATTAATTTTTTGAATAAACGTTTAAAAACCTGTGTAGATTTTTCAAAAAATATAGATGATTATGTAGCAGATATAGAAATTGCTAGTCAGGATTTAAATGAAAATAATAAATTATTGGTTAAAGAAAAATGTAGTAAAATATTACAGAATTTGAATAAAAATCACCCTAAAGTAAATCACAATAAACAAATTATTATATCATTAAAAGAAAAAGATGTAATTTATACTAAAGCTGATAAAGATAACAGCATTGTAATTAATTCAAAATCTTCTCGGGCTTCTAGCCAGGTAAAAACTTGGCTTGACACCAACGTTTCGAAGAAGTGCATCTTCCTCGTCTTCAGGGTGAACTGATAGTTTGAGCTTGCAGAGACTGGTATTTATAAGAGCTGGGATGAAGCTAACATCTGATTGGTTCGCATGATATTATGGCCTGGTATTTAAGATGACTGAGACATGGGCACGGACTTCGTAGAAAACTATTTATAGCAGTTATTCGGCTAATGTTTTGTGTTTGAGCACGCACCTGCTAGAAAATAAGTCTTGGAAGACTGCAGGTAGAGGATTAGGTATTAAGGCTCTTTAACATTGGTGTCCATGCTGAACTTAATTGTAGGCCAGAATTGCGATTTAGATTATTTGTTTCAGATGAGATGGCTAAAGCTTCTTTTACTCTCCTTTCCCAGTAGTTCGAACACTTTGCCAATATCTTGGTGTTGGTAAAGTTAGCTCTGTGGCTTTGTTCTATACAGTGTTCAGCCAGTCCAGATTTTTCGGGTTGCATAAGCCTTATTGATCTTTGGTGTTCAGAAACGCGTGTGGCAATAGTGCGTCCTGTTTGGCCAATGTACGCTGCGCTGCATTCACAAGGAATGTGGTAGACACCAGGTACTCTGAGAGCTAAACTATCTTTAACTGGCCTGACCAAATTTTTGATTTTAGGTGGTGGCTTATGGATGGTTTTGACATACTTGTAGAGTAGTCTACTAATCTTTCCCGAAAAATTGCCGGTAAACAGTATATAGGCTGTGGCGGCTGGCTTGTCTTTTTGTTGAGTGTCCTTGCTGGGGTCTCTTTTTCGTCTGGCTCTTTTCAGCGCTGGTGTGATGTCCTTGGCTGAATATCCATTTTGTTGGAGTGTGAATTTTAGGTGTTGAAATTCCGTTTGTAGATTATCTGGGTCTGATACAGAAACTGCTCTATGTGCTAATGTGTTGAGAATGCCCATTCGTTGTGACTTATGGTGGAAGCTGTTTGCGTTGAGATAAAGATCCGTGTGTGTAGGTTTTCGGTAGACGGCATGACCAAGAGTTCCGTCCGCTTTTCTGGTAACCAGAATGTCCAGAAAGGGGAGGGAAGCATTTTTCTCAACTTCCATTGTGAACTGTATTTGTGATCTGAGGCTATTTAGGTGTACAAGAAAATCTGGAAGAGTGTGCAGTCCATGCGGCCAAATTACAAATGTATCATCTACATATCTGTAAAAATGTGTAGGTTTTAATGGGGCTGTGTTAAGTATTTCATGCTCCAGAAACTCCATATAGAAGTTGGCAATAGCTGGTGACAGAGGAGAGCCCATGGCAACACCGTCTGTCTGCTCGTAGTAGGTGTTGCCATACAGAAAATAAGTGGAAGTAAGTGTGTGACTAAACAGTGCAGTAATACCAGGTGGAAAGTGTTCTGACAATAGTTGTATTGTTTCCGCAAGGGGAACTCTGGTGAAGAGAGATACCACATCGAAACTAACTAACAGGTCCGATGGCTTCTCTTTGATGCTGTCAAGAACTTCAGCGAATTGTATAGAGTTCTTCACATGGTGTACACACTTACCTACTATTGGTTGCAGCAGATGTGCCAGATGACGAGCTAGGCGATAGGTAGGGCTGCCAATAGTGTCCACTATGGGCCTTAGAGGTATCCCAGGCTTATGGCTCTTCGGGAGACCATATAATCTGGGAGGTATGGAGGCAGATGGCGAGACCGTCTTCTGAACATCAGGAGGAAGGCTGGATTTCTTAATTAGCTGGATGGTGCGTCTTTCTACAGAGTTGGTAGGATCCTTTTTAATGGTTTTGTATGCAGGATCGTCCAGCAGTTGTTGAACCTTTTCTTGGTATTGCACGGAAGAGAGGAGTACCGTGGCGATCCCTTTGTCAGCTGGTAAAACAACCAAGTTGTCGTTTTTTCGAAGGGAATGTAAGGCCTTACTTTCTTCTCGGCTGATGTTTGAAGTAGGTAGGGTCAGTTCTTATTTTAGCATTGTAATTTTAAATAAATTGATTACATTAACAGAATGGAACTCTTACTTCAAGGTGAAGATTACAAAAGCATTGATATTAACCCTTTTAAATCCTGCATTTCAATTTATAATAAGACCCTTAATGAAATTAAAAGTATTACAAATAAAGAAAAGCAAATTATAAAAATCAGTAATCCAATTTTACCCAGAATATATGCTGTTCCCAAAATTCATAAACCTGGAAATAAAATGAGACCTATTGTAAATTGCATAAATTCACCTACTTACAGCCTAGCTAAATGGTTAAATAAAAAATTCAATAATTTTGAAAAATTTGAGAGTTTAAGTATTAAAAATTCTTTTGAGCTAGTCGAAAGGATCAGCAATATTACATTATCTACTAATGATAAACTTGTTTCTTTTGATGTAACTGCTTTGTTTCCAAGCGTTCCTAGAGAAAAACTTTTGACATTTTTGTAAAAATGGTTAAGTTCTATAGAACTGAATGAAGATTTAATAAATGATTTTGTTATCCTTACTAATCTTTGTTTGGATCAACATTTTTTCAGCTTTAATGACAAATTCTATCAACAAACTTCTGGTTTAGCAATGGGTAGTCCACTTTCACCTTTTCTTGCTGATCTTTTCATGAGCTATTTTGAAATACAGGTCACTAAAGCATTCCCTCTAATTTTTAAAACTTGGTATAGATATGTAAATGATATATTTGCTATTGTTCCTGATAAACATGTAAATGATGCTTTAAAACTTTTAAATTTACAAGATAAGGCTATAAAATTCACATTAGAAACTGATAGTGATGGCTATCTCCCTTTCCTGGATTTAAAAATAATAAAAAAAGACAATAGATTGAATTTTGGAATATACAGAAAGCAAACCCACACTGATAATTGTATAAAAAATAATGGCTTTAACCCCTTTTCACATAAATTTGCTGTTTTTAATAGTTTAATTTATAGGTTAATTAATTTACCTCTTAATAAAGATGAATTCTATAAAGAATATAAACACATTATTAACACTGCTTTAATTAATGGTTTTAATACTGATTTTATAAATAAAAAAATTGAGAAGTTTAAATATAAAAAAGCTATTAGAGATATTTCAACGCTTAAGAAAATAAAAGATAATTACATTTTTAAAAAATTTACTTATCACCTTTGGGCAAATAAAAAATTCACAAATATTTTCAAAGAGCATGGCATAATATTGGTTCCTCAAAATAAATACAGTATAAAAAATTTGTTAGGCTTTTCTAGAACGGATGAAATTTCAAAAAATAAAAAATCTGACATTTATCAATTAAACTGTTTAAATTGTGACCTTGTTTATATTGGTAAGACTAAACGTCATTTGGAAACCAGAGTAAAAGAACACTTTAGGAATATTAAATACAAACAAATTGATAAATCAGCTGTAGCAGAACATTTTTGGAAATTTAATCATGAAATAAATCCAGATGTTAAATTATTAAAACACTTAAATGGGCCCATAGATTTAATAGTTTGGGAGAAAATGTTTATATTAAAGTATGGAAATCATGCAATGAATTTTGATATACCTCCAATTGACACTCTTACCAAATTTGTTTTGATTCCAGTAGTTAGCAATGCATTAGTACACAATCCACCTAGTAGCAGTAACCATAACAGTGTAAATAAACAATATCAAAAAAGAGACCAAAAGGATATGTTGATAATGCAATGAAATCATTGCAAAACTAGTCCAAGCAAGGATTCCAAAAGATAAGTGAAGATTTGTTGCAACTATTATTTTTATATTAATACTTATTATCTAAGTTGGCTGTGGTCCAGTTATTGTCATAACCGACGTTTCACCGAAAGCTGCGTTCAGCATCATCAGGGTGAGAATCTAGCTCTGGAGTTCAGGCAAGACTGGAGTGCTAGTAACTGCCACTGTATATATAGCCGCGTGCCGAAGGATGGCATGGTCAGTTAGGGGGTGGAGGTCGATTGATCATTGGCCTTTGCCAATGGGAAGCTAATCACTTTATACACAACTCAAAGACAACTCTCAGACAGGTGACGGCCAATGACCAATCAACCTCCACCCCCTAAATGGCGACGCCCTCCTTTGGCGTGCGGCTATATATACAGTGGCAGTTACTAGCACTCCAGTCTTACCTGGACTTCAGAGCTAGATTCTCACCCTGATGATGATCGCCCTCTGTGGTGTAATGGTCACCATTATGACTTCATATACCAAGGTCGCGGGTTCAAATCTGGCAGAGGACAATGGATTTTTTCAGGCGTAAAAATCCTTAGCATGGCTTTCTTCAGAAGGGAAGTAAAGCTGTTGGTCCCGTGTCGTAGATTTACGGCACGTAAAAGAATCTCAAGCCTGATAGAGAGGCCTCTGAGCAAAATTAAGCAGTCTTTCACGCCCAGTATAGAGTGGGATGCTGAGAACCACAGCAGTTAAAGAGCGTCCATAAATAAAACATCATTTACATTTTTTTCACCCTGATGATACCGAACGTAGCTTTCAGCAAAACGTCTGTTATGCCAACAACTGGCCCATGGCCAATAAGCCCGGCAAACTTAGATAATAAGGTTTTCCAAAAAATATTCGGATCTACAAAAAACATTAATACAAATATTAGTCCTTATAAGTGAGCTGATATTCAGTTGTTGCAATGTACAGATTGTATTCCTCTTGCAACACTATCACTGCACTTTTAAGGGAGGTCGTTGCTTTTAGTGGCTAGGAAAGTGTATTTTTTTTAAAGGGAGGATTGCTGTTGCTGATAATGATGGTTCTCGGCTGTTGTGTTGTCTCCTGTTGTGATAAGTGTTCATCTGTGTCTCAACGCACTCTTTGGTTACAAATTTTCTGCTGCTCTTAACACTGTTCCATGGTTGTAATGTTGTGGTGTCCCATCTTGTCCCGCTGCTTTGCATCATTACAACTTCTCTTGGGTGCTAGTGATGTCTTGCCCTCACTGCTGCAATAAGGCATCGTTTTTGTTGGTGTTCTGTACGTCGCTGCCAAACATTGGGCAAACCATTTTTAAGGCAGTACCGTGGTTAGTTTCAAAAGTAGATGCACTTATCAATTAATATTTCCATGGATGTGATCCTCAATCAATGAGTACTCTTCTGTTATTTGGGTGTGAAATGTTACAAAAATACCACATGTCACCTTTTATTATACCCGTTTATTGCTTGTTACCGAATTATCATAGTAGCACTTGCACCAGGAAGAAGAAGAAAACATGCTGCAAAATGTATAAAGAATCTCAATATAAATTGGTTGTTTATCAAACAAAGTTTCTAATTTGAAAGAAATGAGTGTCTTGAGTGAATTTCTATTCACAAAATTACACTGGGGCTGTTGTGAATACAGAACTTAGAAATATTTCACATCACAGACCTTTTTAAATTCCCAATTCTCCTTGCAAAACAAACATCTACCCATCAAAGGCTTCCGACAAGCAATAACCTCTGCATTTAGAAGCTGGTCTCTCAACAGATATCCCCCTACAGAGTGTCACACACTTCTTTGGGGAGCAGCCTCTTTGTTTTTGTCCAGCAACGTGTGCCAAAAACTGCCTAGACGACCGACATTTAAGCTTCTTCCATTTTACATTATATATTTAAACTTGACGGTTTGATAATTTGTGGCTTGTTGCGACTATACATTGCACATTATGTGTAGTTAGTTATATTATATGCTCTGAAACATTGCTTATTATTTATCAATTATATTTCTTTGATGCCCGTTATTAATTATCACAGTTTATAACGGACTGTCTCACACAACAGCATATAAAAGCATTTAGTGGTTGTAGGTAATGAGAATAAAGCAAACTAATAATAGCTGAAGCAAAGGAAACATTTATGGTACATTTACCTGTGAATAGCAAATAACAAAGCAAGAGCCGCAACAGTTTTTTCTCCACCTGACAAATTTGACATTGGCTGAAAACGCTTGCCTGGGGCTACACAATTGTAATTGATGCCATCCAAGTATGGTTCTTCAGGATTTTCTGGTCCAAGAAATGCTTGAGCTGACTGATTTTTTGCTAAACTCTGGAATTAATATGACAAATATTAGCAATTCATACAGTTAAGTATACATTGTAGGTGTACATTGTCAGGCTAAACAGTTTAAGTAAAATATTCCTAAAAATGTACTCTGGAATCATAACTTCTACGTACAAATTAAACGTTCCCTACACATTTTATGCACTACTTTAAATGTTATACACACTTATGAGTTCTATCAGTACATTCCTCTCCTATTCACAATTTATAATAAGCTTTTAAAGCCTATTCAGCATAAAATTGATCCTTACCAAAACAAAACCCAGGTGATCAGTGCACTGTGATAATGTAACCTTCCGCCATTCGCGCCAGAAATACTGTCATACTTTCAAGACCACTCGGTGCGTACACGTAGCATATTGTAATGAAAAACAAACAGAGCCCTTATGCCCACAACATGGTGACTAAAATATTCTGTTAGGTATAATGGAGATAATATTGATAGTCATAACAAAATAAATAGGTACACAAATACTTAACTCTAAAAAACACGAGCGAAAAAATAAATATAACGTATGCAATAACTTACATTAATTCACTCTCTGGAAATGACTCTATTCTGTCCAGATTAGAACTGTTGTCTAAAATATTTGCTGCTGATTTCCTCTCAAAGATTGTTAACAGTTATCAATAATGGTGTCATGTAAACTATCCATCTCTCAAAACACACTTCTTCTTTTTTCTTATTAACTGTTGGCAGCTCATTTTTAAAAAAGATATTGTGCACTACTACGCGAATTGCACTCTTCACAAAATCATCACATTCTTGTATTGTGTATTTCACACGCTTTCTTTTTTTCCCCAGATGCAACCACTTTTTCTGTTTCAGGTTTTTCTTTATGAGCAGTTTGTAGCCTAAACACTGGTGAACTCAGATGTTAATTTCATCACTTCTTTCATGGGAAGTGTTGGATATTTCTCTCAAAACTTACCATACATTTTCAACATTATAGTTTTTTCACTACTAGTCAACGGTTTACCAGCCTTATACTCTATGTAATTCGAAAATTGCAAGAGAAAACTCACGGCGAGTATCCTCCATTATTTTAAACAGTAGCGGCCGTTACTGAGTAAACAATATTGTCGAAATCAGGTGACTCATACGAATAGCATGTTGGGACATATAGCTCTGCTTAGCTGTACAAATCGGTGTCAATTTAACTCTTTGGCAGTTTTAGAGAATGTACAATTTAAGAATAAATTCATTTTGTAATTTAGATTGTTAGCATGGATTACATTCTTGCATGCACTACTACTGTGTTGTACCACAGTGGACCATGGGGATCTGTTTTGACACGGATCAACCTAAGAATGAATAAAAAATAGGTACCAAACATGGAGCTAAGAAAATGATAAACAGTCCTTATTTTTATCGGATTAAGCATGCAAAGATAAATTCAGCAATAAGCATATAATATGCATATTAATTTACGAGATTAGGTAATTTAATACTCTTGAAAGAATATGAGTTGATTAGTGACCATTATACACTATTATAATTAGGAATTGTTTTGTATATCAATTGTCTCCATTTTTAACCTATGTTCAATTGCTGATTCATTGTTGCTGATGTATGCAAACTGGAGACCTTTTGTGGAAGTTCAGGGAACTTGCTGGAAAAAAAAAAAAAAAAAAAAGTTACATTTCACAATTGAAATCTGTTTGTTTTACCAAACACAGCATTACTCCCAAATGATCAGTACCTGTTGCTTTGTTATTTGTTTTAAGATTATGATTTTTAGTCCACAAAATAGCGGCCACAGCTGATTTTTCTACTTCTTTATATTTTTATTTTTTGGCTGAAATTTCTTGTTTTCCCTATCTATAACAGTTGTTGGATTACATTTTATATATGGCAAACTTTTTTCTCAGGGATATGATGTCCTTTGTTCTCCAGCCTCCCCCCACAGGTAATTTTATCCTAATAGTAATAACTGAATAGTTGTGCATATCTGAATTTCAAAATACACATATCAAGTAACATGTGTTCAAATACTGATCCCACAATAAGCCTGTGCATATTTTCTGGTTACATTCACAAGTCTGTGTGATGTTTTTGTTTTAGTCTTCTCAGCACTGGTTCTGTTGGTAAATGGTTGGGAATCACAGAATTTGGTGATTTTTGAACTTTCTTTGAAGTTGTGTGCAATTCATGTAGAGGAATGTCCTTAGTCATCATGTACAACTGCACTTTGCACATACCATGGTGACTCTGTCTTCAGTCGCAGACACCAGTTCTATATGGTCTGAATCCTTTTTGATTTGGCTGAATAAGTGGAACTCCAAAACAATCATATTGCCAAATTGGATGAATTATTGTAACTAAAGGTAGTAATGGCATTCCAGTTATTTTCTGTTTTATAAACACCTTTTGCTATGTTTTTCACCCTTGATAAGCGGTCTTTCACGTCCAGTATAGAATGGGAGGCAGAGAACCACAGCAGTTAAAGAGCGTCCATAAATAAAACACCATTTTCATTTCCAAGTTTGGTATCTTCCAAGAATGTGACACGAATATTTTCAAGAAAATCCCCCACCCCCAACTACCCTTTACATTGAACTTTTTTCGAATATTTTGATTTTCTTAAAAATGGCTCTGAGGATTTTGATTAAAATATTGTATATTAAAGATATTTACCTGGCAAATAAAATGTATATCTTGAATTTTCTGGGAATAGCCTCTGAAGACTACTTTATTCTGGATCAATTTTACAGAATTTTGCATAACTGCTAAACCATAAGAGCTGGACAAAAACTTACCACACAAAAGATGTACAAACAATTTATGTAATATACATTTTTTTTTGTGGAGTCGATGGTTTTTTTTTTTTTTTTAGATATTCCTTGTTTTTGATTTCAGCTTTGAAAAACTTGTACCTTTCTCATACAGGAATTTGTCAACCCCTGTCCATACAAACAAAGGAACTTCAGTCACATAGTAACCAGCTTTTGACTTATCACTTTAACCTATGGTACTCCCTTATTTCACTTCTACTTACAAGGAAGCAAGTAATAAGACTATTTCTGCAATTTTTTTCTCGATTAGCATGAAGTAAATAGAAGCATAAACTTTTTAACAATAATTTGTTACAGAGATGTAGAGAAAGTCATGTGAATGTAACACATCAGATTTTTTTATTAGATATTATTCAGTACATATTTACTTTCCATGACACAACTTTTATTCTAATTACATATTATTAATGACTGATTTTAATATTTTTTGTTTCTTGAAAATCTCCAATTGTGCTCTTTTATACCTTTTGTGCATTGTCGAAAACATTGATGACAATATTTTCATTCTTTAATTTATTGATTTGTAATAGTATTTTATTTTCTGAAGATATAATCTATTTTAGTTAGACTTGTTCATTACCTGCACTAAAGATATGCATATATTCCTTATCTGTAATGCCTTTACCGTGATTACTTTGTTCATTGCTTTAGCAGTGTCATCAAAGGAATGTCACTGGCACAAACATTTTCAATATCACCAATGTCTACTTCCCCTTGCACATAGTATGAAATCCATCATTTTTTTCCAAACACATTTTTAACTTTCTGCTTTATAGCTTCCGCTGTTGGACCTTTGAGTAAATTAATTTTTTTCTCAATGCCATGCACTTCATCAAGCGCCTCAGTTAACAAGCTGGTTGATGTTTCTAATTTTTTGATAGACTGAAACAAAAAAACCCAAATTTGCAGATATGTAAGACAATTTATTTTTTAGTGTAGTGTCATTCAGCAAGTTCTGAAGAATTTCAATTGAAGAAGCGCCATACTTATTTAGTTCAACAATCATTGATTTAAAACTTTCAAAATTGTTTGCATAATACCTGCTGCTTCCAACCATGTCCCCCAACGAACAACTGTGGGTCAAGATGGAAGATCTGGACTTTTCAGTCTGAACAAATCAGTTCTTGTTGGCACTTTCACAAACACCTTTTTACCATTTAAGAGGAATTTGTCCACCTTAAGATACAATGTACGTAACTGCTCACATACTCTGTGTAAACCATGTCTGGTGATTTGTCAATGTTGTCCCAAATTTGTTTTTATTTTCACATTCTGCTCTGATCTTTCTTAGCATTTCTTCATAACAGGCAGGCACATACAATTTTCTTAATGTTGATTCTTCTGGTGTTTCAAAATGTGTGTATTTTGTAAGAAAATGTATGTACTTCTCAGTTTATATAAAGGAACATCACATGAAAGAAAGATTTTGCATAGATCTGCATAATATTTAGAATTTTTTTGAAACTAGGGTATGTGAAGAGAAAGCTGGCTCACCTAAAAGAAATTGTGTAAAAGTTGTGCGTGAAGCAACCATTCTATGAGGGTCGGCTGATAAGTCCCAGGCCTCTCAATGAAAACAGCATTTAAAAACATTTTTATTTTCTCTAAATGTACTACGTACATAGTGTATAGAGATGGTATTGCATTCCACCAAAAAATTTGATACTGAGATTTCATGGGAAATACGTGTTTTGCATCCCCCTGAATTAAAATAAATAAATAAAAAAAAAAAATTCAGAAAAAGGTCCCTGTGTGTGTGTGTGTGTGTGTGTGCCTGTGGACAGCATAGCTCAGAAAGAAAAAGACCATTGAATACCAAACTTGGTATTTAAGTTTGGTATCTTGTCACCCTCCGTGGTGTAATGGTTACCATACTAACTACATATATACCCAAGGTTGCGGGTTCAAACCCGACAAAGGATGATGCATTTTTTCGGGCATAAAAAGCCTTGGCATGGCTTCCTTCAGAAGGGAAGCAAAGCCGTGGGTTCTGTGTTGTAGATTTACGGCATGTAAAAGAACCTCAAGCCTGATAGAGGCCTCTGAGCAAAATTAAATGGTCTTTCACGCCTAGTATAGAATGGGACGCTGAGAACCACAGCAGTTAAAGAGTGTCCATAAATAAAACGCCATTTCCATTTCCAAGTTTGGCATCTTCCAGTACCCTTTCCATGGAACTTTCTTCGAATATTTTGATTTTCTTAAAAATGGTTCTAAGGATTTTGATTAAAATATAATATATTAAAGATATTTACCTGACAAATAAACTGTATATCTTGAATTTTCTGGGCATAGCCTAAACCATAAGAGCTGGTTAAATACTTACCACACAAAAGATGTAGAGCACGTTTAAACAAACAATTTATGTAATATACATTTTTTTCATGGAGTCATTAGTTTTTTAGATATTCCTTGTTTTTGATTTCAACTTTGAAAAACTTGTACTTTTCTCATACAGGAATTTGTCAACCTCTATCCAT
Source organism: Hymenopus coronatus (assembly GCA_030762935.1). Lineage (NCBI taxonomy): Eukaryota > Metazoa > Arthropoda > Insecta > Mantodea > Hymenopodidae > Hymenopus > Hymenopus coronatus. The sequence continues at coordinate 101,943,191 of CM060891.1, forward strand.
ACAAACAAAGGAACTTTAGTCACATAGCTTTGACTTTTCACTTTAACCTATGGTAACCTTTTCAGTTCTACTTACAAGAAAGCAAGTAATAAGCCTATTTCTGCAATTTTTTTTCTTGATTAGCATGAAGTAAGTAGAAACATCAGCTTTTTAACAATAATTTGTTACAGAGATGTAGAGAAAGTCATGTGAGTGGAACACATCAGATTTTTTTTTTTTTTTTTTTGCTTCATTTCTCAACATAATCTCCAGAAAGGCTATTATGTTTGTCATATCAGTGTTCTAATTTAATCAAACCATCTCTGTAGTGCGATTTATCAAGATCCTCAAAATAGCTGTTTACCACATCAATGACCTCTTCATTGCTGTGAAATCTTCGTCCTCCAAGAAATTTTTTGAGGTTTGGGAACGATGGGCCGCAGCATTGTGATGAAACAAGATTTTCTTTTTTGCCAAATGAGGTCTTTTTCTTTTCATATCACTCAAATGTTGCACTAAGCTTGCATAGTAGTTACCCTTTTCCAAGTAATCAATAAAAATAATTCCCTGTGTATCCTTTGCCTTTTTTGGAGTTGGTTCACCTGGCGAAATTCACTGTTTTGACTGTGATTTACTTTCTGGAGTGTAGTGATGTATCCAATGTATAAGCTGTCTCAAAAACTCACTGGGATTTTTACGGTAGAGCTCCGCATTTTTCTTTGCAACTTTTGATCAGGTGTCAACAAACAAGGCATGCATCTTGTGATAAGTTGAATTGGAGCATAGCCAGGTACAGATGGTGCTGTAGAATGAGCAAAAGTAGTCTGCAGTCAGTTTCTCCTTGAGGTACAGCATGTGTAAGTATGAACACCTTTATAGTCGTAGGTCACAATCAGCATAACCTTCCCCCCGAGTGGCTTCCTGTCAAACTTTCTGTGGACTTGAGGACCTGTGTTGATGCTTTTATTGCCTCTTTAGGGTCATGTCCACATCTCATTGATGGTAACAATACACTGCAGGAATGTGTTACGCTCATTGAAGTTTCTGTCGAGGTGGATACCAGCAATTGCATAGTAGTGCCATTTTTGTATGTTAGTGAGCCAATGTGGAGTCCAGCAGGATGCAATTTTCCTCAGGTCACGCATTTCTTCAGTATGTGTCATACTGATTTCTATGGATAATTCTGAGACAGTGCATTAACAGTCAATGGAAAGGAAACCATTCACAATGGCAATTTGATGGAAGGCCGACCTATGCAGTGCAAATTCATAATCTCATTCTGGCCTGCACAAATTGTTTTCATGTCGTATATGGTAATGTTTTGTAATAAATAAATCTTGTTTTATTCCAAACTCTTTATTTCTTCCACACACTTCTGTCAAATAGTTTTCTTTAGACCACCACCACCAGGCTATGAATTTCTCATCGAAACCCAGTCAACTGCTGCTCGCTATGCACTACCAGTTGAAACTCAACTCTGGACATGCTTCATTCCCCTTTTTATACCTGCCAGTCACATAGCAGGAAAATATCAGAAGCTGTCACAAACTCACTAAAGTGAAACAATTCCAGACTTTGACGTCAAACAAGCTTCCAACAGCGCATATGGCCATTCATACAGGTGTAACAATTACAGCTGTGCCCTGCGGCACATGTGTCCACTTAAGCAGGTATAATAACTTATGAAGCATGTTCAGCGATTAGGGCCACAGGGTATAGTCACTGGCTTTACACAATCCTTGATAACGTTCAGATGCATTTTTTTTATCTTGCACCACGACCTGCTATACATGATTTAGAGTGGTAGAAATGAAACACACACAGCAACTACTCCTTCTAACTGCATTGGCTGTATTTTGCAATCTATAAATTGACAACAGCACCACCTCACTGCTTCCATATTCTGTTTGTGCATGCACCATCTGCAACCTTGTGGACTAAGTTGTCACTACATACTCAGAATGAAAAATTCAATGCCGTAACCACGATTTGAACCACAGATCTCCCAGTCTCTAGCTAGTTGCTTTACCACTGAGCTACCATGGCAACATGCCAGCATAACATTGAATTTCTCAACTGACTCGCATGTTTCCTGGTAAACCACAAAGTGATCTCAACCCCAATGGGGACTTAGAATGTTGTAAGTACTTTAAGTCCCAAGATTCATACTATAGTCAACTATTATGGACAATTTGGTTAATTTTAATTGTTTTCTCACTGAAACCATGTGTAGGCCAAGAGTTGGATCGGTAGAGTCAGACTGAAAAATTCAATGCCAGCATGTTGCCATGGTAGCTCAGTGGTAGAGCCACTGGCTAGACTCCAAGAGATCCATGGTTCAAATCCTGGCTATGGCATTGAATTTTTCAGTCGACTCTACCTATCCAACTCCTGTCCTACACACGGTATCCGTGAGAATAACAATTAAAATTGTCACTACATTATTTACCTTACTAGTATTTGTCATAAATTCTATTCTTTCTGGACTGGATCTATGTAGGAAAAAAGAGCTATTTCACACACTAACGTATAACCTCTTCATGATTACTGAAAATTTTCTGCATATGTATAAAATATCATACATCTCCCAGACAGATAATTATACTAAAACCAATAGCCACATTCACAAATAAGCAGTTAAGTTCATAGATTGGTGGGTATCTGTGACATGGAGGGGAGTTGTTACTGACCCTGTGGTACCTATGGTGGATGAGCTACTGGGGGGGAGGGGGATATAAATGCCTAGCTTCATGCGGGGTCTTCACAAGGAGATGGGCTCTAAGACAGTTTGGTGAAGCCCTTTCTCTTTGGGAAGAAGTTAAAGCTATCAGCTCGGGATGGCACCTGGGCTGGAAAAATCATGTAGAATATAAAGTGAAGGTGGTTTGGTGATCTACTTTGTAGAAGCAGGCTGTGGCAACTAGGCTTGATTTGCTGCAAAGACTGGGCAGTGCAGACCACCCACAGTGTGCCCTTGAGGATCTTCCTTGCTTGCATCTGTTGGTGAAGAGACTGGATCGTAAGGATGAGTGTACTTCACCTTTGGACAATTGGGGGTGGAGTTTTGAAGTACCTCATATAGGAAACTTATGGAGTTTTGAGTAGATTTCATGAAAGGTGTCCTATCTCCTTGATGGCAGTAGATTTGATGGGGTTAGATTTAATTTAACCAGACTTGTTCCAGCCTGAGATACATGCTATTTTAACCTCTGTCATGCACATTTCAAACATACCAGGCAGATGAGCGGACATTCATATGCTCAGATAGGTAGCTTTGAAAGCCTTATGGCAGTTAAAACAGCATCCAGATTGGTGTGGGAGTGCCAAAGGATGTTGGATAGACTTTGCTCTGGCAGATTGCCCTTGTCTTGGTCCAGGAGCATCAAAGGTAATGAGATGACAGATGGCTGGCTAAACAGGGAAGAGTTCTTGGATTTGTAGAACCTTTTGCAGTGTGTCTGCCAAAAATGTGAAGTATGAGAGCAGCTTACTGAAAGGGCTCATCTTGATTTTTGGAAGAAAGAAAAACATTCTATTGCCAGACAGGCCCATGGCTTTATTTCAGGGCTGGAAGGCAAGCTAAGTGAGGTTATTTTGAACCTAACCAGAAACAGATTCAAGGGTCACAATACCTTATCATAATTAGGTTTATAAAGGACCAGCTATGCAAAACATGTGGGATGAACTTTGAGATCTCCCAGCATATCTTATGTAAATGCAAACATTTGCTGCTCACAGATACCTAACCCTGGTCTTATACCTTTTGAAACTCAGGGATAGAAGCAGATCCTCGAGAAAGGTCACCCAGGTATCATCATCATCATAGATTGGTTTTCAGTCTTCTCAGAAACAGGGTGTATGAAACAATACAAAAACTCAAAAACTCCAGAAGTGAATGGCTATTAATAGAAAACAGCAGAGCAAAAAAGAATAAACAAAAACGAAACTGCCAACTTTACACTATAAGAAAAGGAGGGAATGGTCTTCAACAAATTGACATTCCACCTTCGACAGCTTCCACAAAATTCATCCCTGAATGAGCTGTGCACAGGGAAAACGGATAGGAATGTGGAAGTTAAGAGCTAAATACCATTTCAGGAATTAAAATACTAGGGGAATCAAATATAAACAGGAATTATTTTTTACAATATTATTGAATCCACCAACAAAAAACAACAAATACATCATTTTTCTATATGATCTCCCGAATTTGACACACATTTTTGCCATAAAATTGGCAGCTTTTTGATGCTGTATTTGAAAAAGAAGAGGAACGCGTGCACAGCCAGTTGTGCACGTACTCCACTACAGTTGCACTGTCATCAAATCGCTTTCCTCCCAGTTCTTCTTTCAGTGGCCAAACAAATGATAGTCACAGGGTGACAACTCTGGACTGTAAGATGGATGTTCCAAAGGTTTCCAATGCATTTCTTCCATTTTTTCCCATGTTAAGACAGCAAAGTGTGGCTCTGCAACACACTCACATCTCGGATTGGTTGCTGACATTATTTGTTGGGATATGTAGCTTTTGTCTCGACCAAAAGACAGCATAATGGTCCGCATTCACAGTCCTTCGTACACAAAGAAAATCCACCAGCAAAATATACATCGAGTCCCAAATGACAGATGTAAGCACCTTTAAAGCAGAAAGATACTGGCCCAACTGCACCTTGCTCCCGCCACTGCTTCCCGTCCTGCCAAAACATTTTCTACCACTCCTACGCCTGAGTCTTTGAAAGGGTTTCTTTCCCAAACTGTACATGAAGCCTTCTCAAAATTTATGAAGCGTTGGTGCCTTCTTTTGCAAATAACTTGGTACTGATCCATTGTGCAACATACATGTATACCTCTTATTCGCTCAAGGCGTACTGAAGCAATCAATTTACAGTATGTTATGCAACAATGTCACAATTTCAGACATCCCCACCAACATTTCTCAAAGCCCCACTTATTTCTTTCTGTTCGTTAGCAGAGGTACTAATTTAAAACTATGGTTTATATTTAATTCACCCTCGTATAAACATTTAGAAAAATCAATGGCTACTACTCACTTCTGCACTTAAAATCATGATAGAAATATCACTCCTATACTCTTAAAACATTAACAAAGCTAGAGAAAATGACCATTTGGGAACAAATCTGCACTTGAAAAAATAAAGATAGAAATTAGTTTTGAAATCCCATCAAAAGATTTTTTCAGCAACTTCCTGGAACCACCACAAGAAGGCTATAACTCATCTACATCCAACAAAAACACCGAAGAATGTTCTCATACATTAGTGTAAGTAGTCAGTGAATCAAATCTTCCCAAAAAATTGCCCAAGAACATTATTTTCCATGAGCATTATTCTTTTATACCAGTTTGATTATTAAACTGAATGAAAATAATTAATATATTAAGAAAGATAATATTTATCATTATTACCATTATCATTACTTGAATAATCTCACATGTTAACATTCCAAAAACTAATAAAGTAATAAAATAAATACTATGCATACCTACCTTATATATATTGTCAATTTCATTGGCAACATGTTCAAAGCAATTCATAAACCTATCATGTCGTTCCTTCTTAACACGCTCAAAATTATTTTTGGCTTTGCGAGCATGACGCCTTGCTATTTCAAATTCTTCATTTGTTTCTTGGAGTTTTTCTCTTGCCATGTCCAGTTTTTGCATTGCCTGAAAATATATATTCTATTTTATGAACACAGCCTTTTAATAAATAGTATAAGACTGAATAAAAAATTATTGAAACATGCATTCAACATAAAGATTGATTATCCTTGACACAGAAGATTACACTACCAGAGTTGAAAACCTATCACAGAAAGAAATATAAATAGAAATAAAACCTAAACTCTCCGTTAAAGCCTTCAATCTTACTATCATTAAGTTAAAATCTTAACTGAAACAAATAAATCCAAAATCAAACCAAACCATCATATACCAAGATTATATGTATTTCCAAAGTTCCAGAAACAAAATGAGACCTTAAATAAACATTCCTTCACTCACTTATAATTTTTGAAACAGAAAGTCATGTCACTACCAAAATACAACAGTTTAAGCATTAGGAATTCCCAGGATCTAATCAGGAAAACCAGAAAGCGTAGAACTGTAATCAGAAGAGAGATTGGTATTTTTTGATGTTGCAGCCCTCTTCCCAAGTACCCTAATAGACAACCTCTATGCCAGCTTAAGAATTGGCTGCTTTTTTGGTACTACGGCAAAGATGCCATCCACATATGGCTGCCAGATTTTGAACACCCAAAGGAAACCTTTAATGAGTTAGATTTCCAATGCACTCATAAAGCATCTGCCAATATGGGTGAAAATGGTTTGCACATTGATAATCATGATGTTTGGTGATAAAATCTTGTCTGGAACTGAAAAAAGTTTCGTTCGGTGCATAATTTGGCAAGTTCTATATATTCTGAAATTTCTAGTGCTGCCATTCCAATTGATTTAAGCCAATATTCTAGTAGTGGGGTAAGTTTATCTAATGGTATGCTTTGAAATAGTGATTTGACATCAAATGAGACCAATGTGCTCCCTTCTTTTAATTCTATGTTCTTTATGTTTTCCATGAGCTCATGGGAGTTTTTGATGCCAATTTGTAGGTTGGTGAATCTATACTGCTAACTACGGGTCTCATTGTAATGCAGGATTTGTGAATTTTAGGTAACCCATACAGTCTGGGTAGGGCTGGATTGTCTGATTTTACTGTATATTTGTTTGGTGTTATATTGCAGTTTTATATGGCGTTTTCAAACATTTTTACCCAAGATTTTAGCACATTTTTATTGACAGCTTCATATTCATTGTCATTTAGCATTTTCTTCATCTTGCTATCATAATCAGGTTTTTCCATGATGAGTATTTTGTTTCCCTTATCTGCCTTGGTGTACATCAATTTTTTTTTTGTCTCAGTTTTTTTTTTTTTTTTTTGCTTTTTTTGTTGTAGTGTTTAACGCCTGCTTTAACTACTTATGGCACCACAGGCGGTGACACTGATGATACATGAAGATGGAGCACCGGTGGAATGCGATGGTGGGGGAAACCGGAGAACCTGGAGAAAATCCACCCCAGCGCAGCTTTGTCCACCACAAATCTCATATGCGGTTGCTTGGGATCGAACCTGAGCCGTCTAGTTTGTCTCAGTGAATGAAGTTTTGTTTGCTTCTGTCAATCGGTCTCGTTTTGATCCCATTCAAAATCTTTTCACACAAACTTTTCACTGCGCTTTTTTCTGATTCTGGTAGGAAATGGGAGGAAATGCTGATATCTGCAATGTAGTCTTCAATTTTGTTTGAAAAATGGACACAAGTTTTTAAGACATGGTTTAGGAGCACCATTTCTCTTAGTGAGAAATTTTGATTGGAAAGGTTTACAACATTCTCGAAAGTTATTGTACTTGTTTCCGTATTTCCAAAACTTTTCTTAGCTGTGACAGTTAATTGACCATCGATTTCTGGCGGGCTGGCTCTGTTATTCCTGTTGTGTTTCTTGTTATTTCTCTCCTAATGGGCAAATTTTGGTGAAAAATTGCACAATTTGTGTTTTAGTTTTACAGTTTTTACTTTAATTTTTTTACTCATTTTCTCTAAATAGTTGTTTTCCAAGTTTACGCAGATCCCATATCCTAACATTTGCATTGAATCTGAATGTAGTTTATATAGTTTCATTTCTATTTCTTCCAAATGTTTGTAATGTTTACTAATTTCTAACTGTAAAACTTTTTTCTCTGCATTTCTTTGTTGCACGTTGATGTGATTGTGTTTGACAAATATCCCAAAAAATTTGGGAGTCACTTTATTATGTAAACATAGCTTTATGAATTTAATATTTGCAAAAATGTTTCTTTTCTTGAAGTTTTAAGAAAGTTAATTTCTTGTTTTTGTGTTCCAAAATTTTCATTGAATTCCTGACAGCTTTTAAATTTCAATGAACTGATTCTACTCAACATTTTCTCTTCTGCTTCACCACGTGTAAGTTAAGTGATATAAAGTTTTACTTCCTAAAGACTTGTTAGCCTATTACTTCACCTTTCTTTTTATGGAAGTTTGTAAACAGTGTTGTTATTTCTTGCAATTTGTTAAAGATGAAGAGAAGAGTGGCAGACAGTAGTGAATAAGAAAACAATGATTAGGGACGACCTATGAGTAACCTATCACCTATGGCACCATGTGTACAAAAAGCATTAAACACTATCGCACAAGAAAAAAAAAAAAAAAAGACCAACCTAACTAAACTACAGGGATATTGAGCTGCATTAGCGATTAGTTCACTGAGATCACCTTATGGTTTACTGGGAAACATGCGAGCAAGTTGAACAATTTACTATCATGCGGTATATTGCCATTGTAACTCAGTGGTTAGAGCAACCTGCTAGAGACTGGGAGATCTGTGGTTCAAATCCTGGCTATAGCATTGAATTTGCCAAGATGCCACATAATTTTTCTGAAGCAGCACAGGATGGAACGGTGCCAAGAAATGCAAAGATTTAATTATGGAAAGTCTAGAAGTGTTTCAGATATTGTCATGGAATGTGATATTGAATGGAATGATTTGCTGTGTAATTCACATCTTTGTAACTCACTATCAGTAAATAATATGTTTGAAAGTTTTTTTTTTTTTACCATGTTGTTATATGCCTTTGAGTTGTGTTTTCCCCAGAAAAATTTAAAATCAATAAGACTTCTATGTGGTGTTAATTTGTTGAGTCAGTATTTTTAACACTATGTTACTTAAATTTTCATCTTCATTCATGTTAGTGACGTAGTGTTAAAAATACTGACTTAACAAATCAATATCATATAATTTGACCCTCACTGTTACAAAACTCCTCAAAATATCAATCAAATAAGACTTCTATTAGAAATAAGGCCACTAAAAAGGATAGAAACTCCTGGTATGCTCCCCACTTAGCAAGAAACAAAAAGTGATGTGCAGTTAGATCTTTATAACCATGATAAGTCAGAAAGGGCCAAGTCTTCCAACTTGAATATTAGAAAGGAATACAAACAAGCAATTAATGAGACTAAGAAACTACACAACCTTAAAAGCATTGCAACCTCTAACAATAAATGCAAAAGGGCATGGAATCTGATAAACTCGGTTGCTAAAAGAGACAATAGGGATGTTACTAATGACCTAATTGATTTTTTTGTAAAATTGGTTGAAGAAATTGGTCATAAAGTAATAAAACCTAAAGAATCTGTATTAGAGCTTATAGAACATTGCAAGCATAAATATGATCTTTGCATTCCATGTAGCAACCCCTGAGATTGTTTTGAACATTGTAATCCATCTTAAGTCATCTAATAGCATGGACATTTATGATATATCCAATAATCTTATTAAAAAAATAATCGAAAGCATACTGTATCCACTTACCCATTATATAAACAAATGCTTGTCTGAATGGATTTTTACCCACTATATTGAAACTCTCAAGGGTTATCCCCATATCTAAAAAGGAGACAAAAACAGTGCTTCTAGTTATCATACTAAATCATAGTCCCAATAATCTCAAAAGTAATAGAAAGGATAATGTATTCTCAACTTTATCTTATGCAGAAGAAGCAAATATAACAAATAGTACTCAGTATGGTTTCACTAAAGGTAAGTCAACTCTAGATGCCATAGTTTCTCTAATTAAAAAGATTTTAATTGCTTTTGAAAATAAACAAATAGCCAAGGCTACTTTCTGTGATTTGATTAAGGGCGTTTGATTGTGGCAACCATGCATATCTTATGACCAAACTAAAATTCTACAGAATAGGGGACACTGCTTTAAAACTTCTCCATTCGTATTTAATGAGTTGTTATCAAATTGTTTGTGTAGGTAGTAAGAGATCCAAAATACTGAATTATAGTGTGGCATCCCACAAGGTTCCATTCTTGGGCCATTAATATTCACTTTAATGATCAATGGTTTGCCTTTCTTTATAAATTCACGTACATCATTATACGCTGACTTAACCACCTTTCTCAATACCAGCTCTGACTATAAAAACCTTAATATGATAGTTGAAGATACATTGCTGAATGCAGATATATGGTTTAGAGCTAATGGTCTGCTGCTAAATGAAAACAAAATGCAACATGTAATATTTAGTTTGAGAGAGGTACCAGTATTTAATACTACCAAGTAAGCTAAATTTCTAGGTGCATTGGTGGATAACAAACTTTCATAGGAGCCTCATATCGACTGCATTACTGTTAGACTGCCAAGGGTTGTATTTCTTTTACGAAACTTAAAAAACTATGTACCTTTCACATATATTAGATCAGCATATTTCGCCTTCTTTCATAGTATTGCATATGGTATTCTACTCTGTGGTCATAGGTGTTCCATTAATAATATCCTATTACAAAAAAAGGTTATTCGTGTTTTATGAGATTTGGACAAACTCGCACACTGTAAACCACTTTTTATTAAATTAAAGATAATGACTTTGTAAATTTGTACATTTATACTGTTCTTACGTATATAAAGAGTAATTTGCCTGACTACCAATATCGACAGGATTCATAAGTATAATACAAGGAATAAGAACCAAATAGATACACCTTATCATAGACTAACCAAGTCACACAATAGCTTTGAAGTGTTAGATATACGATTGTATAATACACAATCAAATACAACCTTTAAATCTAGGCTGCATTGTAAACTGCTTACCAATCCCTGTTACTCTATATAAGAATACTTGGAAAACATATCCTAACCATAATAGACGCTTTCATTTCATATCACTGTATACTAAGGTTACTGTAAAACTATATAACTAAATGCTACATTATATTTTTAGATGTTACATGTGTGTTTAGTTATATAACTAAACAATTTTCATTTACATAATTGAATGATCGTGTGTATTTATACTTTTAATCATTTAATTATATAATTTATAATTATAAGACTTATCAATGTGGTATCCATTTGTATTTTTCATTGTATATACCATGTATTTGTCAATATTTTCCATGACTAGCAGTGGCTATTGTCTATTGCTGTACCAAGCTTAATGACAATACAATTTATTATTATTATTATTATTATTATTATTATTATTATTATTATTATTATTATTATTATTATTATTATAGATATACAAATATTACCCAGAAACAAAATGTAAGTACTCCATTTGGGTATTCCCTGATGACCAACCACCTTTCATGGTCAAGAGGAGTGCCAGAAAGAAAATGGTTGCTTCTTTCTTCTCCAGAAGTGGTCACTTGGCAAGAGTTGTGCTCGAAAATCAGAAAACTGTTACTGCAAAATATTATATAGAAATTGTTTCAGAAACTCCAAGAAAAGCATCCAAAGACAGGACTAAATGACTTTTGCATCAATGGCATTTCTGAAAGAAACTGAAGCAAAACAATCCATCCTACAGTGGTAAGTGGTAGGTGGTGGTGGTAGGTGGTAGGTGGTGGTGGTGGTGGTGGTGGTGGTGGTGGTGGTCGTGGTGGTGGTGGTGGTGGTGGTGGTGGTGGTGGTGGTGGTAGTGGTAGTGGTAGTAGTAGTAGTAGTAGTAGTAGTAGTAGTAGTAGTAGTAGTAGTAGTAGTAGTAGTAGTAGTAGTAGTAGTAGTAGTAGTAGTATTATGGCTTTAGGGCGCACAACTGCATTGGTTATTAGCGCCCTAGGGTAAATAAAAGAGCTAAAAGTTAAAAGGCATAAAAACCACTAAAACAGAAGTACCACACAAGGGTTAAAATCAGAGAGAGCATAAAAAGGCTACCAAAGCCAGACTAAAACCGAGGGACTTAAAACACAATTGGTAAAACCCTGAGAAAAAAATTAAACCCTCTGTACATTCCGCAGCGGCGGAGAAAATTAAAAATTCCCTCACAAGAACCAGGGTTGTCGCCCAGAAGGGTGGGGTTGTCAGTAGGCAGGCACACACATAGACGCACGCAGCACAGTGAAAAGGTGGCACTCCAATAAAAGATGACGCACTGTCAAAGGCTTGTAACAAGAAGCACATTGAGGGGCGCGTTCCCTACGTAACAGATGCTGGTGACTAAAACGGCAATGCCCGATACGCAGTCGCGATAAAACCACCTCATCTCGGCGACATGCACGCGAGGAAGTATGCCAGGGGACAGGAAGGGACTTGACTGCTCTCAGTTTGGAGTCACGCATCCCGGACCATTCCGCGAACAGGCGCAGGTGAACACGAACATCACCTGAAGGAACAGTGGTGCTAAAAAAATTAGTCAAAAAAGTTGCAGACTTGGCAGCTGTGTCCGCTTGTTCGTTTCCGCGCACACCTACGTGATCAGGAACCCAACCAAACGACACGCCGACGCCAGCGTCAGCGAGCGACTGCAGGCGATCCTGCATACGCTGTATCAAGGGATGGCATGGATACAGCTCACGCAGATCCTGTAGTGCACTGAAGGAATCGCTACAAATAACAAACTGCCTTAAATCCTGTCCCCGGATAAAAACAAGAGCCTGATAAATACTAAAAAGTTCGGCGGTAAAAATCGAGCATTGCCCCAAAAGATGAAATGTGTAACTCCGCGAATTAAAAACGAAAGCACATCCCACACCACGGTCTTCCTTAGAGCCATCCGTGTAAATAAAACAATGGTTGGGGAAACTCGGCCTGTAATTCTAAAAATGCGGAGCGGAAGACTGAAGGTGGAGTCGTTGCTTTCGGCATGGATGCCAACTTAAGGTGGAACTAGGTGTCCCAACGTAACCAAGGGGAGAATGAACATTCCCCCAGTGGAAACACAGGCGGAAGGCGAACATCCAAGATCCGAAGAAGCAGACGTAAACGAACTCCTGCGGGAAGCAAGGCAAGCGCGCTGACAGCATATTGACGGTCAAGAGACTCATCAAAGAATAACCTGAGAGACGGGTGATCTGGCAAGGCAAGGAGGCGGATAGAAGCAGGTCACGCCTATGAGACAGCGGAGGTTCAACAGCCTCCGCAGACAAACTAATAACCGGGCTAGTTGGAAACGCACCAGCGCCAGACGAATCCCTCGATGGTGAACTGGTTTAAACGTCGTAAAACCGAAGGACATGGCAAAGAGTATACAATACACCCGTATTCAAGTTTAGAGCGGACAGCGAACGGTAAAGCTGGGATGTGCACGGTGGGATCTGCTCCCCAGGATGTGCCACATAAAACAAATATTAAGAAGATTTTGAATTAAATATTAACTGCTCGATCACATCTAGCCTTCAGAGAAGAGATATGGGACGACCAGCTAGGCTTCCTGTCGAACACCAAGCCAAAACTTCACTGTTTCGGCGAAGGGCAGTGGTTCGGTTCCGAGATGTAGAGAAGGCGGTTCGTATGGTGTCCGACGCCAGAAGTTGACACAAACTGTCTTCTCGGACGAAAAACGGAAGTAATTTGTAACACTCCAAGCATGTAGACGGTCAAGACATGCCTGTAGGCGACGCTGCAAAAGGCACGTGCGCAGAGAACTGCAATAAATTGCAAAATCGTCCACAAATGAGGAGATACCAGCAGGAACAGACTCAACAATGGGATTGATGGCAACAGCGAAGAGAATGACGCTGAATACCGACCCTTGAGGCACTCCGTCCTCCTGATTGAAAACACAGGAACAGACAGATCCCACACGCACACGAAACAAACGGTCCTTCATAACTCCCGGATGAACACTGGAAGGCGGCCACGGCAGCCCCAACTATGCAAGGTACGCAGTAAGCCAGCCCTCTAGCAAGTGTCATAAGCTTTCTCCAGATCAAAAAATATGGCCACAGTTTGACACTTCCGAAGAAAACCATTCAGGATGTGAGTCGAAAGGGACACAAGGTGGTCAGTCGTGGAGCGGTAGCGGCGAAAGCCGTAGTGTATGTTCTACAGAAGGTTCTCAGACTCGAGCCACCATCCATCATCTTCGCGCCAAGCCTTAGGAAGCACGCCCTCGCGCCAAACGCGGTTGTAGAGGTTCAGGAGAAATAGATTACTGTCAGAAGAGAGGTTCTGTAGCATGGTGATATGGAGACCACCGGGTCCTGGAGCGGAGTGTCGAGAGGATGCTAAATAGGCATCCAGCTCCCGCATGCTAAAATCAGAGTTATAACACTCGGTATCCAAGGACCGGAAAGAGAGCCTCTTGAGACTCCACGTCTGCCTTAACGCCGGGTGATAATTGGTGGTGTTGGACGCAGTTGCGAACGTGCTACCAAGGGCGTCTGCAATAGCAACCGGATCAACGACGGTGTCAGTTCCCACGAGAAGCCCCGGTATGGAGGTACCAGTCTGCTTACCGGCAACAAGCCGGAGTTTCTCCCACACAACAGATGAAACACGTGCGTCTGAAGGTTTCAACAAACGAAGCCCAGAAAGCCCGTTTGCTCTCTCGAGTAATGCGCCGTACCCGGGCGCGTGTTTGTTTAAAATTGATCAAATGCGCCAAAGTAGGGTGATGGCGAAATACCCGAAGAGCCCTCCTGCGAGCACTAAGAGCATTGCGACACTCGGTAGTCCACCAAGGGACCGGTAATCGTCTAGGGTAGGCAGACGAACGCGGTATTGACTGCTCGGCAGCGAAGATCACGACAGAATTGAAATGCTCGACCATTTAGTCAACGGAGTCGAACTGGCGGTCGCTGAAAACAGCAAGAGCGGAAAAAAGAGCCCAATTCGACTTAGACAGCTGCCAAGAACTCGCACGCGAGGAGGAAAGGTGGTATGATATAAAAGTAATGACACAAGGGCAATGATCACTAGAATGAGTGTCTGATACTACGTTCCACTGAAAGCGGTGAGCAAGCTGTGCAGAGCAAAAGAAAGGTACAGGTTCGATAGCGTGGCAGAAGAATCGGAAATGAAAATAGGTTCACCGGTGTTCAGAACAGAGAGACTATAATGAACGAAAAGGTCAGCAAGAACAGTCCCCCGCGCGCAGACCCTAGGGGAACCCCATAGGGGATGGTGGGCATTAAGATCACCCAGCAAAAGAAAAGGTGCTGGGAGCTGTGACAAGAGATGGGGCATGTCAGCGGCGCAGAGGATAGACGAGGGCGGATCGTAGACATTACATACAGTAAAGGGGAAACCAGGAAGGGTAAGTCGGATAGCAGCAGCTTGCAAGGTAGTAGTAAGCGAGACTGGCTAACCGCTGATGTCATTGCGCGTGAAGATCATAACACCCCCATGAGCAGGAGAGCCCCCCTCCGGTGTAACATCAAACCGTATGGGAAGGTGTGGGTGTAGGGCAAATGCATCGTGGGGGCGAAGCTTTGTCTCCTGCAAACACAGAATCAGAGGACTATAGGACCGCAGTAACAGTTGCAATTCGGCCCTAGAGGTACGGACACGGCGGATATTCCACGTCAGGAGAGCCATGGAGCACAATTACATGATGCAAACGAATGGTGGAAACGAAGTAGACGAAGTTAAGGTGGGCGTTTTTTGTTCTTTGCACTCTTTGGACCTACAAGAGTATAGCCACTTTCGTCGCCGCTATCCGCTGATGTTCGGGATGCGGAAGATCCCCTACGGCTCGTAGAACGAGAACGGGGCTTGGATGGTTTATCAGTGGCCTTAAGTTTTTTACGACTGCGCTCATGAGGAGCAGCGACAGATGGTGTCGGTCTAACTAGCCGCTTATGAGCAGGTTCTGGAGAAATAGAACTTGAGGCAGTGGGTGCTGTGGATGTTGAAAACTGCAAGATTGTTATGCTCGGCGGCTGCTCTGTTTGCGTACACGCGTCGGCTACAGGCACGGTTTGTAGAGCCACTGAGGAAACAGGAGTGCGGCGGAGCGCAGATGCCAAGCCTGAGATGGTCGTAGGCTGCAGTTGTTGGAAGCGACGCCGGGCTTCAGGAAAAGTT
This sequence comes from Hymenopus coronatus, assembly GCA_030762935.1. Taxonomy (NCBI): domain Eukaryota; kingdom Metazoa; phylum Arthropoda; class Insecta; order Mantodea; family Hymenopodidae; genus Hymenopus; species Hymenopus coronatus. The sequence goes on from CM060891.1 coordinate 101,959,024, forward strand.
AGACGTTCCTTAATCCGCAACTCCTGGATGGCGTTTTCCTCGAGAAAACGCGGACACTGCCGGGAGCTGGATGAATGGTTCCCTTTACAATGGACGCAGCAAGGGTCTCGGGCACAAGCATATTCACCGTGAGCATGTTGGCCGCAACGTTCACATGTAGCGTCGAAGGTGCACCGACTTTGGGTATGACCAAATTTCTGACACCGAAAACGCATGGGATTTGGTACATACGGTCACACAGCAGCGCGTTCGTAACCACAGTAAAGTGCCTCAGGTAAGATGGTGCCTTTGAACGTTAGGAATACCGTTCGCAACGCAACCGACTGACCATCACGTTTACCTGCCTGACGTACACCCTGGTCGGAGAGATGGGTAACAATGTCTGCATCTGAAAGACCGTCTAAGCAGGTAGTGGTCACCACACCTCTACAAGTATTCAGAGATTTATGTGAGTTACCGTTATTGGGTAGGAACCCAATTACTCGCCTTTCAGGAGCTTCTTAGACTGGTCTTCGGTCTTGGTTTCCACTAACGGTGTACCGTCTCTAGTCCTGGTTGCGTTGCTTACTTTACCACAGATCCTGTCAATTTTCCGTTGAATATAAAATGGGTTAATATCTCGCATAGTTTTAGATTCGCAAGCCAAAAAGCGGTCAAATGGAAGAGTTTTGCGCGGAGGGATCATGATGAATTAGCCCCCTTCCGGTACTGTCGGCATCATCCTGCCATCCGGGGGAAAGAGAAAAAAGACACCAAAAATACTTTCCGGTCTATGCTGCCTGGGAGACCCCTCCCAGACCGATCTCACGGAGTACTTAGGCGGAGTTACCCTCCAGCCTCCACTTCTGGATTCAGGGGACTTGTGGTCGATTACACCGGGTTTCGGATAGCGGTAACACGTCCGGCCCGTGATTCTAATCCGACGACCTGCGTTCGTCGGGAGGTTAGAACGGGCCGGGCTCCCAGAGAAGCCACGTGGGTGTACATATCGGTATGGACGAGCTCCCCACCTAAGGCTTACACATAGGGGCAGTGTGAAGGGTCCACTCAACCGTCACGCCTGAGACCTCCGAAGAGCACACCATTTGGAAGCCGCGCTGGAACCATGGGACAGGAACCACGGAGATAGAAGAAAGATCCATGTTGGTGAGCAGGAGTTAATAAACCTAAAGTCTTAAAACTAAATATATAGGGAATAAACCTAGAAGAGGGAGATGAGGCGAGTAAACTCACCTACAAGTACACAAAGAAATGCGCAGACACACGCAGACAAACACAAAACATGGCCCAGTGGATGGTGATGGGGAGGATGATATGGTGACGAATGGCTCGGGAACCCCCGGGTGTGCCAAAACCGTACCTACCGTAGTAGGCCCCTGGGTGGGGGGGACATCCTACAGTCCTGATTAGGCACCATGTGATTGCTTCCTGTTTCCTACGATGAACAGACTTTGAGCTAACAGATTTTCTAGCCCTGAAGCTGTTGCAACATAAAGAAGTTATCTGCAGTGCCAGAAGCTGAGTGGCATGGATGCTTCCAAAGTGGTTCCATGGGAAGGAACAGTGCATATCATGCCAAGGAGATAACTTTGAGAAACTGGGATAAACAAAATGCTGCTAATGTGTGACTCTTATACTTCATCACTGTAATACATTGCTTGTTATCAAAGTGAGCATTTCAGAACGAATGCTAGTTAAAATCAGGAACAAACATATAAACACTATTGTTCACAATTTAAAGGCTTACTCTTTAGACTTATGATGAAAAAAATTACCAATCACTAATTTCAGGTATTTTTCTACATATGTATATCAACTTGGATTTAGAAAGTGATAGAGTTGAAAGTTTTTGACAATGTTGCATATTTGAGACTAGAGATCTGTCTTGTCTACATCGGGTGTGTCCAACCCACGGTCCCTGATCCTATAGCATGCGGCCAAAGGTTGTATATTTGCTATATCACATTGCATTTGGTCCAAGATTTCTGCACGCTATAATATTATTTATGAAATAAGTAATTCTATTTGGAATAAGATAAACTTCAAAGAGCAAGACTTTTTCTGTTTCCAACACATGTTTTTGCAAAAGTTCACCAGTCGTTTGTTTAATTGAAACATGAAGAAATCACATCCATTTTGAGAAATGCACAGTTAACATTTTTATTTATGATTCTACCTACTGCATGTCACTTTGAGGTCTCTGTGCATTGTTGACTGTGTGGTAATGTCACGCTTTTCAAAGGCTGTGTTTACAAAAGCTCATCAGTCATCCACTTACTCAAAACATGGAGAAATCACATCTATTTTAAGAAATGTCCAGCCAACATTTTTAATTATGATCCTACCTACCGTGCATCGCTTTAAGTCTCTGTACATTGCTGATTGTGCGATACTTTCAAAGGCAGATGTTTTTATCATCATTACATTGTGGAACATTCAAGTTAGTTTCCAATTTGCTGTTGTTTGCTCATATTGTAGTGTCAATGTTTGTATTAGGTTTGAAGAATATATCTAATTATTTCTGTGATTATTTACAAGTGATAATTATGGCTTCTAAGTGAAGTGGCAAAAAAAGAAGTTTCAGACGAAGGACAAAAGCGGACAAACCAGTACTTTTTTTACTGAAGTAAATAAGAACATGTGTTTAGTTTGCAGTGGAAATTTCAGTATTTAAAGAATATCAAAGAAGCAGTATGACACCAAACATGTTTCTTTGTATGATAAATTTGAAGGTCAGTTTTGAGAAGACAAGGTAATCAAACTTAAAATTAAACTTTTGGGATAGCAGTTAATTTTTAAAAAAGTATGACTTCAAACTGAATCTCTGGTAAAAGTGAGCTACTTGAAAGTAGAAATTGTTGCAAAAAAATCTAAACCATTTTTAGATGGTAAGTTTGTTAGGGAATGTATTGAGTGTTGCTGACAAAAACAAGCTTGTCACGGCAGTCTAGCTCACATATTGATGATTAGCATCCTATATAGAGAGAATTTTAAAATACCAAGCCTCAAATTTCCAATTCTGTTCTCTGGCACTCAATGGGAGCAGTGATGCTAGAAATGCTGCTCAATTAGCAATTTTCTTAAGGGAATTGATGAAAAATTCAGTTTTAAAGAAGAATTAGCTGCTCTTGTCCCTCTTAAAGGCTAAGGACAAAAACCATGAACTGGCTTCACTTGAAATATACATATCTATCTGATGTAACAACAGATGGAGCTCCTGCATTTGCAGGAAAACAAGAAGGGTTGATTAAATCACTGCTAGCAGAGGCAGCTAAAGTAAGAAACATTTCTGTAATGCAATACCACTGTTTAATACACAAAGAAAACATTTGTTCTAAATCCTTAATTTAGATGCATTCTGAAAGTCACTCTAAAAGTAGTGAATTTTATTTATTCACATGGTTTGCGACATAGAACAATTTCAAAATTTCTTAAAAAATTGGATTCAGAATTAGAAGATGATGTTTATTCTCCTGAAATAAGATAGCTGAACCGTGGCAAAATGTTGAAGCAGGTGTTTGCTCTCAAAAACAAAATACAAATATTTATGGAGTTGAAAAAAAAACCTATTATTCCTGATATATGGTGGACTTTGTGACAGTGATGTGTTTTAACAATTGAAAATTAGTTGAGTCAATTTTGTAACACTACAACACTTACTTTTTATATCGGAAAACATGTTTTAGAAGCTATGTGCTTCCATTGTCAATTCCTTTGGTCAACTGCTGACATTGCTTGCTCTGGTGGTTGTGTCTGTCACCGGTGGTGGTTTGATGAACCTCTGAATCAGTAGGTCGCCTCGCAGAATTTTGAAATCGAAAACGCGGTTCTTGTTTTTTTCCAAATATATATGTTTTCCCAAACTTTTAATTCCATCTTCCTTGTTATGTTTTTGAGAATTTTTGGGCTACTATTTATAGTGTGTTTCTCTTTCCAAAAATGCCAAGCTACTGCGGATTTCTCTTCTTGTTTGAGTTTAATACTTCTGTGGTGTTCTTTTGCTCTTGTTTTTATATTTCTTTTTGTTTGGCTGATGTAGATTTTTTCACAGTTATTGCAGCTGAACTGATATATTCCTGGTTTGTTTTCTTGTGGGATAACTTGGCATTTTTGGAAAGAGAAACATACCATAAATAGAAGCCCAAAAATTATCAAAAATGTTCACAAGGAAGACGGAATTAAAAGTTTGGGAAAACATATATATCTGGAAATACAAGAACCACGTTTTCAATTTCAAAATCCTGCCAGGCGACTTACTGATTCAGAGGTTCATCAAACCACCACCGGGGACAGAGACAACACCACAGCAAGCAATGCCAGCAGTCGACCAAAGGAATTGACAATGGAAGCACATGGTTTCTGAAACATGTTTTTTGAAATAAAAAGTAAGTGATATAGTGTTAAGAAATTTTCAATTCACAAACCTATTGTTGAATTTAAAGACACAAAATGAGTGTGTGATTTTGCCTTTCTGGTAGATAAACAACTCAATGAAGTTAATTCACATCTCCAAGGCTAAGACTAATTGTTCACTGCTATATTTGATATCACATGAATGCCTCTGAAAGAAAATTGCGACTTTGGGAATCATGTAATAAAAACAACTTTGTACATTTCCCAGTCCCACAAAACTGTTATAATTAAAATTATCAAAAGTACAGATGACTACTTTCCTAGAAGAAAATATCCAGGTATTAATTGACTTGCATTTAGTTGCACATATATGCATACAAGTGTTCTCCAGGTTGAAACATGTGAAGTGCGCAATGAGCACGCGAACCACTGACATTCATCTAGAGAGTTCGCTTCTAGTTGCTACATCAGTCAAACAAGATATTGGATGTGAGCAGCAGTGCCAGTGTCGGACTGACAGGTAAAATATTAATCGATTATTTTAATATAAGAATTATATATATATTTAATTTAATTTTAAAAATAACATAACTAATATATAATTATTATATTTTAATAAAAATAAGATATCAGTATATTAGCTATTTTTTAATTTAATTGGTTTGTCTTACAATTTAGATGCTATTTAATATGGTAAAAACATTGAATCATGTGGCCCGCTAACCAATTCACCTTAATGACAGTGGCCCTTTTCCAAAAAAGTTTGGACACACCTGGTCTAAAGTAAAAATTACTTGCAAATTAAAAATGAATAAAAAATAAGCAACATGGACATCAAGGTAAATGAAACAAAGGAAAACATGAAATGGACATATATGCAGAAACTACCTCTACTTATTTAGGGAATCAGATATTCTCAACAGATGATTTCACTGTCAAAACTTATATAAAAACAGATGCACAAAACAATAAATTATTACTAAGATACCTACTTGATTAACAAGATCCTCTAAGATTGAATTGTTGAAAGAAAGTGTTTTGCTGTTGTTAAATAAAACCCTTACATTTACTGGAGAAAAATACATGAAAAGCACCATATATCCAAATTAAAAATAATTGTTAAGTCTCTCTTCATTTCATTTCTTAAAAATTGTTGAGTTAGAAAGAATTTACATCGTAGCACAGCCGATAAGGAAGTTGATTTTCTTTAATCTCAAGGTTGAGATGCTCTGAAGCAATGTGTTGCCCACAAAAGATACATTTGAGTATACTAACATGTCGTGCTGATCTCTAGGATATTTATAAATATTGTCATTGCAAAGGATATTATTTCTTTTTTTATATTCAAAGATGGCATTTTTTATAAAATGACATTTAGGTGTGCAATTTTGCAGGAATTGTTGGATTATCTGGTTCAACAAAAACACAAAATATTGCTGAGTTTAAAAAAACGTCCATGGTGGCTATTCATCTGAAGCTAGTGAAGCTCCACCTCACTAATTTTTAGTTGTATTACATTTGAATATAGTTGTTTTAATTTTTTGTATGCTCAAGTATCCAAACAATTAGTTGGAAAAAGAGGTGGGAGTTACTGGGGAAAGTGAGCCCCTGTGGGTTTGCAGTTATTTTTTGTCAATGAACAGAATTTAAGGTGCCACATGCTACCAATGCACATGCTGTGTTACACTCACATGATTTTCTCTACAGACTTTTTTCCAGACCATGCTAAGAGATCAGCTTTATTATTTAGTTCTTTATAAGTAGAAGGCAACTAAAGGAATGCACTATGCTAAAGCGAGTCAAATCTTTTAAAAGCTGTCGTTATGCAATTATCATTGAAATTGGCTTCTTTACTTGGACAGGAGTACAACAAAAGAAAAATAGACACTTCCTATCTAAGAAAATTTTAAGTATTTTAAAACTGAAACCAATTACAAGAGTCAACTCTGCGACCAAAATGCAAATGATAAATTGTGTTTTAACGAGATCTACATTTTGTGAGCAGTAAGTTTTTGTCTATCTCTTATGGTTTAACCGTTGTGCTCTTCAGAAGCTATTCGCAGAAAATTCAAAATATACATTTTACTTGTGTTGCAAATAGTTTTAACCCTGTAACCACACTGTGAATCTTTCGGAACTTAATTCCCATGACCCAAAAAGTAAACCCCATATTTAGTCTTTATGTAACCTTTTCAAAAAATTCACTTATGACAACAAACATGTATCACCTTTCCTCATAGTTATAAATGTAGGAGTGGCATGAGGGGGTAACTTATAGTTATGGGTTTATTCATGGTCACAATAAAGCACTGCAAATCAGGATTATATAGCGAAACTGTTAAAAACTAAAATTTTTATCAGATGTCCCTGCAAAATACTAAATAAGTTGTTTTAAATACATATTAAAATACAATAAAGATTTATTTGTTTAGCTGTTCAATGTCTAAATCCTTTCACTTTTGATTTAATTTACATTGTATCTTCTTTACAGTCAGGACATATTCCTTGCCTGTGCAAATTCTCTTGGAACAAATTACACATCTGGTTTGTCCTTTTCTATCCTTTCCTGGGGGTAAAAACTACAATGTCCAACTCGAGATTCTGGTTTTGCAAATTTAGGTTCATCTTCGATCTCAAAATATCATGAATTCTTTGCCTTCTTTAGTATGGTACTTATGTATAGCAAACCTATTAGTGCAAGTGGCTCTGTAACATTAGTGTCAAATATAGGTTTGCTTTGAATTATATTGGAATTTCTGTCTGTCAATTTTTTCATTTGTGTGGCTTACTATTTTTGTTATAAGCTCATCTGACATTACGAAAGACCATATATCTTTCACTTCAATGACATTCTTTGCTTGGCCTGTTGCACCAGGTGAATATAGAACAATGTTCTTTATCACAGTTTGTGTACATTTGGAGTATACAACTTGTGTCTATTTTTTTCACAAATAATTTTTCTGTGAGGCAAATCTCTATTTTCATCTGTTGAATCTGCAGCAAAATCATTATTAAGAACATTATATTCCTCATAACTTTATAGTTCAGAAACTCCACATCAAAGAAACCTGTATCACTAGCTTCTATTAAAACTCTTTCAAGGTCTTTTCCGGTATTCGCTGATTTGCACTAGCACAACACTTAATCCAATAAAAATGTGTAACATTAACCACACTGTGGAGTCACCAGCGACCCAGGCCTAAAAATATTTACAAATGCAATAAACACCTTGTCAACATAACAGCTCTGAAGGTATACGGAGAGATAACCATCTACAATAAAAATTGTGTTATTGAAAGAGAAATAACATATAATTGGGTCTTCCATCATCCCACAGTGTGGTTCGTTAAGAGGAATTTTTGAAGAAAACAACATTTTCAAAACCTTTTCCTTTTCTTGAATATAGTGTCGCATCCTTGGAAGATGATAAACATAAATAATAAGTTTGGTATTTAATGGCCTTTTAGTTTCTGAGCTATGCTGTCCACAGACACACATGACCTTTTTCTAAAAATGCTTTTGGATTCAGGGGGTCTCAGAATATTTATTTCTGGTGAAATCTTGGTATCAAATTTTTGGATGCAATACAATACTATACACTATGTACATAGAAGGTGTAGAGAAAGAAAAATATCTATTTTGAGGCTATGGTGCAACTAAAAGTACAATAATTTGGTGAACAACAGACACCCCTTGGAGAGGCTAACACATAGGTTAGTGCCTCTGGAAAGGAGGACAACCTTGGGGAGTCACTCCCTCCCCTAGGAATATTTCTGGCATCACAAATCAATGATTACCTGAACAGTCTAAAATATTGTTCGCATAAAGTGGTTGTGTATATAAACCTCTAGTTGATCATTGTGTTAATTGTTTTACTGCAGTTAGCTCTCTAAAATTTCTTTTTTTGCATCTAGTGTTTTGTTTAGTTAAAGTTAGTGGAGAGATGAATTTGCAAAATCATAGTGTGTAGCATCTTACACACATACACAATTTATCAGTGGACTGAGTGCAATAAAAGATTTGCTTTTAATGAGATCAAACCCTATTCTTAACTTGTTAGTACAAAAACTGGAACAATAAGGTGTGAAATGCTACAAAAAGCACTTTACATATTCCTGGTGCTGTGTGGTAGTTATTATATGGAAATATGGTTTTATTACCATGCGGCATTTTCAGGATGACAGAACAGAGAAATATACCATCAGAAAGAACAGAGCCAACTGCACAAGATTTTTATGTGATAGGCCATGAGCTGCCCTTAAAAAAATATGAGGATATTTTTTAGGGTTTGCTGGCCTATTTGAGATGAGAGAGAGAGAGAGAGAGAGAGAGAGGGAGAGGGAGAGGGAGAGGGAGAGGGAGAGGGAGAGGGAGAGGAGAGAGAGAGAGAGAGAGAGAGAGAGAGAGAGAGAGAGAGAGAGAGAGAGAGAGAGAGAGAGAGAGAGAGAGAGAGAGTCTTTCATTTGTTTTTAAGAGACAAAAAAGTGATTTTTATGGAATAAAGTGAGTTAAGCTGCTTACTGTTAGGAAGGCTGTTAATCAGCAAAGCAGAAGAATAAAAATAGGGATAACTTAAAACCTTAATTTTGAATCTAATTGCAGTGGGTTTTTTTGTGGACATGGATTTGCTTTGAATTTTCTGTTGGCTTGCTTTCCAGTAGTTTCAACTGCAATTATACTTCTAAATAATTCTATATGCAAGGAAAATGTATTAATAATATCCAATTAGTTTAATTAGAAATAAATTTATCCTACCCTCATGTTTGGAGCTTGTATGCGCTGAATTGTATTCTGCAGTTCATTAATTGCACGATTCAAACGATCTCCCATTTTCTTCACATCATCAGGTTCATCCAATTCTTTAAGGTTGTCTGGTAGCTGTGTGTAATCTACTACTATCCTAAAAGTAAAACATTAAATATTCAGAAAATGTTTTTAAGAGACAACAAAGAGCATCAGCTTCAAACAGAATCCCAGTATTGATTAAACAAACAATCTCTAGTTCAATTCATAATATGAATGGGACATTCCATGTGAATTTGGATACAGAAAAGTACCAATTCCCCCCCCCCCCCATTTAAACAAATGTTTTTATTAAGTTTAAGGAGATGTTCATTCTGCACAATATCAGCTTCATATGTATAAAAAAAATTATGATAAATTTAAAATCATTGGAAGTTTTTCAGTGTAGTAAATAATAAAATTACTAGCAGAACATATTTTGAGGACCTATTGTCCCAATTTTCAGCTGCTGGTCAACTTACTGGTGTCATCTTGCTTGGATAATTTAGAGTAATTTTATACAGAATTGGGGAATTCAGAGATTAATCTAAAGAATTTCAAAGTTCATAATTCAATGTTTTATAATTTTGATATAATTCTTTCCCATAAGCTCAGTAACACAGGGTTACTCAATTTTTTAGCATCTTGACTTTTTTTGTTCTGTATAGTGATTTATTTCTAAGAAGTGATTGGCTATGACTGGTCAGTTTGATCTCTAAATTCACCAACCCCACATCAAATTATGCTACAGTTACCCATGGATGATGATGAAAAAGAAGTAGAACATTAGGGAATCACTGATTAGTCGACCAGCAGCCAAAAATGGGGACAATAGTTTGTGAAACATATCCTGCCAGTAATTTGATAAATGAGGCAATATAGGTAATTATTGCTGATTAATTTTTCATAATTTAGTTTTCATAATATTAAATACTGAAAATGTGCACATTCCAACTATGCTTGATACAAACGTAATGAACAAACTTTTAATAGCAGGAACTTCTTACTTTTACCATTTTAAAGACACTTAAGTAAAATGAAGTTATATACCACAAAACAGCAAATTAACAGACCTCCACTTAATGTTTTGTCACATTTGACATCAGATTTGTAAAGTTTTGAGTTTTATTTAATTTGGTTCTCATAGTTTAAAAACTTCATTTCTCAGCTTTGTTCTGGGAAATCCAAAATCATGGATACAGAAATTCATAGAAGGCAGAACCTTATTGAAAATGAACTGAAGCAGCCTCAGGCACACACAGCCAGTTTGAGAACAAATGAATGGATCAATTGGAAATGAAGGTCCACTGATTGACTGAGGAAGTCATCAACTCCAAAGTCAGCATTTCATTTAGTTCCATTCTCCATAACAACTTGAAATTGCATCAGGTTTCCTCCAAATGTTTCGTTGACAACATGAAGCTGCTTTCATTCTAAAAATTGTTATCATATATGAAACCTTCTATCAAATGGTAAAGCAATGAATGCAAAAGGACTTGATGCTACCAAATAAATTAAGGGTTACAGCAGTGTTGACAAAATGATGATTCACGTTGAGTAGAAAATTAGGCAATGAGAAACTTTTCTTTTTATTGGCACTCAACAAGGACTAAGCAAGAGAAGATACTGGGGAGAGGTGGCATGCTGTAATTTCCTGCACTCATTGAGTATATAAACATCATCCATCTATTCAGTTAACAGATACCAAACACAAGGCTAGCATCAGTTTGTAAGGAAGTATACGAGGGGCATACTGAAAGTCATGAGCAACACTGTTTTACAATCTTAATATTTATTTTTAAGCCAAACCAAATACATCATCATAATCTACAGACTTTCTTTCACTTTTCGACATAGTCTCCATTGTTTTGCACACATTTTTCCCATCGTTCTACAAGTTTGAAAATGCCCTTGTGATAGAACTCCGTTCCAGCTGCCCGCATACCCTGACGCACTGCTTTCCGAATATCCTCCAGCGTCTCGTAGCGTTGGCCACGCATCTGCTCCTTCACAGAACCGAAAAGATGGTAGTCGGAGGGTGCCAAGTCGGGACTGTAGGGAGGATGTGGAAGAGTTTCCCACCCTAATGCCCTGATCTTTTCCATAGTGGCATGGGCAGTATGCGGACGCGCATTAACCTGTTGAAGGATGATCCTCTTTCCAGGGCGTTTATCACGTAAAGCCCGACGGAGCTTCAGAAGTGTCTTGATGTAGCGGGCAGAATTTATGGTTTGTCCAGGTTCAAGAAAGTCAACCAGAATGCAACCTTGTGCATCCCAAATGACACTTCCCATAACTTTTCCTACAGACTGCACTGTCTTCGCTTTCTTCTTCGATGGTGAGTTCAAGTGGTGCCATTCCATACTCTGACGTTTCGTTTCTGGCTCATAGTGATGGAACCAGCTCTCATCTCCAGTCACAATACACGTCAAAAATTCATCACCTTCATTATGAAATCTCTGAAGAAGGTTTTGTGCAATGGTTCTTCTCTGAAGTTTGTGGTCTTCAGTCAATAAACGGGGGACCCAACGGGCACAGACCTTTCGATAACCCAAGCTGTGGATCATTTCTTGCACTGCACTATGTCCTACTCCAAGTTGCACAGCAATTTCATTCACAGTGAAACGCCTATCTCCTGTAATGAGCTCATCAACTCTTTTCTTGTTCTGTAGAGGATGCCCGCTACGAGGTGCATTTTGCAGACTCTTGTTTCCATCTTTGAAATGTTTCACCCATCTTCTAACACTGCTGGCACCCATGCAGACACCTCCATACGCACGTTGAAGTCTGAGATGAATTTCAGGAGCAGATTTTCCTTCTTTCACAAGGAATTCAATGACAGCACGCTGTAGAAACGAAACATCAATGTCACCCATTTTTCAAACACCGTCTTTGGTCACATGATAGAAGCTAATGACGTCACAATATGTCAACATGTGGCTTAAAGTCTGTAGATTACAATCCTGCGATTCGTTTTGTTACATTGTTGAAATTTAAATTTTTACAATGGGTTGCTCGTGACTTTCAGTATGCCCCTCGTATATGCTTAGAATATGGAGCATTGTGAAGTGTTTTTCCTGACCCCATATTTTATTTTATGTTTCTTTAACTACTTGGTCATATCATGTCAGATGTGTTAGATGATACCTCGTGGCTGTGAGTGGTGGAACATGGAGGCCAACAAATGCCCCCACATTATACTGCTGCACCCAACCCGGCACATGGTCTGTGGGCTACAAGTTGCTGTAAACAGATGGCATTGACAGTTTCTGCCCATAGCCTCAGCCAGTAGTACCAATGTTAGAGCTTGTCAATGGTCCAGATGAGTCCCAGATTGTACTTGCACCACCTTACTCCTAGGTAGGATCAGCTGCTCTTTGGGCCCAGTACGACTTGTGCAATATTCTCGTCCCTGTCTCACTTCCACTAGGAGTGGCCCCAAGTCAGCATTTGCCAGCTGCTCCCTCCTCACCTGTACTATTCCATCCCATTGCAAGCGCCATGCTCTTGCTCCTCAACCTTACTGCGGTGGCCACACTTCTCTATACAGGATTATTAGCATTGTTGGGGCTCTGATGTGAAGTTGTATTCTTGGAGCCTTTGGACCACACAGGCTGCCTGGTCCTCCAGATTCTTGAAGCTGAACAGTCAGGTCAGGGCAGAGAGGTCAATCCTCAGGCTGACCATAAAGGTACTTGCGAAAGTGCTACAGCACCTTTAAGACTGCCATGAGCTCTCGCCGGGTAACACAGTAGTTCTTTTCTGCCTTGGAGAGCATCTTGCTGTAGTAGGCCATAGCCCTTTGCTAGCATCTGGGGATAGTATGCCTCCAATGAAGGTGTCACTGGCATTAGTGTCCACAAATTCACTGATTGTAGCAGAGTGCTGACTTAAGCGCTTGGATGCTCTTTCAGCTTTTCTGACCATGATTAAAGCCGTGCTCTTCCTTCAAACTAGTGAGGAGTCTCGTTATGTTGGAGAAACTTCTGACAAACTGGCAGTAGTAGCTGCACAGGCTCAGAATACTTTGGAACTCTCATTTGTCTTTCAGGTGAGGCCAATCTCTCATTATTTGGGCCTTCTTTGGGTCTGTAAACACCCTAGATGGTGAGACGATGTGGCCAAAATAAATTCACCTCTTTGCAGAAGAGTTGGCACGTCTTTGCATTCAACTTAAGATTATCTGACTGCAGCTTTGCAGTATCTTGGTCAGGTTCTCGAGATGGTCTTATAAGTTGTAGCCTCCAGATATAGCAGGCTGGCAGTCAACCTTCTCATCACCGATTTTATGAGGTACTGGAAGGTGGCTGGTGCATTGCAGAGGCCAAAGGGCATAACCGCAGATTGCCAAATCCCTTGGCCAGTCAAGAATGCAATCTTCTCCATATCTCTGGGATCTAGGGCCACTTGCCAGGATCCTGATTTCAAGTCCAAAGACAAGCACTTCTGGGCACCAGCAAGTCTGTAGTCCACACAAATACCTAATTCACCATTCCTTTTTCTTCTTCACCATGATTACAGGGTAGACCCAAGGGCTACTTGACTCTTCGATGATTCCCCTTGTTCTCATGTCTTCCAGCATGTACTGTAACTCGGCCTGTTTTGCCAGATGAACACTTCTTGGTGGTTCCCGGATAGGTCAGGCATCTCTATTGTTGATGTTATGCTGTATTTGGTCAGTGTGATCACAATCGCCATTCCCTTCCCTGAGGATAGACTGGAATCGGTCAAGTAGATGCCGGACTCTCTCCAGTTGTGATATGATCCGCCAATGACTTCAGCAAGTCTTTGAGCCAGAGCTCCAGACCTACGGCAGTGCTGGCTGATCGGATAAATTGTACAGTGATACACTCGCAGCTGGCTCATACTTCCTTAATTCTGTCCTGGCCTGAATGTCAAGGTCAGTGTCCAATGGGTTCAACAGCATCACGGGCACTTCCTCCTGACAAGGCAACACTGCCTGGACAATACATAATCAGTTCAATGGTGTTTTCTGGTCCAATACAAGGTTCCTTGATTGTTGGCCCTCCAGTTGTGCATTTCCCCACGGCACAGCAAATCTTGTACCCTTTGTCTACAATGAGGCTGTTGTCCACTCTTACGGCACGAGAGGGTGATGAAGATAGTCCCAACGTGCTTCTTCGCCATATCCTTACTCGTTTACTGCCTGATGGTTGGCTTGGTGTGAACGGTCTTTCACTAGGTGACCCGGCTCACCAGCACATACCACTACCACTGAAAGGTCGTTATTGTCTCTGGGTTGTCTCTCTATCCCTGTTGTAGTGAATACTTGACTTCAAGGTTGGCAGAGCTGGTGTCTTAGCTGCCTCTATCCTTAGTGATGCTGTTAATGCCTCTTGGATGGTCTTGTAGTTACCAAGCATAAGGTGCTGGGTTATCTTGGCATCACACACCCCATCAACTGTGGTGAGAAGAAACAATCTTCCAGCCCTGTGCTTTTATAGGGGTGAAAATTGAAGACAGCCCATTTAACTTTCTTAAGAGTCACTTATCTCGGAGGCCACATGCCTCAACCGAGGTTACTTCGTGGTTCATAATGCTGGTCACTGGAAAATGGGTTCAAACAACAGCCTTCCGATTGCATCTTAATAATGGAGAGGCCCTCCAAAGAGGCTAGCTTGGCCGCAACTCTAGACAGCAGAAATATCTGCAATTGAGTAGGAACTAATTGCTTCTCTATATTCCCACAGAAGTGACTCCAACGATTCGTCAGAAACCCTCCTGATCTCTGTTTTATGCCATCTCTGAAGATGCCTTATATAAATATCAAGTTGCCTGACGCTTGTTGGCTTTATAGACATTATAAAGCCTGATTGATGTTTGGAGGAATTTAGTAAAAGTGACGGTCAAATTATATGTGGTATTAATTGTTGAGTTGGTATTTTAACACTACGTCATTTACATTTTATTATTAGGGACTAGTTTTGGAAGCCTATGCTTCCATTTTCAACCTCACGGGTCCAACTGTCATTGCTGGTTGCATTTGTTTGTGTTCTATTCTCTGGTGGCAAAATGATGAACTTCTTAACTAAGCTGTCTACTGGCGGGATTTCAAAGTTTATTAGGTGATCTTTGTTTTTCCATATGAGGATGCTTACCCATGTAGTGAGTTCATTGTGGCCTGACATGATTTTTAGCTATTTTGGATTTGGATCTGATTTTTAAACTTCTTTTGGTTTGTCCTATGTAGAACTTTTCACATTTTGTGCATTTAATTTGATATATTCCTGATCTATTTTCTGGTGGAATTTCATCTTTGATTTTTGAATTTAGTAACTTTATGACAGAAAATCTGTTTATTGGAGCTAGGGTGATGTTTTGTTCTTCAAAGATATTTTTAAATTTCCTAAATGTTCGGGGGTGGTAAGTGAATTTTTTGAATGTGTTGATAGTCTTTTCCTGCTGTTAGGGTAGTTATTTCTTTTATGGTTGTTTTCTGCTTTGCCTTGTCAAGCTTCTTGTATACAAGCTTCCTGCTGTATCCATTTTGTTCTGCTCTTTGCATGATGGCTTTTAACTCTTTGTTGAATTCGGATGTAGCTTTCATTTTTAATGTAATTTTCTGATTGAGTTGGTTTTCTGTAGATTCTAAAGTTTACTTTTGTGCCGTTTCTGATGATTTTTAGGTCTAAGAATGGGAGTTCTCCATTGGTTTCTGTTTCCATTGTGACTTTTACTGTTTTTTCCTGTACGTTTAATAATTTTATGGCATCATCTAAATGTCTGCTTGGCAAAATTGCAAATTTGTTGTCAACATAGCGGTACCATACCTTGAAAATCCATGGGAATGATTTCTTCATGTATGTTTCGAATTTGCTCACAAATAAATTTGCCAAAAATGGAGATAGAGGATTGCACATAGAGAGTCCTGATTTTTGCCTGTAATATTTCCTATTGAAGGTGAGGTAGTTTTGTTCAATGACAAACTTGTCAGTTGAATGTTCTCCGCTATTTCTGACGGTTCTATTTCTGTTATATTTAGCTATTTTTTTTAATAAGTCTTGCAGTTTTTGAGTTGGGATGCTAGGGTATAGTGCTGTAACATCAAATGAAACTAATGTGTCCTCTGTATCTATTTTTAAATCTTTGATTTTTCAACTAATTCCAAAGAATAAGAACTGAAGCTTTCCTGGCGACGTATTAATTCAAAATCTTCTCGGGCTAGAAGCCCGAGAAGATTTTGAATTAATTCCGAAGAGTTTGCTAGGTTGGAACTTTCAAATTTTGGGAATTTTTATTCATCAACCACTTTGCTAATTTATATGTTGGGGAATCAATACTACTGGTGATCGGTCTCAATGTTTTTCCTGTTTTATGAATCTTTGGTAGGCCATAAATTCTGAGTAGTGTTGGATTGTCCATTTTTATTTTATATGATTCCATTTTTTTGATAATTTTACTTTCTTATTCTGCTTTGTTTAATGCCTGGATGCAAGAGTTCAGTGGGTTGGTTTCCACTGTAATGTATTCATCATCCTGTAGTAAAGTTTCCATTCTGTTTTGTCCAAAATTACCATGTTGTTCCCTTTGTCTACTTTAGTGTATATGACTGGTTTGTTTTTAAGTGATTTTATTATCTGGCTATTGCATTTGGATTTCTTTTCATTTTTAATCTGATCAACTATTTTTGAACATTTACTTTTGATTATTATGGTTTTATCTTCTTCCTTTAAGTTTTTTGTAGCAATTTGGATTTCTGCAATGTAATCCTATACTTGATTTGAGTAGTCAATGCATGTGTTTTACCCTTGGTTCAGAAAGCTTAACTCTTTTTTGGTGAAATTTTGATTTGATAAATTTACTACATTATCTGTGATTTTACTGTGTTGTGGTTTTTGGTTACGTTTTGGTTTAGTTGGGGGCTTTTCTTTGTTTTCATGCATAATTTTTCTAGTTTCTTTTTATTTTTACCGTTTTGTTTTTCATTTTTCTGTTCCGAATTTCGAAAAGGTTATTTTCCATGTTTTCCCATACTATGTTTCCTAAATTTCTTATTCGTTTTAGGTGCAGTGAATATAGTTTGAGTTCTAAATCATTTTTATTTTTATAAAGTTGGTTTTCTTCCAGTTGTAATATTTTTTTCTCTGCCACTTTTAATCGAATTTTACTACTCTTCTCATGGAATTTGGTACTTATTCTTACTTTCTCTACACCTACTCTGTACATTGGGAGATAGCCATGCCAGGGGACTTGCAACCTTAATAAATGAATCAGGATAAGTGGAAGCCAAGGCTATACTGAAACCAGGAGCTACTGTAGCTGAAGTTGTCATCACAGCCACAAAAGAATCTGATGACTTCACCTCAGAGGACTGTGTGGTGGTAATTGGAGGAACAAACAACCTCAACAAGGACTATGGTGGAGATAGAGTTATATCCAGCTTAAATTCAGTGGTCTCTAAACTTGTCAATACAAATATAGGAGTGGTGAAGTTGCCACAAAGGCATGATGCTGTACCAACTTCTTCTTTCCATAAGTGTGTTCAAAAGGTTAATGTTAATATCACAAATCTCTGTAAAAGCTATCATAATGTCAAACTAGTCAGCACATATAATGCAGATCGTAAGTTATATGCTCGACATGGACTGCATTTCAACAACAAGGGTTAAGCAGCATTAGTGGCCACTATATTAAAGGCTTTTTTACACCTGAAAGCAATGGAAAACCGAACAGTTAGTTAATCAAGTCTCTGATTTCAACTCAGGCTCAAATCTAAACTATAATAGTGTCAATTATACGCATTGAATAACATTCCAGATAGTGAATGCAGAGCAGGTATTCTTGAGTGTAAAGGTAGGCAAATTAAAATATTTCATCAAAATTTTCAAAGTTTAGGAAACAAAAAAAACTAACTTAAAGTGTTAGTGCATGACAGTGGTGATTAAATGTAATCTGCATTTCTGAGCATTGGCTAAGCGAGAATCTTATTGAGTACTATGCAATACCAAATTTTTGCTTAATATCAAAATTCTGTAGGAAAAAGACAAAACATGGAGGCACCTGCATTTACGTTAGATCTAAAATAGTAGCTAAACCATGTACATATTTTACTGACCTAAATATTGAAGGAAATTTTGAGTCCTGTGCAGTAGAATTAACCCAATTTAATGTATTGATAATGTGCATATATAGACCTCCAAACACCAACATAGACTTGCTCATTAACTCTTTAGAAAGAGTAAATCACAGTGCATTAAATAAAGGGAAGAACCTTATAATTGCAGGCGACTTAAATATTGATTTTTTAGATATATTACCAAAACCAGAACTAATGTGTATGCTAAATTCATTTGGAATGGAAGCAGTAGTATTTGAACCCACAAGAATAACCCCAAATAGTAAATCAGTGCTGGACCAGATTATTATAAATACATCACTATGGGACTATAGCTTACAAGTAGTGGAAACAGGATTTTCAGATCATTTGGCGCAGATTATTAGCATTCAAAATAAAATTAAATATAAACCATCAAACTAAAAGCTTGGTTATAAAAGCAAAAGGGTATTCAATGAAATAAACATACATATTTTAATTATCTAGTACGGAAACAATCATGGGATCTTGTATATCAACAAAAAGGTGTAGATGATGCATATCATGAATTTTTTAATATATTCAACTTTTGTTTTGAAACAGCCCTACCAAAAATAAGCTCACCAATTAAACAATCAATAAATAAATGGATAACTCCTGGTTTCATAAATTCAGGCTGTAGAATCAAATTCCTAAGCAAAATGATGAGAACTGGAAAGGTAACAGAACAATTAGAATCTATTATAAAAGATACAAATACATATATAATAAAGTGTTAATCGAAGCAAAAAAACTACACAATGCAAACGTCATACAAAAATCTCAAAATAAATTGAAAACTATGTGGAATTTAATTAAACAAGAAATTAAGCAACAAAATTACGTCCCAAGGAACATAAATCTTAAACATAACGGAACCAATATAATTAATCCAAAACAAGAAGCTAATCTCTTTAATAACTATTACATTAATATAGCCCAAAAAAGTACATATGGAAACTTACAGAACGATTTCCCAGAATCAAATATATACATGAACCAATGTAACAGCATATACTTAACCCCAGTCACAGAATCAGAATTGGTAAATGTAATTAAAAGCTTGAAATGTAAGAAATCCCGCGGTATGGATGAAATTTCTGATAACCTTATAAAGAAATGCTATCAACATAATAGAACCCCTGTATTACATTGTAAATCTCTCATTTTCAACAGGTGAGTTTCCAAAAAAAATTAAAGGTAGCAAAAGTTAAACCTCTCTATAAAAAGGGGGCAGAGTCAGAAATAGGAAACTATAGACCAGTATCGCAATTATCTGTTTTCTCAAAAATAATTGAAAAAGTAATGTATTCGAGACTTACATCATTCCTTACAAAGCATAATATAATAACAAACAACATGGATTCCGCAAAGACAAGTCAATAAACACAGCAATAGAAGATTTTATAAAACGTATACATGAATCCATGGATAAAAAAGAGGATAACATTGGTCTATTCTTAGATTTGTCAAAAGCATTTAATTTAGTTGATCATAGCATTTTACTGAAAAAGCTAGCAGTTATTGGCAATACAAGGTATAGTGAATAAGTGGTTTGAGAGCTATTTAACTTCTTGTCAACAGATGATAGAAATTTCATACGTGCAAGAAAATTCAGGTAAAGTTACAACATATGTATCACTAAGGCAACTGTACAATATGGGGTACCACAAGGGTCAATTCTTGGCCCAGTTTTGTTTCTGATACATATAAATGATATAGGGCTTTGTTTAAAAAGTGGTTACCCAACACTATTCGCAGATATTACAAATATGTTTATCTGTGATAATAATTTAAGATCCCTGCAATGTAAGGTAGAACAGACAACCCATGAAATGCTAAACTGGTTCAACGCAAATAGGTTATTAATAAATACAGAAAAAACAATGGCAATATCATTCCACCATAAGCAAAATACACATACTAGTTACCCCAGTATAAAATTCCAAGATAAACATATATATACAGATAGTACAAAATTCTTGGGAGTATGGGTGGATGAGAATCTAAAATGGAATACACATACGCAAAAGCTATCACAAAAACTTAGCAAATTAAACTATGCAATTGCATTACTTTAAAAAATTGCGGATGTAAAGTCAGTCCTCTCATTATATCATGCACTTTTTCATTCGGTTTTCGGAATAATATTTTGGGGAAATTCAAAAGGGGCTAAATCTATATTTAAAATACAAAAAAGAGCAATTCACATAATGCTACGTGTCAGCAAACAACCCAGCTGTAGACAGTTGTTTAGGAATTTGAAAATATTACCCCTACCGTGCATCTATATATTTGAAACATTATGCTACATTAAAAGTAATATTAATATATATAGCACAAACTCGGAGGTACATCTTCATGATACAAGGAGCAAGGATCATCTGCATATAATTACACATAATACAAGTCTATTTGGAAAAAGCTTTGTATACACAGGCCTTCAGCTGTATAACAGTCTACCTGTTCACTTCAAGCAAATAACTGCACTGCACAAAGTTAGAGGTTATACTAAAAAATTTCTATTGCAACATTGTTTTTATAGTGTATCAGAATTTTATGAATGTATTAAAAACTAAGTTATCTTCTAATGTATCTGTGTAATCTCCTATAATCATTATACTAACAATTTTTTTTTTAGAGTTAAACATATGCATGTATAGAGAATGTATTGCACTCCACCAAAAAATTTGATACCGAGATTTCACCGGAAATATATGTTTTAGAGTCCCATTTATCTAAAAAAAAAAAAAGCATTTTCGGAAAAAGGTGTGTGTGTGTGTGTGTGTGTGTTTGTGAACACGATAACTCAAAAACGAAAAGAAGGTAAAATACCAAACTTGGTATTTAAGTTTAGCATCTTCCAGGGATGCGACACGAACATTTTGAGAAAAATCCACCCACCCCCAACTACCCTTTACATGGAACTTTTTTCTATAGTTTTGATTTTCTCAAAAATGGCTCTAACGATTTTGATTAAAATTTCAAATATCAAAGAAATAAAATGCATATCTTGAATTTTCTGAGAATAGCTTCTGAAAAGTAGTTTATTCAGGATGAATTTTACTGAATTTTGAATAACTGCTAAACCGTAAGAGATGGACAAAAAGTTACTACACAAAAAATATAGAGCACGTTAAAAGACACAATTTATGTTATATACATTTTTTTTCGTGGAGTTCATCGTTTTTGTGATATTCCTTATTTTTGGTTTCTGCTATGCAAAAATTATACATTTTTCATACAGGAATTTGTCAACTGCTGTCCATAAAAACAAAGGAACTTCAGTGACATAGCAACCAGCTTTTGATTATCACTTTAACCTATGGTACTCCCTTATTTCACCTCTACTTACAAGGAAGCAAGTAATATGGCTATTTCTGCTAATGTTTTACTGATTAGCATGAAGTAAAAAGAAGTATAAGCTTTTTAAGAATAATTTGTTGCAGGGATATAGAGAAAGTCATGTGAATGGTACACATCAGATTTTTTGGTAATATTTTGACATGTTCTATATCATGTAATACAAGAAGAGCAGTAGTATTATGGCTTTAGGGCGCACAACTACATTGGTTATTAGCACCCTAGGGTAAACAAAGCAGCTAAAAGTTAAAAGGTATAAAAACCACTAAAACAGATGTACCACACAAGGGTTAAAACCAGAGAGAGAATAAAAAGGCTACCAAAGCCAGACTAAAAACGAGGGACTAAAAAGACAAGTCCGTAAAATGTAAAACCCCGAGATAAAATTAAACCCTATTGTACATCCCGCAGTGGCGGAGAAAATTAAAAAGCCCCTCACAAGAAACAGGGTTGTCGCCCAGAAGGGTGGGGATGTCAGTAGGCAGACACATGGACGCACGCAGCACAGTAAAAAGGTGGCACTCCAATAAAAGATGACGCACCGTCAAAGGCTTGTTACAAGAAGCACATTGAGGGGCGGGTTCCCTACGTAAAAGATGCTGGTGACTAAAATGGCAATGCCCGATACGCAGTCGCGCTAAAACCACCTCATCGCGGCGACATGCACGCGAGGAAGTAAGCCAGGGGACAGGAAGGGACTTGACTGCTATCAGTTTGTTGTCACGCACCCCGGACCATTCCGCGAACAGGCGCAGGTGAACACGAACATCACCTGGAGGAACAGTGGTGCTAAGAAAATTAGTCAATAAAATTGCAGACTTGGCAGCTGTGTCCGCTTGTTCGCTTCCGCGCACACCTATGTGACCAGGAACCCAACCAAACGACACGCTGACGCCAGCGTCAGCGAGCGACTGCAGGCGATCCTGCATACGCTGTATCAAGGGATGGCATGGATACAGCTCACGCAGACCCTGTAGTGCACTGAGGGAGTCGCTACAAATAACAAACTGCCTTAAATCCTGTCCCCGGATAAAAACAAGAGCCTGATAAATACTAAAAAGTTCGGCGGTAAAAATCGAGCATTGCCCCAAAAGATGAAATGTGTAACTCCGCGAATTAAAAACGAAAGCACATCCCACACCACGGTCTTCCTTAGAGCCATCCGTGTAAATAAAACAATGGTTGGGGAAACTCGGCCTGTAATTCTAAAAATGCGGAGCGGAAGACTGAAGGTGGAGTTGTCGATTTCGGCATGGATGCCAACCCAAGGTGGAACTGGGTGTCGCAACGTAACCAAGATGGGGAAGGAACATTCCCTCAGTGGAAACACAGGCGGTAGGCGAACAGCCAAGATCCGAAGAAGCAGACGAAAATGAACTCCTGCAGGAAGCAAGGCAACCGCGCTGACAGCATAGTGACGGTCAAGAGACTCGTCAAAAAATAACCTGAAAGACGGGTGATCTGGCAAGGCAAAGAGGCGGATAGCATAGCTTAAAAGAAGGAGGTCACGCCTATGAGATAGCGGAGGTTCAGCAGCCTCCGCAGACAAGCTGATGACCGGGCTAGTCGGAAAAGCACCCAGTGCCAGACAAATTCCTCGGTGGTGAATTGGGTTCAAACGTCGTGAAACTGAAGGACATGCCGAAGAGTACACAATGCACCCGTAATCAAGTTTAGAGCGAACAAGCGAACGGTAAAGCTGTAATAGCACGGTGCGATCTGCTCCCCAGGATGTGCCACATAAAACACGTAAAATATTAAGTGCACGATCACATCTAGCCTTCAAGGAAGAGATATGGGACGACCAGCTAAGCTTTCTGTCGAACACCAGGCCGAGAAACTTCACCGTTTCGGCGAAGGGTAGCGGTTCCGGCCCAAGGTGTAGAGAAGACGGATCGTAACGTTTCCGTCGCCAGAAGTTTACACAAACTGTCTTCTAAGAAGAAAAACGGAAACAATTTTCAACACTCCAAGCGTGTAGACGATCAAGACATACCTGCAGGCGACGCTCCAAAAGGCAAGTGCGCCGAGAGCTGCAATAAATTGCAAAATCAACACACTCGACAATAGGATTGATGGCGACAGAGTGACGCTGAGTACCGACCCATGAGGTACTCCGTTCTCCGGATTTAAAAACACAAGAGCAAACAGAACCCACACGCACACGAAACACCCAGTTCATCATGAACTCCTGGAGGAACACGGGAAGGCGGCCACGGCAACCCCACTTGTGCAAGGTGCGCAATAAATCAGTCCTCCAGCAAGTGTCATAAGCTTTCTCCAGATCAAAGAAGATGGCCACAGTTTGGCACTTGCGTAGAAATCCATTCAGGATGTGAGTCGAGAGGGAGACGAGATGGTCAGTCGTGGAGCGGTATCGGCGAAAGCCGCACTGGATATTGCAAAGCAATTTCTCAGACTCGAGCCATCATCGTAGCCATCCATTGATCAAGCGCTCTATCACCTTGCAAACAGCGCTGGTGAGGGAGATAGGACGGTAACTGGAAGGACGTCTACGATCCTTTCCCGGTTTTAAAATGGGAAATGATGGCTTCACGCCAAGCCGCAGGAAACACACCCTCTTGCCAAACACGGTTATAGAGGATCAGGAGATAGAGTTTACCATCAGAAGAGAGGTGCTGCAGCATTGCGATGTGGATACTATCAGGGCCTGGGGGGAGTGCCGAGAAGATGCTAATGAGGCAACCAGCTCTCGCATGCTAAAAGGTGTTATAGCACTCGGTGTCAGAGGACCGGAAAGAGAGACTTTGAGACTCCACCTCCATCTTAAAGGCTCGGAACGCCGGGTGATAATTGGCGGAACTGGACATATTTGCGAAAGTGCTACCAAGGACGTCTGCAACAGCAATCGGATCAAATACGGTGTCGGTGCCCACGAGTAGCCCCGGTATCGAAGTACCAGTCTGCTTACCGGCAACAAGGCGGAGCTTCTCCCACATAACGGATGAAGGTGTTGTGCGATTAAAGGTAGACACTAACGAATGCCATGAAGCCCTTTCACTATCCTGAATAATTAGGCGTGCCCATGCGCGTGTTTGTTTAAAATTGATCAAATGCTCCAGCGTAGGGTGATGGCGAAATACCCTAAGAGCCCTCCTACGAGCACGAATGGCATCGCGGCACTCGGCAGTCCACCAAGGGATCGGTAATCGTCTAGGGTAGGCAGACGACCGCGGTATTGAGTTCTTGGCAGCGGATATCACAACAGAGTTGAAATACTTGACCATCTGATAAACGGAGTCGAACTGGCAGTCGCTTAAAACAGCAAGAGCGGAAAACAGAGCCCAATTCGACTTAGACAGCTGCCAAGAACTCGCAAGCGAGGAGGAAAGGTGGTGTGATATAAAAGTAATGACACTAGGGCAATGATCACTAGAATGAGTGTCTGATACTACGTTCCACTGAAAGCGGTGAGCAAGCTGTGCAGAGCAAAAGGAAAGGTCCAGGTCCGATAGCGTGGCAGAAGAATCGGAAATGAAAGTAGGTTCACCGGTGTTCAGAACAGAGAGACTATACTGAACGGAAAGGTCAGCAAGAACAGTCCCCCGCGCGCAGACCCTAGGGGAACCCCATAGGGGATGGTGGGCATTAAAATCACCCAGCAGAAGAAAAGGTACTGGGAGCTGTGACAAGAGATGGAGCATGTCAGCGGCGCAGAGGATAGATGAGGGCGGAACATAGACATTACATACAGTAAAGGAGAAACAAGGAAGAGTAAGTCGGATAGCAACAGCTTACAAGGTAGTAGTAAGCAAGACTGGCTGACCGCAGATGTCATTGCGCGTGAGGATCATAACACCCCCATGAGCAGGAGAGCCCTCCTCCGGTGTAACATCAAACCGCATGGGAAGGTATTGGTGCAGGGCAGATGCATCGTGGGGGTGAAGCTTTGTCCCTTACAAACACAGAACCAGAGGGTTATAGGACAGTGGTAACAGCTGCAATTCGGCCCTATGAGTACGGACACCGCGGATATTCCACGTAGCAGAGCCATTGAGTACAGTTAAATGCGTGAAAGGTTACCGAATAATCATAATATGAGTTTGCAGCTGGGATGCAAACGAACGGTGGAAACGAAGTAGATGAGGTTAAGGTGGGCGTTTCTTGTTCTTTACACTCTTTGGACCTACAAGAGTATAGCCACTTTCGTCGCCGCTATCCGCTGATGTTCGGGATGCGGAAGATCCCCTACAGCTCGTAGAACGAGAACGGGACTTGGAAGGTTTATCAGTGGCCTTGAGTTTTTTACGACTGCGCTCATGAGACGCAGCGACAGGTGGTGTCGGTCGAACAAGCGGCTTACGAGCAGGTTCTGGAGAATTAGACCTTGAGGCAGTGGGTGCTATGGATGTTGACTGTAAGGTTGTTTTGCTCGGTGACTGCTCTGTTTGCGTACACGCGTCGGCTACGGGCACGGTTTGTAGTGCCACTGAGGAAGCAGGAGTGCGGCGGAGCGCTGATGGTCGCAGGCTGCAATTGTTGGAAGCGACGCAGGGCTTCAGGAAAAGTTAGGCGTTCCTTAACCCGCAACTCCTGGATGGCTTTTTTTCTCTAGAAAACGCGGACACTGCCGGGAGCTGGATGGATGGTTGCCTTTACAGTGGACGCAGCAAGGGTCTCGAGTACAAGCACTTTCTCCATGAGCAGATTGGCCGCAACGTTCACATGTAGCGTCGAAGGTGCAGCAACTTTGGGTATGACCGAATTTCTGACACCGAAAACAACGCATAGGATTCGGTACATACGGTCTCACAGCAGCGCGTTCATAACCACAGTAAAGTGCCTCAGGTAAGGTGGTGCCTTTGAACGTTAGGAATACCGTTCGCAACGCAACCGACTGACCATCACATTTACCTAGAAGACGGTACGCCTGACAAGGAAAGGTTGGAAACAATGTCTGCACCACGCCTCTACAAGTGTTCAAAGACTTGTGCGGAGCCACTGTTATGGGGTACGAACCTAACAAACTGGCCTTAATGAGCTTCTTTGACTGGTCCTCTGTCTTGGTTTCCACTAGAAGGGTACCGTCTCTCGTTCTGGTAGCATTGATCACTTTACCGCAAATCCGGTTAATTTCTCGTTGGATATAGGATATTGGACTAATATCTCGCATTGTTTTCTTTTGGCAGGCCAAGGTCACAACTATAAAGCGCTCGAAAGAAGAGGTTTTGCGCGGAGATAACATAATGGAAATACCCCCTTCCGGAACCATCGGCGTCAGAGAAAAGACACCAAAAAACTTTCCGGTCTGTGCCGCCTGGTAGACCCCTACCAGACCGATCTCGAGGAATACCTCAGAAGGAGTTACCCCCCAGCCACCACTGCTGGTCCATACGGATAAGCGCTTCACCATGTACAACCCGGCTTTAAGCCCCTACCACAGGTATAACCACCCTGTGGCTCCCCACTTTAGGCCATGCTGCGTAATAAAGCAGACATGGATTCAGGGGACTTGTGGTTGATTACACCGGGTTTCCGTAAGCGGTAACACGACCGGTCCATAATTCTAACCCAACGAGCAGCGCTCGTCGGGAAATTAAAACGGACCGGGCCCCCGAGGAAGCTACGTGGGAGTACATAACGGTATGGACGGGCTCCGCACCTAAGGCTTACACATAAGGGCAGTAGGAAGGGTCCACTCAGCTTTCACGCCTGAGACCTCCGAAGAGCACACATGTTGGAAGCCGCACTGGAACCATGGAGATAGAATAAAGATCCCTGTTGGTGAGGCAGGAGTTAATAAATCTAAAGTCTTAAAACTAAACATGTAAAGAATATGCCTAGAAGGGAAGAAGATGAGGTGAGTAAATTCGCTCTCACAAAACAGACAAACAAATATGCAACAAACACAAAACGTGGCTCATTTGGTGGCAATGAGGATGATGAGATGGCGGCGAGTGGCTCGGGAACCCCCGGATACGCCAAACCCGTACCTACCGTAGTAGGCCCCTGGGGGGGGGGCGACAAGAAGATTTTGAGAAAAATCCCCCACCCCAACCTACCCTTTACATGGAACTTTTTTTTCGAAAATTTTGGTTTTCTAAAAAATGACTAACGATTTTGATTAAAATATTGTGTATTAAAGATATTTACACGGCAAAAAAAGTATACTTTAAATTTTTTGGGAATAGCCTCTGCAGACTACTTTATTCTGGGTGAATTTTACGGAATTTTGCATAACCACTAAACCGTATGAAATGAACAAAAAACTTACCACACAAAAAAAAAGGTAGAGCACATTAAAACACAAAATTTATGTTGTATACATTTTTTTTCGTGGAGTTGATCATTTTTGGATTATATTTCTTGTTTTGGGTTTCAGCTTTGAAAAAACTTAACTTTTCTCATAAAGGAATTTGTCAAATCCCGTCCATACAAATAAAAGAACTTCAGTCACATAGCAACCAGCTTTTGACCACGACTTTAACTTATGGTACTCCCTTATTTCGCTTTTACTTACAAGGAAGCAAGTAATAAGACTATTTCTGCTAATTTTATGTCAATTAGCATGAAATAAATAGAAGCACAAGCTTTTTAACAATAATTTGTTGCAGAGATGTAGAGAAAGTCACGTGAATGGAACACATCAGATTTTTTACTTTCTCTACACATACTATGTACATAGTGATTAGAGAAGGTATTGCGCTCCACCCAAAAATTTGATACCGAGATTTCACCGGAAATGTATGTTTTAGGGTCCCCTTTATAAAAAAAAAGAATTTTCAGAAAAAGGTCTGTGCATGCGGGTTCGTGTGTGTCTGTGAACACCATAACTCAAAAACGAAAAGTTGGCAAAATACCAAACTTGGTATTTAAGTTTAGTATCTTACAGGGATGCGACACGAAGATTTTGAGAAAAATCCCCCTTCCCCAAAATACCCTTTACATGGGACTTTTTTCAAAAATTTTAATTTTCTTAAAAATGCCTCTAATGATTTTGATTAAAATACTGTATATTAAAGATATTCACCAGACAAATAAAATGTATATCTTGAATTTTCTGGGAATAGCCTCTGAAGACCACTTTATTCTGGATGAATTTTACGGAATTTTGCATAACTGCTAAACTGTAAGAGTTGGAGAAAAAGCTACCACACAAAAAAATGTAGAGCACATTAAAACACACAATTTATATCATATACATTTTTTTCGTGGAGTTTATCGTTTTTGAGATATTCCTTATTTTTGGTTTCATCTTTAGAAACTTCCCTTTTCTCATACAGGAATTTGTCAACTCCTGTCCATACAAATAAAGGAACTTCAGTCTCATAGCAACCAACTTTTGTCTATCAGTTTAACCTATGGTACTGCCTTATTTCGCTTCTACTTCCAAGGAAATAAGTAATAAGATTATTCCTGCTAATTTTTTCTCAATTAGTATAAAATATAAACTTTTTTCACAATAATTTGTTGTAGAGATGTAGAGAAAGTCATGTGAATGGAATATATCAGATTTTTTAATAATGCACAAATTAAGAAAACTAATATCGGTGGCGATTTTTCTTCTTATCTCCTGTAATTTAGTGAATGGCTTAATTTCTGTTCTGTTTTCTATTAATGATGGTTGGATCCTACCTTGTGTGTGTACATGTTCCTTTCTGCCCGCTTCACGTGTTTGTTTACATATCCGTTTATTCCTCAAGACTTGTAGGCCTGAATGGTTGATTGATGTTTGGAGGAATTTAGTAACATATACAAACACGTGAGGTATGGTACCGCTATGTTGACGATATATTTGTAATAGTGCCATAAAATTACTAAATATATAAGAGAAAACAATAAATTCACAATGGAAACAGAATGGAGAACTCCCATTCTTAGACCTAAAAATCATCAGAAATGACACAAAAGTAAACTTTGGAATCTACAGAAAACCAACTCAATCAGAAATTTACATTAAAAATGAAAGCTACAACCCATTACCACACAAACATGCAGTAATAAACAGCCTCACACATAGATTAGTAAATGTGCTAATTAGCATAACTGAATTCAACAAAGAGTTAAAAACCATTATGCAAACAGCGGAACAAAATGGATACAGCAGGAACCTTTATATAAGAAGATTGACAAAGCAAAGCAGAAAACAACCATAAATGAAATAACTACCCTAACAGCAGGTAAAGACTATCAACACCATTTAGAAAATTTAAAAAGATCTTCAAAGAACAAAACATCACCCTGGCTCCAATAAACAGATTTTCCATCATAAAGTTACTAAATTTAAAAATCAAAGAC
Organism: Hymenopus coronatus; assembly: GCA_030762935.1. Taxonomy (NCBI): domain Eukaryota; kingdom Metazoa; phylum Arthropoda; class Insecta; order Mantodea; family Hymenopodidae; genus Hymenopus; species Hymenopus coronatus. The sequence continues at coordinate 101,988,875 of CM060891.1, forward strand.
GAAATTCCACCAGAAAATAGATCAGGAATATGTCAAATTAAGTGCACAAATTGTGAAAAGTTCTACATAGGACAAACCAAAAGAAGTTAAAAATCAGATTCAAAGGGCACTTTAGAAACCTAAAACTAAAACAAGATAAATTAGCAGTAGCATTTCACTTCTGGAAAGAAAACCTTAAGTCAGGCCACAATGAACTCATTACCTGTGTAAACATCCACATATGGAAAAACAAAGATCGCCTAATAAACTTTGAAATCCCGCCAGTAGACAGCTTAGCTAAGAAGTTCATCATTTTGCCACCAGAGAATACAACACAAGCAAATGCAACCAGCAACGACAGTTGGACCCTTGAGGTTGAATATGGAAGCATAGGCTTCCGAAACTAGTCCTTCACAATACAAATGTAAATGATGTAATGTTAAAGTACCAACTCAACAAATTCATACCACATATTATAAAGCCTACTTGTCTATGGTCCATAAAAAAGGGTTCCATCTCAATCTGTATTTTGCCTATACCTCCCACACAAGAGGGAGACCAAGGTACTAATGAAAAACTCACATCCTGTGTTCCTCAGCCATTCTCAAGCTCACCCTAAAGGCGGTTCTTTCCTTTTCCCTCAAGATCAAGTGGATATACTTGTGGTTGGATAGAGTTGCAGACTAACACTCCAATCCTTCACGTCCCCTAGGATCCTCCCTCTGAAAATTAACAAAGGTTAGCGTGCCCCCTTGATTCATCATCTGTAGGGCTCAGGAAATTGAGTAATGCCTCCCCTCTTCATACTACCCCAAATGCTATGTTAGGCATTGGAAACTCAGCCAATCAATAGATAGAGGTTTTTACTCTTCCTCAGAGTCATAAGGGAAATAGGCTGAGCAGTGGTTGTCTGGCCACCTTATGCCTAACCATGTGTACCGATGTCTTGTCAAGACACATGTCAGGGTTTCTCATTGGCCAAAATGCTGAAGATAGAAAAACCTAAGTTTAGTCCCATAATACAACCTTGCCAAAGCCAAAGGTCCTGCATTAAGGCAACATCCAGATCCAGGGATGGAGTTCCCTCTTTCGAGGGCCCAGCTTCCACTACAGCTTCAAAAGGTCTCTTGGGGTCCACAGAAGCGATCTCCAGTTGTTTGGAACTACATTTCTCAATGCTGTTGGGAATTCATATTGTTAACATTGGCAACTCTAATTTCAGCATAGTTTAAGTGTTATTAGTGCCAAATTATATACAATTAATGAAGGCATTTTAATCATGTTATTATTTGAAAAATATGTTTTTGAAATTCAGTGACATCACATCTTGCAGAGGAAATTCAAATGTGAATTTACCACTTTCCCTATTTTCAGATTTAATTATTAATGTATATGCTTTTAGCTCATGTTACTTACAAATGTTAAATATGGTAAATAGCCCAATAAGAATACTACAGATTGATATAGTTCCTTTAATAATAATCAATGAAAATAATTAAAACAAGTTATAGGCAGAAAGTAATGTTTAGTCACTTAACACCTTTCAGAATTCCCAGTCTTCAATTGAGGTTATATCTGCAACTGCAAGTAAGAAAATTACTTCAAAAGATCAAATAATATACTGCCTGGACAATAATTAAATGAATATGTATTAATACAAGGTTTGCTATATCTCAAATTTTTGTCCAATTAGCACCTTTATTCTTAGATGTTTCTTCAGATCTAAGATAAATGCATGACATATACGAAACAACTTGCTAATCTATTGTTGCCTGAACTTAGTTATTGACTTCTTCCTATAATGATGTATCTACTGCTTGTTGTATGCATTTAATTCTTCCAACTGCCAAAGCTTGGGGATCATTTTCTGAATTAAGCCTTATCAAAACTACCTTAGAATCTCTGTGATTCAAAAATATTATATGGTTTGGCTCTATTGTCCATAGAAAATGAAATAAAAGTGACAGGTTAATGCTGATAAAGTTATTGATATCTTTGCCAATATGCAATCAAAAGAAAATCTTTACACCACAGGTAATAAACTTTTTATTGTTCAAGATATAACATATATTCCTGATATCATAAAAACTTGAAATCTAGGCTTTGTTAAATTTTAGTGTAGTTTTATTATTTACATTCTTTTCTTAGGTTTACTACACTAACACTGGCCTGCAAAGATTTTGCAGCACAGAATATTTTACATCATAATGGTCAATTTGGATGCTATGATTTCGAAAACAATAATAGTTTTTGCATATCACATACAGATTTTGAACAGTTCTGATTCAACACAAAATTGAAAGTCTGGTGCACTAGTATTAACATCACTACATATTCGACTTGCAGCATGGTTGATTCATACATGCAAATATGACAAACTATATGACATCATATTGTGCCAATGTCTATCTCTGTTTGCAGGTGATGTTATTTTGAACCAATTCCAAACATTTATTGCATAATACATAAATAGGAACCTATCTTGCAATCTGCAGTGCAGTTTTAAACTTCTTAACTGGTTCTCTTTAGAAGCCATATTGTGTTGGAAATTTAGATGTGAAAAAACGGCAAGCTTGAGTGTTATATCTAGGAGGGGCCGTGTGAACAATCCTAACAATTTCTGTTATGTCTGTGGTTGTTATGTAATAAAGCAACAGAAAAGAAACATCACATTTAACAAGAGTTTATATTCTGCCTATTTTAAAATTAAATTAGAAGATCAAAACACAAATTTTGCTCCTCATATTGTGTGTAAAAGTAGTGTAGAAAATCTAAGACAATGGTACAATGGAGTTTGTCCATCTATGGCCTTTGGGGGTTCCTATGGTATGGAGTGAACAACAAAATCATTTTAATGACTTATTTTTTGTATATGTAACATCTGGATTCAATAGGAAAAACAAGGGTGGCATTATACATCCAAACTTCCAATCAGCAATTAGGCTTGTACCTCATGGACCTGAGGTTGCTGTACCATCACCAGAAGTAGTACTGATATTTCGAGTGTAAAACATGAAATAAATTGGTCCTCAGACTCAGAAGATAACAATCCAAATCCATTGAGTCAGTCAAAATTACATGATTTGGTATGTGATTTGAGTTTTACCAAAAAAAAAAAGTGAACTTTTAGTTTCAAGGCAGAAAGAAGACAAACTTTTAGCACCTGGAATAACTTTCTACTGGTACAGACATCGAGAAGAGGAGTTCAATGAATATTTTGTTAAAGAAGGAGAACTAGTGTATTGTAGTGATATCCCTAACTTGATAACAGCTTACAAAGCAATAGATTGGCCGCTGTTTATTGTTTTGAGCAAGAGAAGTCTTTTTTTTTTTTTTTTGGTAGTGTTTATCGCCCACTTTAACTACTTATGGCACTGCAGGCGGTGACACTGATGATGCATGAATGAAGATGGAGCACCAGTGGAATGTGATGGCGGGGGAAACCGGAGAACCTGGAGAAAACCCGCTTTGTCCACCACAAATCTCACATGCTGTCGCTTGGGATTGAACCCGGGCCATCTAGGTGAGAGGCGAGTGGTCTAACAAGGGTCAAGCAGGGTACACAAATTTTCCATGCTTTTTGTCTGAGCCAGAGAATGACACTCGGGTGAAACTAATTGGTCAAAAAGAAAAGATTTAGTGCCAGGGGCAAAAATGTAATAAATCACTCGCTGATTGACTCACAGAAGGTTTTGCTACCCCGGTTGCACATCAAATTAGGGATGATGCAACAATTTGTTAAAGCTTTGGACAACGGTGATTCTTGTTTCCAATATCTTATTCAGAAATTTCCAATGTTGTCTGAATCAAAAGTGAAAAAAGGTATTTTTAATGGCCCACAGATTCGCAAACTCATGAAGAATGTTCATTTCAGAAATACCATAGCAGACATACAGGTTCAAGCTTGGGACTCATTCAGTGAATAATAAACAAGTTTTTGGATAATGTTAAAGATGACCATATGAACATATCGTTAAAACAATGCTGGAAAAGTTACAGGCACTCAGATGCAATAGAGCTTAAAACTGTACTTTTGGCATTCGAATTTTGAATTTTTTCTTGAAAACTTGGGCGGACTAAGTGAAGAACAGGGAGAGAGATTCCACCAAGACATAAAGGAGATGCAAACCAGGTATCAGGGACGATGGGACGTCTCCATGATGGCAGACTACTGTTGGTGTTTAATTAGAGACAACCCTCATCAGGACCACAAACACAAATAAGATCATAATGTGTGTTTGAAATTTCCTAGATCAGTGTAAACTGTTGCCATCTGTAGAGTTGGGTGCACCTGACTGTTTCTTTGTTTGAGTGATTTACGCATTTTAAATTGTACTAAAAAACTAGAAACAAACCCTAATATATGGCAGAAAAATGGTGCATGGTATGAGAAAATGGAAAGCAGATTTGAATTCAACATGCCAAAATTAGGTTAAGCTGTTTAAACCTGTGCTGCAGAAAAAAAAGTTTAAATTTGCAGGCCTGTGTAATGGCTACTAGTGATGTAGGATAAGCATTATCCATTTTAAATGTATAAACATTTAGTTAATCTATCCATTCAGGACAAGTCTTTACTTTCTCTACCACCTACCAATGCCAAGATATACCAATAATAATTGTTTTGAGGACCCCGAATAAATAAACACAGAAAAGATTTCTTTGCATGTGTCTGTGAACAGCATAACTAAAAAAAAACAAAAAAAAACCACCAAACTTGGTATTTAAATTCAGTGGCTTCCAAGGATACAACACAAAGATTTTAAACAGAATTTCCTCATCCCAAATATCCTTCAAATGAAGATTTTTTTAAATTTTCAAATTTCTTAAAAAATGGCTCTTAAAGATTTTAATTATTATGCTGTATGTTAAAGATATAAAATGTATATCTTCGATTTCTGGGAATAGCCTGTGAATTCTCTTCTTTTGTGAGGAATTTTGTATAATCTTTTATAACTAGCAAACTTTCAAATAACTTTTTAGTGAAGTAAGCCATTTCCATTTCAATATCCATTATTAATGATTTGAATTATACTTTATCTTTCTTTCCAAGGTCTTTCGATGTTCATTTGTTACTTTCTCTATATGCCTATGTACATAGTGTATAGAGAAGGTATTGTAATGCACCCAAAATTTTTATACTGAGATTTCGCTGGAAATACATGTTTTGGGTCTTCCTGAATCCAAAAAAGCATTTTTAGAAAAATGTCTGTGTGTGTCTGTCTATCTGTGTTTATATGTGGGTGGCATGGCTCAAAAATGAAAAGACCGTTAAATACCAAACTTGGTATTTAAGTTTGGTATCTTCCAATGATGCGATACAAAGATTTTCCAGAAAATCCCCCCAACCCCAAACTACCCTTTACATGGAACTTTTTTCAAAAATTTTGATTTTCTAAAAAATGCCTCTAATGATTTTGATTAAAATATTGTATATTAAAGATATTCACCTGACAAATAAAATGTATATCTTGAATTTTCTGGGAATAGCCTCTGAAGACTACTTTATTCTGGATGAATTTTACGGATTTTTGCATAACTGCTGAACCGTAATAGATGGACAAAAACTTACCCCACACAAAATGTAGAGCACATTAAAACACACAATTTATGTTATATACATTTTTTCGTGGAGTTGATTGTTTTTAAGATATTCCTAGTTTTTAGTTTCAGCTTTGAAAAACATACCTTTCTCATACAGGAATTTGCCAACTCCTGTCCTTACAAACAAAGGAACTTCAGTCACTTAGCAACCAGCTTTTGTCTATCACTTTAACCTATTGTACTCCCTTATTTCGCTTCTAGTCACAAGGAAGCAAGACTATTTCTGCTTATTGTTTTCTCTATTTGCATGAAGTAAATAGAAGCATTAGCTTTTTAACAATGATTTGTTGCAGAGATGTAGAGAAATTCATGTGAATGGAACACATCAGATTTTTATTTTGCAATTGCATGAAAATAGAATGACTTTTTAAAACCAGTATATAGCATATATAAGGCAGTGCCATGGCTGAGTGGTTAGAATGCTCATCTCACACCTAGGCAGCCCAGGTTCAATCCCAGGGGACTGCATGTGGGATTTGTTGTGGACGAAGTGGCAGGTTTTCTCTGTATTCTGGAGTTTCCACCAATTGTTTCATAATAATTTTTCCTTTCACCATTTTTCATGTTATCCACTTCATCACTTTCATACCAGACATCGGGCTGATCACCCTCTCTCTGATCCAGAGTCTCCATCGACAGTGCCTGACTTCAGGTGCTCTAGTGTGTACAAGTCCTACATACAACGAAGGTAAACAGAGAAGGAACATATTTTCTAAAAGATATTTTCTAAAGAGTATGAAATTTTAAAGTCAGTATAGTATGTAGCTCTAAACATTTGGCTATTGTTATTCTCTTTGTATCCATAACAAAATATATACACAGCTATTTCTGCAAAGATTTATCTCAATTAAAATGAAGTAAATACAAATATAAACTTATGTAAGAATAGCTTGCACACCCATTAATAAACAATACAGGTAATAGAAAGACATGTGAATGTAACAGATCAGATCGTTTACATTAACAAAATAAGCATCTCCTTATATCTATTATATTCAACAAAATAGAGATGGAACTGTTTATACACATTCCTTAATAGATCTGTTCTTGTTGCACCAATATTGATCATAATCTTCCATGGGTCGCACGCGGATTTTTGCTCTGAAGTGTGTCATTAATGAATTTCCTGCGCACCCATTCCTCTCTCATTTTCAACAATACACTTCTTATTACTGACACAGCATTTCTGCCTCTGTCTACGCCTTTGCTCACAGGTTACAGCTATTTTGGAGTCAGCAGCAACATTATGTGTCGGACTATTATTTAAGTTTATTAGAGAAAAAAGATACATGAACATATGAAGAACAGCAAATCTATATCAAATGTTTATTGGAAGAAAATCTTGAGTCTAATGTTGAGGAGGTTTACTATGATGATGAAGACATCGAGACTACCAAAATCTTTGATACAGACACCGAACAAGAAATATCGGAGGAAGAGAAGGAATTGAAGAACATCCCACATTTAACAATTAAAATTTAGTTGAGTCGATTTTGTAACACTACATCACTTACTTTTTTATTTCGGAAAACATGTTTCAGAAGCCATGTGCTTCCATTGTCAATTCCTTTGGTCGACTGCCGGCATTGCTTGCTGTGGTGGTTGTCTCTGTCCCTGGTGGTGGTTTGATGAACTTCTGAATGAGTAGATCGCCTGGCGGGATTTCAAAATTGAAAACCCGGTTCTTGTTTTTCCAAATATGTGTTTTCCCAAACTTTTAATTCTGTCTTCCTTGTGATGTTTTTGAGGATTTTTGGGCTTCTATTTATAGTGTGTTTCTCTTTCCAAAAATGCCAAGCTACTGCAGATTTTTCTTCTTGTTTGAGTTTAATATTTCTGTGGTGTTCTTTTGCCCTGGTTTTTATATTTCTTTTTGTTTGGCCGATGTAGATTTTTTCACAGTCATTACAGCTGAACTGATATATTCCTACTTTGTTTTCTTGTGGGATATCATCTTTTAATTTAGAATTTAAAATGTTTTTTATAGAGTAATTGTTTTTAGGGGCTAGAATGATGTTATGTCATTTGAAGATCCTCTGGAATTTGTAGAAAGTTGTAGGGTGGTATGTAAACTTCTTGTAGATCTTGTTTTCTTTCTGGTTTTGAGTGAGTGTGCTGACTTCTTTAATTCTCTTTCTATTTTTGGCTTTATTAACTTTTTTGTACACCAGTTCTGCCCGAAATCCATTCTCTGTAGCTATGTCCAATATTTTAGTAAGTTCACATTGGTATTCTGTTTTTCCCATTGGTACATTTACCAATCTGTGTGTAAGGTTGTTGAGTAAAGCATGCTGATGGGGAATGGGATTGTAACTCTTTTGTTTTATATAGCTGTTGGTGTGGGTAGGTTTTCTGTAGATGCCAAATGTAAGGTGATTATTAGTTTTTATGATTTTTAGGTCGAGGAATGGTAGTTGTCCATCACATTCCTTCTCCATTGTGAACTTTATAGACTTTTCTTGCATATTTAGGAGTATTAGTGCATCTTCTAGGTGTCTTTCTGGGACTATTGCAAAGATGTCGTCTACATAGCGGTACCATATTTTGAACATCCAGGGGAATGCCTTTTTAATCCTAGTTTCCATAGTGCTCATGAAGAGATCTGCTAATATTGGTAACAGCGGGCTGCCCATAGCTAAATCAGATGTTTGTTTGTAATATTTCCCGTTAAATGTGAAAAAATTTTGATTTATGCACAGATTCGTTAATATGATGTATTCTCGCACTTCTTCTGTTGTTTTTCCTATTGCAAGTAACCAGTTTTTGATGTGGGATTGTATGCTTTCTGAAGGTATGCTTGGAAACAGAGCAGTAACATCAAAGGAAACTAACATATCGGTTTTTTCCAATTACTCTATAAAAAACATTTTAAATTCTAAATTAAAAGATGATATCCCACAAGAAAACAAACCAGGAATATATCAGTTCAGCTGTAATGACTGTGAAAAAATCTACATCGGCCAAACAAAAAGATATATAAAAACCAGGGCAAAAGAACACCACAGAAATATTAAACTCAAACAAGAAGAAAAATCTGCAGTAGCTTGGCATTTTTGGAAAAAGAAACACACTATAAATAGAAGCCCAAAAATCCTCAAAAACATCACAAGGAAGACAGAATTAAAAGTTTGGGAAAACATATATTTGGAAAAACAAGAACCGGGTTTTCAATTTTGAAATCCCGCCAGGCGATCTACTCATTCAGAAGTTCATCAAACCACCACCAGGGACAGAGACAACCACCACAGCAAGCAATGCCAGCAGTCGACCAAAGGAATTGACAATGGAAGCACATGGCTTCTGAAACATGTTTTCCGAAATAAAAAAGTAAGTGATGTAGTGTTACAAAATCGACTCAACTAAATTTTAATTGTTAAAACACATCACTGTCTCAAAGTCCACCATATATCAGGACATCCCACATTGTCTCCTCTTCGGGGTGAAAGATAAAATAACCAAGTGGAGTAAACATGCTCCTCTAAGAAAACAAACTGGATCTGAAAATATAGTGATACACCTACTAGGTGTCAAGGATGCTACTATTAAAGAATTGAAAAAAACTACTTGAGATCTGGAGATTGTGGAAGTAATACAAAATATTGTAGATAACATCAATAATAACAAACTACTCCCATGAAAGAGATGCAAACCAATGAACAGTGCTGAAATTGAGGCTTTCATTGGTTTCTTTTACATAGCAGTGATAATGAAATGCAGCAGGTGGAATACCAAAGATCTATGGAAAAAAGGATGGCACAAAAGTTGAAATATTCCGACTTGTGTCATCATCAGGTTTGGATTTCTTTTGAAGCATCTCACATTTGATGGCAATACTACTCGTCAAGAAAAGCTAGCACACCATTTCAATATCTTACTATTCTTATTTGAGAAGCCAGAGCTTTAAGGGAACGATGTGGATTTTGGCAGTACATCCCTAGATAGCCCAACAAATATGGAATCAAAATCTTTGCCTTTTCTGATTCCAAGATGTTTTATACCAGCAATTTGTAAGTGTATATGGACAAGCAGTCTACAGGGCCTTATATGGCAATTCGAGTTGTGTTGTAGAAATACTTTGTAAACCTATCAAAGGAATGGAGCAAAACATGACCAACAATTGGCTTACGAGTTTGGATCTGGCCAAAAACTTGAAAGCAAACTACAGACCCATTATTAGGCAACACCAGCAAGAACAACAGAGAGTGGCCTTGGTAATCTTTCCAACCTGTAAATTGCCCTGAAGCATCAACAATATTTGCCTTTGAAGAAGATATGTTTTGCTGATTTCAGGCATGCATCATGACGACAAAATTGACCTTGAAATGGGGAAGACAAGAGAAACCAAAGAGGGTTGACAAAAGGTGTTCTGTTTTTGACTGTGCAATTAACACTTGAAGGTGGGCCCTGATGGCATTTTATGGCATGCTAAATGCGGGAGGCATAAATTATTTTTATCATATTCAATGCAAACAATTTTGACTTGACAATACCTCACATGAATTTCTTGGACAATTGTCCTTTGAGCTCATAAGGGGCATTTTAAATTCAAGGGCTCGTGTCAGCAACATGTATGTGAATGTGAAGAAGACCATTGACAAGTTTCTTGGAACTGAAGAACTTCAGCAATTGGCTGAAGTAATCCAAGGATGCTCAAAGGAGCTCAGTCAGTGTGATTAAAAGAACAGACTAGCATCAATTTCTGCAATAAGTGTAAACCATTCTTGTGTCTAAAACATGGATTAGAAATGTGTTCAGAATGTTATTGAAGCACATCATGGGAAAAATAAATTTACATAATTAAAACATTAATGGGAATGCACAGTGAAGTAATTAATTAAATAGGAGTGAAAACATAGATTACACTCAAACTTCACTCTTGAAATAAGGTAACTTACTTAGGACATGTTTCGGTGGCTTTTTCCACCATTTTCAATGGAGATTCACTGATGAACTCGTGGTAGCGGCCTGTAGAGGTCTCTCTTCCAGATAGATGAATTTTGAAATGAGTCCATTTGTTTGTGGAATGTCAAAATTTATGGCCTTGCTTTTGTTTTTTAAAATTAATAGATTTTCCCAAATCGTTAATCCTATTGGATTCTGTACTAATTTTAATAGCTTGGGCTCACTGTGAAAATTATGGTTTTGAGTCCAAAAATGATGTGCAACAACTGAATTGTCTGTCTGTTTGTATTTTAAATATCTCATTTGTTCTTTAAAACGTTGTCCAATGTTTCGTTTTGTTTTTCCTATGTCTACCATTTCACATTCCTTGCAGCTGATTTCATATATCCCTGATTGTTTCAATGGGGGGATTTTATCTTTTGTGTTTGTGTGGAGGATGCTTTTTAAACTGTGCTTATTAACTGGGGCTAGGTTGATGTTCCATTTTTTGAAAATTTTTTGAAATTTTTGGTGTGCCAAAGGGTGGTAAGTAAATTTTTTATAGCTAGTTTCTGCTTTTATTCTTTTTAGAGTGCTAATTTCTTTTACTTTCTTCTGTTTCATGAATTTATTAATCTTCTTCTTTACCAAATGTTCTGTGTAGCCATTCTTTTGTGCAATTTCCATGATCCTATTAAGTTCTAATTTGTATTCCATCTGGCTTAATGGTAGGTTTACCAGACTGAATGTAAGGCTGTTGATCATGGCATGTTTGTGTGAAATTGGGTTGTAGCTATTGTTGACTATGTAGTTTTCTGTCTGTGTTTCTTTCCTATAGATTCCAAATTCTAGTTTGATGTGGTTCCTGATTATTTTTAGGTCCAAGAAGGGAAGCATGCCATTTGATTATTTTTCTATTGTGACTACTTGCAGCGACCACTGTGCTGACTCCAATCTTGAATTCTCTCAATTCACATGTTTCAGAACCATACTTCAATACTGGCTTAGCTACAATTCTATGGATCCTTAGTTTTAGTTTTTGCTTCATTTTTTGTCAAAATTCCTTTTTAAACACCCTAAAGTATATTATGTTTCTCAATGTCTTCTTTCTATAATTCACATTTTGGATTCTAAATATTTAAATGCTGCTACTTGCTCGATTGAGTTTCTCTGTATTATCATCTTGCCTCTAATTTATTCTTTTGCCCATATGGCCATAACTTATTTGGGTAATAGTTATGTAATTTATTTCTTCTTCCTGTCTCCTCAATTTTGACAGGTTTGTTTCTGCCCTCCATATCTCATTCTCAGTGTTTTTTCTGAAGCATTATTTGCTTCCCTAATTGCAAGGATTTTCCTTTTGGAAGCATCAATGGACATACCAACATGGCTGATATTAATGGATCTCTTTTCTGCAGCTGACAAACAAAACACTATCTGCACTTGTCATGGTTTTATGGAAGAAAGAAAGCAAGCTTGTCAGAAATTAAAATTCTTGCTATCCAAGGTTTTATTGTGTGCTGATGAGGTATATAGTATTTACATATTCAATCTCTTTCCCCAAAACATTCTTTAATTTCTTCCTTTTCTTCAAAAACTGTGTTAATAGATCTTGAATGATGAAAATTGTGTCTAATAGGGACTGAGTAAGGAAGTGAGCTCTTCACCACTTGATCCAGCACTATAATAGTTCTTTGTGGGCTTGCAGGATTAATTTAATTTAATTTAGCATTGCCTGATGGGTATTTATTCAACTCTTTGACATACTTGTTTGAGGATTATCTAACCCCTGCCACACAGGCCTCTCGCAATACTAACACATCACAGGTCTGCAATATTAATTTATTAGTACCCAAAGCATAAGGTTCTTTCCAGAGAAAAGCAATAAGTGTTTTGGCATTATACTTCTCTGATGCAATGAAGTTCCAAAATATCTCTGTTAATTTCCCTTTAGCACTGTATCTGAAAAGACACAATTTTATATATGTTGGAAACATTGCTAATTTTATCTGCATTGATAGAAATTTTGCACCACTGATTACTTGTATAATTTTCTCTTGGCATACTTGAACATTTTGAATGGCCTTCTTTAGATGGAGTGTTAGAGAATTGTCTAGTTCTGCACTCGCATCAGGATCAGTTCAGGATTCTGTTTCACTGTGTCCTCTCAGCACCAACTCAAAGGCTACCACAAATTCTTAAACAATAATATAATATTTATAACATATCTATTGTTCTTAACCTTCTAATTAAACAAGAAGCACTGATTTTTATATGCTAGCTGTTTAACAGTTTTACAACTTAGTTCCCAAAGCCATAAAAAGCTTATTAAGTTTTATTTACGGATGGTCTCAGCATCCCAGTCCATATAGGGCAAGAAAGACTGCTTAATTTTGCTTGAGGCCTTTTTATTCAAACAGAGTTCTTTTATGTCATAGTTTTACACCTGAAAAAATCCACCTCACTTAAATGTAACAATGTCAAAGAACATTCCACCAGCAATGTGTCCACTCACAGCTGAGTTGTCAACTTGCCAATAGCACACATTTCCACTAATGCTGGCATAACAATGGATGGTTACGAAGCAAGCAAGTCACACATGTTCAGCAAACTAATGCTGGCATAGCAATGGATGGTTACAAAGCAAGCAAGTCACACATGTTCAGCAATTACGGCCACAGGGCTTCCTCCTCACTCCTCAAGAATTATTGTCTCAACCAGCATCATCACAATGGGCTAGACAATCCAGGTGTACTACTTAGCCTCTGGATGTGGTAGATGACATCACTTATCCTCTTCACCACAAGTTACATCTTTGCCATGTGTTTGATATTTAATTTCTACCACACACACACATATATATATATATATATCTTTTTTTTTGTTTTCCTGTTTTTCCATTTCTAACCAACAAATTAACCTATGTAATTTATTTTTCTGATTGTATTGTTCACTTGGGGGGAAAAAGACAGTAACAGCACATTGGAGCAAGAAAATAATGTAACATTTAACTCAAAAATATTGTTCTTATATTGTATCAAAATAAAAAAGTCATTAAATTCTGCAACATTTTCTGGTCCTTTGGCCCAGATAGCATAAACTCTGTTTGAGATTATGTGCATATTTCAGACACCATTCCTCAGTGAATTTACAACTAGTTGTTGAAGTTACCACCAGAGCATTCCAAATACACACCTCACTCTTAACCACAGAATATCTACTCCATTGCTTACTCTATTATCGCTTACAAAGCACTTTGTGTTTATTAAACTTAAACATGGCTGATAGAAATACAATTAATATACAAGTAAAACCACATCATAATTCTTGATAGTTTGTATATTTATGTAAAGATAATGTGCTTGCTTTCATCACTTGATACATGAGGTATTTGTATTTAAAAATAATATATATTAAGAAATGTTCACTAATAAACAAACTGTTAAAACGATGCATCACAAAAGTGTCTCTAAAATCAACTTTATTACACTAAAACCACTGAAAAATAACATTGAGCAGCATGAAAAATAACGCTTTAAAACCATAAAAAATATAATACCAAAATGTTACTAAAAATAAAACAAAATTTTCCAGTCCCTATTTATGTACATTATAATGTTATGCATCCATGTTACAGCAGGTACAGCAATTAGTTCATTAACAAAATGGGTTTTTGTGTGAAGATTGCATATCAACAATTATATTCATTGTGTTGCAGAATGAATAAAAGTGGAAAATGTTCCATGTTTTACTTACTCTTTGTGTTTGTATAATGTTTATTTTCCTTTTATTCATTCTTGTCATGTTTTCAATTGGTATTACTGATTTTTGAAAAGGAAAAATAAAGTGACACAGGCCTTGATAAATCTAAGTGTTGACTTGTCTGTATAAATGTAGACATAAAATTAATCCTCTACTGGTCACTCCACAAAATATTGGTGCCGAAACCCGGGAACAAGGACTTACTGTGAGTAGTATTATTTCTGTTTATTAATAATTGTGTGGCTTACACTTCTTCCTACACTCAGGGAAGGAAAAATAATACTGAAGACAAAACGAGCATTCTTGCAAAACAAACGCCGCTCAACGCATACAATTTTCGATAAAGCATTTTACAGGGAAGGAATTTGTGAAACATGCTAATTATTTAAGCTTTCACATTGCGTTAGCTCTTCAAATTAAATATGATCGATTGCGATCCAGCAGTGGCGTTGCACAACCTAAAATGGAAAAGCACCCGGGAACGAAATAATATCACAAAATTTGCATACTTAATTAACTCTTACACAGAAAATACGACATTAGAGGATTATGAGCATTATAAAAATCGCTTGTCAGACACAATGGAACGATTACTTAAGTTCGATGACGAAATTCACGACCTCCTCACTGATGAAGAATATGACACAGATGTAACCACTTGCGAGGAGTATATTGACACTGCCAAGCGAGCTATACAGAAGGCCTCACGAGGGATTCTGAACTACAACTCCACTCTAACAGATTCCAAAGACTTAGGATCCAACACCACATCCACAGTTTCCACGGCAGCTCCCGTACCATTGATTTCTCACACAGTCAAACTACCACCTATCAAATTAGAACCGTTTTCAGGGGACATCGAAAACTGGATGTGCTTCTGGGAGCAGTTCGAGGCTTCTGTAGATAGTGACACGTCTCTTTCGACGATTAACAAACATGTTTTCCTTCGAGGGTATCTCGAAGGGTAACCTAAAGCACTGGTGGACAGCATTACAATCACAGCCTCTACTTACGAAGAGACAAAGAAAATATTAAGAGATCAGTATGGGGATAAGAGTAGAATAATTCAGACTAATCTTGACTACCTGGAAGAATTAAAACCTAGCCGCTTCTCGTCTCCGGAGAAACTCAACGCAACATTTATCGAGTGTAATCGGAGGATTCACGCACTTCGGGCGTTAGGTGGGGACATCAATGGATACAGACGAGTTCTTGCACCAAAAATACTTCGCGCCTTCCCCGAGACATCTGTCGACGCTGGATTATTCACGCCAAGAGAGAGAGTATATCCGAGGGTGATATTCTTAAACTTATGCAGTTCCTGAGTGACGAGGTAAACGGAGCACTAATAAGTCAGAAGATCCGCGGTGATACGTCCGTCACAAATGAGCAGTACCATACCAACAGCAGCAACACTTCACGTCTGTTCCAAAAACACCAGAAAATCTAAAGGAATTCTAGACCCTTATTGCATCTTTTGTGAAAAATGTGGCCATTGGGCACAAGATTGTCAAGAGATTACAAACTTTCACGAAAGGACTCAGAAACTAAAAACCAGTAACCGGTGCTTCTTATGCCTGAATCGCGGCCACATTGTACAACAATGTAGCAAAAGGAGTAAAGCTGCATGTTCAAAATGCAAGAAAAGTCACCATCGAGCCATTTGCACAGAATAGAGCAGTCCTTCACTTACCGCTTCCACGACTTCGACATCACTCAAGATTGATACTGATCGTTCTAGTTTCACTTACCTGCAAACAGCACAGATCTTAGTGACAGGTCCAACTGGAATAAGAAAACGAACACGCTGTATACTAAACTGTGGCAGTCAGTCAAGTTTCATAAGCAAAACCTTGGCAGATCACTTACAACTAAATGTCATTGACCACACAGACCTGGCAGTTATGGTGTTTGAATCAGCAAAAACTGCCCATTTCAAGCGCAGGCTACTCGAATTTGTCGTCAGCGGAGTCTCCACAAAATTGAAACTCAACTTGTCTGCATTTGAAAGTGATAATTCATTTTCACCACATCCAACAGTATCACAAGACATCCTAGCATTGTCACGTGTTCCTAAAATACAACTTGCAGATCCTAAAGGAGACGAACAGAACCCGCCTATTGAGATTCTGATAGGAGGAGACCAGTACTGGAAGGTGATGAAACATCATCAGCCTATACGCTTATCAAGTAAATTGGTTCTTCTTCCATCTCATTTTGGCTGGATTCTTAGCGGAAGTAGATCCGGAGTTTCAGTTAACCATGTAACTGTTAACTTCATTCACTCAAGTGCACAATTGCCTCCAGAATATGACGCGAGACACTTCTGGGATTTAGAAACGTTGGGAATTCAAGATCAGCAAGAGAGGACACTTACAACCAAAGATGCTACCATCTTACAAGAGTTTCACGATAATTTTCAAATGGAGGATGGGAGGAGAGTGGTTTCATTGCCTAGAAAGGGGGATGATGTTTTATCCTCTAACAAAAGCAATGCTGAGAAACGTTTTGTCAGTCTGCAGAAAAAACTTGCAAATAACACTTCATTCCAGGAGATGTATTACTCACAGATGTTAGGCTACATTCATAATGGCCACATATAAACTACAGTAGATGGCAATTCTTACAATACATACTATTTGCCCCATCATGCTGTTAAAAGGGAAAAACGAGGTGAAATCAAATGGAGAATAGTGTTCGACGCATCATCACATGCAAGTAACTCTCCATCTCTCAACGATGCCCTTGAACCTGGCCCCAATTTTTTACCACAAATTCTGTCAACATTACTTCGTTTTCATTTGGAGATGTAACGCAAGCCTTCTTGCAACTGAGCTTGGACAAAAAAGATATAGACCTCACAAGGTTCTTATGGTTTCGGGTCACAGAAGAAAATGGATCTTGGAGAACGACCGAAGATGTTCTCACTTATAGATTCATGCGCTTGCCATTCAGTCTCACATGCAGCCCCTTTCTACTGTCAGCTTCTCTACGAGAACTCGCTTCTAAGTCTCACGATAAATTTCCACTGGCAGCAAATATTCTGGAAAGCAGTACCTTCATGGACGATACTGCTGCCAGCATTGAAGACGACAATCAAGCAGTGACTTTGTACTACGAGTTGACTGGCTTACTGAAGCAAATTAAAATGTCAATGGCTAAATGGGCTACTAATTCTGAAGTACTGAATAACATATGGAGAGCTGAGGGGCGCGAAATAAAGAAAGAAACTGGAGTCCTAAGGGTAATCTGGAACACAGAGTCAAATACCCTATTCTTTCACCACCAAGATATCTCTACTGACTTGCTAACAGAACCAGCCACTAAACGACAAATGCTGAGAACAATCTCAAGATTTTATGACCCGCTTGGAATACTTTCGCCAGTTTCAGTAGAAGGTAAAATTCTGTTCCAAGACACATGGTTGATGGGAATAGATTGAGATGAGATTCTACCTCATGACATCGCATGTAAATGGCACACCTGGATTTCAAGTCTTCCTAACCTCTCAAACAATACGATCCCACGATGGATTGGTATATCCAGCTGGATGCCTGGAACTTCACAAGTCCACGTGTTCTGCGACGCATCAGAGAGGGCCTACGGTGCAGTACTGTATGTCAGGACAGAATATGAGACTAACGCTTTAGTCCAGTTAGCTTGCAGCAAGACTAGGTTGTCTCCCATTAAGAAAGTGACACTTCCACGTCCCTTGATAGGTGTCCGACTTTTAAAATACTTCTGCCATTCTACAGGGTATGACATCACTAAGGTGACACTATGGAGTGATTCCATGGTCACTCTAGGATGGATTCGCAGCGACGCAAATCGGTGGAAAACCTTCGTCTGCAACCGTGTTACGGAAATTCAGTCCACTATTTCACCGGCACAGTGTAGACACTGTCCTGGACAAGAAAATCCAGCAGATCTTTTACCTCGGGGAATTACTGCCACGGCATTACTTCAGTCTACGTTGTGGTGGAGTGGTCCACTATGGCTCAAGAACCATCGAGATGGTCCTCTATGACAGGTTAACGCTGGAAGGTACAGTTCTTACAGTAAACTATTACGCATAGCAGCATGGACTCTACAATTCATACGGAACACCTCATTTCATGGAAGAAAGCGCGCATAGAGGACCTCCGTCGTGGAAGGGATGGAAATGTAAGGACAATTGTACTATGCACTGCAGATGGCAACGCAATCACACGTCCTGTCCAGCTGGTCGTTCCTCTGGAGATCGCCCAGGGTGGGGAGGATGTTGCAGAATGAATAAAAGTGGAAATATTCCATGTTTTACTTACTCTTTGTGTTTGTATAATGTTTATCTTCCTTTGTTTCATTCTTGTCATGTTTTGTATTGGTATTACTGATTTTCGAAAAGGAAAGATAAAGTGATACAGACCTTGATAAATCTAAAAGTGTTGACTTGTCTGTATAAATGTAGACATAAAATTAATCCTCTACCAGTCACTCCACATACTGAAACATTCAACAAAAATACCTGAAATTCCTTAAGATATTTTATGTTCAAAACTATCCCCAAAATGGCCAATTTCATAACATTAACTTTAAACTGTTATACTGAAAAGTATTTTGCTTAGAACAAACTTTTTTTAAATGCATGAAATTTAATTCTGAAGTAGAATTAAAGAAAACAAAAAAATTATTTTTTTTCAAATTTACGCCAATTTTCCTAGCAGGATCACATATGATGCTGATTCCAATCTTGTTAAGTCATAATTATATTTAAAGCTACTCAATAGTGCATTGAGAATTTTGTTTTTCATATTTAAATACTACAATTTCCACAAAACTATCCGTGTCTTGAGGAATTGACAAAAAGAAATAATTGAAGCTTTAACAATGTAATATAGAATACAATACCAAAAATTGTGTGTTTTGGGTACTGTATGCTGTAATTTGGTGCTAGTGATCTTTCAAAGAAGGTGTTATGTACTAAGACATTCAACCTGGAATAAACACACTTGAATATTTTCAAGGAATTCAACCGTCTTGAGTGAAAACAACTGATTTAGACAGAGATGTCAAAGGATGCCAGGGGCAATAAGAGAGCTAGAGATGAATTTGACTGTTGGGACCTCAAGTATGGAAGCAGCTTGTTTTAAGGTAGCTGCAAACTTTAATCATGTTTTCTCCAAACTTATTTTTCTGCATACATTTTTACCATTTTTTCAAGAACAACTTGAACTTTTACCATTCATTTCATAAGTTCCCCTCCCACTCTTTTATTTAAACCCTAGCATTAAAATCGTGGATGCTGGAATTTTGTCTTATTAAAAATGGGTGGAAAAATAGAGTACTAATTATTACATTTTTTAAAAATTTAGAAATCATATCTATATAATATAAAAAGCCTGTACACTTGGAAAGCATTGATTTAAATGTATACTAAATTTCACTCCTCTAAGGTAACTGAAAAGTGCAGTTAAAAATTTCTTAAAATTAATATTGCAGGCATAGAGCTTACAACCTCCTATAAATTAAAATGCAAAAGCAAATTATTTATATCCTGTGTTTCTTATTTAATAGCATTGCTGTTATATTTATCCTTCTTCTTTAAAGCCCTTTAATTTATTAAAAACATTAATTCATGATAATTTCCAATATCACCCAGATATTACCAGCTTATTCATATCTAAATGCACTTATAAAATGATGAGATCACTGACCTACTTTCACGATCATACATTTGCTGTGTACTTGCAGAAGTTGTTTCCAGAGAAGCTTCAGAATTTTCCATTCCAGATGATTCTTGTGCAATATCTTCCATGTTTCCTCTTTGCATGGGTATAGCTATATCCTCCATCTGAAAGCACATAGGGCACATATTTTACGAGCAAACTGTTTTGCAGTTGAGACATTTTGTAAATAAAGATAACAGTGGCATTAAAATGTTGCAAGTAGGCTACCTGAAGTGTAAATGCCCAAAGTTTTGGTGGATAATCAAATGGTACAAATTTGCATACATTCAGTATTGGTACTTTTTTTAAAGCTTGTATCCAATAATTTTTGCCAAGTTCTATAGCTCAAGTGTATAAATTTCTGGCATGAATTGCCCAGCTGTACAGTTAGCTAATAGGTACTCAAGGTAAGGTTGTGTAGCTTTTGAAATTTTTAAGATAACCCCAGTTTCATCAAGTCCTATAGTGACTAGATTAATAAGAGGTTAAGCAGTGCAGATTTCTACAAAACAGATTGTAAATATGCTAAGAATAACTTTTGGAAGATAGCCCATTAAATTAAAAATATGGTTAGTGCAAGGTTTTGAAAGCTGTACAGAAGCATATCAGTTTTGCCAGATATACACCATGTTTGCTCATATAAAAACACTTATTTAAAACAAAATTCAGTGATATCAGAGGAAAGTTTTGTGATATAACATAAGCATCCATCTTCATTATCCTCCTCCTCCTCCTTCAGTAACTCTTTCTGAAGCCACACTATTTACTCATTTGGACTGGAAGGCCTATAAGTGTCATAAAACACCCCTTTATATTCACATGCATCAAACTGAAATTGATTGACTTGCACTTAAACCCTTCTCCTGAAACCCGACATCCTATTTATTTATTTCTTTCTGTTTGTCTGGCAGGACAATGCTTTTCAATGATAGAATTATGAAAGTCAGTTGAGCTGTGTTTATCTGTCTCTTCATTTCATGCTAAGCAAATTACATTTAAATCTGAGATGGTGTTTTGCCCTGGCTCTTTGCCAGTAATATCCTATTTATATTGTGGCTGCAATTTTCTGGTTATTAAGATCTACTCTGCATTTTAAGTGTTGCTTGCGTTTTCCATTTTCACTGTCCAGTTCTGCTTCCTTTTTATCTTATTAAAAAGCTGGCCTACATTCTTACTATTTTGTTTAACAATCCACTTATGCCACTGTTTCTGCTAATTTTAAGCCATTTTTCCTCAAGATTAGCTTTTCTCCAAATATAAGTATGTACCTTATATTGATTATGCAGTATACTGTTTCTAAAACCTTTTAGCCTCCATATACTAATTCTTAACCATGCAAAGGCCTCTACTATTTTTTAACCTTGCGTATGTGTTTCCCTTTCCCATGACCTTTTTATTTACACATAAGAAGATCCTTGCCCATCCACCAATTCCTATACTCTTCTCTTGATATTCTGCAAATTGCCTTAAAATATTGCTTTTTTAAAGGATTCAGTACCAGTATTTCATTGCTCTTTCCATCACTACTACTTTCTTTGCCCCTCTCCAGTCTCAATTTAGACTACCTCCTTTACAGTTCCATAGAGTAATCATACTCCACTGATTACATCCTATGAACACATTTATTGCTTCCTACCCTCCATCCAGCCCCTATATTTCTATTCTATAAAGCATTTTGGACTCTACCACCATATTGTATATTCTCTCTAGCCACTTGACTTCTATATCTGGTATTCCACTTTTGCATCCTCATGACTACCATAACTCATTTCCCTATTGCTAATGCTTCTCCCATGAACCTTCTTCGTCAATTTTTACTCCTGAGTATATACACTTTCATCATGTTTTTGTTTTTTTTGTTTTTGTTTTGTTCATGCCACATTATACAATGCAGCAAGTTCCCATGGCACACTGAAATGTAAATTAGCAACAGTGAGAGCAGGCTAATGTATAAGTCAGAAATAATACAAGAACCTCCATCTAGCACATGCACAGTTTCAATTCACCAGTCAGTTGTTTGGAGACTTGCAGTGCTAACGCTTTCTGTGTTGAAGTTGGTTTCAGTTGGACATGTGCATCATTATGTGGTTAATGTGTTAAATTTTTCAGTATGGATAAATTTTTAATTAGAAGGAAAAAAAGTTTAAGATGACTCAGTGACAAAAACAAATAACAGTAACAAAAAAAAAGAAGAGAGCGAATGGATTCCAAATGCAAGTCTTGTGAAAGCAGTTCAATCTACTGACACATTTTGTGAGTACCAAGAGAATTATTTAAACAACTTTGGATTTACGTTCAGTGAACCTAAAAATTACCACAATGTGTCATGTGCAGAGAAAAACTAAATAATGAATCCATGGTGTCTAGTAAATAGAAAAGAAATCTGAATAGGAAACATTTATTTGGAAAAGTTAACTATTTTAGCTGATTGTTTTCATCAAGAGAAAAGCAAGCCAAAGCTATGGTGTGGAGAGCAACTATTTCTGAAAAAGCACAAGTGGCCAGTTATAAAGTTGCTGAAATAGCAGCGAAGAAAATGCAACTCATCTATTGCAGAGAAAGTAATTCTTCCTACGTGTAAGAAATAACCTATATACCATTATCAAAAGATACTATTTCCTGCCAAATTGATGATGTGTTTAAAGACATCCATGAAAAGCTAAGCAACAGTTGTATACTTTTACTGCAGCTCAATGATACAATGAGTAACATAACATTTGTTAATGGGGATTCTGAGCAACTGGTTCACATGTATGGAACAAAACAGATGTTCTGGAAATCTTTGTGTCTGCACAGACAGTAGGTCCAACACATTGCTTCATACATTGTGAGGCACATTTTACACTTTTTTTAGATTCAGTCATTAACAGAGTAACTTTTATTATGTATAGGGCTCTTAAGACAAGACTTCTCAAACAATTGTGCCATGAAGCAGGATCTAGATATGACACTGGTTCTGCATACTGAAATCCACTGTGTCAAACAGTAGAACCTGGAAAACATTTTTTTAAATTGAGAAAATATGTTTAACATTGAAAAGCCAGAATTTGTAGCTTGGTCAAATGATGAGGTAGCCTTTTGGCTGACATTTTTTACCATTTAAATTAACTGAACAAGGGTATGAAAGGAAAAGAAGAAAATGTGCTGATATTAAGTCATGTACTCACCATGTTCTTAAAAAAAACTTAAAATATGGTAATTAGACGTGAAAAAGATAAGCGAGACAATAAAATAAGGAAAGAACACATGAAAAATAAAAAATAAACACATTTAAGTATAACGTCTTAAAAATATGAGGGTCATACTGAAAATAGTAAGCAACAATTTTTAAACCTCTTAATATTTCTTTCTTTATTTATTTTTTATTTTAGGGAAATCTAGTACATCACCATAGTGCACAGACTTTCTCTCACTTTTTAAAACAGTCTCCATTTCTTTACACACATTTTTTCCATTGTTGTGCAAGTTTGAAAATATCCTTACAATAGAACTCCATTTCAGCTGCATGAAGACATTGACACACTGATTTCTGAATATCCTTCACAGTCTCATCTGTTCCTTAACAGAACCAAAACAAAAGTTTTAACATTTTCCAGCACCTTTCTTGCGTATGTCCAGGTCTCCTCCCCGCTATGGACAAGCCCTTAGTCTTATGCACATTAACTGTAATTAGCCACTTATCCCTATAATCCTTACATCTGTTCAACCCTTGTTGCAGGCCGTTAACTGTCGTAGAACAGACCATTAAGTCATCTGTGTAGAAAAGTGCTGCAATGTGCATATCTTCCAATACTGGTGCATTCATATTTTCTGCTATCATTACGTCAGTAATTTCATCCTCAAAGAGATCAAATAATAATGTGATAAGATGCAGGCTTCTAAAGCTTAAGCAGCTCTCTGGTACTCTGTTTCTGTCGTACTTTACACAGAATTTAATATTTTAACAGATTGCCTGTATTACTCTAATCATTTTACCTGAGGGATCCTTTCTGCATAGTTTATGACATGGTGCATTTTAATTGATAGTCAAATGCCTTCTTAAAGTCTATAAAAGCACAATGAAGCCTTCCTCACTTAATTAATATTTGTTTTGCTCTCAAAGTGTTCAAAATAAAGACAGTGTCTATGGTACTGTCTTTCTCTGAAGCCCTTTGAAAAGTTAACTAAACTTTGATTCCCAACCATTTATTCCATTATACCCTTAATACACTCTGCAATACATTTTCTCTGTAATTGGCAACAAAGCAAGCCAGATTTTCAATAGTTCCCTTTCCTTTATAAATGGGGTGAATGATCCTTTTTCCCTAACAGGTAGGGTAGTTCACCTAAAAGGACAACTGGAGTATACTCCTACCAAACTAAAATTGGCTGTGGCTTTAAAAACATCTGGTGGCAGCCCATTCAACACTGGAGCTTTGCTTCCCTTTAGGCTCTTCAATGCCTCTGTTATCTCCCTTCTAATGTCATTGCTCAGCAATGGGATCTCCAAATTCGCTAAAACTACTGCTTATCTCATTCTTGCAACCCTTCCCCCTCTTCTTCCCAAAAAGCATTGCCCATTTCCTAGGAGAAATTTTATTGGGTCTGACAGTTGTCTCTTAAATTCTTTATACCTTGCCACATCTCAGCTTAAACCTTGTTAAAACATTGTTAATTTTTTTCAGTCATTTTATCTTGCCAAGTATTTGCTTTACTCTTATGTTTGTACTTCCTTGGGTTTTGTGTGAGTCATCCACACATCCTCCCTCCCCTCCCTTTTGAATTTCCTCAATGCCTCCTCTGTTTCTTTGTGATTCTGCATTGCTTGTTTTGCCTTCCCATACAGTCTGACTTTCATTGCCCTCACAGTCGATTGGTTATTTCTTCTTTAACATCTTTCCACATTATCAACAAAAAGTTCTGTCTCTACCAGTTTCCACATGAATTTGTTTATCAATCTCCCCCTCTTCGTTTGCATGCACCTCAAGCTCTGTCTCTAAATTCCGTTCCAATGGTGTCATCCCCCATCCAAAGCTTCTAATCCTGCCTATTAAATCCTGACTTACCAAAATAAAATCTATTACACTACTTCTCTCTCCTGATACCTGGCATGTCTACCATTCACTATTTGTAGAGAGAAAGCAATTGTCTCCACTCCCCATTAATGAAGCGAGCCTTGTTCTTTTGCTGACCTCTACGTAGTTCCTCTCCACTCTCATGCCCTCCTTAAGAGAAATATTCTCCCCTTCTATCCTCACATTAAAATCTCCTACATTTCAGTAGCCAGAAATTTTCCTGTTACTGTACTAATGTTTTAGTTAAACAACTAAAACCTTTTCTATTCAAATACTTGGGCACTGCTGGCTGATTATATAAACCTATAACTATTATATTTGTTTCCCCCATGCCAAAGATATATCAACCGCTGCTTCTACACTAATTTCCAATTCCGTTATCTTGGCCACCTTCCCCTCTCCTACTAAAACTATGGAAATTGGCAAGTGTAACATTTTCACTACCCAATCTTCAGAAAGTGGGTTGGGTCCTATTGTCTTCTTTTTGTCTACTTGGCTGAACCTTTATTGCTGCTGTCCCTTTCAGTGAGGAATGTGTCCTCTTGCAGCAGTGCTGAACACCTAGTAGCTGCTTATTTGAGATTGTATCTTATCTTGTGTACTCCTTTTTCTTTTCCCACGGAACTTCAGTGTATACAATTTTCTTGAGTGTTCTGTGGTAGGTTTGTTTACCAGCAGTTGTTCAATGTCTCCTAAGTCCTGCTGAAACCTTTTCATCTTGCTCTTCACTGACAGGTCCTAAATTCAATGGGAAGTAGTCAAGAGATGACTTGAGGAACTGAAGCTTCAAACTATATTACAACCAGGCATCCAACAATTTTCAGCATATTTTGACAATTTCTTTCTGTTGAAGGTGTTTCACATTGGGCCCAGGAATTTCTTAACAACCTATCTGAATCCATTCCACACATCTTTTACAATTTCATTCATAGAGCTGGTAAAATTTCCAACTTTCATCAATTCCCTTATCTGTGGTCCATCAAGCAGTTCCTCCCTGATTTTAGCCTGTGACAATAATAGACACTTTGCTAATAAGCACTAGAAGCATGGGCAGCTTTTGTCAACAGATTTCACCATGCCAAATTTTGTGTGTAATGGACAGATTCAATTTTTTTGACAGTCAAACAACTAATATTTTTGACTGAAGTTGCAGTTGTTGGTCTCTCAGGCCATTGGGCAATTTCCCAATGTCAGTCTCTTGCCCTGCATGCCATTTGCATAAATGATGATGATGATGATGATGATAACAACAATTTTGTATATTTTCCTTGTCCTAATTAGAGACCAATGATCAAGTGACAACACATTTGCCACTCATGGTAGCGGCACTTAATTTTCTCAAGAACATGCTTTAAAGTCTCATAAGATACTTTTAGGTTGGTAGAATGTGCAAGCAATATTGAAGCTAACTTGTTGCCATTATGAAGTAACACTGCCATAAGGCTTTGTTTAGAAGAATCAATAAAAAGATCCCAGATGCCTGGCTCATATGTTTGAATAAGATTATAAACATCCACATACAACTGACATTGATCTTTTCTCTGTGGTACTTGTGAAACTGTAATTCTGATTCCTATACCATGAAAATGAAATACCAGGTGATAAATTCTTCTCCTGTAGTCTTGATCCCAGTAATTTAATTCTTTTGTTTTTGTTAAATCCCTCAGTAAATATAAATGAATAAACTGATGCTGTAAATTGTGAAATTCTTCTAGTTTAGAAATCAACCCATTGTCTGAGGTCACAAGATTCATCTGGTGGTGTAGGTATAGATGTTCAAGCTCATGAGGAATAGGACGTGTAGCTGTTCAGATTTGGATATTTAATTCCTGCCCTATTTTTGTCGTAGCCAGCAACTTTGCACATCTAAAAGTGCCATGGTGATTCGGCTGCTCTCTCCATAGCATTGGTTAGCACATGGCAATAACTTCTGCTTTCCTTCACACCAATAACATATTCCAGCACAACCATTACATGCAATATGAGGCATAAATGATTTATCCTGATGAACTTTCTCTTTGAAATATGAGTAATATAGTTTATTTGTGGGTATATTTTACCTACCTTCCAATCAAACATGTAACACCCTGAGGACTTTGTAAACACGGTCTATTGCATAATCTTGATGCCTAAGTCATACTCAAACTTTTATTTTAGAACTACATACATAGAAGACAAACATGTTTTCAGCTCACCTGAAGTTGAGATCTACGATAGCTGTAAATGTAAAACATAAATAACTCACAAGAAGGCAGACCAGGCCCATAGAACATAAATGGACTCCATTTTTTAAATCAGGGCACCTATTTTCCTTTATACTGCTATCCCTAACTAAGAATTGTTTGTGCTGGAGCAACTTGGAGTACACAAGGTGTGTCTAGTTACATCAAGACTATCGAGACTGCGATATCAGCATGCCACTTTTCTTGCTCTCCAACACATCAGCTGAGAGCTGCATCTGACCTGATGTGGAGCACCTCAGATGGTGTACCAACACATCCAGGTAGCAAGGGACCAGTATGACTGTGCCGTACATATGTTAGTGGTGTGCTTTGGAAAGATTATGTGTGTTCAGTAGCTGCACTCACTGTCACAGGGACAGCAACACAATGTTCGCTGTCATGACAGAGAATCAGCTCTGGCAACTCAATTATCATCTATGTAATTAAACCGTGTTTTAATATTATTCCCAAAACTGGTGTACATGTGTTTTAATTTATGTATCTCTAGAGATAAGCTATATTTGGCCCAATGCATCTCCTAGAGAATCCCATATTTTACAACTTTGCTGGTGGAATTGTAATGATCAAAGAAATTCCTATTTTTGTGTTGGATTTGTGTATATTGTGTCCTACATTTCAAATGGGGAGTAATTAAGTTCTCGGGTAATCCTTGTGCACCATAACTTTCTAATTTGTGATCAACACAATTAAATGCATTTGGGAGATCAAAACACACACTCCAAACTTGTCTTCTTCTTCTTCTTTTTTTTTTTTTTTTTTGTAGTTTAATATCTTTTAACCTGATTGGTCATATTGGACGATGAATGAAATTGGTGAAATGATGCTCAAATGATCTTGGGGTCCATGGAGCTTAAAGTTAGTTGACATTCATCTTTTCAGGATAAGGAAACCCCCGAAAAAAAACCCTCACCCTAACTCACCGAGAGATTTGAACACGCGACCTATTGCTACCACCACACTACCCAGGTGGGCTAAACTTGTCATGGTTTCTAACTTCATGGAGACCTGATGAGTAAGCTTTGCAATTGCAATAATTGCTGATTGACATTTTTAAAAAAATTGTTAAAATTCCTGAATAATATTTTTCTTTAAAAATTATAGAAGCTGTTTAAAATTAACTTTTCATATACTTTTTCAATTTCTGATGTTAACATATATATGATTTTATAATATTCCCCTATGTTTTTACACATGGGACTTTCAGACATAACCAAATGTTACCTTTTTCTATGGAAAGACTAATCAGCTGTGATACAAGTTTTGCAATGAAATTTTTGCAACGTTTTAGAATTATGGAGCTTATTTCATCCCACACATGTGATGATTTAGTTTTTAAGAAATAACGTTTAATGGTTTTACTGATTGAGGAAATTTTTGAAGTAGAATCATCAGATCTGGGTTGTGGGCATCTAGTAGACCAAATTTGAAGCCCTAATATTTCTTTTTAAGGGGAGATTTGAAAAATAAAATGTGCAAAAATAATCTGTATTACAATTGATCCAAAATTATATGAGAAATTGTCAGAATCACACCAAGAGTGATAGTGGACGATTATGGGAACTTCACATACAGGAGCCAGAATGTACAATAGAGTCCCGCTCAACCAAAATTCTGTCTTATCCGAAAAGAATTCACGCAATTTGTAGTCTTCCCCAG
Organism: Hymenopus coronatus; assembly: GCA_030762935.1. NCBI lineage: Eukaryota > Metazoa > Arthropoda > Insecta > Mantodea > Hymenopodidae > Hymenopus > Hymenopus coronatus. The sequence continues at coordinate 102,017,756 of CM060891.1, forward strand.
TGTCATTTATATGACTGCACTCTAGCCTTGGAGGGACAAACAATAATGCTGTTGCATGAGTCATGCACTGCCAGTGGCTTGATATCCTAGTGCTATAGGCAATGCTGGGTATATCGCTTATTGTTCTTTAAAGTGATTTTTTCTCCATATTGTTTTGTGATGACTTTGAAAAGAAAGAGAGTGTTAGCATCTATGGAAGATAAACTGAAGGCAGGACAACAGTGAATCAGCATTAAAGGTGTAGGACGTGTTACTGGAAGAGAAGAATGGTGTTCAGAAAGCTTTAGAAGAAAGAAAAACCATGAAACCATGTGTGTATGTAAAAGTTAGTGAGACTTTGTATCTTTGGTTCACCCACAATAGGGAAAAAGTTGAGCCAATAGTGAAACAAAAACCTTTGAACTGCTGTGGTAAGTTCAATGAAGGACTTTTCAGCTAGCATTGGCTGACTGGACTGCGGAGAAAAGCTCTCAGCTAATTGAAAGTTAGTTGAGTCGATTTTGTAACACTATGTCACTTACTTTTTATTTCAGAAAACATGTTTCAGAAGCCATGTGCTTCCATTGTCAATTCCTTTGGTCGACTGCCGGCATTGCTTGCTGTGTGGTTGTCTCTGTCCCTGGTGGTGGTTTGATGAACCTCTGAATGAGTAGATCGCCTGGCAGGATTTCAAAATTGAAAACGCAGTTCTTGTTTTTCCAAATATATATGTTTTCCCAAACTTTTAATTCTGTCTTCCTTGTGATGTTTTTGAGGAATTTTGGGCTTCTATTTATGGTGTGTTTCTCTTTCCAAAAATACCAAGCTTCTGCTTTGAGTTTAATATTTCTGTGGTGTTCTTTTGCCCTTGTTTTTATATTTCTTTTTGTTTGGCCGATGTAGATTTTTTCACAGTCATTACAGCTGAACTGATATATTCCTGGTTTGTTTTCTTGTGGGATATCATCTTTTAATTTAGAATTTAAAATGTTTTTTATAGAGTAATTGTTTTTTGGGGGCTAGAATGATGTTATGTCGTTTGAAGATCTGGAATTTGTAGAAAGTTGTAGGGTGGTATGTAAACTTCTTGTAGATCTTGTTTTGTTTCTGGTTTTGAGTGAGTGTGCTGACTTCTTCAATTCTTTTCCTATTTTTGGCCTTATTAACTTTTTTGTACACCAGTTCTGCCCGGAATCCATTCTCTGTAGCTATGTCCAATATTTTAGTAAGTTCACATTGGTATTCTGTTTTGCCCATTGGTACATTTACCAATCTGTGTGTAAGGCTGTTAAGTAAAGCATACTGATGGGGAATGGGATTGTAACTCTTTTGTTTTATATAGTTGTTAGTGTGGGTAGGTTTTCTGTAGATGCCAAATGTAAGGTGATTATTATTTTTGATGATTTTTAGGTCGAGGAATGGTAGTTGTCCATCACATTCCTTCTCCATTGTGAATTTTATAGACTTTTCTTGCATATTTAGGAGTTTTAGTGCATCTTCTAGGTGTTTTTCTGGTATTGCAAAGATGTCGTCTACATAGCGGTACCATATTTTGAAAATCCAGGGGAATGCCTTTTTAATCCTAGTTTCCATAGTGCTCATGAAGAGATCTGCTAATATTGGTGACAGCGGGCTGCCCATAGCTAAACCAGATGTTTGTTTGTAATATTTCCCGTTAAATGTGAAAAAACTTTGATTTATGCAAAGATTTGTTAATATGATGTATTCTCGGACTTCTTCTGTTGTTTTCCCTATTGCAAGTAACCAGTTTTTGATGTGGGGTTGTATGCTTTTTGTAGGTATGCTTGGAAACAGAGCAGTAACATCAAAGGAAACTAACATATCAGTTTTTTTCTAATTTCATGTCTTTAATTTTATCAATTAGATCTAGAGAGTTTTTTATACTTGCTGTTTCAAATTTAGGGAAGGAACAGAATCTGTTTGTTAACCATTTTGCTAGATTATATGTAGGTGCACTTATATTGTTTATAATTGGTCTCATTGAATTTCCCGGCTTGCGTATTTTTGGAAGGCCATCAATTCTGGGCAGAACTGGATTATCAACTTTAATTTTGCACTTTTCTTTTTTGTCTATTAGTTTACATTCTTGAATACTGGCATTTAATTTAACTATACATCAGCTAATGATGAGTCAGTACATGAATTTAGAGAGAAGTTGTACGCCGGGGAACAGCTGTTTGACTGTGACGAAACTATCCTAAATTATAAAATGCTACCAAGCAAAACACTTGCAGCTTAAACTGAAGCAGCAGCTCCAGGGTACGGCGAAGTAAGGAAAGAATCCTTGCTTGTAGTAATGCTATCGGACACCTTGCTATCATCAGGAAATCAAAGAACCCATGAGCATTTAAAAAGGTTTAAAAAAATGCTTTGCCAGTCAAATATATAACCAAAAGAATGCTTGGATGAGCTCAGAAATTTTTAAAGAATGTTTTTTTAACAAATTTTTACTAAAAGTTGAAAAGATTTAAAAGGCACAGCAGTTGCTGAGAAAAGCCATTCTTCTATTAGATAATGTTCCCACTCATCCCAGTGAAGAACTTTGAGATAGTGAAATAAATTAATTGTTCCTGCTGCCAAATACTACAGCTATTTCTCAGACTGTGGACCAAGGTGTATTGGAAGCGGTAAAAGCAAATTACTGTAGAGAGCTTTCGTCATCTTTGATCGACTATTCACCAAGGAGAAGACATGATAATGAAATTGCATCAATTAAACCTGCAACACGTGGATTATTTAGTGGCACAATGTTGGGAAAATATTGGTGCAGGTACAATTGCAAAATCATGGAAAATCCTGTTAGGTGAGGATAAAGAGAGAAACTCTGGCAATGAAGAAATTAGCATAGAAAGCACGCACAGTATGTTGCGCCTTTGCTGAATAAAATCTGTGAATGTGGAGGTGAGACTGATGAAGACCTTAATGAGTGGCTTGCCATTGATGACCAGTATGAAGTCAATGACAAAGACATTGTTAATGGTGAAATGGAAACAGAAAAGGAAGAAAACATACTGTCAAAATAACTCACAATGAACGATTCAAAGACCTTAAAACAGCATTGAAATACATGAAGCAATACGAAGAAACCTTCAGCACTGAAATATTACTTCTACAGAGGACGTGTGACATGGCAACAAGAAAACGACACTCGGCAATCAAGCAAAAGTCTATTATGAACTATTTCAAACAAATCTGAATATGTATCAAAACTTTTTATGCCACAAATTTAATCATAGTGCACACTGAAAGTAATGATGTATTGGCTTTAACAATAATAAGAAACCTATAATTAACCTATTAACCAACGTTCACACTAATCTGTCCGTTTGCATCAGTTGAGCAACACTACTGTAATACTGTTGAGAGTATCGTTTTGAACATATATATATATACAGTTTAGTGCTTGTTAAAGCATCAGTTAAAAGTATCACTTAATGGTACTTAAGCATTATTTCATGCTTTCAGATAAAGTCATTACTTATGAGCAGTCAATCAGAATAATCTCCTGATTAAAGAATGTTAATGAATGCTTAAAAACAAGCAAAACAAGAATTGTAAACCAGCCTCAAAAAAAAAAAAAAAAAAAAAAAAAAAAAAAAAAAAAAAAAAAAAAAAAGCCAAGCATTAGATCCTTACCTTACACTGCTTAAGAATTGCATGCCTATCAGCACGCTTTTGTTCTATTTTTGCTTCAAATGCAGCTACTTGCTTCTGAGCTGCCTGAATATCCTTTGCAATGGCTCCAACTTCACGACGAGCCTGAAAATTAAAACATATAATATGCACGTACAAACCCACATAAAAGTTCAAAAGTTTATTAAAACACCAATTACTAAGCTACTATTTTATCTATATACAAATTTTTTGTCCTGATTTTCCTCTGAAAAAGCATTGTAAAATTATTACTACAACCCCTTTTTTTTATCCCCTTTCTTCTTTACAATTTATTTCATTTTAGTATTCACATCCAAATTACATCTTAACAGACAGAAGCTCACTCCAATGCTTGTATTTTTAATTTAGTGCTCACTATTCTAATAGAGACCTTAAAATTACAGACTCAATAAAATGAATTTTGTTAAGCTTTATAACAATGGTGGCCACAGAAGCTCAATGAGAGCAAACCATTATTGAATGGCTAAAACCATAAAACTATTAAATCCTAATAATTCTGCTGTAACACTTCAGCTATATCAATAGGATTTAAAATATTTATGATAAAAAATATATCTTGCAACATTTGAATTTCCAAAATACCAATTCCAGGCCACTCACATTAGTTCAGCCTGAGCTCTTCAAATCTGGAATTCTTGCTTTTTCTAGAACCACATCCATAAAAATATTATAGAAAAAGATAGGTGTGCGGAAGTAAGTGTACATCATTACTAAAAACAAGAATTGGATTAATAGCATGCTTCATACATAAGTTCAGTATCTTCTAAAGATGTACTATGAAGATTTTCTATACAAACCTATGTCTCAAAAATACACCTAACTTAGGGGAGGAAGAAGAAGAAGAAGAAGAAGAAAAACACAATTTTTTTTTTTTTTTTTTTTTTTTTCCAAAAATAGTTCCAATGATTTTCACTAAAAATAAGTGTTTAAGGTATTTGCATCTCTAAATGTTTATCTTGAATTTCCTCTGAAATTCTCATCATTCTCATGAATGAATTCTAAGAAATACATAAAAACATAGATCTGTTTTCAAACATAGAATCTATTTCAAATAATTTTACTTTGTGATATCTATCACTTAAGATCTTCATTAGTTTGAATTTCTCAATACTTTCTCTACTACTTATCAGAAGCAACAAGAGGAAGTGTGCATGTGCGTGTGTGTGTTTTTTTGTTTTTTTTCCCCCCATCTCTCTCTAAAGAGGCAACAAGAAGACTTGAATGGAAATACCTTCATCACAAACTACGTTTTACATGGAGAACGTTCATTAGTTTTTTATTTTCTCGCAACAATTTAGAAACATTATGTGTTTGATGTTATCTGGATAGTAAAATAAAAAAATCAAATATACATCATCTTTTGAAGGCAATGCACAAAATATTTGGTTCTTCTGTAGCATATTGTATCAAACTTAGCATGCAACTGATGCCCCATTGCAAATTTTGCACTTTTTGACATCAAATTGTTTTCCTGCAAAACACACAATTTTTCTGTCCTAGGGGCACAAATTAGAGCTTTAATTCATCTTATTCCAACCAATAGTTCTGAAACCAATTGTTCCTAGCATGTCAGCTGAAGGTGAATAATAATAAAGGCACCCAAACAAAAATTGTCCCAATTATATATTTATATACATATACAATACAATAATTCATTTACATTTCAGCCCTGAAACAATCAAACTGGAGGTAGCAAGCAAATACTCGTGCACTTTCTTATCATCTTCAGAGTACTCCATGTCTTCCTACTCACTTTTGTTTCCATCTGATTCTTTTTATTGCCTAGCACTACCACTGGATGCCTCCACTAATACACTCACAGTTACGGTTTGTTTATAAATGAAGTTTCTGCCATAATAATATTTTAATTGCATTTGAAAAAGAATTTGATGTTCCTAAATGCAAGTACATTTTGTTAGAATGTTAATTTAGTGACCCTGCCCTACGTAATCAAGCTGAATGCACTAATATTTTTAACTCATTCTGACTGAATTACATATGTGATATAGTTTTTTGGAAAGAATTTTCTAAGCAATGCCTTTAATGTGCTTCTCTGACTGATTAGAGAATGTTGTTGGAGGAAATCTATATCTATAAACTGGATATAACTAATACTGCTCTTGTCAAATGGTGATTGGCAGATTCTTGATGATTCTTGTAACTACAATTACAGTTACAGTGCAACCACAACAGCCATAGTCTAATTAAACAGTAAACAGAACTAGTAGTCAATTGATAAAAGTAATCTGCAATCTTGGCATACATTGAGAAATACAAGATGACAGGAGGAGGAAATTTTCTATATCATTATTGTCAACAGGCCTAAATTAATTATTTTATTGGACTTTTGTTGCTAAGGGTCAAATTTGTTGCCTTTATGTTACTGTTGTTACCAGTAGATTTCTGAATAGAGATAATAAATATTCTAAAATCTGTAACAACATTAAAATCCATTCACATGACTTTCTCTACATCTCTGCAACAATATTTGTTAGAAAGCTTATGCTTCTATTTACTTCATGCTAATTGAGAAAAAATTAGCAGAAATAGTCCTATTACTTGCTTCCTTGTAAATAGAAGCGAAATAAGGGAGTACTATAAAAAGTAAAAACCTGGCTGCTATGTGACTGAACTTCCTTTGTTTGTATGTATGAACAAGGGTTGACAAATTCCTGTATGAGAAAAGTTTAAGTTTTTTAAAGCTGAAACCAATAACAAGGAATATCTCAAAAACAGTCAACTCCACGAAAAAAGTATATGACATAAATTGTGTGTTTTAATGTGCTCTACATATTTTGTGTAGTAAGTTTTTGTCTACCTCTTACAGTTTTTAGCTAATGTACGAGTATCAAAGTGAAAGAAATAAAAATTGTCATTATAAGCTATTTAAATAAAAACATTTGCTACACTAGTGTTAGGAGCAGGATTGAACACTACAATGGAAATGACATGTTATTTATGGATGCTCTTTAACTGCCGTGGTTCTCAGCATCCCATTCTAAATTGGGCGTGAAAGACCGCTTAATTTTGCTCAGAGGCCTCTCTATCAGGCTTAAGGTTCTTTTACGTGCCATAAATCTATGACACGGGACCAACGGCTTTACTTCCCTTCCAAAGGAAGCCATGCTAAGGATTTTTACTCGTGAAAAATTCTATCATCCTCTGCCGGGTTTGAACCCGCAACCTTGGGTATTCAAAGTCAGCATGGTAACCACTACACTACGGAGGATGGAGGAGGTGATGAAAGCTCTATTGGCGGATATCCACATCATGATCTCTGGAACGGAGAAGATGGATGCAAAATGAAATTCAAGATGGCTATGTCAGAAGAAAAGTAGTAATCTGAGATGGAGAAGATGCAGACAGAAATGAAGATGGAATTATTCACCAAATTCATTGAACAACTGGCTAGTGTGAGCAACTTGGGAGAATTTGGTGCAAAGGTGGAAGATTGCGGCCAATGACTTACTGCCCTGGAGGGAAGAGTAGATGGCAGTGCTGAGGAATTGAATGCCAATGGTAGAAAAGAAAGTAATTCCAATGTCAGTGGGTCTGGAGATTTCTGGGAGGACCTCGAGAGCCAGTTCGAGAATCACCACTTGGCTGCAATCTGCAACAGTCAGCTTATTCAAGGCTGCCACAACCAGGGCAGATGGAGTGTATGAGTGTTGAAGCAAAGAGCAATAAAAATTGTCATCCTTAGCTCTTAAATAGACATTTGTTACAGCATAAAAAAAAAAACTTTTTGTCTTTTTCCCCAGTATCTGTCTTATTTTCAATAGTGTCTCTAGTTATTCCTATTTTAAGTTCCTAAATGTAGACATGCATGGGACAATTGGTTAATTTACAGATTTTGTAATGGAGAAACACAGTGGTTTGTGATTGAGGCTGAAAAGAATCTCATAGAACTAAGAACTTTGACTATTCAAATAGGAGTAAAAACATAGATTACACTCAAACTTCACTCTTGAAATAATGTAACTTACTTTGGACATGTTTTGGTGGTTTTTGCCACCATTTTCAATGGAGATTCACTGATGAACTTGTGGTAGTGGCCTGTGGAGGTCTTTCTTCCGGATAGATGAATTTTGAGATGAGCCCATTTTTTTGTGGTATGTCAAAATTAATGATCTTGTTTTTTAAAATTAATAGATTTTCCCAAACTATTAATGTACTAATTTTAATAACTTGAGCTCACTGTGAAGATTATGGTTTTGAGTCCAAAAATGATGTGCTACAGTTGAATTATCTGTCTGTTTATATTTTAAATATCTCATGTGCTCTTTAAAACATTGTCCAATGTTTTGTTTTGTTTTTCACATTCCTTGCAGCTGATTTCATATATCCTTTATTGTTTCAATGGGGGGATTTTATCTTTTGTGTTTGTATGGAGGAGATTTTTTAAATTGTGTTTATTAACTGGGGCTAAGTTGATGTTCCATTTTTTGAAAATCTTTTGAAATTTTTGGTGTGTCAAAGGGTGGTAAGTGAATTTTTCGTAGTTAGTTTCTGCATTTATTCTTTTATTCTGTTTCATAAATTTATTAATCTTCTTCTTTACCAAATATTCTGTGTAGCCATTCTTTTGTGCAATTTCCATGATCCTATTAAGTTCTAATTTGTATTCCATCTGGCCTAATGGTAGGTTCACCAGTCCGAATGCAAAGTTGTTTATCATGGCATGTGTGTGAAATTGGGTTGTAGCTGTTGTTAAGTATTAGCTTTCTATCTGTGTTTCTTTCCTATAGATTCCAAATTCTAGGTTGTTGTGGTTCCTGATTATTTTTAGATCCAAGAAGGGAAGCAAGTCATTTGATTCTTTTTCTATTGTGAATGTTATGGAGCTGTCCTGAAGGTTTAGTAATTTATGGCGGTCAACTACTTTTTTGTTTACTATTGCCACTATGTCGTCTACATATCTTTACCAAGTTTTGTATATTTGTGGTTATGTGGATTCCTAAATTACTCATGTATATGTCTGCAAGTATTGGGGATAATGGGTTTCCCATGGCTAAACCATACTTTTGTGTATAAAATTTTCCTCTGAAAATAAAGTAGGTTGTTTAATACATAATTGTGTGAGCTTAAGTAACTCTTCTGCTATTTCACTAGAAAGGTCTGTGGTAGTTAGCCGTTTTCTCAGTACCAAAAGTAATGCTCTTGGAATGCTAGGGAAACGTGATACATAAAATAAAACCAACATGTCATCATTACTTAGGTCTTTTTGTTTCATTTGTTCTATTAATTGAAAGGAATTTTTTATACTTAAACTGTTGTACTGTGGTAGGATTTGGAACTGTTTTGTGAGCCAATTTGCTAGTTGGTTTGCGGGGGAGTTGATGGTGTTTACAATAGGTCGCATTTTATTTCCCGGTTTATGTATTTTTGGTAGTCCATATATTCTTGGAGTGCAGGGGTTACTCGGAATTAGTTTCTTTTTGTTGGCATCATGATCAACAGCTTTGCATTCAGACTGGTGAACCTACCATTAGACCAGATGGAATACAAATTAGAGCTTAATAGAATCATAGAAATTGCACAAAAGAATGGCTACACAGAACATTTGGTAAAGAAGAAGATTAATAAATTCATCAAACAAGAAAGTAAAAGAAATTAGCATTCTAAAAAGAATAAAAGCAGAAACTAGCTACAAAAAATTCACTTCCCACCCTTTGGTACACCAAAAATTTCAAAAGATTTTCAAAAAATGGAACATTAACTTAGCCCCAGATAATAAGCACAGTTTAAAAAACCTCCTCCATACAGACACCAAAGATAAAATCCCCCCATTGAAACAATCAGGGATATATGAAATCAGCTGCAAGGAATGTGAAAAACAAAACCAAACATCGGACAAAGTTTTAAAGAACACATGATATATTTAAAATATAAACAGACAGATAATTCAACTATAGCATATCATTTTTGGACTCAAAAACATAATTTTCACAGTGAGCTCAAGTTATTAAAATTAGTACAGAATCCAATTGGATTAACAGTTTGGGAAAAGCTATTAATTTTAAAAAACAAAAAAAAAAAAAAAAGGTCATAAATTTTGACATACCACAAACAAATGGACTCATCTCAAAATTCATCTATCCGGAAGAAAGACCACCACAGGCCACTACCACGAGTTCATCAGTGAATCTCCATTGAAAATGGTGGCAAAAGCCACCAAAACATGTGCGAAATAGGTTACTTTATTTCAAGAGTGAAGTTTGAGTGTAATCAATGTTTTTACTCCTATTTGATTAGTTACTTCACTGTGCATTTCCATTAATGTTTTAATTAAACTTTGACTATGTTTAATCTAATCAAATGTGACCAATGAAAGAAATCCCATAATAAACAGAGAGGTATTATCTAACCTGATGGCAGCACTTAAGAGCAACAATTTTATTTCAAGGACTTAATCTCACTTTCTGTGCGTGTCATTTTGTGTCAGCAAACAGCGAAGGAATCTCGTTTTATGATTATAAATTCTCCCATTTATGCAGTTTACAATTCCCTAAATTTCAGATTTTGCATTCATCTCAATTTTAACTATAATGAAAGTGTCTGCTTACTTTGCCTATTTGATCCTCCATATTGTCAACTTCTGATTTTTTTGCCAAACGCTCCGATTTTAAAACATCAAGTCTGCGCATATCACGCTCAATATCAGCCATTTGTTTCTGTTCACTCTGCTTTGCAGCTTCCAGTTCATCTTCATCATCTTGCACTGCACGTTCCCAGCGCAGTACATTATCTAAAACATAGAAAGTTTAAAATTAATTAAATTTCACCATATGATTAGAAACATGTTTACAGAAAAGAGAATTTTTCCCACAAATTCAAATTTTCTGGCAGTGTTTATCTTTTATATTTTTCTTAACACTGCCATATTCTCGGTAAGCCGATTACATATTAACGAATATTACAGCAGATGCTAAGTAATTAAAAGTGCAGAAAACAAAGCCATTTTTTTCATACACAACTTTTATTTTTATTACCTATTGATAATTTACTAGCTTACCTACAGCATAACAGTATTGTATTATTCAGTGAAGGCAACCCTATTCATATTTTAGGCGCCATTAAAGAAGATATAAAATCAAACATACTAATCACACAGAGTATCTCCAGAAAGACTCAGAGAAAGTAAATTAATTATAACGAAAGAAAATTTGAGAAATTTTCATTTTGTCATACTCACATCCTTACTCATTATAAACTACAAAAAAATAAATTTATGTATTTCAAATTGAATATAACATATATGTGTGTGCGTAAAATGGACAGATTAAATGAAGTATACATTCTGCAGAGAAGCTGGCATTTACATTACATCAAAATTGGTTTGTATTTATGATCGTTAGTACAATTCATTTGAAACACTTTGAGGAATCTGTACATGCTTATTTTAAAAGCTATTTGAAGTTTTGTGTAATATTTTGAAGAAATATTGACAGAGGCAGTATTATCTTCAAATGACAAAAACTGCAATTAATCAACGAGAGAATTAAACAAAATAACATTGTATAATATGTTCAACACATGTTTATGAGGTGTGTTAGAGTTATAAAGGTCTCCAATTTTCTCTTTCAGGATTGAGAGCATTTAGAAACATGCTTGCAGATTTGGTGAATGGGTGACCAAGATGGTATCAGCTTAGTACAGAATCCTAGTGACTGCAGCTAGTCAGAATGTGTTTTTTGATACTTACTATAAAGTTTTCTTACATAGATTCATTTTTTTTTCTTCGCTTACAAGATATGACACCCTCCATTTGAATCAGGCTGAAGAGAAACTTTAGGGCAAGACCATATGGGCAAATTAGATCACTTCACAGAGGTTAATCCAATGAAGGTAAGCTAACTGCCATTGATTCAGATATAAAAGGGGGAGGGCAAAAGGTAAAAGTAAAGCTGTGTTAATTGCAGTGGACTAATGAGCCACAGGCTGCGGTATAAAAGTAGAGGGAACAAAGTAAAAGTAAAGCCCTGCTAATGCAGTGGACTAATGAGCCACAGATTCAGATATAAAAGGGAGAGGGAACAAGGCAAACGTAAAGCCGTGCTAATTGCAGTGGACTAATGAGACACAGGCTGAGGTATAAAAGGGAGAGGGAACAAAGCAGAAGTAAAGCTGTGCTAATTGCAGTGGAATAATGAGGCACAGGCTGAGATATAAAAGGGAGAAGAACAAGGCAAAAGTAAAGCCATGTTAATTGCAAAGGACTAAGGAGCCAAAGGATGAGATATAGAAGGGAGAGGGAACAAGGGAAAAGTAAAGCTGTGCTAATTGAAGTGGACTAATGAGCCACAGGCTGAGGTATAAAAGAGAGATGTACAAGGTAAAAGTAAAGCTGTGCTAATTATAGTGGACTAATGATCCACAGGCTGAGGTATAAAAGAGAGAGGGTACAAGGTAAAAGTAAAGTCATGTTAATTGCTGTGGACTAATGAGCCACAGGCTGAGGTATAAAAGGGAGAGGGAACAAGGGAGAAAGAAAGCTGTGCTAATCGCAGTGTACTAATGAGCCAAAGATTCAGACATAATAGGGAGAGGGAACAAGGCAGAAGTAAAGCTGTGCTAATTGAAGTGAACTAATGAGCCACAGGCTGAGGTATAAAAGGGAGAGGGAACAACGCAAAAGTAAAGCTAGGCAAATTGCAGTGGACTACAGAGCCACAGGCTGAGATATAAAAGGAAGAGGGAACAAGGGAAAAGTAAAGCTGTGCTAACTGCCGTGCACTAATGAGCCACAGGCTGAGATATAAAAGGGAGAGGGAACAAGGTAAAAGTAAAGTTGTGCTAATTGCAGTGGACTAATGGGCAAAAATTCAGATATAAAAGGGAAAACAAACAAGCCAAAAGTAAAACTAGCTAACTGAAGTGGACTACTGAGCTACAGGCTGAGGTATAAAAGGAAGAGGGAACAGGGCAAAAGTCAAGCCGTGCTAATGGCAGTGGACTAATGAGTCGCAGGCTGAGCTATAAAAGGGAGAGGGAACAAGGCAAAAGTAAAGCTGTGCTAACTGCAGTGAACTAATGAGAAACAGGCTGAGGTATAAAAAGGAGAGGGTATGACAAAAGTAAAGCTGTGCTAATTGCAGTGGACTATTGAGCCACAGGCTGAGATATAAAAACCGAGAGGAACTAGGCAAAAGTACAGAGGTGCTATTTGCAGTTGACCAATGAATCTTAGGCTGAGATACAAAAGGGACAGGGAACAAGGCAAAAGTACAGCTGTGCTAATTGAAGTGGACTAATGAGCCACAGGCTCAGAAATAAAAGGGAGAGGGAACAAGACAAAAGTAAAGCGGTGTTAATTGCATTGGACTAATGAGCCACAGGCTCAGATATAAAAGGGAGAGGGAACAAGGCAAAATTAAAGCCATGCTAATTGCAGTGGACTAATGAGCCACAGGCTGAGATATAAAAGGGAGAGGAAACGAGCTAAAAGTAAAGCTGTGCTAATTGCAGTGGACTAATGAACCACAGGCTGAGGTATAAGAGAGAGGGAACAAGGCAAAAGTAAAGCCGTGCTAATTGCAGTGGACTAATGAGCCACAGGCTGAGGTATAAAAGGAGAGGGAACAAAGTAAAAGTAAAACTGTGCTAATTACAGTGGACTAATGAGCCACAGGCTGAGATTTAATAGGGAAAGGGAACTAGGAAAAAGTAAAGCTGTGCTAATTTCAATGGACAAATGAGGCACAGATTCAGATATAAAAGAGGGAACAAGGCAAAAGTAAAGCTGTGCTAATTGAAGTGGACTAATGAACTACAGGCTGAGGTATAAACGGCAGTGGAACAATGCAAAATTAAAGCTCTGCTAATTGCAGTGGACTAATGAGCCACAAGATGAGATATAAAAGGGAGAGGGAACAAGGCAAACGTAAAGGTGTACTAATTACAGTGGACTAATGAGCCACAGGCTGAGGTATAAAAGGGAGAGGGAACAAGGCAAAAGTAAAACTGTGCTAATTGCAGTGGACTAATGAGCCACAGGCTGAGGTATAAAAGGAGAGGGAACAAAGCAAAAGTAAAACTGTGCTAATTGCAGTGGACTAATGAGCCACAGGCAGAGACATAATAGGGAAAGGGAACTAGGCAAAAGTAAAGCTGTGCTTATTTCAATGGACTAATGAGGCACAGATTCAGATATAAAAGAGGAAACAAGGCAAAAGTAAAGTTGCGCTAATTGAAGTGGACTAATGAACTACAAGCTGAGGTAGAAATGGCAAAGGGAACAAAGCAACATTAAAGCTCTGCTAGTTGCAGTGCACTAAGGAGCCACAGACTGAGATATAAAGGGAGAGGGAAAAAGGCAAAGGTAAAGCTGGACTAATTGTTGTGGACTAATTAGCCACAGGCTGAGATATAAAAGGGATAGCGAACGAGGCAAAAGAAAAGGTTTGCTAACTGCATTGCACTAATGAGCCACAGGCTGAGTTATAAAATGGAGAGGAAACAAGGCAATGATAAAACTGTAATAATTGCAGTGGACTAATGAGCCACAGATTCAGATATAGAAGGGAAAGGGACAAAGCAAAAGTAAAGCTGTATTAAGTGAAGCGGACTAATGCGCCAAAGGCTGAAGTATAAAAAGGAGAACGAACAAGGCAAAACTTAAGCCATGTTAATTGCAGTGGTTTAATGAGCCACAGGCTTAGATATAAAAGAGAGAGGGAACAAGCAAAAGTAAATCTGCACTAAATGCAGTGGACTAATGAGCCACAGGTTGAGATATAAAAGGGAGATGAACAAGGCAAAAGTAAAGTTGTGTTAATTGAAGTGGACTAATGAGCCACAGGATGAAATATAAAAGGGAGAGGGAATAGACTAATAAAGGGAAAGGGAACGAGGCAAAAGAAAAGGTGTGCTAAGTGCATTGTGCTAATGAGCCACAGGCTGAGTTATAAAATGGAGAGGAAACAAGGCAATGGTAAAACTGTAATAATAACAGTGGACTAATGAGCCACAGATTCAGATATAGAAGGGAAAGGGACAAAGCAAAAGTAAAGCTGTGTTAATTGAAGCGGACTAATGAGCCACAGGCTGATGTATAAATAGGAGAATGAACAAGGCAAACTTAAGCTGTGTTAATTGCAGTGGATTAATGAGCCACAGGCTTAGAAATAAAAGAGAGGGAAAAAGCAAAAGTAAATCTGTACTAATTGCAGTGGACTAATGAAACACAGGTTGAGGTATAAAAGGAAGAGGGAACAAGACAAAAGTAAAGCTGTGCTAATTGCAGTGGACTAATTAGGCAAAAGCTGAGGTATAAAAGGGAGAGGGAACAAGGCAAAACTAAAGCTGTGGTAATTGAAGTGCACTAATGAGCCACAGGCTGAGGTATAAAAGAGAGTGGGAACAAGGCAAAAGTAAAGCTAGGCAAATTGCAGTGGACTACTGAGCCACAGGCTGAGATATAAAAGGAAAAGGGAACAAGGGAAAAGTAAAGCTGTTTTAACTGCCGTGCACTAATGAGCCACAGGCTGAGATATAAAAGGGAGAGGGAACAAGGTAAAAGTAAAGTTGTGCTAATTGCAGTGGACTAATGGGCAAAAATTCAGATATAAAAGGGAAAACAAACAAAGCAAAAGTAAAACTAGCTAACTGAAGTGGACTAATGAGCTACAGGCTGAGGTATAAAAGGAAGAGGGAACAGGGCAAAAGTCAAGCCGTGCTAATGGCAGTGGACTAATGAGTCGCAGGCTGAGCTATAAAAGGGAGAGGGAACAAGGCAAAAGAAAAGCTGTGCTAACTGCAGTGAACTAATGAGAAACAGGCGGAGGTATAAAAAGGAGAGGGTATGACAAAAGTAAAGCTGTGCTAATTGCAGTGGACTATTCAGCCACAGGCTGAGATATAAAAACTGAGAGGAACTAGGCAAAAGTACAGAGGTGCTATTTGCAGTTGACCAATGAGTCTTAGGCTGAGATACAAAAGGGACAGGGAACAAGGCAAAAGTAAAGCTGTGCTAATTGAAGTGGACTAATGAGCCACAGGCTCAGATATAAAAGGGAGAGGGAACAAGGCAAAATTAAAGGCGTGCTAATTGCAGTGGACTAATGAGCCACAGGCTGAGATATAAAAGAGAGAGGAAACAAGCTAAAAGTAAAGCTGTGCTAATTGCAGTGGACTAATGAACCACAGGACGAGATATAAAAGGGAGAGGGAACAAGCCAAAAGCAAAGCTGTGCTAATTGAAGTGGACTAATGAACCACAGGATGAGATATAAAAGGGAGAGGGAATAAGGAAAACGTAAAGCTGTACTAATTACAGTGGACTAATGAGCCACAGGCTGAGGTATAAGAGAGAGGGAACAAGGCAAAAGTAAAGCCGTGTAAATTGCAGTGGACTAATGAGCCACAGGCTGAGGTATAAAAGGAGAGGGAACAAAGTAAAAGTAAAACTGTGCTAATTACAGTGGACTAATGAGCCACAGGCTGAGATTTAATAGGGAAAGGGAACTAGGAAAAAGTAAAGCTGTACCAATTTCAATGGACAAATGAGGCACAGATTCAGATATAAAAGAGGGAACAAGGCAAAAGTAAAGCTGTGCTAATTGAAGTGGACTAATGAACTACAGGGTGAGGTATAAACGGCAGTGGAACAAAGCAAAATTAAAGCTCTGCTAATTGCAGTAGACTAATGAGCCACAAGATGAGATATAAAAGGGTGAGGGAACAAGGCAAACGTAAAGGTGTGCTATTTACAGTGGACTAATGAGCCACAGGTTGAGGTATAAAAGGGAGAGGGAACAAGGCAAAAGTAAAGCCGTGCTAATTGCAGTGGACTAATGAGCCACAGGCTGAGTTATAAAAGGAGAGGGAACAAAGCAAAACTAAAACTGTGCTAATTGCAGTGGACTAATGAGCCACAGGCTGAGATATAATAGGGAAAGGGAACTAGGCAAAAGTAAAGCTGTGCTTATTTCAATGGACTAATGAGGCACAGATTCAGATATAAAAGAGGAAACAAGGCAAAAGTAAAGCTGTGCTAATTGAAGTGGACTAATGAACTACAGGCTGAGGTAGAAATAGCAGAGGGAACAAAGCAAAATTAAAGCTCTGCTAGTTGCAGTGCACTAATGAGCCACAGACTGAGATATAAAGGGAGAGGGAAAAAGGCAAAGGTAAAGCTGTGCTAATTGTTGTGGACTAATTAGCCACAGGCTGAGATATAAAAGGGAAAGCGAACGAGGCAAAAGAAAAGGTGTGCTAACTGCATTGCACTAATGAGCCACAGGCTGAGTTATAAAATGGAGAGGAAACAAGGCAATGATAAAACTATAATAATTGCAGTGGACTAATGAGCCACAGATTCAGATATAGAAGGGAAAAGGACAAAGTAAAAGTAAAGCAGTATTAATTGAAGCGGACTAATGCGCCAAAGGCTGAAGTATAAAAAGGAGAACGAACAAGGCAAAACTTAAGCCATGTTAATTGCAGTGGTTTAATGAGCGACAGGCTTAGATATAAAAGAGAGAGGGAACAAGCAAAAGTAAATCTGCACCTAATGCAGTGGACTAATGAGCCACAGGTTGAGATATAAAAGGGAGAAGAACAAGGCAAACGTAAAGCTGTGCTAATTGAAGTGGACTAATGAGCCACAGGATGATATATAAAAGCGAGAGGGAATAGACTAAGGTAAAGCCGTGCTAATTGTAGTGGACAAATGAGCCCAAATCTGAGGTATAAAAGGGAGAGGGAACAAGGCAAAAGTAAAGCCGTGCTAATTCCATTGGATCAATGAGCCACAGTCTGAAGTATAAAAGAGAGAGGGAACAAGGCAAAAGTAAAGCAGTGCTAATTGCAGTGGACTAATGAGCCACAGGCTGAGATAAAAAAGGGAGAGGGAACAAGTCAAAAGTACAGCTGTGGTAACTGAAGTGGACTAATGAGCCATAGATACAGATATAAAAGGAAGAGGGAACAGGGCAAAAGTATAGCGGTGCTAATTGAAGTGGACTAATGAGCTACTGGCTGAGGTATAATAGGCAGAGGGAACAAATCAAAATTAAAGCCATGCTAATTGCAGTGGACTAATGAGCCACAAGCTGAGATATAAAAGGGTGTGGCAACAAGGCATAAATAATGGCGTGCTAATTGCTATTTACCAATGAGGCACAGGCAAAGGTATATAAGGGAGAGGGAAGAAGGCAAAAGTAAAGCTGTGCTAATTACAATGGACGAAAGCTATACAGGCAGAGGTATAAGAGGAAGAGGGAAAAAGGCACAAGTGAAGCTGTGCTAATTGCAGTGGACTAATGACTACAGACTAAAGTATAAAATGGATAGTAAACAAGGCAAAATTAAACCCATGCTTATTGCAGTGGCCTAATGAGCCACAGGCTCAGATATAGAAGGGAGAGGGACCATGGCAAAATTAAAGAAGTGCTAATTGCAGTGGTCTGATGTGCCACAGGCTCAGATATAAAAGGGAGAGGGAACAAGGCAAAACCAAAGCCGTGCTAATTGCAGTGGACTAATGAGCCACAGGCTCAGATATAAAAGGGAGAGGGAACAAGCCAAAAGTAAAGCTGTGCTAAATGCAGTGGACTAATGAGCCACAGGATGAGATATAAAAGGGAGAGGGAACAAGCCAAAAGTAAAGCTGTGCTAATTGAAGTGGACTAATGAGCCACAGGATGAGATATAAAAGGGAGACGGAACAAGCAAAACGTAAAGCTGTACTAATTACAGTGGACTAATGAGCCACAGGCTGAGGTATAAAAGGGAGAGGGAACAAGGCAAAAGTAAAGCCGTGCTAATTGCAGTGGACTAATGGGCCACAGGCTGAGGTATAAAAGGGAGAGGGAACAAAGTAAAGTAAAACTGTGCTAATTGCAGTGGACTAATGAGCCACAGGCTGAGATATAAAAGGGAAACGGAACTAGGAAAAAGTAAAGCTGTGCTAATTTCAATGGACTAATGAGGCACAGTTTCAGATATAAAAGAGGGAACAAGGCAAAAGTAAAGCTGTAGTAATTGAAGTGGACTAATGAACTACAGGCTGAGGTATAAACGGCAGATGGAACAAACAAAATTAAAGCTCTGCTAATTGCAGTGGACTAATGAACCACAGGATGAGATATTAAAAGGGAGAGGGAACAAGGCAAATGTTAAGCTGTACTAATTACAAAGCTGTGTTAATTGAAGCGGACTAATGAGCCACAGGCTGATGTATAAAAGGGAGAATGAACAAGGCAAACTTAAGCTGTGTTAATTGCAGTGGATTAATGAGCCACAGGCTTAGATATAAAAGAGAGGGAAAAAGCAAAAGTAAATCTGCACTAAATGGAGTGGACTAATGAGCCACAGGTTGAGATATAAAAGGGAGAAGAACAAGGCAAACATAAAGCTGTGCTAATTGAAGTGGACTAATGAGCCACAGGATGATATATAAAAGCGAGAGGGAATAAACTAAGGTAAAGCCGTGCTAATTGTAGTGGACAAATGAGCCCTAATCTCTGGTATAAAAGGGAGAGGGAACAAGGCAAAAGTAAAGCCGTGCTAATTCCATTGGATCAATGAGCCACAGGCTGAGATAAAAAAGGGAGAGGGAACAAGTCAAAAGTACAGCTGTGGTAACTGAAGTGGACTAATGAGCCATAGATACAGATATAAAAGGAAGAGGGAACAGGGCAAAAGTATAGCTGTGCTAATTAAAGTGGACTAATGAGCTACTGGCTGAGGTAGAATAGGCAGAGGGAAGAAATCAAAATTAAAGCCATGCTAATTGCAGTGGACTAATGAGCCACAAGCTGAGATATAAAAAGGCGTGGTACAAGGCATAAATAATGGCGTGCTAATTGCTATTTACCAATGAGGCACAGGCAAAGGTATATAAGGGAGAGGGAAGAAGGCAAAAGTAAAGCTGTGCTAATTACAATGGACGAAAGCTATACAGGCAGAGGTATAAGAGGAAGAGGGAAAAAGGCACAAGTGAAGCTGTGCTAATTGCAGTGGACTAATGACCACAGACTAAAGTATAAAATGGATAGTAAACAAGGCAAAATTAAAGCCATGCTTATTGCAGTGGCCTAATGAGCCACAGGCTATACCACACATAAGTGCACACTATTACAGCAAAGACGCGGCTGGATACAAGGAGGGCTATACCACATATTACTGGACACAGATACAGTAATGATATAGCTGGATACAAGGAGGGCTATACAACATATTAGTGGACACTGATACAGCAATGATATGGCTGGATACAAGGAAGGCCATACCACATATTACTGGACACAGATACAGCAATAATATGGCTGGATACAGGGAGGGCTATACCACATATAAATGGACACTGATACAGCAATGATAAGGCTGGATACAAGGAGGGCTATACCACATATTAGTGGATGCTGATTTAGCAATGATATGGCTGGATACAAGGAGGGCTATACCACATATTAGGGGACACTGATACAGCACTGACATGGCTGGATACTAGGAGAGCTATACCACATATTAGTGGACACTGATACAGCACTGACATGGCTGGATACAAGGAGGGGTATACCACATATTAGTGGACAATGATACAGCAATGATATTTCTGGATACAAGGAGGGCTATACCACATATTAGTGGATACTTTTACAGCACTGACATGGCTGGATAATAGGAAGGCTATGCCACATATTAGTGGACACTGATACAGCACTGACATAGCTGGATACAAGGAGGGCTATACCACATAATAGTGGACACAGATACAGCAATGATATGGCTGGATACAAGGAGGGCTATACCACATATTAGTGGACGCTGATACAGCAAAGATATGAATGGATACAAGGAGGGCTATACCACATATTAGTGGACACTGATACAGCACTGACATGGCTGGATACAAGGAGGGCTATACCACATATTAGTGGACACTGATACAGCATTGACATGGCTGGAAACAAGGAGGGCTGTACCACATATTAGTGGACACTGATACAGCACTGACATGGCTGGCAACAAGGAGGGCTGTACCACATATTATTGGACACTGATAGAGCAATGATATGGCTGGATACAAGAAGAGCTATACAACATATTAGTGAACACTGATACAGCACTGACATGGCTGGATACAAGGAGGGCTGTACCACATATAAGTGGACACTGACACAGCAATGCTTTGGCTGGATACAAGGAGAGCTATACCACATATTAGTGGACACTGATACAGCACTGACATGGCTGGATACAAGGAGGGCTATACCACATATTTTTGGACACTGCTACAGCAATGATATGACTGGATACAAGGAGGGCTATAGCACATATTAGTAGACACTGATACAGCAATGATACGGCTGGATACAAGGAGGGCTGTGACACATATTAGTGGACACTGATACAGCAATAATTTGGCTGGATACAAGGAGAGCTATACACATATTAGTGGACACTGATGCAGCAATGACATGGCTGGATACAAGGAGGGCTATACCACATATTAGTGGACACTTATACAGCATTGACATGGCTGGAAACAAGGAGGGCTGTACCACATATTAGTGGACACTGATACAGCACTGACATGGCTGGATACAAGGAGGGCTGTACCACATATAAGTGGACACTGACACAGCAATGATATGGCTGGATACAAGAAGAGCTATACAACATATTAGTGAACACTGATACAGCACTGACATGGCTGGATACAAGGAGGGCTATACCACATATAAGTGGACACTGACACAGCAATGATTTGGCTGGATACAAGGAAAGCTATACCACATATTAGTGGACAATGATACAGCAATGATATGGCTGGATACAAGGAGAGCTATACCACATATTAGTGGACACTGATACAGCACTGACATGGCAGGATACCAGGAGGGCTGTACCACATATAAGTGGACACTGATACAGCAATGATTTGGCTGGATACAAGAAGGGCTATACCATATATTAGTGGACAATGATACAGCACTGACATGGCTGGGAACAAGGAGGGCTATACCATATATTAGTGGACACTGGTAGAGCAATGACATGGGTGGATACATGGAGGACTATACCACATATTAGGGGACACTGATACAGCACTGATATGGCTGGATACTAGGAGAGCTATACCACATATTAGTGGACACTGACACAGCACTGACATGGCTGGATAAAGGAGGGCTATAGCACATATTAGTGGACGCAGATACATCACTGACATGGTGGATACAAGGAGGGGTATACCACATATTAGTGGACAATGATACAGCAATGATATTTCTGGATACAAGGTGGGTTTACACCACATATCAGTGGAAACTGATACAACAATGATATGGCTGGATACAAGGAGGGCTATACCACATATTAGTGGATACTTTTACAGCACTGACATGGCTGGATAATAGGAAGGCTATGCAACATATTAGTGGACACTGATACAGCACTGACATGGCTGGATACAAGGAGGGCTATACCACATAATAGTGGACACAGATACAGCAATGATATGGCTGGATACAAGGAGGGCTATACCACATATTAGTGGACGCTGATACAGCAAAGATATGACTGGGTACAAGGAGGGCTATACCACATATTAGTGGAAACTGATACAGAACTGACATGGCTGGATACAAGGAGGGCTATACCACATATTAGTGGACGCTGATACAGCAATGATATTGCTGGATACAAGGAGGGCAAACCGCATATTAGTGGACAATGATACTGTACTGACATGGCTGGATACAAGGAGGGCTATACCACATATTAGTGGACACTGATACAGCACTGACATGGCTGTATACAAGGTAGGTTATACCACATATTAGTGGACACTGATACAGCACTGACATGGCTGAATACAAGGAGGGCTATAGCTCATATTAGTGGATACTGATACGGCAATGTTATGGCTGGATACAAGGAGTGCTATACCACATATTAGTGGACATTGATACAGGAATGATATGGCTGGATACAAGGAGTGCTATACCGCATATTAGTGGACATTGATACAGCAATGATATGGCTGGATACAAGGAGTGCTATACGACATATTATTGGACACTGATACAGCAATAATATGGCTGGATACAAGAAGAGCTATACAACATATTAGTGAACACTGATACAGCACTGACATGGCTGGATACAAGGAGGGCTGTACCACATATAAGTGGACACTAACACAGCTATGATTTGGCTGGATACAAGGAGAGCTATACCACATATTAGTGGACACTGATACCCCAATAATATGGCTGGATACAAGGAGGGCTATAATACATATTAGTGGACACTGATACAGTAATGATATGGCTGGTGACAAGGAGGGCTATACCACATATTAGTGGATGCTGATTTAGCAATGATATGGCTGGATACAAGGAGGGCTATACCGCATATTAGTGGACACTGATACAGCAATGATAAGGCTGGATACAAGGAGTTCTATACCACATATTAGTGGACACTGATACAGCAATGGTATGGCTGGATACAACGAGGGATATACCACATATTAGTGGATGCTGATACAGCAATGACTTAGCTGGATACAAGGAGGTCTATACCACATATTTGTGGATAATGATACAGCAATGATATGGCTGGATACAAAGAGAGCTATACCACATATTATTGAACACTGATACAGCACTGACATAGCTGGATACAAGGAGGGCTGTACCACATATAAGTGGACACCGGTACAGCAATGATATGGCTAGATACAAGGAGAGCAATACCACATATTAGTGGACACTGATACAGCACTGACATGGCTGGATACAAGGAGAACTATACCACATATTAGTGGACACAGATACAGCAATGATACGGCTGGATACAAGGAAAATTATACCACATATTAGTGGACAATGATACAGCAATGATATGGCTGGATACAAGGATAGCTATACCACATATTAGAAGACACTGATACAGCACTGACATGGCTGGATACTAGGAGGGCTGTACCACATATAAGTGGATACTGATACAGCAATGATATGGCTGGATACAAGAAGGGCTATACCACATATTAGTGGACACTGATACAGCACTGACATGGCTGGAAACAAGGAGGGCTGTTCCACATATTAGTGAATACTGATACAGCAATGACAAGGTTGGATACAAGGTGGGCTATACCACATATTAGTGGGTACTGTAACACCACTGACATGGCTGGAAAATTGGAGGACTGTACTACATATAAGTGGATACTGATACAGCAATGACATGGCTGGATAGAAGGTGGGCTATACCACATATTAGTGGATACTGATACAGCACTGACATGGCTGGAAACAAGGAGGGCTATACCATATATTAGTGGACACTAGTAGAGCAATGACATGGCTGGATACATAGATGGCTATACCACATATTGGGGGACACTGATACAGCACTGACAGGGCTGGATACAAGGAGAGCTATACCACATATTAGTGGACACTGATACAGCACTGACATGGCTGGATACAAGGAGGGCTGTATCACATATAAGTGGACACTGACACAGCAATGCTTTGGCTAGATACAAGGAGAGCTATACCACATATTAGTGGACACTGATACAGCACTGACATGGCTGGATACAAGGAGGGCTATACAACATATTTTTGGACACTGATACAGCAATGATATGACTGGATACAAGGAGGGCTATAGCACATATTAGTAGACACTGATACAGCAATGATACGGCTGGATACAAGGAGGGCTGTACCAGATATTAGTGGACACTGATACAGCAATAATATGGCTGGATACAAGGAGGGCTATACCACATATTAGTGGACACTTATACAGCATTGACATGGCTGGAAACAAGGAGGGCTGTACCACATATTAGTGGACACTGATACAGCACTGACATGGCTGGAAACAAGGAGGGCAGTACCACATATTATTGGACACTGATACAGCAATGATATGGCTGGATACAAGAAGAGCTATACAACATATTAGTGAACACTGATACAGCACTGACATGGCTGGATACAAGGAGGGCTGTACCACATATAAGTGGACACCGACACAGCAATGATTTGGCTGGATACAAGGAAAGCTATACCACATATTAGTGGACAATGATACAGCAATGATATGGCTGGATACAAGGAGAGCTATACCAATTATTAGTGGACACTGATACAGCACTGACATGGCTGGATACCAGGAGGGCTGTACCACATATAAGTGGATACTGATACAGCAATGATTTGGCTGGATAAAAGAAGGGCTATACCACATATTAGTGGACACTGATACAGCACTGACATGGCTGGGAACAAGGAGGGCTATACCATATATTAGTGGACACTGGTAGAGCAATGACATGGCTGGATACATGGAGGGCTATAGCACATATTAGTGGATGCAGATACATCACTGACATGGCTGGATACAAGGAGGGCTATACCACATATTAGTGGACAATGATACAGTAATGATATTTCTGGATACAAGGTGGGTTTACACCACATATCAGTGGAAACTGATACAGCAATGATATGGCTGGATACAAGGAGGGCTATACCACATATTAGTGGATACTTTTACAGCACTGACATGGCTGGATAATAGGAAGGCTATGCAACATATTAGTGGACACTGATACAGCACTGACATGGCTGGATACAAGGAGGGCTATACCACATAATAGTGGACACAGATACAGCAATTATATGGCTGGATACAAGGAGGGCTATACCACATATTAGTGGACGCTGATACAGCAAAGATATGACTGGATACAAGGAGGGCTATACCACATATTAGTGGACACTGATACAGAACTGACATGGCTGGATACAAGGAGGGCTATACCACATATTAGTGGACGCTGATACAGCAATGATATTGTTGGATACAAGGAGGGCAAACCGCATATTAGTGGACAATGATACTGTACTGACATGGCTGGATACAAGGAGGGCTATACCACATATTAGTGGACACTGATACAGCACTGACATGGCTGTATACAAGGTAGGTTATACCACATATTAGTGGACACTGATATAGTACTGACATGGCTGAATACAAGGAGGGCTATAGCTCATATTAGTGGATACTGATACAGCAATGTTATGGCTGGATACAAGGAGTGCTATACCACATATTATTGGACACTGATTCAGCAATAATATGGCTGGATACAAGAAGAGCTATACAACATATTAGTGAACACTGATACAGCACTGACATGGCTGGATACAAGGAGGGCTGTACCACATATAAGTGGACACTGACACAGCAATGATTTGGCTGGATACAAGGAGAGCTATACCACATATTAGTGGACACTGATACCCCAATAATATGGCTGGATACAAGGAGGGCTATACTACATATTAGTGGACACTGATACAGTAATGATATGGCTGGTGACAAGGAGGTCTATACCACATATTAGTGGATGCTGATTTAGTAATGATATGGCTGGATACAAGGAGAGCTGTACCACATATAAGTGGACACCGGTACAACAATGATATGGCTAGATACAAGGAGAGCTATACCATATATTAGTGGACACTGATACAGCACTGACATGGCTGGATACAAGGAGAACTATACCACATATTAGTGGACACAGATACAGCAATGATACGGCTGGATACAAGGAAAATTATACCACATATTAGTGGACAATGATACAGCAATGATATGGCTGGATATAAGGAGAGCTATACCACATATTAGTGGACACTGATACATCACTGACATGGCTGGATACTAGGAGGGCCGTATCACATATTAGTGGACACTGATACAGCACTGACATGGCTGGAAACAAGGAGAGCTGTTCCACATATTAGTGGATACTGATACAGCAATGACAAGGTTGGATACAAGGTGGGCTATACCACATATTAGTGGGTACTGTAACACCACTGACATGGCTGGAAAACCTGGAGGACTGTACTACATATAAGTGGATACTGATACAGCAATGACATGGCTGGATACAAGGTGGGCTATACCACATATTAGTGGATACTGATACAGCACTGACATGGCTGGAAACAAGGAGGGCTATACCATATATTAGTGGACACTAGTAGAGCAATGACATGGCTGGATACATAGATGGCTATACCACATATTGGGGGACACTGATACAGCACTGACATGGCTTGATACAAGGAGAGCTATACCACATATAAGTGGACACTGATACAGCACTGACATGGCTGGATACAAGGAGGGCTATACCACATATTAGTGAACACTGGTACAGTAATGACATGGCTGGATATAATTAGGGCTATACCACATATTAGTGGACACTGATACAGCAATGACATAGCTGGATACAAGGAGGGCTGTACCACATATTAGTGGACACTAATACAGCACTGACACTGCTGGAAACAAGGCAGGCTATACCACATATTAGTGGTCACTGATACAGCACTAACATGGCAGCATACAAGGCAAGCTATACCACATATTAGTTGACACTGATACAGCACCGAAATGGCCGGATACAAGGAGGGCTATACCACATATTAGTGGACACTGATACAGCAATGATATGGCTGGATACAAGGAGGGCTTACCACATATTAGTGGACATTGATACAGCAATGATATGGCTGGATACAAGGAGGGCGATACCACATATTAGTGGATACTGATACAGCAATGACAAGGTTGGATACAAGGTGGGCTATACCACATATTAGTGGGTACTGTAACACCACGGACATGGCTGGAAAGCTAGAGGACTGTACTACATATAAGTGGATACTGATACAGCAATGCCATGGCTGGATACAAGGAGGGCTATACCACATATTAGTGGATACTGATACAGCACTGACATGGCTGGAAACAAGGAGGGCTATACCATATATTAGTGGACACTAGTAGAGCAGTGACATGGCTGGATACAAGGAGAGCTATACCACATATTAGTGGACACTGATACAGCACTGACATGGCTGGATACAAGGAGGGCTATACCACATATTAGTGAACACTGGTACAGTAATGACATGGCTGGATATAATTAGGGCTATACCACATATTAGTGGACACTGATACAGCAATGACATAGCTGGATACAAGGAGGGCTGTACCACATATTAGTGGACACTAATACAGCACTGACATGGCTGGAAACAAGGCAGGCTATACCACATATTAGTGGTCACTGATACAGCACTAACATGGCAGCATACAAGGCAAGCTATACCACATATTAGTTGACACTGATACAGCACCGAAATGGCCGGATACAAGGAGGGCTATACCACATATTAGTGGACATTGATACAGCAATGATATGGCTGGATACAAGGAGGGCTGTACCACATATTAGTGGACACTGATTGGCAATGACATAGGTGAATACAAGGAGGGCGATACCACATATTAGTGGACACTGATTGGCAATGACATAGGTGAATACAAGGAGGGCTATACCACATATTAGTGGATACTGATACATCACTGACATGGCTGGAAACAAGGAGGGCTATACCATATATTATATGACACTGGTACAGCAATGACATGGCTGGATACAAGGAGGACTATACCACATATTAGGCAACACTGATAGAGCAATGACATGGCTGGATACAAGGAGGGCTAAACCACATATAAACGGACACTGATACAGCAAAGATACGGCTGGATACAAGGAGGGCTATACCACATATTAGTGGACGCTGATACAGCACTGACATAGGTGGATACAAGGAGGGCTATACCACATATTAGGGGACACTGATACAGCAAAGATATGGCTGGATACAAGGAGGGCTATGCCACATATTAATGTACACTGATACAGCACTGACATAGGTGGATACAAGGAGGGCTATACCACATATTAGTGGACGCTAATAAAGCAATGACATAGCTGGATACAAGGAAGGCTATGCCACATATTAGTGGACACTGGTACAGAACTGACATGGTTGGATACTAGGAGGGCTATACCACATATTATTGGACACTGATATAGCACTTACATGGCAGGATACAAGGCAGGCTATTCCACATATTAGTGGACACTGATACAGCACTGACATGGCTGGATACAAGGAGGGCTATACCACATAGTAGTTGACACTAATGCAGCACTGACATGGCTGGATACAAGGAGGGCTATACCACATATTAGTGAACACTGGTACAGTTATGACATGGCTGGATATAATTAGGGCTATACCACATATTAGTGGACACTGATACAGCAATGACATAGCTGGATACAAGGAGGGCTGTACCACATATTAGTGGACACTAATACAGCACTGACATGGCTGGAACCAAGGCAGGCTATACCACATATTAGTGGTCACTGATACAGCACTAACATGGCAGCATACAAGGCAAGCTAATCCACATATTAGTTGACACTGATACAGCACCGAAATGGCCGGATACAAGGAGGGCTATACCACATATTAGTGGACGCTGATACAGCAATGATATGGCTGGATACAAGGAGGGCTTACCACATATTAGTGGACATTGATACAGCAATGATATGGCTGGATACAAGGAGGGCGATACCACATATTAGTGGACACTGATTGGCAATGACATAGGTGAATACAAGGAGGGCTATACCACATATTAGTGGATACTGATACATCACTGACATGGCTGGAAACAAGGAGGGCTATACCATATATTATAGGACACTGGTACAGCAATGACATGGCTGGATACAAGGAGGGCTATACCACATATTTATGGATACTGATACAGCACTGAAAGGGCTGGATACAAGGAGGGCTATACCACATATTAGGCGACACTGATAGAGCAATGACATGGCTGGATACAAGGAGGGCTATACCACATATAAGTGGACACTGATACAGCAAGGATACGGCTGGATACAAGGAGGGCTATACCACATATTAGTGGACGCTGATACAGCACTGACATAGGTGGATACAAGGAGGGCTATACCACATATTAGGGGACACTGATACAGCAAAGATATGGCTGGATACAAGGAGGGCTATACCACATATTAGTGTACACTGATACAGCACTGACATAGGTGGATACAAGGAGGGCTATACCACATATTAGTGGACGCTAATAAAGCAATGACATAGCTGGATACAAGGAAGGCTATGCCACATATTAGTGGACACTGGTACAGAACTGACATGGTTGGATACTAGGAGGGCTATACCACATATTAGTGGACACTGGTACAGAACTGACATGGCTGGATATAATTAGGGCTATACCACATATTATTGGACACTGATATAGCACTGACATGGCAGGAAACAAGGCAGGCTATTCCACATATTAGTGGACACTGATACAGCACTGACATGGCTGGATACAAGCAAGGCTATACCACATAGTAGTGGACACTGATGCAGCACTGACATGGCTGGATACAAGGAGGGCTATACCACATATTAGTGGACACTAATATAGCAATGACATAGCTGGATACAAGGAGGGCTATACCACATATTAGTGGATACTGATACAGCACTGACTTGGCTAGAAACAAGGAGGGCTGTGACACATATTAGTGGATACTGATACAGCAATGACATGGCTGGATACAAGGTGGGCTATACCACATATTAGTGGGCACTGTAACACCACTGACATGGCTGGAAACCTTGAGGGCTGTACTACATATTAGTGGTTACTGATACAGCAATGACATGGCGGGATACAAGGTGGGCTATACCATATATTAGTCGATACTGATACAGCACTGACATGGCTGGATACAAGGTGGGCTATACCACATATTATTGGATACTGATACAGTACTGACATGGCTGGGAACAAGGAGGGCTATAGCACATATTAGTGGACGCAGATACATCACTGACATGGCTGGATACAAGGAGGGCTATACCACATATTAGTGGACAATGATACAGCAATGATATTTCTGGATACAAGGTGTGGTTACACCACATATCAGTGGAAACTGATACAGCAATGATATGGCTGGATACAAGGAAGACTATACCACATATTAGTGGATACTTTTACAGCACTGACATGGCTGGATAATAGGAAGGCTATGCCACATATTAGTGGACACTGATACAGCACTGACATGGCTGGATACAAGGAGGGCTATACCACATAATAGTGGACACAGATACAGCAATGATATGGCTGGATACAAGGAGGGCTATGCCACATATTAGTGGACGCTGATACAGCAAAGATATGGCTGGATACAAGGAGGGCTATACCACATATTAGTGGACACTGATACCCCAATAATATGGCTGGATACAAGGAGGGCTATACTACATATTAGTGGACACTGATACAGTAATGATATGGCTGGTGACAAGGAGGTCTATACCACATATTAGTGGATGCTGATTTAGTAATGATATGGCTGGATACAAGGAGAGCTGTACCACATATAAGTGGACACCGGTACAGCAATGATATGGCTAGATACAAGGAGAGCTATACCACATATTAGTGGACACTGATACAGCACTGACATGGCTGGATACAAGGAGAACTATACCACATATTAGTGGACACTGATACAGCACTGACATGGCTGGATACTAGGAGGGCTGTATCACATATAAGTGGACACTGATACAGCAATGATATGGCTGGATACAATAAGGGCTATACCACATATTAGTGGACACTGATACAGCACTGACATGGCTGGAAACAAGGAGAGCTGTTCCACATATTAGTGGATACTGATACAGCAATGACAAGGTTGGATACAAGGTGGGCTATACCACATATTAGTGGGTACTGTAACACCACTGACATGGCTGGAAACCTGGAGGACTGTACTACATATAAGTGGATACTGATACAGCAATGA
The DNA here is from genome assembly GCA_030762935.1 of Hymenopus coronatus. Taxonomy (NCBI): domain Eukaryota; kingdom Metazoa; phylum Arthropoda; class Insecta; order Mantodea; family Hymenopodidae; genus Hymenopus; species Hymenopus coronatus. The sequence continues at coordinate 102,049,233 of CM060891.1, forward strand.
CATGGCTGGATACAAGGTGGGCTATACCACATATTAGTGGATACTGATACAGCACTGACATGGCTGGAAACAAGGAGGGCTATACCATATATTAGTGGACACTAGTAGAGCAATGACATGGCTGGATACATAGATGGCTATACCACATATTGGGGGACACTGATACAGCACTGACATGGCTGGATACAAGGAGAGCTATACCACATATTAGTGGACACTGATACAGCACTGACATGGCTGGATACAAGGAGGGCTATACCACATATTAGTGAACACTGGTACAGTAATGACATGGCTGGATATAATTAGGGCTATACCACATATTAGTGGACACTGATACAGCAATGACATAGCTGGATACAAGGAGGGCTGTACCACATATTAGTGGACACTAATACAGCACTGACATGGCTGGAAACAAGGCAGGCTATACCACATATTAGTGGTCACTGATACAGCACTAACATGGCAGCATACAAGGCAAGCTATACCACATATTAGTTGACACTGATACAGCACCGAAATGGCCGGATACAAGGAGGGCTATACCACATATTAGTGGACACTGATACAGCAATGATATGGCTGGATACAAGGAGGGCTTACCACATATTAGTGGACATTGATACAGCAATGATATGTCTGGATACAAGGAGGGCGATACCACATATTAGTGGACACTGATTGGCAATGACATAGGTGAATATACAAGGAGGGCTATACCACATATTAGTGGATACTGATACATCAATGACATGGCTGGAAACAAGGAGGGCTATACCATATATTATATGACACTGGTACAGCAATGACATGGCTGGATACAAGGAGGACTATACCACATATTAGGCGACACTGATAGAGCAATGACATGGCTGGATACAAGGAGGGCTATACTACATATAAACGGACACTGATACAGCAAAGATACGGCTGGATACAAGGAGGGCTATACCACATATTAGTGGACGTTGATACAGCACTGACCTAGGTGGATACAAGGAGGGCTATACCACATATTAGGGGACACTGATACAGCAAAGATATGGCTGGATACAAGGAGGGCTATGCCACATATTAGTGTACACTGATACAGCACTGACATAGGTGGATACAAGGAGGGCTATACCACATATTAGTGGACGCTAATAAAGCAATGACATAGCTGGATACAAGGAAGGCTATGCCACATATTAGTGGACACTGGTACAGAACTGACATGGTTGGATACTAGGAGGGCTATACCACATATTAGTGGACACTGGTACAGAACTGACATGGCTGGATACAAGGCAGGCTATACCACATATTATTGGACACTGATATAGCACTTACATGGCAGGATACAAGGCAGGCTATTCCACATATTAGTGGACACTGATACAGCACTGACATGGCTGGATACAAGGAGGGCTATACCACATAGTAGTGGACACTGATGCAGCACTGACATGGCTGGATACAAGGAGGGCTATACCACATATTAGTGAACACTGGTACAGTTATGACATGGCTGGATATAATTAGGGCTATACCACATATTAGTGGACACTGATACAGCAATGACATAGCTGGATACAAGGAGGGCTGTACCACATATTAGTGGACACTAATACAGCACTGACATGGCTGGAACCAAGGCAGGCTATACCACATATTAGTGGTCACTGATACAGCACTAACATGGCAGCATACAAGGCAAGCTAATCCACATATTAGTTGACACTGATACAGCACCGAAATGGCCGGATACAAGGAGGGCTATACCACATATTAGTGGACGCTGATACAGCAATGATATGGCTGGATACAAGGAGGGCTTACCACATATTAGTGGACATTGATACAGCAATGATATGGCTGGATACAAGGAGGGCGATACCACATATTAGTGGACACTGATTGGCAATGACATAGGTGAATACAAGGAGGGGTATACCACATATTAGTGGATACTGATACATCACTGACATGGCTGGAAACAAGGAGGGCTATACCATATATAATAGGACACTGGTACAGCAATGACATGGCTGGATACAAGGAGGGCTATACCACACATTTATGGATACTGATACAGCACTGAAAGGGCTGGATACAAGGAGGGCTATACCACATATTAGGCGACACTGATAGAGCAATGACATGGCTGGATACAAGGAGGGCTATACCACATATAAGTGGACACTGATACAGCAAGGATACGGCTGGATACAAGGAGGGCTATACCACATATTAGTGTACGCTGATACAGCACTGACATAGGTGGATACAAGGAGGGCTATACCACATATTAGTGGACGCTAATAAAGCAATGACATAGCTGGATACAAGGAAGGCTATGCCACATATTAGTGGACACTGGTACAGAACTGACATGGTTGGATACTAGGAGGGCTATACCACATATTAGTGGACACTGGTACAGAACTGACATGGCTGGATACAAGGCAGGCTATACCACATATTATTGGACACTGATATAGCACTGACATGGCAGGATACAAGGCAGGCTATTCCACATATTAGTTGACACTGATACAGCACTGACATTGCTGGATACAAGCAGGGCTATACCACATAGTAGTGGACACTGATGCAGCACTGACATGGCTGGATACAAGGAGGGCTATACCACATATTAGTGGACACTAATATAGCAATGACATAGCTGGATACAAGGAGGGCTATACCACATATTAGTGGATACTGATACAGCACTGACTTGGCTAGAAACAAGGAGGGCTGTGACACATATTAGTGGATACTGATACAGCAATGACATGGCTGGATACAAGGTGGGCTATACCACATATTAGTGGGCACTCTAACACCACTAACATGGCTGGAAACCTTGAGGGCTGTACTACATATTAGTGGATACTGATACAGCAATGACATGGCTGGATACAAGGTGGGCTATACCATATATTAGTCGATACTGATACAGCACTGACATGGCTGGATACAAGGTGGGCTATACCACATATTATTGGATACTGATACAGCACTGACATGGCTGGGAACAAGGAGGGCTATACCATATATTAGTGGACACTGGTAAAGCAATGACATGGCTGGATACATGGAGGACTATACCACATATTAGGGGACACTGATACAGCACTGACATGGCTGGATACTAGGAGAGCTATACCACATATTAGTGGACACTGATACAGCACTGACATGGCTGGATACAAGGAGGGCTATAGCACATATTAGTGGACGCAGATACATCACTGACATGGCTGGATACAAGGAGGGCTATACCACATATTAGTGGACAATGATACAGCAATGATATTTCTGGATACAAGGTGTGGTTACACCACATATCAGTGGAAACTGATACAGCAATGATATGGCTGGATACAAGGAAGACTATACCACATATTAGTGGATACTTTTACAGCACTGACATGGCTGGATAATAGGAAGGCTATGCCACATATTAGTGGACACTGATACAGCACTGACATGGCTGGATACAAGGAGGGCTATACCACATAATAGTGGAAACAGATACAGAAATGATATGGCTGGATACAAGGAGGGCTATGCCACATATTAGTGGACGCTGATACAGCAAAGATATGGCTGGATACAAGGAGGGCTATACCACATATTAGTGGACACTGATACAGAACTGACATGGCTGGATACAAGGAGGGCTATACCACATATTAGTGGACGCTGATACAGCAATCATATTGCTGGTTACAAGGAGGGCCAACCGCATATTAGTGGACAATGATACTGTACTGACATGGCTGGATACAAGGAGGGCTATACCACATATTAGTGGACACTGATACAGCACTGACATGGCTGTATACAAGGTAGGTTATACCACATATTAGTGGACACTGATACAGCACTGACATGGCTGAATACAAGGAGGGCTATAGCTCATATTAGTGGATACTGATACGGCAATGTTATGGCTGGATACAAGGAGTGCTATACCACATATTAGTGGACATTGATACAGGAATGATATGGCTGGATACAAGGAGTGCTATACCACATATTAGTGGACATTGATACAGCAATGATATGGCTGGATACAAGGAGGGCTATACCACATATTAGTGGACACTGACACAGCATTGACATGGCTGGAAACAAGGAGGGCTGTACCACATATTAGTGGACACTGATACAGCACTGACATGGCTGGCAACAAGGAGGGCGGTACCACATATTATTGGACACTGATACAGCAATGATATGGCTGGATACAAGAAGAGATATACAACATATTAGTGAACACTGATACAGCACTGACATGGCTGGATACAAGGAGGGCTGTACCACATATTAGTGGACACTCATACAGCACTGACATGGCTGGATACAATGAGGGCTATACCACATATTTTTGGACACTGATACAGCAATGATATGACTGGATACAAGGAGGGCTATAGCACATATTAGTAGACACAGATACAGCAATGATACGGCTGGATACAAGGAGGGCTGTACCACATATTAGTGGACACTGATACAGCAATAATATGGCTTGATACAAGGAGAGCTATACCACATATTAGTGGACACTGATACAGCAATGACATGGCTGGATACAAGGAGGGCTATACCACATATTAGTGGACACTGATACAGCATTGACATGGCTGGAAACAAGTAGGGCGTTACCACATATTAGTGGACACTGATAAAGCACTGACATGGCTGGCAACAAGGAGGGCTGTACCACATATTATTGGACACTGATACAGCAATGATATGGCTGGATACAAGAAGAGCTATACAACATATTAGTGAACACTGATACAGCACTGACATGGCTGGATACAAGGAGGGCTGTACCACATATAAGTGGACACTGACACAGCAATGATTTGGCTGGATACAAGGAAAGCTATACCACATATTAGTGGACAATGATACAGCAATGATATGGCTGGATACAAGGAGAGCTATACCACATATTAGTGGACACTGATACAGCACTGACATGGCTGGATACCAGGAGGGTGTACCACATATATGTGGACACTGATATAGCAATGATTTGGCTGGATACAAGAAGGGCTCTACCACATATTAGTGGACACTGATACAGCACTGACATGGCTGGGAACAAGGAGGGCTATGTTATATATTAGTGGACACTGGTAGAGCAATGACATGGCTGGATACATGGAGGACTATACCACATATTAGGGGACACTGATACAGCACTGACATGGCTGGATACAAGGAGAGCTATACCACATATTAGTGGACACTGATACAGCACTGACATGGCTGGATACAAGGAGGGTTATACCACATATTAGTGGACAATGATACAGCAATGATATTTCTGGATACAAGGTGGGTTTACACCACATATAAGTGGACACTGACACAGCAATGATTTGGCTGGATACAAGGAGAGCTATACCACATATTAGTGGACACTGATACAGCACTGACATGGCTGGATACAAGGAGGTCTATACCACATATTTTTGGACACTGATACAGCAATGATATGACTGGATACAAGGAGGGCTATAGCACATATTAGTAGACACAGATACAGCAATGATACGGCTGGATACAAGAACGGCTGTACCACATATTAGTGGACACTGATACAGCAATAATATGGCTGGATACAAGCAGAGCTATACCACATATTAGTGGACATTGATACAGCAATGACATGGCTGGATACAAGGAGGGCTATACCACATATTAGTGGACACTGATACAGCATTGACATGGCTGGCAACAAGGAGGGCTGTACCACATATTATTGGACACTGATACAGCAATGATATGGCTGGATACAAGAAGAGCTATACAACATATTAGTGAACACTGATACAGCACTGACATGGCTGGATACAAGGAGGGCTGTACCACATATAAGTGGACACTGACACAGCAATGATTTGGCTGGATTCAAGGAAAGCTATACCACATATTAGTGGACAATGATACAGCAATGATATGGCTGGATACAAGGAGAGCTATACCACATATTAGTGGACACTGATACAGCACTGACATGGCTGGATACCAGGAGAGCTGTACCACATATAAGTGGACACTGATACAGCAATGATTTGGCTGGATACAAGAAGGGCTATACCACATATTAGTGGACACTGATACAGCACTGACATGGCTGGGAACAAGGAGGGCTATACCATATATTAGTGGACACTGGTAGAGCAATGACATGGCTGGATACATGGAGGACTATACCACATATTAGGGGACACTGATACAGCACTGACATGGCTGGATACTAGGAGAGCTATACCACATATTAGTGGACACTGATACAGCACTGACATGGCTGGATACAAGGAGGGCTATAGCACATATTAGTGGACGCAGATACATCAGTGACATGGCTGGATCCAAGGAGTGCTATACCACATATTAGTGGACATTGATACAGCAATGATATGGCTGGATACAAGGAGTGCTATACCACATATTAGTGGACATTGATACAGCAATGACATGGCTGGATACAAGGAGGGCTATACCACATATTAGTGGACACTGATACAGCACTGACATGGCTGGATACCAGTTGGGCTGTACCACATATAAGTGGACACTGATACAGCAATGATTTGGCTGGATACAAGAAGGGCTATACCACATATTAGTGGACACTGATACAGCACTGACATGGCTGGAAACAAGGAGGGCTATACCTTATATTATAGGACACTGGTACAGCAATGACATGGCTGGATACAAGGAGGGCTATACCACATATTTGTTGGATACTGATACAGCACTGAAATGGCTGGATACAAGGAGGGCTATACCACATATTAGGCGACACTGATAGAGCAATGACATGGCTGCATACAAGGAGGGCTATACCACATATAAGTGGACATTGATACAGCAAAGATACGGCTGGATACAAGGAGGGCTATACCACATATTGGTTGACGCTAATACAGCACTGACATAGGTGGATACAAGGAGGGCTATACCACATATTAGGGGACACTGATACAGCAAAGATATGGCTGGATACAAGGAGGGCTATACCACATATTAGTGTACACTGATACAGCACTGACATAGGTGGATACAAGGAGGGCTATACCACATATTAGTGGACGCTAATACAGCAATGACATAGCTGGATACAAGGAAGGCTATGCCACATATTAGTGGACACTGGTACAGAACTGACATGGTTGGATACTAGGAGGGCTATACCACATATTAGTGGACACTGGTACAGAACTGACATGGCTGGATACAAGGCAGGCTATACCACATATTATTGGACACTGATATAGCACTGACATGGCAGGATACAAGGCAGGCTATTCCACATATTAGTGGACACTGATACAGCACTGACATGGCTGGATACAAGGAGGGCTATACCACATATTAGTGGACACTAATACAGCAATGACATAGCTGGATACAAGGAGGGCTATACCACATATTAGTGGATACTGATACAGAACTGACTTGGCTGGAAACAAGGAGGGCTGTACCACATATTAGTGGATACTGATACAGCAATGACATGGCTGGATACAATGTGGGCTATACCACATATTAGTGGGTACTGTAACACCACTGACATTACTGGAAACCTGGAGGGCTGTACTACATATTAGTGGTTACTGATACAGCAATGGCATGGCTGGATACAAGGTGGGCTATACTATATATTAGTCGATACTGATACAGCACTGACATGGCTGGATACAAGGTGGGCTATACCACATATTAGTGGATACTGATACAGCACTGACATGGCTGGGATCAAGGAGGGCTATACCATATATTAGTGGACACTGGTAGAGCAATGACATGGGTGGATACATGGAGGACTATACCACATATTAGGGGACACTGATACAGCACTGACATGGCTGGATACTAGGAGAGCTATACCACATATTAGTGGACACTGATACAGCACTGACATGGCTGGATACAAGGAGGGCTATAGCACATATTAGTGGACGCAGATACATCACTGACATGGCTGGATACATAGGAGGGCTATACTACATATTGGTGGACAATGATACAGCAATGATATTTCTGGATACAAGCTGTGTTTACATCACATATCAGTGGAAACTGATTAAGCAATGATATGGCTGGATACAAGGAGGGCTATACCACATATTAGTGGATACTTTTACAGCACTGACATGGCTGGATAATAGGAAGGCTATGCCACACATTAGTGGACACTGATACAGCACTGACATGGCTGGACACAAGGAGGGCTATACCACATAATAGTGGACACAGATACAGCAATGATATGGCTGGATACAAGGAGGGCTATACCACATATTAGTGGACGCTGATACAGCAAAGATATGACTGGATACAAGGAGGGCTATACCACATATTAGTGGACACTGATACAGAACTGACATGGCTGGATACAAGGAGGGGTATACCAAATATTAGTGGACGCTGATACAGCAATGATATTGCTGGACACAAGGAGGGCAAACCGCATATTAGTGGACAATGATACTGTACCGACATGGCTGGATACAAGGAGGGCTATACCACATATTAGTGGACACTGATACAGCACTGACATGGCTGTATACAAGGTAGGTTATGCCACATATTAGTGGACACTGATACAGCACTGACATGGCTGAATACAAGGAGGCCTATAGCTCATATTAGTGGATACTGATACAGCAATGTTATGGCTGGATACAACGAGTGCTATACCACATATTAGTGGACATTGATACAGGAATGATATGGCTGGATACAAGGAGTGCTATACCACTAATTAGTGGACATTGATACAGCAATGATATGGCTGGATACAAGGAGTGCTATACCACATATTAGTGGACATTGATACAGCAATGACATGGCTGGATACAAGGAGGGCTATACCACATATTAGTGGACACTGATACAGCATTAACATGGCTGGAAACAAGGAGGGCTGTACCACATATTAGTGGACACTGATACAGCACTGACATGGCTGGCAACAAGGAGGGCTGTACCACATATTATTGGATACTGATACAGCAATGACATGGCTGGATACAAGAAGAGTTATACAACATATTAGTGAACACTGATACAGCAATGATTTGGCTGGATACAAGGAGAGCTATACCACATATTAGTGGACACTGATACAGCACTGACATGGCTGGATACAAGGAGGGCTATACCACATATTTTTGGACACTGATACAGCAATGATATGACTGGATACAAGGAGGGCTATAGCACATATTAGTAGACACAGATACAGCAATGTTACGGCTGGATACAAGGAGGGCTGTACCACATATTAGTGGACACCGATACAGCAATAATATGGCTGGATACAAGGAGAGCTTTACCACATATTAGTGGACACTGATACAGCAATGACATGGCTGGATACAAGGAGGGCTATACCACATATTAGTGGACACTGATACAGCATTGACATGGCTGGAAACAAGGAGGGCTGTACCACATACTAGTGGACACTGATACAGCACTGACATGGCTGGCAACAAGGAGGGCTGTACCACATATTATTGGACACTGATACAGCAATGATATGGCTGGATACAAGAAGAGCTATACAACATATTAGTGAACACTGATACAGCACTGACATGGCTGGATACAAGGAGGGCTGTACCACATATAAGTGGACAACGACACAGCAATGATTTGGCTGGATACAAGGAAAGCTATACCACATATTAGTGGACAATGATACAGCAATGATATGGCTGGATACAAGGAGAGCTATACCACATATTAGTGGACACTGATACAGCACTGACATGGCTGGATACCAGGAGGGCTGTACCACATATAAGTGGACTCTGATACAGCAATGATATGGCTGGATACAAGAAGGGCTATACCACATATTAGTGGACACTGATACAGCAATGATATGGCTGGATACAAGGAGAGCTATAGCACATATTAGTGGACACTGATACAGCAATGACATGGCGGGATACAAGGAGGGCTATACCACATATATGTGGACACTGATTCAGAAATGATATGGCTGGATACAAGGAGAGCTATACCACATATTAGTGGACACTGATACAGCAATGATATGGCTAAATACAAGGCTGGCTAAACCACATATTAGTGGATGCTGATACAGCACTTACATGGCTGGATACAAGGCGGGCTATACCACATATTAGTGGACACTGATACAGCACTGACATGGCTGGATACAAGGAGGGCTATACCACACATAAGTGGACAGTGTTACAGCAAAGATACGGCTGGATACAAGGAGGGCTATACCACATATTAGTGGACGCTGATACAGCAATGATATGGCTGGATACAAGGAGGGCTATACCACATATTAGTGGACACTGGTACAGAACTGACATGGTTGGATACAAGGAGGGCTATGCTACATATTAGTGGACACTGGTACAGCACTGACATGGTTGGACACAAGGAAAGCTATACCACATATTAGTGGACAATGATACAGCAATGATATGGCTGGATACAAGGAGAGCTATACCACATATTAGTGGACACTGATACAGCACTGACATGGCTGGATACCAGGAGGGCTGTACCACATATAAGTGGACTCTGATACAGCAATGATATGGCTGGATACAAGAAGGGCTATACCACATATTAGTGGACACTGATACAGCAATGATATGGCTGGATACAAGGAGAGGTATAGCACATATTAGTGGACACTGATACAGCACTGACATGGCTGGATACAAGGAGGGCTATACCACACATAAGTGGACACTGTTACAGCAAAGATACGGCTGGATACAAGGAGGGCTATACCACATATTAGTGGACGCTGATACAGCAATGATATGGCTGGATACAAGGAGGGCTATACCACATATTAGTGGACACTGGTACAGAACTGACATGGTTGGATACAAGGAGGGCTATGCTACATATTAGTGGACACTGGTACAGCACTGACATGGTTGGACACAAGGAAAGCTATACCACATATTAGTGGACAATGATACAGCAATGATATGGCTGGATACAAGGAGAGCTATACCACATATTAGTGGACACTGATACAGCACTGACATGGCTGGATACCAGGAGGGCTGTACCACATATAAGTGGACTCTGATACAGCAATGATATGGCTGGATACAAGAAGGGCTATACCACATATTAGTGGACACTGATACAGCAATGATATGGCTGGATACAAGGAGAGGTATAGCACATATTAGTGGACACTGATACAGCAATGACATGGCGGGATACAAGGAGGGCTATACCACATATATGTGGACACTGATTCAGCAATGATATGGCTGGATACAAGGAGAGCTATACCACATATTAGTGGACACTGATACAGCAATGATATGGCTAAATACAAGGCAGGCTAAACCACATATTAGTGGATGCTGATACAGCACTTACATGGCTGGATACAAGGCGGGCTATACCACATATTAGTGGACGCTGATACAGCACTGACATGGCTGGATACAAGGAGGGCTATACCACACATAAGTGGACGCTGATACAGCAATGATATGGCTGGATACAAGGAGGGCTATACCACACATAAGTGGACACTGTTACAGCAAAGATACGGCTGGATACAAGGAGGGCTATACCACATATTAGTGGACGCTGATACAGCAATGATATGGCTGGATACAAGGAGGGCTATACCACATATTAGTGGACACTGGTACAGAACTGATATGGTTGGATACAAGGAGGGCTATGCTACATATTAGTGGATACTGGTACAGCACTGACATGGTTGGACACAAGGAGGGCTATACCACATATTAGTGAACACTGGTACAGAACTGACATGGTTGGATACAAGGAAGGCTATGCCACATATTAGTGGACACTGGTACAGAACTGACATGGTTGGATACAAGGAAGGCTTTGCCACATATTAGTGGACACTGATACAGCTGTAACATGGCTGGATAAAAGGAGGGCTATACCACATAGTAGTGGACACTGATACAGCACTAACATGGCTGGATACAAGGAGGACTATACCACATATTAGTGGACGCTGATACAGCAATGATATGGCTGGATACAAGGAGGGCTATACCACATATTAGTGGACACTGGTACAGAACTGATATGGTTGGATACAAGGAGGGCTATGCCACATATTAGTGGACACTGGTACAGCACTGACATGGTTGGATACAAGGAGGGCTATACCACATATTAGTCGACACTGGTACAGTACTGACTTGGTTGGATACAAGGAAGGCTATGCCACATATTAGTGGACACTGGTACAGAACTGACATGGTTGGATACAAGGAAGGCTATGCCACATATTAGTGGACACTGGTACAGAACTGACATGGTTGGATACAAGGAGGGCTATGCCACATATTAGTGGACACTGGTACAGCACTAACATGGCTGGATAAAAGGAAGGCAATGCCACATATTAGTGGACACTGGTACAGCACTGACATAGGCTGGATACAAGGAGGGCTATGACACATATTAGTGGACACTGGTACAGCACTGACATGGTTGGATACAAGGAGGGCTATGCCACATATTATTGAATCCTTTACAGCAATGACATGGCTGGATATAAGGAAGGCTATGCCACATATTAGTGTACACTGCTACAGCACTGACATGGCTGGATAAAAGGAAGGCTATGGCACATATTAGTGGACACTGGTACAGTACTGACATGGCAGAGGGCTTGCTAAAAAAGAAGCTCATTTGCCCCTATGTGATAATGACAGGATTTTGCAAAACCTTGCCAGAAGGACTTACAGGGAAAGTTGCCGGCAGGCATAGTTGTATCGTCGAACCTGGACAAAAGGGCATAGGCAACATGGACCTGTGTCATGTAGTAGAAAGGCTCAATGAAGTAGTTGACGACACCTGATGGAAAAAAGCAATTAATAAATTTGGATTGTCTAGCCCGCTACAAAGATGCTGGTTGGGACAACCAGCCCCAAGGAGGGAACCGTGTGAGAATGCTGTTAACGTTTGTGACCACTCTTACGTTTGCTGTGGTATGTGGCAGTGAAGCTGCAATGTGAGGCGTTGCAGTTGGAGACCTTGGGAAACAAAGCTTTGCATAAACAGGACCAGGAAGTGTGCCAGCGAAGTAAACGATCCTTCTGGAGTGCAACTCTCAGACCTCAAATGGTTGGCTTCTAGAAGCTTCCAGGAAGCTCTGAGGCATCATTTTTAGTTATAAAAGGAGGAAGAATTGCTGTAGAGTAGTATTAGTGAATTATACCGTGTCGTGAGTGACTGGAGTGTTAAGAGTGCAGTGGGGTGTGAGACATGGATGGTGTGCAGCCATAAACTGTCAACTGTTTAATGGCTAGTAAATTATCTGCAAGAGTGTACCAAAGACTATTTATAACTAATTGTTGAGCCAAAAGACATTTGTTACAGTAATAACATTTTTGATCAAGAATACAGTTGCTGCCTCTCAGGCCATTGGTCAGTTTCCCAATATTTGTTCCCTCACACTGGTAACCCATTTGTATTTTCCTGCTGTTCTAATATGGAGCAATGATCTTCAAGTCACACAAATTTGCCGCTCATGGTCGCAATACTTAATTTTCTTAAGATCATGCTTCAGAGTTTCGTAAGACGCTCTTAGGAGGGTAGAATGAGCAGGCAATATTGAACTTGTGTCCATTATGAAATAACACTGCCTTAACACTTCTTTTGGAAGGATCTATAAAATGTGCCAGTTATTTGCTCATATCCATCCCTGCCCAACTGCTTAATAAGATACACACAGGGGCGCATTTACAGGGGGCGCGATGAACGGACCTGTCTCCTCCCCCCTCTAGAAGCCCTCCCTCCCAAAAAAAAACTATGTATAAGTTCTTGCATCTTTTTTTAACTTAAAAGTGACACATTCACTGAAATCTGTCATAAACAGCTTTCTGCTATACCACAGAAATTAAGGAATATATTTAACTTAATATAAACAAGATTATTTGTGGCTTTTGTGCAGGTTAGTCGCCATTCCAACCAGCAAGACTCTGCAACCACAGACTGCAGTAACGGTGTGCATTCTTACAACATCTGCCTGTTGTTTCAGCGCTACTTAAGTGTACCGTTAGTGTATACGGTATCATGGATACAATAGTGAACGGCTACTTGTGCTCTTTTCCTCTGGTTCATTGATCCATTACACTAATTAATTTACCTTTTTTTGATCATTATTCAATTTATTTGACATGGGAAAAAGCGTAAAGCTGAGGATATCGGTATAAGCTTGCCATTAGTCCCGTAAAAACGGGACAGTCACTGTTTTTACTTCTCGCATCCCGAGAGTTTTTATTAGAACGCGAATAGGTCCAGGATTTTCATGACACTGTCGCCCTAAATTATGCACCTAACTAAAATTGCCATTTCTTGTTATGAGAAATGATGAGTCGGCACCTATCTCGCTTATTTTTATTATTGTTTAGCGTGTTCTGTGATCAGTAGTCTTGCCCAGTATAGTGTTGGTAGTTGATGTGCTGTGGTATTTGCAAGAACTTATGCTGTTATGCCTAAATGGAAATGCACCTTCCTATCCAATTTACAGGATAGATATCCTTTCTTGGAAGAGTTAAGAGCTTAATTATAGAGTTCACTCTAAAATTTGCAATCGACATTTTCGATTGCACATGGTGGGAACTCTGATATTGTGAAGTGTATTTATTCAATATCATGTTTCTTTCATTCTAATGTTATGTTAATGCCATATTTAGAAACTATTGATCAGTTCATCTAACCTTTTCAGGTGTCCCATATTTTAATGGGGGAAAATGTAGGCTTTACTCACTTTTAAAAGGAAAACAACTGGATCATCTTCAGAAAGAGACAAGGGACGTTAAAACTGACCAATCCAGGACCAGACAAAATAGATAATGCACTGCTGATTTTTCAAGTAATAAAGATTTGACATCTTAAATTCATTCCCAGCCAAAATACACATTTCATTTCATCTATCCTAAGAGATTGGGTTGTATACCTGTACAGGTAGAGTACTTCATTAGTTACTTTAAGATTTGCATACTATTTTGTATTCTTAAATTATTTTATTAAAAAAGAATTTGATTGTTTTTCCACGCAGGTAGCGCATGAAAACCAGCCCCGTGTACAGACTGCTCCCCAGCCAATTACACACGAATTGTTGCACGGCTCGAGCAGATACAACAAATAGGTAAACATGTAATAATTACATAATAAAGAAATAACAAATAATCTAATGCAAAGGTCTATACTTACAATGCAAGACGAAAGAGCTTTGCAACAATAGATAACAATTGACAGGCAATAGTGAGCAGTTTAGTACTTGCGGCCAGCTTTTAGTGCACTATTCTGTAGAACATTATTTACTCTTGTTTATTCAATTCTTTTCATCAATTGACCTTTTTTAGTTTAAATTACGTACAGTACAACTTATTTAGGAAAATCAAACCCAAGTACCATACATCAATCATAATACAGAATAAGTCTACAAAGCTGATAAACCAAATCGCATTGTTATTTGACGTACAGGCTCTGGGAGATTTAAGTACGAAAAATAAAGGAGTATTATTGTATCAAACAATAAAACAATTAAAATAAACCATATTATAAGTTAAACATGGTAAACAACTGATTGCATTAGAACTACTAAAGAAATTTATGCTTTGCGGTATATCTAAAATATTTGGTAATGTCCAGTTTCTCAAAAATTATTTTTAGAATTGCCCAAAATAGGGTCTTTTTTTTTAATTGATAGTCATTCAATGGTTGGTGCTATATCCGTCGAGGAACTAGGAGAGCTGATTTATAACAAGTACATTATAATCACAAATTTTTGGCTGATTTTCAGATAATTTTTATGAATAATAACATTAGTTATTTTCCTTATATGTACAAGAAATATAAGGGAATATACTAGGAAAATGGAAATCTATTAAAAGCTGGTCGCCAAGTGATGACTTTGACATTCCGTTCTTTTGACATGGTCAGGAGTAAAAACAATTAAAAATCGAATGATGACTTCCCATTTGAGAAATGCATTATTGGAAAATTTTCATACCAATAACGAGGAATAACTCCGAAATGGTTAACCTTATAAAAATGTTCTAATGTAAAACATTTTTAATGAGAACTACATTTTGTGTGGTATGACTATTTATTTATATCTTATGGTTTATGCTAAACTTCTGCAGAATGAAGAAGGCTTCAGAGGCTATTCCCACAAAACTCAATATATACATTTTATTTGCCTCTAAATTTCTTTAATGGTGGCATTTAATCCAAACTGTCGAGCCATGTTTGAGAAAATAAGTTTAAAAAATATTCCATATAAATGGTAGATTGGGATGGTTGGAGAATCTAACCTTTGCGTTTGGTACTTAAGCTACTTTTGTTTGTAGTTATGCTGTTCACAGACACACACACATATCTTATTCTAAAAACATTTTTTCTGGGATTCACGTGTCTTCAAAACATTTATTTTCGATAAAATATCACCGTTAAATTTCTAGATAAAATGCAATACCTTCCCTACCTATTATGTACATTGTATGTGATAGAGGAAACTAAAAATACAAGCTTAACATAAAATATGAAGATTGAGTAATTAATGCAATTTTAAACAAAGATATTAAGCATTATAATATAGGAATATACTCGGTTAGATCACTAATTTGTTCTTGGTAATCTGCAATATCAACTAAAATTAAATATAAAGTCCAGAAATAAAAATAAGTTTATATTGATTATGTAAAAGGAGAGTAAGTTTTATTTGTGGAGCTCTTTAATGCTACAGTTCTCAGCATCCCATTTAGGTGTGAAAGATGACTTAATTTTCCTCAGAGGCCGCTTGAACAGCTTTGAGGTTTTATGTGCCATAAATCTACAGCACAGGATCAATGTCTTTACTTCCCCTCCGAAGGAAGCTATGCTAAGGATTTTTATGACAAACAAAATCAATCACCCAGATTCGAACCTGCGATCTCGGAAACTAGAGGCTAGCACATTACCTCTAAACCTTAGAGGACTATTGATGTTGCAGTTTTTTTTAAATATTGGCATGATGAAGAGCTTATTCCAAAGTCCGGGAAAATTCAACTATAAAAAATATTCTTGATCCCCCAGAGGCAAATTCTAGATACGCCACTGGATACACACATACATACAAAATACAAGTTGAGCTGCTTTTGTGCAGGACTTGTGGAACTGTATTTTGCAATTCCTTTCTCACGAAAATGTAATACCATGGATAACAAATTCTTCTCCCATAGTTTTGAGCCAAATGATTCATTTTTGTTTTGTGAGGCCTAAACCTCTCATTAAATCTTTTAACTCAAATTGATTAAACTGATACAGTGAATTGTGAAATTCTTCTAGATCAGAAATCAACCCATTGTTGTAAGTCACAGAGCAGCTTTCAGATTCACTAAAAAATTGAAGTTTGTTGATGGTGAATGCATAGTAGTTTGGGTCCATGAGGAATGGTCTGTGTCAACATATAATGTAACAAAACTTCCAAGGACTTTGTAGACAATGTGTCCTGTGTAATCCTGATTTAAAAGCCATATTCAAACTTCCATTTCAGCACTACACATACAGAAGAAGAACGTGTGCTTTAATGTAAGTATCCAGCTGCACTTAAGTTGACATTTATAATAGCTGTAAATGTAAACATAAACATGTCACACAATGATAAGTGCTGGGAATATAAACAAAACATTTGGGTTTTATAAGGGAGGACAGAAGTGATCAAATAAGGAAGAAATTCAAATAATCCACTGAAGTCAGACATTTTCCTTTATACCGCAAAATCATTGTTGACCAGTGTAATTGTTTTCTTTAGTGAATTATGAAATATGTCTACTGCTAAGGTTGCATTGATGAATTCCATTAATGGTTCTAGCAAGTATGGTGTACATTTTTTCAGCAGTTTTACAGGGATATGAACCTGCAGTCTCAAATTTTCATCTTATTTATGGTATTTGTATTTTTTTTTTCCCAAGACCTTGCCCAAGTATGTAGAGTTGGTTATGATTTTGTGTTAAACTTATAAATGCTACAGTTTATTTTTTGGTTTTTAGTTTTTTTTAATATTAACTCTCTAATGTGTTCTAGATAGTTGGTATTGAATATATTGCTAACTTCATGGCACCCTAGAAGCTTGCTATTGGAAGCTAATAATTTTATTGTGTCTTTTACATCATTACAAGGTCTTTACCATAGTTTGTAAAGAAATGTCATTCTGTGGAAAGTGGAATATCTAGGTCATGATACAGCAGCCTGGTGTAATTGTTTTTGTTTTTATATCGCATAGAATTACCATCCTGATGATATATTTTTCATATTTCAGGATATATCTGTTATACAAGGGAGACAAGTGAAGTCCAGTTGTGTTGTGACATTAGCAGGAGTGCAAAATACGACGTGACCTTAGCCTGCTGCTGATTGCATGCAAATTTAGACTTTATGAACAAGCTCTGGTTATTTTCGTGATTTTATAATTTTTACATCCTTAAAGACTTCACAATTAAATTTAACAGATGAACCAATTACAAATTGATCTTTGTGTAAAATAGTTCATGTAATCCTAATTCTACTTTCAAATATAACATTTATACATTTCATTGCTGATTTTCACGTTACAAGAAACAAATTACGATATTGTATTTCAATGATAAAACTGCATTTATCTTTACTTGTGTTGATATTTTAATTACTTTCAAAATATTAATTGTAACACTGTAAATTCAGATTTCGAAAAATCCTACGAGCGTACACCTTTAAACTTTCTACAACAGTGACACCCATATTGCACCATAAGCTCATAACCATAAAGAAACATTAAAATTTAAAACAAGTTAGAGATATCACCTTTCAAAGGCCAAAATTTTGTATGAAATGACCCTACGACTTTCCTTATACATTAACTGGTTATATATGACTGAATGTGCTCATGTTTTTCTTAAACTACTTTTATTGAGTAGGACAATTGTTTCACGGACCGTTGCCCGCATCCTCAGCCGTTGAACCACTACTGCTTGGGTTTGGGTTCCAAGTTGTGGTTGTGAATGTGTTGGTTGTGGTGACATCTGTTGGGCGGGCAATGAAACTTGTTAAGCAATCCTTAGGGGGGAACTCCATGTTCATCAATGTGTGGCAGTATTTATGAATGTAGATTTTCTCCCAAGCTGATAATTGAAACGGATTCGAAAGTTCTTTCAATAGTTTGATGTTCAGATTTATTTCATGGTGAGTTTCCCAAAAGTGATGTGCTACAGCAGATTTGTCTGGCTGTTTTGATTTGATGTGTCTTCTGTGTTCTTTATTGCGTGTTTCAAGGTTTCTTATTGTCTTTCCAATGTATTTCTTGTTGCAGTCCTGACAATCAATGGCATATACTCCTGATTTTTTCTCTGTGGGTATTTTGTCCTTCAGGGACAGGAGGTTTTTTATGCTGTATTTGTTAATCAGTGCTAGTTTGATATTGAATTTCTTGAATACTTTCTTGAACTTGTTGTAGAGTTGTGGGTTTTATTTGATTTTGTGAAATTTGGGAGGTTTTTCTTTATGGGTTAAGGTGGTAATTTCTTTGACGTGGTTCATTCTTTTGTATTCATTTATCTTTTTGATGATGGTGGATGTATTGAAACCATTGTCTACTGCTGTGCTCAGAATGTGTTTATATTCTTTTTTATATTCAGAGGAATTGAGTGGGATATTAACTAGTCTGAAAACTAGACTATTGAACACTGCAAATTGGTGTGGAATGGGATTGAAGCTATTTCTTTTTATGTTGTTGTTGGTGTGTGTAGTTTTCCTGTGTATTCCGAATTCTATTTTGTTATTCTTTTTGAAAATTTTGAGATCTAGAAATGGGATGTAGTTATCATTTTCTCTTTCTATGGTAAATTTTATTTTGGGTTCCTGTAGGTTGAGGAGTTTTAAGGCGTCTTGTGCTAGCTTTCTGGGATTATGGCGAAAATGTTGTCTACGTATCTGTACCAAATTTTGAAAATTTGCGGAAAGGCTTTGGTAATGTGAGTTTCAAAAGCACCCATGAACAGTTCTGCCAAGAATGAGGAAAGTGGGTTTCCCATAACCAGGCCTGTGACTTGTTGGTATATGCGGTTATTAAAGCTGACTGTTTTATGCATAGGTTGGCGAGTTTGATCAAGTTTTCTTTTTCTGTACTGTGTAGGTCTGTGGTGTGTAGCCATTTTCTGAGAAGTTCTGGGAGTTTTTCTGTGGGAATGCTGGGAAATAATGATTTTACATCAAAAGATACTAGTTCGTCTCCTTTGGATATAGTTATATTATTTCTTAGACTAAGGTTGCTGAACTTAGGCAGTGAGTTGAATTTATTATTTAGCCATTTTGCTAGTTCATATGTGGGAGAGCTAATATTGTTGATGATAGGTCTCATGCTGTTGTCTGCTTTGTGAATTTTGGGGAGGGCATATACAAGGGGCATACTGAAAGTCATGAGCAACACTGTTTTACAATCTTAATATTTATTTTTAAGCCAAACCAAATACATCATCATAATCTACAGACTTTCTTTCACTTTTCGACATAGTCTCCATTGTTTTGCACACATTTTTCCCCATTGTTCTACAAGTTTGAAAATGCCCTTGTGATAGAACTCCGTTCCAGCTGCCCGCAGACCCTGACGCAATGCTTTCCGAATATTCTCCAGCGTCTCGTAGCGTTGGCCACGCACCTGCTCCTTCACAGAACCGAAAAGATGGTAATCGGAGGGTGCCAAGTCGGGACTGTAGGGAGGATGTGGAAGAGTTTCCCACCCTAATGCCCTTATCTTCTCCATAGTGGCACGGGCAGTATGCGGACGCGCATTATCCTGTTGAAGGATGATCCTCTTTCCAGGGCGTTTATCACGCAAAGCCCGACGAAGCTTCAGAAGTGTCTTGATGTAGCGGGCAGAATTTATGGTTTGTCCAGGTTCAAGAAAGTCAACCAGTATGCAACCTTGTGCATCCCAAAAGACACTTCCATTAACTTTTCCTACAGACTGCACTGTCTTCGCTTTCTTCTTCGATGGTGAGTTCAAGTGGTGCCATTCCATACTCTGACGTTTCGTTTCTGGCTCATAGTGATGGAACCAGCTCTCATCTCCAGTCACAATACATGTCAAAAATTCATCACCTTCATTATGAAATTTCTGAAGAAGGTTTTGTACAATGGTTCTTCTCTGAAGTTTGTGGTCTTCAGTCAATAAACGGGGGACCCAACGGGCACAGACCTTTCGATAACCCAAGCTGTGGATCATGTCTTGCACTGCACTATGTCCTATTCCAAGTTTCGCAGCAATTTCACTCACAGTGAAACGCCTATCTCCTGTAATGAGCTCATCAACTGTTTCCTTGTGCGTTCTGTAGAGGCAGTTCGAGGACGCCCCCTACGAGGCGCATTTTGCAGACTCGTGTTTCCATCTTTGAAATGTTTCACCCATCTTCTAACACTGCTGGCACCCATGCAGACACCTCCATACGCACGTTGAAGTCTGAGATGAATTTCAGGAGCAGATTTTCCTTCTTTCACAAGGAATTCAATGACAGCACGCTGTCGAAACGAAACATCAATGTCAGCCATTTTTCAAACACTGTTTGTGGTCACGTGATAGAAGCTAATGACGTCACAATATGTCAACATGTGGCTTAAAGTCTGTAGATTACGATCCTGCAATTCGTTTCGTTACATTGATGAAATTTAAATTTTTAGAATGGGTTGCTCGTGACTTTCAGTATGCCCCTCGTAGTCTTGGAAGAGTTGGGTTCTTTGGGTTTATTTTTCGTTTTTGGTTGTTTGTAACTGTGGTAACTTCTTTGAGAGTTTTCTTGAGGTCATCAGTGTATGTTTATAGAGGATTCTTCTGTAAAGGTGAATAATCTGGGCAATTTAACATGGTTTCTACTCTTTGTATGTAGTCGTTTTTGTCCAATATGGCTACGGTATTACCTTTATCTGATTTTGTGTATATAACCGGTTTGGATTTCAATTGGTTGATTAATTGTGTGGGGATGGTGTTCTGTTTGTTTTTGCTATATTTTAGTTTCTTTAAAATTTCTTTACATTCAGTTTTAACTATTGTCTGTTCGGTGTCCTTAAGTTGTTGGAATGCTATATCTATGTCAGCAATGTACTCTTTGATGTTCGTAGAGAAACCTACCCACATCTTTAATCCTTCGTTTAGGAAATCAATTTCTTTTTTGTTAAAAGTTTGTTTAGACAAGTTCAAGACGTGGTTCTGTGGTGGTGATGTTTTGATTTTTGGTTTTGTTTTGCTGTTTCTTCAGCTTGAACATTTTGTTCTTGAGTTTCCGGTTTTTTGTTTTCATACGGAAGTGTAAAATCCTATAGAGGTGGTCATTTAAATTTTCCCACGCTGCGGAGCCTAAACTGTTAGATAGTTCTAAATGAAGGTTATATATATATCTAAATCTGTGTCGTGTAGCTTTTTGTATTGTAGGCAGATCTGCGTTTGTATTACTTTCTTCTCCGCGCTAGTTGGTGTGCACTATTGTCGGCCTTTACAGTTTTCCTAACAAATTTCGGGACAATTTTGTTGCGTTTGCAAAGTTTTAAAAATTCCAAATCTGCTGCAATGTTTCGTTTTTTGGTGTGGAGCTTGCTAAATGCTTTACTTTCTTATTGGATTGTCCAAAATCAGTGTTGTAAGATATTGAATTGCTTACCTCTTGGATCACCATTTTAGTTGTTGTTACCATGTGTTCGAATTGCTTCTAAAGACCTGTTTGTCTATTATTATAAATTATAATTTTGAAGCTGCTTACAGTGCAGGCATAATCAAATTGAATTAATTAAAATGGTATTGTTAACACACACTTCACTTACTTTTATTGAGTAGGACAATTGTTTCGCGGACTGTTGCCTGCATCCTCAGCTGTTGAACCACTACTGCTTAGGTTTGGGTTCCAAGTTGTGGTTGTGGTTGTGTTGGTTGTGGTGACATATGTTGGGCGGGCGATGAGACTTGTTAAGCAATCCTTACGGGGGAACTCCATGTTCATCAATGTGTGGCGGTATTTCTGAATATAGATTTTTTCCCAAGCTGATAATTGAAACGGATTCGAAAGTTCTTTCAATAGTTTGATGTTCGGATTTATTTCATGGTGAGTTTCCCAAAAGTGATGTACTACTGCAGATTTGTCTGGCTGTTTTGATTTGATGTGTCTTCTGTGTTCTTTATTGCGTGTTTCAAGGTTTCTTATTGTCTTTCCAATGTATTTCTTGTTGCAGTCTTGACAATCAATGGTATATGCTCCTGATTTTTTCCCTGTGGGTATTTTGTCCTTCAGGGAGGAGCCCAGGAGGTTTTTACTTTCTCTATAGGCACTATGTACATAGTGTATAGAGAATGTATTTAACTCCACCAAAAAATTCGATACCGAGATTTCACCGGAAATATATGTTTTAGGGTCCCCTTTATCTAAAAAAAAAACATTTTCGGAAAACTTATTTTTCAGTTTATTTGTTTTATTTTTCATGCATTTTTATTTACTAATGATAAACTTGTTTCTTTTGATGTAACTGCTATGTTTCCAAGCATTCCTAGAGAAAAACTTTTGACATTTTTAAAAAAATGGTTAAGTTCTATAGAACTGAATGAAAATTTAATAAATGATTTTGTTATCCTTACTTATCTTTGTTTGGATCAAAATTTTTTCAGCTTTAATGACAAATTCTATCAACAAACTTCTGGTTTAGCAATGGGTAGTCCACTTTCACCTTTTCTTGCTGATCTTTTCATGAGCTATTTTGAAATACAGGTCACTAAAGCATTCCCTCTAATTTTTAAAACTTGGTATAGATATGTAGATGATATATTTGCTATTGTTCCTGATAAACATGTAAATGATGCTTTAAAACTTTTAAATTTACAAGATAAAGGCTATAAAATTCACATTAGAAACTGAAAGTGACGGCTATCTCCCTTTCCTGGATTTAAAAATAATAAAAAAAGACAATAAATTGAATTTTGGAATATACAGAAAGCAAACCCACACTGATAACTATGTAAAAAATAATGGCTTTAACCCTTTTTCACATAAAATTGCTGTTTTTAATAGTTTAATTTATAGGTTAATTAATTTACCCCTTAATAAAGATGAATTCTATAAAGAATATAAACACATTATTAACACTGCTTTAATTAATGGTTTTAATACTGATTTTATAAATAAAAAAATTGAGAAGTTTAAATATCCAAAAGCTATTAAAGATATTTCTACGCTTAAGAAAATAAAAGATAATTACATTTTTAAAAACTTTACTTATCACCCTTGGGCAAATAAAAAATTCACAAATATTTTCAAAGAGCATGGCATAATATTGGTTCCTCAAAATAAATGCAGTATAAAAAATTTGTTAGGCTTTTCTAAAAAGGATGAAATTTCAAAAAATAAAAAATCTGGCATTTATCAATTAAATTGTTTAAATTGTGACATTGTTTATATTGGTAAGACTAAACGTCATTTGGAAACCAGAATAAATGAACACTTTAGGAATATTAAATACAAACAAATTGATAAATCAGCTGTAGCAGAACATTTTTGGAAATTTAATCATGAAATAAATTCAGATGTTAAATTATTAAAACACTTAAATGGGCCCATAGATTTAATAGTTTGGGAGAAAATGTTTATATTAAAGTATAGAAATCATGCAATGAATTTTGATATACCTCCAATTGACACTCTTACCAAATTTGTTTTGATTCCAGTAGTTAGCAATGCATTAGTACACAATCCACCTAGTAGCAGTAACCATAACAGTGTAAATAAACAACTTCAAAAAAGAGACCAAAAGGATATGTTGATAATCCAATGAAATCGTTGCGAAACTAGTCCAGGCAAGGATTCCAAAAGATAAGTGAAGATTTGTTGCAACTATTATTTTTATATTAATATTTGTGTTATTCTTCACTGTTACTAGCTTCTTTTTACATTTATAAAAACTATGTTTTATAGTTTATTGTTATACAAAAGTAATTTGGAAAGAGGGCGATTTCATTTGCTATTCCCAGAAAATTCAAATTTTATTCATCACGAATGTATCTTACACTTAAAAGACTTTTTCTACAGCTAAAAGATAACATTTTTCCATGTAAAATGCAGCTCTTTCATGTAGATGATGTATACTTTTTTTTTTTTTTTTGGCAGTAGTTTCCATCAGGGAACCTCAAAACATGTATTTCTAGCAAAATCTTGGCATTAAAAGTTTGAATGCAATTCAGTACTTCCTCTACTCATTAGAGAGAAGGAGGAAGAAGAAGAAGAAGAAGAAGAAGAAGAAGGAGGAAAAAAAAAAGTTCAGTGCCATTTTTAAGAGAGATAGGGGGGGGGGGAAGAAATGCAGTAGTACAAATTTTCCATGAAAACCTTTGCCCTGCATTCTTAATAAATGCTTAAATCAAATAGTTTGTATATGACAGAACTTCTCTCATTCTCGCAGACATAAACACAAATAAAGCAAATAATCAGATAGCTGACGATGAGCCTGATTGTTTTAAAATATGCCCAATGTATAATTTACATTTCTAATTCTTGTGAATAAAAATTATTTTGGAATCCAATTAATGCAAAAATAAACTAATATTTATTAATTTAGGTTTCAGTTTTTCTTGAGCTCTAAAATTAACTTTATTAGTGGTATAATACTCCTTCAAAACATTCATAGTGAATAACATGAAAGGGACTGAACTTACTAGATGTGTCTCTTGTTTTTTCAAATTCCAGCTGATTAAGAATGCGATTTCTTTGGTTTTCAAACTCCATTCTTTTCTTCATTCTTTCTTGCTGTGTTCTGCAAAAGCAGATAAATCAACAATTAGATACACCTTAAAGTTAGAAAAGTAATATTTTATCTTGTTGAAAGCAATTTTTTAATTTTAAATTAAAAGTTATTTCAATTAAATGAGCTTTTTGTTTGGAAATAAAAATAATGCTGCATAAAGGTTACCTTAATTCTCTCTCTTCATATTGTCTGATATTAGCTACTCCAATTTGATCACAAAAGTTTGCAAATACTTTATCTTCTACATTATTCATGTTCTCTTTAATTCGTTGTATCTCATTTCCTCTATCAAACATTGTCTTCTCAATTTCTGCAATAGTAGGCTGAAATGGAAAACATTGGAGTTATTGGTTAAACATGAAAATTCTTTTATATATATATATATATATGTTAAGTATTCTTGTGAAAGGTTGTTATTGTTTTTCAGGTAGTCATCTGAAAAAATTATTAAATTTCCAGCAACTTAAGTAAACATCATACAAAATTTAAATTTATACCAATCAATTGAAAATTTAACATTAAAATGATTAATTTCTTCACGAAAACAATCTTATAAAATTTAATTATTAATAAAGTTTACAAATTTAACATAAATTTGATTAATTCCCTCACAAAAACAATCTTATAACATTTAATTATTAATAAAGTTCAGAAGTCAGAACACTGAATTTTTTAAATTGGCTTTACCTTAAAAATGAAAATTCTTGCAATTGGTTCTTTAAGTATTTATTAAAATTCTGAGTTGGTTTTTACAACTGTGTTGCGTGTTTATAACTATGAACTTTATAACATGAATACCAGGGTCTTTTACAAATGCAAGATATAGTGCTCCAAAATATAGCGTTTGGCAAAAATGCGACCTAAGAACAAAACTTGTATGATTGCTAAAATATTTTTACAATGAATGGAGTAACTCTAGCAATGAACTTATTCTTTTGTACTTCTATGAAGAAGTAATAAGACAAAAATTCCAGCTTCGTTTAGTCCACTATTTTGTCCATCTTAATCTAACTCCCATTCAATGAAACAAATTATATTATTTATAATACAGTAAATAATAAAAATAAATCTTAATAAAGATACGTAAATTAAACATTTTACTTATTAAATCATCTTTACCAAAATTATAAAATTATACTTAACATTTCAATATAAAAATTAAATAAAAGATTAAAAAAAAAAAAAAAAAAAAAAAAAAAAAAGAATTAAATTTTAACATCCTTAAACTAATAATCATCTAATAAGGATTATCAAAACATTACTAGCCTGCCTCACATTCAATAGGTCATGAGTTTGAATCTCACTTAGTGTGAAGTACACAAATAAGGATATTTTTTTTGGGGGGGGGGGAGGGGGTTCCCTTATCCTGAGAAGACGAATGTCAAATAATTTTAAGCCCTATGGACCCAGATATCATTTCAACTATGTCATTCATCATCCAACATGATGTTAAGCTTAAAACAAAACACACACACGTTTCTACACCTGCATACCTTTTGGTTGCAAGCTATACCTTAAATATGATATATAAAGTTATTTCGTAAATATGATATTCATACTCAAGTTTAAACACTTTAGTTACAATTATGCACATGATTACACTGGCATAGCTCCAGGCCTATGACCATCATTTCAGGATAAGCTTCCAAATCTATTCATGCAGCAACTTTATAGCACTGTTTACAAAACTCATGCCAGGTGTACATTTAGCCCTTGTATATGTGTAATTCTCGAGATTACACACATCCAGGAGAATGTTAGATGTAACCGATTTTCACAAGGATGGCTGTATTACCATATAAGTAACTAGTAATATATAAGCACTGTCTATTGTGTCTGTGATTCACTTTCAATATATGTAACAGTATGACTTGTTTGGGACTTAATAACCTCTAGTAACCCTAAATGGAGGAGAAAACCAAAGAAAGATTCATTGCTAGTATGTTATGCATTACAAAAATATTCTTATGTTCCATTAAAATACTATTCTTACAAATGATCATTCTTTTATCTACATCATGCCAATCAAGATAAACCTTAATAGAAATATTATTACTTGCTTCCTTGTAAGTAGAAGGGAGATAAAGGGAACATACTAGGCTAAAGCAATGGTCAAATCTTTTAAAAACTGTTGCAATGTGAGAGACACTGAAATTTGGTTCTTTCCATGGCTAAGAGTAAAACAAAAGATATATAAAACAGACAGAACTTCCTGTGTGAGAAAAGTTTTAAGTACATGCTCAAACAATGTTAATTTGTCTCAACATGGAGTCCATCAGCCAGCAAAAATAATGTGGTCTTTCTAATAGAGAATCCCATGTCTTCGACCCTGTCCCATAGTTTACCAGACATCCTGGTAGGTGTGACATAGAAGAGTTTCCTTTATTTCTCAACAGATGTTCTCAACTGAGTTTAGATCAATGACCTGGGAGGATGAGGTATCAATCCTACTCATCAAGTCCAGAGTAGAATAAATCAACTGTTAGAAGCACACCTAGTAGCACAGAGCCAAAGCTAGCATATTTGATGTTTAAATGCTTCATTAGGGAAGTAATATAAAATATACCAACAAGTTCATTACAAAGTGAGACATGCATATTTCTAAATATATTATATAAAGTTTATGAAATGAAGAATCACATAGTATTGTTTTTTAATCAGTGAAAACATATTGGCATTGAAAGTAAAGTGAATATATACTATGTATAATTAAGTTTTATAATACTTAGAATTCCCATTTGCTAGATTATATTTAATCTTACCAAATCACATAAAATCTTGATGAAACCAAATAACATAAAATATGGGATTAAAATGAAAACATGAAGATGAAAGATTTATACCTGAAGGCATCATCTTAACCAATTGGTCACAGTTACAGCATACCAGTGAGAGAGAGAGCATGTTCTGCTTCTGATCCTGAGCAGGGTGTTGCCTCTCTAATGGCTCAGATTAACTCACAAAATTATAATGCATTTAGTATGAGCAAGTGCAATTCTAACACCCAGTACTGCATGCAAAAAAAAATGGCGTGTTATTTATGGATGCTCTTTAACTGCTGTGGTTCTCAGTGTCCCATTCTATATTGGGCGTGAAAGACTGCTTAATTTTGCTCAGAGGTCTCTATATCAGGTTTGAGGTTCTTTTACGTGCCGTAAATCTACGACACGGGACCAATGGCTTTACTTCCCTTCCGAAGGAAGCCATGCTAAGAATTTTTACACCCGAAAAAATCCATTGTACTCCGCCGGGTTTGAACCTGCGACCTTGGGTATATGAAGTCAGCATGGTAACCATTACACCACGGAGGGCGATCTACTGCATGCAGGTGGCAGCACAGGTTTGTTAGTGTCAGTTTTGTTTATCGTGAAGGCAGCATCACAAGAAATGTTCCCTCAGCTGGGTTCTTATATCCACATCTGCTCTGGTTGCTCCACATCATTTGTGCTGCTTCAAGTCCTGTTTGTCAAGTGCATGTTTCACTGCCATATTTAATATCTATTTTTGATACTATATTATACAATTTTGATCTTACATCCTTCCTCATGCTTTTGCCAAAATTCTTTTTGATGCAGTCATTTAGTTTACTGAATTTTCTTATATTCTCTTCTAAACTCATTTTCATTTCTGTTGCAGAAATTTTGCAGCCTAGTTGATGATAAATCTAAAATTTGTTCTATAATCTCATCATTAATTACTATTTTACTCACTGCCACAAAATAGCATACATTTAGTTTTATTACAGCATAATTTCATATTTTAGATTGTTGCATAATGATGTAATTTTGTAATTATAAACTTTCTTCTGTTTCTGTTAATAAATGCTGATCATCTGCGAACAACAGAGTGTTGTTTTCCATTTTATTTATCAATTTAATGCCATTTGGTTTAAGGCTTTTCCATATTGTCACGTATGCTGGACAGGGGTAGTGAAAGTTGGTTAATTTTTAGTATTTAATTTGATTTATAGAATCTGCACATTTTCTAGCAGATTGACAGTTTTACATTTTCTCTTAGTTGAAGCAACTTAGTAGCTTGCAACATGTAGCAGGAAAGGGTTGGTTCACCACTTCCTATGAGAATCCCGTGGATTGTACCATGACATCAGGTTCCTCTGGTGTACGTGCAGAATTTGCACAACTGGAGCTGGACTTTGGTCCATCATGCGTTGCTAGGAAGGTTCTAGAACATTTACGTTCTGGGTTGTGATTGGCTGCTTTAATTCAAACCTAGGGTGTTGGCACTCCATATTTGGAAAGAGCTGGAGACGATTGTCGAGACCCCCTAGGTAAGATGGCAGTACCAGGGTTGTCTTGTTGGGCCACCCGGCTGAGCTACTTGCTACAACGAGGCCGCTCGGCATAGGGAGTGACACATCCTTTTCGACTAAGATAAGCCCTCGTAAGTCCTGATTGGCTAAATAATCACCTGGAGCAATGGGAGAGTGAGAGTGTGCTCTACGTCCCTGCAAACCCAGTCACTACCAGTCCTCCCCATGGTGTCACAATATTAACACTATCTTCTTTACTTAATTCCTGAAACTTTACTTTGTTCTATCCTTCCTTCACAACTGCCATGTATATTTTTGTAATACTGTACAAAGACTTAATGTCATTAATTAAGTTATTTGATATATTATATGATTCAATATATCTCATAATTTTGTTTGGTCTGTTCTGCTTCAACTTTTCTGGTTATGTAGGAACTATAGATAAGAAGATTTCTCTTTTCTTTTCTAATATTTGTTTATTGTGAATATAGCATCTATACAAGAATGAACAGCCATACTGATCTTCTAGTAGGAAATTCTTGGCTGTTGGATGTAATTTCTTTTTTAAAATTCCTGCATTATAATCTGTAAACTGTTACTAAAATTGATATTCCTCTATTATTGTGCATTTTGATTTGCTTCTACTTTTATTAATGTTAATTATTTTTCCTATATTCCATTCTTCTTGAGTTGTTACTTGATTCCAAATTTCATTGAATAGCTGTATTAGCTGGATTTTGAACTCTTGACTTCTGCATTTCTATTCCATGTATATTTTGGGTTTTTGTAATTTTTTGCTTCCCCTGGCTTCCTCTAATTGTTGCTTTGTTATTCTGATTTGTTCATATAATAGTTTTGTTGTTTCACCCATTTCTTCTTTATTTACTAATAATTCTTGATATCATTTAATCCATCGATATTTCTCAAATAGGTTTATTCTTGCTCTATCATTCTTGACATACATGTTTTTTAAAATTTTGAAACTAATGTGTTTCTAAATGTGTTGATATAACTTTTCTAATCTACTACCAAATATTTCTCTCTTTTACTTTTTCTGGAAGTCTTCTAAACTACTCTATGTATCTGAATACAAGATGGCTCCCTTTTTTCAGAAATTAATTTAGGAATTTAGCACATCTATAGAAAAAGAGATATGATAACTTAATTTTTACACTCATATTTTGAACATATATTTTGAGTAGTTGGCACAATTAAAGTAATTATTTTTTTAATGTAATTCAAATTTGTGGAAACCCACATAATGGGTGAGCGATAAAAGGCCAAGGGAGAATAGAAATATATCTATATGTAGGTGATGGTGGTAACAGCAACAGAGCTTCAACAAAGATGATGGATGTTCTATTTACACAATATACCTAGTATAACACTTTGTTGTAAACAATTTCACCTAATTTGAATTTGCATGTGAATTCTTGTAATGGGCGAGAGAGGGGGAAAACAGAAATGTACCATTTTGGGTGTGATAGGATGTGATGGCAACTATAGCATACTACAACACTTGTCAGATAAATTTTCTATTTAAACATACTTAATATAAAAAGTTTTAAATTATTAAAATTTGCATGGAATCACATAATGGCCAGGAGAGAACTGAAGTGCATCTGGTATAGGTGTGGCTAAACTTCTCTGATTGACCACTGGTTCCCATACATTAGGCACAACCACCGATGTGAAAGGAAATTCTCTATTTTTATATCATTCTCGGATAGGAATCTCTTTTCCACTGAGAATGCTCATAATCCTAGGTCTGTTAACAGCTAACTTTATGGAAAAACCTGCTGTATACATCACAACCTTGGCAATTATCTTGACCATTTCCCCAGCCACTGCTGTGCTTTTGAAATATGAAACTTACTTCCCCCCCACCATATGCTATTTGGAAGACATGTATCACAAATGCAAAACAAATCCCAGTTTTCAGCTTTAATATTTTGGAAAAAACATGGTCTTATATTCCGATAAATACAGAATAAAGTCTTCATTGTTTTTCGTGTTCTACCATTTCTTAACTATCTTTCTTATCTGTATTTGTGACTTTCAAATGGGATGAGCTTTATCTTGAATGCCACCATGCCGGCAGTGAACTGGAATGCTGCTGTGTTGACATATTGCATTCCCACTCAACCGGGGAGTAACGTGCTAAGTAATTCAATCTCCCATAAGTACTAGTTACACTAAAACAAAATATTAATATTTTGCAAAAAATAATTGACGAGGAAGATAGGGAGTAATGTTTGTAGCAGAAGCGTAAAAACCATACATTTTTAGCTCAATAGTAAGAATAGTTTTCATAATACACATGAATCAACATATCCATGTATTACATCATAATCACAATCACATAAGCACTGTAATGACCATTATTATTTGCATGCATAAATGTATGTATGTTCTACTATATAAGTACATTCAAGCGTAATTACACAGAAATGGAATGTAAACTATTGACATGATGGTACTAAAAGAATTATTACATTCGTTACACTTAGAAAGCTGTTGAAATCGACAAAGAGCGAACACACACTTGTTAGTTGTAGAATGCTGTGTTGTATTGCTGTTTATGACTCAAAATCAGGGCTCGTGTTTATTTAACCCTAGTCCCTACAGAGTTCATTAGTTTTCAGTTGCTATTTAGTCAGGAATAGAGCAAGTGCAATGGCTTTTAGTGGTGAAGTTAGTGGCAAATCTGACAGGCAAGTATTGCATAGCCAGGCTTGAAGTATTATTTATAGGGTCTACATGTTTTATAAAAAATGCAGCAATGATGAATTGCTGTCTCTTGACGTAACTGATGACAGTGATACAGAGGTACCACTAGCAATTGCATTGGATTAAAAGAGCAGGTAATTCATAAATTATGCAAATATGCATGTTTAAGTTTTAAACTTAAAAAGTGCAAAATTGTAGAAGTTTAGAAAAATCAGTTAGGGTATACTTACATGAAGCATTATCAACCTATGTGGTGTAATGGTTACCATGCTAACTTCATATACCCAAGGTCGTAGGTTCAAACCCGGCAGAGGATGATGCATTTTTTTGGGTGTAAATACCCCTTAGCATGGCTTCCTACGGAAGGGAAATAAAGCTGTTGGTCCTGTGTCATAGATTTATGGCATATTAATTTAGAATGCGATGCTGAGAACCACAGCAGTTAAAGAATGTCCATAAAAAAAGGGCCATTTATATTTAACACGCCAGGCAGATTTGCATGCTCAGTGTGCGAGTGAGAGGGAAATATGAAAAGAGTGGGGGTAGCAACCTGGCAATGCAGAGCACGATAATACATCTCATTCACTGCAGAGTAGAACTCTTCCCATTTGAAAAACAATTTAGTTCTTTGTTCTAAGCTTTCAATCTTCATAGTTTTTTTCTTCTGTACTTTCCAAAACCTACTTTGCTGTGTAGTATACTGAATCCTTAAGCTTTTCTTCAATTACATCTCCTGTTTTGCCTCTATGTTTGATATCCAACCTTTGCTGATACATAAATTATACATTTATTTTTAATTTTTCTTCACTTTTCACCTCTTCTTTGCTATTAGTAGGCCGATGTCAACTTCTAGTCCACAATATGCTCTTGTATCCTTTACATTTGGCCATATTTTCTAAATGGTCACAATGTAATCTATTACAGATTTATTTCCCCAGTGTATAGATGTGTATCTTTATGAATATAAAATGTGTTGAGGATTCTTAAGATTATTATATGTGCACCAGCCTCTTAGTACTTTTCCATTCTCCTTATTCACCTATTAATTTTGGGACTGAAATCCTCTCTAGCTTAGCATTCAAATCTCCTGCTATCAATAGGTATACATAATTATTTCAACCTGTATTTAAACATTTGCTTAGTTGTTTATAAAATTGTTCTGCATCCTGTTTGTGCCCCTCTGCTGGTGTGCAATTATATAACAACTATTTCTTTCAGTTTTCAGTCTCAATGTAACCTATCATTTAACAAGCTGTAGGAAATAATTCTCTTCCTTAAGGTATTTGCCAGAAAATTCTCCACAACTGCACATTATTCTTTCTTCCATTAAAACATAAATATAAATCTGCCCAGAAAAGAAAGAAATTCATTTAAATTGAATAGAATGTTTTATTTCTTTTAGCTATTTTTTCTTTCTTCTAAAGTTGGAATCAAAGTTTTCAGTATTGCTTGGACAATAAAACTGAAAACCTGATGTTTTATGTTCAAATGACTTTCTCTACCTATTATGTAACAAACTATTCTTACGAAAGCTTATTATTCAATCTACATCATCTTAGAGATAAATATTTACAGAATCCACTGTTGGTCTCAGTATTAAGCATGATGATGTGATTGTTGTGAATTCCATTCTCAATGCTTGACCAGGAGTAGCTAAACTCCTGACTTCACATTTGAGAATAGTATAAGTATTTATTTTACAATTAACACCAATAACATGGAATATTAAAAAAAAAAATCCAACTCAAAAAAAAAATTCTAAACCCATTTGAGACTCTCTACCTTAAATTGAAAATAATTTAGAATTATTCAATATACAGCCAACCTCAACTTGACATTGGATTCTAAAAAGTGTTTAATTACACCTATCTTAAGATTCAATGAGTTTAAAGACAGGTTAGGTACTATCTTTCACAAAAGTAAATACCCAGCATGCAATGGATAATCTAATTCGCAGGTGTTCTTCCATGTGTGGTATGAGAATAACATTTGTCATATCCTTCCCTTCCCTTATGTTCAAGTGAGCATGGCAGCCACCCACTAACTTTGCAGTTTTAGAAACCAATATTTCAGTTTTCATTGTAAACTAATGAAAAATTATTGCAAATTAAACTTCAAAGCACATGCAGAAAATGTGTTATTGTGTTTTGTTAGGTAGTTGACCTGAAGTAAAATATTGCTAGTATTGGGTTCTTTGCTTACAAGGATAAGTTTAATCAGGAGCAATTGTATCTGTGACTAGAACAGCTGAAGTGGTTAAATTGTGTTTCTGCTGAATAACAGCGAAGTTGGGAGATGGATCGAATCTGTGTAACACACACCTTTATTTTACATGGTTTTTTCTTGAAAATCTTTGACTTTGTGATTTGTGTAAAATATAAATTTGACAGTTTAATGGAACCTCTTTCTAATAAAACACCTCCTATAGAGCAGCAAATTACATGGATAGTTTTATTTCGCATAGCATTGTAATATTTGCCTCAATCTTACAAACATTGCAATACAATTGAAATTTTGCAATTAAATGTTTATAAAATGTAAATTGAAAATGCTGCAAATAAAATAGAGAATTACTCCTAATTCAATTGGCAAAAATTCTTCCCAAAATAAACATTTTCCTTTAAACACCCAGATACAAAGATATCTTTCTATAATACTTGAATACTATTATTAGGTTAAAGGATTTATTTTGGCTATCCATTGTTAATGCTTATATTAGCTTACAATGGATATAAGGAAGCATTTATATCTCCATGTTGGAAGGTCTTACTAGATAGAAAGGAAATTAAAATGCTACAGGCACAAAAATGAAAATAATTTCTTTAGAAATGTGATTGAACTCGGTATGATAGCATTCCTTTATAGCTAATTATGCAGTAGTGTAACACAAATATGAGGCACATTTTTAAAGTTTTTTTTTTTTAAAAAAAAAACAGGACTTCATTTTCCAAATTCTTTACTATCATTCAATACCTTACAACTTACGTATTTCTCTACATAGACACGGCTGTTATTGAGGCACTTGTCGTAACGGGAAACAGTTTTTGTATATCTTCGTCAAAGAATGTTCCCACCTGTGATGAAAGCCAAGTCTGCACTTCTTGTCTCACAGCATCATCGCTGTTGAAATGTTTCTCACCAAGGAATTTCTACAGATGAAAGTTGCTTGGAGGTGTGTTGACGAATCAGACGGTTCACAAGATCTTTCAATAGTTGGTCTACCTGATGCATCCTTGTGGCCATTGCACTTCTTAACATGCCCTCCTTCAGGGTCATCCTGCAAACTCTGGAGCACCAAGTTGTAGAATCCTCCTGCTGATGTAGACTACTGTATCATGGCTCCTGAAGACATCCGCATCTAATACCATTTTTTAAGTCACTCTTGCAACGAGCACCAACAAACTTACGGCCTATGGTGTAATCCAGCAAGGGTTTTGCCTGATGCCATCACTATTTCATAAGGTTTATTTGGTTCTCTTGTTGGCAAGCCCTCTGCCATGTCTGGTTGGATTATGGCCACAGCTTCCCTTGTATTTCAGCCATCCCTCTGTCTAAGGATACTCCCGTGTGCTCCCATCTGCCAGTCGACTAGATTACAGACAGCTTTTCACTACGTTGGTTGGCCACATCCCCAGCATACACCATGTTGTCGTCCTTGGGTTGATCCCATTTTTATGTAGTACCATGTATTCTGATCTTGGTTACCCTGCTTGCCAGCTGCTTCGGTTAAGTCTTGGTGTGGACAATTCCAAGCAAGGTGTGCCACCTGATCACACCCCCAACACTGTCCTGGTTATAGTACCATACTTCTAATGGACAGCTCCAATATAGGTATTGCTGTTAATGCCTTGTGGATAATCTTTACCGAGCATCAGGTGCTGTCATACCTAGTATCACACATCCCATTGACAAAGCAGTAGTACATAGAAAGATGGTAGATTCACCAGGGCTTTGTACACAAGCTGTTTGATGGCTAGGGTGAACTCCTGCACTGTCTCACCTGAATGTTGCAGCCTCGCTTTATGCAGACTGCAGCCAAGCCATAGTTCCCTTAGCAGTTTTTGAGGGCCTTCCAGATTTTCCCCAATTTTACCAACATCAGAATCATATTCAGTACTTCTACCTCCTGTCACTGGAGGCTTGCTATCAACTGTGCAGTTTCCTCTTCTGTTTGCCATCAGTTGTGAAATGGTGGTGGCAAACTGTCGGCAGAAGACCTTGAAGGTTCATGTATCATCGTACTAAGGTGGCTTGACACATGGAGATGATGTTTTGCATTCTGTCATCTTGGTCTTCAAATCCTTAAGCCTCCCTTTGCACAATGGCATTCGGTTCTTTGGTGCTGCCCTCAGTTCTTCCTTCCAGGGCATAAGGCATTGGTCATAGTCTTTGATCATTCCATCATCTTTTCCCAAGTTTTTGCATGTCCATGTTGGCGAGTTGATCGTTGATTTTGGTATAAAGTTTCATTTTCATCATAGACATTTTATTTCTAATCTTTTCCACTGTGGTTTCCAAAGCAGTCTTATTTTCTTCTTTTACACCCTTCAGTTGGGCTTCATTTTCATCTTCACTGTCGTTATTTTGCTCCACATGTAGTCCCATCTTCTCCAACAATTTCTTAAGCATCCCTTCCAATTTGGCTTTTTAATCCCACTCCTGACACCAGTGACTTTATCAATTCAAAAATTATTAAATTTAAGACTTTAATTCAATGCTACTAATAAATCACTCAACACTTTGATGCACAGACAGCTGACACTGCATGCCACTTTGCACTAATACTCCATTCATTCACAACTCACTTCAATTCACAACACACCTACCACCTGAATTCCAATTCTTTCTGCTTTTACAGCTAGAAAATGATATCACAGAAGTTGCTGGAAAGTTGTCGAAGCTACTGGATCTTCTAGCATGTGCCAGCTGACATCTCATGTTCCAAGGTTTTTGGTTACAGGCACATTCCAGTCCCGCCAACACACATACCATGTGAATAAGAAAGCAGCTGAAGATGGCACTGTCACACTATACTATACATTTTGTCACATACAGTATTTTAATCAAAATCGATAAGAGCCATTTTTGAGAAAATTGTAAATTTCAAAATCTTCCATGAAAAAGGTAGTTTGTGTTGGGAGGATTTTCTTGAATATCTTCATGTCACAGCATTGGAAGAACACCAAGATGTTATTTAACAGACTTTTCTTTTGTGTTATGCTGCCAACAGTATTTCCTGTATGTAATAAAAGAATTAAGTGTTTATCATACTGAAGTTGTACTTTCTCCAAGTGCAAGTAGAGGATATATTGTATATCATCCAAAAATTCATAACAACATTTCACCAGAAATAAACACAAACACGCTAACACACACACACCTTTTTCTAAAATGGCTTATTCTTTATTCAGGAGCCCTCAAAACTTTATTTCTGGTGAAATGTTGGTATTCAATTTTTGGATGATATACAATATATCCTCTACTTACACTTGGAGAAAGTACAGCTACAGTTTGATAAACACTTAATTCTTTTATTACATACAGGAAATACTGTCAGCATTTCTCACTTATGTTTGACAATCAAGGAATTTCATGTGAATACCATTCTTGTAACTAAAGTAACCACTAAAAAGAAAACATTTTGGGTGTGGAATTTGAGATTCATATATACAGTGACGTAATTTAGTTCATTCGAATCTTCTTGCAACTCTTGACACTCAAATGAGCTGATCATGGTCAGTCATGATAGCCCACGGAGTAGAAACCTTGTGACAAACTAACTCCACTATCTTGTGAATGCAAAAAAAGCCAATGTACAACTGCCCTAAAAGCTAACCGGTTGAATAAGCAAAGGAGGTAAAAGGGGAAATGGAGGTGAAAGGCTTGCTGTATTCAATGCGTGCTAGTTCCTCATCCATGTATAGCCTCTCTTGTTTTGGCAGGGGAATATTTAGGTTGAAACTACAAATGTTGGTATTCAATATTGAGCGATTGGCAGTGAAGCCTTTCGCTATTTTGATGTTATGATATCATGTTGACTAAAGGTGGTTTCCATCCATCCTTCTTTAAGTGTACAGAAATGAAAACACAAATGTAGCAAAACTTGCAAATATGCATAGAAGATTGTGACAGTGATGTGATTAAATAGAAAATAAAAGAATTTGAGTCGATTTTTATAACACAAACATCACTTATTTTCACTTACTGGGGACCGGTTTCGGGTAACAGTTGTTCCCATTTTCAACCCTTAATTACGACTAAATCTTTCTTCGTTGGCGACAACAATGGGGGTGGTGGTGTATTAATTGTGGAGGCATCTGTTGCTGGATCTATGAACTTCCAGAGGTTGCTGTAAGGTGGCAAATCAAAATTCATGATATGGCTCTTTTTCTTCATGATGTAGATCTTCTCCCAGACATCTAATTCTGTGGGTTTATAAGCTGGTTTTAATAGTTTTATATTTGGTGTGATTTCGTGTCCTGTTGTCCAAAAATGATAGGCAACTGCTGATTTTTCTATTTGTTTGTATTTTAGGTTTCTCATGTGTTCCTTTAATCTGGTCTCCAAACTTCTCTTGGTCCTTCTGATATACACCAGATTACAGTCTGAGCATTTAATTTCATAAATTCCTGGTTTTTTGCCTGCAGGGATAAGATCTTTTAAATTTCTGCACAGCAGTTTCTGAATGCTGTAGTTGTTTTTTGGAGCTAAGGTGATGTTATAATTCCTGAATATTTTCTGAAGTTTGTTGTGTGCCCAAGGATGATAGGTGAATTTTCTGAATTGAGGTTGGTCACTGGGGTTCTGTAGGGTGGTTGTGTGTGTTATGCGATTCAGTTTTTTGTATTTATGCATTCTCTTGTCTACTGCACTTTTATGGAAACCGTTGTTGGTAGCTGTTTGGAGTATCTGTTGGTATTCTTTTTGGTATTCATTCTTCTCCATGGAAATGTGTACTAGTCTATATGTTAAACTGTTTAGGACTGCATATTTGTGTGTTGCAGGGTTGTAGCTATCAAACTTTATGTGGTCATCTGTATTGGTGTATTTTCTATATATTCCAAATGTCAGGCTATGTTTTGTTCTTATTATTCTAATGTCTAGGAATGGCACGGGTCTTTCCTGTTCGGTCTCAATAGTGAACTGAATGGACTTGTTTTGCAAGTTAAGAAGTTTGAGTGCATCGTTTACGAGTTTTTCTGGAACTATGGCAATGATGTCATCTACATACCTATACCATTTTTTGTATAAATGTGGGAATGAGTCAGTAATGTGTATTTCAAAATTACTCATGTATAGGTCGGCTAGGAATGGTGATAGAGGATTCCCCATTGCAAGTCCTGTTGTTTGTTGGTAGCATTTATTATGGAATGTGAAGTAGTTCTGTTTTACACATAAATTGGTTAACTGGACAAGATCTTCTATTTCTTCTGTTGGTATGTTTATGCTTTGTAGCCAGGTTTTCAGAGGTTTTTGTAGTACATCTATGGGTATGCTGGGGAATAGGGAGGTGACTCAAAGGATACTATCTTATCTTTAGGTGAAACACTGAAATCTTTCAGGTGATTAATCAGGCCCAATGAATTTGATACATGAATTTTGGGAAGGAGTTGAATTTTTGTGTGAGCCATTTGGAGAGTTTATAGGTGGGGTGCATTGATATTATCTGCTATGGGTCTCATTTTTTTGCCAGGTTTGTGTGTCTTTGGTAGGGCGTACAATCTGGGTAAGGTTGGTAAATCTGGCTTTAATTTGGATTTCTCTTTTTCTGTTATGGTTTTGCAATTTGCTAAAGTTTCTTGTAAAATCTTTATACTTTTATTTAATGGATTGGATATTTCTTGATATTCTGGATTGTTTAGCAAGGATTTTATTCTTTGGTTGTAGTCTTCTTGGTCCAGTATTACTATTTGGTTGCCTTTTGTCTGATTTTGTGTAAACAACTGGTTTTTGAGTTAAGGATTTTATGATTTTTTGTTGAGGATTTTTTCTTTTTATTCTTGTATGTACTTGGTTCAAAATTGGTTCACATTGTTTCTTAATTGCTTTTTGGTCAATTTCTTTTAGGTGGCTTGTGGCTATTTCTATATCTGCTACTAAGTTTTCTGCTTTTTTACAATAATCTACACACATTTTTAGGCCTTTGTTGAGAAGGCTAACTTAGATTTGTTGAAAGTTTCGTTTTTAGATAAGTTTATAACATGGTTTTCGGGAGGTCTCATGTGTCTGATTGGTCTATTTTTATTCTGCTTTTTGCAAAGATGATCTAATTTTTTCTTTAGCGTAAGCGTTTTCCTGCTCATTTTTCCGCTTAAGATCGGCAGGAAATTTGCGCGCAAATTATCCCAAAGAGCGTGCCTAACTTTTGCGGTAACGCTAAGTGTAGCTCATACAGTTGAAGTTCTAAACTATGTAATCTCGCATAGTGTTTGTTCTTTTCGGTTTCTATCACCTTTTTATCTGCAAGTCTTTGATATTTACTGTTGTTATCATATTTTACGTATCTTCTGACGAAATTTGGCCTGACCTGATGTTGTTGTCAAAGATTTAAGAAACGAATGACTGCCGAAATGTTTTTCCTCTTTTCTTCTAGTTTTAACAAAGTTTTAACACCTACCTTAGCTCCATCAAGATTTTCGTTGAATTTCATAGATTGCTGTATTACCTCCATTTTCCTGGTATTAGTTATGCACCACGTGGCACACGTGTTGAGTTTTCTGGGAAAGTTTGCTTCTAACGATTTGTTAATCGGATTAAATTCAAAACTTGCAAATGTGCATAGAAGCTTGTGACAGTGATGAGATTAAATAAAAAATAAAAGAATTTGAGTCGATTTGTGTAACACAAACATCACTTATTTTCACTTACTGGGGACCGGTTTCGGATAACAGTTGTTCCCATTTTCAACCCTTAATTTGGACATCAGGACATGAAATCACACCAAAAATAAAACTATTAAAACCAGCTTATAAACCCACAGAATTAGATGTCTGGGAGAAGATCTACATCATGAAGAAAAAGGGCCATATCATGCATTTTGATTTGCCACCTTACAGCAACCTCTGGAAGTTCATAGATCCAGCAACAGATGCCTCCACAATTAATACACCACCACCCCCATTGTTGTCGCCAACGAAGAAAGATTTAGTCGGAATTGAGGGTTGAAAATGGGAACAACTGTTACCCGAAACCGGTCCCCAGTAAGTGAAAATAAAGTGATGTTTGTGTTACAAAAATTGACTCAAATTCTTTTATTTTTTACAAATGTAGCAGTTTAGATGTAAAATCTGTCAAACAAAAAATTAGATTAATGTTGCACATTGTCATATTAGATACATCCATGAATGGATAGAGAAGTTGCAGGTTGGATTTCAATACACATTTTTGTTCAGCTTTCTTCATCAAAATGACTATAACCTTCACTAGATTAACTGGATTACAGCATTTTGTAATCAAGTTGCTACTGCTCATACTGATTAGTGAAATGTATCCACTCCATAAGCACACTTTCTGTCGCTCACAATCACTTTGTAAAATAGAGTGTGTGGGCCCTTTAAAAGACTGTCACCAACTACAATTTGCAATGAAAAACTATGCATACAACTAAGAAAGCAGGACAATATGTGAAAAGATAGAATATATGTAGGATGTGTGTAAAAAAAATTAGTATTCTGCAAAAGCAGGACTTCTGGGACCTGTTTCACCAGCCAATGGGTAAAGGAGAGACAGGTTACAGGTAGCCATCGTTTAATTTCAAACATTTATGTCACAAACTGAGCAACAGAGAAGTGCCTTTGCCTAAGAAGTGAGATAACTTCTGAGAAAAAATTTGTCACAATACAGTAGCTGTGGCCAAAGAATGGATGCTGCAGACTGATAGCAGATGAACAAAATCTATAAATATAAAAATTAATTGCTGAAATGTATGCATGCGATTCACTTCCAAACTACTGCATCAAATGGAACAATTCTTTTTTTGTTGTCTTCATTATTGTCACAACAAGGTTTGTGGAATAGAAAATGATTAAAAATAGTATGGGAAAGTATTTAAAAGCTCATAAAACAAATAAAAACTGTGCCAAGCGAATGCATTTCTGTTAATAGCCACCAGATGGCAGTGGTATCACAGTAATTTTTGCTAAATGGTTGTAGTACTGCTATATTTTTCCCTCCTCATTCAATGTTAAGGTAACGCACCAGTTTATCGACACAATGATGCAACGCAGCAGTGAAATTCAAATACATTTTCATATATTATCTGTCCTTTCCTTACTCCTGTTGTTTAAAATAAAGCAGCAAAGAAACTTTCCTGGCGACTAACAGCTAGATTATGTACTTATTTATTTGCCACTAGATAGCCATAGTGGTGTTTTCCCTCCCCATCCAATGTTAAGGTAACAAAACAGTTTATCGAGATGACACAATGCAGCAGTGAAATTCAAATACATTTTTAAGTATTAACTGTCCTTTCCGTACTACTATCATTTAAAATAAAGGAGCTTTCCTGGCAACGAGCACGTTAAATACAGCTTATTATTTGCCACCAGATGGCCGAAAATGCTTTACTTTTCTCCCCCATTCAGCGCTAAGAGAATGCACCTAGTTATGGAGATAATGACGCAAGATGACTGTGAAAATCAAATATATTTCTTTCCTGGCGACAACACCTAAAATAAGTACCTACTTATTTATTTGCCATCAGATGGCTGTAGTATTTACCACTTTATTTTTCTTCTTCAATGCTAAGGGAATGCACCCGGTTATGGAGACACACGATAACTGTGACAATCAAATATATTTCTTATGTATTAATTATGGTTACCTGGTCACATCGTTTAAATAAAGAAATAAGTATATTTTTGTTGTAATTCTTTAAAATGAACAGGTTATAAACTATGCACATAACCATTAACCCTTCTTGGAATCTGAAAATGGCGGAGAAATGACAGGACCCATTTTAGGTTTAACGTCCTATTGCAGATGTTGATTATTTGACTTCATATGGTTCATGAGCTAGCTAAAGAACATGGAGATACCCGCATCACCATCACATTGCAATTGTGGTGCTCTTAATACATTTGATCAAGTAATATTTTGGGTCAAATGGAGAAATTACACAAATCTGTTTAATAAAAGCTTATCAATTGCCCCACCAGATCTACTTGCTCTTTAGTTATGTCATTGTTAGCCTTAAAAATGGCTGTTCTGACATAGGTGAAAATAGAGAAAGAGGTGGAAAACATTAGGAGTAAAGGAAAGAAAGAGATTCGGAAGAAGCATGAATGTTATTGTGACTGTCTCCTTAATGTAATTCATTACCTATGTCAACATTTACCCACCACAATATGAAAGGGCTGCCATTACTGTTATGCCAATGACATCCTTGCTTACCCACGCTGTTAACCATATGTCATCCTTTCAACAATACCTTATGGGCGTGCTGAGTTCGTCTTTTTTGCAATACCAACTATATATGCTACATTGCTCAAATTATAGTGCTTCATTGCACTTTTCAGATGCTTTAAAGGCATTATTAGACATTTGCAATGGTAAATTTCTGTTGACACTTCTATTGGCCTCATTTTGTTTCCATCACATTTTTGTCACTTCACTATGTCAAAGGAGTAATTAATATGGAAAGTGTTTCCAAATATGCTTGGTTGAGCGAACGAGCCATTTTAGCAGCTACTAATAAGAATGTAATTATTTAAACATAAAAATTCAGGTTAAAATTGATGGACAAATGCATTCATTTAAGTCGATCGATTCCATTATCAATCCAAATGAAGTCGTCAGTTATCTTACTGAATTCCTAATTTTATGGGATTTTTCAGGATTACCACCACACAATTTACAGCTCAAGGTTGACTTGGTGATAATTATGC
Organism: Hymenopus coronatus; assembly: GCA_030762935.1. Taxonomy (NCBI): domain Eukaryota; kingdom Metazoa; phylum Arthropoda; class Insecta; order Mantodea; family Hymenopodidae; genus Hymenopus; species Hymenopus coronatus. The sequence continues at coordinate 102,093,957 of CM060891.1, forward strand.
TACGCAATCTCAATCAGCCAAAACAGTGGAACAAAAGTCACTGTTAAAAAAATTATGAAAAATTTGATTTAAGCTACTATAACATACGAAACTCAAAGGCGAGGATATACTTATTTCAAGAATACCACTAATGTCAACCAACTTTTCTTTTGAATTTAAGTGTGTTGCTTCCGGCGCGCCTTGCATTAGCAATGACAATAAATCCCAAGGTCAATCGTTAGAAGTGTGTGGAATATACCTTCAATTGTTGTGTTTTTCTCATGGATAGTTGTACTTTGCGTGCTCGAGAGTCGGCAAAACATCGCTGCTATTTGTTTTCTCTCAGGAAGCAAAATTGTACATTACAAGGCATTACGATAAAGTATTGTCAAATTATGTAATTGTAATTTTACTCCATTGCAGATTCCTACTGTAAACGGAAGATTTTGACTGAGTTTTTTTAATTGGTTACACCACCCGTGCGAAGCTGGGGCAGGCAGCTAGTAGATATATATTGATCAATGGGCATATATTCCAGAAGCGCTGACCACTCAATGAATAATGCTGGAACGTTCTTTCTCTCCTCTCCTAAACATTCCAGTGACAATATTAGTGAGTGAGGCGTTAGTAAGTGCATTTCTGATGTGACAAAAAATGATCTCTAAGTGAGAGAGTGAGTGCTGCTATCTCAAGGGATATGAGAAGTATTGTGTTTAACTTTCCAGTGAGCAAAGAAACTACTTGCCAGGCATTCCTTATGCCTCAATGTCACAAAGAAAAGTGAAGTAACAAGAAAATTAAATTAGATGACATTAGTGAAGTGAGAGTGAAAACTACACAATCACATTGGTGTCAGGAGTGGGACACAAAAGCCTTGATGGAAGAAATGGAATTTGTAATGGAGAAGATAAACAATGAACGAAATAAAAGTCTAACTCAGTTTTGACATTGACACCAATATATTACTTCAGTTTTGACATTGACACCAATAGTTTACTTAAATACAACTGTGAAAGACTTGAAAGAAGACATTACAAAGGAGTTAAAGGAAATTAAACCAAGATGGGAGAGAAAACTAATATGAAAGAAGAATGTCTAGCCCACACACAAATAAAAAAAGGAGGCAATTAAGACATTAGGAGAACGAGAAAATGATGAGATGCCAAAATAGAGATGCACTACAACCAAGAAACCAAATTTCCATGCCAAAATTGTAAAGGGTCCCATAATGCGAGCTAATACAAAAACAGTGAAGCCTCCGAAATTTGATGGGACTGGTATTTAAACACCAGTATTTGTTACCCAGAATGGGTAGATGCCAGCGAAGAGTACATGACTACTCTGTAGGGCAAGTTGCTAAAATCTTTCAGTCTTTTCTGCTGGAGGCTAAGTCAAAGATTTAATAAATTGTTAGAAGGGCACTATGGACCAGACCCAGTTAAAGGCAAGAGTGCAACAACACAGAATTAGCCATCAAGATGAAGCTGACACACTGAGCTCTAATGGATTTATTATCAGACTATATTTCAGGAGAGGTTGCCCATGCATCCAATAGCGACAAAAGAGACTGGGGAATGAATCAACAGCTTCTTTTAACAGAGCAATGCAATTTCAATGAAGCACGTTGAATTTGGCAAGAAACCAGGAAAAGGCATACTGTGACTATCTGCCAAAAAGCACTGGTTTCCAGCAGCATAACCTTTATTCTCAATGTACTCTATATAATCTGAGAACACAAAATGATTTTACAACTGATTCAGAAACAATTTTCTTGATTTTCTTTTGTGACCCATCAAACAAGCTTAAATTCAGTTTCCCACAAAGGTGTTAACTTATATAATAAACATCCTGATGCGATCAAAGTTCCACAGAGCAAAGTATTTAAGAAGAAGGTTAAAAATCTACTCCTAAACTATATGTTTTATTCCGTTGATAAATCCATGAATACATCTTTTTGATTATGTGCTAAACATACTTGTTTATTTGGAAAACTTTGCCACATGAGCCATCCAGCTATTTATGCGTAAATAAATTGATTTTTCTAACACTGAAACATTGTTTGTTACATGGGTCCTGTTCATCTGAGGATGTACTTCGGCTCAAGAGAAACCTTAACGACTACATCAAGACAAGATTAGCTTAGCAACAGTTCTACTCATTTTGATCAATACTGTAAAATATAATGTACATAGAAGTGTAAGAGATTTGTTAAATTATGTATTATTTGTTTTTGACGAAGCCATGAATTCATTGTATTTCTTAAGGTGAATAAATTCTATTTATAACACTGAACTAGCACACAATTCATTATCTGCATTATCTCATCATTCTCCTGCTAGTATACATCCACCCATGTATAAGAACTTCTGTACAGTACATTTTAAAAAAAATTACATAAATCCCAGTTTAGGTTGTTTTGATGTTTGGAGGAATTTAGTAACAGTGACGGTCAAATTATATGTTTTATTAATTTGTTGAGTTGGTTTTTTAACACTACGCCACTTACATTGTTATTATGAGGGACTAGTTTCGAAAGCCTATGCTTTCATTTTCAACCTCACGGGTCCAACTGCTATTGCTGGCTGCATTTGCTTGTACTCTCTTCTCTGGTGGCGAAATAATGAACTTCTTAATTAAGCTGTCTACTGGCAGGATTCAAAGTTTATTAGTCGATCTTTGTTTTTCCATATGAGGAGGTTTTCCCAGGTTGTGAGTTCATTGTGGCCTGACATGGTTTTAAGCAATTTTGGATTTGGATCTAGATTGTGGTTTTCTTTCCAAAAGTGAAATGCTACTGCCGATTTATCTTCATGTTTCAATCTTAGGTTTCTAAAGTGCTCTTTGGATCTGATGTTTAAACTTCTTTTGGTTTGTCCTATGTAGAACTTTTCACAATTTGTGCATTTAATTTGATATATTCCTGACCTATTTTCTGGTGGAATTTCATCTTTTATTTTTGAATTTAGTAATTTTATGACAGAAAATCTGTTTATTGGAGCCAGGGTGATGTCTTGTTCTTTGAAGACTTTTTTGAATTTTCTAAATGCTCTGGGGTGGTAAGTGAATTTTTTGAATGTGTTGATATTGTTTTTTTCCTGCTGTTAGGGTAGTTATTTCTTTTATGGTTTTTTTCTGCTTTGCTTTGTTTAGTTTCTTGTACACAAGGTTCTTGCTGTATCCATTTTGTTCTGCTGTTTGAATTATGGTTTTTAACTCTTTGTTGAATTTGGTTGTGCTCATAGATACATTTACTAATCTATGTGTAAGGCTGTTTATTATTGCATGGTTGTGTGGAAATGGGTTGTAGCTTTCATTTTTAATGTAATTTTCTGATTGAGTTGGTTTTCTGTAGATTCCAAAGTTTACTTTTGTGCCGTTTCTGATGATTCTTAGGTCTAAGAATGGGAGTTCTCCATTCGTTTCTGTTTCCATTGTGAATTTTATTGTTTTTTCCTGTATGTTTAATAATTTTATGGCATCATCTAAATGTCTACTTGGTACTATTGCAAATATGTCATGGTATTTGAAAATCCATGGGAATGCTTTCTTTATGTGCGTTTCGAATTTGCTCATAAATAAATTTGCCTAAAATGGAAATAGAGGGTTGCCCATAGAGAGTCCTGAGTTTTGCCTGTAATATTTACTATTGAAGGTGAAGTAGTTTTGTTCAATGCACAAACTTGTTAGTTGTATGTAATCTTCTACTTCTGCAGGTTCTATTTCTGTTGTATTTAGCCATTTTTTTAATAGGTCTTACAGTTTTTGTGTTGGTATGCTTGGGAATAGTGTTGTAACATCAAATGAAATTAATGTGTCTTCTGTGTGTATTTTTAGATCTTTGATTTTTTCAACAAAGAGTTAAAAACCATAATTCAAACAGCAGAACAAAATGGATACAGCAAGAACCTTGTATACAAGAAACTAAACAAAGCAAAGCAGAAAAAAACCATAAAAGAAATAACTACCCTAACAGCAGGAAAAAACAATAGCAACACATTCAAAAAATTCACTTACCACTCCAGAGCATTTAGAAAATTCAAAAAAATCTTCAAAGAACAAGACATCACCCTGGCTCCAATAAACAGATTTTCTGTCATAAAATTACTAAATTCAAAAATAAAAGATGAAATTCCACCAGAAAATAGGTCAGGAATATATCAAATTAAATGCACAAATTGTGAAATGTTCTACATAGGACAAACCAAAAGAAGTTTAAAAATCAGATCCAAAGAGCACTTTAGAAACCTAAAATTGAAACAAGAAGATAAATCGGCAGTAGCATTTCACTTTTGGAAAGAAAACCACAATCTAGATCCAAATCCAAAATTGCTTAAAACCATGTCAGGCCACAATGAACTCACAACCTGGGAAAACCTCCTCATATGGAAAAACAAAGATCGACTAATAAACTTTGAAATCCCGCCAGTAGACAGCTTAGTTAAGAAGTTCATCATTTCGCTACCAGAGAAGAGAGTACAAGCAAATGCAGCCAGCAATAGCAGTTGGACCCGTGAGGTTGAAAATGAAAGCATAGGCTTTCGAAACTAGTCCCTCATAATAACAATGTAAGTGACATGGTATTAAAAAACCAACTCAACAAATTAATAAAACCCAGTTTAGGTATTTTTGTAACCATTATTATTTTTTAAAATTTCAAAATCATTTCATATCAACTTTTAATCTTCTTAGGGTTTCAAATGCTGTCCGCTTATTGATTAACATGAAGTAGATAAAAGGGCAAGGTGTTTAATAATAGTCTACTGAAGAATGGGTAGAAAAAGTTATTTGAATTTAACATAACATTTTTAATATTCTAGAAACTTTAGAAAAATCTACATACATATTCAAGTCTGCCACTTACATGGTCCAAATAGATTAAATTTGAGAAAATATGAAGTATGCCACAGCAATAAGCAAATACATTTAAGTGTTAATGACCTAGAGGCAATGGATGAAAAAAGATTTATTGCCCAGGTAGCAAATGTTTCTGAAGAGTAACAGACAATGAATTTAAGCAAGCTCCAAAAAATTTATGTGCAACTGATGGAAGCACATTTGAAAACAAAATGTGCCAAATATTCTAAGTTTTCTTACCTGAACTAATATAGATCTGAATTTCTCTACGTACTTTATAACTTTTCCTTCTGCATTAGTGAACCATTATAAACCTAGCATTGTGCTTACAACCTCCTCTCTATTACCTTAGTCATCAACTGAGCAGTCTCAAGAAATGTAGAGATGCATTGCATGTTGGTGAGATGAAGCTGTGGTTTATTCATTTACAATTTGCTCTGTGATGCAACTCACTACTAACATTAAGCATTTTTATTCGTCAACAAGCAAACTGCATCTCAACTGGAACTATCAATTCTTACGAAAGTCTTTAAGAAGGAGTTAAACTTACTTATCATTATTTAGTCTATACAATATTTGACTTAAGAGAAACATCCCTAAGAGGTCATTTATACTGAGATTTGTTCTAGGGCCCTCCAGGTCTGAAGATGGTATTTGAGGGGGTCATATAACTGAAAAAATGGCTTTGTTTAATCTAAAAAAACAACATTAGCAGAACTTACGGCAAAATTTTCCAGCTGATTTTTTAAGCTCTCCAATTCCACTTCCAGCTGCTGAATCTGCTGTAACTGTAAAAAAAAAAAGAACAAGACCTATTCATTAAAAACAATATAATTTTTACATATATCTGTTCACCATTATGTATGACAGACCTTTAGACTCTTAAATATGCAATAGAGTGCCTTGCATGCAGTAATAATTGATTTGAATACTCATGAATGTTAAAATAAAGTAATAAATATCATGAAGCATCATGTGTTAATAAAAGTTTTGAATACATAGACACTTCACTTACAGCAAATCTAAAAATCAGTTATTGGTGGAGATGCCTGCCACAAAGTATTTGTTAAAAATCTGATGTGTTCCAATCACATGACTTTCTCTACATCTCTGTAACAAATTATTGCTAAAAGGCTTATTCTTCTGTCTACTTCATACTAATTGAGATAAACATAATAATTGAATATACTAGGCTAAAACGATAGTCAAATCTTTTAAAAGCTGGTTGCCATGTGGATATAATCTCTTTGTTTGCATTGCTAAGAGTTGAAAATTTGCGGTATGTGAAAAGCTTCAAGTATTTTAAAACTGAAACCAATAACAAGGAATATCCCAAAAAGGTCAACTCCAAGAAAAAACTGTATATGACATAAACATGTGGGTTTCAATGAGATCTACATTTTTTCTGTATCTCTTTGTCTGTCTTACGGTTTACTAGTTATGCAAAATCCAGCAAAATTCATCCAGAATAAAGAAGTCTTAAGGGGCTATTCGCAGAAAATACAAGATATACATTTTATATAAATCAAAATCATTAGCCATTTTTGAGAAAATTGAAAATTTCGAAAATTTTTCCAAGAAAAGGGTAGTCCTCAAAATCTTTGTGTTGCATCCTTGGAATAACCCACACCCACACGGAACTTTCTCTATAAATGCATTTTTAATTTCTCTACACATACTATAGAGAAGGTATTGTAATGCACCAAAAAATTTGATACCGAGAGTTCACTGGAAATGCATGTTTTAAGACCCCCTGAATTCACAAAAAGCATTTTTAGAAAAATATCCATGTGTATGTGTGTGTGCGCGGTGTGTGTGTGTGCACGATGTGTGTGTGTGTGTGTGTGTGTGTGTGTGTGTGTGTGTGTGTGTGTGTGCATCTGTGGGCAACATAGCTCAAAAATGAAAAGTTTGTTAAATACCAAACTTGGTATTTAAGTTCAATATCTTCCAAGGATGCGACACAAACATTTTCAAGAAAATTTCCCCCATACCTGAAATTTTTTTCGAAAATGTTTATTTTATGAAAAATGTCTGATGATTTTGATTAAAATATGGTATATTAATATATTTGTTTACATGACATGACAAATAAAACCTATATCTTCAATTTTCTGACAGTAGCTACTGAAGAAATGTTTATTCTGGATGAATTTTGCGGATATTGCATATCTGGTAGACTGTAAAAGATACACAAAAACTCACTTCACAAAAATTGTAGAGCTTGTTAAAACACATAATCTATGTTATATACATTTTTTTTGTGGAGTTGACCATTTTTGAGATATTCCTTGTCATTGGTTTCAGCTTTAAAGTACTTATACTTTTCTCATACGGGAATTTGTCAACTCTTGTCCAAAGAAACAAAGGAACTTCAATTACATAGAAACCAGATTTTAAAAGATTTGATTATCGCTTTAGCCTATGGTACTGCCTTATTTCCCTTCTGCAAATAATATCAAATATTTTTTTCTCGATTAGCATTAAGTAAATATAAGAAGAAGCTTTTTAACAATAATTTGTTGCAGAAATGTAGAAAAAGTCATGTGAAAAAATCACACATGATTTTTTTAGATACAGCAGACCCTAAAATGTCTAATCTGGTGAAATTTCAGTATTGAATTTTTGGTGGAATGGTATACCTTCTCTATACACATAGTGTGTACAAAGAGAAAGTAAAAATGAGTCACGGGTTGTGGTTTTAATTTTATTCACATAAAAATATAAAGTTTTGCAGTAAACAAGTTTAGAAAACGATCTATTATATTATTTTTTAGATTAATCCTAATTATTGAACAAAAATATTTTTTTTCCGTACTCCACAAATCTCTTGATTTTTCAAAATGTAATAAGTTTTAAATGTGTAGATGCATGCTTATTAACAGATAGTTCCAAGCATAAACCTTGTGGTTAAAGTCTGACAAGTGGGAAAAGTGATATATTTTCTTATAGCTTAGAATTAATATTATTTTATTATAAAATCATTTTTGGACTTTTCACAATTTTTGGTAAATTTAACAATTATAGCACCTTAAGGCCAACATTTAGTGTCCGGTTATTAAATATTTTTATAAGTTTAGCTGCTTTTAATTTGGTTGGTTATATCAGATGAATGAAATGGGTGAAATGACACTTAAATGGCCCCCATGTTCAAAGAGATTTAGATGGAGCTTTTTTTTGTAAAGATAAATCTCAATTTAAGTGAAGTGGATAGATATGTTATGTAAGTTACGTTAGCACAGATTAGTTATAACAGTTATCAATCCTTGATTGCATGGTGTTGCATATATGCTATAAGATGATTAATCAAAGCTTTAATTATTTTTAGCGGACTTTTTTCTAATTTTGTATTACTCTAATCTCCAGCATAAAATTAGACAAGTTATAGCTTTTTTATATTGTAAAATTAAAAATATTTTTGCAATAATACAAAAGAGCAAAATCCATGCAAATTCACTCAAATGTAACCATGTCAGCATCGAAGCATGCCATTACACCAATTAATTTACTTGGGTCCTCCCCATCCTTTACAACAGAATCATTTGACCACAGTCGCAGAGATTCAAACTTGCAATGCTTGGCTTTGAATGGATGGCCAATCCATTACAAATCGCACTAACGAACACGACTATTCAAATTGCTTTAGTTATGGTAGTGGTTAAAGGGATATAAATACCAGTTAGCAAATTAGAGGAAGAATGGCATATATAGCAAAATAAATTGTGCAATTAAGGGTTAAGTTCACATATTTAAATGAGATAACCATCTTTTGTAGTTTTCTTAGTTGAAATGCATTTTAGTATCATTCTATATATGCTTTTTGTTACTTTCTCTAAATAAAAATGCATAATATTATAAAAACTGAATATTTACATTATATACCATGATATTACAAAATAATTACAAAGAAATATGATCACTTTTCTGTTAAGCTTATACAATTCATAATGTTACTATAGAAATACACACCGTTTTTTCTCTATCTGTTTTAGAATATTTTAATCGTGTCTCAAGACCACGTATTTGAGAATCAACTGTATTCAACTCTGACTCTTTTCTTGATCTTTTCATGGCATCTCTCAATTCTTCTGTCAGCTTTTCCTGGAAAGAGTAAAACATCATTTTAAGTTTATACTTGCTTGTAATGTTTCATCCTGAATTACTTTTGTTGTAATAGTTATCTAGATATAGGTACGTATTAAACTAAACCAATGGCTTGGTGCAGCAGCATCATCTTTGAATCCATATTAATTGTGATCATTTTAGAATAATACTGAAAGAGGCAACTAGGCACATTTGATTATAGAGAGTATTTTGTTTTTAAAAAGTAATTAATTAACTACAATTTAATATTTAAGGTACACCAGTTATATATTGCACCCTGGCTTCTGAACTCAAAATACCTGATTTTTCAAATACAACGATTTTAGTTTCCATTTCTATCTGTATACTAACTTCTCATCAGCTGATATTTGAGAATCACTATAACCTCAAAATACGTCGAGAAAAAACTGAAACCTTTGTCTCTTCATCATTATCTCAAGCTGACCAAAAAGTTTACTGCACTAAATTGTTCTTTATCTCCTAGCTTTCAGAGACTCGGTATTGGCTGCATGGTAAACCAGCAGTCCAATTATACTATAGAATAACACTATTATTCAGTTATACTGCACTCTATGAATTATACCATTCAGCTGCATGATCAACCAGCAGTCTAATTACCATGCAATAAAGCAGATGACTAAAGTCTGAACATTTCTGAGTCACCTGACCACTTCTGAGGCTGACTGAGAATGAAAATGCATGTCAAAATTTAGAAATTTAATGTTGTTTGGCACTTTGCTTGTCCTCTTTTCAGCGACACTGCTTTGTTGCCTTGAGACCTGTTGTCACAAGTTTCTTACAATTATTCAGACTATTCCAGTTGATGATGGAGTTGCAGAATTCACACATGCATATTTTCTTTTGGCAATTAAGAACAAAGTTGTAAAGAAATTCTTGTCTAGTGCTTTTTCCAGTTTCATTAAAATATAAACCCTTGCAATTCAAGAACACAAACAAATTCTTGCTCATTTAGAAGCATCAGTGGCAGCACCAACTGCACTAACTTGGAATTCCATTGTTGAACTGAAAGAAGCGAAAACAATTGTGACAGTGGAATATAGCTGCTTCTTTTTCCCAGATGGCACAGCGGTTGTACTTGCTAATCATGCACATTTCTTCTATTTGAGAAACAATGATAAATAGATCAATACAAAACTACAAATGTTTTCTTCATGAATTTTACTTAGTTTTTTGCAACAGCATTGCAAATGATGACCAATGTTGCAGAAAAATCTCGAATTATTGGTAAATTTGTGAAATAAACTTGAAATATAAAAAAATTAACAAAATGCCGTGAGAATAAAAGTCTACAAATTACGCAACATAAGTATACCTTAATTTTGCTTTTATTATTCGTTTTTTAACAAAATTAGCACAAATTGGCAAACCATCTCATGTTGGCTTCATATAAATGGTTTGATGATTCAGAGGTTCTTAATGTGTTATCTGCCTCATAATTCTTACAAATTAGGTGCAGAGTACACACAATTCCACACCTAGCACCTATGTTATCTAACACTTTCACACAAGAATTTTAGCAACAAAATGAACATGTACAAAAGTTATTTACGGCTCTAGATTACTCTGAAACCATATGCTCTTTCAGATTCATTATTCAATCTACTTGTTGATTTGTTCTGAAGTTTTCCTTTTGGAAGCATTAATGTTACAGTTGAAACATCAACTTTTACCTTCTTTGTGCAATGCATTGCCTTCTTAACTTTCTTCAACACTTTTTGTAACCTTTCCAAGTAAACGATAAATATGAACACTAATAAAATAACAAAACCAATATTTCCCTTTGTATCACAGTACACACTTTGAAATAAACATAACCCCAGAAATTTACATGGGTTCTTGAATACTGGAAAGAAGTTGTGAAGACACAAAATATTCTTTCACTGCCTTCTTGAGAACAACTGCAACAATTCAGTCAGATGGCCTGTCTGAATTCAATGAAAACTTCATAACCACATAAGCTTACAACATGGCTACTTAAAAGGGGCTTGGCACTTTGCACCACACTTAACATCTAAAGACTATTTAGGTACTCCAGAATGGCAAAATACTATGCAAAAGAATGGTAAAATTTATACAGAGTGGCCAAAAGTCATGGGAAGGCACTGTGCATAATGTTAATAATGAGTTGCTCCATTGCAAGCTCTCAAAACTTCAGCAAAGCATCGAGACATTGAATCTACAAGGTACTGGAATCGTTCTAGAGGGATACAAAGCCACATATTTTGCAGTGCTATCTATAAATGTTTGTGTAGTTTGTGCTGGAGTGTACACCAGCATTGACAGCAAGCCATAAATTGATCAATTGGATTCAGATCGAGTGATCTGGAGGGCAAACCACGGTCTTAAATTAACTGGAATACTTATCAAACCATCTGTATGACACCAAAGAGAGAAGACATGTTGCATTGTCCTGTTGAAACAAGCATCTCCGTCAGAACACTCTAGTGTCAAAAAGGGATGTCTGAAAGAATTTCCATATACCTTGTACCTGAATTAAACCCTGCAGCTGGACAATGGGGGCTTAATTGCGGAAGTGAGAATGCAGCCCAGATCATAACTGAGCCACCTCCTGCCTGGACACAAGCAGGATACATAGTTTCACAAGGTATACACCACAATCCCACGTGCCCTTCAGCTCGATACAACTGGAACCGGGATTCACCACATCATGCCTGTTGAGCTCTGTGTCGAGGTGTCAGCAAAGGGATACAAGTTGGTTGTCAGCTATTGATGCCCTTGCGGTGCAATATTCAACTAACGGTGATCTAACTCACGGTAACCCTTCAAGTGCCCTGCATGTTTCTGTCTGTTAATCACCTGGTTCTTCCTGTTGCTGTTTATGTGTGTGGAAACATTCTCTCTGTAATATTAAAGATCCACCCTAGACCCACTGACCAGGGAAAGCTGAATTCTTAAGTAGTTTTGATATGTTATGACTTAGTATTTTAAGTATTTAAAAATACTTAAAATACAGAAAGAAATGTATAAGAAGACAAATGTGACTAATTTAAACGTGTTTTGGAAACCACCTACTTGCGAAATTTTGAAATCTATACAAATGTTTAGGTTTATTTGCGAAATTTATCACATAGTGAAAAAATCATACATTCAAGCCGTTATCCAATTTTGGTTAGCATTTTTCGTTCTCAGCTTTAATACATACTGTATAAGTATGTTAGCACACGTATTAGCAATGTTGTCTGCTTTCGGTCAATTACTGTCCTCACTTGGCAAACTCGAGGAAGAAAAAAGTTGTTGCAGCCCTACAGAACAAAAAGGTTGCTATTATGGCTGAAGAAACAACAGACAAGATGGGCAGGGCAATTTTCATTGTTTCCTGCCAGATGAGTCTCTTCACATTCAGTGCTGGTAACATAAGATCAACCTCAGTGGTGTGGTGATGTCATCCCTAAATAAATTAATGGTGTCAGTTAAGCAGACTTTTTTGCATGCCAGAAAGAAGCAACAAGCCTTTCGGCAATTCCTACAGGAGAAAGGATCTACAGATGTTTCCACAAGATGTGCAATTGAGTAGCAGACACTGAGTTACAGATGCTTTATGTGTTTGCCAGCTTCAGTGATGAAGTCATTATTGTTGACACTAGAAACAAATTCAAAACCTGTGGCTGCAGAAGTATAAGTGAAACTGCAGAATTTGAAGAAATGTGGGAACCTCCAGTAACAGGGTTCAGGAAGAGCTTGATGCCTTAAAAGGAAATCTTAGGGGAAATAAAAATGGTGGCACACTACACTAGTCAGCCTGCTCTTATATTTCTGGAGGCTGTGATTCCATTCTTCTATAGGCAGAATGTGTTGTCACAAACTGAAGGCCATTTTTAGTAAAATACCACCAATGAAGAGTATTCCCATTGATGCATATTGAGATCTTCAGGTTATTCTGAAGAACAATGTGGAGATATCAGTAGAAAATGCTCTTCAGGCAATGCACGAGGATCATCAACTTTTTGTTGATGGTGCACTAAGGGTGCTGTGGGTTCCTGTAACTAATGTGAACTGTGAAAGATTTTCTCTAACTTTTGTGTGTTGACGGACCTCAGAACCACAAACTTGGAGCTGCTCTCAGCTTACAATTAGGAATGTAAGCCATAAAGCCTGGAGGAGAATTAAGATCCACTATCAATTGCAAGTGGAGTGGAGACAGCTAAACACTCACTTTTGCTCCACTAACCTTTTTTTTATTCAGGAGCATGCTTTCGCTGATCCATTATTGGCATCTTAGGCTGTGCTTACCAAGTTCAGAATTAAGAGTCACTTTGAGTGGAGTTGCACCCTGGTAGCTGTTGGATAAAGCTGAAGAGTAAGTTTTCTTTGTCCATCAAATCAAAGTTCATTAAGTTTTCCTCAAATTTCTTAATATATGTTTTCCCAAACATCTAACTCTTTTGGAGTCTGTACCGTTTTATGAGCCTAATTTTTTGTTCTATTTCCAGAAGTGTGCCACCAATACTGATTTTTCTGTTTACTTGTACCGTACACTTCTCCAGTGCTCTTTGAACCTGGTAGTGAGGCTTCTCTTTGTTTTACTTATGTAGATTTTGTCACAATCTGAACATTTAAATTTGTAAATCTCTGACTTTTGTTCTGCTGGGGTGTGGTCTATTTTGTGTGATGTAAGAGTTTTTTCAGTCTTACTGTCCACCATTTCTTTGTTACTGCATGCTAATTATATGCAGCTATTCTTCTAAATATTCATTTTTGCTCATTGGAATTTTGATTAATCTATTTATCACGCTATTGTAGGCTGCTTCCTTGGATAATTTGGGACTTTGACCATATGTTTTATGTAATTGTGTTTGAGTTTGTGGTAAATGCTGAATTCCAGTTTGTCATCATTTTTTATGATTTTCAGGTCTTTTAGGCATAAGGGACTTCCTATGGCTAAAGCTGTTTTTTGGTGGTAGAATTCTTTGTTGTGAAAAAGGATTGGTCTACACAGATTTGCATAAGTTCCTGTATATTTTCAGCAGTGGTGTTTGTGGATTCCAATCACTTTTTTGTGAGTAGTTTGTCTTTTGGAATATAAGAAAAAAGAGTTTTTACATCAAAGGATACTAGAGTGTCAGTAAGCGCTAAGTGAGTAGTTTTTTCAAAACAGTCAAATGAGTTTCTCAGGCAGCATGTTTCAAAACCTGATGATGATTGCAAATACTTTAATATCCAATTTCCTAGATTATATGTGGGGCTGCTGATGAGGAGTCTCATGCTTTTGCCAGGTTTGTGCATTTTTGGTGGGCCATATATTAGTGCTAATTTGGGGTTATTCATTTTAATTGTGTCTTGTTTGTTGGTGGGTATTATTTTACTGTTCTTAAGACATTCATTTACTGATTTAATGTACTTTTGGATTTCAGCTGGGATTTTACTGTATTCCTTCCCATTTAGTAATAAATCCAATTTAGCCTATCTGGACTTCATGATCCACTGTGTTTGCATTTGTTTTTATACTCAATTATTGGATAAATTAATTGTGTGTTGATTATATTTTTGTAGGTAATCATTACTTTGGAATAACATTAAAACATCTAAAAATATTTCCTACAATTTATTTCTATACGACCTTCCATATCCAAAAATTTTCCTTTCCCACCTAAGAATTTTAACTTATCACTCAAGAATTTAGCTGCATTTTATTAAAGAAATTTGAGTGTCCCTAGTAATTACCCATGCATGGTGCACCATTATTATCCCATATTCAAAGTTGGTTGCCTGGCAGCGTCTTGTCATAAGCCTTCCCGTCACCTTTGGCCACTCAGTGTACTTTAACAGCAATATTTTTCTGTCTCCCCTTAATTGAGCAAACAAACTCTGGAAGTAATGAGCTCTTTTACTTTACTTTTGGAGTGAACTGTTATTGTAGTAATGTGCTTCTTTAGTATGGATTTTTTTAATAAACATTACTTCAGAGGTAATTTACTTTAATATGGTACACACAGGTCCAAAATCTTGGGAATTCAACATTTAATGACCACATGAAATTCAGTGGTACATTACAATTACAAATGCAGAAAACATTTTATTGCAAACCTTTTGAGCCTTCAGTTGTGACATATGTTTTTCATCCCAACGTTTGGCTTTACGTGCAAGATCCAGACTGCCTCCTGAGATAATGCCAGACTTCTGATAAAATGTTCCATCTAGTGCAACAGCCTAAAAAGAAAATACCATATTATATATCTCAAACATAAATCTTAGAATCATTAATTCATAAAGCACATATCATTCTGAGGAAAGGCTAATATGTAATGTACATTATAAGTGTGCTGCCATGCTGATCAAAGATGGCAATCTTCTCCCAGAAACATATGTTGAGAGGGTTCTCTCTGGAGTAGTTCAATTCTGGCTTAAGAATGAGCAAAGCAACTTCTGCCTGGGAAGAAGCGTTGTGTTTTTTGGATCAGATGACTATCTCATTTTTGATTTGAGTTTAAGTTTTGATTGTGGAAGTTGTTATGTTTACCTTCTTTTGTCAGCACTGTTTTTCAAAATTTCTAACTTACAATTCATTTCCCCAATTAGGTGGACAGTATGTTCAGTTGCATTAATTATATGATGAAGTTTGTGTTTGACAGCTTGCACTCTGCCATGCAGTGTGGTAGTGTGTGTGTTACCAGAACTAACAAATAAAGAAGACAAGATGGAGGGTAGCAACCTAAAGGTCTTGAATAGGGGACAGATGTTGATGAAATGTCATTTACTTTTCCCCCATTTGACTTGAAAAGTTATAATTTCATGTTACCCACATTTTCAAGACATTTTTATTACTTTTGAATTTTGTGCTCATTTTAAATGTAAACTATAAGAGCTTATAATCTTCATAGCCAAACAAAGTGACCAGTAGTATTAGTAGTTATCTAAAACTGTCTTAATGGTGACATTTTCAAGAGCAGAACCAATGTTCTTCAATATGATGGTTACAAGCTCAAACTTAGCGGAAAGAAGGCAACAATATTTAGAGCTGAAGGCAAAGGCTCACTGATGTTCCACACATACCATGTGGAAATTCTTCAAAATGCTTGTGTAGGTGTATATAGTCATCAGTCATGCATCATCAGTTATACACTGGGTTGGAGAAGATTTTTCAGATACTAGCAATCCAAACATGGAATGTTGCATGCAAAATCTTCAATCACAAACAGTGAATGCTCTTAGCATACAATAATTATAAAGAGCACCACAGTATTAAATTATATATACTTTGCTATATTAACCTATGGTAATCATATTTTGTTGTTAAACTTTTTATTTTGGAACATTTGTTGTTACATAAATATTTTGCATAAAATTAAATTTCAAAATATTTTTAAAAATAAAATTAGGTGTTAAAATAAAAAGTACTGTATTTATTTGAATACAAGATGACGTTTTTCTCCCAAATATTGATGTTCAGAACTGGGGGGTCATCTTCCATTCGCAATATGTTTTCCGAATACCAAATGGGGAAAAAGTAAGTTTCAAACTTCGCATGATGATGATGATGGTTAGTGTTTAGGGGTGCTTGACTACTATGGCTATTAGCGCAGTGGTGAAGCCTGGGGGAAGTGGTGTAAATTACTGCCAAGATCGCGGTAAATGTGGCACATTGCACCTTCCATTTCACACCAAAAATTAGCTGTTAATGGGCATATGAGCATTCTCATTGGAAAAAAGATTATGCTCCGAGAGTAAAATAAAATTAAAGGACTTCTATTAAGCATGTCCTCTTAATAGAAAATAGCATCCATAATCGTTGTTACAGTTACACTCCTACCACTGCCATCATCGTCATGTAAAATCACACACATCTCTGTACTCCATTCTCTGTCTCTCCTGTCCAAAATATCAATTTACATGCAAATTTGGAATAGGTAAAATATTTTGCAACATATTATATTAAGTATGTTGTTGTAATTCAAAATTGTATCAATAATCATCATTAAAGCTTAGCTGCCGCTGTCACAACCAAAACACAGTCAACTGGTACACTTCTGTCCTTTCTTCTCCATCTCTCCCATTTGCAATGTAAATTTTTGCGGAAAGATTTAGGTAAAAAATCTACAATTTGTTATAGTAAGTATGTTGACTAAATAGAAAATCATACCCATCATTGTCATTACAGCTACGCAGCCGCCACTGCTGCAGTCATGTTCTATCATAGCACACATACCATACTTTTCCTTTCTCCCGTCTCTGCCTCTCATTCTCACAATGGAATTTCTGTGCACATTAGGTAAAAACATTATATATACAAAATCATATACATCATCACGTTTATGCTGCCGCCACCGCCACTATCATGCTGTACCATCACATCCATTTCCGTACTTCCCTCTCTGCCAATTGCTCAAAACGTGAATTTCCTGGCAAATTCAAATTGAGAGAGAGAGAAAGAGAGAGAGAGAAGAGAGAGAGAGAGAGAGAGAGAGAGAGAGAAGAGGAGAGAAGAGGAGAGAAGAGGAGGAGAGGAGAGGAGAGGAGAGAAGAGAGAGAGAGAGAGAGAGAGAGAGAGAGAGAGAGAGAGAGAGAGAGAGAGAGAGAGAGAGAGAGAGAGAGAGAGAGAGAGAGAGAGAAGGGAGGGAGGGAAAAAAAAACATGGGACTTAATCAGCTTCAGTTTCCATTAGTTTGTTCAAAATATCTAGTGAACCTTCACATTTCATTTAAAATTCTTTTTATGTAGGTATTTTGAAAATGTCTGATTTTTATATATGTAGTTAATATGCTAAATTATTCCAAAATTAAGTTCTGAAAAATGGGGGTCGGATAGATATGGTACCTCTTTTTATGCCATGTTTTAATGTCAGTTTTATTCATTTAAGGTCATTTTCTATAACTATAACAATAACAAATAAATATTATTATTATTATTATTTATTGATCATCTTAAAGTGATTTATAGGTCATTAACATCTGCCCATCTAGTCATGAATAATATTTTAATTTTAATGGTAATCTGCAGGAATCTTCAAGAGTATTATTGAATTAACAGCAAACAAATTACAATATAACCCAGTTTTTACTGATAAACTGACAAATTTTACACAGAATTTCACCATCTGGATATTTATCCAGTAGATGCTTTATATTGGCTGGCTCATAGTTATTACTAGGTTTTGGTTTACATACATACACAAAAAGGAATTTAAAACACCAAAAATAGGCTGTAATTTAATTAAAATAGACATTTATTAAAAGTGAAATTAGAGAGTAACCTCACTATCTATTAATGAAAATAGTTATGTAAGATACTTAATGATATAATGATCTATTTATCACATAAAGAACTCTTACTTCATTTGATTTCAAACTACAACAGATGTTTTTTGAAGGTGTCAACTGCTATAGTCAGCTGCCCATCAGAAAGAAGTGTTTTTGTTTTATTTTTTATGGAAAAAGACTAATTGCAATGCAATGACTAGACCATATTCAAAATAAGCTATTTCGGAAGGGTTTAAGTCAGTTACAATAGAACTTTCTTCTTTCAGGATATCACAAATGCTCTCAAGTATTCTAGACCCACATTAGCATTCTTAACACATTTTCACTATTTAGAAACACCTTTTCTTTTCTCTCCTGGCAGCATATTTATAGCACCATGCATATCACTTTTTTCCTCGAATTTGCTTCAGCAGCATGCTATAATGTGCTGCTTTAAATGCCAGATCATAGCCAAGTTCTCAATTGTACAACTTCTTTATCTCATAAATTGGAGCAGGCATCAAATACCTCATACATCTTTTCCAAATTGTTGCAGTACTAACTATATGGCTGCAGAAAACAAGATTCCCATTTGTTGAGAACTGGTTGTGGAGCTACAGAAAGCACTTGTGCCACATCCTTCAAAACCTGCATTCAGAAGGGCGATTTTAGGAAGACTTACTTAGTGTTCTTAAACAACTTATCAGTAAAATGATACAAACTTCTTACTTCTTAGGCAATTTTGTGCAACCCGTGGGCTAGACATTTTCAGGAAGAGAACTTTTATCTGCCTTTTCCATGCCAAGTGCTGCATTTGTTACAATAAGCAGGACACATCACGTCACATTTTATATGGCCAAGTACCATAAAGCAAACAACTGTGCTACTATGATTCTTGTCAAAAGCAATACTGGTCACTTTGTGTGCTTCTAGTTCAGAGGAATTTTGATGGAATATCTTCTTTAGTGTATTTCTGCAGAAACATCTTGAGTTTCCAGAACAAATTCCTGAATCCAAGAATACCTTGCACACTTCCAGGAAAAACTGAGATTGTCTACTGGGTGTTGCAACTGCTGTTGATATTCAATTGGCCTTAAGTCCATCCATTTTAGAAACTCTACACCTGCATTTTTCTGTCACAAAATTTTTTGAGTTATAAAGCACCTATAACTCAAACTTATAAAGTTTAGTTATGTTTTTCACAGATTAAGTATAAAATGTCTGAACTGATTTCAAGAACAAAGCATTTGTGTAATTTTCTACTCAAGGATGAAGTTTCTTTCGGCACGAGAGATAACTCAGCATAAATACTAGGTTTACAATTACCAAGTTCATAGGAGACTATATGATTATTCGTATAATTATTTTACCTGTTAACACTTTCTCTAAGTTACTAAATATCTTCGCTCTTTGAAATTAAGAATGGCAGAGGGTTGATTGAGTACCTTTACTAAATCATATAAAGGTAATAGGATTGTAGTTTTAGAAATTGATTACATTAATAGAGTTGAATTTTTACTTAAACATGAAGCTTACATTAACAACTTGTAATGATGCACTTCAACTTTTAATAAAACTAAATTAAGTGAAAATTATTCCAAATAAAGAAAAACAAATTATAAAAGTTTTATAAGTATTTACACATTTCCCAAAATTCATAAATAAAATGAGACTTTTTGTAAATTGCATAAATTCACCTACTTACAATCTAGCTAAATGGTGAAATAAACAAAGTTTGATGTGCTCCATTCACACGATTGTCTCTAGCTGTTTTGCAAACAAACTTTTCTTAAAGACTATTCCTAGGCGGTATGAACATTTAACAAAATTGGTTATATTACTTTCTACACTAGTGTCCAAAAGTTAAGCAAATTGCAATATGTTGTTACCAATGCATCACACATGATCTGAAAGGCCATAGAAAGCGAAATAGCAGATAATTTTGACCTCGGACACCTTTTTATGCAAGCACAAAATCTGATGATCATTTCCACATTGACATTGATGGTGCTGAGCGATTAATATGGGTGATGTGACCCCTTATGGCACACAGGCCTTGCAGAGCCATGGCATGCTTTCTATAAAAGTTGTACTATTATCTGACTCTACAGCAGCTATTATATCCATGACATCTGATGTAACACCTAATAACTTAAATGTTGCAGAATGCCGCAAAATCATAAAACAACTAATGAATTTAAATAAAAGATTAATACTTCAATGGATACCAGCACATTGCAGAATACAGGGTAATCAAACAGCTGACTTTCTAGCCAAGAAAGGTAGTAAAGTTACATCAAATTCATTTGATCCAATGTTATCACTCTATCAAAAGAATCATTATACGAGGGCCGTTCAGAAAGTAGCCTCCGGTTGATTGCAAGAAATTCACCAAGTTAAATAAAAATATTTTAATATATACATCTTACAACTACATCTTTGCACTATTTTTCTACATAGTCTCCATAACGATTGAGGCACTTATCGTATCTGTTCACAAGCTTTGAAATTCCTTCTGCATAAAAATCACCCGCTTGTGCCTGGAGCCAGCCTGTGACCGCATCTTTGAGCTCTTCGTCGTCATCAAACCGCTGGGACCCAAGCCATTTCTTCATATGCATGAAGAGGTGATAATCGCTTGGTGCCAGATCTGGGCTGTAAGGTGGATGGTTGACAACGTCCCACTTGAAGGACTCAAGAAGGGCTGTTGTTCTGTGAGCAGAGTGAGGACGGGCGTTATCGTGCAAAAAAACGATACCGGAAGTCAGCATACCACGGCGTTTGTTCTGTATAGCCCGTCGTAATTGTTATAGTGTTTCACAGTACACGTCTTGATTAATGGTCGTCCCACGTTCCATGAATTCAACCAACAACACCCCTTTTGCATCCCAAAACACCGTTGCCATCAATTTTCGGGCAGAAAAATCTTGCCGGGCTTTTATTGGTTTGGTAGGCGAATTTGAATGTGCCCACATCTTTGATTGTTCTTTTGCCTCAGGGTTCACGTACTTAATCCAGGTTTCGTCCCCGGTCACGATTCTGTTTAACAATGGTTCACCTTCGGCCTCATAACGAGACAGAAAGTCTAATGCAGAGGCCATTCTTTGAGTTTTGTGGTGGTCGGTAAGACTTTTGGGCACCCATCGTGCACAGAACTTACGGTAACCCAATCTTGCTGTTACTATCTCGTACAAGAGAGTCTTAGAAATCTGTGGAAAATCAGTAGACAACTCTGACATTGTGAAACGTCGGTTTTCACGAACTTTTGCATCAAGTGTCTGAACGAGTGCGTCCGTGACCAATGATGGTCTACCACTCCTCTCTTCATCATGAACGTTTTCTCGTCCACTTTTAAATAAACGTACCCCTTCACGGACCACTCCTTCACTCATAACTCTTGGTCCGTACACGGCACAAAGCTCACGATGAATAGCTGCTGCAGAATATCCTTTGGCTGTAAAAAACCTTATAACAGCACGCACTTCACATTTGGCGGGGTTTTCTATTGCAGTACACATTTCAAACGGCCACAAACACTAAACTAGCGCAGGTACGACTTTCACTCGACCACGGCTTGATGCCGACTGACCTGCTGAGTGCGTGAATGCACAGATGGCGTCGCTACTCCCCCCACTACCCGCACTGTGACCGATCGGAGGCTACTTTCTGAACGGCCCTCGTATCAACACATAATACCAAAATTAAAGATAATGTATTACATGGGAAAATTTATGTATTAACACGACCAGAATCACTTCATTACCAAGAAAATCCTCTGTAGCAACTTTTAGACTCCTAACAGGCCATGACTGTCTTAATAAACATTTATTCAGGATTAGTATAGTGAGATCTCCTCTGTGTCCTTTCTGTACACTTAAAGAAGATATGGATGAAAACCATCTACTGCGCTGCCCAACCTTGAGTCGACATGATAATATGACATCAAAATACTGGAATGCAAGAGAGTCAATGGCTTTACTGCCAACTGCTCAACATTAGATACCAACCAACATAGCTATACATTGGCCTACATAACTATTTAAAATTATATTCATTATACTGCCAGATTGGGAATGTCAGCCACCTTCAGAGATGCATGGTGGTGTTAATATCAACTTGCTGGACTCTACTGGTGCTGTAGAGGTTAATGGTGATACATATATAGACCCACACTACAAGTCAAGTGATGATTCTACAGATAAAAATCAGGTTTACATTTTATTTTCACTAACTTTTCCTGTTTGTTTGACATACTGTATGTAGCTGATTAAAAATATGTCATCTTTTTAGAGATAACTTACTTTCTCCTTTGTTTCCATACTGATCGTTTTTAATTTGTGTTTTTGAATGCCTCTTATATCATTATGGTAACTACCAAGCATTTCTTATTTATTTCCGGCAGTCAGAGACATGCTGAAGCCGATGACTACATTTTCCAGAAGTTCCAATGTAGAGGAAACCACAACAATAGATATGGGACTCTTCAATGTTATACAGATAAAGAACTAGCCGGGACAACTCATACTACCAACATTGCAACAGGTAAAGATGACACTAATGGTAACTATTGTAGTGTTGAGTGTGAACAACCAGCTGAAAATATAACGGAAGAAGCTTATTTTGTACCTGGGCAACAAAACGAGGATGTAAAAGAAAATATGGCAAGAGAACAAAGAAAATCTGCAAAGTATAAAAATAAGGAACATATCAACTTTGTTTATAAGAAGGTTTCACAGAAAGAATTGAATGATTTTCATTGTAAGTGTCCTAAACGTTACTTTCAACGCTCGACAAAAGATGAGAAGAATAAAGAATTTAACAATTTCATGAATTGGGTTGTTATAATGCACAAGCTCTATACATGCAAATAAGGTGAAGGAAACACCAAAAAAAAAAAAAAAAAAAAGATACCTAAGTCTAAAGAAGTCTAATGACTGCCCTAAACCGTCTCCGAGGAATACTCACGTGAATTCTCTTTATATGGTAAACATGTCTGCCAAAAGATGTTCATTCAGACTCGGGGGATCTCCACAAAGAGGGTTAATATAGCTCTTTCAAAGTTCAGAACAGATGGAGAGATTGTTGATAGAAGAGGTACACAGCCAGGGTGGAATAAAGCAAGTGATGAACAAGAAGAGGAGGTGATACAGCATATTAACAGTTTTCCAAGATACAAATCTCATTATGCAAGATTCCAGACAGATTCAGAATTTCTTCCTCCAGAGTTAACATTAAAGAAAATGTGTGCCTTACATGTGCATGATAGAAGTGAGAATGAGCATTTGAGCTTCTCTTCCTACAAACACATATTTTACAATAAATTTAATCTAAAATTTAAAACACTTAACAAAGACACATGTAATAAATGTGATACTTGGCAAGGCAGAAAGGTGCTGCCATGAGGAAGAAAATTGTGAGAACCACCATCTCATGAAATCTGAAAGAGCAAGGCAAAAAATGGAAGAAGACATAAAAACAGCAGCTTCTTTGGATAAACTGGAATGCTTGACATATGATACAGAGAAAACTCTTCCCCTTCCAAGAATGCCTACAAATGTAATATTTTATAAATGGCAGTTATGGATATATAACTGTGCTATATGCTCTTCAAAACAGAAGAATGGACATTGCTATCTTTGGGTAGAAGGTGAAGCTGGAAGAGGTGCACAAGAGGTTGCTTCTTGCCTATTGAGACATATAACAGAGTATTTGCCAGAAGATGCAGAACATCTAATCCTTTGGAGCAATTCTTGCGGAGGCTAAAACCGCAATATAAAGATTGTTTTGGTACTGAAAACAGTGCTTAGTACACATCCTACATTGAAATCTATTACTCTTCGTTATTTGGTTTCGGGTCACAGCTTTCTGCCTAATGATGGTGACTTTGGTAAAAGTGAGTCAGCTTTCAAAAGGCAGCAAAGGTTGTATAGTTTACAAGATTATATTGCCGTAATGAAAGACTGTAGAAGGAAGCGCCCTTTGCAACTGAATGTTATGAAAAAAAAACATTTTTTAGGATCTGGAAATCTTGAAAAAATGAGTACTAACAGGAAAAAAGGTGTTAATGGTGAAACAACTAACTGGCTGAGCACCAGGGAAATCTCACTGAAAAAAGAAAACCCGTACTCACTCTTTATGAAGAAAGATTTTGAAGATGAATACGTGAAAGTAGACATTATGAAAAGAATACCTGGTCGTCCTTATACTACAAGGATCTAATTCCACTTTGGCCAAATGGAAAAGGAATTGCTGTACCTAAATTTAATGATCTGTTTCATTTAATTCCAAGTGATGCATTGCCACCAATGCAGACGGATCAGACAAACTTCCCCCACTTGTGACAGGAAAATCCAAGAATCTGAGGTGTTTTAAGGGTGTGAAAATAAAACCCATGGAGTATGAACCCAATAGGAAGTCTTGGATGACTATGATTTTAATGGAACAGTGGTTAAAGAAACTGGACATTAAAATGAAAAAGAAACAGAAGAAGATCCTTCTTTTTATGGATTGACGTACAACACATACACCTCAAATAATTTTGGAAAATGTTTAAGTGGAATTTTTCCCTCCTAACTTTACCCAGTTGTCTACAGCCACTTGATTCGGGCATCATTGCATATTTCAAAGTTCATTATAGAAAAATGCTGGTTCAACATTTAATAACACTGACTGATGCAGGCAATGAAAATGTTGCCATTAACTTACTACAAGCCATGGAATTTATTTCGGCTGCCTGGAAGCAGGTGTCACCCTCCACAATCAAACACTGCTTCATTAAATCTGGTGTCTTACAGGAAGAGGCTGGTGATGATATTGGTAGTGATGAGCCTATAAACGAGCTAGCTCTACCAGAGGGTGCGAATTTCTATATCTTTGTGCATTTTGATGACATCTAGCTTGTGTGGGGAACTACAGGATGAGGAGATTATTGCTGATGTGTGGTGATCAAGAAAGTGGACCAGCTTCAAGAGACACTGACAGTAATGTGGATGCCGACTCAAATCTTGAAATACCTAAGCTGAGTGAAGTGTTAAGTGCAATAAATGTGTGTAGGCATTACATCAGATAGTGAAAAATCTCTAAATTCATTAATAAGTTTGCAAAATGAGATTTATGCACTTAGTGCAGGAAAAGTGAAACAAGCTAAATTAACTGAATTCTTTAAAGCAGGACCAAGTTCAAAATAATGTTTTCTTTGTACGTATCTTTGTTGTTTGTAAAATGTTGCACTTGTAGGCTCACTGCATTGCCTTTTTTTTTAATATGTATGATGCATTATCAAAATCTCAGTTGTAAGTAATTCTGAGTTACAAGTAATCTTCCCTTGTTCCCTTGATATACGCATAAATCAGGTTCAACTGTATATATTGTTACTTACATTCTGTAATATGTACTTATAATACTAACATTATTCACAGGAAGAGTTCACTTTAACAATTACTACTGTTCTGCTAACATTACCAAGAGCGCTGCTATTGATACAGGTGGTTGAAACTGTTAAATCTGTCTTGCAAATGGGAGTTCAAATCCGAATAAAACTGCTCTCCCCCAGCCCCCATGGTTTGCCATAGTCCTCAAACTGGCAAATATAAGGAGCTAACAAACTTAGACCTGGAGCATTTCCTTTCTCAATTTCTTTTCCCAATTATCATTTCATTCCATATGCAACCAGCTTAAGAGTAAGAATCAAATTACCCGCCCCCCAAAAAGGTGTGTTTTTACTTTAGACTGTTACATTTAATTTAGAAAATGCTTTTGAAAGTTTTGCAGAAACAAGTGCAAATGGCTGCTAGCTCTAATATAGCTATCCTCAAGTAGATTCATAAAACTATTTGTTTGAGAGTATTTTTTTTATATATACAAACGTTTTTCCCCAAAATATCTAGAGAAAATGCTTTCTTGTTTACTACAAAGCTTACAACAAATATAGGTTTGTTAAAAACGACCATGTAATATTTCTGCAGAAAGATAAAAATAACTACCAGGCTACAATCTGCTTAATGGAACTTTCCTTTGCATTTAGAATTTTCTGAACTAACCAATTTTATTTAAATTTTAATAACTTACATGCCTACTTTCTTTCCTTTAGAGATTTAGGAAGTAACTTACATCATATCTGTTTTTATCCATTTCATATGCCACCTTCATAGCATCTTCAGGAGTTTCACAAACCAGAGCATTGTTTGTGGCAAATAGGACTGCACGTTTTATATCTAAAGGCTCATAATGAAGTACATCGAATAACAGCTTCACATTACGGGGTTCTTTGATGTTTCTGAAAAACATGCAAAATAACTTTAACAATAGTAATAAAAAAAAATATATTTATACTTTTCCTATTAAGTAATAATGGGAGCATTTCATCATAAGCTACTAATTGTGGCATTCCCTAAGTGAAATGTAGCGATTATGGCTAATTTATTTCTACTTCATTAAAGCAAAGACAAGACGTCACAGCACTGTCATGGCTGATTTGTAGCAGGACATGCTTCAATGTGATATCAGTTACTTAATAATCAATATATTTAGTGATTCAAACTGCTATTAAACTAATACCTGGGCTACATCAAATCCTGTGTACACATAATACTTAAATCTACAGGCTGCATAACCATTCAAGGCTGAATAAACTAATATGACAAGAAAATAATTTAAAGTTAATGTCAATAAGTGCATAAAAACTAACATGCTTAGCTTTATAAACTTATCCTTTTTTTTTTTTTTACTTTGTTTATGCAAAAGTATAAAAAATAAAATCTGATGTGCTCCATTCACATAACATTCTGTATCTGTTCCACATACAAATTATTTTACAAAAGATTCTTTTATTTATGCCGTCCTAATTAAGATAAATATTAGCAAATTGATCTTATTACTTATTTTCTTGTAAGTAGAAGGGAAAGGGAGTACATTAGGCTAATGTGATAGTTAAATATTATAAAAGCCAACAATAATAAAGTAATAATAATAATAATAAAATAATAACAATAAACATAATAAAATAATAATAATAATAGTAATAATAATAATAATAATAATAGTAATAGTAATAATAATAATAGTAATAATAATAATAATAATAATAATAATAATAATAATAATAATAATAATAATAATAATAATAATAATAATAATAATAATAAAGATTTATTGCCAATTTCTGACATTGTCAAAAATTGCTTAACTACATATTTATATTTACAAATTTTGTCATTACAGCTTGTCCAGAGTATACAGTCGTGGCGATAGAAATCTTTACATGGTAATAAAAACAACAAACACTGACTTTACAAGGTTTTATTTTTAATTTCTCCATACAATTAGTACTTGGTCATATTTCCCTTAACTGCATAACTTTCATGAGTCTGCTAGATTTGCAAAATAGTTTTTGTCTAAAATAAGAACTGAAGCTTTCCTGGCGACGTGTTAATTCAAAATCTTCTCGGGCTTCTAGCCAGGTAAAAACTTGGCTTGACACCAACGTTTCGAAGAAGTGCATCTTCCTCGTCTTCCTGATCAGTTCACCCTGAAGATGAGGAAGATGCACTTCTTCGAAACGTTGGTGTCAAGCCAAGTTTTACCTGGCTAGAAGCCCGAGAAGATTTTGAATTAGTTTTTGTCTATTTCCACCATATCTTCAACAGCACCTGCAGCTCCTTAATATTTGCAGTCGACCTCCGTGGTGTAATGGTTACCATGCTAGCTTCATATACCCAAGGTCACGGGTTCAAACCCGGCGGAGGACGATGGATTTTTTCGGGTGTAAAAATCCTTAGCATGGCTTCCTTCGGAAGGGAAGTAAAGCCGTTGGTCCCGTGTCGTAGATTTACGGCACGTAAAAGAACCTCAAGCCTGATAAGAGAGGCCTCTGAGCAAAATTAAGCGGTCTTTCATGCCCAGTTTAGAATCGGACGCTGAGAACCACAGCAGTTAAAGAGCGTCCATAAACAACACGCCATTTCCATTTTTAATATTTGCAGCTCTTCTACTTTATCTTTCATTTGATCCCAAGCATTTTCTATTGAATTTAGGTGAGGAGAGTTACCAGGCCAGTCAAGTACAGTCTTTTCTGGTGAAATCTCGGTATCAAATTTTTGAGTGGAGTTGTACATATTCGTAGAGAAAGTAAATACTATATATTTAAAAAAAACACACACACGCGCACACTATTGCAATATTTCCACAAGGAACTGATTCTTATTTTAAGTTTTGTGTTTCCAAATTGGAGTTTTCCTTGTCTTGAATATTTTAGTTAACATTTTAGCAACATTCTTTTTTTAAGGTCATTTTTTCAGCAAAGTAATTAAGTCTTAGGCTACTTGTACAGAGTGTTTATTGCCTTAAAGGTTTTGACAAAATTCCAGTATATTTCCAATATAGGTTTTGACAAAATTCCAGTATTGCATTGAGCCATAGTTCAGTATAAACGTAGCAACTTTCAATGTGTGTTATGGCTAATGTAGCAATTTTACTACCTTTGTGTGTATGAAACTGATTTATTAATAATAGTCATACATGATAGGTGGGTTATTTTACATCTTGGATGCTAATTATAGTAATTAAATACTCTAAGAAATTATTGTACAATGATCTAGAAGAGGTTTTATGCTGAATTCCACTTTTATATCTTAGAACTGTAATTTTGTATAGCTCATGTGCTATTTATAATAATGGATTAAAAGCTTACTCATGTTTGCAGATATGGGAATGATATATTATTGTATTTCTAATGTAGCCTCTGCGTGAATAAGAATATTCAATGATATGTATTTTGTGAAATCTATGCTTAGTCTGTGAACTTTTTCAGGGGTGAAAGGTTATCCAAATAAAAAGTCATTCTAAAATAGCACAGTATATAACATTTTACACTTTTCTGTCTTATATGTAATTCTGTAATTATTTATTTCTTAAAATTTTCAAAATAATGAAAATATGTTTTATTCTTTTCCTTCTTTTTAAATGAATTCATAAGTTTGGAAGAAAAGTGGTCTTTGCTTTTAAGGTTTTGACCTCTTACCTCCTTCCCCAAAGGGTATGCTAGGGATAAGTACTCAGATTATTTTTGCTAAGGAATGTCAGTTTGGTTGAAATTGGTCCAATAAAGGAGATACTGACTACGTGAATGGCAACATTTATATTAGACCTGATCAAGGAAACGCGTTAAGTTGTATATATGCCATTTTTTACAGGAGAGCAAAAGCAATAGTTCAGGTAGAAAATATTTTACACATTCCAGAACCATATGATGGATTGATTTTGGAATACCTAATGGACTAGTTTCTGATATCAAAACAAAGCTAGACATATGTGAGAAATGCAATTGAATTGGTCGGAGCTGAAAGGCATCAAGTCAAAATTGGGCTTTTTTTATTTTATTTAGCATTATGTACTAGTTACATAAGACCTATAACCCTTACCTCGGTAATAGCTAAGTTGTTTGAAAAAAAGACTATTGAAGAAAATTATGAATTTCTTTGAAAAATATGATATTTTAAATGATTTTCAGCATGGCTTTCGGGCTAAAAGATCAACCACCACGGCCCTAATAGACTTTACTCACAACATCTTAAGTAATCTAAATGAAAAAAAGAAAACTGTAGGCATATTTTTTGATTTATCTAAGGCGTTTGACTGTGTCCAATACGATGCATTACTATTAATGTTAGAAAAGCACGGTATTAGAGGGGTTATCAATAGATTAATTTTGTCGTATCTAAAAGGTCGTGTACAATACACAGAAATAAGTTTCAAACAAGGAAAAAAAAAGAACAAAATTTAAATCAAGTGCTGAAATAGTTAAATACGGTGTACCCCAAGGCTCAGTACTTGGACCATTCTTCTCTATTTTATATTTAAATGATATGTATTCGACACCTAATTGTAAAATTATAAGCTATGCAGATGACACCACTATTATATGTAAAGCAAACAATGATCTTGATTTGAAATCATTAGCCACCAATGAATCGCTAAGAATAAACACATTTTTTAAATCTCTCAATCTCACTAATAACCCTGACAAGACAAATATATTTAAATTTGAGTTAAGCAAGAAGAAAAAAGATATATTATTTGATATTAACTTTGGAAATGTTGCAATACAGGAATCTGATTCTCAGAAATTTTTAGGAATGCAAGTAGATAAACTCATGTCCTGGACTAATCATATCGATGACCTTTGTAAAAAAATAAGTAAAGGTTTGTATTTAATGAGGGAATTTACAAAAACTTGTAATGTTGAGGTTCTAAAACTTATATACTATGGGTTAATTTATTCACATATCCAATATGGTATTGAATTATGGGGGGGGTTGTAATAAAATGCATATGCAAAGGGTTCTAGTGCTACAAAAAAAATGTATCAGAACTATGTTTAAAATGGGGTGTCGAGAATCGAGCAGGGAAGTTTTTAAAAGAGAAAAGATGTTTACTGTAGTATCTCTATACATATAAAAAGTAACTTACTTAATTAACCAGAAAAAACCAAAACTAAATAGTGAAATACATAACCATGATACTAGATGCAAACTTGACTTACATTATACCAGCTACAATGTAAAATCTGTAAATAAAGGTCCCTATATAATAGGATTACACATGTATAGTCAACTCCCTGCATATGCAAAAAATGAAAATGCTGTTAAATTTAAACAATGTCTCAAGACATATTTACTGAACAATCCTGTGTATATCAATGAATTTTTAAAATAATTTATGTAGACTATATTAATACTTTGTTAAACCAAACATCCTGTATACATTAATGTATTTTTATAATTTATGTAGACTAAGTTTATTTGATGCTAATTTTGTTTAATGTAAACTGACAATGCCCGATACTCGAAAAGAGTCTATAGGCTGCTAATAAATGACAATTACAATTACCAATTGTTCGGCACAAGAATGAATTAAGTCAGCCTTCTCCTTGTACAAAAAACTGTTGCTATTGGTAAAGCATACAGAGGAGCAAAGCATTAAGTCAGTGACTTACTACCATTCAGTGCTGCAGCACACGAGGTTAGAGGCTAACCAACCAGGTACTGTGTTCCGATTCCTGCCAATTTTGTAGCATTCGATATAAACGTTTTAACGCAATGTGAGTTAATGTTTGTGAGACTTGATATAGTGAAGGGTATAATAATGTCACCTAAATGAAAGAAGAATGATCCTTTGCACAAGAAAAATGTCATTAACCAATCTTCTACTAAAGGTTTAGCATTAACTTAGTTAAGCAAGTCAAAGAAAAATGGAGAAGATTGGAGGTATGTTGTTTTAGTATTATTTCCTTCGGCCATTTAGAGTAAAAACTATTATTTTCAATAGGATCACACTATTTACATTAAGTTAAAATTTTAAAAATATCTATTTCTAAGAAACGTTATTTCGAGAGAATTAGCAATGATGAAAAAATTAATATTCTCACAGCATTTCTGAAGCTTCAACACAAAGATGCTCACGATTTGTATTAAAGTAGTTATATTGAAATACATGATATTAAGCAATGCAGATCATGCTTGCCCAGAATGGATGAACAGAAAAAGCATTGCAGTAGCTTTAAATATTCTGCAATGGTTAGTTTGTCAAAAAGCTTTTTGTAGTCTCCATGCAGTTGGCAGTAACTTGTGCATTGTTATGCAGAAAAATGCTGCATGATAAACAAGGAAAACACCCTAAAGGAAACGAACTTTCTGAAGTCATTCTAAACACAGTAGATAAACATATAAAATCATTCATTCAAAATCTTCTCAGGCTTCTAACAAGGTAAAAACTTGGCTTGACACCAACGTTTCAAAGAAGTGCATCTTCCTCGTCTTCAGGGTGAACTGATGGATTGAGCTTGCGGAGACTGGTATTTACAAGAGCTGGAATGAAGCTAACATCTGATTGGTTCCCGTGATCAGATGTTAGCTTCATTCCAGCTCTTATAAATACCAGTCTCTGTAAGCTCAATCCATCAGTTCACCCTGAAGACGAGGAAGATGCACTTCTTCGAAACGTTGGTGTCAAGCCAAGTTTTTACCTGGTTAAAGCCTGAGAAAATTTTTAATTAATACATCGCCAGGAAAGCTTCAGTTCTTATTTTATACAAAATCATTTCTGCTAAAGTTTTCCCATTATGCTAGGAAGGAGATTCTTTATCTTGATGCTAAACTTTGTATCAAATCAATGTATGAACTATATTGTGAAAAGTACAAGACACACATGTTAAATATGATTTTAGTAATTTTGTGAAAATTTTGATTACAAATTTGGTATGCCACAAATCGATGTTTGCTCTCTTTGTGAGTTATTTAACTTAAAAGTAAAGAGTCCTCATCTTTGTGAAAAGTTGCTGCTAAGGCAGATTTGGAAGTTTATGTCCGAAGGAGCTGTAATTTTATAATATCCTGAAGGAGATGAAGTCCTATTGTCTTCAAAATGAAGATACCGCTGCCATAGCCTTTGACTTCACACAAAATTTGCCCCTGCAAGAAATTCTAGTGCAAGAAATTGTTTAATGAAAATATATTACAGTAACAGAGAATCTTAAGATGCTCTGACAACAGATTAATGCAGTTTTACACAATATTGCTATGATAATAATAGTACTATAATAATTAACAATTTTAACACAGATAGTTTATCAGTTATTAAGTATTGAGAATTTGCAAGCAACTGCCAAAGTGCCGTCGAAAAGTGCTCCTGGCACTAATCTTCCACCTCGCCCTCCTCATGTAGTCCATGTACTTTATTGGGTCCATGCCACTGTGGAAGTACGAAAATACATAAAAGAACGTGTGCCCAATGATCCATAGCAGTATTCTGCCTCCTAACGAGGTGGGAGAAATCCGGACGAAGAAAGTTTTCTGGAGTGCAATTAGGAACACCTAACTTTTCCAAAAATGTTATTGCAATGGTATACACAGCAGACACAATGGAGTAAGTAGCAATGCAATGTAATACAGTATCCAGTTGATGACAATGAGGGCATAACGGGGAGTCACTGCCAGGCGCTGTCATGTCGGTAGGATGGATATCATAAACTGCTTGATACCAAAGGGAGGGAACTGCATACGGAAGGACAGCGCTGCTGAAATTCTTCCAGAATTGTTGATAGTTTAGATGCAGTGGCACGACTCGTTCAAGTCGCACTGTTGGACCTTCGCATACTTGAAACAGTTCCCGATAGATGTGTCGTGCCATATGACCTCCGGGTTGTAAACAAGATTGCCCTAAGTAACACCCAAGAAATATGTATGTAGGTATTGTAATGTAGCTGGGATAGAGTGAAGATCCACAGGACTACGCAGGTCAACAGTAGTGGACCAAGACTGCAACCTCGAGGCAGAAAAATTGGTATTCATGTCTTGTATATGCCTCCCACAACTGAAACAATGCTAGGCACTTGAAGCCAAAATTTATCAGCCCAATCCCACCTTTTTGCGGAGATAAATACAATGTAGAAATTGGCACTTGAAAAATACAGCCCTGCCACATGAACCAAGAAATCGCACATATGATTTGTCTTGCATAGAGCGTAGGCAGCAGCAAAACCTGAGCGACAAACCAACACTGGGAAAGTAAGTACATGTGTACCACCCATCCTTGCTGATATAGACACAAATCTCGATGGTACAGGTCCTTGGCAGAGTTCTTTATCCTGTCAACAATGGCTTTCCAATTCACATGCTGCATTTCTCCCAAAGAAGCTGTGAAGATAACACCTAAAACCTTGAGTTGGGAAACAATCTGCAGTGGCGCTCAACGTGGAGGCATAGCCTTGGACTTCTGCTCATTGATCTCAGTACCAGAAACATAACTAAAGTTTGCAAGACACTCCATAAGAAGCAAAGATCGAGCTCAAGGACAATGCTTACATCATCAGCATATACCAGGGCACACAGTCTATGAGTATGTAAGGAAATTCCAACAATATTAGTGTGTAGGTGACAAAGAAATGGATTCAAGGCTAGCACAAATAATAGCATAGACACTGGACATCCTTGCCGAATAGAACGACCAATGGGAAACGAGTGAGAGAGAGAGAGAGAGAGAGAGAGAGAGAGAGAGAGAGAGAGAGAGAGAGAGAGAGAGAGAGAGAGAGAGAGAGCCATTAACCTGCACACAGCTAGAGATACCCATATACAAACATTGGAAGTAAGAGATAAAGACATCACCGAAGCCATGCCATGCTAAACAGTTCAATAAAATGTCATGACTGACACTATAAAAAGCTCCTCTGAAATCCAATGACAATAATATGTTACATTTAAAAGTTGTATTATCTGGGCTGTTCTGCTGTGGTTGTAGGTTAAAATGTGAACCATATGTTTAGCCAACTTCTAACGTCAACATCTTCAGTGGCAGTCACTGTGGGAGGTAAATAAGAAGCTGGAGAGGAATGCAGGCTATTTATTCTCAACATTTAGGAAGGGATGATAGGTAACGTACATGTGTGTCCAGCCGGCGTGTGAAGATCAGCCAGTTGTTCGTTTACTAATACCCGTTTGCAGGTCTTACTTATCTGGTAACCGCCATCTTTGTTTATGTTATTTGGATGCTTTTCTAGCATCTTCTCTCCTGAGAAGATTAAAATATCCTCTTGTTTTTGCCAACACTTCCAAGTCTTGAAATTTGATTCTATGGCCCTCTGTAAATACATGCTCTGGCTGCATTATGCGGACGTGACAATGTTCTGTTACACGTTTTAATAGTCCTTCCGGTCATGCCGACATATACCTTGGCACACTCACATGGTATTTTGTAGATCCCTGCAGTGCTTAGTCGGTCCCTCAGATCTTTCACTGAACGAAGCATATTGTCTATCTTGTTTGCTGGCATAAATACAATTTTGATGCCCTTCTTCTTTAGTAACCGAACAATGCGCACTGTGATGTCTTCCACATATGGTGGAAATGCCTTGGGTTGTTCCTTGGTGTCTGGTACATTAGCGTGCCAAGACCTAATGGCACGATTAATATCCTTGACATAGTAGCCATTGTTTTGTAGTACCTCCTTCACGTGTTTTAATTCAGAGTCTAGTTGAGGCTTGGACACGATTTTTGCTCGGTGTGCTAACGTTTTAATCATTGCCCAATTTTGGGCGGGATGGTGATTTGATGCTGCGTTCAGATATCAATCCATGTGAGCGGCTTCCTGTACACTTCATGTCCGAGAGCACCACCAGGTGTTCTATAAACAAGAATGTCCAGGAAAGGGAGCAGAACATTTGCTTCCACTTCTAGAGTAAATTTGATGCTGTTGTGGATCCCATTGAGATGTTCAAAAAATTCCCGAAGCCTTTGTTCTCCATGCGGCCAGACAACGAAAGTGTCATCAACATATCGAAGCCAGATGGATGGTCTATATTCTGATGTTTCCATATAAAAGTTGGCAATGGCAGGACTCAATGGGTTTCCCACCTTCCTTTTGTGAGTAGAATTTCTCTTTCCACTGGATGTAACTAAAGTCAATTAGTGGATTAATTAATGACGTCAGTTAACATGCTAACTTATATTTTGGTGCTCCAATGGCACTAACTGGTCTCTCAACGGAACATCATTTTTATGGATTTTTGGTAGCCCGCATAGCCTGGGAGGTAAGCTATCTGCTGGTTGTAACTTCTTAATTGTTTCTGGATCCTATGGTGTACTTTTCAAAAAGGCAATAGTTTTCTTTTGAATACTGCTTGTTGGGTCCCTATTCACTATCTGGTATGTTTCAGGTGCGAGAAGTGATTTTATTTTATTTTCGTAGTTGCTGGTATCCGAAACAACCGTAGAATTGTCTTTATCTGTCAAGGAGCACAAGAATTTTATTGTTTTCCCATAGCATTTTTAGTTCCTGTCTTTTACCACGAAAGGTTGCTTCTTGGTGGTTTTGCTTTCCTCAATATTCGGCATGCTTCTGAATGCACCTCTTCAGCATGTATAGCAGGCAGGCTAGAAATACCATTTTCGACCTGTGTGATGATTGCCTCAGTGGGGATATTCCTAGGAACTACAACAAAATTGTGTCCAAATTCAAAAAGTTTCTTACCAGATATACAGATATAAGCACTTCTGATGAATCAACTCCAGAAAAATAATCTCCCGAAGTGCTATGATAAAACATTAAAACAAAGTAAGTCAGTATGTGAAAATAAGATCTGGGTGAGCACATACATATCAAATTTTTGGGTGGAGTACAATTCCTTCTCTATCTGCTATTGTACATTGTATATATGTGTTAGAGAAAGTAAAAGCTTACTGCAGAAAAGATGTAGGTCTCATTAACACAATTTATGTCATATATACTTTTATTTCCCCGCCTCTTATAAGGAACTGTGTAAAGATCATTTCTGGTAATGTTTATCTTGATTAGCATGATGTAGATAACAGAATAATCCTTTGCAAGAATAGTTTGCACATCAGATACAGAAAGTAATGTGAAGGAACATATCAGATTTTGTTTAAAACTGTGCCACTTAGACTAGTGTTGAGAGCTACTTCATTTTCAATATGGGGATCATAAGTCGATGTGGTGCATCATGCTGCTTCTATTGCTTCACGTTTGCATTGGAGGGCGTTGCTTGCCTTTTCTCATATGAGGTATCTTGTATCCCTGTTGCATCATATGGCTGCGATCCATCCATTTTTGAGATGTAAGGAAAAAAATTATCCATATTTTCAAACTGAAGTGGTCAAACGCCCCATTAACACAATTAGTAAGTTGCTGAACCATCCATGGATTCTTCTGTTATTTTAAGGACTGGATACAATTGAAAAACCCTAAATCAAGCACATTAAAGTCAGCTTAACTGGCTTTCACTTGAATTAAATATTCCATCCATCTTTTCTAGCTGCAGAGACAATTGCTGCATTTTTGCCAAACCAATGCATTATCTTGTTGGATAACAATTGGCTTCTTCAACCACATGTCGATCACATAGCCCACATTCATTTTGTGAACCTGTCTGTTATTGTCTCTCTTTACTTGTACAGTATCAATAAATGGCCATATACTAATTTGATCACTGAACCATTCGTATACAGCTGCAAGTCCTGGGTGCTCACTTGTTTGAAACCCTGTACCTGTTTATGTTTTATGGCTTGAACTACACATCTGCTGGAGGAAGGATAGCTTCAATATGCATACAAATCACATCAAACCACTGTGTGTGTGTGTGTGTGTGTGTGTGTGTGTGCGCGCGCGCGCATGTGCTTGTGCGTGGTGTGTGTGTGTGTGTGTGTGTGTGTGTACAATAAGTCAAAACATCCTCATTTCTATACCGTATTATGGAACAGCTGTTAAGGCATACATCATAGGTTTTGCTGGTTGCAGGAGTATGCTTTAGTGCAAGACTTAAGGTTATTATAGCCCTGGGGATACAAAACAAAAAAACTTAAAATCTAATGTGTACCATTCACATGACTTTCTCTACATCCCTGCAACAAATTATTCTTAAAAAGTTTATACTTCTATTTACTTTATGCTAATCAGAAAACATTAAAAGAAATAGTCTTATTACTTGCTTCCTTGTAAGGAGAAGTGAAATAAGAGAGTACCATAGATTAAAGTGATAGTCAAATGCTGGTTGCTTTGTCACTGAAGTTCCTTTGTTTGTATGGACAGCAGTTGACAAATTCCTGTATGAGAAAAGTATGTTTCTCAAAGCAGAAACCAAAAACAAGGAATTCTCACAAATAATTAAGTCCACAGAAAAAATGTATATAACATAAATTCTATCTTTTAAAGTGCTCTACAATTTTCGTGTTTTAAGTTTTTGTCCATCTCTTATGGTTCAGCAGTTATTCAAAATTCCGTAAAATTCATCCAGAATAAAGTACTCTTCAGAGGCTATTCCCAGAAAATTCATGATATACATTTTATTTGTCAGGTAAATATGTTTAATATACAAAATTTTAATCCAAATCGTTCGAGCCATTTTTGAGAAAATCAAAATTTTCGAAAAAAGTTCCATGTAAAGGGTAGTTAGGGGTGGAGGGATTTTTCTCAAAATCTTTGTCACACCTCTGGAAGATACTAAACTTAAATACCAAGTTTGGTATTTTACTGACTTTTCGATTTTGAGTTATCATATTCACAGACACACAGACACACACGCTCGGACCTTTTTCCGAAAATGCTTTTTTTAGATAAAGCGGGACCCTAAAACATATATTTCCGTGAAATCTCGGTATCAAATTTTTGGGTGGAGTGCAATACCTTCTCTATACACTATGTACATAGTGCTTATAGAGAAAGTAAAAAGAGCAAAATAGACTAAAACAAGAGTTATAATGAGAACACAAACAAAAAAACACCTAACACCAAACTAAAATCAGGTACTAGTACCTTGGGGAAATGAAAGGGGGGAAGGAAAGTTCCCCAGTGGCAATAAAAATGGTAGTTGAACATCCAAAAATCGAAGAAGCAGACAAAAACGACTCCCTGGGTATTGGCTGTAGTAACAGTTGAGAGACTTTTCAAAGAAGAATTGAATTATGAGTCCCCTATCAAGGCAAAGAATTGGCTAGCCTGGTAGCATAAAAACATTTCATACCTAATGGCACAGCCTCCTCATAAAACTTACAACTGGGCTAGTTGGAAAGGCATCCAGAGTAATCTGTGTCCAAACGACATAAAACTAAGGATCATGCCAAACAGTACACCATATATCCATAATCAAATTTGGGTCAGCTAGGGAGCAGTACAGCTTTAAGAATACAGTCCAATTGATTCCCCAAGATCTACCACAATTCAAGACAATGCTGTTTTCCAAATATTAATGTTTAGAACTGGGGCTGACTTGCATTCGCAATATACAGAGTGTCCATAAACAATTACCCTGATTACAGCAATTTATAACATGTGATCCCAAGTTGGGCACCTATGCAGTTTTAGTTCAGCTGTTCTAATCACCATCTTTACTGCTAGGAGTGCTGTTGGTATCTTCTCCACAGGAAAAGACTCAATGTGCTCGATGGCAATCTCCAACTCATGTGCAGCAAATGTAAGGACACATCCACCTGACATGAAGTTAATTCAGTCATTTAGCAACAGGGTCAGTGCATAAGGGTAAAAACAGTGATGGAACATCAGTTTCTCATCAAAGTGTTGAGACGATTCAAATGCTGTTCACTAGATCACCACAAAGATTGATTAGGCAGGCTTTGCTTGCACTTTGAGTACCACAGAGTACAGTCCACAAACTGGTACATAACCATTTAAAGTTATATCCTTATAAAGTCCAACTAATTAGGCAACACAGAAAGATTGTCCAAGACGTGCATGTTACTCCAAATAGATGACAATGGCTTTCTACAACATATTCGCTTTTCCGATGAGGCTACACTTCATGTAAATGGAATAGTTAACAGGCTTTGTGTGAAATTCTACATATGATAAGAGAACATTACAGAAGGTGCAAAAATCAATGTGTGGTGTGGACTAATGCATATATAGAGTGATTGGCCCTTTCTTCTCCATTGAATGATCAGTTAATGCAAATGTGTACCAGGATATGTTAAACTATGCTATTCAACTGTAATCTTACAGCAAGACAGTGCTCTACCTCACTGGGCACTTCAAGTTTGGATGACTATAAATGAAACTTTCCCAAATGAGTGCATGGCCCAATCCCATGGCCTTCAATTAACCCCTTAGATTTTTTCTCTATGAGTATGTTACAGATGTTTAC
Source organism: Hymenopus coronatus (assembly GCA_030762935.1). Taxonomy (NCBI): domain Eukaryota; kingdom Metazoa; phylum Arthropoda; class Insecta; order Mantodea; family Hymenopodidae; genus Hymenopus; species Hymenopus coronatus. The sequence goes on from CM060891.1 coordinate 102,133,770, forward strand.
AAAACAGTGGTTCCAGATCTTGCAACAGCTCATCAGACATACAATTGAACATGCCAGATCACAAATGTTGCAAAATGTGCGCATGAAATCAAATTTTGGTTGGATATTTTGCATGCTATGCGTGTCGCACATGTTGAAACTTTTTTAAGTTTATTTATTTAATCCAAAACTTTTAAGTGTAAAAACACTGATATATAATTTTAATAGAAGTGTTTATTGAAGAGCTACAGCATATTATGTGAAAAAGATAAATCATTTATGGACACTATGTTTTCCGAAGACCATGCAGGGGAAAAAGTATATTGTAAACTTCAGGGGTACAACAGTGGCAAAATCTGGAGGAAATTATGTATATTTATTTCTGCCAAGGTCATGACCAGAGCCCGGATTTGATTGCAAAAACAAATGCCAAAATATGCATGCAAATATGCACTAAAAACTCGTAAAATATGCATAAATGCTATGCAAAATAAAAATGGTATGCTTGATAACTATTCTCATAAGTTCACCATTTAATTATAGTTTAAGGTATCAATTAATTATTATCAATTGTTTCATTAAGTTATTAATTATTACTAATTAATTAATAAGTGTTGGTTATTACATTTTATTATTATTATTTATTTGTATTGTGCTGCTTTAAATTTATGAAAGAATTTGTTATTCTAACGACTCACCCTATTGTCCAATACTGCTGTTGCAATAGATAGAGAAATATCATCCCGAGGCTCTCTGCAGAGAAACTTCTTTGTTTGTCACTAAAGAAGATTTTGTAGAGTGAAAAAGATCTCTCTACATCACAAGATGTCACCGGTGCATGAGAAAACTCCAAATTTCTTGTTTAGAGAATTATTCTTGTACTTCACATGTTTCCCCGGCCAGCTGTTTTGCAATTTCATAAATTGTTTTATAGCCTGTATTTTTACCAAGACATGCGTTCATCCTATCAAAAGCAATTTTTGCAACTCCATGTGTTTTCAAGGACACTACTTATAATACCTGATTCACTAGGGACAATGAGTGTTGTAATGAATTACTCTTAGCCTGCAGTTCCTTTATGATTTCTGGTAGCACTGAAAAGCAGCTACTACATATGTACTTCAATTTATTTTCTATATCAACTGAGTTGAAGCACTCTTGAGCTATCTTTATAGAAGCTGCATCTTCCGGATCTAAACTATCTACTATTCTTTTCACATCATTGAAATATTTAGCATAGTAACATGCAGCCTCCAACCACGAACCCCACCGTGTTAAAACAGGCTGAGGAGGTAATGCTAACTTTGGAGCCAATTCCCCGAAAATAGAAATTCTAGCATGTGCTTTAATGAAAATTTTCTTGACATTGGAAACAAGATGATTACCTTTAGATACTGGAATCTAACCGTCTCTGCTACGCGCTGTAGCCCATGGACTAAACATGTTAAATGTACTAGTTTAGGATAGAGAACTTTTAATGCACTTGCTGTTTTTGCAATGTATGGAGCGGCATCTGTAAAAAATAACAGGACACTGACGTATTTTATACCATCTGGCCACAAAAAGGTTAGGGAATCAAAGAATTTTGCAGTTGTAGAATGGTTTACCCTTTCTAATATCTGAACATTTAACAGGCAAGTTTTACTCCTCGGTTTCATTGCACTCACTATTGCACTACACACATAGTGCCTGCAGTGTCTGTGGTCTTGTCCAGCAAAATCCAAATTTTTTCATGTTTTAATGTTTTACAAAATTTCTCGAATAACTTCGTTGAAACACTTGGGCGAAGGCACAATTTTATTAGTGTGCTGTTCTAAAAAAGCTTTAAAACGGATATTATTTATTTTCCAAAGAGGAATGTTTGCACTTATAAATGCTGAACATAATTCCTTGGTGAATGAGTCACGTGAACCTCCGGATACATTAACCTGCTCACTAAATGACATATTTACAAATGTTTGACATAAAGCAGATTTTCTGGCTGTAATTTTTTGTGCTTCACAGTGTTAAGATGCTGTATTACTTGGAACTTTTGTCAGAAGCAATACTTCGTTCACATGACAAATAAAATAATACTTGTCCATCCTCACTAAAATTATCTCTCCGAACTCCGTTACATATTTATGACGAACATGGCAATTTTACTGGAGGCATAATGAAGCAAAGTGTTTTTCACCTCTTACTGTTACTTCTGATCTGTGATTGCAACTGCAAGTAAATGTGACCAAACACATCCGGCAGATATGAAGTTACAGTATACCTCAGATGACACCACACTATGAAGGGGAATGCTAGCTTTTGTTGCAACAAGAGTAAACAATTAGCTGAAATGTAAATGTAGTGTTATTTACAGACGCTCTTTAACTGCAGTGGTTCTCAGCGTCCCATTCTATACTGGTCGTGAAAGACCACTTAATTTTGCTCTATCAGCCTTGAGGTTCTTTTACATGCTCTAAATCTACAACATGGGACCAATAGCTTTACTTCCCTTCCGAAGGAAGCCATGCTAAGGATTTTTACACCTGATAAAATCCATCGTCCTCCGCAAGTTTGAACCTACGACCTTGGGTATATGATAATTAGCTGATATAATGAAATTGCATAACTACAGTCATTAGTCATCATATCAAGAAAATAAAAAAAAAAAAAAAAAAAAAAAAAACTATTGCAAGTGTGAACCAACTAGAGTTTTCATTTACGCTAGAAATAGAAAAAATATGCCATTACATTTTCAATTTTAAGAAATGTGCATGCAAAATCAGTTTATCCCAAAATATGCAATTATATGCATTTTAAAACTGCACTAGTGATCTCTTAAAGGTGAGAATGGTAAAGAATACTGATACTGCATACATTTACTATTCAACAACTCTATGCATTTTGCATACAAATCTGGTCATGACATATGCGGCAGATTTTGTGTGCCTCATTTAGTGCAACAAATTAGCTAATGGGTCCGAGCTGGAAACAAAAATTTCTCTCTGAAATTAAAGTAAAATTAAATGACTTCCTTTCACTTTCAATAAGAGAGAGAAAGAGATTAACCACAAGTTTCCTCTCCACCTGATGCTCATATACCAGTGCATTTCCATTTTCCCCTCTGCCTACCCTCAATATGAATTTACATGCAAATCTGAATTATGTAAAATGTTTTATGACAATACATTAAGTATGTTGTCTTAATAGAAAATCACATTATAATTGGATTTACAGCTATGCTGCTGCCACCACCATTTTGCTACCATTGCAGATGAATTTATGTGCAACTTTGAATCAGGTAAAAAGTTTTACAATATATTATATTAAGTATGATGTCTTAATAGAAAATTGCAACCATGATCGTTGTTACAGCTAAACTGCTGGTATATTTCCGTTCTTTATTCTCTGTCTCTTTCTCTCTCATTGTGAATTTCTGCGCAAATTCAAACTAGGTAACAATTTGTATGATGTGTTTAATGTCAGGTATGTTGTCTAAATAGAAAACCACATATCCAACACTGTCATCTCCACCCTTGTCACATTAATACATTGTATATTTTCATGCTCTCACATCTCTCTCCTGTATAAAATGTGAATTTCCTGCAAATTCAAAAGATTAAAAACAATTAATTACATTTCGTCTATTGTCTAGAAAAATCTGATCGATTACTCTAGTCTATATCAATTTTGCTGAGTGGAAAGTAAGAAAAGGTCTTGGTTAATTTGAGGGTAGGAAATCTAAAAATCTTAACCATTTTGCAACATCACGTCAGCTTTTTTCACAAATAAAATTTTCATAATTTTTAATTTTCAGTTCCTGTGAAAAATGTCAGCTGTTCATCAAAAGTGTAAAAATGACCTAGTTAAATTTTGTTATAATGCCAATAGGTGGCATCTAGGTGCTGGCAAGCGTGTAGAAAGGCTCCCGTATCTTTTCAAATTTTGTATATTTATCAGCATAATTGTGAGCTAAAAGTGCTAAGAAGCTTAATATAAGATCTCTGTCAATTGTAAATATCCAGAGAAGTTTAATTTATAATCTAGGTTAAGGCTAATATAGTTTTTTAGTTGTGCCGCTAGCCAGCAGACAAGGTCCGCCATATTGGTTTTGTGTTTGCATATATTAGTGTTCACCTTAGCAATTCATTCAACTTTTCTATTTTCATATTTTTAATATAGTAAATAATAAGTATATTGTGATCAAGTGAACCCGGTGACAAAAATGTTGATAAGTGAACAGTGTTTAGTGTAATATAAAGTGGTGTTTAGTGAATTTAATAAGTGGTGTATTATGTCTGTGAGAATGAGTAGTGCGATTTTGTGATGTGTCGGGTAAGTGTGGATCGTGTCGTAGGATTGTGAAACAAGGTGTTTTTTGTGCAGAGTGTGAATTATGGTTTCACTGGAACTGTGTGAATACTAATTGTGAAAGTGTAGGTTAGGTTTGGTTGCATGAACTGTGTAGATTTAAGACCTTAGTAATAAGCCATGAGAACACCATATTAAGCCTACGTAAAGAACTGGAACATCTGAGATTGGGTAGTAAATGTAGAAGTAAGTCGCTGGAATTTAAGGTGTATTTCAGCCATAAACATAGGCGTAGTTTTGGGTGTGCTTGTGAGAAATTTCCCGAATTGGAGCTGAGTAACAGGTTCTCGGTTTTGGCGGTGGTAGAGGTGGAATCTTCCCTGGCTATGCCAGAAAAAGTGCCTACTCCGTTGTCGCTGGAGACGATGCCTGCTACCAGGTCCAAGCCAGGAAAGGGGTCCTCTGATTCCAAACGTAAGGTCTTAGTTTTAGGGAGTAGTCATGCTAGGGGCATCAGAGAAAGACTCCAGGTGAAATTTGGGGAGGAATATACTGTTACCAGTATTTTCAACCCCAATGCTGGTCTAAGCCATATGGTGGGGTATGTAGAAACTTTTGCAAAGGATCTTGATAAAGCAGATCATGTAGTAATAGTGTAATTCTGGAAATAAGTCTAGATAGGAATCTCAATTACTCAATTGAGATGGACATGAACTGCATTGCCAAGGCCAGTAGCCACACTAATGTGAGTTTTGTGAATCTCTTCTGAAGATATGACAACAGGAGGATTAGGGCAGTTAATCAAAGGCTTGATCAGTTTCTTAGTCGAGAGGGAACAGGCCACATTAGTGTCGTTGACGTGTCATCCATTGAAAGGTATGGTTACACTAAACATGGCTTGCATCTGAACTCTGGAGGCAAGGATATGCTGATACATTCCATTGCTGAGAGTCTCTCATGTACAACCATGGATAGTCCCAGCAATATTCCTGCTCTTGTCACTCGTAATGTTGCTCCTTTTTTAGAGTAAATCAGATAAATAGAGCAGTAAATATTTTAAAAGCAAAACAGAAACCAGATAATCATTTTTCCAAGTCATTAAAAAAAGAGAACTTACTCACAGTATTTCATCAAAATATTTCAAGTTTAAGATATAAAGTAAATGAATTGTTAATTAATTTCAAATCTGAAAAGTTAAGTCCAGATATTTCATGTATTTCAGAACATCATTTAGAAAAACAGGAAATATTACATTTTTCAATGGATGACTATAAAACAGCATCTTGGTACTGTAGACAAAAACTCTCTAAAGGAGGTGTGCGTATCTTTGTTAAGAATAATATAAGCTTCAACGTAATTGATCTTGAAACATACTGTGTGGAACAAACCTTTGAATGTTGCACTGTTCATATTAACACAGTAACCTAACTAATTATATTAGCGGTATATAGAACAACCACAGGAAATCTTGACAACTTTCTACATAACTTAGACATTATTCTAAAATTGCTCTTCAAGCCAAAGATTCAATTTATTTTGTGTGGTGATTTGAACATAGATTTCTTGATAGACAGCAATCAAAAGATGCAAATTTGTTCACTATTAAGATCTTACCATCTTATGTATACAGTCAATTTTGTAACTAGGATTCAAAATAATTCCAAAACGGTTATCAACAATATTTTTATAGATATGTCTAAAAAGGAGTACAATGAAATACGACCCTTTGCTTATGGACTTTCAGACCATGATGGACGACTCATCAAAATTGATTATTATACACCCAATTCTAAAAAACAAACCTCATATCCAGCTTTAGAATTATAAATAAAGAAAACATAGTGTTTTAAAGCTAAACTCTCCAAGGAATAGTGGGAAGAAATGCATAAACTAAATAATGTAAATGATAAATTTAACTCCTTCTTAAACATTTTCGTAAGAATTCATAGTTCTAGTTTTCCACTCCATGTAAAGAAAATTAATAGCAATTCTAAAAATGACTAGCTAACTCAAGGTATAAAAATATCATGCAGACGTAAAAGAAAATTTTATTTAGCAACTAGAGAAAGCATGTGTGGCAGATGTAGACAACACTATAAAGTGTACTGCAGAATTCTAAAAAGGGTTATAAATGCAGCTAAAAACTTTGTTATGAAAAACAAATACAGTCCTCTCACAATAAGCTTAGCACTATATGGAACATTATTAAAAAAGAGCTGGTAAATATCACTTGAAAAATGATATAAAAGGAAATTGAAGCAAACCAAGTGACCATTAATGATCCCAAGCAGATAGAAAATGCATTTAATAAATATTTCAGTCAGGTGGCAGAAAATTTACTGACAAAGAAACAGCCTAAGAGAGATCCAAATTCGTACCTTCAGGAATCCCTATATGGAAAATTTTATATCCTTAGAGATAGTACCCACAAGTGCAACCGAAATAAAAAAAGTAACACAATCCCTGAAAAGCAAGAATTCTCAGGGTACAATGAAATAAGCACGAAAACACAAAAGATATGTGCTGACATTATTTGCAAACCTTAAAAAAATTATGTTTAAAAGATAAATATAATATTTTAGCAAAAGAGCAGTTTGGATTCAGGAAGAGCAACTAGTGATACCATCTTCAATTTAACAAATGAAGTTCTCAAGTCATTGGATGGCAAACTAAACACACTAGGAATATTCTGTGATCTATCAAAGGCATTTGACTACGTTAATCATGAAATACTTCTAACACAATTATTACACTATGGAATTAGGGACAAAGGGTATCAATGGATTACATCTTACTTATCAAAAAGAAAGCAAAAGGTTATAATAAATACTTCAAATAACAGCAATGTACATTCTGAATGGTGTGAAATAAAGCAAGGTGTCCCACAAGAATCTATTCTGGGTCCCTTATTATTTTTAGTTTATATAAATGATTTACCTGCAGTAATAAACAACAACGCTATAAAATTCTTTTTGTAGATGACACAAGTATTATAATTAAAGAACACAATATCAGTCAGTTCCCAAATTCATCTAATAAAATTTTCAAAACACTAAAGATTGGTTTGAAAGTAATAAAATCCACATAAACTTTGAAAAAACTAACTACATTAATTTTTGCACAAAGCATAAAAACATGGCAGACCTAAGGATAGAATATGAAAATAATAAGATTGCAGAAGCCTGTAATACAGAATTCCTAGGTCTTATAATTGATTGCAACATGAATTGGAAATACCATATTGATTATCATCTTACCGTAACTGAGCTCTGCATGTTTTGCAATTCGATTTTTAATTCAGCTTATAAATAAGAGCATACTAAAAACAGCTTATTATGCATATTATCATTCATTGATGACCTATGGAATAATATTTTGGGGAAATTCAGTAAATGCTAAAAAAGAATTCATTATGCAAAAAAAGGTAATAGGAACGGCAGGGGAAAGACGATAGCTAGCCACTCTTCAAAATGTTTGGAATTTTACCATTTGTCAATATATTCTAGCCATATTGTCACTTGTAATAAATAGCCCAGAAAAGTTTACAAAAAATAAAGATATTCATAACAAAGAGACCGACATAGGCAGGATTTACATAGACCAACAAATAATTTGCAGTTATTCCAAAATACAAAGGAATAGTTTTGTTTAATTCACTTCCCTCTTCTATAAAAGAATTGCAAATAAACAAACACAAGTTTAGATCAGAATTAAAAAGATACCTTATTACTCACACCTTCTATACAGAGGAGGATTTCATTCAATCAAAAAATATTGGTAATAATGTAACAGTGTAAATATAATAAACATGAATATTCTAAGAATGCAAGTGTATGGGTAAAGTTTTGGAAACAGACAAGTAATTCAAAATTATGCAAAACTGACATCTCTGAAAATTCATTGTCAGAGTTATTATTTGTAAATAAATGTATTAATAAGTATGAATAAATGTAATTGTTGACATGATCTACATCCTAGAGTTTGGGTTTTGAGTCTTAGCTCATAATAGGATCTACAGCTCTCTCTTGCTCTCCCTCCCTCTCTCTGTCTGTGTGTGGGTGGGTGGGGATGAAGTCTAAGTGTACAATTGAGTATCCTAACCTGCAGTCAGCTATATGACCTGAACCACATTTGTAAGTTCCAGTGACGAGGAAACTTGTATCCCATCAACACAAGACAGTATTTTCAAATATTTGAGCAGCATGTATAAGGATGTCATTGACAGCTCAAAGAGAAGTCTCAACTGTGTACTACTCAACAATGGCATCTATTCCTACTGGTCACTCCATAACATTGCAAGAATCCTAGCAAACTATGGCTTTACTTCTCTGCAAGATAAATTACACTCATCCTCTCTGGAAGGTAACATCGATTCTCTTGGGTCAACAAGCAGGGTATATGAAATACCCATGTGGGACAGTCGTTCAAACAAAGAACACTGGGAAAGAAAAGATTGGCCTGCCATGGAGGTATTCCAAGTTGGTGATGAGAATATCAAGCATAATATTCTTGATCCCAAGAAAATGTTATTACCCCCACTGCACATAAAGTTGGGTCTAATGAAGCAATATGTAAAGGCCCTGGATAAAGATGCTATTTAGTTCAACTATATTTGCACTAAATTCCTTGCAATGACACATGAGAAGCTGAAAGCTGGTATTTTTCATGGACTGCCAATAAGATTTCTAATGAAAGTTGAAGGATTCTTAAGAACCACGTACACTGTAGAGAAGAATGCTTAGTATGCATTTTCTGATGTTGTAAAGAACTTTCGTGGCAACTTCAAGGTAGATCATTATGACGCCCTTGTTAAAACTTTGCTGACAGCATACCACAGGTTGGGAGGAAATATGCATTTTCTATACAGCCACATGAACGCATTTCCCTCAAATCTTGAAGTGAAGAGCACGGACAGCGATTCCATCAAGACCATGGAACGCATATCAAGGCAGATGGGACATTCACATGACTGCTGACTACTGTTAGTTCCTGATTCCAGCTATTCCAGAAAATCAAAGAAGCGAAAGTTCCTTAGCAATTAGAGCAATTCTGGACAGCCTCGGCACTAAATTATTTAATTGTTTTACTGTTGTTTTGTTTTTTGTTTTTGTTGTTATAAGAATCACTTTGTATCTAACTATGACTCTTAGCATGTCGCTTGAATTTCAAAAAGAAAGAATATTGTGTTATTATAGTAGCTGTGATTTGTGAAAAATTTGACGTGATCATTTCTAACTATATATTTGGAATCAGTGACCTCAAATTGTGTAAGATCACTTAAAATATACAAGTCAGCAGAAAAAAAAATATCATATATAGAGCAGTGTTATTACTGTTTCAGTTGTGTTGCTGCTACGATACTACCTTCTTTGATTGCATACATACTGGTACAGCTTTCCCATTCTCCTCTCTCTTACCCTCCGCATGAATTTTTGTACATATTCAAAGCGAGTAAAAAATGGGAGGGGGACTTAATCAGCTTAAATGCTCCATAGTTTGTTCAAAAAATATGGTAAAATTTTAAACTTCATTTAAAAATTAAGTTATGAAGGCATCTTTTTATACACATGATATGTTAAATTGCAAAATTAAGTTCTGAAAAATGGGGGTTGTTTTGTATTCAGATAAATACAGTAAAATATTAAGAGAACAGGCAAATTTAACTGGAACAGAAGAGATTTGAGAGACACTGCCTGAAAAACCTCACTTCTCCACAAAAGGAAGCGAATCCAATCTGAGGCACAGAGAATGCGAATCATAAGGTTTCCGTTGCCAGAAATTGACATACACTGTCTTCTCAGCAGATAACGGAAGCCATTTTCAACACTCCAGATACAGAAATGGTTCACACAATTTTGCGGCTGGTGAGGTGAGAGGAGGATAAGGTGGTTTCCAACTTCTGCATACTAAAAAGTTAGCTATAGCACTCAGTATTAGAAGACCAGAAGCAGAGGTACTGAGGCTCTCCTTAGCCTTAATGATACAAAAAGCAGGTGATAAGTGGAGCAGCTAGAGTTAAGAGGTGAATGTGCTACAATAGTAGCAGTTCCCATGTGAAGCCCTGATTTTGAAAAGCTTACCAACAACACATCACAGTTTCTCCCACACAATGGAAGAGGGTGTTGTGTAATTACAGGTGGTATCAAACAAAGTCCAGCAATCCCGTTTGCTATCCTGAATAATTTGGATGCTCTGGCATGTGACAGTTTAAACCAGATAAAACGTTCCAGTCAAGGGTGATGATGAAATATGCTAAGAGTCCTCCTGCTTGCATGAATAGCTTCACAGTCCACAAGAAAAACAGCAATTGTCTTGGGTAGAAAGACAACTGAGGACTGGATTGTTTAGCTGCAGAGAGAATAACAGAAAGTTTTCCACCATATGATTAATTGTTTCAACTAATGGCCACTGAAAACTGCCATAGTGAAGAAAAGAGCCCAGTTTGACTTGGCCAGCTACCAAATAGTTAGAAACATGTGTGAGAGAAAGGCGAGAATAAAGGGCAATGAGTGCTGGAATGAGTTTCATTGATACAATATTCCATTGGAATTGGTGAGCAAATAGAAAGGTTCAAGTGGGAAAGTGTGGCAGAAGAATCATAAAAAATCTGATGTGTTACACTTATATGACTTTCTCTAGCTGCTCTACAAACTTCTTACTGCAAATTGCTTCTTTGCTTGGCCAGGAGTAGAACAAAAGAAAAACGGATACTTCCTGTCTGAGAAAAGTGTAAGTACTTTACAATTGAAACCAATAACAAGGAATATATTGGAAATGGTTACCTCCACAATAAAAATATAAAGGAAATGTGTGATTTGACAAGATCTAAACTTTTTGTGTAGTAAGTTTGTCTATCTCTTACAGTTTAGCAATTAAGCAAAATTTGGCAAAATTCATCCAGAATAAAGAAGCCTTCAGAGGCTATTCCCAGAAAATTCAAGATATACATTTTATTTGGTATGTAAATATCTTTAATAATTGGGATTTTAATCAAAACTGTTAAGAGACATTTTTGAGAAAATCAAAATTTTCAAAAATGTTTCCTTGTAAACAGTAGTTTGTGGTGTAGAATTTTTTTTGAAAATCTTTGTGTCGCATCCTTGGAAGATACTAAACCTAAATACCAAGTTTGGTATTTAACAGTCTTTTCATTTTTGAGCTATGCTGTCCACAGACACACACATACCTTTTTTTTTCTAAAAATGCTTTTTACGGACTCAGGGGATCCCAAAACATATATTTCCAGTGTAATCCTGACTTCAAATTTTTGGGTGAAATGCAATACCTTCTCTATCCACTATGTACATTATACATGTGGGCTAGAGAAAGTAGTAAAAATAGGTTCACTAGCATTCAAAATAGCAAGGCAGAATTGACAGAAAAACAAGGAGAGTCGCCTATTCACAAGTCCTAGGAGACAGTGGACATTAAAACAAACAAACAAAAAGTGCTATGAGCTGAGACAGAAAATGACATCAGATAATGTGAGGAATGTAAACAGTTCAAACAGGAAAGCAGATACCAGCAGGAGCATGCAGGATAGCAGCTACATATACATCATCACGCTCGAGTATCATGACACCCAAACAGCAGGACAGTAATCCTCTGGGGTAACATCAAAACAAGCCACAACGTAATAATGCAAAGGAAGAGGATAGTGGGGGCAAAGCTTTGTTTTCTGCAAACAGATAGCCCACTGTAACAGCTACAGTTTGGCCTTCTGTGTTTGAGCACAGTCAGGAGAGCTATGGAGCAAAGGGTAGATGTGAGGAGGGTACAGGGGTGACTCTTGAAGGAAAGCAATGGGCAGCAAATGAAGAAAGACAAGGTCAAGGTGTTCAGTTTTTATATTCTGTACAGTTTGAGCCCACAAAAGGAAACCTGTGTCACCTTTAGAATCCTTGGACAGTTGGAATCTGGAAGATGCCTAACAAGAACGGGACTATGAGGATTAATTGGCTCCCTTGTACTTCTTACACAAATGCTCATGTGACTCAGAGTGTGAAGGTTGGCATACTGGTTTTGAGGAAGGGGAACTGAAGTAATGGGAGCTCTTGACATAGAAGATCACAGTTCAGACCACTCAAAGATGGGCTTAGACTCCAATTACATTGCATCTGGAAGTTGACGATTTGAAGCGCCACAGAGGAAACCAGCAAGGCATAATCTGAGGTGGTGATAGGCTGCAGCTGCTGAAATTGACAGCTGATCTATACAAAAATAGCATGTTCCCTAGCTCGCAACTTCTGAATGGCCTTTTCGGCTGAGAACTAGAGGATGACACCAAAGGCACAGACATGAACAGGTGTACAGGCAAGCTGCACTGTTCACATGTAGCACCCAAGGTGCATTAACATTGAGTTTGACATAGGAAACAATGCATACAGTCTCACAGCAAAATGTAGTAGCACAATTAACTGAACATAATGCTTGCCAAGAAGCCTCCATTTGTATTCAAAAAATTTGTGTGGAGTCACAGTTTTTGTGTAGGAAGCCAACAAGCTGACCTTCAGGAGCTTTCTAAATTGGTCTTCCATCTTTGTTTCTACCAATAGCGTATCATCTCTCTTTCCGGTCACATGGTTCATTTTGCCATGGACTCTATCCATTTCCTTTTGAATATACAAAGACTAATGGCCTGCATAGTCTTTGTCTCACAATCCAAGGTCATAATCAAAAATGGTCAGAAATTTAAGTTTTGCCTTCCAGTAGTGTCAGTAGTGTTGCCATATGTGGGTAAAGAAAAATAAAACAAAAAAAGACTGATTCCGAGAAGCACTTCAGAAGTGCTGCCATCGCTGGTTCACCTTCACCTGTGGCTTTAACTTCCTACCACAGGCCCTCCACTTTAGTGAAGCATGTACGCATTTTGGGGACTAGTGATTGATTCTGTCAGCAGTCCCATGATTGGTCTCCATTCTAATCCAATAACCCTTGCTTCTTGGGAAATAAATATATGCCGAGCTCACAAGGGATGCATGACAGAATGGATAGTCTCTGCACCTAAGGCTAATACGTAGAGACAGTGGTAAAGGCCCACTCAACTTGAAAACTCCAAACAGTACACGTTGGAAGCCATGCAGGAAGCTATGGGACAGGAACCATGGAGAGAGAAAAAAATGGTGAGGCAGGAGTGAATAAAGTTTAGACCTTAAAACGAGAGATAAATAAATAAGCCTAGACACAGATATGCACTCAAATAACGTGACCCAGTGGATGCGAATGGTAGGATTGACGGTGAGATGGATCAGGATTCCAAACCCATACCTGGGGGATACATAGTCTTCTTCTCCTCTGGCTTCTCATATGGACCTACATTCCCCAGGACAAGTCAAAATCTAGGGTCAGATGCCTGTTGAGGAGCAGACAAACTGTGGATCTGATACAGTATGCAGAGAAGGGGTGGGATCAACTCAAAGTCTGACAATATGAAATACCTGATGATGGAAAGGTAATAATGGAACAAGTGGTGGAATGAATGGCAGGGGAAACTGGAGTACTTGGAGAAAACCCACCCAGATACTGCTTTGTCTACCACAAATCCCAAATGCAGTCCCCTGGTATTGAACCTAGTCCACTAAGTGGGAGGTAAGTGGTTTAACCACTCAGCTCTCATCACATTCAAATAAATTAATAGTTTAACATTAGCCTTATTATCCATTGTTAAACTTAAATTGTATGACCACCTACATTCAGCATAATGGCCTTCATATTCTAAACTACTATTTTATGTATGAGTAGCAAAATAATATTCCATGAGTAATGGTCCAACCTCATACACACCCATTTAAATGCGGAGGCATAAATAATTTGCTGTATACCTTTGCATGTAAAATATCCTTAGATTAAAAAAGTGATTTTACTGCACGTTTTATAATTACATACATTAATGAGGTGTATTTAAAATACAAACATTTACTGCTGTTAGAGAAATTATAGTAAATACAAGAGAAGCAGTTGCTCCTACTGATTAATGAATATTTAAGTGCACTAACTGCCCTGAAAATATGATAATTACACACAGCTTACATTGGTAGAAATAAATGCAGTCAGATCTGTAAGAGACAAAGGTTTTAAAAAGGATTATGCTGGAATGTACTCATTAGATATAATAATAGAAACAGAGCACAGAAACACTACTTCTAATGCAGAACAAATATATTTAGGCAATCTATAATTCCTAATGTCTCAGTAGAATTCTGCTCCATTAACCATAAAAATGCAATTAAAAGATTATATACTCTCACACTAATCATAAGTACATGCAAGTTTCAAGGGGAAAAAACACACAAACTTGCTACCTTAAACGTTCCTTCAATGGTTTGGCTTGTATATAATCCAAGGGAAGGAAGGTCTCTGGTTCCAGCATCTGTTCCTTTAGATACTGAATGCACTGTCGAGCTGTCTTTTCAGTATCTACCACAATAGCTTCCATGTATTTGCCAAGCACTTTTGTTATGGCCACATTGTACCTCTTGTGTATGGGCTGGCACATATTGATCATTCTGTCAAACTGTTAACACACATTTTGTTTTATTATTATTGTGATATTTTTATTACTTTCTCACCATGAATGTACAATGTACACTTTAGACTGAGTTGATAATGTATTCCATCCAAAAATTTGATACTGAGATTTCACCAGAAATTTCACCCTGAGTCCAATATAAAAAACACAAAAAAGCAGAAAAATTATGTGGGTGTGAGCAGCATTGCTCAAAAACGAAAAGTCTGTTAAACATCAAACTTGACATTTAAGTTCAGTATCTTCCAATTAAACAACACAAAGAATTTCAAAAATACATCCCCCCCTATTTGCCAGTAAGTATCTTTAATATATGTTATTTTAATCAAAATCGTTAGAGCTATCTATTTTTGAGAAAATCTAAATTTCTTAAATCTTTTCTGTGTAAAGTGTAGTTTAGGGTACAGGGGTTTTCACTGAAAGTCTTTGTGTTACATCCTTGGTAGATACCTAACTTAAATAACCAAGTTTGTATTTTACCGACTTTGAGTTATCCACAGTTGGAGATTTTTCTAAAAATAATATTTTTTTTCTCCCTCCTTTTATACAGGGAACCCTAAAATGTGAAATCTTCCAGTGAAATCTTAGCATAAAATTTTTTTGGTTGGAGTGCCAAACCTTCTCTACTTATATACTAAATAAAGTAAAAATAGAACCATAGGTGTCTAATAATATGGACAGGAAATTCAAATAAATTTTCATAAGATCTTGCGACTATATCAAACAAAACTAAAGCAATTTGTCAACTAAATTTCTGAAATTTACCAGGTCGTAATTATTTTTTATTAAACTGTGAATATTCCTTAAGCTAAAACTTTTCATGTTTCTTATTATAGAGATGGAAAAGTGGAGATAACAATAAGTGGACACAGATCCTCCACACAGGCAGGATTTGCATTTGGTTAGTCCATTATTATTACTATTATTATTATTATTATTATTATTATTATTATTATTATTATTATTATTATAATAATAATAATAATAATAATAATAATAATAATAATAATAATAATAATAAAAAAATTGTGTTAAAATACTTTTACCAAATTAAAAAAAATAAACTATTAAAAATCTGATGCATTCCATTCACATGACTTTCTGTACATCTCTGCAACAAATTATTATTATTATTATTTACTTCATGCTAATCAAGAAAAAAATTAGCAGTAGTGGTCTTATCACTTGCTTCTCTGTAAGTAGAAGGGAAATAAGGGAGTACAAGAGGCCAAAGCTAGCCAAATCTTTTAAAAGTTGGTTGCTACGAGATTGAAGTTCCTTTGTTTGTATGGCCAGGAATTAAATTCCTGCATGAGAAAAGTATAAGTATTTTAAAACTAAGTATTTGAAACCAATAATAAGCAATATCCCAAAAATGGTCAACTCCGCGAAAAAAGTATAGGACATAAATTGTGTGTTTTAATGAGATCTACATGTTTTGTGTAGTACATTTTTGTCTATCGGTTTACCAGTTATGTGAAATTCTGCAAAATTCATTCAGAATAAAGATGTCTTCAGAGGCTATTCCTAGAAAATTTGATATACAGTTCGTCATTAAAATATCTTTAATACATTATATTTTAATGAAAATCATTAGAACAGGTTTTGAGAAAATCAAAATGTTTGAAAAATTTTGCAAGTGAAGGGTAATTTGGTATGGGGGGAGATTTTCTTAAAAATCTTCACGACACATCCTTGGAAGATACTGAACTAAATACCAAGATTAGTATTCAACAGACTTTTCGCTTTTGAGCTATCTCGGTATCACATTTTTGGGTGCAAAACAATACCTTCTCCACACTAGAAAGTAAAAATGGCATTTTATATATAATTGTGTGTTTGGAGTAACCATTACTTTCATCCAAATCATGTTTATATGATGGAATTTGTGTTCTCTTCCAGCAGTACAGATTTTTGGTATGAACTATGCAACACATGGTAGCTTGAATTAAAAAGTATTTTAATGAAGCTTCAGTGGAGTATATATTTTTGTTGGAAGATAGCAAAGGGATGAAGGAATAGATTTACAATCTATCACCACTTAATAATTCAAAATCCCTTTTAGAAATTCCAAAATGCTATGTTGCATTTCAATTCCCTTCAAACAAATAAAACCATTATATTAACTTACAGTCTCTGTCTCTCTCCCTCCCTCCCCCGCTCTCTCTCTCTCTCATGAAATGGTGGAGCAAGTTCACTGCATTCTTGGTGCACTTCATTGCAATGTGGTATACACTTTCATCCTTGATCTTTGTGTGCTTATAATAGGTTTTATCCCTCCTTTCTTTTTCTTTGTGGATCACTTCAGGCCGTAATAATTTTTGGTTTTATTTTGTTTGTTTTTAGATTTATTTATGAAACTTTCTCATAACATTTTACATTGTCCAATATATCCATAAAAACACACAGAGTAATGACTTTACTGTTTTTGTTTTAGATTATTTTTAGTAGAAAGTACATCTGCAAATTTTATAGTGCAAATGTTTTCCTCTTATACAACATATTCTTGTATGAAGGAAAAGTTTTTTCAATGCAAAATGTCATTGGAGCATATAGTATATATGCTAATGCAACAAATTCTATGGGTAACTTTCCTGAATGTATATTCATGTTTTCAAAACCATGATTGCGATGAAGAATCTGCTTCAGCTTTGATGAATATGAAATTCCCACTTAAAATCCAAAAATCCAGGTCCTCATTATCATAAAATCCTCTAATTTTAGAAGCCAATTCTATTCTCCTAATTACAACAAAAGAAAATCTCTTAAGTTTTCCAACTTTCCTGATACTGTTTCAAAATCAAACAGTTTAACCTTGTTACCAATCTCTGGCATGAAATATCTCTACATAGGTGTGGCCATTGTATCAATGGTGCAAGTAATTTTTACATGTGTTGAAGTTCATTAATTACGATGATTGCCTTAACGTTCAACATCATAGACTTATAGTTAATTTTAGCTAGTGCAAAGATTGGCTCCAAAAACTTTTGATTTTAAATTTAGAAGAACAAACATGACCTAAAACATATCATGTGCAGTGGGTTTCTTCAGGCATGACTGCGGAATGATTCTGAAGAAACAAAATTGCTGCCTCTGATAAACTAGCTTTATGTTTCAGATGTCTTTGAACCTGCATGTTATTTATCACAGACAACATAAAACACAGAAAGATAAACACCCGTGAATACAAACCTTTTTTAGATACAGAATCTCTCTTTGGAGCTCATTCATAAACTAGTTTCTTTTGAACATGTTAGGAATTACTAAACCATCAACTTTTTTGCACTAAGCATTCTGTGTAATCTTGCACAATGAATAAACCAAATAGATTGGCAAAACCTTATTGTGTAAAAACATGCATCTCTATAAAATACATCATTTATTTCAAAAACTTTTTGTGGCATCAATCATTTTTGAGAAATTAACACTGGATTACATTTTTTAATTGTTATGTGTTTTATATATTTATCATGTTATTAGTTCTTATTACAATATTCAATGTTACATTTAGATAGAGCTGTTTACCTGTCATTAAAATATCAGTTGTACCATTCCCAGTTAATGAAAAATAAAAAAAATGTTTCTTCTTCTTTTTCTTCTTCTCCTGCTGCTGCTGCTTCATGAACAGGGCAAACGGCCTGTTCAACTCTCACAATTGTACAATAAATTAATTTAAAAGTTTAGACTGCATAAAGTGTTATGGGTAAATTCCTTCTCTAAAAAACAACTTTATGATACTTCAAAATCTTCTCGGGCTTCTAGCCAGGTAAAAACTTGGCTTGACACCAACGTTTCGAAGAAGTGCATCTTCCTCGTCTTCAGGGTGAACTGATCAGTCTTCAGTTCACCCTGAAGACGAGGAAGATGCACTTCTTCGAAACGTTGGTGTCAAGCCAAGTTTTTACCTGGCTAGAAGCCCGATAAGATTTTGAATTAACACGTCGCCAGGAAAGCATCAGTTCTTATTTTAACTTTATGATAGTTTAATAAACAATATATCTTACCACTCCAGGATATAGTCGTTTAAAATTTTCAACGATTTCTTGTTTCTTCTTACGACGAGAATCTTCATGTTTGTCCACTCTAGCGTCACCCAGCTGCTCCACTACACTTTCAAGCTCTCGCTGCAACTCCTGAACCCTTTCTTTAGATGTACCAACATCTGATTGAAGTTCTTCACGCATACGTCTTTGCTCTTCTAAGGCTGCTTCACTACTCCTATATTCAGAAAGCATGGACAAATTATGAGCCTCTCTCTCAAGCCCCAGAAATCACAAGAGTAATTAGCTCATTTGTGAGGCTATAAATATTAACCTGCTTCAGATGCAAACCCATATTCAGCTTCTGTTTAAAAATAGTTTTTCACCCATCCAGAACAATGGTGCATTTCCATCACAGAGAAAGTGCCATTCTTGGTAAATGTGGAGCATACAAATAAAAGAGAGGGTACTCCTAACTGATATTAAAATCCAAAATAAATTATATTGGAGAAGAACTGATTTAATGTTTTTGGAATTATTATTAGCATTAGACCTTCCAGTTAATTTGCATATCACCATCATTCAATATCATATATTAACTTCTTGGCTAAAAATGTTAATAATGATAATGGGCTAGTAGCAATTGACTGGAGCTTAAAATGCATTCTCCAATAAGATTTACATGTTGACTTCACAATTCAATGAAAATAATTGTAAAATGTAAGTTTGAACCAAATATTTAGGCAAGGGGGGAAAAATTAAATGTGCATGCAATAATGTAATTTTTGTTTATCACCAATAACATCATAAGAAATACCATTATTACATTCTAATTTTGTCCAGCCCAAATTACAAGGCATTCTTGCTTCACATACGCCATATTTATTACATGCAATAAACATGAAGCAATTTCATTAGTACCATGAGAGGATTGTCCCTCATACCATATCAACAATACATTACTTTATTAGTGTCTGCTGTATACACACAAAAGTTGTAGGATGATAGCTTTCTTTTGTAATACGAGGGTCGGCTGATAAGTCCCAGGCCTCACACAGATATGGCGCCACTAGGTCAGTTACACGGTAGCATCGTATAGTTTAACTCTAGACTTGCTTGGATCCATAGTTACAGATCAATAGCTTGTTTAGTTTTCGAATGACAGCATTTTAAACAAGACAACGTTAGAGTTTTCACAAAAATGGAGGATTTGAAAAAATGGGCAGTGATTAAATACTTCCATTTGAAAGACTTGACTCCTAAAGAAATCAAGGAGGAAATGGACAGTACATTGAAAACTCTGCCCCTGCGGGTTGTGGAGTTTAAAATGGGACGTACAAGTACTAGTGATGAGCCTCGCTCTGGATGCCCTGTAGAAGTGACAACTCCAGAGATTAGTGAAAAAAAAATGCATCGTTTAGTACTAAACGACTGCAGATTAAAGTTGTTTGAGAGAGCAGAGGCAGTAAACAAAACAAAAGAACGTGCACGCAATGTTTTGGGCTTTCACAAGTCTGTGCAAGATGGGTGCAGCGTTTGTTGACACCTGATCAAAAGTTGCTAACAAAACTGTTTCTGTTAAGAATGTGGAGGTCTACCATAAAAATCCCAGTGAATTTTTGAGATGGCTTATTATCATGGATACTTCACTGCATTCCAGAAAGTAAATCAGTCAAAACAGTGGATTGTGCCAGGTGAACCAACCAAAAAATGCATTCCAGAAAGTAAATCATAGTCAAAACAGTGGATTGCGCCAGGTGAACCAACCAAAAAAGGCAAAGTCAATTTTGTCAGCTAACAAGGTTATGGGGAGTGTTTTCTGGGATGCACAGGGAAGAACAGGGAATTATTTTTATTGATTACTTAGAAAATAGTCATAATAAAAGTATCACTGGTGACTACTATGCAAGCTTACTGCAACGTTTGAGTGATGAGGTATAAGAAAAAGACCTCATTCCAGCCAGCTCTTTGATTTAGATATCTCCTCCTTCAGGTTTTCCATTTCGCATTTCATTTGCCTTCCATTTCTGCCTGCATCTTCTCTATTCAGTATTCCATCTTCATGTCAATCTTTTCATTCCAGATTTTGTTTCCGTCTTCATTTCCATGAGTTCAGCGAGTAAAGTTTTCATCAACTTCTCCATTGTAATGGGACCTCATTTGGCCAAAAAAAAAAATCAAAAAATCTTGTTTCATCACAAGTGGAAGAGCTTGGGGAAAAGATGAATCAGCTTGGTGGAATAGTAAAAGACCAGAACCCATGCCTCGAAGATGTCTGGGAACGACTTAATGATCTGGATGAAGAGCCAACAATAACACCAAAGATCTGAATGCTATGGTGCAAAAGACGTTTGACAGAAGGCTAAATAACTTTAAGGTTAAGATGACAGGACTCAATCCAACCAAGTTTGACAGAACATCCACTTTTGAAGTCTTCTGCTGACATTTTGCCACAACCAATGGTCAGCAGAAGTGGAAGCCGCACAACTAATAGCAAGCCGCTTGGATGGGCGCTAAGTTACTGAATGTCATTTCAACATCCACGATGTCTGGGAACAATCGCCTGGTTGTAGCTTACTGCATTCAGCTTAAATTAAGGCTGCAGGGAAAACGATGCAGGAGTATGTCCTAGCGATTGAACAACTAGTGAACAAAGCGCTGGTGAATCTACCACTTGTTATGTGTACCAGAAAGCTGCCTACTCCTTTGTTAATGGCGTGCATGACTCCCAGATATAATACTGCCTGATGCTTCGCAACTATAAGACAATCCATAAGGCGTTAAAGCAGCACTTACAATGGAGGCAACCAAGACCACAGGGAACGAGAGAGAAACAACTAGAGACGATGATAAAGGTGTGTGCTATGGGAGTAGTAAGCCAGGTTACATAATGCAGGACTGTCCACACCAACGCAACGAACAGGCGGAAAACTAGTAAGGACCGACATGACAACAGTAACTTGAAGTTGAACACTAGGAAATCCTAACTCTTCTGTAAGAAGAATTACTTGACTCCATAGTCTCACCATCTCAGGCGGCCATGGCCCCGAAGAATTTCAGGCACTGAGAGATTGGCCTCATCAGAAAGACAAACAAGAGTTACGAAATTTCCTGGGCCTATGCAGCTGCTACTGCCAGTTCACCAGAGGTTTCTCCAACATCGTGAAACCCCTCGCTGGTCTGACAGAACAGCACTGCTTACATGTGGTCAGAAGAGGCGGTCAGCACTCTGCAATGGTCCTGTTTTATGATTATCACAATCTGGTGGCGACTTTACTGACAGATACCAACAAAATTGTCAGCATTCTAATCACAGGTCTGGGATGGCCAGATGCAAGATACCCTCCAAAGCAGAAAAAATACTATTACTTTATCCAGCTAGGGCTCTTGGCAGTAGTAAAGGCACTGAAGCACTTCCACAAGTGCCTGTACAATCAGCTATTCCACCTGAGGACTGGGCATTCTGTCCTCACCCAGCTGTTAAGTTTCAAGAACCTGGAGGGCCAGAAAGCCCATTGTGTCCAGAGTCTACAATAATACAACTTTACATGAACATCAGAAAGGAAAAGCCAGTCCAATGTGGATGACCCTGACCAGAGGAGTGCAATAACTGCTCTAAGGTTGAAGAAGGACCATGCCGCAGCTGCTTGTGTTATTTCAGTGGTGCCTGCAGCTTGGATGGGATAAAGCAGAGCTGAGGAAGGAGCAGCTGGCAGATGCTGGTTTGAGGCAACACCTGGAGAAGTGGAGGCAGGGAGGCTCTCGCACTCAGGTGTAGTCCCATTGGGCCCAATAACACTGTCCTGCAAAATTTATATTTTGTTCGCCGGTTTGCATTGATGTGCTAAATTGAATGGTGCTTTCTGTTTTCCTCTATCACGTAAGGTTTTCTCACGAATCACAAATTAAAGATTTTGAAAATACTGTTTCTGATATAAAAAACGTGCATTATAAAATAAAAACAGAATACAAAATGTCTCTGTAAAAAATACATAACACCTACGTACCTGCAAAAGAAGGCATGAAGTTACTTTTTCCTTGGCCTGAAGGATGGCTGCAATGATTCAAGTTTATGTAGTGGTGGAGAAACTTCCCTTTTCAAGCACCAACAATAGTCTGCTAATGTTCCACCGACCCTGATAGCTCCTCTCCACCTCCTTCATTTCTTGATGAAATCTTTCACCTTGTTCATCACTGAAGGATCCCAAATTATCAGGAAAATAGTCTAGGTGAGAATTCAAGAAGTGAAGCTTTAAACTCA
Source organism: Hymenopus coronatus (assembly GCA_030762935.1). Classification (NCBI taxonomy): domain Eukaryota; kingdom Metazoa; phylum Arthropoda; class Insecta; order Mantodea; family Hymenopodidae; genus Hymenopus; species Hymenopus coronatus. The sequence continues at coordinate 102,156,802 of CM060891.1, forward strand.
TTATATCCAAGAGCTCACAGCTTTTGTAGCATATTTAGCACAATTTCTTTGCATTGCGGATCTTTTATATTTCCAAGAAACTTATTCACTACCTCTTTTAAAGCACACCATGCATGCAGTTCTCTATCATTCATGTTGTCCAAAAATGTGTTATCCTTCATTAATTGTCTTATCTGATGTATATCAAATATACCCTCTTTTATCTTAGCTTCGGACATCACAGAAAATGTACTGCTCAGGTATTTGAAACACAAACCATTCCTGTCCAGTGCTTTCACGAATTGTTTCATAATACCTAATTTTATATGCAAAGGAGGCAATAACATTTTCTTTGGATCAACTAGACTGGCACAAATGACTTTTTTTCTCCTGGCATTAAACTTTTTCTCTTAGGCCATTCTCACACTGTACAGTGTTAAACCCTGTTTCTACTGTCCCATTTGCACAAAAAGCATGGATATTTTGTATATCCTCCTTGTTGCCCTAGAATGATACTGGATACCTTTAAGTCTCCACACAATAGCTATTGATGTTCCTTGTAATTAATTTTTTCTAAAATGGTTTGAAGATTTTCATATGATTCTTTCAGAAACACAGAATATGCAACAGGTATTGAGGGAAATTTGCTTCTATTGTGCAATAAAACTGCTTTTAGACTCCTTTTCGAAGCGTCAATAAATAGATGCCAGTCTTTGCTATCATATGTTGGTATTCCCAGTTATTGAATTAAACCTGGTACATCAAAACAATAAACAAGTAGATCTTGCATCTTAAAGAACATTGTAAATTCTTCGTCTCTATTCCTCTACCAGGAAAATGTGGTGTTTGGAGCCAGATTTTCTTCTCTTTCAACCTTGATCCAAATAATTTGCTCTTCTCTTTGGTAAAACCTAAATTTCTTACTTAGTTGTTCAACTCTTCTTGTGTAAAATGCTGTGACTTTTCTTCACCAGTGTGTGCTGAGAAATCCTCATCTGCATTGGAATTTTCTGTTGACCCAGAGACTGAGCTCACAGTAGCTTCTAGTTAAGCTGGTGGAATAGGCATAGGGACATCTGCTCCATGTGGCACAGGTCTAATAGCTGAAGCAAGGCCATCTGGATATTTAATTTTTGTTTTATTTGTCTTATTGTACCCCGATACTTTACAAATGTAGAAGTAATAATCATCATTGTGATTTTTTTGTTCACGCCATATCATAGGAATCCCGAACTTCATTGATTTCTTTTTTCCATGGTACCACTGTCTTAGCCCTTCACTACATGTTTTGCAAACAGTATGCGGAGCCCATGTTTGACTTTGATCTCCTAGCTTAACTTTAAAATATGCAAAATACACTTTCTTCAAAAACGGTATAATGTTAGTTTTCTGTCTCTGCATCAAGAAAGAATCACATATGTAACAAAAGTTATTTGGATTGTTCACACATTTACTCCTAGAAGAGGTAGAAGCCATTGTGAGCAGTATATAACTACACAACATGTACTAACAATACAAAATAACAATGAATGTTTTTGGAAACCGCAATACTGATCACTGCGAGTTATAGAAAGCAACTAAAGTTCTGAGATTTTAAGGCACTTAAGCCCCTGAAGGTTGAGTGTCAGGTGGATGTTTATCATGCAATGGTTGATAGTTTTATTGCCTGCACAGGGTCATGCATTGATAAATAAACCCCAGCTGCTCAGCACTGAAGCTATCTATCGTCTGTCATTAGCTCATTGCATTAGGAAGATAAGGGATAGAGAACAGGTAAGCCCACAAGGGGTGGTTTATTTTTAAAAAAAATATATGGCATGAAGATGCGTAATATGTTACTTTATTATTCATCCTTTGCCGCAAAAATATATTTATAATCGCAATTATATATATTGCACAATATATTAAAAACATGTATAAAATATTGAATTACATAAAAACTGTACGTGTTATGTGAAAAATGTTGTCATTATCGAAATCAGTGCATTTTCTTCCATATAAGTAGCCTATTTTCATCAAAACCGGGAAAGTATTGTATGTTAGTGTAATCTTCAATGAAGATGAAGAAAGGAGTACTTTCAGAGTATGGGAGTTATCTGATGTGAGGACCTAGAGAGTGAACAGCTGATTTTATCTCAGAGTAAGGTCACGGAAGCTCTGAAGGAAGTACATGCAAGGGACTTCAGGAGGAAGAAGGGGGGGGGGAGCTAGAGTATTACGAACTGACTTGCAGAACTGTTTTTGTTACAGGATATTAATGGAGCTACACGGATCAGGGCACCCACTTTGATCCACCCTCATGAGGTAAACACTGGAGCAACTCAAATATGCACATGGCCAACACAACACCCCTTCACACACACTTAGAAGCATGGTTGAGTGGTACATCAAGACTCTAGAGGAATATTTGAAGAAAAATTGGTTGGGATGTCAGTGGCCACTTTTCTTGCTGGAACAAGCAGTATGACAGTGCTGAGAGTAACTGCTCTCACATTTGCCTTGGTATGCAGTAAACACGGAAGCAGCATGCAATAATTGGAAGCCTTGAAACATGAGACATCAGCCGGCACATGCAAGAATCGTCCAGTAGCTTTGTCTAACTTCCAGAAACATCTGTGACTCCATTTTCTATTATATAAGTAAGAATTGGAAGCCAATTTAGAGAGACATGAGTCAAACTTCAACTGGAGTGTTAGCATGCAAATTGAGTGTCGAGTCAAAAAGACATTTGTTACAATATTGAGATAAAACTCAGCAGATGTTTAGATGTGTCACACTCACATTTACTTCCAAATCAAATCAGAATGATCAGGCCTAAAGGTAATTATAGGTTTATATAAATTGTGTGTATCAATGTTGTGCCTAAGCTTGTAGAATTTTATTTCATTTATGTATTATATTCTACATATATAAACATATGTTTCATATGGATCAACATGAAAATAAAGTATGGTTAATTGCTTTAATAATAATAAATCTGAAGTTAATGACTTGTCTAATTTATGATTTAACCCTACAATTTTTAAAATGCACTAAAAATAGCACAAACTTTGACCAAATAAACACACCTTTTGCATGACCTACTAATGTATAATATATAATTATTTACAAAACTATTGCTTACATTATTGCTTAAATATCATTTAAACTCTGTGTTTATCTAAAATTAAAATGATTGGTAAAGATTTTTCTCCCGAATATTCCATCTCTGACAATGCTGTAACTTACAATGTAATTTCAGCTGATAATAAAAGAAATAAATATCATTTGTGGTGAAGCAGTGTTGTACTGTTCTGGAAGTTATCATGGCATTAAGGTGTGTTATTGCCATGGGCCCTTTAATTTTTATTCAATAACACAGTTCCATTTGTGAGTTTTACAGCACCTCACAACACTGTCAATTCAATTTAATGAGCACAAAAGCTTGGTTCAGAAATTATTTTTGAAGTTTTACACTTTGACACTCAAAATACCAATAACTAGGGCCTTCTCATATATGAACCTAAGCATTTGTGCCTCCTGACTTACAGCATGTCCTTATTTTCGTCATAATCCACAAAGTTATCCCTAACAGTTTTTGTCTGCACTTCACTAAATTTCAATTTCACTTCTTCTACTTACTAATCCAGAGAGAATAAAAGCTAGTGAGAAAATACTATCTAAAGTATACTACAGACTAACTCCTTTTAAGAGAATTATTAAAGCAACACAGTAAATTGAACTGGACACTAAGTGGCATTTGAAAACAAAGAAATTATTTAAAAATGCCATTCTATTGGGCCATCCTAGGCCAGAACTGCCATTTATATATATTTTGATGCAAGCATTCATTTGTATGGAGTTCTACTTCAGATAAGTCACACAGGTGATAAACATGTATTTGCATCAAGATCATTATGGTTTGATGTCTGGTAAAAAGCAGAAAAATGTTAGCTTCATAAAAAACTCACTTTGCTTCTTGATTAAGTCTCCTTTGAGGGATATACACTAGGTTCAGTGATCCTCCAGCTCTTTCATCCTGTCAGAAAAATAGGCTCTGTCAAACTCTGCAAAGTATCGTCAAATGAGACCATCACTTTATTTGATACAAATTTCTTCCCACCAAGCCAAGTTAGTGAACAGGAAGAATTCACCTGGAACTAAGTATGATGAATAGGGTGCATGAGGAACTGATTCAAAGCCAAATTCATGCACTTTTGCCACTATTTTGCTGATGTGTGGGATTAGTACATTATTGCGGTGAAAGAGCACTTTTTTGCATCCAACTTTGGTCTTTTTTCAGTCAATCCAAGTTTCAAACAATGCAACAATGGAGCACAAAGGGATCCAGTTATAGTTCTGCCTTTTCTCAAGTACTGTATGTGGATTATTCCTTGGGAATTCCTGAAAATAGTGGTCATCACCTTAGCAGCTGACAAAATGGTCTTTGCCTTTATGGAATAATATTTTGCGGAAATTCAGTAAATGCTTAAAAAAAATTCATTATGCAAAAAAAGGTAATAAGAATAATGGCAGGGGAAAGATGATCAACTCACTGCAAGCCACTCTTCAAAATTTTGGAATTTTACCATTAGCCTGTGAATATATTCTAGCCATATTGTCATTTGTAATAAATAACCCAGAAAAGTTTACAAAAAAAACAGATATTCATAACAAAGAGACCAGAATAGACAGGACTTACATAGACCAACAAATAATTTACAGTTCCAAACCGGGGTTTACTACAAAGGAATAGTTTTGTTTAATTCACTTCTCTCTTCTATAAAAGAATTGCAAATGAACAAAAACAAGTTTAGATCACAATTAAAAAGATTCCTTATTACTCACACCTGCTATACAGAGGATTTCATTCAATCAAAAAATACTGGTAATAATGTAACATTGTCAATAAAATAAACCTGAATATTCTAAGAATGCAAGTGTATGGGTAGACTTTTGGAAACAGACATGTAATTCAAAATTATGCAAAACTGGCACCTCTGAAAATTCATTGCCAGAGCTATTATTTGTGAATTAATGTATTAATAAGTATGAATAAATGTAATTGTTGACATGATCTAAATTCTAGAGTTGGTAGGTATGTATGCCTTCTTTGGTATACTTTCATCAGTCTTTGTCCACTGTTTGCCTGCTGTTTTGATTCAATGATGGATCCAGGCTTCAGTCACAAATCAGCTCAAAAAGTCTTGCAAATTGTGACTAGTCATCGTCAGACATTGTGTAGAAATGTTGTAGTGATGCACTTTTGGTGACCAATTGTGGCACCAGCTTCTTCATAGTCAATTCTCTGTGAAAGATGTTATAAAATCACTCAGTTGAGATGCTTACAGTCTAGTAATCTCAGGAATTCTTATTTGGTGGCTGTGCATTACCATATAATGAATTTTGTGTGGTGACCTCAATTGTACGGCCTGAGTGTGCTTTGTCTTTGGTGCTTGTCCAACCACATTTAAATCCATTAATCCAAAAGTAAATGGTCTTCAATGATGTAGATTCTGCGTCAACTTCAATTCTGTTTTGATTTGTGCGGCAGTCCAACCCTCAAATGAAATGGTTAATAAGAGTTTGAAACTCTGTTTTCTCCATTTTCAATTGCAGTCGACACCTAGACCAATTCAGACAGCTGTCAACACTAAACTGTGTGTTGTACATTGTTCAAATTTTTATATGATCCTTTGAACAATTAAGCTTATCAACCATTAAGTGCAACAAAAAAGTTACATTCTTTCATGGAAATTCGCCAGACTTATCAAACCACCCTCTTACTTTCCAAATACTTTCATTAAAACTTTTAAGAATACAGCAACAGAACTAAAATATGTTTTCATCAATTGCACTACCTTCACCTATTATAAATTCAAAATACTGTAATATTAAAACGATAAGAGTAATCTTAAAATTTAAAGGGATGCTTACTTTATATGTTCTGCAAGCTTTTCTATTCGTTTTGTTGCTTCATCTTTTTCATGACCTTTCTGGCGCAACCGGTTTTCCAGTTCTGCTTTTTTTCTAAACTCATTATCAAGCCTGTCTTGATCTGACTTTTGTTCACGATTTACTGAATCAAGCTGTTGCAGATACATGGCTGACTGCTTCCCAGCTTCTTCCTTCAGCCTGTGATATTCTGCCACCTAATAACACAAAGTCTTAAATCTATATATAAAATTGATGTAAAGATGGCTACACAATTTGAGGTATAAGACCTAACCAAGAGAGAATAAAAGCTATTGAAAAATACTATCTTTTAAGAATATAAAACAGCTAAGATATATTTTAATATGAAACAAAATTTCTGTTAAAGTATATTGCACACTTAACTCCTTTTAAGTGGATTACTAAATGGATCTGGACAAAAACCACAAAATGACATTTGAAAACATAGAAATTATTTAAAAATGCCCTTCTATTGGACTATCCTTGATCAGAACTGCCATTTCATATAAAATATTTATTTTGATGCAAGCATTGATTTGTATGGAGCGCTCTACTTTAGATAAATCACAAAGGTGATAAACATGTATTTTTGTCTGCATCAAGATCATTATCTAGTTAGTTCCAAGTATTCTAGATCAACCAATTGGGGAGCAGGAATTATACCAGGGATGGAATAGAAGTCATAAAAATCTGATGTGTTCAATTCACATTACTTTCTCTACATCTCTGCAACAAATTATTGTTAAAAAGCTTATGCTTCTATTTACTTCATGCTAATCGAGAAAATAACTAGCAGAAATAGTCTTATTACATGCTTCCTTGTAAGTAGAAGCGAAATAAGGTAGTACCATAGGTTAAAGTGATAGTCAAAAGCTGGTTGTTATGTGACTGAAGTTCCTTTGTTTTTATGGAGAGGAGTTGAAAAATTCCTGTTTGAGAAAAGTATTAGTTTTTCATAGCTGAAACCAAAAACAAGGAATATCTCAAAAACAATCAACTCCACAAAAAATGTATATAAAATAAATTGCATGTTTTAAAGTGCTCTACATTTTTGGTGTGGTAAGTTTTTGTCTATCTCTTATGGTTTAGCAGTTATCTAAAATTCCAAAAAATTGACCCAGAATAAAGTAGTCTTCAGAGGCTATTCCCAGAAAATTCAAAATATACATTTTATTTGTCAGGTAAACTTTCAAAATTTTTGAAAAAAGTTCCATGTAAAGGGTAGTTTGGGGTGGGGGGATTTTTCTCAAAATCTTTGTGTAGCAAGATACTAAACTTAAATATCAAGTTTGGTATTTTACCATCTTTTCGTTTTTGAGTTATCGTGTTCACCCCCACACACCCCCCACCCACACACACACAAAGACCTTTTTCTGAAAATACTTTATTTGGGTACAAGGGACCCTAAAACATATATTTCCGGTGAAATCTCGGTATCAAATTTTTGGGTGGAGTGCAATATCTTCTCTATACATTATGTACATAGTACGTGTAGAGAAAGTAAAATTTTATGTAAATAGCTATTGCACAGAAAAGGTCCTAGAGGCAGCTATAATAAAAGTGACTGTGATCTTGGGCAATATACTTATATTTGATATTTATCAATCATCCTCTACAGCTGTTAATGAATTCCCTTTACAACTGGAAACTATTTTACATAATCATCTAAGCATTGATCCAAAACTGATTATTGCCAAGGATTTTACCATTAATGCTGATCTCTGTGACAGATCCTACAAAACTCTAAAGGAAGTTTTCAGTTCTTATAATATTGAAGATATAATCCATGAACTAACTAGAGTGACGAACCAAACTTCCTCCATTATATATCATGTTACATCTAATATTAAAAACATTTCCTATACTGAATTTGAAACATACATTTCTGATCATTATGCACAATAATTGGTTGACTTTAGTTATTACATGTAAGAACAAAAGTAGAGAAATTAGAATCATAAGCGACTCAAGCAATGAGAGTATAAATAATTTAAAAATTAATTTAGCTAATGTGGATTGGATAACTGTTTTCTGCAATAGCAATAATTTAGATGATAAATGGAATGAATTTTATACAATATTCAAAACAAATTTGAATGCATGTCCACAGAAAAGTATGATTTTAAATAATATTAATAAAACAAAATTACCAACAGAGGCAAACTAAAAGAGCAAATCAGAGATATGTATGCTTTGTATAAAAGTACTTCTTTGATTACAAAAACAAGTATAAGAATGTAAAAATAGATTACTTAGTTTATGTAAAACAAAAATTAATGCATATAGAGAGAAAATGGATAATTCTAAAAAAGGTTGCCACACTGCATGGAGCCTGATAAATAAAGCCAGAAAACAATTTCCATCAAACTAAATATTACACTGAAAATAAATGGGGTTACTACGAAAAAACTAAATAATTTAAATTATTATATAAATATATAATACCCAATAATAATGGTAATGAAGCAAATAAAGAATAAAATAATAAATAACTGATGAATATTGGCAGTAAAAAATTCAATGATTTCTTTCTGCATATCCCCTCTCAAATACCAAACCTTACAAATTATATGAATAACAGTTCCTCAGCAATTTCTTTATTCTTTATTAGCCAACAACAGAAAATGAAATAAGTAAAATAATTGATAATAATCCACCAAATATCTCAGGGGATGGGATGAAATTAGTCTAACATTGATTTCCAGAAATTGTTCTTTATTCTGGTGAATCGACCTTTTATAATTTATTAGGTGGAGTACTAAGCTAGCATTGGAAGGGAGAGGATGTGTGTGTAGTGAACTCCTGCAGTGGAAGGAAAAGAGAAATAAGTAACAATGGGAGTAAGTATTGAAGTACACAGAGGTAGGATTGGAACTTTTAATAGGTTAAAATGGAATGAGTTTAAAAAGAACCAAGCTGTAGAAGAGATGGCAAACATATTTCTTCTACTATGTGTAATAGGCTATCTGTTGATAATTGGTGGAATTGAAACCAACCCTGGACCCAATGGGAATCAACATGTCATGGAGGAAATCCTGGTTAGTGAGAATAGCAAACAAGCTTAAAGGGATGGAAAAAGAACTAATAGAAATCAAAAATGAAATAAGATATCAGGTATAAAATACGCGAATAGAGTTAAGCATGTAAAAAGAAGAGTAGAGTTATTGGAAGAGAGGTATCGCAAGTTCAACTTTGTCATTGCAGGAGTGAAATATAGCCCATACAAGAAGAGCGATCCTGGTGCTACAGGTATGGGAGTTTGCTGAAGCCATTAAAGTGGGAAGATTAAAAGGAGCAACAATGATAGTGTGCGATTTACATCTGTGCAGTTTGTTTATGAAGGGCTGAAAAGAACAAAGCAACTAAAAGGAACAGACATTTTTAGGGATTTATCGGTGGAACAGCATGCTTTGAAAAACAAATTAATTCAACAAATGAAGACAGCAAGAATGGAAGGAAAACAGGCTTTCATTCGAATTTACAACTTTGAATTGATGGACGGATGGTGGCTGAACAAGAAAGTGGCACAAGGGACATCAGATTGCATCAACAGGATACAACTCAGCTCAATTTTTCATCAGTCAGAGAGAGACAAGTTACACCGGTAAGAAGGTCAATCAGAGACCAGCTGGAGAAGATAGGCAATCAAATCCTTACATCATCTCAAGAGAACAGTTACGTAAAAGGATTACATCATAAAGGAGACAGGAAGATGACACAGGGCACAATATAGCAAGACAAACAGATGGAAGAAAGGTTGTATCTCCAAGGAGGGAGGAACTACAATCAGCACGTCACTTGGTGCAAGTAGTAAGACAGAAGGGGAGGAAAACATTATATCAACACCTAATGGCAGCTTAATGGTGACAGAAAACAAAAGATGGCATGAGGATTTTAGGGAGATTTAGGAAAAGAACTGGCTCACAATAGGGAAGGCAGAAAGTCAGGAAGTTAGGGTTCTGGAACTGTGAGGTTTTTATGGGAAAGATGAAACAATTGTTAGATAAGATCGATTTTCTAGGAGTTGTACAAACTTGGTTAAAGGAAGAAAGTATAGAGATAAAGGTTTTTACATACATAGTAAAAAATGGAGAAAAGGCTGTAAAGAAGGGTAGAGTGATGGAAGGTGTAAGCTTTTTTGCAAAGAATTCTCTAGGAAAGCAAATAGAGGCACATAGTCCACGACAAAAAATGTTTTGTGGAAGATAACTAGATCGACAAAAGTTCCATATTATGTTTAAAGCCTATTCAGCCTTAAGTTGATCCTCGCCAAAACAAAATCCAGGCGACCAGTGCACTGCTATAATGTAGCCTTGCGCCATTCGTGCCAGTAATGCTGTCATACTTTCATACTGCCACATGGCTCACACACGCGGCATATTGTAATGTAAAACGAACAGAGCCCTTATTCCCACAACTTAAACACTGACTAAAATATTCTGTTAGGTATAATGGAGATAATATTGATAGTCATTACAAAATAAATAGGTACACATGTAATACTTAACTCTAAAAAACATGAGCGAAAAAATAAATATCATGTATGCGGTTACTTATATTAATTCGCAGTTCAGAAGTGACTCTATTCCCTCCAGATCAGAAGAGTCATCTGAAATATTTACTGCTGATTTCCTCTCAAAGGTTGTTAACCAGTTATCAATACTTGTATCACTTCAACTATCCATCTCCCAAAACAAGCTTCTTCTTTAATTACATGTCGCACTTTATTAACTGTTGGCAGCTCATTTTTAAAAAAGATATTGTGCACTACTATGCAAACTGCATTCTTCACAAAATTACCACATTCTTGCATCGTATATTTCACACGCTTTCTTTTTTCCCGGGTGCAACCACTTTCTCCGTTTCAGATTTTTCTTTATGAGCACTGTTTATATTTGTAGTCTAAATACCGTAAACTCAAAAGTTAATTTCATTGCTTCTTTCACGGAAGTGCTGGATATTTCTCACAAAACATACCATAAATTTTCAACACCATAGTTTTTTCACTACTAGTCAACGGTTTACCAGCCTTATGCTTTATGTAACTCGAAAGTTGCAAGAGAAAACTCACAGCGATCCTCCTCCATGATTCTAAATGGTAGCAACCATTACTGTGTAAACAATATTGCAGAAATCAGGTGACTCATACGAATAGCATGTTGAGACATGTAGCTATGTTTAATGGTACAAATCAGCGTCAATTTAACTCATAGGTATTTGTATAGAATATTGTACTATTTAAGAATAAATTAATTCTGTAATTTAGATTGTTAGCATGGGATTACATTTTTGCATGCACTGCTACTGGGTTGTACTGCAGTGCACTGACCATGTGGATCTCTTTTGACGCAGATCAACCTAACAGTGAATAGAAAATAGGTATAGTGTACTACTGTGTCAAGAAAGTCCCAGGAATTTGACAATAAAACACAAAAAATGAATTATTCATCCAATTTTATTTTATCGCCTTCAAAGTAGGCCCCTTCTAAAATTATACATTTATGCCAATCATAAATAATCCAATCATCAAAACATTTTTTGTAGGCACTTTTAAGAGTCGAGGTCAATTATCGCCACAAATTTTCCTTTATGTCTTCTATCGACTGAAAACGGGTGCATCGAAGTGGTAACTTGAGTTTTGGAATGAGAAAGAAATCAGCAGGAGCCAGATCAGGTGAATATAGTGGTTGTTCGATGAAATTTGTTGAGTTTTTGGCCAGAAATACGTTAACAATAATAGCCTTATGAGCTGGTGCATTATCATGGTGCAGAATCCATTAGTTGTTGTTCCACAAATCTGGCCTTTTTTGCTGTATTTGTTCTCTCAAATGCTGCATAACGCTCAGATAATAGTCTTTATTTACCATCTAACCTTCTGGCAAGAACTCTGAGTGCACGACACCGCAATAAAAAAAAAAAAAAAAACTGTCAACATGACCTTCAGTTTTGATCGAATTTGACGTGCCCTTTTAGGTTTCGGTTCAGTCAGAAAGCGCCATTTGGAAGCTTGTAGACTGGTTTGAATGTCAAACTCATACCAACTCATCACCAGTTACAATGCATTTCATGAATGTGGGGTCGGAACTGGCTCGTTCTAGCATGTCTTCAGCAATCCTTATGTGAGTTTTTTTAGAAAATTTAAGTATTTCAGAACTAACCGAGCTGCAATGTGTGTCATGCCCAAACAATCGTTTAAAATGGTACAAATCGATTTGTGAGGCACAGAAAGATCAGCGGCAATCTCTCTCAGACATAAATGACGCTTTTCAGACACAATTTTCTTCACTTTAGCGATGTTCAGTTCAGTTGAAACCATAGATGGCCAACCAGAGCGAGGCAAATCTTCCACCACATCTTGACCACTTTTGAATGCACTGTACCACTCATATGGACATGTTTTTGATAAAATCGATTCGCTGTAAGCCCTCTGTAGCATTTTCGGCGATTCGGACACGAAATACCATTTGCAATGCAAAATTTGAGACAGATTCTTTGTTCAATATTTGTATCCATCGTAAAATCGCAAATCACCTTTGAGATGCACTAACAAAATGGTGTACTGTAAACAAACTAGATGACAGATGACGATCAAACTCCTCATGGGTATAGACAACAATAATTTCGAATCCCCTTTTAAACAGGATTTTTAAATGATAATTCCCGGTACTTTCTTGACAGAATGTATAATGCACCAGTCTCCTGGACTTGATGAAGATGTTAGAAAGGGACATTGAGAGATTAAGTGCGAAATACAGGAACACGGAAGTGATAATGGGCGAGTTTAACATCAGAATAGGTGAGGAAGATATGAACATTGAGAGGAGATGATATTTGAAAATGAAATAAGAACAAAAAGGGATCTTCACATAGTAGAGATAAGTGTATAGACAAGGAAAGTGAAAAATTCATTGAACTTTGCAAAGCGAATGCTCTAGATATTTTAAATGGTAAATATGGTGCAGATGTAGTGGGGAAGTTTACCTTTGTGAATATGGATGGCCAAAGTGTCATGGCCATTTAACAGGGGTATGTATTAAATAATTATAAGATAATGAACTTGTGCAGACATAAAAATACGATCAGAGGAAACAGTTGAAATTGCATGGATAGGGGCCACAGCTCAAAAACGAAAAGGCTATTAAATACCAAACTTGGTATTTAAGTTTGCTATCCTCAAGATACAAAGCTTTTCAAGAAAATGCCACCACCTCAAACTACCCTTTACATGGAACATTTTTTGAAAATTTTGTTTTTCTCAAAAATGACTGTAACAGTTTTGATTAAAATCCTGCACATTAAAGCCATTTACATCACAAATAAAATGTATATCTTGAATTTTCTGGGAATAGCTTTTGTTCATTCTGGATGAATTTTGCTGAATTTTACGTAACTGCTAAACCATAAGAGAGAGACAAAAACTTACTACTCAAAAAATGTATGTTGCATAAAAATGCACAATTTATGTCAAGTATTTTTTTCATGGAGTTGACTGTTTTCATGATATTCCTTGTTATTATTGGTTTCAGTTTTAAAATACTTAAACTTTTCTCATGCAGAAACTTGTGAAGTCCTGGCCATGCAAAGAAACAATTTCAATCCCATAGCAACCACATTTTAAAATATTTGACTGTCATCCTGGTGTACTCCCGCATTTCCCTTCTGCTTATAAGGAACTAAGTAATCAGACCATTTCTGCTAATTAGCATGAATTAGATGGAACAATAGGCTTTTTACTTTCTCTACGCGTGCTATATACATAGAGTATAGAGAAGGTATTGTAATGCTCCCAAATATTCGATACCAAGATTTCACCGGAAATACATGTTTTGGGTTCCCCTGAATCCAAAAAAAAACATTTTTGGAAAAAGGTCTACGCATGTATATGTATGGACAGCATAGCTCAAAAACGAAAAGATCGTTAAATACTTGGTATTTAAGTTTGGTATCTTTCAAGGATGCAACACAAAGATTTTCAAGAAAATCCCCTTAACCCTCAACTACCCTTTACATAGAACTTTTTTCGAAAATTTTGATTTCATCAAAAATGGCTCTTAACGATTTTGATTAAAATATCGTACATTAAAGATATTTACATGACAAAAAAGTTTATATCTTGAATTTTCTGGGAAAAGCTGGATCAATTTTACAGAATTTTGCAAATCCATTATGCCATTAGAGATGGACCAAAATTTACCACACAAAAAATGTAAAGCATATTAAAACACACAATTTATATTATACACATTTTTTTCGTGGGGTTGATCATTTTTGAGATATTCCTTGTTTTTGGTTTCAGCCTTAAAAAACTTACTTTTCTCGCACAGAAATTTGTCAACTCCTGTACATTCAAACAAAGGAACTTCAGTCACACAGCAACCAGCTTTTGACTATCACTTTAACCTATGGCACTCCCTTACTTCACTTCTGCTTACAAGGAAGCAAGTAATAAGACTGTTTCTGCTTTTTGAATTAAATAGAAGCTTTTTAATAATAATTTGTTAAAGAAATGTAGAGAAAGTCGTGTGAATGGAAGACATCAGATTTTTAATAATTTGTTACAAAGATGTAGAGAATATCATGTGAATGGAACACATCAGATTTTTAATGATAATTCGTTACAAAGATGTAGAGAAAATGATGTGAATGGAACACATCAGAAATTTTCAGCTAGGTAGCCACTTTCTTTTGAATTTTAGTATCTCAACAGCATCATAAGAAAAATGTTAAAGTACATTAACATAAGATCTAACGTAACAACTTTTGGGACTACTGCTGGGTAGTTCCCCATTTACACGTTATTTTGTATAACCTTTTTAAGCATAATTGTACAGTATTAAATAGTGGAATAAGGTTAATTAAATGTTAAAATATATATACAAAGATTGTAATCTCAGTGATTTAGCTGCAGTGAAGAGGGGAAGTTGCGGTCATTATCATACATATTCTAAAACAAAAAATTATAACATACTTATAGATCTTTCAGAAAATAAAACAAACATGATTCTTCAGACAAAGTATCATATTTAAAATCTAATTTGAATTACTAAAAATATTTTAGATTAAGGGTGAAAAATGACATTGAAATAAATAACCATGTTTTCAAATACAACCTTTCTAAAGGTATGATATTTTATTTTATATAAGACACACCATATAAATTTCATGATGGAACCAGCTTAACTATTGTAGTATTAAATTATAAACCTAAGGATGATTTGCACTTAACATGTTCCCTGCAGCTGAAAGATTTGACGTCTCGCATGTACAGCATATCAGCCCACCAGTGATCTGAAATGCACTCAGGCCACTGAGCCCCGAATGCTGCAAGTGTAAGTATACCTTGCAATATGGAAATTGCAACACACAATCAATTTAACATCTTGGATGGAGTTGAAGGTAGAGATAATCAAGCAATACAAAAGAATATTCAAAAACAAGCTGGTCCACAAGAAAAAAAGAAGAAAAAAGTGTTTGTTGTGGGTGACTCTATGCTGAAATTTGCAGGTGAAGTGTGTAAAAAAGAAGGACATAGTGTGTGTTGTTTACCTGGAATACAAATTACAGAACTTAAAAATAGAATGGAGAAAATTAACTTTAAACAATCCACGCCTGATGTGATGGTAATACATGCGGGAACAAATGATATACGGAATGGAACAATTCCTCAAGAAATAATGGGTAATGCTTTGGACTAAGTGAATAAAATTCGAAAACAGTCGAGTAATACAAAAATTATTATAAGTGGTGTTCTATGTAGACGGGACACTAGTGCAAGGTATGTAAGAGAGATAAACAAGGAACTTAACTGGATGTGTTGAGTTAAAGATTGCCTAATGGTTGATGGTAATTTTTGGTTAGATGATTGGGATTTTGGTAGGGATGGAGTGCATCTTAACAGAGGGGGTTCTTTTAAGTTTGGCAAATTATTGAATAATGCAGTTCTTTCATTGTATAAGGGAAACAGTAAATCTGAGGTGGATGAAATTCCAGTTAAAGACGGTAAGTTTGAAATTAAGAACTGTAGGCAGATCCCCGCACTAAGGGTCTTACATCAAAATGTACAGTATATATCCAACAAAGTCCTTGAAGTTGATATTATAATTGAGGAAAATAATTGTGATGTGCTGTGTATTATGGAGCATGGGCTTAAAGAGACAGAAATTAAGAATTTATCATTTCAGGGGTAGAGACAAACAGCATATTTTTGTAGGAAAGATTATAAAGGTGGAGGCACAGTAATATTTGTACGAAGAAATTTTGAGTTTATAGTGGATAAACTCATAGATTGTACTGTAGAAAAAGATATGGAAATAGCTGTTATGGAATTGAATTACAAATCCTTAAAAATAAAAATGTGTTGTATATATAGGTCTCTAAATGGAAACATAGACAATTTTTTCATTAAATTTGAGGAAACTCTTCATAAAATAAATAAAGGTAATAAATACATTATAATTTTGTGTGATTTTAATATAGTTACATGTAAAGACACAGCTGCATCAAAGAAGCTAAGTAATTTATTGTTATCTTTTAATATTACTTTAACTGTAACTGAACCTACTAGAATAACAAAAGTCACTGAGACAACTATTGATAATATAGCTACTAATTTCCAAAACAATTTTTTAGATCAGAAGTTATACATACCTTAATATCTGACCATGCTGCACAATTAATTTCATTAGAAATGGAGAAGATGATACCTAACAGCAAACAGATATTTAATAATAAAGATACAATAAGTTATATTTCAGTACGGAATTTTACTGAGTCAAACATAGAACAATTTAAAGAAATAGTTAAAAGAGAGAATTGGGATAGTGTAACTGAAGCTAATGATGTGGACTAGAAACTTGAGTTATTTATGCAAATAATGACTTATAACCTCAATGTAGCAATACCAAGTACAAGAAGGAAATATCAATTAAGCATAACCCTTGGTTCAATAATGAATTGTTGCAATATAAAAAAACAACTCTTAGTAGTTTATGAATTACTAAAGAAATTTAAAACTGATGCTCTAATAAATACACATAAACAGAAAAAATCTCAATATCAACAGTTAATTAAATCCACAAAATCTAACTATATTAATGGTATGCTATCAGAAAGTAAAAATAAAGCAAAAAACTTATGGAAAGTAATAAATATGAGAGAAACAATACATTAGATGATAAACAAAATAGTGTTCTTAGTAATATAAGAGTAGATAATGTCATTGTTAGCGAGCAGAGGTTATTGGCTAATATATTTAATAATTATTTCAATAATATTGTTAAGGACAATAACTCTGTAATTAATACTAATACTATTCCCATGAATTGTGAATCTCTTTGTCTAGCTCCTGTCACTGATTCTGAAATATTTCACATATTAGGAATTTAAAAAATAGTAAAAGTACTGGACATGATGAAATATCAAATAACTTGCTTAAAATATGTAATAACTTTATTGCACCTGTCTTGACAAACATAATAAATGCTTCATTACAAAGTGGCAAATTTCCAGAGAAGCTAAAAACTGTTAAAGTTATACCTTTATTGAAAAGTGGAAATGTTGAAGACATAAATAATTATAGACCCCTTAGTTTGGTATCATCATTGAGCAACATTTTTTGAAAAAGTCTATGAATGTAGGTTACTGAAGTTCTTAAAAAAACATAGGATATTGAATGCTGAGCAATATGGTTATATAAAAGGAAAATCAACAGAAACTGCACTTATTGAATTAGTACATAATAACCTTAAAGCCTTAGATAATAAAAGAGTTTGTAGAGAATATATTTGTTGATATGAGTAAAACTTTCGACTGGGTTAATTTAGACAGTCTGATTAGGAAATTAGAAATGTATGGTGTAAGAGGAATTAGAATGGATACAGTCATGCATATATAATAGAAAACAGTATGTGGAAATAAAAGGAAAGGATGGTAAATAAAAATGGAGTACCACAAGGTTCCGTTCTTGGACCCTTATTGTTTAAAATATATATTAATGACATAATTAGTTCCTGCAAGACATTACAAAATAATGAATTAATATTATATGCTAATGATATAGCAATATGCTGTACACATAAATGTTTGCAAGAGTTGGAAATTAATGCGAACAATGTAATTAATCATCTTACTCAAATATTAAAATACAACAATCTGAATATTAATATTAACAAAACCAAGCATATGTTTATTAAGGTTGATGTTAATATTGATGGAATATGCTTGGAGGAAGTGGAAACTATGAAATATCTTGGGATACTACTAGACAATAATCTTGATTGGCATGCCCATGTTGACGAATGCTGTAAAAAGTTGAATAGTATTATTTATTTGTTGAGATATATGGCTGCCTTTTGTAATATTAATGTACTATTAAACATCTATCATGGATTATTTATGAGTTACATCAACTATTGTGGGCAGATACTACACAGGAAAGTATAAATAGTATTAGTTCTGCAAAAAAAAAAGGCAATTCACATTATGCTAAAATTAAAATTAAGACAAAGTGTTAAATCAGAATTTATAAAGATGAGATTACTGACATTTCCTTGTTTATTAATTTTTAAAGCCATATTATATACTAAGATACATTATAACAAAATAAATTCTGATAATCATGCCTATAACACTAGGAATAAGGATGAATATAGTATTGTAAGCCATAGATTAAAAATGTTTGAAAAATGTACGAAATATAAAGGAATTATATGGTATAATAAACTGCCAAAGGATAAAAAGTTAATAATGGAAGTAAAAAAGTTTAAAAAAGAACTATGTAAATATTTAGTAAGTAAGGCATACTATTCACTTGAAGAGTTTATGGGTAACTGATGTATTTATTTCTTTATATATCATTTATAAGTATTTCTTTCTCTGTATTTATTTATGCATTGTATTTTAGCTGTATTGACAATGTCTAATAGATTTTGTAATCTCCATGGACAATAAATTTAATTGAATTGAATATGATGTCACTTCAGAAGTGCTGCAGAAGTGACGAGCTAGAATCTGAAATGGCCCCAAAGTCATTTTTGCTCTAATGCTTTATATAGTAAATACATATCTTGAGAAAACAACACAAAACATATTTTTACACACACTTTAACAACTAGAAAGTTATACTTCGTGTCTTTTTTTTTTTTTTTAATGCACATGTTACCCTACTACTTTGTTTGCAAAACACAAACAAATTATACAAAAGACAAAAACAATGTTGCACAGTTTAAACACTGCAGTATTAAAAAGTCATTCCTGAAAATGTTTTTCATTGAAGCAACTGATAAGTTAGGTTACCCTGGGCAGTCATTGCAGAAGGTTGTAACTTTCTTGGCTTTGTTATCTGCTTCTTTTCTGCCTTATTGAGCAAAAATATTCTTGTGTCACAATGTGCAGTGTCGCCAAAATGTTCTTGCTGGACCCTCAATTTTTCCCAAAGTATGTGCTTTCTTTCTTGATGGAGAAGTGGCACATGAATACAAAGGAATTGACTCTTTGTAAATTCAATATTGCATTCTTTTCCTTGAAGTGCCCTGTTTACAATACAAAATCCACGCATTTGCAACAGAGGTGTCTAGGAGGATGTCCATTGCAATTTTTCTCCACCATTTCACCCCGTTTCTCAGTGGTGAATAATACAAAGATATCAATGCCTATTTTTATTTGTACTCCAATAGAGCCTTTGGTTTCATTACAGCTTCTCCTTTTCTGTTCTTTTACCCTGTGACCACCAAAATATCAGTCTGACCAGGAACCATTGAAATCATCAGAACTCACCACTTATCCATCCAGTTAAAAATGTTGACTCCATTATCATTCTTTAATCCACACATTTCCCCCTTTTTAAGCTTTTTCCCCACAATATCCTTGGGAAGTCCTGCTCTATTTGGACGAATTGTTCCACAGAGAAGCATTTTCTTATCTAAGAACTTTGTGCTAGAGAAATGCTAGTATACAAATTGTTGGCATAAAGAGTGACACCTTTTTAAAAAAAAAAAGGCTCACACAATTTCATAGTGACCTGTGCTGTTTTCCTTGATATATTAGCAAGGCCTTCCTCTGTACATATTTTGTACAGTTTTACACCATAGTTGTGAGACTTGTTAGGGATATAGTGACTAGAAAACGATCTTCCTCTTCAAGGAATCATGGATTCATCAATTACCATATCTCTTACAGGGGTTAGAGCATTCTCAAAGTTACTCTGTATATGTTCAACTAACACCCGTCATTCATGTTCCTATGGGCATTATTATCATCAAAATGCCAGCAAGACAACAATGCTAGAAATCAATCACGAGGCTTATGGCTTTTATAATTTTGTTTTCATACAGTGAATTCTTTGACCAATAAAGTGAAATTTCTGGGACCTTATTTAACCCCATGCCAATAAACTTATCCATTTCTTCCTCAGAAATGTCAACCCAATTGGCTAGACCAGATCTTTTTTATGCTTGGTTTTTTGGACAGTTATTGTCCTGCATATCTGATTGTTTCCAACACCATATTGTTAAATATAACTTGTGTTACCAACATTTCAAAAATGGTGGAAATTTTAAATTCTGAATGCCCTTTGAAAATTACTGTTATATTTATTGTTTTGTCCAGTTTGGATTCCAAATTGGGATATAATTTTCATCAATGCCACTTCAGAATTACAGTATGGTGAACCTCATCAGAATAAGAGTCATCATCACTTTCATTAAATCCGAAGAGAATCTTGAAATATGGGGATTGTAAGATGGATCACCAGATGCAAGAGAAAAGTCAGTCACTGGAGTAACCTTGATTTAGGTAATGGCTCACGTAGGAGTATATTCCCATTTCATTTAATGGTGTACTACATCTTTGTTTCCCTGTAACAAGCATGACTTTGTGTGAATTTTAGTGTCCAACAATAACTGATGTTTTCTGCAGTGTTTGATGCTTAAGGAGCACAGCACAACAATCAGGATAGGGTGGACCAAACAATTTAAAAACAAGCACGAAAAAGTGTTATCAGCCACCAGTAGGTCAGAGGCAATGACATATTTGAATTATTTATCTCACACTGAATATATACCTTTTGAGACTTTGATACCTTTAAATTTGACTAATAACTATTTCGGGAAGTCCCCAAAATTCATGCCAATGAGGAAGAAAAAACCATGTTGGAACACATGGTGGGCAGAGTTGCAGGGAAGTGTTTAAAACCACAAGTGACATGATGCAGCAGATGGAAAACAGTTACAGATCAGATAACTGCACATATACACATCACTTTATGCTTACAGTGCAAGTGTGTAAAGTTTGCAAATTCCTCTCGCAGCTTTTCCCTTGGTTGGAGATTAAAACTGAATTTCAAATATTTTTGTTATGTGTATTGAGTGTTTGTACCTACAATCCATGTTGAAGCTTTAGTGGTGGTTGTGTTGTATTGTGGAGTTTAAAAATACCTAAACTAATGACAAAGTTTTAATACTTTGTGGCATTGCAACCCTTTTGGTCTTCAAAATCACAGCAAACAACTAGAAATGGGGAAAGTGATGGAAAGAATGCAAAATAAATTACATAACTTAATTCTAGGTGATATGTGACTGCTGTTGTATTAAGGCATATAAAATTACTAATGTGGAACAAACTGAAAAATTATCAGAAAACATCAAATGAAGAGGAGGCAAAATAATCCTAGTGAAAATAAAATGCACTGCCAGAAAAATAGCAAAAAAAACAGCAACATAAATCAAACCTTAACTCCTCTTGGCAAACATCTTTCTCTGAACATTCTTGTGCCAAACCATGTGCTTGTGAGAAAGCCACCAATAATGAAGGTGAAGTGCGAGTAATGATGGGGGAAGAAAGGATTGAAGGAAAAATTTACGAATGCAAAAACTGCTTAGAGAAATACACGATTCTTACATGACTTCCCAGAAAATGGAAAGAGTACAAAATAATGTGCAAGTTAGGTGTATGTCTTCATGTAGCTTGCACAGCAAAAATTACCCAAAACAGTAAACACATCAATGTCCAATAGAAAACCATTCTGATATACCTGATGAAATAAGAACTGAAGCTTTCCTGGCGACGTGTTAAAGAGCCTTAACACCTAATCCTGTACCTGCAGTCTTCCAAGACTTATTTTCTAGCAGGTGCGTGCTCAAACACAAAACATTAGCCGAATAACTGCTATAAATAGTTTTCTACGAAGTCCGTGCCCATGTCTCAGTCATCTTAAATACCAGGCCATAATATCTCGCGAACCAATCAGATGTTAGCTTCATCCCAGCTCTTATAAATACCAGTCTCTGCAAGCTCAAACCATCAGTTCACCCTGAAGACGAGGAAGATGCACTTCTTCGAAACGTTGGTGTCAAGCCAAGTTTTTACCTGGCTAGAAGCCCGAGAAGATTTTGAATTAATACCTGATGAAGTTTTTAATTCTTTGAAGTTGACATATTATGAAGAAAACAAATAGAATTATGGCTGGCATGAAAGATTTTAAAATTTAGCCAATCTTTAACAAATGGCTGACACAGAGGTATTGATTTCTTTTTTAAGTGCAACCAAAGGCCAAAATATTCTGTAGTATTGGTGCCCTGATACCAAGGTCGCGATTGAAAACACAAGTGATTTTAAAGTGTGCTTAAAAGTAGATTTCTGGACACGAGATAAGAAAGCCTGCAGGACAAAATTCCAGCACAGAAGTGCATATACGATCCTGGCAATTAGCATTATTATTATTATTATTATTATTGGGACTCATGTTTGCATATGCATTATTCTGCAAACACAAAACTCATGCTGATGTGTTTGGAAAAATACAGGCCATGATGATGAAAGTGAAATAAAGAGTATGGAGTTTTTAATACGAAAAATGGTCAGGGTCTTTTCCCAAATTATCTAGGCAGAGGTGAAAAATGCCCAGGAAGAATAATTATTTTAGAATTTCTAAATTCATTATTAGAGAGAAATCTGGAAGATGTATATAAAAAGTGGGAAAACAATAGAGCAGAATAGAGATGATATTGATAAAAGATAATACTGAAAATGTTATCAACAATTTCACTTTCTGAAAAATTTAAAGCAGATAACTTCATAGCAAAAACTTAATAAATCATACCTGAAATATCTGAAAGCCACAATACAATATGAAGAACCCAAAGCTATTGGAAACTAACCTGAAAATTACGATTTTGTAACACAGAATGCCATTAGAATGGGTTTCATGTAATTATCCATCAATTTGCTATTTAAGAGAAACTAACAATGACCTGGGACCAAAAAACTTTTCAATTTATCAGAATACTTAGTTCATGACAGTCCTGCAGTTAATTTTATTCAAAAATCACTGATTACCTATATGCAAGAGCAATTTTATGATGGTGAAAACGTAGCAAGTCAGTACAAGAATAAGAATAATTTTATTAATCTTTTGTGTCACAGGACAGTGACAGCTGAATGGCATTTCTTCGCCATATGCCTTGGAAAGAACCCTTGTGAATGGTGTAGGAGGTACAATTAAGAGCCCTGCTGCCTATACTAATCTTCGGGGGAGTGTGTGTGTGTGTGTGTGTGTGTGTGTGTGTGTGTGTGTGTGTGTGTGTGTGTGTGTGTGTGTGTCTGTGTGTGGATGGGTGGGTGGGTGTGGGTGTGTGGATGGGTGTATGTGTGTGGGTGGGTGTGCGTGTGTGGGTGGGTGTGTGTGTGGGTGGGTGTGTGGATGGGTGTGTGTGGATGTATGTGTGTGTGGATAAGTGTGTGTGTGTGTGTGTGTGTGTGTGTGTGTGTTGATGGGTGGGTGTGTGTGGGTGGGTGTGTGTGTGGATGGGTGGGTGTGTGTGGATGGGTGGGTGTGGGTGTGTGTGTGGATGGGTGGGTGTGGATGGGTGTGTGGATGGGTGGGTGTGGGTGTGTGTGTGGATGGGTGGGTGTGGGTGTGTGTGTGTGTGGGTGTGTGTGTGTGTGTGTGGATGGGTGTGTGTGTGGATGGGTGGGTGTGTGTGGGTGTATGGATGTGTGTGTGGATGGGTGGGTGTGTGTCGGTGGGTGTGTGTCGGTGGGTGTGTGTGTATGGGTGGGTGTGTGTGGGTGTGTGTGTGGGTGGGTCTGGGTGTGTGTGGGTGTATGGATGTGTGTGGATGGGTGTGTGTGGGTGTGTGTGTGGGTGTGTGTGTGGATGTGTGGGTGTGTGTGTGGATGGGTGGGTGTGTCTGTGTGTGGATGGGTGGGTGTGTCTGTGTGTGGATGGGTGGGTGTGTGTGAGTGTGTGTGGATGGGTGGGTGGGTGTGTGTGGATGGGTGGGTGGGTGTGTGTGGATGGGTGTATGGGGGTGTGTGGGTGAGTGTGGGTGCATGTGTGGGTGTGTATGTGGGTGGGTGTGTGTGTGCGTGGGTGTGGGTGCGTTTGTGGGTGGGTGCGTGTACACGTGGCCACATGTATTTTTTTTATTTTTGTTATTTATTCACCAATTGGAAATTAATTACAATTTCAAGGCTTCATCAAATACAAGTTACAATTATTTGAATTTTATCCAATCATATACACAGTACTCATGATTATATTAACAATTATATGCAATATAATGATCCTATTTACATCATTCATGAATTGTGGTTAAAGAACTCTTAAAACTCTTTTATGTTGTAGAAACATTGTTCAGTTAAAAACTTCTTAATATACTTCCTGAACTTCAGTGGAAGCTTTTTTGAGATTGTATTATTCATCAGGATTCCTGTATGGAGTATGGAGATAATCTTTTTGGTTGTTCTAGCGGCTTGCAAGTGGAGATTATTCTGATTTCTAGTGGCATGCTCATGTATGTTGTTGTTTGAATTAAAGTAATGAATGTGTTATTTATGAAGCAAACTGTTTCTAATATAAACAAACAAGGTAGGGCAAGTATATTGTTTTGTACGAAATGGTTTAGCAGGTTCAGTTTTCTTTAAGTTATACATGTTTCTAATTATTTTCTTTTGAGCTATAAATAGCTTATTTACATCAGTTGAATTTCCCCAAAGGATTATGCAATAAGCAAGTACTGACTGCACATAGATGAAGTATGTCATTCTTATTGTTTGAGGAGTAAATAGACATTTTAGCATTGATAACACATAGTGTGCTCTATTAATTTTAGACGTAATGCATTGTATGTATGGCTTCCAATTCAAGAGTTTAGCACTAGCTATTCCTAAGAAGAAACTCGACTCCTTCAAGTGTTATTTTAAGGAAGGAGTAGAGAGTATTAGATATGCTCTTGTTTTTACAAAACACAAATTTTTCCAGAAAAGGAACCAATCTATTACACATGACAGTTTCCAATATTTTTGAGAAACTGAATTGTAGGGAAATGGGTATATAGTTGTCAACATTTTGAGGGTCATCTTTTTTTAGTATAGGGACTATTCTAGTCGTTTTCAGGATGTCAGGAAATATTCCTGAGCTCTTCGAAATATTACATATTTCCAGCAAGCGTATAGCAATAAAGTTCATGGACGCTTTTATTATGCATTCTGGCGCTTCATCAGGACCAGCTGAGAATGGATGGATAGATGCAAAGTAATACAATAAGAATTACTATTGCATTCACAACCAAAGAGGAACAAGAAAAACCCTGGCTCTTAAATGCCAGAAACATGCAGCATCCATAGACATTTCAGTTTCTGAAGTGAAACATTTTCTGATTTATGTGAAATCCCTGAAGAAGTTGCCTTCCTAAATTTGCATGGCGAGGCAAAATAATGAATGTGTGCCAGACGCCCAAATGGTACAACAGCAGTGAGCATGGGAGTTGCAGATTATATACCTTGTTTCAGTGAGTTATATGTATTTTATAACTGGAGTTCCTTTTGTGGTTTCATGTTGAAACTTCTAAAATTTAAAGAATGTGTTTATCTGAATAGAAAATTATATACATATGCATGTATCATATGCCCATTATTTTCATTTCATTGTAAATCACCATACAAAGTAGTACTCTAAAATATTTTTGCTTTTCAAGATGTTGCAATTTTTTATCATACTTTTTTGTGTAGATTAACCCATATACGAGGTACGTCCAGAAAGTAAGTTCCGTTTCAATTTATCTCTGCTGCAGCGCTGTGATCGCAGTTCCGTACATTCGCGGTAGACAAGGAGAAGAAATGTGAGCCATTTTGAGATTGCTGTCAGCTACATACGCTTTGTTGTGCTTGTTAACATGTCCGTGTTGATTGAAAATCCCGCCGCTTGTGAAATCAGATCTGTGATTTGTTTTCTGAATACTAGGAAAGTGAAATCAATTGAAATTTATCAACAAATTTGCAAAGTTTACGGACAAAATGCGATGAGTGACTCAATGGTGAGAAGATGGGTCCGACAGTTCAATGAAGGATGTAGTGAAGTGCACGATGAAGAACGAAGTGGGCGTCCATCTTTGGTTACAGAAGAACTGATTCACGCGATTGATGACAAGATCCAGGAAAACCGCAAGTTTACAATTAGTGTTCTCGCTATGGAATTTCCCCAAAGCTCACGATCACTAATTCATGAAATTGTTACCGAAAAACTGAAATTTCGTAAACTTTGCTCACATTGGGTACCAAAGATTCTTACTGAGCAACACAAAACAAAACGGATGGGTAGTGCATTTCAGTTTTTAACCTGTTATGATGAAGACGGCGAAGAATTTCTCACACAGATAGTCACAGGAAATGAGACTTGGGTTTCTTACGACACCCCTGAAAGTAAACGGCAATCAATGGAATGGAGGCACACTTCATCCCCAGCAAAGGTTAAGCCGAAACAAATCTTGAACACCTCGAAAAATGATGTGCACAGTGTTCTGGGACTGGAAAGGCATCTTACTCATTGATTTCTTACCGTGTGGTCAAACAATCAAAGCATATGTTTATTGCAAAACACTTAGGAAATTGCGTCGCGCAATACAGAATAAGCACCGAGGATTGCTGTCAAAAGGTGTTGTTTTTCTTCACGACAACGCAGGACCACACACTGCAAATGTGACAAAAAACCTCCTACAGGGATTTGGCTGGGACATGTTTGAACATCCTCCGTACAGCCCAGACCTCACTCCTAGCGACTTTCATCTGTTCTTACATCTCAAATCTTTCCTTGGCGGTCAACACTTCAACAATGACGAAGAGCTGAAAGAAAATGTTTCCAACTTTTTGAAGACACAGGCGGCAAACTTCTATGAAGAAGGTATACAAAAACTTGTGCCACGCTGACAAATGCCTGCAAAATTTCGGCAGTTATGTGGAAAAGTAGTTTAAGAGTTGTGGAATTTTGTGCAATAAATAATTATTCTGTATCTGTACACAATTTAATTTTATTACCAAACGGAACTTACTTTCTGGACATACCTTGTATTTTAACTTGTTAAAATATGTAGAAATGAACAATTGCACTTCATCAATGAAAAGATGGAAATTTTGCTATGTGTAGATTAATGCCCTCATAACTTAGAGAAGAAAATGGTAATATATTGCCATTAAGAGTATATATCACAAACTTGCAATGAAGGTCTTCAGTGTTTTAGTCAAATTGTCCATGCTTCAGCAGATGATGAAGCATTTTATTTCAATCATGGGGAATTATATGGAACTGATAAAAGAAAAACAATTCAGATATGTTTTTCCAACAGCAAATTGCAAATTCCTAGATATATTTTCTTAAATGACATTTTTTGAAAAATAGTATGTTGCATCAAAGTGGAGACTAGCAGAACTAAATTCATCCATTTTATTGTCATTATACCCTATGCATGATTGATAAATTCTACTCTAATATGAATTGCAGGATAAAAGTTCAAAACTAACCTGAGCATCTTCCAACTGCACATCCTTTCCCTGACTCTGAGATTCTCCAGCAACCATATCCTCATATTCCTTTCTCTTCCTATCTACTTCTGCCAGTTCATCCTCCAATTCTCTTATATCTTGTTCATGAGCAGCATCTGCTTTCTTGGCTTGAGCAAGTGATTTGCGAGCTGAATCAAGTTTTTTCTGAATATGTGCCACCCTTTCCTTGGATTTTATATAGGTGGGACGCTTCTTGTTGATTTCCACTTCCTGAAATGTATTGTATTTTGTTCTTTTAGCTTTTATTTAAATTAATCTAAATAACATTTCTAAGCTATTTCATGCCTTGATCAGCGTGAACAATAAATAATGTCATTAAGTTTAATTAGTAAGTCAAGTTTAGTAACACTATGGAAAGGATGAATAAAACAACAAATTCATAAACAAGTTTTCCATTTAATAATTGGTGTAATGTCACAAACATCAACTCACTAATTAATCTCAATGATTAGAACACATTACTGTCACGAAATCTACCATACTAAATTGCAATTTTAAGTTAAATAATGTTCATATAAAATATTTTTAAAATTAAGTTTTATGATCACAAGGTTTTTCAGAATAGATTAAATCAGTAGCAGATATGATTTCACTCTATGAACTGATTCTCATAAACACCAAAGATTAAGAACTTAGATTATCAATTGCTGGAATAGTGCAAACCTAATCCTCATGGACATTGTGTCATTGGATGTGGTGGAAGCCTTAATTCCCTTTTCTTCAATTCTGTATTATAGACATGTTTGTGAAGTAACAAATGAATGCAAGTAGACAAATGTATTCATCATATTAAACATTCTTGTGTTATATGTATGTCTTGACACCAATTTGAATGTCTGAATAGCTTCCAACCTTCTTGTTACTCACTTGGAAATTTTTGGGGGAATTCACTTTTTTCCCCAAGGGATGGGGTGATAATTTGAATAGGGCTCCTTGTCTTGCTTCAATTGGTAAAGAACCATAACCAGATTAGCAAATGTAAATGCATGAGACAAGCATTTTATAGTGGTGACTATGTACATTTAAGGGTGCTCAACTACAGTCCTTTCATATTCTTTTCGGCTAGGCTTGTAGGAGAGGGAGGTGTAAGAGATCATCTTTCCCTCCTGTTTCCTACCTGCTGGCTGAAAACAATGCAAATAGGCAAAACAAGTTCATTACAGCCCTTATGGCCAAAAAGTATCAAGACTTAATATGCATATGACTAAATTTGAATTTGAAGATTTACGTTTTACAAAAATTAAAAAAAAAACAACTTTTGGACTGCTTAGTTATCATCTACCAGAACCTCTGCATGGTTGGAACAAGTTCTGAAGATGAACTAAAAGAATGCATCACATTAATAGCATACCTTTGCTACACAGCTGACAAAAAGGAACGGAGTCCCCCTTGAAAAGTTAACTGAGCATATTATGCAACTGAACCAAATCACCTCCTCATGAGATACACAAGAGGAAATTTCCAAATTATTGGAAATAGCTACTGTACCACAGAGAGCTGATAACTCTTCCTGTAAGTGTAATAGCACTGATCTCTGCACAACAAGCCTATGGTCTTCTCACATTACAATAATATTGGAACACTTCATTCTGTGGCTAACATTGGAAATATGTAAAACGTGTAGGGTATCCTTGAGTGCTGCACAATGGGGTACAAGTTATACAGTTTGTACACTAAGGGAATTACTCATAATGAGGCAGTCACCCAAATTTCAATGATGCACATGCAAAATCACTCAGTATATGGCACACAACTCTGCATTATAGTAAATGCTAGTACAAGTATGAAAACTGAATGTATAATACAGTGTGGATCCATAAACAGGCACATCCATTGGTGTACTTAGATCCATCATTGTAATAAAAATTTGGTCACTGTAATCAAAAATTCTATAAAAACGAGCGCAGATACCAGATATAGGCATTGCAGATTTCTAAAATGTTACCATCAAGAGATCTAAATGAAATGTTGCATGTAACTAAGAGGGTGCACCCTTAATCTCTAATGAATCATGCTAGACATTTCAATATAAAACCTTTTAAGGTGTGTTTTACACCACAATTTGCTATGTAAGCTATTCTTATGTTTGCCCAGCAAGATGTTGAAAAAAGAGGAGAATATTGGATGCATAAGTATATATTTAAGCCCATAGACATTGTTTCCAGCCAATATTGCAGAGGGGATTCAGCAGGTCCATAAAGGACATCCACTGATGTCCTGATTATGGACTGTCTAATATTCCCAGCACAGATGCTTGTGGGGAAGAATAAATCATGCATAAAAATCTAACTTGGATTGTAGTTGCAGCAGAACTGTCCAATCCCCACCCCATCATTTATTTAGTATTCCAAAATATTCAACAATGGTCACATCATGCTTCCAGCTGTGCTATGTGATGACATTTCCTATCAAGAGTCAACCCCAGAGAGCTTATCTCAACTGTGAAAGACCATCAAAGGATAAATATGAAGTCGTCTATGAATCAGTAAGACAATATCCCTGGAGGATTCTATTTCAAAATAGAATTAATTGTTATAGAAACAGCATAACTTTAGTAACAATGCCCGAGGCTCTTATGTGAAAGGTATTAAATTTTGAGCGAATTGGATCGAAGGATGACAGTCAATATTACAAGAGGAATCTATTTCAAAATAGAATTAATCGTTACAGAAACAGCATAACTTTAGTGCCAATGCCTGAGATACTCTGTTCTCTTAAACAAAAATATTTGAAAATACCAAGCTGGTCTTTACCTGGAAAGTGTGGTCGTTCATAAATTCCTGAATGAACAACAGTAACCATCCCTGTATATTCCAGATGTGTAATGTCCCTATTGTCATCAGTTTCATTAGCCTTCTCAAGGTCAAAGGTTTGACAGTTCTTCATAAATCTGAGATGATGTAGATATCAATATAAGGTGCTCAACATTTGAACGGTCACATTGGGTCACGTTGCGAGTTTCCTGCCACCATACTAATCAACCCTCATCATGCATTCCATCATCTAGCAAATGCAGTTGGAATAACTGAATGGAAGAGATGGGCTTTTCCATCTTTCAAAATGGGTATGATTTTGACCTCCAGCACTTTTCTGGGAAAGTAGTGTCAATCCAACATATCAATGATTCTAAACCTTGACAGGAAAGCCTTAACTTTAGGAGATATGTGATGCAACATCTGATCCTAATGCTGATAGTTGCAAAGAATAAATGGCAAATTCTAAGTCTGCCATGGTAAAAAAAGTGATTGTTATCTTGATAGTTTTCAGATTAAAAAAAGAAACCTTGAGATGGCTGAGGCTTAACTGGAAGGTACTCAGGCAGATAGTTATCCCAACTAGACACTTGGGTGAAAATACTGCCATGTTAAATGTATCAAACAGTTCCGGAGTTGCTTGCATGAGCGCGCAGAGGTCAGACGTGTGAGGTGAATGCTCATTAAAGCAGAAAGATGGTTATAGCACTACAATTGTATAGAGCACAACAAAATTAAAATAAACATTCCCAATGAAAATAAGGAAAATGTATTACAGACACTAAGTTTTTGGATCTCGTTAGTGCTGGCAGTACTGCTAGTAATTGGAGGTGTAGAACTCAATCCAGGACTGGGAATAGATGAAGTGATGGCAATATTGGTAGACATAGCAGACGACATAAAAGATATCAAACTAAGAGAGAAGAGGAAGCAAAATGGGAAAAAGCATAGCAGAAATAAAAGGAAGCTTAAACCACAGGGAACAAGAAAAGAATTAGTGGAATGCAAAAATAGAATAACAATTGGAGAAATAGGAAATAGGAAGCTGAATGTAGCGATCTTTGGATTAGAAGAACAAAGAGGAAGAAAGACATGGGAAGAAGTGGAGGAAATTATAGAAGGGAAACTTGGCATTAAACTCGCAGGTTGGGAAATTACATATTCCAAGACCAATTCTGGTTAAATTAGCAACAATGAATTCGAAATGGAGAATATTAAGTAATACAAGAAACCTGAAAGGCACAAGAATATTTACTGAGAGTGACTAGGTAAAAAAGAGTGAGAAATACAACATGAATTACTAAAGGAGATGAAAAAAGCCAGAAATGAAAGAAGAGCATATATGCCAGGCAAGCAGTTATATGTGGATGGAATTCCTAGTTGGTCCTAGTTGGTTAGGCGCTGGCCTTCTGAACTAAGGTTGCGGGTTCAAACAAGGTTTAGATCAATAGTTTTTAAATGTGCTTAAAAGCGACAGCACCATATCAGTAGATATACTGGCATGTTAAAGAACTCCAGAGGGACAAAATTCCAGTGCTGATATGACCCTGGCAATTGACAGCATCATTAACAAAACAAAACAAAAATGGAATTCCCAGAACTAAGCAAACAGCCCAAAGAATTCAAGAATTCTCAGTGGAGAAGAGGCACGAGTGCCAGAGAGAGGAAGCAGCAAGCCACAGACATGATGTCAGCCCACACAAACAGCTGATTGATGATGCACGAAGTGACAAGCATATGGAGATGGGATGAGTGTGTATCAATGCCAGGAGGGAGCATCATGACAATCGAAGATCATGGGAGAGTGGAGGGGAGGATGACAAGCAAAGAGCAAAGCTGCAACAATTTAGACAAAATAGGATGGGCCAACCCTCGCAGTGGTATGTTGGAATGTGAAAGGATTAATTGACAAAATCACCAAAGACAAATTAATGCAAGTGTTGAAATGGGAATTTGTGATAGCATTGGTGGAAACATGGATAACGAAAAAGGAAGTGATGAGTATGGAGGGTTATGAATATTTCGGAAAAAATGGAGTAAAACAGAAAACGAAAGATAGGGTTTCAGGGGGAATGAGAGTGTTTATTAAAAGGTAAAAATATTTACGACCAAAGGAAATAAAAGGTGTAGGAAGGAAGTGATGTTGATCATGTTACAAAGTATGACAAGAAAGTGCAAAAACTTAGGTTTGGCTGTGGTATATAATCTGACAGACTTTTTTGCAGAAAGTTAGAGATTGACATGGAAGTTTTGTGTCAAAAGTATGATAATTTAGATTTGATAATAGGGGACTTCGATGCAAGGATGGAAGAACAACAATTATATTTAGCTGATATACCAACCAAAAGAAAGTATTTATACAAAGAGGCATAGTAAAGACAAAATAAGTAATAAAGAAGGAAAAAAATTAATAGAATTTTGTGAAGTTAATAATCTATTAATGTGTAATGGGGCAAGAGGGTCAGACAAATCTCGGGAGCTCACATTTGTCAATGAAAGGAGAGAGTGTAATTTATTGCATGTTTTAATCAAAGAATTTAGATACTGATCTTGTAGAGTTTAAGGTTCTACAAAGGGTATTGAGTAGCTACCATTTCCCTTAAATGCAACTTTCAAAACAATAGGAGCAGTAGAGCAGGAAGAAGGTATAGAGGAAGGTAAAACTGTTGAAAATTACAGATAGCGCACAGAGGAGAGAGAATTATTTATTTATTGGGAATTTGAACTCAAATACAGCACAGAAATCTGAAGGTAAATTATCCAACTTATTGAGGAGGGAAAAACTGAAGAAGCAATGCTATAGCTAGAATGGGAAGTGAACATAGCAAGAAAAACAATGAAAATTAGGAATCAAAGAGAAAATGTAAAAAGGGTTGGTATGATGGGGATTGCCTTATAGCAAGAAGCGAGTAGAAAGAGAGTTTAGGAGATGGAAACAATCAAGGATATTAGTTTTAAAAGAAAAATTTTTAATAGCGAGGTGGGACTATAAATGTTTTAACAGAGGAGAAAAAGAAAGAGTAGATTAATAAAATTGGGCAAAAGATCTGAGGATGCAAAACAGGACAATAGCCAAACGTTATGGAAGTTGGTAAGTATCTAAGAGAAGAGTATTGCAGAATAAAATTGGTCCTAATAAATGGAAGGAGTATTTCAAGAAACTATTAGGTGGAAGTAATGTGCTAACACAGACAAAAGAACGAGGGAAGTTCCATAAATGTGTGTAGTGGAGAATGTGATAACAGAGCATGTTAAAAAGTAAGAAAGCTAATGGAATAGATGGAATACCAGGGGAAGGTATGAAGGTGGTGGTAATACGGCATACAACTACTAGGATAATTAGCACCTAGACAACACAACAAGAGTTAGAAAAGTCAGGCACAGGTCTACATCCTAAACATTAAACACATAAGAAAATTAGCTAAAACAGTTGATATGAATGTAAAGTAAAAATATGAGCTAAACATCAGTAATGAGCTAAAAAAAAAAAAGAGCCAAGGTGCAAACAAATAATGGATACAAGATGAAAAAAATGTAAAATCACATACTGCCTCAATGCATAAAAACTCTGATACATTCCACAGCATGTGAACCATTCACCAGTGTCTCATGAATTTCAGTTGGTAAGCCAAGGGAACTAGAAGCTGACATGTTGCTTGACAATGTGCATAAATAAGTTCAAGGACAAATGACAATAAATGACAGTTAAAATGACAACGCCTGATTTGCAATCTCCTCACAATGCAAGGTCATACTCCAAGTGTCAGGGAGGGGCTTTACCTTCCAAAATTTGCCTTGAAATCATTCCAGCGCGATTATGTTAAAACATATGACATAAAATGGTATTAAAAAGCAACAGAAGGGACATGCGAGCTAAACCGCCTCTGATAAAATTGCCTCCATTGCAGTAGCATTACCACTTAGACAAACATGTCCAGGCATCCTACAAAGAACATCAGCAAGCAAATAAAGGCAATCCTGGATATGCTGTTAAGAGTACGGAAATTGTGCTCTGAAGGGCACTCAAAAATCATAAGAAACAACCCACTTCTGCAAGGCCTGTTGCTTAATATATTAAATAGGTTGGTAAAAACTAAAACACTCAGCTGTAAAAATTAAGCACCATAGTAAAATCAAAGCCTAAAAACTGATCCCACTCCCTTATCATCCTTGCAGCCATCAGTGTATATAAAACTGCAATTTCCAAATGCACTTTAATGACTAAAAAGTGCTGAAAGAACAGCTGATGTCTTGGCATGGATGACAAGCCTAAATTGCCTGGGCATCGGCATGCAGTCATGGGAGATAGAGAGTCTCCCCCCCCCCCCTGCCAGGAAATGTTGCCAGTAAAGCAGTGTCTAATGCCAAAGGAGAAGGCAAGTGGGCAAGTGAACACCAGATGGGAATAAGATCAGGGATCTCATTGAGTCCAGAGAATCATTACAAAACAAGGTGGATCAGTAACCATAAAGATAAGGCAGCAGGGGTTCACCATCTGCACACAGGATCAGAACTGGAATCAGAAAGGCTGATGACATGGTGGTGCAGGACTGAGTGATTTAAAATTGACAATCAAACTGAGGAATATACAACACAACTGTAGACAAGTTTTGTTACAGCTGTAAAAGTGTGGTTTGATCAGCTCCCCAGTATGTGCCACTTAAAAGTTCACACTTTGCAATTTATATAAGATATATCAAAAGACCAACTAAGCCTAAAACAAATCACAAAAGGAAGAACATCTGGGTCGTGATGTGTTGCCAGAAATTAATGCAGATGGTTTTCTCTGGAGAGAACATACAACCAGAAGTGTAGAAGCAGTCAAGACATAGTTGGAGGTAGCATTATAAGTCATATCTGCCAAAACCTAAGGTAAATGGCAAAATCATATGCAAATAATGAAGACGAAACATTAGGTAAAATATGTTCAACAATAGCAAATAATGTGACAGTGAGTACTGCCCTGAGGTACTTCATTCTCTTAAGTGAAACCACAGAATAAAATCTACACACTCATACCCGAAAAACTCTATCCTTCATGAACTCTCAAAGATAAATGGGCAAATCTTGAATGCTCCAATTATGGAGGGTACGAAGAATACCATACCTCCAGCAGGTGTCATATGCTTTCTCCAGATCAAAAAAAGATAGCAACAATCATACTCTTCCACAATAAGGTTAATAATGTGCAAGGATAATTAGACTAAGTAGTCGATCATTGAACAGTAACAATGAAAACATATTCAGGGAGTTTAAATCAATTATTGACGAAACTTAACTATCTCGCGATAGCTGAAACATGGCTAAAAGAGGACCAGGTTTATGTAAAGGATTTTGATTTTGTATGGATAAAAGGAGATAGGGTAGCAAGAAAGGGGAGGGCATCTGGAGGCATAGGTTTTTTTTTGTAAAGAAGACGTTAAGTAAAGGAGTTAAAGAAACTTGGTCAAGGAGAAAAGAAATACTATGGATTGTATTAGAGGAGAAACAAATAGTTGAAAATGTTATATGTATAGGTATAGTATACAATCCTCCTCTTCCTTCGCGCTTTCATAATGCGGACGTCCTTAAACACCTCGAGATAGAAATAGAAAATTTAAAGGAGAGATATGGTAATTCTGAGGATATATTAATGGGAGACTTTAACATTAGGATTGGCGAAAATGATGTTATTGGAGGGAATAGGTGGATGAGTAGTGATACATTAGAGAAACCTGAGAAGATTAGATACAGCAAAGATAAGATAGCTGATAAAGGGTATATGAAATTTATAGAATTCTGTGAATTGAATGCCTTTGATATTTTGAATGGGAAATATGGAGAAGATGTGAATGGAGAATATACGTATGTTAGTAATAATGGTCAAAGTGTGATTATGTATTTGGCCATGGGGTATAGTTTAAGTAATTTTAAGGTACTAAATTTAAGTTCCAACAGTGGACATTTTCCACTGATAGTAGACATAAAAACACCTACAGAGCAAACGGTCTATAATTTAAGGGAGGAAAAGTGTAACATAGAATAAAT
Organism: Hymenopus coronatus; assembly: GCA_030762935.1. Classification (NCBI taxonomy): domain Eukaryota; kingdom Metazoa; phylum Arthropoda; class Insecta; order Mantodea; family Hymenopodidae; genus Hymenopus; species Hymenopus coronatus. The sequence goes on from CM060891.1 coordinate 102,193,329, forward strand.
ACAGTACATACAAATGGAAGGAAGAGTATTGCAATAAATTTAGGCAGACACTAAATTCTAATTATGGCCAGATATGTCAGTGTGGAATAAGTTTTATGATAAAGGAACAAGAAATTGAAAGTACTATGAATATCTTAAATATCATTATGCAGAGGGCTGGGGAGGAAATGAAAATGAGAAAGAAGGTTTACAAAAGAGATGAGGGCTGGTTTGATGAAGAATGTAGAGTAACTAAAAGACAAGTCAAACAGCTGCTCATAAAGCGGAGGGAATTAGGATACATAGAATTAAAGAAAGAGTATATGTAAGGGAGGGATTTACATTATTCATTACTGGAACAAAAGAAACTAAGCTGGATGAAAAAATATGAAAGTAATTTGATACAAGTCCTAAATGAAAATAATGCAAATGAGTATGGAAGGTTATGAAATCAAGGTATAATAAATATAAAACAACACCCAGTATACAACTAGGAGAATGGATGGAATATTTTAAAAAATTGTATGGGGGGAAAAAGAGTAGAAATGAGATAGGAAACTGGGAAATAGGTAATAACCATGTAGATATACTCGATGATATAATAAGAAGTGAAGAAATAATTCAGCACGTGAAATTAATGAAGAGAAATAAAGCAACTGGAATCCCAACAGAGTTCCTTAAGGAATAGAATAGAATATTAAAATAAATAGAGTTAAGGCTTTAGTAGACTTATTTAACACAATTAAAGTGAAGGGTTATATACCAGATAAGTGGAGGAAAGCAATCATACATCCAATATACAAAGGCAAGGGTAGTGTTGGTAAACCAAACAACTATAGAGGCACTGCATTATTATCAAATGTAGGAAAAAATTTTACTGGTATTATGGCAAGCAGGATACAAACATGGGTTGAAGAATATAATATTCTCTCGGAACTTCAGATGGGCTTTAGAAAAGGGAGGAGGACAGTTGATAATTTATTTATTATAAAACCACTGGTGGATAAATACTTGAAAGACAAAAGAGGAAAGTTATACATGGCTTTTGTGGATTTAGAGAAAGCATACGATAGGATAGAGCTCATTTGCTGTGGCATAAGTTGTTGACTAAAGCAGTGAGTAAACAAATGGTGGACACCCTTAAGAGCATTATATAAGGAAAATACTTTTTGTAAAAGAGTGGAGGAAGGGGTTGTAACAAGAGAAAGGCCTTAGACAAGGATGTACGTTAAGTCCAGTCCTATTCAATTTATATATAGATGATGTATTAACAGAAATTGGGAGAAATAATAACTCTATGCTAATAATCAATAATATTCAGATTCCAGGATTACTGTTTGCAGATGATCTAGTTATAAGTGCAATTACAGTGAATGGCTTAAAACAATCCTTGCAATCATTAAATAATTAGTGTAAAGAATGGAGTTTAAAAGTGAACCAGGACATAACACAGATTGTAGTGTTCAAAAAAGGGGGGAAATTGAGCAAGTATGAAAGATGGAAGAATGAGAATAAAAAAGAGTATAGGGTAGGTGAGAGAATGTATTTATCTAGGAGTTAAAATTGACAGTGGTGGCAATTGGGGAAAACAAAAGAAATTTGCATTGGCAAAAGGAAAAGGAGCTTTATCAGCTATTAGAAGTTGCAAATACAAAGTACCTAATATAAATATTAGATGGTTAGAAAAAGTGTACATTAAGGTGGTTGAGGCAAAAATGTTATATGGGATAGAAGTATGGGAATTAGGAGGAGGATGGGAACTCATAGATGAGGTGCATAGAAAATTTTGCAAAGAAATACTTGGGTTACCAAATGCAACTGTTAGGCAGGTAGCACAAATAGAGCTGGGTAGAGTGGCAAGTAAGGGAAAGATTATGGAAAGGGCATTGAAATTTTGGCATAGAATATTGAAATTGGAAGAAAGGAATTTGTTAAAACAGTGTTTAGTATATCAAGAGAAAAGTTTTAAGTACAAGGGATGGGTAGATTGTCTCAGAAATAACCTGGAAAGTAGTGGGTTAGGGGAAATGTGGAGAGGAAGAGAATATAATGTGAATAACTTCTGGAAGTTGGCAAGGAAAAGATTTGAGGATATAGAAATACAAAAAATATTTAGTGAGATACCTGAAAAGCAATCTTTAGCTTTCTATATACCAATGAAAGTCTCATGGAGAAGGGAAAAGTACATAGATGTGACAAATAAAGAGGAGCGAGAAGGTATTGCATGGCTGAAAGCCGAAGTATGAAGATTAAAAGGTTTAAGGAAAGGTATTCCACAAAACCAATGTCCTATATGTGGCGGAAATGAAGATATGGAACACCCTTTATTTAAATGTAAAGGGACTGAAATTTGGAGAAAAGAGTATATTAATAAGAAATGGTTTAAAATAGAAATGTAGCAGTAGTTGAAATGTTTCAAAAAGATAGTAACAAGATTGTACAATTCTTATACAAAGTGAAAATAAATGGGTATGGACAGTAAATAGACAAATGGTGTAATAAACCAAAGTTAATAAACTATTGTAAAATATGAGTATGACCGATAAAGAGCCAGGGCTGAACACCGTTCATATTCACCTGAAATGAAACTTGCATGTTATTTATGCACGCTCTTTAACTGCTGTGGTTCTCAGCATCCCATTCTATACTGGGCATGAAAGACCGCTTAATTTTGCTCAGAGGCCTCTCTATCAGGCTTGAGGTTCTTTTACTGCCGTAAATCTACAACACAGGACCCAAGGCTTTACTTCCCTTCCAAAGGAAGCCATGCTCAGGATTTTTACACCCGAAAAAATCCATTGTCCTCTGCCGGGTTTGAACTAGCGACCTTGGGTATATGAAGCTAGCATGGTAACCATTACACCATGGAGGGCGACCATATTTACCTGTATAAAGCTTAGCAAACAAATAAAATAAATAAATAAACAATGAAAACCACATTAAATAACTCAGAAGTTTGAGACAAGTGAAGTTTTAATCAATGTGATGTTGAAAATGAGTCGGAATGTTGATGATGTTTTTACGGTGGTCCCCAAAAAATTAGCAGAAGACTCTCTAAAATTACTAAACCTACAGGACAGGTACATACAATTCACAATGGAAACAGAAAAAGACCAAATGCTACCATACCTGGACCTAAAACTAACACGGAAAGAACAAAAGATCACTTATGGCATCTACAGGAAGACCACACATACAGACAATTACATAAAACAGAATAGTTTCAACCCAGAACCTCATAAACAGGCAGTCTTCAACAGTTCAGTACACAGACTCCTCAGCATCCCACTTGACCCAGAAGAGTACAACACAGAATACCTCCAACTAAGACATATAGCCTCAGCCAATGGTTTTAACCCAGACATCATTGACCAAAAAATTAAAAAACATAAGGAGAAATTAACCTTAAAACAAATCACCACTTTGTCCATACAAAAACCGAAAGTTATATATAAAAAATTCACCTATCACCCAGCAGCAGATAGGAAATTCAAAAACATTTTCAAGAAATACAATATAAGTTTAGCTTCAAGCAACCAATTCAACATAAAAAATGCATTGAAAACAGACATTAAAGACCCCATACCTACAAACCAGAGATCAGGCATCTACAGAATTGATTGCAAGGACTGCAAATCATGTTACATTGGCCAAACAAAAAGAAGACTGGAAACAAGGCTAAAGGAACATTTCAGACATATCAAACAGAAACAAACAGATAAATCGGCAGTAGCATACCATTTTTGGACATCACATCATGAAATACAAAATGACATAAAATTGCTAAAACCTGTAAACAACCCGGCAGAACTTACAGTTTGGGAGAATATTCTCATTACACAACAAAAAGACCAACTGATGAATTTTGAAATACCGCCACATGATTTTGAACTTCTACTGAGAACACCAGATGGCTCCACCGTAATAGACCACAGAGCACAAATACCAGCCATCAGTCGGACTTCAACTGAAGAAGAGGGCAATTGCCCTTGAAACATATGTTTTGAACATAATTACATATAAGTGAGGTGAGTGTTACTATTCCGACTCATTTTCAACATCACAATGAAAACCACATTGCACGTTGAACAGCAAATTCTAGGATTCAAGTCAATTGTCTGCTATGGCAGTCCTTACCAGATTTTAAGATTGGGACGATAGTGGCCGCATACCAAAGTGATGGAAAAATAGCTATTCATCAAATATAGTTACAGACCTGTAAAAGAAATTTACCAACTACAGAAGGGTGATGCAGCATTAACAGGTGAATGCTATCTGGCCTATAGGCACAGAGCCTGGACAGCCTGGGGCTGGTGAAAAAAACTGATTAAAAGAAGTACATAGGATTCAAACAGGCTCTTGATAGACAAAAAGTGTGGATGGTAATGAGATGAGCTGGAAACATTTGTCAGCAACATATCTAGAGTAAATGATGGGGTCATGTACAGTCAACTTTGTTACTTTGCCAGCCACATGACAAAGCTTATTCAAATGATCTAAAGCAATCAAAGGACTCCACAAAATGTCAGGATGCCCTCTTGCTGGCTGAATAATATTTCAAGCTCTGGCATACAGTTATTTGAAAGTGACCAGATTCTCTAGTATAGCATGGTGTCAAAACTCCCGAAACAGCGCTCTCCATGCATACACTGTTCCCAGCAGCCCACCAAGGGACTGGTAAATATCCTGTTATGGAAGTTGACATAAGATAAAGAGTTTGGTAGTGGAAATGATGATTGAAGTAAAGTGATCCACCATCTAGTCAATATTGTCAAACAGATGAATTGCAAAACCTGCTAAATGGAAATAAAATTTTCAGTTCAACCGGTGAATTGCCAGGTAGGTCTATGTGAGATGGGATGCAGTGTGAAAGATGCATGCATAGGAAATAATTACTGGAATAGATGATGATGATGATGATGATGGTTAGTGTTTAGGGGCATTCAACTACACGGTCATCAGCACCCTTATCAAACAACTCATGGCAAAAGCCAGAGATAAAGCTCAATAAGAAACATTATAAATAAGAACAAAAGTTAAATCTAAAACTCAATGTATAAAGTAATCATGGCAAACGCCACAGATGGTTAATTTCAGAAACATATTTCCAAACCAATGCAAAAACAAGGGAAAAAACAACTAAATCCTTAATTTGAAGGTTATTTGTGATAACAATTTAAAAATCTTAACTACCGCTAGATTATCTTCCGTCTGCACTTCTGCAAGACTGACCTGCAGTTGCAGTGATTCCCAAATATGTGCTAGATTAACACACACTAGCAACACATGACAGACAGATAAATCTTCCTTCACATACCGGACACAAAGGAGCAGATTCACTCCTAAGAAGAAAACTATGTGTAAAATTGCAGCGGCCAATACACAAATGAGCCAAAATTACTTCCTCCCGTTGAGATTGAAGAGAGGAAGTCACCCAGTTTGTAGGAAGGCTCTTCACTACTCTAAGCTTGTTTCCGTGGAGAGCTGACCGCTCTTCATGCCAGTACAAAAGTATCTATCTGTGCACAACAAGCTTCTGATGTTACACAAGAAGTTTCTGTACTGAGCTTGGTGGTTGCTAACTTTGCCGCAAAATCTGCCAGTTCATTCCCTGGCAAGCCAATGTGACTAGGAATCCATGCACACTCCACATTAACCCCAGAAGCGTGGAGAGCATCCTGGATACGCTGCACAATAGGATGGTAGTTGTACAGATCACTAAGGCTCTGAAGCGCACTAACAGTCACTAATGCAGTCACTAAAATTTTGACGGCCAACCTGCAGAATCGCTTGATTTATTGCATACAGCTCTGCACTATAAATGGATGCACCACTATGAAAACTGAATGTGTTCGGTATCATAAACAAAGGCACGTCCAACACAATTGGTGCACTTACTTCCATCAGTATATACACAGTTTTGGTCATTGTAATTTGACAAAAATTCTAAAAAATTTCTAGAAACAGGCACTGTAGACTTCCGAGGTTTACGTGGGATGTTGTACGTAATCAACGTGGGTGCACCCTTTCCCCCTTGGGAAACATTCTAGACATTATATCACGCTTATGAAGAAGCTCTCGGAAGCAAACACCTGGAGGCCATGGACTAACTGAGGTATTTCTATAACGTTCGTCCAGCTCAAAAAAAATAAGGCATGCATTTTAGCCCATGCCTACATTGCAGAGGGGGTTGTGCCTATTTGGCATAAAGGCTGACTACTGGACTGGTTGGAAAAGCTCCAACAACCGCAGGAATACCCTGATTATGGACAGTGTCTAATCTTCTCAGCACAGATGGTCATGCCAAAGAATAAACTATGCATCTGTAATCTAACTTGGCTCAGGTCAGTGAATGATAAAGTCGCAGCAAGACTGTCCGATTCGCTCCCCAAGATTTGCCATTTAGTATCCATAAAATATTCAGAGAATGGTTCCACCGCGCTTTCAGCAGTACTATATGTGGTGACCATCACAGTTTTCTATCAAATAGCAACCCAAGGAATCTCATCTCATCCACAAATGCTTAGTAAAATTGTACCAAACCACAGCAAAGGTGGAAATCGCCTCCTGTGGCACCAGAAGTTCACACAGAGTGAGCTCTCAGTGGAGAAACAAAAGCCGTTTTAGGAGCTCCCATCTGAAAGGTTGTCTAAACACTGCTGCAGACAGCATTCCAAAAAAGGTATGCAATGAGAAGTACAATAGATGGCAAAAACGTCTACGAATAAGCAGGAAGAAAATCCTGGGGAATACATTTTGAGACAGAATTAATTGCCATAGAAAACAGCATGAATCTTAGTATCAATCCCTGTGGCACTTTGAAAAATATTTGATAAAACCGAGCTGATCCTTACTCGGGAAACGCAGTCCTTCATAAACTCCTGAATAAATAATGGAAGGCTTCCACCTATGTTTCAGTTGTATAGGGAGCATTATTATCCCTGCTCGCCAACACATATCATAAGCCTTTTTGAGGTCAAAGAAAACCCCAATGGTTTGACAATTCTTCAGAAATCCATTCAATATCTGCATCAAAATCGAGACAAGGTGGTCAGCTGTTGAACAACATTGTCGAAAACCGCACGAGGTGTTGGTCAGTAGGTTGAGTTTCCAGGCACCATATCAACCACCCATTGATCATGCATTCCATCACCTTGCAAACGCAACTAGTGAGGGAAATAGGATGGTAGCTGGATGGAAGAAAACAATCCTTTCCAGCTTTCAAAATAGGTACCATGGTGGCCTCCCGAAAAGTGGCGTCAACCCAAACACGATTATAAACATTGAGCAGAAAAGCCTTGCCTTCAGGAGAGAGATGTTGCAACATTTGGACATATATTTCATCAGGACCAGGTGCAGAGTTTCGCAAAGATAATAGTGCATGGTTTAACTCCTTCATGGTGAAGAGGCAATTGTAATCTTCAAGTTTTAGAACAAAAGTTGAAACCTTGAGATTCCACCTGAGCCTTAACAGGAAGAAACTCGGGCAAATAATTCTCTGAGCTAGACACTTGAGCGAAAACACTGCCAAAAGTGTTAGCCACGTCAAAACTTATCAATAACATCTCCTATAGCTGTTTTAAGACAGGTGATTGCCGTATAAGTCGTTTTTCTGACCACGCGACTAACTTATCCCATATGACAGAGGAAGGTGTACGTCGACTGAATGACGCTACAAACTTGCTCCATGATGTCTTTTTTGCTATCCTTAATAACTTGCCTAGATTAGACACACGTCTTTTTCAACTCAATCAGATTATCCAGTGTTGGGCGACATTGAAAATCTTGAAGAGCACTTCTGCGAGCACAAATGGCATTCCTGCATTCATCCATCCACCAAAGTACCAGAAATCTATGATGCTCAGCAGCATCAAGAATATTTTTGTGAGCTGTTGCACTAAAACATTCACAGAGTTGTGCTCGTAATAAAAAGCAGCCAACCAGGTTCCAGTTGGCTTGATCAATGTGTCATCTAGGTAAACGTGTGAAAAATGTATCTTGTGCTGAGAGACTAATAAGACATGGAAAGTGGTCACTAGAATGTAAATCAGAGATGACATTCCACTGTAAGGAAGATAATTGTGGTGAACTAACTGCTAAACCCAGGTGTGAAAAACACCAGAAAGAAATGTAGGCTCTCCGGTGTTCAGGAGAGTTAGGCTATAATTGTTCAAGAAATTGGAATTAACTTACCTCTCGCACAAGCCTGGGGTGAGCCCCAAAGTGGATGGTGGGCATTCACATCACCTACCAAAAGAAGATGTTGGTAATTGAGAAACTAGTTTTTCTAAATCAGTGAGCGACAGGTCATCACTCGGAAATGAAATGGCCTGTTATTTATGGACGCTCTTTAACTGCTTTGGTTCTCAGCGTCCCATTCTATATTGGGCGTGAAAGATCGCTTAATTTTGTTCAGAGGCCTCTCTTATCAGGCTTGAGGTTCTTTTATGTGCCGTAAATCTATGACACGGGACCCACAGCTTTACTTCCCTTCCGAAGGAAGCCATGCTAAGGATTTTTACGCCCGAAAAAATCCATCATCCTCCGCCGGGTTTGAACCCGCGACCTTGGGTATATGAAATTAGCATGGTAACCATTACACCACGGAGGGCGACTTATCACTCGGAAGAAGATATGTATTACAAAGGGTGAATCTGTAGATGACAGTTTAATCCCTATAGCCACTGACTGGAAGTCCGATTGTAATCATACTGATTGTGCAAATATATCATCTCTGATGAGCATCATAGTGCCTCCAGTCATAGATCACAGCTTACAGGGATGTGCCATTTGATTTTGAAGCTGTCTTGTGGACGGAGCTTAGTCTCTTGCAAACATACGACCAAAGGATCATGTGTTCTTATTCCGTGTATGTTTCATTGTAAAATGGAAATGGAAATGGCGTGTTATTTATGGACGCTCTTTAACTGCTGTGGTTCTCAGCGTCCCATTCTATATTGGGCGTGAAAGACCACTTAATTTTGCTCAGAGGCCTCTCTTATCAGGCTTGAGGTTCTTTTACGTGCCGTAAATCTACGACACGGGACCAACGGCTTTACTTCCCTTCCGAAGGAAGCCATGCTAAGGATTTTTACACCCGAAAAAATCCATCGTCCTCCGCCGGGTTTGAACCCGCAACCTTGGGTATATGAAGCTAGCATGGTAACCATTACACCACGGAGGGCGACTGTGTTTCATTGTAGGACACCATGTTCCTTATAATGGGATAAGTTGTACATTGTGGTTATTTCTATTTTGAAGGCTGCAGAGGTCGGTTCAGTTTATTCTTTTTAGGTGTTGGGCTAACACCTTCTACAGGAGGATGATCCTGCCTCTTTGTCACTGTCCTTCTGGCAGTGAGGGCAGTATCACCTTCCTCCACCTCCTCCACTTGTGAGGACCCCTTTCCAATTGAAAATTTTGGTTCGAGTACCTCAAAGCGATTGGAAATAGAGATCGGCGAAGATGAATGTCACCGACCTGATCCCTTCCTCAGAAGAGGACCTCCATGGACTCTTGTTTCCCTTTGATGCTTTGGGAATAGGCTTTATGCTTTGCTTAAGGAAGTCTGTTCTCTCATAGCTGGTCTTGAACTTTCTTTCAGATTCTTTATATATTATTAGCTTGCCAGTCTTGTTGATCAAGGTTGATTGCTATGGTGGCGACTTAACTGTAGTGCTCTTTGCAGTTTCAGATGTAGGAGATGATGCTGACTTAGATGTTGATGTCAAAGGTCTAGGAAGTCAGCTGACTGTGAGAACCTTTTCTGCAATAGTGGTCCCGTTTATATCGCAGATTTGAGTTGTGATTTCCCGACTTTGTAGCGATTTAGCTACAACTGAGCTATAGGTACCATACTTCGGGACAGAGGGTTGGAAGAGTCGCAAGAGTTTGTGGGCTTCCAAAGAGGACACCTTCTCTTTAACCCGAATCTCCTGCAGTCTCTTCCTCTGTAAATGGGGACAATTACGGGAACTTGACAGATGTTCACCGTTACAGTTAACACACGGAGCTGATGCGCATTCTTCATCATGCAATATTTTACCACAGTTGACACAGGTAGATTTGCCGTTGCAGAATTCACTGGTGTGGCCAAAGCACTGACATTTATAACATCTGAGCATGTTTGGTATTTACGTCTTACCTCAATGGATTCATGCCCTACAATTTTTGGGAGATCTATCCGATCAAAGGTATAAAACAGGATATGGGTAGACACAAAGTCTCCATTTATTTTTCTTTGAACACAATGCACAGATGCACACCCTGAGGAGCAAGATTTTCTTGAATTTCCTCACTGGTCAAACTGTCCAATGTTTATCATATCACGTGAGGAATCCAAGATTTTATGTCTGTCAACCTTTACTGGATATCTGACTAACATTTTGGCCTTAAGTTTTTTCGCAGCCAGGATGCTGATTCTGCTTACGAGCTCTTATGCAAGATTTTACAGGACCAGCAATATTATCAAGACCCTTTTGAATGAACAAAACGGCTTATATTAGAGAACTTTCTTCCTTCCTCTGTTCTATTAACAATCAAGTATCGAGGACCACAACACTAGACTACTTCTTTTCCAAAGTCTGTACCATATTTAATGGATTTTTTGGTTTTTGCCATAAAAATAATTTTTAATTTTCATCCCCTGGTGCTCCTCACCCACTATGGAGTCCAACAAGGGGTCACCCCACTGGGATGACAGGGCTGGACACCCTGGAGTTCGGTATAATACCTAGTCCTGGCCGATTGATTAGGGGTGGGCTAGTCCCTAGCCACCTGCTTAGGTGAAGCAGAAACCAAGTGGTGTATTATTGTTGCATACCCTCCCTGGTCACTGAAAAGACAGAAGGCCCAGGTTCAGATATGCAACCCTCAACCAACCATGATATTCCTTTACACCAACACGGGTCTCCATGCACAGCCTACAAGTGGGTGGGCGTTTTGACCTACTGGCTCCCTCACCACTCAGAGGTTGCCCACAGAGGGAGCCTAGGTTGGCTTGGGACCCCGGGTGTGCCAAACCCATACCTACCATAGTAGGCCCCTGGGGGGTTACTGGAATAGGTGTCAGAGATTATCTTCCTCTGAGAATGATGTACAAGCTATGTAGAACAGATAGATAAATCCAGGTGAAAGAGTATGCTGGTAGAGTCAAAAACAAATGGGGTATCCCCCTTACACAAGCCCTAGGTGATTCCCAAAGTGGGTGCTGGAGCTAGATGGTGAAGGGAGAACAAGGCAGCATATGGATGGTACAAAGGATAAACTAAAAACCAGGCAAATTTAGGGAAGCAGCAGGAGCTTGCAGCATAGTGGTAAAAGTGAAAGGCTGGTAGAAAACTTTATGCCAAATCAGCAGCAACAGACCACCATGAGCAGCAATATCTGATTCCATTTTCAACTTTGTGAGCTAATATTAACAAATAAATTGTCATTTCCTCACTTAAAAAAACATAAACAAATATGTTTTAGAAACCCAAAGAGCAAGGATAGATTAACATTTTACTTGTGCTAATAAGTACTGAAAACTATAGTCTAAACTGAGTTACTGGATGATATTATTGAACTTAAAAGTCATGCTAAGCTATTGGCAATCCTGTAGTGCATGTAAACAAGTCAACACTACATACAATTGCCTTATGCCCTTAGTGTCATTAAAATTGTGTTAAGCAATTATTCCATTCTAGCTACAGTATAATCCAGGCTTGTGGGCCGTGGTCTACTGGGCTCCTCCTCCTTTGGTGGCAGCAGCGAGGTCAAAGTACTCTACTGGACGTTTCAACTGCAACTGTGGACCGCAGTATTTATATCAGTGGCTGGTGGGGAGGCATGCAGTGATTGGTCCAGGTTGGTGGTAGGGTGGCTCTGCTGGTGTCTGATTGGCTCGGGTGGAGTTCTTGATTTTGACTTTGGTTAGTGCAGTTTGCCATATTCTGTTTAATTTAAGGCCTTCTTGTTTGTGATTAATGTTATTTCTATGCTTCTGTATTTCAATGACTTCCCGGTATAAATGTAAATAGTAATGGGAGGTTGATATACACATGTGCATTTCCCAGATGGCAACTATGACTCGCTTATGTTGCACTGTATAATCCCATGCAATACAACAGTCACACAACATTTTTCATGAATTTAACCATAAATTACTTATAATTTACATTTCTTAATACTTACTAATATATCCTCCTCTCTTTTTCATAAGTTCCATTACACGGTTAGGCATTGATTCTACAACATTGAAACACACATTTCTTGAATTAAAATTAATATCTAATGTTCTTTTGTGGAACAGTCAAATTTTGCAAGTGTGTTTTTTTCAAATAGCCCACAAATTTTCTATGAGGTTAATGTCAAATAAATTCTCTGACCATTCAAGCACACTAACATTGTTATCTTTGAAGAATTATATCTAGAGTTCAGTATATGCACAGAGCAAATAATGTACCTGCAAATTTAGCACATTTTCAACAGACTGTAAAGCACCGTGAAAAGAAAATGTTTTGAGGCTGTTTCACCTATAAAGGACTAGGACCTTTAATTCCAGTTGAAGGCATAATCAAAACTGATCGGTACCATCACAGTACTGGTGAGAGTTGTTCGTGAACTTTCATAAAATGTTTGTGGATTTTTCAGCATTTTTCCCTGCCACACTGCTAAGTGAAAAAATCCTTCAAAGATAACATTAGTGTGCTTGAATGACCAGGAAATTCAGCAAACATTAACCCCAAAGAAAATTTGTGGGCTATTTGCAAACAGAGATTTGCAAAATTTGAGTGTTCCACAAAAGAATGATGTTTTAATTCAATCGCTATTTCATGATGTCAAAAATGTCCAATCTTGTGGAGTCAATGCCTAATCATGTAATGTAATAAAAAGAAGGACATATTAACTATTAAGAAATCTAAATTCGAAGTAATATATTATTAAATTCATGAAAGCATGAAAAATGTGTTATTGTTCTGTTCCAATTAATTTGCATGGGACTGTATAAATAGACCCATATAGGAGGGGCGTTCAGCAAGTCCTTAGAAAAAGATAGAAAAAGAATTATTTCTGGTACAAATCCCCCCCACCCCCAAATATAATCTCCTTTTAGCTCGATACACTTTTTCCTGAGTTTTTTCTGTTGTTTGAAAAGGTCCTCAAAATAGGCATATGTTTGGGAGATTACCTCTTTGTTAGACGTGAATAGTTTTCTGCTGAGCTACTTTTTAAAGTTTGGAAATGAAAAAATGTCACTGGGGGCTAAATTTGGTGAATACAGTGGATGTTCAAACCTTAATTCTACAATTCTTGCCATTGAAACTGCGCATTGTGATAATGGAAGACAATCTTTTCCTTTGCCAAATGAGGGCTTTTTTCTTGATTTCTCCATTCAACCGGTGCAGCGATACATAATACTCTCCATTTATTGTTCTTCCTTTCTGCAAATAATCAATGTAAATAATTCTGTGTACCAAAAAAAAAAAAAAAAAAAAAAAAAAAAAAAAAAAAAAAAAAAATACAGGGCCACGACCTTGTCTGCAGATATCACTTTGCCTTCTACATGTAAATATGGTATATGCGAATAGGCAAAAACAGCACAAAAACATAAGTTATTGCACTATACACCCAATATTTTGCTATATGCCCAATGATGTTCTGGTTAATAAAACCATGTGCTTTAAAAAGGAAGTAAACTGGCATTTATATTAAATAGGTACCTTTACCTCTTTACACCCATGTTTCAAACTCAAGGCAACAAAATATAGTCATCACAGAAATGAAGCAGATAAATGCAGAAAAAGTGGAAATTGCATACCTTTACTCTTTTTGAACATTCAGCTGCTTGAGCTATTGTTCTCAGTTGGTTATGTGATTTTGCTGCATCTAGACATTTCTGGCTAGCAATGTGCTTTTTTACACTTCAGAAGCTACCCACTGAACTCTTTCATTGTAAAAACTACAAAGCATTATTTCTCCCAACCTCTTCATTCCATCCTGTGAGAATCGCTGTATTTGCTCATCTAAGCTCATTTTCAGTGGCATTCTGAACAATATTCTTACAATCTTATGTGCCTGTGTTATCACCATTTAAAACTGAACTTGTGGGCCACAGTAACTAAGAAGGATACACATAAAAGGCTGCTTGGAGAAATAAAAGAGTGTGTACATATCCATTCAAGATATTAGCTCCCTGATTTCATGGTTTCAGAAACTTCATTGTAAGCCAGTATTACAGCTAGACTCCCATGTACATATTAAAGCTGAGAGCAAGAAAAGTTAACCAAAATTGGAAAACAGCTTGAATGTATTGATATTTTCATTGGATACAACAAGTTTTGCAAGTAAACTGAAGAATTTGTATATTGAGCAGGAATTTTAACATTTTGCAGGTAGATGGTGCGCCAAAATGTATTTAAATTAATCACATAGGCCTTTGTATGCATTTCATGTGTCATTTTAAGCATTTAAAAAAATTTCTCGAGTTTTGCCAGTTGTGAAATTTGAGTGACCCTATTACATGATGTAGAAGATGGGCACTTGTCCAATATCATATGTAAGACTATAAAATTAAAACAGAATATGAAAATATACTAATTATAAAGGTTTTTTCCATTTTATAGTAGTATAATAAATATTCAGTAGAATTTATAATTATAGGTATACTACATAAATATATGAAATATGCAGCAAGAAAGAACCCTTTCTATTCTATCCCTGATTCTGAACAACACAATGGTGCAATAACAAGTGTGTATGAACTTCAGGCTCTTAAAATCCTTAATACTACTTAAAATATCTCTTACCATTTCACGAATATCCTGTTCCACTTTTGCTAACTCACGACCCAATTTTCCACATTCCTTTTTTTTCTCTTTCAAAAGATCTTCCGCCTTTTCTTTTCTTTTCTCCACTTTTTCCTGCTCATGCATTTTTTTCTTGAGATCTTGTTCATGTCGTTCAATATCCTTTTCATTATGATATAGTTTGAACAACTGGAGTTCAACTTGCTTATCTGCCTGTAACATAAAAATATACAATGTTGACCAAGCTAATTATTGTATTTTAGTTATTCTTAGTACTTACATATGTCAGCTGTTCACCTATCTTAAACACCACTTGATGAGAAACAAGAGAGAGAGAAAGAAAGAAAGAAAGGGAGGGAGGAAAGAAGGAAGGAAAGAGGGAACGTAAAAGGGAAGAAAGCTGGTATGCTTCTGCTGTGAATCTTTTCTGTATATTCTGTCTCTTCATTACTCCTTTTATTTTTACTTTCTCTACACATACTATGCACATAATGTATAGAGAAGGTATTGTATTGCACCCAAAAATTTTATACCGAGATTTCACCAGAAATACATGTTTTGGGTCCCCCTGAATAAAAAAAAACAACATTTTTGGAAAAAGGTCCGCGTGTGCGTGCGTGACAGCATAGCTCAAAATCGAAAGGACCATTAAAAACCAAACTTGGTATTTAAGTTTGGTATCTTCCAAGGATGCAACACTAACATTTTCAAGAAAATCCCCCACCCCCAACCACCCTTTACATGGAACTTTTTTCGATAATTTTGATTTTCTCAAAAATGGCTCAAACGATTTTGATTAAAATATTGTATATTGTATATAATATGGATATCTTGAATTTTCTGGGAATAGCCTCTGAAGAATACTTTATTCTGGATGAATTTTACGAAATTTTGCATAACTGCTAAACCTCAAGAAATAGATGAAAACTTAGCACACAAAAAATGTAGAACACATCAAAACACACAATTTGTGTTATATAATTTTTTTTCGAGGAATGATCATTTTTGAGATATTCCTTGTTTTTGGTTTCAGCTTTGAAAAACTTGTACTTTTCTCATACAGGAATTTGTCAACTAGTGTCCATACAAACAAAAGAGCTTCAGTCACCTAGTAACCAGCTTTTGACTTCACTTTAACCTAAGGTATTCCCATATTTCGTTTCTACTTACAAGGAAGCAAGTAATAAGACTATTTCTGCTAATTTTTTGTCGATTAGCATGAAGTAAACAGAAGAATAAGCTTATCAACAATAATTTGTTATACAGAAGTAGAGAAAATAATGTGAATGGAACACATCTGATTTTTTAACTTGGCAATACTAAACATATAATCCTATTTTTTGGTATTATATCCAATATTCTACTCATTTAGCATATTACTGGCACTGGTATAATTTAATATTTATTGCTGTCATTAATCTGTTCCTGTTATCCTTGGCATTCCATATACCTACCTCCAGTCTCCAATGATACAAAAACAATTTTGGGCACTAGCTGTTTATTTCCTGAGCTTAAAACCCAATGCAGCTGACCAAAACCCTGGTTACAATGCCTTTACATTGATTATAGTTATTGAAAACTTGAATTGGCAAACTTAAAAGGTCTGGAATATCTTATGACCTGGTAATTAAAGGGTTTTATCTGCTTCAACTCATGCATGTATGCATTTATATGCTTGGCAGAGAATATAATGTGATTACAGACATAATTCAAATGCCATCTTACACTCTTTTATTCTGCACTCAGAGATCATTTTCTATTTATTTTTTTTTATCTCAGTTATTTAATGTAAAGCCTCAATTTACTCATACTGCACTTGGAGATAATTATAATTTTTTTTTTACAGTTATTTAATGTGGAGTCCCTTATAGCTATTATTGAAACAGCCACAGCATTGCTTATAGTTAAAGCTACTCATTAGTCTGCCTAATATTATGTGCTATTACTTATAACATTTTTGTTTTCACTCTTTTTCATAATTCTTCTCTAACCATTAATACTCATCTCCGGAAATTTGTATTTACGCATCATGCTTGTGATTGCCATTTACTTTTGGCTTCTATCTTTCTACCATGAGCTGCCCAGCTCAACTAAACCTTAATCTAACAAACAAATATTCATTCACTATTCATTTCTTTTCCTTCCAAATACAATTTCTCTTCCTTATTTAATCCGATTCCTTTTTAGAACACCACTAACCAGGATTGTTAATTTTTACTTTCTCTAGTACATAGTGGATAGACTAGGTATAGAGTTTGATACCAAAATGTTATCGCAAATAGATGTTTAGGGTCCTTTGAATCAAAAAAAAAAAAAAAAAGCATTTTTAGAAAAATGCATATGTGTGTATGTTTTTTTTTTAATTTATTTAATTGCATGCTCCATTACAATAAGTAGTAATACTACATGCATTGGTTACTTATATATACAATTTGAACATTACAAAATTGACAGTGGCTTCTCTTGTGATGTTTGAGATATTTCCCCAAAGCTTTAATGTCACTAATTATTTGTTTCTTCTATTTACTGTGTGGATGTGCATGCCTGTGCATGTGTTAGGTGTATCTTCCAAGGAAGCGACACTATTTTTAGGAAAATCCCCCAGCCCCAACTACCCTTTACATGTAACATTTTTCAAAATTTTTGATTTTCTTATAAAAGATTTTGATTAGTAGAGAGAGGGAGAGGGGGAGAGAGGGGGAGAGAGGGGGAGAGAGGGAGAGAGAGAGAGTGTGTGTGCATATACCAAACTTGCTATTTATATTCAGTATATCCTCCAAGGAAGCAACATGAAGACTTTCAGGAAAACTTGCCACCCCCAACCACCTTTTAAATAGAAACTTTGAAAATTTTGATTTTCTCAAAAATGGCTCTAATAATTTTATTCAAATACCAAATGTTTTAATATTTTTATTACAAATGAAATAAATACCCTCAATTTTCTGGAAGATCATCTGAAGAACTCTTCATTTTGGATGACTTTTGTTAATTGGTAACCATAAGAGAAAGACAAAAACTTACTAAACAGTTTTGTGTGTTCCATTCACATGACTTTTCAACTATTTTGCAAGACTGGTCTTACAAAGGCTGATCCTTCTCTCTACTTCAAGAAAATCAAGATGAACAGAAGATATCAGAAATGGTCTTATTAATGTTTTAAGTAGAAGGGAATAAAGAGAATACAGTAAGTTTAAGTGATAGACAAATGTTTTAAAAGCTATTTCTACCTGGGTAAAATTCATTTCTTTGCATGGCCAGGAGCTGACAAATTCTCATATGAGAAAAGTTCAGGTATTTCAAAACTAAAACCAATAACAAGGAATGTCTCAGAAATGGTTAACTTCACGAGAGAAAAAAAATGTACAGGATGTATATAAATGAATATCGGGGTTTTAACTCTTTATAATATGTATTACATTCAACTTACAGTTATGAATGATATGTAAAATGAAAAAGCAACTCAAACAGTTTTACCAAGAAGCTTATAAATGTTCAATGTGACTACCCTTTGTCACACGGCACACATCAGGTCTATAGCCGAGTTCTTCCCAAATGTTGATAAGTGTGTATTCAATAATTGTAGCAACAGCTGCTTCAATCCGGTTTCTTAATTCAGGGAGGTCAGCTGGTAGCGGAGGCACGTACACATGATCCTTGATGAAGCCCCAAAGGTGAAAATCGCATGGCGTTAGGTCAAGAGAACGTGGAGGCTATGCTTAGCAAGCCCTGTCATTGGGGCCTTAGCGGCCTATCCAGCGCTCGGGTACAGTGACATTCAACCAATTGCATACTTCGTTATGCCAGTGAGGTGGCGCACCATCCTGCTGGAAAATGAAGTTCTCTGGCTCATTTTCTTCCAACTGAGGGAAGAGCCATTGCTCTAGTGTATCAAGGTAAGAAGTGCCAGTTACAGTAGGCTCACCAAAAACGAAAGGCCCATAAACTTTTCGCCGGGATACGGCACAAAAACATTCACTTTAGGGGAATCTCGTTTAATTTGTACCATCTTGTGAGGATTTTCTGAGCCCCAGATGCGCACATTATGAGTGTTAACATGTCCACTAAGGTGAAAGGTCGATTCATCACTGAAGACAACACAATCCACAAAATCATCATGAAACAACATGTTGTTTGCGAATTTGGCATGTAATCCATGGTCTGTCAGCTTTAGAGTCTGTAATAACTGTAAATGGTAAGGATGTAGCTGTAAGCATTTTCTTACAACTTTCTAAACAGTCGGCACAGGAACTTGTAATTCACGACTAGACTTCCGGACTGATTTCTTTGGGCTACAAGTGAACGACTCTCTCACTCGCTCAACTCCTAGTCGTCCCGTGCTCTTCCCTTTACAAAGGCAGTCGGTATCTTCAAACTGATTATACCATCTACGAATGTTTTTATCACTAGGAGGATCACAACCAAACTTACTACAGAACGCACGTTGCACAGTAACTACAGATTCGGTCTTTGCAAACTGCAAAACACAAAATACTTTCTGTTTACTAGTCGCCATCTTTGCTACTACCGCTGTCTAGCAGATTGCAGCAGAAACATTGCACGCACATGTGCACTTGTGCCAACAAACAAAACTGTTTGAGTTGCTTTTTCATTTGACATATCATTTTTAAAAAGATCTACATTTTGTTGTGTGGTAAGGTTTAGTCTATCTCTTAAGGTTTACCAGCTCAGTTACGCAAAAATCATCCAGAATGAAGTGGCATCAGAGGCTATTTCCAGAAAATTCAGGATATACACTTTATTTGTCATGTAAATATGTTTAATATACAGTATTTTAATGAAAAGCATTAGAGCCATTTTTGAGAAAATAAGATTTTGCTAAATCTTTTCTGTGTAAAGGATAGATTGGGGCAAGGAGATTTTCCTCAAAATCTTCAGGTCACATACTTGAAAGATACTAAACTTAAATACCAAGTTGGATATTTTACCAGTTTTTCATTTTTGAGTTATCATGTTCACAGACACATGGACACACATACACACACAGACCTTTTTCTAAAAATGCTTTTTTTTATAAAGGGGACCCTAAAATGTGTATTTCTGGTGAAATCTCAGAATTAAATTTTTTGGGTGGAATGCAATACCTTATCTACCTACTTTGCCTTCATGAAAACTTCTACAGCATCTCTTGCAAATGCGCTAGTGGCATTTTTTTCCTTCTTCACGGCTGAAACTTTGTAGCAAGTGATGCCTGATGCTTTGCTCAAAGATGATTTATGTTTTTCACTTGGAAAATGCTTAATGCATAATTTATTCTTTTCCAAGAAACTATACAATTACATGTTTTGCACATTTGTGTCTTCTTATTGGTTGACAAATTCTCCCTCTAGAACTCTCACACATATACTGGGATTTGCTATGTTTATTCAATCACAACACAACAGATACAAAAGAAGCTAGAGAGAAATAAAAGGAACATTTTGCAATGACCTGTGTTGATTTATACTTGTTCTGTGATTTGCCCGATGCATGTACAGCAATACAGAAGCAGAAGATGCATTCACATACATCATGAGATCAATACACAGTATTTACAATCCATTTGCAGCATTCACAAAAATTTGCGATATTTAAACTAAAACAAAAATCTGATGTGTTCCATTCACATGACTTTCTCTATATCTCTGTAAATTATTATTGTTAATAAGCTTATAATTTATTTATTTCAGGCTAATCGAGAAAAATTAGCAGAAATAGTCTTTATTTCTTGCTTTATTGTATGTAGAAGCGAAATAAGGGGGTACCATAGGTTAAAGTGAAAGCCAAAAGCTGGTTGCTATGTGACTGATGTTCCTTTGTTTATATGGACAGGAGTTGACAAATTCATGTATGAGAAAAGTATAAGGTTTTCAAAGCTGAAACCAAAAAAAAGGAATATCTCAAAAACGATCAACTCCACAAAAAAAATGTATATAACATAAATTGTGTGTTTTAACATGCTCTACTTTTTTTTTTTTTTTTTTTGTGGGTTAAGTTTTTGTCCATCTCTTACGGTTTAGTAGTTATGAAAAATTCATCCAGAATAAAGTAGTCTTCAGAGGCTATTCCCAGAAAATTCAAAATATAAATTTTATTAGTCAGGTAAATAGCTTTAATATATGATATTTTAATCAAAATCGTTAGAGCCATTTTTTAGAAAATCAAAATTTTCGAAAAAAGTTCCATGTAAAGGATAGTTTGGGGTGGGGGGATTTTTCTCAAAATCTTTGTGTCGCATCCCTGGAAGATACTAAACTTAAATACCAAGTTTGGTATTTTACCGACTTTTCGTTTTTGAGTTATCGTGTTCACAGACACATGGACACACACACACAGACCTTTTTCTGAAAATACTTTTTTTTGGATACAGGGGACCCTAAAACATATATTTCTGGTGAAATCTCGGTATCAAATTTTTGGTGCAGTGCAATACATTCTCTACACACTATGTACATAGTAAGTATAGAGAAAGTAAAAAAGAAAGAAAAAAAATTACTTTAAAAATGCAGAATTTGTGTTACTCTTAGAAGTGGGCTAAATTTGCATTCTTTGAAAAATCTCCATAATTTGCATAAAATCTGCTACCGTAAACACAAATTTCACATTACACTATCTATTGATCTTCGTATTATGGTTTCCTTAAAGCATGGCATATGAAATTGAACAAATGTATACTCTTAAGTAATGCTTAACTAATTTTCTTTTGGTTAGTGGCCATGCTTCTCCTCCATATGGGATGTGATCTGTTGTTTGCTCTCCTCCATTGCAAGGACATTGGGTCTTCTCTAGTGCAATCTATTATAGATGTCTTTTGTTTTTTGTGCCCTGACTCATTGTAGTAAGGTTTGATGTTAGAGTTACTCTTAATTTCATTCTTTCTACAACAGTCTTTGTCTCTTGGCCAAGCTGTATTCTGACTACACCTTGCTGCATGTGTGAGTGGCTTGCATTGAAAGTCATAGCTGATTGTTGCCATTTACCTGTTGGCTACCTTTCACTAGCTAATGCGCTATTATACTTGTGTGGAGTCAGCAAGTACTTTACATCCAACTCCCAATTGTTGCACCTGTGTGAAAGTTTGCAATATCTGCAGTGGTTTGTAAGTACAACTATAGTTTCTTGCCATGTGTCCGACAGAAATAAAAAGAAAGTAACTAGGTCCAAAGAGTCAATTTTCAATGGGAAATTCAAAACCTGCATTCACAGCCATTGCTGCAGCAAGCATCAAAAGCAAATTGTATGACAGAATTGTTGCAAAATCATTGAATAACATTGTTTATTTGTAAACCAATTTTTGCTTGTAATTGGTTGGAAGAAATAAAGAATTGATTGCAGAAGTGATAAAACAGCATTTTTATTACACAGCATGGAAAAAATATACACAAAAGGAATCCAATACTAAAGAAATGAAATCCAGAATGGAAAATGCAGTGAAAATGAAACCCACCTTTGACAAGATGGAAGAGAAAATGAAATCTGGGATGGAAAAATGAAATCAGGAATGAAGATGATGCAGGCAGAAATGAAACAATAAACAAAATGTGAAATGAAAAACTTGAACATAACAAACAAAATTGATGAACAACTGGTCGGCATGAAAAAGGAGGTGGAAAATCATGGTAAAAATTTGGAAGAGCTTGGTGGAATGATGAAAGATCACCTTAATGCCCTGGGGGGGGAATAGTAGACAGCAGTGCCCAATAGCTAAATGACATGGTGAAAAAATGAGTGACAGTAGGCTGAAGGACTTGAAAGTCGAGGCAACAGGATGCAAAACAACATCTGCATGTATCAAGTCACCCGAGTTCAACAGACATCCACCTTCAAACACTTCCATCAACACTTCTGCCGCTGTTGATGCCCACAACAGATGTTCAGCAGAGGAGCAAGCCTCCAGCAACAGAAGGCAAAGTGAGTGAGTGAATAAATGAGCGAGTGAGACACCTGTGATTTCCTTCTGGAAGTTACCTGACAGGTATAAAAAGGGAAACAAAGCCTGCTCAGAGTTCAGTCTCAACTGGGAGTGCAAAGTGAGCAGCAGTTCATGTAAGTTTCAATGGGAAATTCGGAGTGTGCAAGTAGTAGCTGCAGCCATCAAGTATTCAAAGAGAATTGTTGCAAAAACATCTAGGAAATCCATGCAGTTGTGAACATATTTTTATTCTAATTAGTTTGTAGAAGAAATAAAGGTTGTTTGCTGGAGGAAAACAGGTATTACCATTGGTAATTTAAGTATTACAGATGTAAGATCTATTAAATTGTTGAATGCTTTGGCAGACATGGTTCTGTATGTGTTAGCTATTTTAATATTCAATTGTCTTTGAACTCTTACCTCCATTAGCATAATTCCCTGCTAGTGGTTTCTACCCACACTGGAATTGCATACAAGTGTTTTGTTAAAAGGCAGCATTGTAAACAATCATTAAAGTTTGACTTTTCAGTACCCAATCTAGTTTTGCTCATTTAGCTAGAATGTTTATAAATTTGGAGAGTGTTAAAGTTAAAATCGAATGTGGTCACCAAAGTTAAAATTCTGTCTGTAATGAATTATTTTTAAAGCAATTGAGTTCTTCTGCTTGTTCTATTACACATTATTGGTGAAGATGCTTATTTCCCTTTCCACTATGAATTTGCATGTTGTTAGCATAGTTTATGACTTCTATTCATTGAAGACAATTTTATTATTTTTAGTCCTAACTTCTATCTTTTTGTGGCCAGTTTTAATGTACATATCACCTTACAAGTAGTTTTTTCCATTAGCTATTAGTAATCTGAAAATGCCATTACTTGAGTATTCTTGGATCAAGAAACTGACCTGCAGCGTGGTCCATAGAGACAGCCATTGCTTAATTTTTCCCAAATTTTGTTGTTTACTATCAATGCTGCAAATCTTTTACTGAAGCTTTTATGCAACATAATGTAAGATATTGTTCATTTCTCAAGGTGCTTAATATACTTTGCCACCAAACTGCATCAAAGGCTACTGAACATCAAGGTTTATTAGAAGTACTATCTGACCATCTTCCAGTTTTCTTTATGTACTCTCTAACTGTGATTAAGGCATCTAGAGTGTTTGTTTATGAAGTGAATTCAAACTGGTTGTTATTTATTAAGTTTTGTGAGTGAGCATGGTGCAGTATTCTGTTGATCATAAGTTTTTCTAATAGTTTTCCTCTTACATTAAGGGAGTTTGGAACCAGATAAATCTTGAAATTTTTAAAATTTACTTTTTCATTCATTCTTATTCTCTGGAATGTAAGCTTTATAAGATATATAACATAATACATGTTAAACACTAGAAAATAGTTTATTTTCTATTTTTTATACTTTGTGTAGCAGCTAAAATTTCGATAAAATTACATAAATTTGACAATTCTTTGAATGAATTTAACCTTTCTCCTATTCCAGGAAATTTTCCATATCCGAAAGAATTTTTTGCCCTCTTTCTATTCTACTGCCTACCCTGAACCATAGTAATGCTCTTTTGTTTGTTTCATATGTGTTTCGTAAACAAGGTTATTGGCTCAAAAAATTAGTAAGCTATCTGAAGTTTCTGAGTAATTAACATATTTTATACAGCTGTGTAATGTTATAAATGTGCTGGATATATTCTCTTTATAGCGAACTGTGGTATTAACAATGAGAAAAAGAAAGATGATCTTTAAAAAGCAAAAAAAGTTGGTAAACCTAAGGCAAATGTAGCCACATGTTCCCATGAAGAGAATGAGGTTAGGCCTAGTTCTTCGAAGAAGAAACTTTCATTATCTCAGGAAGTGTATGAATAATATGAAAAAGAAGAAAGTGAAGAATTTAAATATGAAATTGTAAATATAGTCTTATTGCAGACTGCTCTTTCTAAATTCACTGTACGTAAAGTTTGTCAGTCTGACATTTCTGTTTCAATTAAAAAACATATAGGTCTTTCAGTGAACTTACATTTTCTTGTACAAAGTGTGACAGTTATCATAACTTTATGAGCTCTGATTCAATTGCATTCAGTGATGATGATGATGATGATGATGATGATGATGATGATGATGCTGAGGAAACATCTCTGTATGATGTAAATTTGCATTTTGTGTATGGGTTGAGATCAATTGGGAAAGGACAGACAGCCTAAGCCACCAACAAAATTTTGTAGGGATCTGGCCAATGCAGAAATGTCTCCAAGGGGGAAAGCAGAATCCTAATGAGTCAGTTCACAATGTTATATGGTCTCACCAACCTAAAACTATATTTGTAGGAATTCAAACGCTCCATTTTGGTGTTTAGGAGGCTGTTGCTAGCTTGAATGAAGGCAACATTGTGAAGTGCAAGGTACTAAAGCAGCTAGACTGAAGACTGGCCTGAACTGCATCACTGACATGAAGCGGATTGGATGCCATCAGAATCCATCGAGGTGAAGGACCTTTATGAGCTGCAAGAAGAACCAGATAACCCTTCTTATGCTGCAGGATTACATTAAGTTACAGCTAAAACAATATTTCAACTTCAAATGCAATTTATGAAAGTTTGCTTTTTTTCATACATATGCCCCTTTTTCTTAGAATCTATTAAACATAGAGCAGTAAAACTTATACTACATATTCCTCATTCATGGTTCCTGATTTTAACAGGGGTTTTCTTATATACTTGATAGTTACAGAGAAAAAAATTATGTTAACGATTTTTTTAATTTTTTGCATTGTTTCATTTAAAAAATTATAAATTTCATAATAATCATAAAATTTAAAAAAGCCTGTATTAAAATATTTATAATGATTGTCTCAACGTATGATAAAAATGTCAGCTTTCTGCACCCAGTACTTGTTGACAAAAAAAGGTCATGAATTTAGCTAAATTAACATTGTTTAGATAGGGCATTCCAAACTCCCATAAGTGGATTGATTGACCAGAACTTCATTACCTCAGAGCTTGTTGCTTTTTCCTGATTTCACAATGGGTATTAACATAGCTCTTTTCCATTGTTTAGCAGTATCTACTGAGCATTAAAAAATAGAAGTTATTTATTTTAAATTACCTCTGTCACTACAGGAGGAGTGTTCTAAATGTGTTGTTGGCCAAGAAAATGTTTCTAAAAACACTTTTATTAGTTTCTAATGCATGTAATTCCGCAATTTTTTAAAGTAACACAAAACGAAGACAACAAATGCAATATTTAAATGCTTTAAAAACAGTATGTTCAAACTGCAAATGAAATGCACACCTAAAACACTTAAAATGATATTAAACCAAAGTAAGGAAAATTTAAAGTGAATACTGAGATCAAAGATTCTAAATAGTAAGGAAAATGGGATACAAAAAAGAAATTAAATTTATTAAAAGTAATTCATAAAAACAAGGACCTACACTATTACGTAATAAACTTTTGCTTTAGAAGCTTCAGCACATAGCGACAATTGATTTTATAGTGTGAGCTGGCCAAAATATTCTGCTTTTGATTCATTGCTATAATTTAGAAAATTCAGTATACTAACATCAGGGCTGCCTGTACTTGCAGATTGCTCTACTTAAATAGTTTTGCATCTTTTAAGAAAATACAACAATTTTTTCTTTCTTTTTTGGGTGTGTGTATGATCATGTTTGTGCACATGCATGTGCACATCTAATAGTAACTCAGTTCACCTGCTGAAATAATGCATATACTTTTTTTTATTGCATACTAGTTGCCTGCCCCGGCTTCGCATGAGTGGTGTACCTAATTAAAAAAAACTAAGACAAAATCTTCCGTTTACAGTACGACCATGCAATGAAATAAAATTACAATTAAATAATTTGACAACACTTTATTCTAATGCCTTGTAATGTACAATTTTCCTTCCAGAAAGAGAAAAATAGCACCGATAATTTGACGACTCTCGAGTACGCAATGTAAAACATGGAAAAACACAATTCAAGGTGTATTACACACACTTTTTAACGATTGATCTTGGGATTTATTGTCATTGCAAATGCAAGGTGCACTCAAATTCAATCCCTTTGTTACCATAAGCAAGATTTAGCATTGGATGTAGATTGGCAATTCTATGCCACAGCTCATGGCTTGGGAGGCACAGTCAAACGTTTCACAGCCAGGAAAAGCCTTCAGAGACCTTATGAAGATCAAATAATGACAGCTCCCTAACTTTTCAACTGGAGCAATTTAAACCTTCCTTCAATTGAATTCATTTTTTGCACCATTCAGGAAAACCTTGAAGTAGAAAAATGCTTGAAATCTTGCTTTTCAGAAGCAAAATTGATTCAGGGAACACATAGATTTCACTGCCTCATTCCATCACCATGTCAAAGTGAAACTGTTACAAATGTGTTCTTATTGCACATAGTACTGGAGGCTCAAAAATGGCCAGTTTTGTGATATGTGAATATGATCAAAGGTGGGGGCTGGCTTGAATGAGGTCTGTTCAAAAAATTCTGGAACATTCATAATTTTGTGCCCATTGTGTGTTGGAGCAAAAAGCAGTTGGTATTCCTGCACACACTGTTATTTAATGAATGACTGCCAGAATTTTCATTATTCTACATTTGTTATTGTTCAGTACTGTATTCAGTAGAATGTAGTGTCGCACAGTTTGCAGATTTCAGGATTGCAGAGTTAGAGGAGCATCATATCTGCATTAAATTTTGTGGGAAACTCAAGAACATTTTTACAGAGACGCACAAAATGATGCAGAATGCCGACAGTGATGAGTGCTTAAACCGTACTCTGTGTTACGAATGGCTCACGTGGTCCAAAAATGGCCAAACATAAGTTAAAGATTACTCTTGTTTAGGATGCCATTCAATGGCTACTGATGATGCAAATGTCAGGAAGTCAACAAAATTGTGCATGCCAATTGAAGACTGACCGTCCAAGAGATTGCAGAAGAACGTAACATTTTAGCTGGATTACTTCATGAAATTTTGACACAGCATCTTGGAATGAATTGCATTGTCACCAAGTTCATAACATGGATCATGAGTCAAGACCAGAAAGACCATCGTCTCACAATCTATGAAGAACTTTTTATTGCACAAATGAGAACAAGATGTTTCTTAAGAGAATCACAGCTGGTGATGAGACATGGGTCTACGGTTAAGATGTTGAGACCAAGCTCAATCTTCACAATGGATTGGAAAAAGGAATCCAAGGCCAGAAAAAGCTTGTTAGGTCAGGTCAAATGTCAAAGCCATGATGAGCTTTGACTTTGAAGGAACAACTTATTCATGAATTTGTAACACAAGGACAAACAAGGACCCCCAGGACCAGCACACTCATTTGTATATTCCAGTAAAGAAGATATATTGAACATGAAAAGAAGCCAAATTTTAACACAAGTTCAACCAAGAACTGCAACAAGGAGAACTTACACCTTAACTGAGATGTCTGCTGCAACCAAAATACTGGAAACTAGATCAGCTATTAAATGATCTTCTGGGGACAAACTTTAAAAGCCACCTATGGACTAAACACCCATAAGTCTTAAAATTTTAACTATGATGATTTTGTTTTTCTGGTTTTGTGTTTGTAATTGCAATAGTTAATATTGACTTATCATTATACTTCATCATACAATTTGTTTTAAATTTTGGGATATTTAAATATATCAATAATAAACAATACCATGCATAATGAAAGAGAAACACATAAAGAAAAATAGGTATTAAGTTATTAGTAGAGAAATGCACAAGAATTTCTAATGTGTACCAGAAAACAAAACTCCATAAAACAAAATATCCCATTGAGATCTCAAATTCAAAATTTGTAAGAATGGTTTAAAACATCAAAGAAGAAAATATATTTTTTTCAGAATTTTTAATAATGTTTTTTGGAAACCAAATTTTCAATTTTAGGGTCAATAATTTAAAATGTAAACTCTTACAAATCTATTCATGTTAAATATCAAATGAAAGCCTCTTGAATTCTGAGCAAAATGGTTTTCATTTTGTTTCAATATCTCAATTACAGCCTGAGAAAATAACAAATATGTATTCTTGCAAATGATAATGAATTTTTTTTATTTTTGAACTCTGATAATGCAAAAATTATAAAAGAAAAAAAATATAAGGCATACTAAAGAGTACTCTATATATGAGTACTGAACATGTTCAGAGTATCAAGTAACAAGAAAATGGTAAGGTAAATTGTATTGGAACACTTGACAAGGAAGGATACACATGTGTGCGCCTGCACGGTTCCATTGCCACTGCCACCACCGCCGTCGCTGCCATTATTTTCTTTTCTTTTTTTTAACAAAATAACTTGTTAATGAACTGAGGTTCAAGTGTCTCAACTCTCATAGCCCTGGGTGTTGAAAAACTTCTGGTAGTTGGTTCATTGGGTATAAGATAAACAATCTATAAGCTTTGTTACTAAAAAGAACTCACCAAATCCTCTTTCAATCTCTGGTATTTCTCAGCTTCTTCTTTCTCCAACTTAGCTTCCTTTCTTTCTGCAGCAATACCCTTTTTCTTTTGATAGGTAAACTGAGTCTCTTCCTCTGCTTTCAACATTTCAGCTCGCAACCTTTCATATTCCTCCTTCAAAACTCCAGACCTGGTACAAGTATCATAAATGAAATACCAAGAGAAATTCTAAACCTGACTAATTCTATAAAGTATTATTACATTAAGTACAATACACAACATCCCCATAGTTTGCACATGCATTGGGCATCTGTAGACTATTGTTACAACGAAAATCACTACTGTCTCTGTGGATTTTTTTGTGGTTAAACACAAATGAGAAGAAACTTCACTGTGTTAATTCCTGTATTTTTATTAACAAATTAATTTTCTTTCATTTGATTTATTTCAATTATTGCAAAATGCTATACATATTGGTATCTTGGAGTATTGTATTTCCAGGGTTCTGAATAGTCACATTATTATATCTAAACGTCTTTTCACTTTGATGAACTGTAGGTTCAGGCTGCAATGTAGGAAAAGATTTTAAAAAATACAATGTCAAAGCTGGATTCCAATACTTCTTTGGCTTTCTGTGACTGTGATGTCACAGAGTTCTTGGCTTGCTGAGGCATTGTCTTGTCTACTCATCCATCATGAATCTGATGACGTCATTTCCACAGATTGCAATGATGCTGTATTTCAGGTAATAGTCAACCACTGGAAGAGATGGTTGGTGACTCAGCAGGAGCCAGTTGGGTGGAATATTTCACAACCATTTAGAATGATTCTTGGTTTTGATTGGCTTCCTCAAGGATGTTACGTGGACTAAGCGTCATGGCACAAGAGCCTCATCTACCAGTTAAGACATACGGAAAATTACTAGCTGCTCCAATATGCCCTGGGTATGAGAAAAACCCCTCACTGAACCTTTAGCCTTGACAAGGCTAGGGGACCTCCACTGAGCACACTAGTAGGCGATATTGAGGCTGACCTCTCTCTTCCATAGTGTCAAGCACATCACCAAACCCCTTCTAATGGCTGTCTCCCTCTTCTTATTAGTGGTGGAGAAGACTAATGAATGACCCAGAGTCATCACCACCATCTGTTGCCTTCAGGTAAAAATCTTAAGACTTTGAGGGGAACAACCAGAGTTCCTCAAACGTCTGGAGTTTACCTCATAGTCATTTTTGTCATCAATGCAGAAAATTGCATACCAAAGATGACTGACACAGATGTGACATTTGCTTACTCTAAAGGTGAACACTTGGGCTGCTACAGGGGTGCACAACATTACCTCCAGACATCCCTGCTACCCCAGAGGCACAATGAGGACAAATCCTGCAATCTTACAATTCTCTTATGAGGAGCACGACGACTACTTCACAGAAGAAACCAAAATATTTTTAAGGAATTACTGAACTTGCTACTTCCTATCCAAACCTACAATCAAGTGGTAGCAGTGAGATAAGTGATAATTATTCTTCAAAGAAAGCATGGCAATGTTTTCCTTACAGCATGCAAGTAAAAATGGAACTCAAATGAATGAGAAATATATCTATATTGTAACAAAAACTCTGTACCTCAATAACTAAACTCTCTGCTTTTCCACAAATAATTAGAATCAGAATCTGCTCACAAATAACTTTCTTCAATGCTTTTGTAATAATTCTGCCATAAAGTTTCTTTTCGACATTTGCTGTGGCAACAATTACTGCGCACTATGAATTTCCTCTCAAAACTCTCTCAACTGTTGTACACGATGCATTCCTAGTAAAGACTGAACACTGGGCAGGGCTTTGTTGCCCTTTCTATACTTCTGGGCCATGTGGCTGGAAACTTCTGGAAGCAGTTCACACATGCCCATCAGTGTAGGTGTCACAAACTCATTCACATATAACAATGCAGGCTTCAATATCAACAAACTTTCCAATAGCACACATCTGCACTTGCATAGGTGGAATTTACTATGTCAAAAGAACTTGCTGCAGGCTAACAATGCACTTCTAACAATGGATGCCAACAATCAGCTATGATTTTCGAAGAGAGACACATGCATGCACGCATGCATGCACATTCACTCACACTTACATTTGGTAATTACGATTGTATGGTGAAGCCACACTACCAATATAATTTTAAGGTATACATATTTTTTAAACTCCCCAAAAAGTATCTAATTTAGTCATCTAAATTTATTGTGGCTTTGTACAGTTTTTACTTTTTCTTGCATAGTATATAATGAAACATGAGCAAAGCAACTCTTCTTCAGCTTCAATCCCATAATTACATATTTTATAGTTTTTTTAATGCATAACTATCCAAGCCTTAGTAAGCATAATTATCCTATCCCTAAAGCCCATGGATTGGATATCAATTTTTACTTCCTTCTTAATTTTTAAGGTTGTGATCCCTCATACCCTCACTTAAGGACTGGAGTATCAGGCAATAACTGAACCAAGTTTAGTTAAAATAGATTCAGCAATTTCAGAGGAAAGTTTTCATTCCTATATTAATTCTTCACTTTTAGGGTTTTGACTCCTTACTTACCTTATAAGATGCATAATCCCCACAGTATTTTTCCTAAGTAATAATTGTGCAAGTTTAGTTTAAATTGGTTCAATGGTTTGGGTGATGTACAATGGAAAAGTAGCATCAGACTGAAAAAGTCAATGCCATAGCCGGGATTTGAACTAGGATCTCCTAGGTTCCATCACACCATCTGAGCTGTAATGGCAATGTGCATTACAACCCAGTTGGTTAATATAAGGTCATGCAGGCATGTTGCCATGGCAGCTCAGTTGGTATGAGCAACTGGACAAAAAAACAGGAGATCCACGGTTCGACTTTTGACTATAGTATTGCATTTTTGAGTCTGTTTCTGGTTCTACATTTCCTATCCTGTGCTACACACAGCTTGTGTGAAATAACAATTAGATTTATGTATATGTGGTCTTATCCAGGAAACCACTGGTTAAGTTACATATTGTCAGTGAAGAAACATACAGCGTAAATGACATTTTTATATTTTCTGTTTTTCATTGCATTGGCATGATGTGGGATATTTAATGTTACCATTAAATTGTAAGAAAAAGGCACTGAAGAATAACACAGATCTGAATGTCTGAAAATGTTGTAGCTGTATTACAACCAACACAGGCTAACTGCATTCAGGTTCAATTTGTTGAAAATGCTGCATAACCGTTTAAGGGGGTTTGGAACGAGATAAAACTTGAAATTTTTAAAATGTACTTTTTTACTTATTTTTATTCTCTAGAAAGTAAGCTTTAATATGATATATAATATAATACATGATACACATTAGAAAATAGCTTATTTTCTATTTTTATACTTAGTGAGGCAGCTAAAAGTTCATAAAATTACATAAATTTGACAATTCTTTGAATAAATGTAACTTTTCTTCTACTAGAGAATTCTAAGAAATTTTCCATATCCAAAAGAACTTTTTGCCCTCTTTCCATTCTACTGCCTACCCTGGACCATAGTGATGCTCTTTAGTTTGTTTCGTATATGTTTAGTAAACAAGGTTATAGGCTCAAAAAATTAGTAAGCTATCTGAAGTTTCTAAGTAATTAATATATTTTATACAGTTGTGTAGTTTTATAAATGTGCTGAATATATTCTCTTTATATGGTATTAACAATGACAAAAAGAAAGAGCAGCTTTACAAAGCAAAAAAAGTTGATAAACCTACGGCAAATGTAACTACATGTTCCCATGAAGAGAATGAGGTTAGGCCTAGTTCTTCGAAGAAGAAACTTTCACTATCTCAGGAAGAGTATGAACAATATGAAAAAGAAGAAAGTGAAGAATTTAAATTGAAATTGTAAATATAGCCTTATTGCAGACTGCTCTTTCTAAATTCACTGTATGTAAAGTTTGTCAATCTGATATTTCTGTTTCAATTAAAAAACATATAGGTCTTGTCAGTGAACTTACATTTTCTTGTAAGAAATGTGACAGTTATCATAACTTTATGAGCTCTGATTCAACTGTATTCAGTGATGAAGATGATGATAAGGAAACATCTCTGTATGATGTAAATTTGCATTTTGTGTATGGGTTGAGATCAATTGGGAAAGGACAGACAGCCTAAGCCACCAACAAAATTTTGTAAATATGTAAAGTGCAATCATTTTCATCTTCCACCAGCTTGAATGCAAAAAATGAAAAGTATATTTAGGGATCTGGCCAATGCAGAAATGTCTCCAAGGGGGAAATCAGAATCCTAATGAGTCAGTTCACAATGTTATATGGTCTCGCCAACCTAAAACTATATTTGTAGGAATTCAAACGCTCCATTTTGGTGTTTAGGAGACTGTTGCTAGCTTGAATGAAAGAAATATTGTGAAGTGCAAGGTACTAAAACAGCTAGACTGAAGATTGGCCTGAACTGCATCACTGACATGAAGCAGATTGGATGCCATCAGGATTCACCAAGGTGAGCAAACAATGGAAGAAATAGAGAAGGCAAGGAGATGAGAAGTAAGGCAAAGAGGGAGCTAGAGGACCTTAATGAGCTGCAAGAAGACCCACATAACCCTTCTTATGCTGCAGGATTACATTAAGTTACAGCTGAAACAATATTTAAACTTCAAATGCAATTTTTGAAAGTTTGCTTTTTTTCATACATATGCCTCTTTTTCTTAGAATCTATTAAACATAGAGCAGTAAAACTTATACTACATATTCCTCATTCATGGTTCCTGATTTTAACAGGGGTTTCCTTATATACTTGATAGTTACAGAGAAAAAAATTATAATGTTAATGATTTTGTTAATTTTTTGCATTGTTTCATTTAAAAAATTATAAATTTCATAATAATCATAACATTTAAAAAAGCTCGTGTGGAAATATTTATGATGATTGTCTCAATATATAATAAAAATGTCAGCTTTCTGCAGCTAATACTTGTTGAGAAAAAAAAATCATGAATTTAGCCAAATTAACATTGTTTAGATAGGGCATTCTAAACCCCCTTAAGTAAAATTTTAACTCAGGAAAGAATGATAAGTATTATTATACTTTTATCAACAATGTATGTGGCCAGATTATCCTCTAATTACAGTAATTATTTTCTAACAGTTATGCAATAGTCAAATGCCAAGCTGAATGAAAAGAGTTGTCCATTAACAGACTGAAACATAATACATCTCACTTGATAAGGTTATGTGCCAACAAAAGAATATACAGATGCTGTCACAGAAGTACCCAATCTGGCATATAGATAGGGTTGTTGCTTCAAACAACAATGGTAAAATGTACCAACCTTAGAAAGCTTAAGTTTGAAGTTTGACAATTTTACATTGTTTAGATTTGTTTGGCAGTCATCATTAATGAATGCTCTCAGCAAATTTGTAAACATGAATCAAACTGGTCATTGTTATATGATACAATACTTTCATTTGAAAGGTCTTAGTCTAATTAATATTAAAGCTGAGCTACATTCTACTTTGGGGGAGTCTGCTACAACGGTGAAACATCGGATGGCAGAGTTTTAGCGCGGTTGTATGAGCTACTAAGACGAACATAGTGGTTGACCAAATGAGGTTACCAGACCACAAATTGTAAAGAAAATCCACAAAATGGTATAGGATGACCATCTATTGAAAGAGCATGAGCTAGCAGACATTGCAGGTATTTCAAAAAATTCTGTATATCATATACTGACTCAAAATTTGGACATGAGAAAGTTGTGTGAAAGGTGGGTGCTGCGTTTGCTCACAATAACACAAAAACAGTGTCATGAGGATGTTTGGCAATGTTTTGCGTCAATTCATAACAGTGGATGCAACCTGGGACCATCACTTCACACCTGAGATGAAGGAACCATCAAAACAGTGTATTGGACGGGGAGAAGGTGAAGACAGTTCCATCTGCAGGCAAGTCATGGCATCAGTTTTCGCAGATGCATGTGGGATAATTTTCATTATTTCAAAAAAGGAAAAGTAATCAATGGCGAATACCATGCAAATTTGTTACACTGTTTGAGTGATGAAATCAAGCAAAAACGGCCGGATTTAGCGAAAAAGAATGTTTTGTTTCATCAAGGCAATGCAACAGTTCACACATCCATTATCGTCATGACCAGAACCAATGAGTTAAAGTTTGATTTGCTTCCTCATACACCCTATTTGCCTGATTTTGCACCCTTGATTTATTTTCTGTTTCCAAACTTGAAGAAATGGCTTGGTGGTAGAACATTTGCCAACAATGAAGAGACCTCGATAGTTCTCATTATAAACAGAGTATCGAAGCTATTGAACATGCACTGGGAAAAGTGTATCGAGCTGAAAGGAGACTATGTAGAGAAATAAAGATGTTTTTTCCAAAAATTTTTGTGCTTTCTCTGTTAGGTTGGGTACTTCTGGGACAGCCCTCATATGTGCCGGCAACTTAATGTTTCTCAACAAAGTTATGGAACAGGGACGACAATCTGAGTGGCACCAAATCCAAGTTCTCACGCTAATTGGATCCTTATGCAGGCACTTGCTTTTGAGTTCCGTTTTAACGTTCATAATGTTATGTGAAAACTGCAAGAAAACCTTCTTTAACATTGTTAATGCATTTCATTAACTGTAATTTGAAAACGAAAGAACTCTCTATTAATTTCATTTCCCCATAATATCACTGAAATTCCTTTGAATATGACAAAAGGGCAGAAAATCAACAAATTGATCAGGTGCGTGATATTATCACCATTATTACTGATATTATTGCTATTATTAATGGTACTTTCAGTATAACATAATATTTTCAACTATTAGCGAATTAGGCATGACATTACTATTTCTTATTTTAGGTATTCGATGGGGCTGTTATCAGTATTGATGATATGCTGATTATAACTGAAGAAGACTAAATGATGTTGGGTGTGGAATTACAAACTAATATAGGCATTGATATTTCAGATATACCGTTACCTTCATCACCAAGAGTAGGTTAGGGAGGGAGTAATCTATTTTGAGAACAACCCTATACTTACTGTTTAAAGTGCAACAAACTAAAATATCCCTTAACATCTAGCAACATATAACAATTCTTTAATGTTGTAGAAAATAAGCAGGATGGTGCATCAAGTTTCAGTTTGTTACCAGCTGGTAAGCTGTTCATTTAGTTAATCAAGCACATAAATATTTGGTTATAATCAAAAATTTACAACACAAATTTTGTTTCACCTACTCATTTCTCATTATTAGACAAATGACGTATCCTCAACTCCATATGCGGATGTTCGCGAGGAATTTCCTGAAAACATGGACTCAGCTTCAGAAGACGAAACTATGGATGAAGTTGACAATGGTGATATT
The DNA here is from genome assembly GCA_030762935.1 of Hymenopus coronatus. Classification (NCBI taxonomy): domain Eukaryota; kingdom Metazoa; phylum Arthropoda; class Insecta; order Mantodea; family Hymenopodidae; genus Hymenopus; species Hymenopus coronatus. Next base: position 102,229,808 of record CM060891.1, read on the forward strand.
GAAGAATGTGATAGTGATGATAATTATGGTGATTATGATACTAATGAAGGTGATAGTGATCATACTGAAAGTGGAGCTTATGAAAAAGACAGTGGTGGTAGCAATGGATATATCATGGAAATTTAGGGGAGGGAAGAAAAAGAAAACGAAACACATGCAAACATACTTGGAAGAAAAATATGAACATGAAATTGAGAATGGAAGGGGAAATGTACATTGGGTACAAAAGATTGAAAAGTGGGAAAGTTGCGCAAACACACCCAGTGATGTAAGAAAACTTGGGGTTTCATGTACTTCCAAAATGTGTCAGAAATCTAAAGTCAGTGTAATGCAATTGACAATACTGAGAGACAAGAGATTTTTTTATACATTTTGGATGCCTGAGATCAGAGAAAACAATACATCAATGTTCTTGTGGACTTAATTCCAACAAAATGTTCTGGAAGAAGTATGGGTGATCTTAAAGAAAAGGTACATTAATGTATCATCTGAAAAGTTACAAGTATACAATAAAATGTTCTTGAACACTCTTGCAATAAAAGATTGGAGTGTCAGGTACTGGTTAGAAAATTCCAAGCCTGGAATGTCATCATCTTCTACTGTTTTGCTCACTAAAGCCAAGAAAGATAAAAAAGATGGTAAACGATTTCTCGAGGCAGTTTTTGATAGTCTCTCTAAATTACCTTCCCATTATTGTCAAAAGTTATCAACTAAACTTTATTTAGAGCCTACAGCTATTTCCAAAATTCAATTATATGATTTGTATATACAGAAATGTGCAGATGAAAATACTGGCCCTCTGAGCCGACATACTTTTAACCAGATTTTCCAGGAAAGTAACAACAGTATTTACAGCGCAAAGAAAGATAAATGCAACATCTGTTGCAGTTATAAAACTGACAATACAAGTGAAGCAGTATGGTTGCAACATGATGAAAAGAAGAAGGAAGCTCAAAAAGATAAAGAAGATGTTCAAAGAGATTTATGTATTCACTATGGATCTTCAGGCAGTCAAAATAGCTTCATACATATAGACAAGTTCTGTGTACTATAAAACACCATAATTTTACAATTTATAATTTGAAAAATCATTAAGCCATTTGTTACTGGTTCGAAGAAACACAGGCAGAACTTGTAGCATCAGTTTTTGCCAGTTGTGTTGTAGATACATATGCTAATTGCATAAAAGAAAGCCCTCTACCAATAGTTCTGTACTCTGATGGGTGTACATACCAAAACAGAAATGCAGACATATTGAATGCCCTTCTTAGGCTAGCAATTTCTAAAGGTGTGTACATTACCCAAAAATATCTAGAAAAGGGCCACACTCAGATGGAATCTGACTCAGTTCACAGTGCAATTGAATGCTACTTAATGAATAGAGACATTATGCTGCCCAGTCAATATGTTTCAATAATGAAAGAAGCAAGAAAGAAACCCACACCTTACCATGTTAAGCATTTAGACTATTCATTCTTCACAAATTACACTAAGAAAAGGTGTTGGCTCTATGATTCACTTCGCCCGGGAAGAGGAACAAATGATCTGAGGGCAATACAGTACAATCTGTTTCAAATGCTGTTTCACCAAGGACAGGCAAAAAATACCATTGCGCCCCAGGAAGCAATGTGCAGAAATGACTTACAAGAAATTATATTCTCAACCACTGAGAATTAACAAGTCAAAATGATAACATTTTCAGTAACTAAAACGTGCTTTGCCAAAGGACTGTCATGCATTCATGATAACATTGGTTATGACATGACGGAGTATTTTGTTTTACAAGTGGGCATATTTTCTTACACCACTAATGACAATAAGAACAAATTGTTATAGTTCAATAACGCCAACAAAATAGAAATATAACTTAGTATTATTATGATATTTTATAATTTAATTTTTTACAGAACTACTTTCAAATGTTGATAAATACGGTAATTACACATTTATGTAAAAGCTTAATGCCATAACTAAAACTAGTAAAACAATAAAATATTCCTTATGTTTCTTAATTTTAACATTCCTTCACTCCAAAACAATTACTACCAATACCGCATAACTGACAAAAAAACTTTGCAGTGTACTGTTCTAATACCATGTAACCAACATAAATAACATTAAATAACTTAAAAAGCAAATATAATACACTTTTCAGATAATGTACACATTTTGAGTTTTATTTACTAATATAATTAAATTATATCATGCGGAAGCGATTTATTTTTTTAAAATTACAGGGGAGCCTAAAGTTTAGATTAAAAATATTGATGCCATGTGTTAGAATGATCGTGAAACAATGCTGGAAACATACATGTTACACACATGCACTTTATGTCTTTCTCTGAGGGAGGATCAACTGCTCAAACCTCAGGCAATGCAACAATCTGTGTTCACTCAATGACAAATAGCAAGCTTCAATGCTGTAAATTATCCGTCTGCTGCTATGACGAGTACCAATAAAATACAAGAGCCCAACCACTGCTCTAATCTGTATGGTGTGCATCCCCTTCTCTTCAACACTTTACTTGTTTCTTTGACATGTAGAAGCTAGTATATTTCATTATCATTTTCACAATGCCATCATCAATAAATAAATTCAGACATTCAATTGATGTTTTAGCTTAATAGCAGCATTTCTAGGCCCTGGAATTATATGGGTGAGATTATATTCTGGTCTGTACAGCTGATCTAGGATTTATTTTACTCCAGTAGAAAGCATCGGCTGTTTCTGTACTAACATCTCCATCCTCATCTTCAGAAATCTCTTATTCTGTCTCAGAACAGTGTTCCAAGTTAGGTTCAGGATCATCATTATCTTCTTCATTGTCACTATCTTCTGTTTTCTTCCACCCCATCTAGTTCTTTTGGCCATTGCAGCCATTGATTTGGATCATTTGATTCTCGTGACATCACATAAGAATAAACAACCACACTTACACCAGTAAAGTTGTAACAGGAACTCCAACTAGGCGTACAAAACAATGACAAGCCATGCGGATGACAATGGTCATCCGTGTGAAGAAATTTAAAATATTGCATTAACAATTTGTAGCACATTAATGAGGGAAAACACACCCTTCAATTAAAGCATAATATTAAGCTACTGAAAAGCTGTTGTTGACAATAATGGACGAGCAATTTAAGAGAAAATTTAACAGTGGATGACTATTGTCATCCACGCGAACACTGAAGGATTTACAAGTCATTTTGTAGTTTACTAATTTTTTTATAATGTCAATACATTTGCTATGTCTTTGTTTTTAGTTGTTTCTTTTTTGCCCTTCTTCATATATGAGTACGTTTTTACTTTCTCTACACATACTATGTACATAGTGTATAGCGAAGTTTGCACTCCACCTAAAAATTTGATACCGAAATTTCACCAGAAATATATGATTTAAGGTCTTCTGTATCCAAAAAAGGCATTTTCATGTGTCTGTGTGGCTGTGAACACGATAAATCAGTAAAATACCAAACTTGGTATTTAAGTTTAGTATCTTCCAGGGATGCAGCAGAAAGATTTTGAGAAAAATCCCCCCCCCCTCCAAAACTACCTTTTAGAAGGAAAAAATGTTGAAAATTTTAATTTTCTCAAAAAATTGCTGTAACGGTTTTGATTAAAATACCAAATGCTAAAGATATTTATGCACCAAATAAAATGTATATCTTGAATTTTCTGGGAATAGCCTCTGAAGACCTATTTTTTTCTGAATGAATTTTGCATAACTGGTAAACCGTAAGAGGTAGTAAAAACTTACTACCCAAAAAATGTAGATCACGTTAAAACACGCAATTTATGTCGTATAGTTTTTATTTGTTGTTTTTTTTTTTTTTTTTCGTGGAATCGACCATTTCTGAGATATTCCTTGTTATTTGTTTCTTCAGACTCAAAATACTTGAAATTTTTCTCTGTCCGAATGTTGTAAACTCCTGGCCTTGCATGGAAATGGATTTTAACCACAAGGCAACCAGGTTTTAAGGGATTTGACTATCATTTTAGCCGTGTATTTCCTTATTTTCCTTCTTCTTAAAGGAAGCAAATAATGAAGACAATTTTTGCTACTGTTTATCCGATTGTCATAAAGTAGATAGAAAAATATTGTTACAGCAATGTAGAAAAAGTCATATGAACGGAACATCAGATTTTTATTAGTATTTACATCTTTACCACAATAGTGTTTACATATTCATGCACTTTAAGGCTTCCAGTTCTATAGTCTAGTTTTGTTAGAAATTCCTTATAGCTGGGAGAAGCCCAGTGGACCACGGCCTACAAGCCTGGTTTTGTTTTCTATAAGTGATTCTAACACCGACTGTGAAAGCCTTCAATTTTAATGTTTCTTTTAATTGAATTAATTCTGTATATAGCATTAGATTTTTTCCATTGTCTAATATCTTCCTCGTTTTATATTGTCTGTGGCTTATCTCTAGCCTCCTTGGTTTTTATTTTTAGCGTTTCTAGATCCTTACTCCAAAAGGCATATACTTTTTTGGTCTCCAATGTGGAATTGTGGGTTTGGCTTCTTTCAAAACTGTGTTATTAAAATCTGTTATCAGCCTTTTTGGATTTCCAGTAATGCCTATCTTATCCATTTCTGCTTCAGTTAATGCTATGAACCTGTTCCATTTGGCTTTTTCAAAATTCCAAGAACAAACTTTTTCATTCTAGTTGTAGTTTTGTTGGTGTTAGTAGTAGTAATGTGCACAAGCTCCACCTTCCATAACTTTGCTGGTGGTGCTATTTTATAGATCCTCCGAGATTGTGAGGTGAGGGTCAGTTGAGGTCCCTGTAAATGTAAATATGTACATGGACCTGCTATTTCATATTTCAGCTGTACTGGATTGATGTCAATCAAGTCTTTGACAGCTTTGCCTACTGGATTTTTGTCATTATATCCCCATCTATCAGAATGGACATTAAAATCACCCAAAATAAAAGAATTCTTTGTAGGTTTCATTATATCTAGATTTAAATGTCTATTGTCAGGCGGGCAACAATATATTGTGTACTTCTTGCCATTTTTCCACACTGTTGTCATGGAAATTTCAGATGTATCTTGCTCCTTCTTCTGTTTTATTTCCTGAAATAATTCCACTTGCCACTTGTCTACTCTTTTCTAGGCAATAAATCTGATAATTAGGAAATTTGCAATATTGCATATCCCCATTTGTTGCATTTGCTTCTATTATACTAAAAATGTCTCTCTCTTGTTTAGTTATATCTTGTATAAGATTTTAGTGAATCCACCGGTGATCCAAGTTAGAGTACTAAAAAGTAATGGCTTTTTGGCTTGTATCTTTGCATGCAGTGTGTTGTTCATTTTACAACACCCATGAGACATGTATAGCTTAAGGGATGCTATGGATGCAAACAACTTTGCCCCCCATATATCTATATATTGATAAAACAAAGAACGCAATGTTTGGAACATAAGACACAATTAAAAATTATGGTCACAGGTAGTATTAATCCAAGGTAAAATATGCCCTTGAACATAAAAGCTCCCCCCCCCTCCAATTTTTAAACTTTTAACTAAATAAATATACAATATAGCACTTTATAAGCTGGAAGACAAATAGAGAAAGGGTTTTAAAAATAGTAGGATATTGTTATGCTTTTTAATAAAAGAGAAATTTAGGACAATTTTTATCTATACTTGGTGGTTGTAGGGTTAAGTGGTTTATTTAATAATTTTCTCAAATGAAATTTATTTTGTTACGCCAATCTGAATTAACTGACCTAACGCATATTTTTGCAAAATGGATGATAATAGTAATTGGGAAGATTTTTTTCCATAGTAAGCTCAAAAAGAGCCTGTCTAACAGCTTAATAACAATATTCCCAATTACTCTTTCACCAATTACTGAATTCTTTCCGAACTGCACACTTCATTTAATGAAGCAGTATATTGTGATGATGAAGTATGAGTGAAAATACTTGTGCTTTATCAAACCAATAGCCAAATCACAATACATCTTTATATGATCTTTAGGCTAAAACTGAAATAGTAACACATGAGAATATACTAGTTTCTACAATGCAAATGTCTTGCCAAATTCTTAAGTTGTACAACTAGTGATGATAAATAAAGCAGCAATAGTTTTGTTGAAATAATGAACCACACAACACCAAATATACTAATTTTATAATGTGATAATTAGATTCTGGATTTTTAGGTAGATAAGTCTTCTATTTAGGTGTCTTATATGCTTAAAATAGGGATTTTAGGTTTTGCTACATGGATCAGTAAAGGCACCAATAATTCCGTTTTTCTTAGTTTTATGAGATCTATTTACAAACTATTTTTTGCAAAAGTTTATATTGTCAAAAATATCCATAAAAATCACATGCAGAATTGATTTTATTGAATCTTTTGCAAGTTACTTTTTGGCATTACAGTAAATTGTAACATACACACCAAAGTCTTTGGTATAAATATGTTCTATTATCAAGTAATCCATTCTTGTATGTAACATACACACCAATATTGACCGTCTATAAATTTGTTATTAATGATAAAATTATATAACCAATTTTCTGGTGTAAATGATGTTCTGTTATCAAGTAATGCATTCTTGTATGAAGAAAATTAATTGACTGGAACATATGGCATATATGATAATGCAGCAGGCAATGGAGTAACTTTACTGTATGCTTTTCTCCCTATAATACTAAATTGATCTTTCGTGTTTTTAAAACAATGATTGCATTAAATCTTCTGCAGCTTTGACAAATATGCAACTCCCATTGCTCCAGGTATTTCATTTCTGGAAGCCTCTCCAATAAATTCAGACATAGTTGCACTTTGCACCTGTTAAATAGTTTCTGGTATAAAACTGTGTGCATGTGTGCGCGCACGTGGATGTGGGTGGATGTGCGTGGGTGCATCGTGCGTGCTAGCATAGCTCAAAAATGAAAAGTCTGTTAAACACAAAACTTTGTATTTAAGTTCAGTATCTTCCAAGGATGCGACAACAAAGATTTTCAAGAAAAACCCCCCACTCCCAACTACCTTTTATATGGAAAAGTTTTCGAAAATTTTGATTTTCTCAAAAAAGGCAGTAACGATTTTGATAGCCTCTGGGAAGGCTACTTTATTCTGGATAAATTTTACTGAATTTTTCAAAACTGGCAAACCGAAAGAGATAGAAAAAAATTAACTACACAAAAAATGTAGATCAGGATAAAACACACAATTTATGTCATACACATTATTTTCGTGGAGTTGATTGCTTTTGAGATATTCGTTGTTTTTTATTTCAGCTTTAAAAAACTTATGCTTTTCTCATACACAGGAATTGGTCAACTCCTGTCCATACAAGCAAAAGAACTTCAATCACATAGCAACCAGCTTTTGACTATCAGTTTAACCTATGGTACTTCCTTATTTCGCTTTTACTTACAAGGCAGCAAGTAATACGACTATTTCTGCTAATTTTTTCTCGATTAGCATGAATTAAATAGAAGCATAAGCTTTTTAACAACAATTTGTTGCAGAGATGTAGATAAAGTCATGTGAGTGGAACACATCAGATTTTTTATTGTATATATTTCATTTTAAGCTGATCATCAAATCTGCTATAACTAAAAGCAGCTGTAGGTACAGTCCGTGTTCGGCTGCTGATCTCCAAATTTCTCAAATGAGTTTATCTAGACTGATACTCTACATTATGTTATTACTGTTAACTCCTCTGCAAAGCTTGCTTTTTATGGAGCGTCAAACACTCACATGGCCCTTGACTTTCATGGGTGCACACACGAGTATCTCGCTGCTCTGTTGAAGCTATAGGGAAATTGCTTCAGTTAGTTCAAAATTATAGTTGGATTTGTAACACAAGAGGGCTATAAGAGAACGCATTGGATGTTCAGGCGAAGTGTTACAATTTATCTGGATATGACATATTATTAATACATCTGGATAGTCTACCTCCATGTTGTTGTGCTGAAAAAAATTCCCAGTTCAATTCTCACACTTTGGTTGCTTCCTCTGAATGCACACCACTGTTAAATTCACCAGATGACTTAAATTTTTTTCCAATAGTCCAAGATAAATCTTAATGAAGACTTACAATTAAGTACTTATTCCCAGGGACATAGGTAATTTAAATCAACTACAGAAGCAAGTTAATACATACACAGGATGTCCCAGAATTCGACTGCATAAATTGGCAGAATTGTAGAGGGATCCAAAATAAACAGTTTGAGATATGGAATTTATGAGCTATGGGTTCTAAATTCTTTGCTACAGCATAAAATGTGTTAAAGGTTATCGTGCCACAGATCAAACCTAAGAGGACAATGATGTCAGCACCTGGATTTTGGAGAGCATAAGTATAGTGGCATTATTTAGCGCTATGGTTAGAGTCTGGGCATCGGGTTAAGATGTCAAGGGAGTTGAGAGTTCAAGCCTCCATAGATACATTTATTTTTAGTTGTCTCCTTTTTTTTTAATTTTATGATGAGCCATTCATATTTTGTTACGTTACTTAATATTATTTATTTGTACTGACAAATAAAATAAATGTAATGTATACTGCGCATAGCAATGGAAATCAATTTAATACCAATTCCATTTAACCTAAAGGGGTACACTGCTCCATACTCCTCGTAAGAGTGTTAAGTGCATTACAATTGTAGGCAATTTTCTCTTCCACTACTCATTACTACACACGTTTGCACCGTGAAGCTATTGAGATCTATAAACATGCCAACAATTTCAATAGGAAAGAAGAAACATTCAGACTAAATAAAACTTGGCACCCAGCCCCACAGAACAGACCAACCAAGAAAGCACGTACACCAATCAGAAACAGCACGGACACAGGGGGCCGCAATCCGGACCAATCAGGTCATGCGAGGGCGGTACCTCCCACACTATATAAGCCGAGCGCTCCGGACAACGTACCAGTAGTCGCTACTGAGAGACCACGGAGATGTACACGCCACTGATGATGCCTGCCGCAGACGCAGGCGAAACGTCTGGGGAACGAAGGGAGAAGCCCAGTGGACCACGGCCTACAAGCCCGGTTTTGTTTTCTATAAGTGAATTGTAGGCATAGTTTGCAATTAACAAAACAATATAATCAGTGTCAAATACTTCAAATGAAATAAAATTGAACAATAATGTAATATAAAATTAATTAAGAACTGTGCACTAGCCAGGAAAATGAATTCTACCTTTTCATCTCTGAAAGAAAGGCAAACAGAGAGAGACCTCAAGAAATAATACAACATCCAAAGCACAAAATACAACAGTCAGCAGAGGAGCTTTTCAATAACATCTCGCAGAGATTACACCTATGAAGAAATGAATCTCTCACTGACAAAAATTCCAAGATTGTTGTAAACCTCACCACAAGAAGCCAAAGTTTGTGTTAGTAATTGTTCATCTGATTCAATGGAAATCTAGTAGTGAGGCTCTTAAGCATGCGCAATGGTACCATGTGGCAGCAAAAAGCACATAGTTGGCAGCTTAGGTTATCTTAGGATATTAACCTGAGTGATCTCCATTTTGCAATTCCTTGAAATAATTTATATATATATATATATATATACAGGATGTTTCAAAAATACGGGGCATAATTTCAGGTATGTATTTCCCACATGTAGACAGTCAAATTAGTTCATTATAACATGTGTCCGGAAATGATTCATTTCCGAGTTATGGCTTTCACAACATTGAAATTCACTGGATCATTTTTCTTTCCGCAGGTTGTTGTCATTACAGAAGATGTTCAAAATGGCCACCTCCTGCTTGAATACAGACCTCACATCGATGTCTCATTGACCTACGAACACGATCCCAAACTCCAGGAGTGTTGCATGTCCTCACAACTTGCCACAATTCGATTCCGAAGGAATTCCAAATCCGGCACCGGAGACGAATAAACCAATGATTTTAAATGGCCCCACAAGTAGAAATCGAGAGGGTTCAGATCAAGTGAGCGTGGAGGCCAAGCAATTGGGCCACCTCTACCTATCCATTGATCAGGAAACCTTCGATCCAAGTACCGGCGAGCCGTAAGACTGAAGTGTGCAGGAGCGCCATCATGCAAGAAGTGAATGTGTTGATGACTGATCAGTGGAGTGTCTTCGAAAACGTCAGGTATGGTGTTTTCCAGGAAGTTTGTGTACGCCTGCCCCGTAAGTCTGTTTACAAGTACATAGGGTCCAACTGATCGATCATCAATGTTACCTGCCCACATGTTGAGGGAGAACCGCACCTGGTGATGAGATACAACAGTTGCACGTGGGTTTTCATGCGACCATACATGCTGATTGTGGAAATTTGTTATGCCATCTCTTGTGAACTGTGCTTCATCTGTGAATAATACGACGGCAGAAAAGTTTGGATTTACACTACACTGCTGCAAAAACCACTGACAGAACCTAACTCGTGCAGGGTAATCTGCTGGTGACAGGGCCTGTACACGTTGCAAATGATAAGGGTACAATTGATACTCGTTCAATAGTCTCCAGACAGTCGTATGAGGAACATTGACTTGCAACGCTAACCGTCATGTGCTGATAGAAGGAGTCCTGTCCACAGCCTCCAGAATCTCCTCCTGCACTTCTGGAGTTGTAGATCTTGGTCGTCCCCTTCCCAAACCATGAGAGGTGAATGTTCCATACTTGCACAGATGGGAATGGAGATGTACAAATGTCTTCCGATCTGGACATTGTCGCTGTAGGTACCTCTCCTGGTACAAACGACGAGCCAGCGCAGCATTGCAGTCCGCCTGACCATACATGAAGTGTATCTCTGCCAGCTCTTGATTTGAATACATGTCGCACAGTCTTAACGCCTAAAGAACACTGAATGTAACCTTCCTCAGAATGAACTATCAGAGCACCCTCCTAATGTCTCCTTTGACAGCAAATACCTGCGGAAAGAAAAACGTTCCAGTGAATTCCAATATAACTCGGAAATGAAGCATTTCCGGACATGAACTATTTTGATTGTCTACAGGTGGGACTTTCAATGTTGTAAAGGCCATAACTCGGAAATGAGGCATTTCCGGACACATGTTATAATGAACTATTTTGATTGTCTTCATGTGGGAAATACATACCTGAAATTATGCCCCGTATTTTTGAAACACCCTGTATATGAGTATACTTTTGCAATTTTTGGTTTTCACAGTATTCAGTAAATAAGATTTTCAGAGCCACAGACTTGTAGGACCACAGGAGCTCAAATGGTTAAAATAGCATAATGCCTACGTACGGATAAAATTAAAGTACTGCTGTTCAAACCCTGGTAATAGCCCAGATTTTTTTTTATTTCACCACTGAAGTCATAGTTTAGTAATTACTTTTCAAAGCACATATGACATAAATTCTTTTAGTAACCCTAATTATTTAATTACAATAATCTGCGCAGGTTCCTTAACAATTACTGCATTTAATATTGAGTGTTAAGTAGATATAGTGCACATTCTTTTGAAAGTAATTTGTAGTGGAGGATTTATCTTTAGCCTTCATAAATATAAACTAAGCTTATTAGTGCTGCTCTAATGGTATAGTGTTTAAGAAAAACAAGAAAATTAAAAAACTAAAAAATGGTAACTTCAGAGAATGGTGTGATCGTTGTATTGTGGGATTCGATGACCAGCGTTATACCAATTCTCCCACCAGTATGTTTTGGCAGAGAGCTCTAGCTAACTAAATACGATCTGAAATCAACCGAGCTGTAATCAGCTGTAAAGAACTGGCAATTTTGTCAAAGTTTCAAGTCCAATAACTTTAAATATTGTATTGATTGTGCACCAATACTGTATTCCTTTGACTACTGACATACAAATGAGGCACTCTAAATGAGAATCGGACTCATACTTCTAATTTACAGCCATTGATGTGCACTCCAGAAAACATGCCATAACTTTGACATGGGACAATAGGTCCCCTATCTCAAACTGTTTATTTAGGACCCCTCTACAATCTTACTAATTTGTGCAGAGAAACTGTGTGTGACTGTGTTGTCCCCCCCCCCCACTTTTCTTTTTCAATTGAATTTTTCAGTTCATTATAACATCGAAAATTCCTCAGACATGGTAGGCCTTTAAAAAATAAATAACAAAATATGATGTGTTCCATTCACATGATCATCTCTATCTGATGAGCAAACTATTCTTATAAAAGATTATTCTTCTATCTAACTCATGCTAATCGAGATCAACATTATCAGCAATATTTTCATTACTTAGTTCCATAAGTAGAAGGGAAATAAGAGAATACACTAAACTAAATGAGTCCAATCCTAACTGGTTCTTATGTGACTAATTTTGAAATTTGGTTCTCTTTGCATGGCCAGAAGTAAAGCAATGAAAAATTGATGACTTTGTCATGAGAGAACATAGGCTTTCACAGCTGAAGTCAACAATTGGGAGTTATTTCCGGACTGTTTTGGAGTAAGATGATCCAGACGTTTCATCCACAACTGGATGGACATCTTCAGTGATGCAGTCTAAGTTTCCTCGGAGAAGGTTTCGCTGCATCTGAAGCATTTACTGTCAGTCACTGTATCTATGCTGATTGGTTGGGAGCAGGGCTTGGCCTCTCCGGTGCAAGTGCTTTCTGATTTGCCACTTTGATCTTGCCAGTTTTACGACGTTTCCTGCCTTTGATGACGGGATGCAAGGTTCTAAGCCTTCTTGCTGTAATGCGCTGTGGATGAAAGGATGCTGATCTCCACCTCAATGGCATGTTCAGTGACCGTGGACTTTCTTGTGTCGCCTAGACGATAGTCATCTTTGTAATTTAGTTGAGTCGATTTTGTAACACTACATCACTTACTTTTTTATTTCGAAAAACATGTTTCAGAAGCCATGTGCTTCCATTGTCAATTCCTTTGGTCGACTGCCGGCATCGCTTGCTGTGTGGTTGTCTCTGTCCCTGGTGGTGGTTTGATGAACCTCTGAATGAGTAGATCGCCTGGCGGGATTTCAAAATTGAAAACCCAGTTCTTGTTTTTCCAAATATATATGTTTTCCCAAACTTTTAATTCTGTCTTCCTTGTGATATTTTTGAGGATTTTTGGGCTTCTATTTATAGTGTGTTTCTCTTTCCAAAAATGCCAAGCTACTGCAGATTTGTCTTCTTGTTTGAGTTTAATATTTCTGTGGTGTTCTTTTGCCCTTGTTTTTATATTTCTTTTTGTTTGGCCGATGTAGATTTTTTCACAGTCATTACAGCTGAACTGATATATTCCTGGTTTGTTTTCTTGTGGGATATCATCTTTTAATTTAGAATTTAAAATGTTTTTTATAGAGTAATTGTTTTTAGGGGCTAGAATGATGTTATGTCATTTGAAGATCCTCTGGAATTTGTAGAAAGTTGTAGGGTGGTATGTAAACTTCCTGTAGATCTTGTTTTCTTTCTGGTTATGAGTGAGTGTGCTGACTTCTTTAATTCTCTTTCTATTTTTGGCCTTATTAACTTTTTTGTACACTAGTTCTGCCCGGAATCCATTCTCTGTAGCTATGTCCAATATTTTAGCAAGTTCACATTGGTATTCTGTTTTGCCCATTGGTACATTTCCAATCTGTGTGTAAGGCTGTTGAGCAAAGCATGCTGATGGGGAATGGGATTGTAACTCTTTTGTTTTATATAGCTGTTGGTGTGGGTAGGTTTTCTGTAGATGCCAAATGTAAGGTGATTATTAGTTTTGATGATTTTTAGGTTGAGGAATGGTAGTTGTCCATCACATTCCTTCTCCATTGTGAACTTTATAGACTTTTCTTGCATATTTAGGAGTTTTAGTGCATCTTCTAGGTGTCTTTCTGGGACTATTGCAAAGATGTCGTCTACATAGCGGTACCATATTTTGAACATCCAGGGGAATGCCTTTTTAATCCTAGTTTCCATAGTGCTCATGAAGAGATCTGCTAATATTGGTGACAGCGGGCTGCCCATAGCTAAACCAGATGTTTGTTTGTAATATTTCCCGTTAAATGTGAAAAAATTTTGATTTATGCACAGATTCGTTAATATGATGTATTCTTGGACTTCTTCTGTTGTTTTCCCTATTGCAAGTAACCAGTTTTTGATGTGGGATTGTATGCTTTCTGTAGGTATGCTTGGAAACAGAGCAGTAACATCAAAGGAAACTAACATATCAGTTTTTTCTAATTTTATGTCTTTAATTTTATCGACCAGATCTAGAGAGTTTTTTATACTTGCTGTTTCAAATTTAGGGAAGGAAGAGAATCTGTTTGTTAACCATTTTGCTAGATTATGTGTAGATGCACTTATATTGTTTATAACTGGTCTCATTGCATTTCCCGGCTTGTGTATTTTTGGAAGGCCATAAATTCTAGGCAGAACTGGATTATCAACTTTAATTTTGCATTTTTCTTTTTTGTCTATTAGTTTACATTCTTGAATACTGGCATTTAATTTAACTATACATTGGTTTAGAGGGTTCTTTTGTACTGTAGAGTATTCTTTTTCTAAAAGTGTTTCCATTCTTTCTACATATTCAGTTTTGTCCATAATTACTATTGTGTTTCCTTTGTCAGCTTTGCTATAAATTACAGGTTTGCTTTTTAATGCTCTTATTAAATTTTTTGGGGGGTTAGCCTTACACACAGATTGGTAAATGTACCAATGGGCAAAACAGAATATCAATGTGAACTTACTAAAATATTGGACATAGCTACAGAGAATGGATTCCGGGCAGAACTGGTGTACAAAAAAGTTAATAAGGCCAAAAATAGAAAGAGAATTAAAGAAGTCAGCACACTCACTCATAACCAGAAAGAAAACAAGATCTACAAGAAGTTTACATACCGCCCTACAACTTTCTACAAATTCCAGAGGATCTTCAAACGACATAATATCATTCTAGCCCCTAAAAACAATTACTCTATAAAAAACATTTTAAATTCTAAATTAAAAGATGATATCCCACAAGAAAACAAACCAGGAATATATCAGTTCAGCTGTAATGACTGTGAAAAAATCTACATCGGCCAAACAAAAAGAAATATAAAAACAAGGGCAAAAGAACACCACAGAAATATTAAACTCAAACAAGAAGACAAATCTGCAGTAGTTTGGCATTTTTGGAAAGAAAAACACACTATAAATAGAAGCCCAAAAATCCTCAAAAACATCACAAGGAAGACAGAATTAAAAGTTTGGGAAAACATATATATTTGGAAAAACAAGAACTGGGTTTTCAATTTTGAAATCCCGCCAGGCGATCTACTCATTCAGAGGTCCATCAAACCACCACCAGGGACAGAGACAACCACCACAGCAAGCGATGCCGGCAGTCGACCAAAGGAATTGACAATGGAAGCACATGGCTTCTGAAACATGTTTTCTGAAATAAAAAAGTAAGTGATGTAGTGTTACAAAATCGACTCAACTAAATTTCAAATTGTTAAAACACATCACTGTCTCAAAGTCCACCATATATCAGGATAAGTCATCTTTGTGTTAACACTGTGTTGTGTGGTTCCGATGTATACTAAGCCCCAAGAACAGGGAATGTGGTATATAGCGGCTGATAACACAGGCTCCCGGAGGTCTTTAGCTGAGTGTAATAAATCTTTCAGTTACCTTGTGGGCCTGAAAACAGTTTTAACAATCTGGCACAGCAATATGCACTCAATTCGGTTGGTGTTACTATTAAAGTATGGCAGAAAAACTGTGCCTTTACTTTTGAGTTGAGCTGGTTTTTGAGCAGTGGTATGAGACCTGGTGGGGCGGAAAGCTCTATTAACTTCCTGACTAGAATAACCATTAGAATGTAATGCCTGTTTTAGGTACCCGAGTTCTTCTTGTAGCTGTTGTGGTTCACAGATGCGAGAAGCCCAAAGTACAAGTATTTTGATCATGGCTTGTTTTTGTCTAGGATGATGGTCTGAGTCCTTGTTGAGATAACAGTCATGTGGGTGGGTTTGTGGTAGACAGTATGCCATCGGCCTTCCTGCTGAAAAGTTAGCTGCCGGTCTTTTTCCTTTTCCATAGTGAACTGGATGCAGTGATTAATTTTGTTGAGGTGCAGGAGGAAAGCTTCAAGAGCTTCTTTTTCATGAGGCCATACAATGATTTTGTCGTCTACATAGCGGAACTAGACTGTCATTTTTTGTGGAGCTGTGTCCAAGGCTGTAGACTCAAACGATTCCATGAAAAAGTTTACCAATACCACACTGAGAGGGCTTCCTGTCACAAAGTTGTGTATTTGTTCATAGAATGAGTGGTTCCACTGGAAGTATGTTGTAGTGAGGACATGATGAAAGAGTGCAACTATATCGTCTGAGAAGAAGTGTTTCAGAATGTACAAGTGCTTGCTATACTGGAACCATGGTGAAGAGGGAGACTATGTCAAAGCTGATGAGGTTATCTGGCTGTAAGATGATACTTTGCAGTTTCTGGATGAAATGAGTAAGAGTTTTTAATGTAGTTATTATGATGACTTTCTGTTGGAGAAATGGATAAGTATTTTAAATTGAAATCACTAACGAGGAATATCTTCACAGCTTTTAGTTCTTGAGTTATCCTGTCCATGAGACATGCATGCACACATACACATGTTCACTCATTCACCCACACCCACACAAGACTTTTTCTTTGAAGCAGAGGACCCTAAATCATGTATTTCCAGTGAAATATCTGTATCAAATTTTTGGGAGATATGCAATATCTTCCCTATCTATGAACTACGTAAGAAATAGAGCAAGTAAAAAGAACCATACACACTAATAGTGAATGGATAGTGCAGTTCGCCATAGCATAAACATCAAAACAGTTCATGGGAAGAGAAACATGTGTCATTAAATGACATAATTTTTGGCAGAATAATTGGAAGACAATGATCATGGAAAACTCACTCCAAAAGACATGTTGTAATCTGATAAGCCAGGCATGTTTTAAGGGTTATTTCCAAACAAAACCTTAAACCTAAATCAAAAAGGTCCAGGGGCAGCAAGAAATTTAAACAGTGTGTGACTGCCCTCCTTTGTACAATTTCAGGACCAGACAAGCCCCACCCATTGATCATTGCGAAAAGCTAAAACCAGACCTTTTAGGAATATTAAAACTTTCCTAGTAAACTACAATGTGAATAAGAAAATGTGGATGACAGATACAGTTATGGATACGGAGATAAAAACAGTAGAAGAGTAAAATGTATGTCTTAGTGCAGTGGTTGGCAGATTCTATGTTCTGAAGATGTCATACCTCAGAGCAGCTTACCGAGCAAAAAGAGAACTCATACAGTTAAATTAAATAGTTTCTTAGTGACAGTAAATATGTGATAAACTGTTTCAAAGCTTTTATAAGCTGGTCCTGAACATCTTGGATGCGACTTTATCTCTTGGAAATAAAGTAAACTGATAGATTCACAGACCATGCGTTGCTGGAAAGAACTCCTTGCTCTCGTAATGGCAATATTTCTGGCAAATTTCTCTTCAGTAAAGAGATGCATTTTCTTTGCAACTGCTAGAGAAATTCTATAAAAAGTTCAACACTGGTTCACTGACAGATTTGCATGAACAAAGTTAACTATAGTGGTCAGCACGTTACTTCAAACCAAAAAAGCCACATTTAGTTCATGTTTGGGGCAGTATTTCTAAAAATCTGATGTGTTCCATTCACATGACTTTCTCTACATCTCTGTAACAAAATATTGTTAAAAAGCTTATGCTTCTATCTACTTCATGCTAATCGAGAAAAAAATTAGCAGAAATAGTCTTATTACTTGCTTCCTTGTAAGTAGAAGCAAAATAAGGGAATAACATACGTTAAAGTGGTAGTCAAAAGTTGGTTGCTATGTAACTGAAGTTCCTTTGTTTGTATGGACTGGAGTTGACAAAATTTTTCAAAGCTGAAACAAAAAACAAGGAATACCTCAAAAACCATCAACTCCACGAAAAAAAAATGAGGTATATAACATAAATTGTGTGTTTTAGTATGCTCTACATTTTTGTGTGCTAAGTTTTTTTTCATCTCTTACGGTTTAGCAGTTATGCAAGATTCCACAAAATTCATCCAGAATAAAGTAGTTCTTTAGAGGCTTTTCCCAGAAAATTCAAGATATACATTTTATTTGTCATGTAAATATCTTTAATATACAATATTTTAATCAAAATTGTTAGAGCCATTTTTTAGAAAATCAAAATTTTCGAAAAAAGTTCCATATAAAGGGTAGTTTGGGGTGGGGGGATTTTTCTCAAAATCTTTGTGTCGCATCCCTGGAAGATACTAAACTTAAAATACCAAGCTTGGTATTTTACAGACTTTACACTTTTGAGTTATCGTGTTCACAGACACACGAACACACACATGGACCTTTTTCTGTAAATACTTTTTTTGGATACAGGGGACCCTAAAACATATATTTCCAGTGAAATCTTGGTATAAAATTTTTGGTGGAGTGCAATACCTTCTCTATACACTATGTACATAGTACATGTAGAGACAGTAAAAATAAAACCACTCTCTACTTTCAGAGTCTGGAAATATATGCATAAGAGTGAAAATATTGTGCTGCTGCAATGTCAAACCTATAAGCTGCTACTTATGACATAAATTGCACAGTTTATTAAATGGAATTTTTTGTGCTTACCCACTTATTTCTTCAAAGAGAGCAGTTCGTTCCTTAGGATTCTTCATTGCAATAGATTCTACTGCTCCTTGAAATACTAGAAAATTTTTAGCCTTTGCATTTATACCCAGCTTTTCCAAATCTGCTAAGTATACCTGACTGCTTACAGGCTGAAAGCATAAAAATAAAATGCATTCTTACCATTTCTTGCAAAATCACTGTTTATAAAAGAACATGAACAAAAAAGAAGCAATCTATTACCTAGGAATACTATACTACAAATGTCTAAGTATTATCAGAGATCATTACTTCTTAAGATAAAATGTGAAAAAAAAAAAAAATAAAATTGATGTGTTCCATTCAAATGACTCTACATCGCTGTAACAAATTATTGTTAAAAAGCATATTCTTCTACTTTATGATAATTGGGATGAACATCAGCAGAAATTATCTTAAATACTTGCTTCCTTGCCAGTAGAAGGGAAACATGGGAGTATGCTAGGTTAAAGTGATAGTCAAATCTTTTAAAAGATGGTTGCCATGTGGTTGATATCTGTTTCTATGCAGTGCCAGGAGTTTACAACTTAGGTTACTCTTTGTTTATTTTTTCTTTTTTCCTTTTCAAGAGAGGACTGATAATTTTTTTAAATGTTCTCTACTAACCATTGATAATTGTTATATGTTAAAGATTTACCTAACCTAAAACAATCTGTGCAAAAAAATAAAATACAAAAAAGTGGTTCAGTTAACCTAACTCTACCCTACAAGCTAAGGAAATTGGATGATAATTGGCAGCTTTGGAATGGTCTTTGTTAGGTTTGGGAATGGGGACAATTATGGTTTTCCTTCAATGGTCAGGAAAGTTGAGTCTCCCATATAAAATTCAACAACTGAAAAAGATATTCAACTCCTTTTTGTGGAAGATTTTTTAAAGAAGCTCCTATGGATGCCATTTGATCCTGGAGCAGAAGTTTTGCTTTTATTTAACCACTTAAGATGTTCTTTCATAACACTGGTTGGTTAAACTGATCTTCATTACACTTAGATTGAGATTTAATAAATTCATTAGAGATGGTTTTAGTTGAAGTCCGTTTAGAAAAAAGTTGAATTGAAGTTGATGTTAGCAAACAGCATGCTAATACTAAATGATTATTGTATTTAGCACCATTATCATCCTCTAGACTCCTAGGGTAGGAAAAGGTTGTGGGATGCAGTGGTTAGGTAGTACACTACTGAAAGTAAACACCGGTCACTTCTTAACAACTATTTATTAGTGATAATGAGGCATACAGTTTGGCACCATTGAAATGGAGGAGCGCTGCTATGACCTCAGCCGCCAGACTGTCTGTTTATTTGCAGGGACACTAAGGGGGTAGTTCATGCCTTTTTGGCTACTGGACGTGCTGCCCTCTGGTGGTAGTAGTCTTTAGTTCCGTTCTACTGTCAGCAGTGGTGGCGGAGTCTTCAGTTTCGCCATAAGGTTTTACACCCACTAATTGACTATCTTAGCCCAGAGTTGATATGAGAGTTTCACTGGTGATAGAAGAAGTGAAAGGACTTTGTCATTATAGACTTAAGCAAGTAACATACTTTTGCCTTAACTTTTTAATATGCAATGCCATATTCTGTAGATCTATTTTTCTTAAACTTCCTAAAGGCAGGTGGCAGTTATCCCATCACTTATTAGCTACAGTGAGTCTGTCTCTGGTAACATTGACAGAACAACTGTCTGGGGCCCAATGCAACAACTCCTGTTCCTACGCACTGCTAGAGGTTGGCAGTTATTGTGCATTTCTGGCTTCTTCTGCCTTTAAGTCTCATACACACACAAACTCAGTGAGAAAGTAGACCTTAGAGTGAGTAGGTGTATTTACTGTGTTCACATTCCAGTATGGTGGTATATTCACTACATGAGCATGTGTACATGTTCAAAACATTTTTCAGGATAAAGAATTTGCTTGGAAAAACTACACAATAATTTAGGCTTAAATTTCTTAACAGATCACTTCCATGTAGGAATACAATATTGCACCTTGTGAATTGGTTTAACGAAACAGGTTCTGTGAATAACAAGTAAAGGCAATAAACACATCACGGTCTTACTGAGGAAACACTTGATAGGGAGGGATGCACAGCTTTGGGAAAAAGTTTTAACAAATATTTCAGAGCGTAACATTTTAAAGTGTGGTTGATAAAAGTGGTGCTTTATCAATAATGCTCATTTAATGCTGATGCCTCTGGCATAGGCATGACTATTGTTAAGAAACATTTTTAAAATTGTGAATGGCTCTAACAATTTTGATTAAAATATTATATATTAAAGATATTTACATTACAAATATACTGTATATTTTGAATTTTCTGGGAAGCGCCTATGAAGAGTTCTTCATTTTGTATAACTGGTAAATCTTAAGAGATACACAAACACTTGCTAGACAAAAACTTAGATCTTGTTAAAATTCACAATTTATGGTATACATTTTCTTTCATGTCATTGACCATTTTTGAAATATTCCTTGTTAATAGTTTCAAACTTTTCTCATACGGAATTTGTCAACTCCTGGCAATGCAAAGAAATGGATTCCACAACACATGGCAACCAGCTTTTACAAGATTTGACTATCAGTTTAGCCTAGATATCCCCTGATTTTCCTTCTACTTACAAGAAAGCAAGTAATAACACAATTTCTGCTACTGCTTATCCCGATTAGCATAAAATAGATAGAAGAATAAGCTTTTTAACAATAATTTGTTACAGAGATGTAGAGAAAGTCATATGAATGGAACACATATATTTTTTTATTATTTATTCACATATTGGACAAGGAACATATCTCACACACACACACCCACCCACGCGCACGCACGCACACATGCACACCCCCCCCACACACACACACGCGCGCACCCGCACCCCACCCCCCCACCCACCCACCCACCCCCACCCCCACACCCACACCCACACCCCCACCCCCACCCCCACCCCCACCCCCACCCCCACCCCCACCCCCACCCCCACCCCCACCCCCACCCCCACACCCACACCCACACCCACACCCACACCCACACCCACACCCACACCCACACCCACACCCACACCCACACCCACACCCACACCCACACCCACACCCACACCCACACACACACACACACACACACACACACACACACACACACACACACACACACACACACACACACACACACACACACACACACACACACACACACACACACACACACACACACACACACACACACACACACACACACACACACACACACACACACACACACACACACACACACACACACACACACACACACACACACACACACACACACACACACACACACACACACACACACACACACACACACACACACACACACACACACACACACACACACACACACACACACACACACACACACACACACACACACACACACACACACACACACACACACACACACACACACACACACACACACACACACACACACACACACACACACACACACACACACACACACACACACACACACACACACACACACACACACACACACACACACACACACACACACACACACACACACACACACACACACACACACACACACACACACACACACACACACACACACACACACACACACACACACACACACACACACACACACACACACACACACACACACACACACACACACACACACACACACACACACACACACACATACTGAAATAAAAGACAATTGTGAAAATTACCTGCAAAATCTAGTGTCATCATGTAAAATAACCATAACAGATTTTTATTTCACTAATTAAATGTTAACTTTGAAGCAATGTTTAAACACACCTAGCACAGCTTTTCTTTCACATATGTCTCAAAAACTATCACCTTCAATCAAACTGTTGCAATGTGATCAGACATGATGTATTGCTGCATCAATTTTCTTCATTCAGTATATCTAGCTAATAGCACACTTCCTATTTAATTATTACTTTCTCTACTGTATATAGTAAATTGTGCAAGTATTGTTGTAATCCACCTAAAAATTTCACATTGAGATTCCACCAAAAAAATGCTTTGAAGCACCCTGAACCAATAAAGAGCATTTTTATAAAAAAAAAAAAAGCATTTGTGTGTATGCACAAGTGCACATACAAAATTTAAGAAGATCCCACCCTCCCAAACTACTCTTTAATGCTAAATTTTTATTTTCTCAAAAATGGTGTACAATTTTTTATTAAAATATAAATACTGAAGGAAGCTTCAAGACAAATAATGTGTACAACGAATTTTCTGAAAACAGCCTCTGTAGTGCTCTTCATTCTGGACGAGTTTTGAATAACTGGAAACTATAAGAGAGAGACAAAATTTTAATGTATACAAATGTAGATCGCATTCCCTGCTTAAGCAAAGACAACAGAATTTCATAATCACATAACCTCTCTTTGCAGAAAAGTTAAAAAAAAGTCATGTGAATGTAAGACAGGGTGCTGGCAGTTTTTGTTCTTCATTCTCTGAATAAATGCTGACGGCAATGCCTCAATAGCTGCAAAAATTTTAGTATAAAATGTATAAAAAGTGGATATCACTAATATCTATAAATGCAAACAGATGTTTGCTAATGCCACGTTTATAAAAATAATGCCTCAGTAAAGCGCAATAAATGATATTATTCAATGAAGCAAACAGTTGCTAATCAAAATGCCCAAAACAAAACACCTTGGGCACAACAAGTGTAGGCACTATTATGAACTGCGGGATTTATATACCCCTAAAAATGAAGTTAATAAAAAGATAAACATAGCTATTTAATACCAAAAGAATATAGACATGTTTCAGTGCCATCCAAACCAGGTTTAACTTTTTTTAACCCTTCTCGTCTGGCATCCAATGGTCAGTTAATCATTGCTTACTAGCTGAGCAGTAGTGGATTTACCAAATATTTTCCAAAGATGTCAATAAATGTCAACAGTATGCAAGGATGCCATTCATTGCCACTTAAAACTTGATTGTGTACCTCCCTGCTACATGGTGACTAGTTACAAGATCATAGTGTTTTGCACACTATGCGAGGATGGCATTCAAATGAACATTTGACATTTATAATGAATACACTAACAAATCACCTTTTTTAGAGTCCAGTGCCTCAGAAGAGGAGAAGCTGTTTCACACAGTTGAGTGTAATAATGACTCTAGTACTCAAGTGGTGATGGTGAAGACGACTGTCAATATTTACGGGCACATGCTGTAATCAATCCTGGTTCTTCCGTTTGGAAACAGGCAACTATTATGGACATTGGACCATCAAAAACCTCTTACACTTACACAGTATCAGCTGGGATGTGATGCACTAGTGCAAATAACATCAAATTGTCAATATTAGAGCAATTTTTAGTTTGTTAAATTTGATCCAAACTACTGCCACTCAGGAAAGGTTAAATTACTCAATTTCTTCTTTCCAATATGTGATGCAGGATTATTTTACGTCCAGCCTGAGCTGAATATTTTTTTTAAGTACGTTTTTACATTTTATTATCTAATATGAATTTAAAATGACTATTTACTATGATATCATGCCAGAAAACATTTTAACACAACTTAAGGTTTATAATTATTTACTTACAGCGTATGCAGCCATTCTGATACTAATTTATAACTATTTATTTACTTACAGGGTATGCTGCTATTCTGAAGCATGCAGTGTAGCCAAATTATCCATTTTGAATCATTAACACAAGGCAGTCAATAGTCTTTTATCATCAATAAAATTACACTAACTATAGTTCGTCACTTGCTATTGCACTAATTACATATCTAACCATGTACACTGTTTTTCCCTATATTACCTGCCATGTACACTGATCACTTAACTCACTCGTTAACTAGCCTAAAGCTAATCTCTATATAACAAGGTACACCTTCCTAATGTCTTTCACAAGTTCCTGTACAGGGTATGCTAAATGATTTTTGGCATATTTGAGCATCTAATTGTTTGCATAAAATGCCATCCCTGCATAGGTGATGCTGTGGAACTTGTCAGCAAGATTTGATATTCTTGGATCTACAAAATGCACACAGGGTATTCCCTGGTCACTTACATGACAAAATTACCCTGCCTAAGTATAAATGATTATGTGTAAAAAGTGTATTTATTTTAAAAACTAAACATGTTTGATTAAGATACAGAACAGGTGCTTTAATTTGGTATTCGAATGGAATTTCAGTAATACATTGAGAACTTTAATGTTAAGGAGCAGTCGCGTACATTAGACAAAATATCCACCTCATGATGCAAACCGTTAGTTCAACATTCTCTGGTTCCCCCATTTTCCTGAACATCCTGATGGATGATTCAGCTAGAGCAGCTCTCTAGTTGAGTAGCCAGTTTCATAGTTTTTACATTTATATTGAGGGCCACTTACATTACATGTGCAATTGCAGATTCTTTTACAAGAAACAAAATGTATGTTTACATAATATACGCTTAATAAACACTGCAAAACCAAGTAAAAGGCATGTCTAATTAATAAACTCAATTTTACAAAAACTATACTTCACAGTTCATCAAATTTAAAATGTCCTCTAGCATTCACTACAGCAGGTTGAGAAATGTTCCTCACAACATTTTCATGTGGTTGCAAAGGCCATTTCCTTGACCATGACACTAACAAGTAATCCATTTACAGTACCAGGATACTGATGTCCCAGTACCTGTATCTTGCTCAGGAGTGTTCAGATGATCATGCAAGTCTTTGGACAAAGTGATTTTACACAAATGGCACGAAGTTTGGTCATACCATCAATATTTTCTGCATCTTGCATTATGTTCATTAGATTTAATCTGCCATTTCTCTCATCTATATCTGTCTGTGAAAGTGCACTTGGATGCAGCTTCTGACAGCATTTGAAACTATGCACTTGTCGGTTTACAGCACCTCCAATTCCATCCATATTGCCTTTCCTGTGGGATGTAACAAAGTAGTTGCATATTATTTTTTTTGGTGGTTTAGTTCTAATACTAAGAGTGCTGCAGCTATATACTTGTTAAACTGACCAAATACTAACTTCTGTAATGTCATTAGGCAGTAGATAATCCATATACGCAATAACAGTTTCTTTTGAATGCTGTGAGTTAGCTGATGCAATTACAAGTTATTGATGCATACCCTTAAATAAGAGTGAACTGTGAAAAAGCTAATTTAATTTTGTTGCCAATGAACACTCTGAATTTCATCCTGTGCTAGGCAAGTTTCATTTTCAGAGAAGTCCACATAAAGTAAACATTATTTGCATCATTATTTGCAGACAACTGCATCCTGAAGGTGCATTTTGCTCGCGCTTTATATATGTGTTCCAGGAATGCAGGAAATAGTGATGTAACATATTCAATGAAATCTTCTAATAATCCTTCTTCCACAATTTTCATTTGTGTTCCCTGATCTTCGCGCCAAACATTCCAACTGACAATACCTTCTTTAGCATTCTCCAAATGTGTTAGCATCACATTATAAAAGGAGTCTTTGCTATTCTTTCATGCTCAAAACCAGCATGCTGACACAGGCAAAGGAGTGAGTCAATAGCACTTATAAAATTCACATTATATTTGCACAAACAAGTGTTACGAAGTAATTTGCTACTTGGAAGTACATGCTTTAGACACTGAGAAAATTGTACTTAAACCTTCAGGATGATCAGGATATTCTGCTGTCTACATGGCATGTATTTCTTTAATTGAATATAACAAATAGCGAATCTGAACTCTATTTTTACTGCCATCATCAGTTTCCACAGCGATATCAATTTTCATACCAAGTACCTGTCTATTTATTCATCAAGTTCATAGAATTGCTAAACAACTGTTACCGTTCTGGGATGTATTGATTGTTTATCTGTGTGGATTCTGTAGACTTTTGTTTCCAATTATATCTTCATACAGCTTTCTTATCACATGTTTCTTTTTTCTTGCTGATTGAGGTAAGGCTTGAGATGCATGAGCCGTTGCTATATACAGTGTATTTTTCGATTTATATGATGGTGACTGATTCAAGAATACTATTCCCAGTTTGTTTATTTCTTTCTGCTTTCAGTGATCTATGTCTTGCTAGTCTTTCTTTGTTTTGTTTTCTGCAGTACACTATATTTTTCCTGTTTCTTCTTTGGCAACTTTCCAATTTCTTCTTTCATTTTTTATGACTTCTGCATACACTGTTCTTAATTTTTACTTTGTATTCTTCATGTTTACCTTTCTGCAACTTCTCCCTGAATCTTCTCGTTTTTAACAGATGTTAATAGCATGGCAAATTATTAATTGCAAAGTATTTGATAGAATATTCCAGTTACTTACATTACAGAAATAAACTTTTTTTTTAATAATCTGTGTGCTGCTTATTCTTTATTAACATCAATGTGATAATTCTCATTGAAAACTATTGTTATTGTAGTCACTCAAAGAATACAATCACTTCTGCAATTAGGAAAATAAAAAAACAACTTTTTGCTTGCTTATATTACATTGAGGTTAGAATTTCCTATTTTTCACACTTGTACACTAATTAAAAGTTTCTGATTATTGCATAAATGAAACAACGAAATGTCCATTTACTATTCTGTGTATAAATACTTTAATGGAAACAAATTTATAACGAAATATAATTTCCTGAACTTACAGCTATTACAAGAGACAATAGACCAAAAAGATCAGCTGTATTGTGCTGGTGAACCCTACATGCTCTGAATTAAATTGTAGAGCATGTTTGCATCCCTGTTGTTATTTAGAGATTTCCATCGGTATCTCATTTGTATGCACATATATCATTCCAAGCATCCAGTTGCCCTATTTTACATTCGTTGATTTGAACAACGTGGCCAGGACCTCCAATTTTCCCTCTCAAATTATAATTGGTATTGTTAGAAACCATGCACTCTTCGCAGTAGTAACCGAACCTATCAGATACTGCCCACAAACTCACACATTGGTCTCCAACCAAACACTCGATTGTCATCCTGTATGACTGCTTGTATGCAAAGCAGTGTATGATAAAAAGAATTTACATGGGCAATAGCTTTTTGCACTCGAACCTTGTTCCTTTGCACACTCTGACTTTTTCATGTCCAGTTCTAAATAATAATAATAATAATAATAATAATAATAAAGTTAATTTCTAGATATTATTAATAACAAATACATACCGTTCCGCTTCTTCATGGGGTGCAAGATCACATTGCATTCAGAACACAACATTCTTATTCTCAGCATACCCTTGTCAAATAATAACTGAAGACAAACCTGCAAATCTTTGAGGTAACCCAACTAATCGGACAACCAACTTATATAATTATTAATTACAATCTGTAACAATATCACTAGTAGCATACAACCCTCTCTTCTTGCACTACAACAAATTCTGCTCAATCGCATCCCCTTGTTTGTAACGCAATATAATCTGAAAGGAACTATGGTCAGAACTTTTCAAAAATGACCAGTTGTTAATCTCTTGCAGATAGTGCTACACACTTAGTTGTGCAGATGTCTGGGGATTATTTGCAGAGGTTGGCTACGATTGTTAGAAATGATATGCAGGTTGACTGCTATGCAAGATACGATTCGCAGTCTTTGGCTGGTTCTGTCTGCTTATGCATAACCGAACCTTTGTCTTAGAAAAATTTCTCGCTGCCTTGCGCCACATTTTGTTAATATTATCTGTTAAGGAAGCAAAATAATTTTACAACATGATAAACAGCTTGTTAAACCTATGTGTATATTAACATTAAAATCTAAGCTCACCTCTCGATTAATACGATGCTCAGATGACGACCCCTGTACAATTCTTGTAAATCTTTTCTCAGTTCCATCCTCCAAGGTAAATACTGCAGTTACAGAAGCACTGTGAAATTTCAATTGTATAAAGAAAAATTTGTTTAACATAAATTCAATAAACTAGCACTATAAGCAAATCTCAGAGCATCAATGATGTACAACATACTAAGCTTCTTTAATTATTATTGCTTTCACTTCAAAATATGTTGGGGATATGTAATAAAATTCTATATTTGTTTTAACTATATGTACAAAATAAGCAATTGTCATATGTAAGCGCAAAAAAAAGTTTTCTCATGGCTTTTTTTTTTTTGGGGGGGGGGGTTGGATCTAAAATTGGCATCACGCTTTCCAATGTTATATAGCAGCTTAACATAATACTAATAATGAAGCTAGAAATGGAGTTTTATTTTGCTGTGGTTCTCAGCGCTCCATTCTATACTGGGTGAGAAAGACCACTTAATTTTGCTCAAAGGCCTCTTTTTTCGTCTTGAACTTATTTTAATGCTGTAAATCTACGACATGGGACCAACAGCTTTACTTCCCTTCCAAAGAAAGCCATGCTAAGGTTTTTTGCCCAAAAAATCCACTGTCCTCCACCAGGTTTGAGTCGCAACTTTGGGGATATAGTTGGAACTAAACCTTTTACACACACACACATATATATATAAAAAACATTTTTTTTTTTCCTTAAGTTCAACCATCAAAAAGTTAAATGTTTCCTGTAAATACTGTCATAGCATGTTATTTATTGACTCAAAGAATTGGAAAGTAAAACACAAGCTGCAGTCAGGATGGTGTAGACAAGCATGTAATATAACTACATTAAGCTCTTATAGTTCTACTGTAACATATGTTATGAATCTACACAGTTAAGGACATAAAAATTACACCTAATTTTTATATCATACAGATTATTATTTTAGTTACTTCTTCATGCATGTACTTTAAGTAAAAAATCTAGCAGAATAATCCAGAGACAATGAATCAATAGGCAGCATTGAAAGATACCATATGACTTATTAATTCATACAAAGATTTTTGCATTAAATCTTAAATTTGTTAACTCCTACTGGTTAGCTATTTTACACATACACGCATATATGCACAAGCATACTAACACAGCTGTTTCTAAAAATACTGTTTTTGGATTCAATTCCTTTTCTATCCACTATGTATATTGTCTATGGGGTAGAAAAATTAAAATGAACGATTTTGATTAAAATAAAATGTTCAAGATATTTTCATTGTAAATGAAATGGAAATCTTTAATTTTCTGGGAATAACTTGGTCCAATACTTCCAGTGTAGATGTCTTAAGGCTAAATTTTGCCAATGTATGGCCCATCTTATGAGATTAAGCTTCCTTAGGGCTGACTGCATCTTGTCTAACTACGTTCCTTCTTTTATACCTTGGTTGGGAGATGCCAAGTACCTGTGTTACCATTGGTTCAGCCAATGGATGAGGTTGCTGTTTCCTGCATTATCATTGGCTTGCTGGCAGCAAGGTGGAATGATTTTCTTAACAAAGGTCCCCAAATGATGTTCAGTTTTTTTTTTCCATTGTCTCTGTTCTTCTTTAAAAATCTCAATACTTCTTTCACATATAATGCAATGTTTATAATCTTCACACGGGACCAGTAATTTTGTCATCAAAATCAATATGATAGCCGGTTTCAATAGCATGCTCGGCTAATGCAGACTTCTCAGGTTTATTGAGTTTAAGGTTCCTTCAGGTCATGTGACTGCCGATCTTCTTGTCTGGCCTAAATGTGTTTTTCCAGTCGCATGGTATTTTATAAATCTTTGGATTAAGTAATGGATTAGATTTGTCTTATACCGGTCCCAAGGTGGATTGTAGCTTCCTGACGTGCTGTAAAGAGTATTAATCCAATGTTTACATAGGACCTTACTAATTCATCTGGTGGTGCCCTGTGTGGTATGTCTTGTCTTTTGTTTCTCTCCTTTTTTTTTTTTTTTTTTTTTGTTTGTTTTCTTTTTTTTCTGACATTCTTTCTCCAATGTTTCATATAGTTTTTAAGTGTCCATTGGTTTTTAGCATTTCCTGTAAGTGGTACTTCTATTCAGATAAATGTTCTGGGTCACAAATATGTGTAGCTCACTGGAATAGCGTTTTAACCACCCTTCATTTCACTGAGATGCAGTGGTGCAACTTGGCACCTATGTACGAGGGGCATACTGAAAGTCATGAGCAACATTGTTTTACAATCTTAATATTTATTTTTAAGCCAAACCAAATACATCATCATAATCTACAGACTTTCGACATAGTCTCCATTGTTTTGCACACATTTTTCCCATCGTTCTACAAGTTTGAAAATGCCCTTGTGATAGAACTCCATTCCAGCTGCCCGCAGACCCTGATGCACTGCTTTCCGAATATCCTCCAGCGTCTCATAGCATTGGCCACGCATCTGCTCCTTCACAGAACCGAAAAGATGGTAGTCGGAGGGTGCCAAGTCAGGACTGTAGGGAGGATGTGGAAGAGTTTCCCACCCTAATGCCCTGATCTTCTCCATAGTGACACGGGCAGTATGCGGACGTGCATTATCCTGTTGAAGGATGATCCTCTTTCCAGGGCGTTTATCATGCAAAGCCCGACGGAGCTTCAGAAGTGTCTTAATGTAGCGGGCAGAATTTATGGTTTGTCCAGGTTCAAGAAAGTCAACCAGAATGCAACCTTGTACAGCCCAACAGACACTTCCCATAACTTTTCCTACAGACTGCACTGTCTTCGCTTTCTTCTTCGATGGTGAGTTCAAGTGGTGCCATTGTATACTCTGACGTTTCGTTTCTGGCTCATAGTGATGGAACCAGCTCTCATCTCCAGTCACAATACACGTCAAAAATTCATCACCTTCATTATGAAATCTCTGAAGAAGGTTTTGTGCAATGGTTCTTCTTTGAAGTTTGTGGTCTTCAGTCAATAAACGGGGGACCCAACGGGCACAGACCTTTCGATAACCCAAGCTGTGGATCATTTCTTGCACTGTACTATGTCCTATTCCAAGTTTCGCAGCAATTTCATTCTCAGTGAAACGCCTATCTCCTGTAATGAGCTCATCAACTCTTTCCTTGTTGCGTTCTGTAGAGGCAGTTCGAGGACGCCCGCTACGAGGCGCATTTTGCAGACTCGTGTTTCCATCTTTGAAATGTTTCACCCATCTTCTAACACTGCTGGCAGCCATGCAGACACCTCCATACGCACGTTGAAGTCTGAGATGAATTTCAGGAGCAGGTTTTCCTTCTTTCACAAGGAATTCAATGACAGCACACTGTCGAAACGAAACATCAATGTCAGCCATTTTTCAAACACTGTCTGTGGTCACGTGAAAGAAGCTAATGACGTCACAATAAGTCAACATTTGGCTTAAAGTCTGTAGATTACGATCCTGCAATTCGTTTCATTACATTGTTGAAATTTAAATTTTTACAATGGGTTGCTCATGACTTTCAGTATGCCCCTCGTATCAGTCGTATGTGTAGCCTTCCAGTTCAACCAGACCGTCTAGAAATGGTTATGTTCCAGATCCACGGTAAATAGTACAGCACCTGGCCAAATTATTACACACACCTTGATTTTTAATTATAATTACAAGATTATGAGGCAAAAATGCAATTAATATTGTTGTGATTTTTACGACGGTGATTCAAATAAAAATGGTAATTGTTGCATATCATGGAAGAAGCAGTTCAGAGCGGGGCGGTGGAGTGGGGGGTTGAAGGTCGGTGTTAGGGAGGGGGAACTAGCTTTGTTAGCCGCTTCGCTAGGTTCTGGCGTCAGTACAGCCATGAGTGAGCAAGAAGTCCCTTTGTCTGTTGCACAACACATTATTATCAAGTTTTTAACCAAGGAAGGGTTAAACCTTCGGAGATTTTAACTTGTTTAAGGTAACAGTTTGGGGACACTACACTGTCACAGAATCGAGTGTTTACTTGGGTCAAATAATTTAAGGGCAGCCAAGAATTTATGAAAAACGAAGGTCATGCTCGAAGGTCAAGTCTCACAGATGACAACATCTGTGCTGTTCTAGAGCATATTGAAGGTGACCGCCACTCCACTGTCAAAGAAATCTCATCAGAAGTTGGTGTCAGCCTTGGGAGTGCTCATACCATTATTAGGAACCATCTTGGCTTTAGAAAAATTAGTGCTCGATAGGTTCTGAAGTCGTTAACCAGGCAGCAAAAAACAGGCCAGGTTGGAGATCTGTGAGAGGCTTCTGAATCAATTCCAGCAAGAAGGAGAGGATTTGAGACAGATCGTTGCATGTGCTGAGACATGGGTTAATCATTACACTCCGGAAACCAAAATGGCGAGTAAGCAGTGGCAATGGAAGGATGAAGCCTGCCCAGTGAAAGCCAAGCCATGCCACTCAGCCGGAAAAGCACTCAGCGGCTGTATTTTTCAACTACAGAGGAGTTTTGCTGGTTGATTTTCTTCATGATTGACGTACAGTGACTGCAGCTTACTACTGCGAATTGTTAAGGTCTGTAAAAGTTACCGAAGCAAAAGATGTCTTATGCCCATCAGAAATGTCATCCTTCTCCAAGATACTACGCCTCACACCACCAATTTGATACTGGACACAATGGCGGACATACGCTGGGAAACCCTTGAACACCCTCCCTGTAGTCCAGACTTGTCCCCCCCAGACTATTTTTTGTTTGCACCCTTGAAAGAATTGCTTGGAGGGAAACATTTCGAAAACAATGAGGACGTCAAGGAGCATATGCACAAATGGTTGGCGACACACCCTCAAACTTTTTTTGAAGAAGGAATGTTTCAAGCTTCCAAAACATTGGCAAAAATGTGTACAGTGTGAAGGAGACTATGTTGAGAAATGCTGATGAAGTCACTTGTGTATAATTTAATCAATAAATATTTTAACAAAATTACTGTGTATATTAGAATCACCCTCGTACTAGCCTACATTGAAACATTACATTTTCTTAAATACTGATAAATTTGAAGTATTGTGTGCATGCTTATGGTGATAATGGCATATATTTCTGAATTGTTATCAGATGCTTAAAATTTTATGAACCTTTTAGTACTTAGTTGAGCTACCTTTGGCAGCTATCTATTCAATTCTTTTTACTGCTCATATAACTTGTTTCACAAGCCAAAAGCATCGTCAATAGCTAGTATATGTAAAATACTAGATATTTTAGAAACATACATATATATTCTATATACAGGTATTACAAATCTATGTACAAATTTTAATTAGTTTAATAGTTCTTCAGTCTGTATGGGCACTTTTCAATTAGATGTTTTAAGATGTTTAGCAAAAGAGTGTTTTCCTGAATGATCTTTTATACTTTTTGGTAAGGCATTATATAGTATCATTCCCACTATGACTGGATTCTTTTTTGTTGATGTCTTATTTATGCATGACCTATAACAATTTATATTGCTCCTAGTATTATATGAACAAACATTTGTATTTTTAATAAGTGATTTGTTTTAAATCAGTGTTATTACTTGGTATACATAGATTGCAATGATTGTCAAAATTGTGTTGTTTTTTTTTAAAAATTGGCTTACACGTGTCTGTGGTTTTAAATTTATAAATGCAACATATGCATCTTTTCTGCAGTAATAATGAACCTACTTTGTCACACTATACCCTTCCCAAATTTCAATGCCATATTCCATGTACACATATATATACATAGATCTAAGTTGTTCAACATTAAGGTAATTTGCAAGGTATTTTAACAGGTATATGTTTTTTGTGACTTTTTCACCCACTTCATTTACATGGGTTTCATACACTACATGTTTATCAAGGTATATTCCTAAAACTTATGCATAGACACCTGTTCTACTTTAGTATTACCAGTCTCACATTTATGTAACTTAACTCATTTCTATTTTGCTGATGTTGAAAATAGTCAGTTTGGCTGATTTTTAATATTCAACATGAGAGAATTAACATTGAGGTAATTTGATATTTGTGATAAGTTTCGAGTAATTTTATTTTCTAGTTGCAGAAAGTTTTCTTTTGCATTTAAGAGGGGGATTGAAGCGCTGACTACGTCTCACCCCCAATACTGCACCTCATCCATGACGTCTGTAATGGACCGAGATGGGGGATGCAGTGGCTGGGCAGTAGGCCAAGGTTCTTAGTGACCTGTGCCAAGGAGTCAATCAGTTGATCTCTGAGGGCAGTGTATATAAGCATAGTACTTGTTAAATTTGTTGGCTATTTCATTTGCATTTGCTATTTCTTTGTTGTGAATAAATGGTGTTTTTCTGAATTTCTTTTTTATTTTGTATATTATATATGAATCTATATGCTTTCTGTCCATCTTTTCTATCATCCATCTTTTGTAAAAAGTTGTTAACATTTTCCCTCTTGGAATTATTTATTTCTTTTTTGAATTGTGCACATAATTTTCGCCAATTTGCACATCTTTTGAATGTTTTATTATTTCTAGTAAGATCTCTTTCTCTTTTCACATTTTCTAGTTTCGAATTCCAGAAAGGTTTGTAATTTTTAACTCTTCCACATGGTACATGTTTTTTTTTGCTGTTATTAGTATTGTTTCACGTATATATTTGTTTATTTGATCTGATTAGTTTAATTTGTTTAGAATTTCTTCAAATTTGGTTTCTAGTTCTTCAGTGCACTTTTCCCGGTTAGCCTTTTCGAAGTTTCATTTAGGTTTAAGATGCATTGAGGGTAAATCAGTTTTTTCAAGTTGAATATTTCCAATAATCATTGTGTGTCCTTAAACCAGGGTCTTCTGAAATTTGTTTTGTTGTTTCAGAATATAAATTAGCAGATACTAAGAGTATGGCAAGGTTAGTTCCAGAACCAGAATAATGAATATAAGTTGGGGGATCTTCTTTAATGTATATTAGTTCTATTGGTGTAAAATTTAGTAGATCTTCCCTAATTTTTCCTCCATTGTTTAATTTATTGTAACCCCATTGTTGTGAATGCGCATTAAAATGTCCCATTATTACTGTATTATTGTCTATTGTAACATGTTCAAGATTAGGGGAATTATTTGGGGGTTATAAACGGTGTATATATGAGGGTCGGCTGATTAGTCCCAGGCCTCTCAATGAAAACAGCATTTAAAAAACAATGTTTTTGCTTTATTTCTCAACTAATCTCCAAAAAGGCTAATACATTTGTCATATCAGTGTTCTAATTTAATTAAACTATCTCTGTAGTGCGATTTATCAAGGTCCTCAAAATAGCTGTTTGCCGCATCAATGACCTCCTAGATGCTGTGAAATTTTCATCCTCCAAGAAATTTTTTGAGGTTTGGGAACAGGTGGTACTCACTGGGTGCTAGATCTGGCAAATAGGGTGGATGTTCAAGCAACTCAAACTTTAATTTGCATATTTTGCCATTGCAATGACTGAACAATGGGCCGGAGCATTGTTGTGATGAAACAAGACTTCTTTTTTTTTTTTTTGCCAAATGAGATTTTTTCTTTTCACCTCATCATTCAAACATTGCAGTAAGCTTGTGTAGCAGTTACCAGTGATACTTTTACCCTTTTCCAAGTAATCAATAAAAATAGTTTCCTGTGCATTCCAGAAAACACTCACCATAACCTTGTTACCTGACAAAATTGACTGTCTTTTTTGGAATTGGTTCACCTGATGCAATCCTCTGTTTTGACTGATTTACTTTCTGGAGTGTAGTGATGTATCCAAGTTTCGTTCATGGTAATAAACCGTCTCAAAAATTCACTGGGATTTTTATGGTAGAGCTGCACATTCTTAACAGAAACAATTTTTTTAATCAGGTGTCAACAAGTGCAGCACCCATTTTGCACAGACCTTGTGAAAGCCCAAAGCATTACTTAAAACATTACCTCCACATTTTTTGATATGTTTACAGCCTCTGCAATCTCAAACAACTTTAATCTGTGGCCTTCCAGTACTAAACATTGAATTTTTTCACTGATCTCTAGAGTTGTCACTTCTACAGGGCGTCCAGAGCGACGCTCATTACCAGTGCTCATATATCCTATTTTAAACTCTGCAACCCACCTTTTAATCATTAGAAGGGGTAGAGTCTTATTAATATAAAAATAATAGTTGCAACAAATCTTCACTTATCTTTTGGAATCCTTGCTTGGACTAGTTTTGTAATGATTTCATTGCATTATCAACATATCCTTTTGGTCTCTTTTTTGATGTTGTTTATTTACACTGTTATGGTTACTGCTACTAGGTGGATTGTGTACTAATGCATTGCTAACTACTGGAATCAAAACAAATTTGGTAAGAGTGTCAATTGGAGGTATATCAAAATTCATTGCATGATTTCTATACTTTAATATAAATATTTTCTCCCAAACCATTAAATCTATGGGCCCATTTAAGTGTTTTAATAATTTAACATCTGGATTTATTTCATGATTAAATTTCCAAAAATGTTCTGCTACAGCTGATTTATCAATTTGTTTGTATTTAATATTCCTAAAGTGTTCTTTTATTCTGGTTTCCAAATGACGTTTAGTCTTACCAATATAAACAAGGTCACAATTTAAACAGTTTAATTGATAAATGCCAGATTTTTATTTTTTGAAATTTCATCCTTTTTAGAAAAGCCTAACAAATTTTTTATACTGTATTTATTTTGAGGAACCAATATTATGCCGTGCTCTTTGAAAATATTTGTGAATTTTTTATTTGCCCAAGGGTGATAAGTAAATTTTTTAAAAATGTAATTATCTTTTATTTTCTTAAGCATAGAAATATCTTTAATAGCTTTTTGATATTTAAACTTCTCAATTTTTTTATTTATAAAATCAGTATTAAAACCATTAATTAAAGCAGTGTTAATAATGTGCTTATAATCTTTATAGAATTCATCTTTATTAAGGGGTAAATTAATTTACTATAAATTAAACTATTAAAAGCAGCAAATTTATGTGAAAAAGGTTTAGCAATGG
The DNA here is from genome assembly GCA_030762935.1 of Hymenopus coronatus. Classification (NCBI taxonomy): domain Eukaryota; kingdom Metazoa; phylum Arthropoda; class Insecta; order Mantodea; family Hymenopodidae; genus Hymenopus; species Hymenopus coronatus. The sequence goes on from CM060891.1 coordinate 102,267,151, forward strand.
GTAGTCCACTTTCACCTTTTCTTGCTGATCTTTTCATGAGCTATTTTGAAATACAGGTCACTAAAGCATTCCCTCTAATTTTTAAAACTTGGCATAGATATGTAGATGATATATTTGCTATTGTTCCTGATAAATATGTAAATGATGCTTTAAAACTTTTAAATTTACAAGATAAGGCTATAAAATTCATTAGAAACTGAAAGTGATGGCTATCTCCCTTTCCTGTATTTAAAAATAATAAAAAAAGACAATAAATTGAATGTTGGAATATACAGAAACCAAATCCACACTGTATTTATATAAAAAATAATGGCTTTAACCCTTTTTCACATAAATTTGCTGTTTTTAATAGTTTAATTTATAGGTTAATTAATTTACCCCTTAATAAAGATGAATTCTATAAAGAATATAAACACATTATTAACACTGCTTTAATTAATGCTTTTAATACTGATTTTATAAATAAAAAAATTGAGAAGTTTAAATATCAATAAGCTATTAAAGATATTTCTACGCTTAAGAAAATAAAAGGTACTAGGATTAAAAAGGCATTCCCCTGGATGTTCAAAATATGGTACCGCTATGTAGACAACATCTTTGCAATAGTCCCAGAAAGACACCTAGAAGATGCACTAAAACTCCTAAATATGCAAGAAAAGTCTATAAAGTTCACAATGGAGAAGGAATGTGATGGACAACTACCATTCCTCGACCTAAAAATCATCAAAACTAATAATCACCTTACATTTGGCATCTACAGAAAACCTACTCACACCAACAGCTATATAAAACAAAAGAGTTACAATCCCATTCCCCATCAGCATGATTTACTCAACAGCCTTACACACAGATTGGTAAATGTACCAATGGGCAAAACAGAATACCAATGTGAACTTACTAAAATATTGGACATAGCTACAGAGAATGGATTTCGGGCAGAACTGGTGTACAAAAAAGTTAATAAAGCCAAAAATAGAAAGAGAATTAAAGAAGTCAGCACACTCACTCAAAACCAGAAAGAAAGCAAGATCTACAAGAAGTTTACATACCACCCTACAACTTTCTACAAATTCCAGAGGATCTTCAAACGACATAACATCATTCTAGCCCCTAAAAACAATTACTCTATAAAAAACATTTTAAATTCTAAATTAAAAGATGATATCCCACAAGAAAACAAACCAGGAATATATCAGTTCAGCTGTAATGACTGTGAAAAAATCTACATTGGCCAAACAAAAAGAAATATAAAAACCAGGGCAAAAGAACACCACAGAAATATTAAACTCAAACAAGAAGAAAAATCTGTAGTAGCTTGGCATTTTTGGAAAGAGAAACACACTATAAATAGAAGCCCAAAAATCCTCAAAAACATCACAAGGAAGACAGAATTAAAAGTTTGGGAAAACATATATATTTGGAAAAACAAGAACCAGGTTTTCAATTTTGAAATCCCGCCAGGCGATCTACTCATCCAGAAGTTCATCAAACCACCACCAGGGACAGAGACAACCACCACAGCAAGCAATGCCGGCAGTCGACCAAAGGAATTGACAATGGAAGCACATGGCTTCTTAAACATGTTTTCCGAAATAAAAAAGTAAGTGATGTAGTGTTACAAAATCGACTCAACTAAATTTTAATTATTAAATAAAAGATAATTACATTTTTAAAAAATTTACTTATCACCCTTGGGCAAATAAAAAATTCACAAATATTTTCAAAGAGCATGGCATAATATTGGTTCCTCAAAATAAATACAGTATAAAAAATTTGTTAGGCTTTTCTAAAAAGGATGAAATTTCAAAAAATAAAAAATCTGGCATTTATCAATTAAACTGTTTAAATTGTGACCTTGTTTATATTGGTAAGACTAAACGTCATTTGGAAACCAGAGTAAAAGAACACTTTAGGAATATTAAATACAAACAAATTGATAAATCAGCTGTAGCAGAACATTTTTGGAAATTTAATCATGAAATAAATCCAGATGTTAAATTATTAAAACACTTAAATGGGCCCATAGATTTAATGGTTTGGGAGAAAATATTTATATTAAAGTATAGAAATCATGCAATGAATTTTGATATACCTCCAATTGACACTCTTACCAAATTTGTTTTGATTCCAGTAGTTAGCAATGCATTAGTACACAATCCACCTAGTAGCAATAATCATAACAGTGTCAATAAACAACATCAAAAAAGAGACCAAAAGGATATGTTGATAATGCAATGAAATCATTGCGAAACTAGTCCAAGCAAGGATTCCAAAAGATAAGTGAAGATTTGTTGCAACTATTATTTTTATATTAATATTTGTGTTATTCTTCACTGTTACTAGCTTCTTTTTACATTTATAAGGGGTAGAGTCTTTCAATGTACTGTCCATTTTATCCTTGATTTCTTTAGGCGTTAAGCCTTTCAAATGGAAGTATTTATTCACTCTTCGTTTTTCCAAATCCTCCATTTTCGTGAAAACTCTAGAGTTGTCTTGTTTAAAATGCTGTCGTTTAAAAACTAAACAAGCTATTGTCCTGTAACTATGGATACAAGCTAGTCCACAGTTAAACTATACAATGCTACTGTCTAACTGGCCTAGTGGTGCCATATCTGTATGAGGCCCAGGACTTATCAGCTGACCCTTGTATTAAACTGAGATTAGTTTTTCCATAATTTAATTTTATATATTTCAATTTTGTCTACATTGTCCATTTCTTTGATAATTTGGACTGATGATATAAGATGTGTTTGAATTCCAACTAAAATACTGCTGTTGAATTGTCGTCTTTTGGGAAGTATATGAACAGTACAATTCTTGAATTCATAATATTTTAATTGTTCTGGTGTAAGATTTGTGTCTTGGATTGTGAATACGTCAACTGAGTGAACCAATACAATTTTGATTAGTACAGACTTTATAGTTTGTGACATTCCTCCAGCATTCCAGGAACAATCTTGATTGAGTTTGATTTGGTATGCCTGCATCCCTGGGAAGAGGTCCCCACCTGGAGATCCAATTGGGAGACTATTTTACCTCTGGATTTATATTTCATTTTCCCAGGATCCATACTGGAGTGTATTGTAACCATTAAAAAGTGTGCACCATGCATTTGGTGGTTAAATCACCCAAGTATTAGGAAGTATTTATTGGGAAGAAGTTGAAATGATCCCCTATGCCTCGAATTTTCTAATACTGTCAGGGTCAAAGAAAACAAGAGTTCAGTCAAGAGAGACTGGATAGAGGAGTTTAAAGAGGGAATTAGTATAAGAAGCTGAAGAAATACTAATTCGATCAGTAACTAACCAAGCTGACCAGTGCTTATTGGTTAGCAGCCTTTCCCTTTAGTTCATCACATGGTTTTGTTCAGATTGGTTACTTTAAGTCTTCAAATTTAGAAGGGATTAAAGGGTATCCTTTCTGTTAACAGCAAAATTATCATGTGACTACTAACAACTGCACCACGTGAATGTGAGGGTTCGGACATCGGATTGAAATGTGTATACCATGCAAATTACAGCTGCTATGGGCAAGAAACAGGAGCTACGAGCATCCAAAGATAGGGTATGTGTACACATAGAGACAAGAATCTCATGCAGATTAGTTCACACAAGGCTGAAACTGCAGATGGTCGAGCCAATGCATTCAACAACTGTAAATAATGAAAATAAAATACATAATGCACCCTGGCAGTTCAAGTGCAGTAGTCATGAAGGTCAATGAGTAATCTGTGGTCTAGACACAAACATCATTCAGTGAGCACATCAAATAAAAGTGAGCTGCACGAGAAACATTTTTCTTCCACACCATTCTCGAAACAGTATTCGGAAGATGTCTGAAATGATCCTGGATGTTCCTCAGTGTAACCAGATTTGCAGAGAGTGAATTGGATCAATTATTTGAATCTATTAGTCGTAAATTGAAAGTGCACAAATGATTGAATGCAAAGAAATTGTTCTCTTTATCACACTTTAACAATGGATGATTAGACTATCGTATCTGTGATGAAACTTACCATATTTTTGAATGGACAGAAAAAGAAAACATCCGTTGGTTGTACCAATTTTGCAGGGTTCAGCTTCTTGTGAAATTTAACATCTTCTGGAACTGTCCCATTATATAAAGCATCATCCTAATTTACTGTCCACGAATCAACCACAAGAAGAATTCTATCTCTTCCATACAAATCCAGTTATAACACCTGCTCCAGGAACACATTCAAATCCATTTTAGTTATGTTTGGTGATTAGCCAGCATATGGCTTCACATTGGACACTTCAAGTGTCATGCTTGCTGGAAATTTAGCACTGGGTTCCAAGAAGAACATACTTGTGTGGAAGAAGGGTACCATCCATTACAATAATAGGCATTATCATGTATGAAAGGGTGATTGCTGCAACTGAACCCACGGTACCAGAAATAGTCTTTGCTCCCCAGACGGCAAGAGTTTTCCCAGAATGTAACTCTTTAGCAAATCTTGACTGATCTCTGTTAATTATCTGCTCAGGTGTAAAATTATTCTCTTCAATGAAATACCTTACTTCCATAACAAACTCACCAGCTTACTTTTTTATAAAAGCAACATCAGCAAAAACTCAGCTGGCAACTTTGTGTGATCATGTGAGAATCTCATTTTTACTTTCTCTATACGTACTATGTACATAGTGTACAGAGATGGTATTGCACTCCACCAAAAATGTTGATACCTAGATTTCACCAGAAATATATGTTTTAGGGTACCCTGTATCAAAAAAAATGTATTTTCAAAAAAGGTACGTGCGTGCGAGCGCATGCTGGTGCGTGTGCGCGTGCGTGTGTGTGTGTCTCTGAACACGATAACTCAAAAATGAAAAGTTGGTAAAATACCAAACTTGTTATTTAAGTTTGGTATCTTCCAGGGATGCGACACAAGATTTTGAGAAAAATCCCCGCACCACAAACTACCCTTTACATGGAACTTTTTTCGAAAATTTTGATTTTCTCAAAAATGGCTCTAACAATTTTGATTAAAATTTTGTATATCAAAGATATTTACACGACAAAAAAATGTATATCTTGAATTTTCTGGGAATAGTCTCTGCAGACTACTTTATTCCGGATGAATTTTACAGAATTTTGCATATCTGTGAAACAGTAAGAAATGGACAAAAACTTACAACACAAAAAATTTAGAGCAGCTTAAAACACACAATTTATCTTTTATACATTTTTTTCATGGACTTGATCGTTTTTTTATTTTTTTGATTCAGCTTTAAAAACATACTTTTCTCATACAGGAATTTAACAATTCCAATCCATACAAACAAAGGAACTTCAGCCACATAGCAACCAACTTTTGACTATCACTTTAACCTATGGTACTCCCTTATTTCGCTTCTACTTACAAGGAAGCAAGTAATAGGACTATTTCTACTGAGTTTTTCTCGATTAGTATGAAATAAAAAGAAGCATAAGCTTTTTAACAATAATTTGTTGCAGAGGTATGAGAAAGTTATGTGAATGGAACACATCAGATTTTTTCACTTGAACTGCTGCATTCATGTTCTGGAAGCTTTGAATGTTAAGATGGTGTTCAGGTCAGTTTGAGCTTTAAAAGACGTCGCCCAAATTTGTAGCATTTGGTTGTGCATAATTCCATGTTGTTTTTGCATTTCAATGAATGATCACACACCTCATTATTATTCTTTTCTTGTAGCATCTTTCTGTTTCTGCTAGGTCGTTTGAGCATCTTTTTGAAGTTTTGCATAACTGTCTTGTTTTTTATTTGTCTTTTTCATGCCATGACCATAGTGAATTTGACTCAAGGGAACACGTTAGGGCTTGTCCAGGGGGGCACTGTTGTGGAGGATTATTTCCTTTTGGCTGCTTCATCCAGATTTTGTAAGCATCAGCCAAGTAACCTTCAGGAAATTTTGTTCTTTTAACACTCTTCTTTGGTGGTGATGGATAATAAGAGGAGCCACTGCTCTTGTCACTGATAATGACACGTAATGCTGGATCGCTTTCTTGTGAAGTCCACTCATTGTCTTTTTTTAGCTGTATCACTGGATCGTCTCCAAAATCACTTTTAATATCATCTTCATCGGTGACTTCATCTACCATAAGTTTCTATACTAAGCAATGTTTTCATCATGTAGCTGTTTTCTAATCTGTTTGAAAACTGTGCGATCTACCCTATTTGGCTTTTCCTCCAAAATACCAAAGACATACACTAACAGCTGGTTTCATTTTGTAACAGCCTATGCATACAGTACATCATATTCATCTCTAATACATAACTAACAGACTGGTTCCGCGTCGTCTCCTTCCAGTGCACTCCATAAGCCCCTCTCCTACATCCCTTCCAATGGTGCATAGCACATCAAACTGCTCCAAATGTCTTGTCATATGTTCTGAAATATAAATAAGCTGATTTCGTTCAAAAGTCAATGACAACTATGGGTACCCTCTCCTGTATGATACCTGTTCACTCTAATGCTGGAAGTTATTTTAGGAGCGTTCGTTATGGCTAGTTTATACACTATTAAATCAATTCATTTTTACACACTTCCCAGCCATTCTTTTTAGGTGATTATACATCATCTGCAAATTTGGAAAATCCTGTACCCAGTTTTCTTCCTCTGTTTCTTTTCATCTTCCTTTAGCTTTTTAGGGTGATGATAAAATTCTTCTCTTTTCTGTTGTGGATTTTTCTGTTTATTTTCACTCGCACAACTTGAAGGCAATTTTGGAAACGACTAGATGATCATGTTTATGAAAACACACATTTCCATCCTTGTCTGCATATTTCCCAATAAAGCCCATGTAATTACTGTATTGAGGATTCTGTGACATCACTTACATTTTACAATTAAGGACATGTTTCGGAAGCTCAGTTGCTTCCATTACCAGGGAGAGTTGATAATGGAACTAACTGAGCTTCCAAAACATGTCCTTAATTGCAAAATGTAAGTAATGTAAAAGTGTTACAATTGACTCAAAGCTCATGTAACTTACATATCTGCGCTTAGAACAGAACAAATCCATTTACTTGGCAGAACAGATTCATTAGGTAACCAAAAACAACTACATATCCTCCAGTTTTTATGATGTTAAAACATCACGGCATGTTTGTGCAATATTTACTTAGTCTTACCATAAATACTGTCACAAAAATGAACCTGAGCCATTTGCACAGTTTAAAATAATTGAATATCCTTTTGATGCTGGTCACTTACATGTATTACAAATACAGTACACCAATCATTTTTCAAAATGGTTGCCTTTGGCCTTCACATAGGCCCTAAGTCTCTGTGGCCACTCATCAATAAAATTACATACAGTCTCTATAGAAAAATCCATCACTGCCTTCACCAGGGAGCGCTTTAGGCTGTCAATACTGAGATACCTTTTCTTACACACCATGCCCTGAGTACAGAACACAACTTGTAGACCAATATGAGGTTGAGGAAGGGCAATCATCTGGAGCAATGAAGTCCGGAGCATTTCTCCACAGCCAGACCTGGATAGACTTTGCCTTGTGAGCAGGTGCTGAATCCTACAGGAGGCTCCATTGTTGATTCCAAACAAAGTGTTGCCCAAATCCTTCATAACAGTCTCCAACACTACGTTTTAGTGCACTTTGGCAGAAGTTTTCACCCCTTTTCACAAAAATCTGATGTGTTCCATTCACATGACTTTCTCTATATCTCTGTAACAAATTATTGTTAATAAGCTTATCTTTTATTTATTTCATGCTAATCGATAAAATTAGCAGAAATAGTCTTATTTCTTGCTTTATTGTAAGTAGAAGCGAACTAAGGGAGTACCATAAGTTAAAGTGAAAGCCAAAAGCTGGTTGCTATGCGACTGATGCTCCTTTGTTTGTATGGACAGGAGTTGACAAATTCCTGTATGAGAAAAGTATAAGTTTTTCAAAGCTGAAACCAAGAAAAAGGAATATCTCAAAAACGATTACCTCCATGAAAAAAATGTATATAACATAAAGTGTGTATTTTAACATGCTCTACATTTTTTGTGTGTTAAGTTTTTGTTCATCTGTTACGGTTTAGTAGTTATGCAAAATTCATCCAGAATAAAGTAGTCTTCAGAGGCTATTCCCCAGAAAATTCAAGATTTACATTTTATTTGTCTGGTAAATATCTTTGATATACGAAATTTTAATCAAAATCGTTAGAGCCATTTTTGAGAAAATAAAAATTTTCGAAAAAAGTTCCATGTAAAGGGTAGTTGGGGGTGGGGGGATTTTTCTCAAAATCTTCATGTCGCATCCCTGGAAGATAGTAAACTTAAGTACCAAGTTTGGTACTTTACCGACTTTTCGTTTTTGAGTTATCGTGTTCATAGACACACGGACCTTTTTGTGAAAATGCTTTTTTTGGATATTGGGGACCCTAAAACATATATTTCCGGTGAAATCTCAGTATCGAATTTTTGGGTGGAGTGCAATACATTCTCTATACACTATGTACATAGTGCGTATAGAGAAAGTAAAAATGAAGTTTAGTGGTGCCGTCATATGCCACTCCCCACCTAATGAGGCAGGATGATGGCCTCTTTGGATCTTCAAAACCTTCTCAAGACCTTCTTGAGATGATTTGACACAAACATGAACATTTTGCCTGTTGAAAGCCTCCTCAATAGTGAACATCTTTTCATCTGCAAAAAGAATTTTTCTATGGCCATTGTTTGTGTAGAGGGCATTTTGATTTTATCCTTCAGAGGGTTAGAAGGAGACCTGGTAAGTTTTCAACCTTAGGTCATCACTCAAAAGGTGGGACATCAACAGTTTTGAATTGTTCAGCTCTCGAGCCAGCACTGACCACTTTCTCACAGGATTTCATTGAAAACGAGCTGCCACTGATTTAATCATTTGCTTGTCCCTAACGCTGCGTGGACGACCTTGTCTCTGGTGATCCTCAGCAATCCCAGTTTCTAGGAATCAGTTAATGGTCCATTATGCAAACATTCTGTTTATGTTCAACCTCTTAAGGGTAATGAAAATTTTGGATTCTGATTTACCCACCTTACGAAAAGCTAATAGGGCTATACAATTTTCATAATCGCCCAACTCCATCACTAAAATATACGGAAACACACTTTCTCTTCTGTTGCTACACTCACAATGAACCCCTCTTACCGGTTGTACAGCCTGTGCCAACAGTTTGTAACATTATTTATGGTAAGATAAGTTATATTGGACACCATAACAATGGAAGATATTGGCAAAATACAAGAGTTCAGATTCTTGCACTGAAACACATGTAATGCTGCTAAGCTGAGGACTGGCTGGGCATTTACCATGGCTGGGCCATGAGTACAGATGGCTATTGGTTGAGCACTCTTAAGCACCAAATATCATAATCACAGAAGTTTGATTCTCTCTGTATTGCTCCCCCACTTAATATAAGTTTATTACGCTGAGTATACCTAAAGTGATACCACACTCAGAACATTTTAAACTATGTGTCGTATGGCCTGTTTTACCCAAAATATTTGCATAGTCTTTCATACCAAACACAAAAATACAAGGCTCAGAGCTAATTTGCGCTAAAATATTATTAATAAGTGCATTTCCAAACATTTTTCTGTAACAAGACCTTTTTATTCTGTAACTTAATTTATAAGTTAGTTCAATGATTTAACATAAGTTATAAACATTTTCTGTGAAGTTGTATTCCTTATTATTCATAGTTATGCTTCAAATTAAGTTTTGCATTTAATGTTGAATTTTTATGGTGAATATGACTGCAATGTTTCTTGATTGTGCAGTGAAAAAGGATGAAAGGTGAAAGAAGTAACCTTCCGATCTTATTATTGCCATATGATATCTCAGGATACTGCTTATAATGCGATTAAAAGAAATAGAAAAACTTTAAACCTGGTTTTTTGTATGGCTGAAGACTTCATGGGGGAAAATCCATCTCCAGTATTTTCAGACTTTATATATTAGTTTCTTTAGCTGTACAAGTAATTGAATAAAACTGTCGTAGCATATGGTTTAATTCCAAATTAGCATCTCAAGTTCACAGTTATCCCATTTTCATGGAGGAAATTGTTCTAAATTGATTGAATGTTACACAATTCATAGTAAATTCTGAGTTTAATATTACTTATTTTGAATGTTCTGGTAAGGAAAATTGATATTGATATATATAGATTCCTCTTATTTTTTGCTTTTGCCAAGAATTTAACATTTTCTTGGACATTGCAACACTTTTACTAAAGCCAACTATGAGGTAAGAGCAATCACAATTTTTAATAATTACAACAACAAAAAATAAGTAAATATGGGAAGAAGAAAGCATCTGATTGGGATGAAGCATGCCCAAAGTTCAGTTTGCACTGGGAGTGCTTAATGAGCAGCAATTGAGCCAGTTTTATCACATGATTTGTAGCGAGCAGTGGTAGCCGCAGCCGCTGAGCATCAAAATTGTTACAAAAGCATTGAACAAAGACAGTTACAATGGAACTTGGATAATTCAAAGCTGAAAAGAGACAAAAAAATTTGAAATTTCCAAAAATTCAAATTACAAAATTTACGTCTAAAATTTATATTTTTAGCAATACATATAAGCGCTCTTTTTTACAACTCTTTCCATTTTCTCTCAAGGCACTGTTTAAAATGTTCTTGTTATTCTTCAGATAAGTTGTGGTATCCCTGTATTCTTTCACAATTTCAGATTTTTTCTTCAAACACATTTAAAATTCTCAAATGACAGTCTTGTAGTGGACAAGAGACAATGGCAACACACTGACAGTAGGAAACTCATGTTACAAAACAAGGAGATGTGAGAGCAGCTATAGAAGCTCAAGGACGGTAGCTAGGAAGCTATTCCAACAAAACACATCTCTTGCATCAACACAGGATGAAGTTATATCAAATTTCAACTTTTAGTTTAATTTTTAACTGACATTTCTGAACAAAAACTTAAAATTAAAGAAACTGAAATTTGAATTATATGTGATTCTTTTTACTTTCTCTAGCAAGTATGTACATATAATGTACATAGCGGCTAGAGTAGGTATTGTATTCCACCCAAAAATTTATGTCAAGATTTCACCAGAAATATTTTTGATGTCCCCTGTGTCCCATAAAAGCATTTTTAGAAAAAGATCCATGTGTGTGTGCGCGTGCATGTCTGTTGACAGCATAGCTCAAAAATAAAAAGACTGTTTTGAATACCAAGCTTGGTATTTATGTTTAGTATATTACAAGGATGCGACACAAAGATTATCAAGAAAAAACTACCCTTTACGTGGAAAATTTTTTGGAAATTTTTGTTTTTCTCAAAAATGGCTATGATTTTGATTAAAAACAGTATATTAAAGATATTTACATGATAAATTAAATGTATATTTTGAAAGTTCTGGGAATAGCCTATGAATACCTCTTTATTCTACATAAGTTTTGCATAACTGTTTTGCATAATTGTTAAAAATGTAAGAGATAGACAAAACTTATACTTATCATTGCGAGCAATAGTCATGTTTATCCAGGTTTTGTTTACGAGTTTTGTTTCTTGAGAAGAACACCTCTTTTTCCATTATTTTGTGTAGTTTTATTTTCTTATTCTGTGTTTTTTTTTTTTTTGAAAAGATAGAACTACACAAAAAATGTAGATCTCGTTAAAACACATAATTTATGCCATATATGTTTTTCTTGTAGAGTTGACCGTTTTTGAAATATTATTTGTTATTTCAGTTTCAAAATACTTAACTTTTTTCAAACGGAACCATGGAAAGTGAATGGTACCTCAATTGTTTCACATAGCTTTTAAAAGATTCATTATCACTTTAGCTATGTATTCCCTATTTCCCAAGTAATAAGACCAATTCTGCCAATGTTTATATCAATAAGCACAATGAGATAAAAAAATAATCTTTTGTCAGACAGTTTGCATATGAAACAGTTAGAGAAACTCATGTGAATGGAAAATATCAGATTTTTTTTACATTGATTTAACATTAAATTCAAAGGACCAAGAAAGGTCTTCTAATTAACAATGCTTTTTAATTATAAATGGTTTAATCATCCAAGTTCCACTGTATTATTTATAAAAAAAAACAAATTTGATTTTCTCTGTTAACCTCTACAAGCAGTAACCTGGATTACCAACAGGTAGATAATAGCAAGAAATTTCTTAATATTCAATGAAAATGGAACTTAACACAGTGAAAAATATTTAACATTAAATTTTAAGGAGTATTCAGTCCACTCCACTCCACAAGAAATGTTTTGCCTCCATCAAATGAGTAAATCTAAATATTGACCATCAACCAGGGCTCCAGAAGGCTAATTAAAAATACAAGCTGTACAGCAATTTGCATGCACTGTTTGAAAACTGTATTGCTAAATTATCAACAAGGGTGATTTTAATTGAAATATAGAAGCAGTGTTTCCCTTGCCTCCTTGGAATATATGCCCTTATGTGGCTACATTTGCTCATGTAATAACACTAGGCATGATGAAATAGCAACTTACGTTCTTGCAACAGGTTGTCCAATAGATGCACCATGAATGAGATCACTCAGCCTCTTTACTCGAAGGCTTGATGTTTTTTCACCCATCACAAAGCTGACAGCATCCATAAAATTTGATTTTCCTAATGGAGTTAACAAAAAAAAAAAAAAAAGTAAGCAAACAAATAAGATGAATGCAGTTAATCATCATTTTGACATCTTCAAAGCCCTGTATCAGAATACTACATATTTATTCATTAGTAATATTGCTTATTTCTTAAAGGCCTGTACTGCATCTACCACTCAAAGATACAAGTTCTCCCCTGTATCACCATTGGAATTGGTAACCACAAGATCTAGTAATATTTTTGTTATGTTGCCAATAATTTTACCAAATATAGTACATTTCAGTTTTAAATGTAGGTACGGTGCCACTGATCTTTTCCTGCCAGCAGCATTTTCAACTTGTCAATTTGTGTTTGTATTGGTTGGTATTGGCCATTTTTTGGATTAAAAAATTATTTTTCGGTAGTTCATAAATAGAGACAAAGAAAAAGTCTGCCTGAAAGTACAAGTTATAAGGTATAAAAATGTATACAACCAAAACATCTAAATTTTTCACATTTGTTACCAAATTTAACTCATACATTGACTTAAATGTGAACTGCTTCATGGCAAAATAGTATTTTTTCAGGAAGTTAACTTTACTAAACAGGGCACCTGGCACAGTCTCTAATATTGGTTTTCTCTAACCAGCATTGTAATATTGTATACAATTAATTGAAACAAAATACATAAAATGTAATTTTGCTAGAGCTTATAGGTTATATTATTTGCCTTCAGCAGTTTAGTTCACATTCTAAAATTTGTTGGTAGCCGAAATGATTTGATATTTCTCCAGAATTTGTGGTATGAAATACTTATTACATTAAAATTAGTAACAATATAGACATTTCACTATAGAGTCAAGTGTTTGTATCACATCCTACAGCATGTTGTGAAGCGAAACACAGTATTACGCTCACCAGTGTTTTTTTTTTTGTTTCATAAATATGGAATTTAATAATCAGAGAAAAACTTTGTGTTGAGAATTACATTAAAAATTCACATTAATAATTTTAATTAGTTGTGTTTTGTGTTGAATATTTTAAATACATTCACGTTAATTTCTTGCTAATTTTCAGGCAGAATAAATGAGTAATGACATGTTTGAAATGAATGTTGACAGGTACTAAAGTTACATTATTTCTGAACTGCAAACCTCTGTTTCAAATCAGTATCATGGATAGAATTTAATATCCCAACAGACATCACCAAAGTGCAACATACAAGTAGTGACATTTTGTTTTTCGTAGTTGTCCTTCTGTCTGTTATTACAATGAAGGCACTTTTCAGGGTAAAAGTGGTAAGATTCTCCTTTTACTTTCAATGCCAAGACTGCTGTTACTATACTCATATATTTGTTACCGTAAGCACCGTGTTGCTTTTCAAAATGACACAAAGTTCTTTGTAACAAAGCACCAAATCAAACCACTTTAAAATGCATTTAGTTGGTTAAATGCTGCCATTATGTTATTTAATTCTCAGATAATTTATTAACTAGCCTTGAAGCATCAAACATATGATCTAAAGCTTTTGTTGTTACTATACCTTTCTTTTGCTACAGCGAAATCCAATTTAAAGCAAGTCATACAGCAGCAGATCCATGCGTTGTGCAAGTGCTTCCAAAGTGACCACCCTCTAATATTTTATATTTGGGATAAAATAAGGTGAGCTACAGCTTTTTCTGTAGATTGAAATTCTAATATTGGATCTGTTATCAACCTGCAATTTTCAGAAACAACACTTTTTCTTGCTTCATATCTTAAGTATCTTTTTAAGTATTGTAATTCCTAATTTCTTTTCCTGTAAGTTCTAAACATTGTTTAACCTCTAGCTTCTTGTTATGAAGACACAAATGTTAAACTTAAGCTTCAATTTGTAACTTGAAATAAATGTACAACAAAAAGGTTTATTATTATAATAATACACATTATTCTTGAAAATATGATATCACCTTAAAACTATGTCAAATGCATATAAAACATACGATTTTATAATTCAACAACTTTCTCATTTATCGATGTGTATTTACTTAAATGTCAGTATACATACATTGATCATTAATCACATGGGTCCACAGACCATATGTGCTTTTGCAAATTACAGAATAGTAAGCAATATCAAAAACAAAAATGAAGAGAGTGAACATAAAAATATAATCATAAACATATTCAAAGCATCTTAAACTTACAACACACAATAAACTGTATTCTGATGCACACCCTATTATAGTAAACAAATATTCTTGAGAGATTATATACACACATACTAACACCACAACAAAACTGACCGTAAAGGATGACATAAAATATTAGAATCACCTTTTAGCTCTTCTTATCGCTCTTCCCCACTATCAGCCTTTTCAGATCTCAGCTGTCTCACCTTAAGCAGAAATTTACCGCATCTTACATACTTGCCAGAAGCATACAACATGCTCCTAACTCTCCATTCACAGTGGTAAGAATCGTGATAAATACTTTTCCCTCCATCAACATCTTATTAACTATGAGTCCACGAGTCTTCCTTCTCGCAAATGGTGCAAACTCTCATACAGTTCTCAGTAATTCTGATAATCTGCCATTCTCCTAGTCTAATCTGTGCAAGTCCCTGTCTAATGAGTTTAGTAGTGCTTTTGAAGTATTACTTCACACCCACTCTGATTTTAACCCAGACTATACTTCCAACAAAACCTTCTCCACGGATTGTGCAATTATTTGTTGTCTGTCAATATCACAGTGTGGTTTTTAATCTTTCTCCAAATACTCTGTCTGTTTCCCTGCCCTTCCATACAAATGTATCCCATTCCAATGGTTTCCAAACCTTTCTTTAATTTTGATGCTCAAGTCAAATTACCTTCCATTCTCAGCTCTTCAAGGTAGCAGACTGCCCTAATTAGAGATTGATTTCCATGAACAATTCTCATCCAATATTTAATGCTCTGAATTTGCACTATCATTTCACTATATGTTCTGTATTCCCTTATTATTCCCAGTTGACTGTACCCCTCCCTACTCCCGGAATTCCTTTCAAAAATTGAGTCCCCAGTTGACCAGATTCCCTGTTTGTTCCCACCCGCATATTTCCCATAATAGGTCACCGTGGATCTGTCACTCCATATACAGCTTTCAGTAAGGATATGGATATATCTGGACTTTTGCTATGCATCCAGAGGGCTTCCACTACTTTTGTCCATTTTCCGTTCATTGTAAATGTGAGTCCTAAATACACAAAAGATTTAACACTTCCAGTGTCTATCCTGCACATGTCCAGATCTCCTCCTTGCTATAACCAGAATCAATTTTGAAAGTCATTGCTTTAATCTTATTCACAATCACCGTAAGTAGTCAATCATCGCAATAATGCCCAAGTATCTCCAATTCTTGTTGACTGCTGTGGAACACAACACTATAAAAGTGATGGAATCTGCAAATCTCCCATTACTGTTGCTTCGATATTCTCAGCTAGCATTGTGTCTGTAATATCCGCAAAGAGATAAAATATAGCCCTGCCTCATGCCTCTATACCTTAGACAGCTCTCTGACACCATTTCTGTCATACTTTACACAGAATTCAACATTTTGCTGGAGTGCCTGCAATGCTCCAATCATTTTACTTGATAATCCCTTTCTGCATAGTTTATGCCAACATGCATTTCAACTAACAGAGTCAAATGTCTTCTTAAAGTCTACGAAAGCACAATGAAGCTTTCCTCACTTAACATTTGTTTTGCAAAAATAAAAATGGCACCTGTAGTACTGTGTCCTTCTCTGAAACCCATAGACTGCAGCCATATTGCTATCCAAGTCTCAGACCTGTACAGGAATAGGAAGAAGTGGATGTGTCTGAATGTGCAGGAGATTTGTGGACCTCAAACAGAAATTGTGGGCATTGCTTCATGTGGCCAGGACCAACCCAACCCATGATAGAACAATTTTTTTGAAACTCTGCTTGGAGACAACAGTTACCCTTAGCTACCATATCTTTACACTTGTATACTGCATCACCATGTGACAACCCCAGGAGAAAAGTAATTTCCTGTTCTATACTTAGACTGTATGAGAAGTGGGGGTATGAAATTTACATGTGCAATAAAATAGTAAGATATGAAATTCTCTAATATAAACACCATCTCATTATTTTCATTAAGTATTTATTATTGTACCATGAGACAGTTGTAATTCTCAAAGTTTAGGAATTATTACTACATCCCCCAGATTTTCTTTTAGAAAACATATTGAAGCTGTATACCTCCCATGTTCCAAAAACTAAAACAAAGCATGTAAATTTTTAAAACTACATTTTTACAATAGGTAGCAGCATATTACAATTTGATTCTTTCATTTCAGATACAGTAGATCACACAAATTCACCAGTATGGAAACAAAGATTTCACTGTCTACAGAAAAAATTATTCACAGAAGCAATTACCACACAAGCAACAATGGTTGTATGTGTATTTCACATTCATATTGGCACTCTGAGGCAAGATTACTTTGACAATTTGGAAGAAGATCGAGTTGAGGCTGTACCTGTGGCTGGACCAAATACATTGGGGCGTAATCTCAGGCAACAGTTCACATTTCAACTGAGCATTTGTACATGACAGGGTCATGAGCAGATCCTGGAGAGGACAAATCTATCATTTAGGAGTGTACATCTTGTTGTTGTTGTGAGGCGGCGGCGGCGGTGGTGGTTGTGGTGGTGGTGGTGGCGGCGGTTGTTGTTATTATCATTATTATTATTATTATTCAGTTTTGTTATACACTAGTAACACCATCTAACATCCAAATATACATTAAACTAGGTATTATTTCATATTGCCATATTTATCCATGTAATTTTGTTAGTTATCTCTACTTCATGGCTTCTATAACTCAACTCCTCCTCCTCCTTTGCTCTCTTTTTCATGTCTTTAATGGCATCCATTCCATCTTACTCTATACATGAATTTTTAATAGCTTAACTTCTTTAACCTGGTAGGTCATATCAGATGATCAATGAAATCTGTGAAATGAGGCTCAAATGTTCTCGGGGTCCATGGAGCATAAAGTTACTCAACATTCATCTCTTCAGGATAGGGATCCCCCCCTTCAAAAGAATCTTATCCAGGTACGCAAGATTGCAATCTCTTGAATGTGAGGCAGACACATGAAAATTGTTATTTGTATATCTTTTTGAATTGCCATATTTCTTAAGCAAGGATAACCATGGCAGCAATAAACAAATTAAAGTGGCCAGCCCAGATACTATCTACAACAAACACCTCGTGGAATCACAACATGCTGATAGGAACCTGCAGGGATCTGTTTAACAAATGTATCCCACCAGAGTGGAGATACTCAACAATTAAAATCATGTACAAGGGCAAGGGGGATACCTCCAAACAAGACCTATTTCACAGAATCACCCTGCAAAGCACAATTTTTAAGCTGTTTACCAAAATCATCACAGGAAACAACAGATAGAATACCACATTAATGAAAGGCAGAGCAACCACATATGCAATGCAACATCTCCTGGATAGTATCAAGGACTCTTTGAGGCTACCGAAAGTAAAACTACATGCACTTCGACCTCCTAGACAGAAATGTCCTGATCACAAAACTAGAGCAAATGACCAGGAAGGAACCTATCTGACAAAAATAATCACAACATTCCTTGAATACAAGATGTCAGCCTCTCCATTCTGCTGCTCCAAACCAACCGCATCCTAAAGGTGACCCTTTAAGTCCACAGCTCTTTAACATAGCAACAGCCGTAAATCTACAACACGGCACCAACAGCTTTACTGCCCTTTCGTAGGAAGCTGTGCTAAGGATTTTTATACCCGAAAAAATCCATCGTCTTTCACCAGGTTTGAACCTGGGACCTTGGGTATATGAAGTTAGCATGGAAATCACTACACTACGGAGGGCAATGCCACCAAGATGTACATATACGCTGACAACATGGTCATGCTGTCAGAGCACACAAGAGCTTCAATGACCTAGCAACATGGGTCAACACAAAATAAACACAGAGAAAACCCTACATGTGATCTTCAGAAAAGGAGGCAAGATGAAGGTCACAGACTTCATTACATTTGGAGAAAGAAAACACAACTGTAAAATCTTTCAAATATGTAGGACTTACAGTACAATCCACAGGAAGATCGTATACTGTGTATGTAAAAGATAGAGCCATAGCAGCCTCCACAGCCATCAAAGACATTAATATCCCTTGAAACAATGTGACTTTTCAACACCAAAGTGTTTCCCATAATAACTTATTGTATACAACAGATATGGGAAGACCTAAAAAGGAAGGATCTGTCGACATGGGAAAACATCAAAGCCCTCCTCTTGAAGAGGATGTTGGGAGTATCAAAGTCTACCTCCTGACAAGAGACATTCCTAGTCCAAGACATAAGTCGGATGTTCCTGCCAAATACAACTGCATTGGAAGGACTTACAACAGCAGACAAAAAATCTGATGTGTTCCATTCACATGACTTTCTCTACATCTCTGTAACAAATTATTGTCAGAAAACTTATGCTTCTGTTTACTTCATGTTAATCGAGAAAAAATTAGCACAAATAGTCTTATTACTTGCTTCCTTGTAAGTAGAAGTGAAATAAGGGAGTACCATAGGTTAAAGTGATAGTCAAAAGCTGGTTGCTATGTGACTGAAGTTCTTTTGTTTCTATGGACACGAGTTGACAAATTCCTGTATGAGAAAAGTATTTTTTTGAAAGCTGAAACCAAAAACAAGGAATATCTAAAAAATGATCAACTCGACGAAAAAAATGTACATGACATAAATTGTGTGTTTTAACGTGCTCTACATTTTTTGTGTGGTAAGTTTTTGTCCATCTCTTACAGTTTAGCTGTTATGCAAAATTCCGTAAAATTCATCCAGTAATCTTCAGAGACTATTCCTAAAAATTTAAGATATACATTTTATTTGTCAGGTAAATATCTTTAATATACAATATTTTAATCAAAATCATTAAGAGGCATTTTTAAGAAAATAAAAAATTTCAAAAAAAAGTTCCATGTAAAGGGTAGTTGGGGGTAAGGGGATTTTTTTTGAAAATCTTTGTGTCGCATCCTTGGAAGATACGAAACTTAAATACCAAGTTTGGTATTCAATAGTCTTTTCCTTTTTGAGCTATGCTGTCCACAGATTCAGGGGGACCCAAAACATGTATTTCCGGTGAAATCTCATATCAAATCAAATACACTATAGGTTATTACTGGACACTTCCATTTTCCCCTGTGTTAAGCTGAGAGACAGGTATACAGCCACTGTATAGCGGCCAGGCCTTAAGGAACAAGCGATTAGATTTGAATGTGGAAAGGGAAACCCAATAATGATACTATAATAAGCATTGTCATGTTTTATTTATTCAAACAATATTTTGTCAATACAATACAAAACAATGCAGAAAAACAATGCAAAGGTATTGATTGTATCTAAAGGCATTATTTTTAGTTGCATGGCATTTTTTGCTTTAATGTTTCTACCTGGTTTTTTCTTCTTCTTTTTTCCATTTTGATCATACACATAACATTTTATCAACACATTAAAAGCTTTGCCAATAAACACATATTTACAACTTTCACATATGCAAGTGAATAATGCATCATCTACACGCATATTTAACCTTAGTTTAACATGCAGTCTACTGTCAGAAAGATAATGAAGACAATTTTCATTAAATTGAGTATTGCTGCTGATGTACATTGTATAAGCAGATTCGTTGTGAAATATGAATCTAGCATTTCCATAACGCTTCAGAGCAAAATGCACATTTTAATTTACTACTTCTGCTCTCATCAATGTCTACCTATTTATTTATACATTTCTCATGAGGAAATTTTGCACATATCCACGTGCATACATATGAATCTGCATGCTGCTGAACATTAACTGGAAAATCATCACTTTTGCTGTTCTGGTATAATTAGTGTAGCAGCCTGAATTACAAATGATTTACATTTTTCAGGTAAATCAGACTTTAGAAATAAAAACTTGCTTACATCCATAGGCACAATTACTGTCTTCAGAAGACTGTAATAACTGATTTGTAATTGCAAGTCTAAGACAATGTCTGAATTTTGAGGAATCTGGGGTTACATTGTTCCCACCCTCTAGTCCCTAATAACAGAAAACTAAATTTCCAAACAGTCTTGTGTGAGTCATCTTGTAAGTAAATATGAGAAACCATATTGACATTTTAGTTCCTGCCACTATAATTTTAATGCCAATATGTGCATTAAAACAAGCAGGTTTCTTACGCTGACCATTCATTACAATGGTTTTCTAAGAATTTTCATAATTCATTCAAATACAGTAAATGTTTACGTTCGTCATTTATTGCATAGCACAACTATTTAGCACAATGATTTTGAGACGAGTTGAAAATATCAAATAGACAGTCCATTTTTACTTTCTCTACACGTAATATGAACATCGTGTATACAGAACGTATTGTATTGCATCCAAAAATTCGCTACCAAGGTTTCACTGCAAATATATGTTTTGAGACCCCCTGATTCCAAAATATGCATTTTTAGAAAAATGTCCGTGTGCCCACGCACGCGCGCATGTGTGTGTGTGTGTGTGTGTGTGTGCGTAATTAGCTCAAAAACGAAAAATTCGTTAAATACCAAACTTGGCATTTAAGTACAGTATCTTCCAAGGATGCGACACATGCAGGGTGGTATGTAAACTTCTTGTAGATCTTGTTTTCTTTCTGGTTTTGAGTGAGTGTGCTGACTTCTTTAATTCTCTTCCTATTTTCGGCCTTATAAAGTTGTTTGTACACCAGTTCTGCCGGGAATCCATTCTCCATAGCTATGTCCAAAATTTTAGCAAGTTCACATTGGTATTCTGTTTTGCCCATTGGTACACTTACCAATCTGTGTGTAAGGCTGTTGAGCAAAGCATGCTGATGGGGAATGGGATTGTAACTCTTTTGTTTTATATAGCTATTGGTGTGGGTAGGTTTTCTGTAGATGCCAAATGTTAGGTGATTTTTATTTTTGATGATTTTTAGGTCAAGGAATGGTAGTTGTCCATCACATTCCTTCTCCAGTGTGAACTTTATTGACTTTTCTTGCATATTTAGGAGTTTTAGTGCATCTTCTAGGTGTTTTTCTGGGACTATTGCAAAGATGTCATTTACATAGCGGTATCATAATTTGAACATCCAGGGGAATGCCTTTTTAATCCTAGTTTCCATAGTGCTTGTGAAGAGATCTGCTAATATTGGCGACAGCGGGCTGCCCATAGCTAAACCAGATGTTTGTTTTTATATTTCCCGTTAAATGTGAAAAAACTTTGATTTATGCAAAGATTTGTTAATATGATGTATTCTTGGACTACTTCTGTTGTTTTCCCTATTGCAAGTAACCAGACTTTGATGTGGGATTGGATGCTTTCTGTAGGTATGCTTGGAAACAGAGCAGTAACATCAAAGGAAACTAACATATCAGTTTTTTCTAATTTCATGTCTTTAATTTTATCGATTAGATCCAGAGAGTTCTTTATGCTTGCTGTTTCAAATTTAGGGAAGGAAGAGAATCTGTTTGTTAACCATTTTGCTAGATTAAATGTAGGTCACTTATATTATTTATAATTGGTCTCATTGAATTTCCCGGCTTGTGTATTTTTGGAAGGCCATAAATTCTGGGCAGAACTGGATTATCAACTTTAATTTTGTATTTTTCTGTTTTGTCTATTAATTTACATTCTTGAATAGTAGCACTTAATTTAACTATACATTGGTTTAGGGTTTTTTTTTTTGTACTGTAGAGTATTCTTCTTTTTCTAAAAGTGTTTCCATTCTTTCTACATATTCAGTTTTTTCCATAATTACTATTGTGTTTCCTTGGTCAGCTTTGCTATAAATTACTGGTTTGGTTTTTAGTGCTCTTATTACAATTTTTGGGGGTTAGTTTTCTTTATGTTTTCTATTGTTTCGATAATTTGGCAGCATTCACTTTTTATAATGCTTTTATCAATGTCATTTATGTGCTGGGTGGCTATTTGTATGTCTGCAATGTAATCGTCAATTTTATGTGAAAAATCGGCGCAAGTTTTCATCCCTTTATTTAAGAAATCCAGTTCTGATTTGGTAAAAGTTTGATCAGATAGGTTTTTGACGTTCATTTGTGGTGTGGATTTTTTAATTGGAGTTCTTTTCCCTTGTTCTTTGCACAGCTTTTCAAGTTTACGTTTTTGCATTAAAGTTTTGTTTCTCATTTTGATGCTTAGTTTGGCCAAAAGATTGCTTTCCAAATTTTCCCAAATGATGCTTCCTAATTTTTTTGGTTAGTTTCAAGTGTAATTCATATAGCTGTAATTCTACCTCACTTCTACTTTTGTAATGTTTGATCTCCATTTCCAAGACTTTTTTGACGGCTGCTTTTTCTAGTTTGCAATTGCTATTTTTTATTACTTTCCTGAAAATGTTGGCGTGGCCTTTTTAATTCTGCACAAGTTTAGAAAACGGATATCCGCAGCAAATTTGTGTTTCTTTTCCTGTAGTTTCTCGAATAATTTTTTATCTTTCTTGTGGTTGGTTTCGTTAAAACCCTCGTAAATGAATGTTGAATTAGATCCTACCTTTGTAGCATCCATCTCCTATTCCTTTCACCACATGTTGTATAGGTTTACGGCAGTCTCTGTCGACACGGTTTGTATTCCTCTGAATTATCCTGATATATGGTAGACTTTGTGACAGTGATGTGTTTTAACAATTGAAAATTAGTTGAGTCGATTTTGTAACTCTACATCACTTACTTTTTATTTCGGCAAATATGTTTCAGAAGCCATGTGCTTCCATTGTCAATTCCTTTGGTCGACTGCCGGCATTGCTTGCTGTGGTGGCTGTCACTGTCCCGGTGGTGGTTTGATGAACCTCTGAATCAGTAGATCGCCTGGCGGGATTTCGAAATTGAAAATGCGGTTCTTGTTTTTCCAAATATATATATATTCTCCCAAACTTTTAATTCTGTCTTCCTTGTGATATTTTTGAGGATTTTTGGGTTTCTATTTATGGTGTGTTTCTCTTTCAAAAAATGCCAAGCTATTGCAGATTTGTCTTCTTGTTTGAGTTTAATATTTCTGTGGTGTTCTTTTGCCCTTGTTTTTATATTAAAGATATCAGAAAAGTAAGACCTTATACACCACAAAATTGTTCAACTTTATTGCTTGGTAATGGTATATTTGTACTAGCATATTAGCACAACATTAGGCTTGCAGTATTTCTGGAGTGAACTGTTGAAAGGCCACTGTAATCTTCCTCTGCAGGTTGGCTAGATTCTGTGGTCTTTTTGCATACATCATTGACTTGATGCATCTGGAGGCATTAAGTCTGAGCTATTAGGAGGCCATAGGTAGGATTCATCAAGGTTGCACCAGTGATCGTTGAATAGCTAATTTAATCAATTCTGCACTATGAGAGCCCAATACGTTGGAGCGCCAACTTGTTGATAGATAATTGAATTCAGTATCCCATCTTCATGTAACTGAGGGATCACAAACTGTTAAATCATATCAAGGTAAATAGCATGATCAGTCTTCTTCGCAAAAAAAGACTTTTTCATGTGTCACTCCACACCACACATTCATTTTAGGGCTGGGTCGTTCCAGTTCGTGTGAGACATGTGGATTCTTGGTTCCCCAAGCTATGCAGTTATGTTTGTTGACTCGGGCAATCACATGAAATGATGCTTTGTCAGTAAGTTCAAGCATTGATCATCTGCTTCCTGCCACTCACACATCATGATAGCAAAATTGAGTCGAGCTTAGCAATTCTGCTGCATCAGTGCTTGGTTAATGAGGGATAATTGGGATTGGTTAATAAGGGGTAATTGAGTAAAGTAAAACAAAGGCCCTTCCTGCCTAAAAAGAATCTTTGCCCAAGTGGTTGTATTCACTGAATATGGTACAGAAACATCTTTATGTACTGTCTAACTGCCTTCTCACATGTGTATATGGTGTATTCTGCTCTGCTGATAAAAGGCAGAGTGACTTTTGTGTCCATGGCTTGTTGGATATCTTCCACCTGTGTGAGGCATTACATTTTCCAATAACATGTTGCTTCATTTAACAATATCTCAATGTAAAGATACATACCCACAGTTATACTAACATCTTAAAGCTCGCTGGGCCACTATTACACTCAAAATGTTTGCATACCATATGACACACTGAGCACGCAGTTATGGCCTTAAGACTATTTTTCTTTGTTTTCTTTGCACAATAGTGTTGTCATGACATTGGAAACATCACTCATTGATAACTCCCATCCTTTCCATTTACATTACAAAAAATTGCTGCGAGATATGTACATTAACTTTTCTGACATCGCAAATGGATCAGTGTCTGTCTGTCTGTCCGTCCATCTGTCCGGGTGTGTATGCACGCGTGGGTGTGTGTGCGCGTGGGTGAGTGAATGTAAAAGTGTAAAAAGTATTATTCGCTCTGTTGCTTCCAAAACACGTCCTTAATTATAAAATGTAAGTGATGTGATAGTGTTACAATCAACTCAAATAATACTTTTTATATATAATATTTATCACTATCACAAAATCCTCAATTTCAGTAATATATTATGAATTATAGGCTCTTATACCGTTGCACAGATTTCAACCAAACTTGGCACAGATAACACCAGCCTGCAAGAATTCCAAGACAATGGTACAAGGGAGTTCGTCCATCTATGGCTTTTGGTGTTCCTATGGTATGGAGTGAACAGCAAAATTATTTTAATGCCTGTATGTGTAATGTATCTGGATTCAATTGGAAAAACAAGGCTGGCATTATACATCCAAACTTCCGATCAGCAATTAGGCCTGATGGACCTGATGTTCCTGTTCCATCACCAGAAGTAGTACTGATACTTCGAGGGTAGAAGATGAAATAAATTGGTCCTCAGACTTAGTAGATAACAATCCAAATCCATTGAGTCAGTCAAAATTAAATGATTTGGGTCTTACCAAAGAAAAAAGTGAACTTTTAGATTCAAGGCTGAAAGAAGACAATCTTTTAGCACCTGCAACAACTTTCTACTGCTACAAACATAGAGAAGAAGAGTTCAATAAATGTTTTGTAAAAAAAGAAGAACACTGTGTTGTTGTGATATCCCTAACCTGATAAGCCATCTTGGAACAGATTGGTGTCTGTTTATTGGCTCACACAAGAGAAGTTTGAAAGATGTTCTGCTGCACAAAAGCTTCGGTTCCAGTAGCTCACTTAAAGAAACATATCAAAATTTGTACACTGTCTTGGAGAAATCATAATCAACACAGCGGTTCATCTTAAACTGTGTGCAGTATTGTATTGGGCCATCAAGCAGCGTACACAAATTTTCCATGCTTTTTGTCTGAATGTGACTGACTCCAGAGCCAGAGAATGACACTCGGGTGAAACTAATTGGTCAAAAAGAAAAGATTTAGTGCCAAGGACAAAAAATTTAATAAATCACTCGCTGATTGTCTTACAGAAGGTTTTGCTACCCCTGTTGCATATCAAATTAGACATAATGAAGCAATTTGTCAAAGCTTTGGACAAAGGTGGCTCTTGTTTCCAATATCTTATTTAGAAATTTCCAATGTTGTCTGGATCAAAAGTGAAAGAAGGCATTTTTAACAGCCCACAGATTTGCAAACTCATGAAGGATGTTCATTTTCGAAATACCATGGCAAACAGGTTCTAGCTTGGGACTCATTCAGTAAAGTAATAAACAACTTTTGAATAATGTTAATGACCAATGTGAACACATTGTTAAAATGATGCGGGAAAAGTTGAAGGTACTCAGATGCAACATGAGCTTAAAATTGCATTTTCTGCATTCACATCTTGAACTTTTTCCTGAAAACTTGGGCAGACTAGGTGAAGAACAGGGAGAGAGATTCCACCAAGACATAAAGGAGATGGAAACCAGGTACCAGGGACGATGGGACGTCTCCATGATGGCAGACTACTGTTGGTGTTTAATTAGAGACAACCCTCATCAGGACCACAAACACAAATAACATCATAATGTGTGTTTGAAATTTCCTAGATCAGTGTAAACTGTTGCATCTGTAGAGTTGGGTGCACCTGATTGTTTCTTTGTTTGAGTGATTTATGCCTTTCAAATTGTACTTAAAAACTAGAAACAAATTCTAACATTACATATTTCATTTCTGAATGGCAAAAAAAAAATTTTAAATTCGCAGGTCAGTATAACCTTTGACATAAGGCAAAATTACTGTCTAGCTTAGAATTTGCAATTCTAACCCATCTCACAGTATTAATTATTTCATTTCATAAGCGTACAAATTATTGCAAAATGATCTATATCTTTGTCAATGTATAATGTACATCAGCTATTGATGTAACTCAAATATTGCCAATATATGAAAAATAATTAGCATTAAAAATTCAAGTGACAAGCACTATGATCGTGTGGTTGAAAAATTAACAAAGTTTGACACAAGACCAAAAGCATTTATACGTTTTATTAGTATTTCTATGTAAATATTTATTAAGAATAAACAATGTTATATTGACATTACTTAAACTGAGGTGTTCTCTATAAATAACTATGCATAATATAACAACCTGAAGGTCACTCAATTGCATTCATGATCATTCCAAACTGTGATTGTTAAAATCAATGTTATATATGTTTTGTAATGTATTCAGTTTAAAGATGCAAGGGTCCAATAGTTTTGGACGCAAAAGGAATAGATTTTAATGCATTTATTTTAAAGGAATGGGGTCAAGGAAAGAATAGATGCTTTATATAGTGCATTTAAGAAGTGACAAAGATATCATCCACTGTGAAGTGTCTAGAGGCCACATTGTTATATGTTTTGTAATGCATTAATTTTAAAGGTGCAAACACAAGATAGTTTCTAACGTGAAAATTTGCAATTATTTACTGGTTTGCATTTATTTTGTATTTCACATCTTTCTATTACCATAGCAGTTTGCAACTCTACCATATTCTTAAATGTTTCCTTTGGCCTTAGCAAATTTTATGCTTAATAGTTGATGGCTGAGATTGTTCATCAAAAGTGTATGCCATGACACGTCTGACTTCTGAAGCAATATTACCAAGACAGTTTCACCTTTTACTAATGTAAACTAGAAATACATATTACTTTGGTAACAGTTACAGCAGCAGCATGAGAGTTATAATTATGTTACTGTTTAAGTGGATCATGTAAATTTGCTACCATTCCATGCATTATCCCAGGGGCAATAAGGCATTTAAAAATAAATCACTGCATGTCCAACTAGAAACCATGATGTTATCCCTTATGCTTTGAATCACCCCACTGCACTTGCTTAAATACCAAAAATTACAAAAATATGCATAGTGAGGAAGAAAATCACAACTTTTTGCAGCTATTGTGCAATCGTGAATGTAATACCACGAGGAAAACTTGCTAAATTGGCACCTGGATTGCATGAAAATCAGTGTAAACACACACCTAAAGCAACACATGCAAACGGCTTTGGTGAAACATGTTGGCAGCTCTGATTCACATAGCACAATAAAGCCACCAAAGCTAATGAAGTACTTTTGGTGTATCTGAACATAAATCGTGTTTTACAAAGAACCTTATTGAACAAAAATAAGTGTTCAAGAATTTCTAAAGCTTTGTAGTAACAGTATAGAAATAATATATTAATAGATTTACAGGTGAGACGGTTGTAGAGTGGTAATATACCTTTTAAATGTCTTGAAAGAAATGCTAATGAGCAAGTGAAACGTCAAATCAAGAGCGATGCCAGGTGTTTCAGCTAATTTAGATTATAATTAAAGCCCTTCTTGAGGAACAAAATATTGCAAATACTTTTATTTAGATCCTTACAAAGTTTTGCTGACAAAGCAATTCCATAGAAAATGAAGTTAGAAAAGTTTAGGTGATATCCATATTGCTTTAAGTTATACAAGAATGATTTAATAAGTCTGGTAAAATATTTGTTTCACAACAACTCTCTTACATGTTTACATAGTCTCCTTTGAGGAATATACACTTGACCCTGCTTTTTCATCCCATCGCAAAATAAACTCTATCAAACTCTACAAAACTACTTGTTGACTGCAACTATCACTTTCTCATTTGATGAAAATTTCATCAAGCCTAAGCAGGAACAGGAGGAAATTACTTGAGGCTATATCTGCTGAATGGGGTCGGTCCCCATGGCTGCGCTCGCTAAAGCGTCTCGCTTTGGTGCTTCGTGGGCAGGGGATTGTGGGTTCGAGTCCTGCCTTGGGCATGGGTGTTACATGTTTGTGCAATGTGTTTTTAAAGGACCAGTAAAACCAGTAATGAAACAGTAAAACCTACGGGGGGGAAAATGTAAATAGGGATACAGCGTTTTATAAATTAAAAAAAAAAACAATTCAAAGCCCAATTCATGCACATTTGCCACTGTTATTGCTGATATGTGTGGAATTTTTTTTGTAGTGTGTAACGCCCACTTTAACTACTTATGGCACCGCAGGCGGTGACACTGGTGATACATGAATGATGATGGAGCACCGGTGGAATGTGATGGCAGGGGAAACCGGAGTACCCGGAGAAAACCCACCCCAGTGCCACTTTGTCCACCACAAATCTCACATGCGGTCACTTGGGATCGACCCCGGTTGTCTAGATGTGTAGAATGAGGCATTACTCTGGTGAAAGAGCAACTTTTTGTGATCTTTCACATCCAGCACAGAATGGGACGATGAGAATCACAGCAGTTAAAGAGTGTACATAAACAAAACTCCATTTCCCATCTCCATTTTTATTTTTTGCACTCAAAACAATGGATCCAGTCAAAAACCAGTGAAAAAGTATTGTGGATTGTGCTTATACATCACCAAACATTGTGTTGAAATGTTCTGGATGTGCTTTTGGTCGTCTGTGAGCAAACACAACACCCACAACATATACAACTTCTTCATAGCCCATTCTCCGAGCAGGATATTGAGGCTACACTCTGCAGCTATAATCGCTAAACGTGAATGCAGGGCTTACTTTGTGAGTCATAGCTGACTGCTGGCATCCATTTTTACACATGCGTTAGTGGACACCTGTTCCAGCAGCAAGTTCTTTTGAAATTACAGCTGTGATTGTGTGCGAGTGGACATGTGTTCTGTTGGAAAGTTCTTTGATGTAGAAGCCTGCATTGTTACACCTAAATTACTTTGTGGCACCTGCAACTGTTTCTGAAAATTTCCGGTCTGATGAGCAACAAGTATAAACAGAGAATTCAGCCCTGAGCAGAGTTAAATTTTTACCGAGCTTGCATAGCATTTTGATGGGAAATTCATCAAACAGTGATCACTGTCACAGCAAAGATTGACAAATTATATAGCAGAACTGTTACAAAAGCATTGAAAAAAGACAGCTATTTGTGAGCAGATTCCATAATCAGTTTTTGGAAGAACTAAAGAGTTATTGGAGAAAAAGAGTTTTCGTTACATTGTGTCAGGAGTGGGATTTAATGCCACAATGGAGATGATGAAAGCTTTACTCAAAGAAATAAAGAACATGAAAACCAAGTGGATGAAATAAAAAAAAAATCCAGAATGGAAAAATGCAATTCATAATAGATGAAATCAAATTAGGAATGGAGATGAAAGAGAAGATGGATCTGGAATGGAGGAGAAGATCAAAACCGAGATTACAACTATGAATTTCACAATGGAACAGGAGGAACAAAATGGAATCCAGCAGGGACAGAATTAAAAAGTAAATGAAATCAGGAATGGAGAAGATGCAGGTGGAAATTAAGACGGTAAATGCAGAATCTGAAAGAGGAGATATTAAAATCAATTAATAGCTGAAAGAGAAAATAGAAGAACTGGGCAAAAGAATGAACAACCATGACCAATGCATTTATGTCCTGGAGGGAAGAGTCGATGGAAGAGCAAAAGAACTGAACATGAGGGAAGAGATGCTAGATGGAGGCTGAAAGATTTGAAGAAAGAGATAGTACACATCAAACCACCCAAGTTCGACTGAACATCCACCTTTGAAGTCTTTCATAGTCTGCTGCTGTCAACACTCTCAATCAATGGTCAGCAGAAGAGGAAGCTGCGCGAATGATAGCAAGCCTCTAGGGACATGGGCAGAAGTATTAAGGAGAGTTCTGGGAAGCCTTCAAGAACCACTTCAGGAACTATCGTCTGGCCGCAGTCTACTGCAGCCAGCTTAAATCAAGGCTGCAAAAGCCAGGGGAAAAAATGCAGGAGTTTGCCCTGGTAAACAAAACCATAGTCACATGTCTCAGAAAGTCACCTACTCCTTTGTCAAAGGGACAAGACATGACAATGCCTTATGCTTGGCAACCACAACACTATTCACAATGCCTTAATGGTAGCACTAAGGATGGAGGCAGCCAAGGCAACAGCTGTGATATCCTCAAGGACAAAGAGCATTTGCAACATCAGAGACAGAGAAACAATTCAGGGATGAAAACATTTCTATGGTGTGTAGCCAACCAAGACAACTAGTGAGAGGCAATTAGCAGAAGAAAGACTATGGAGGGGCAAGTCAGGGCCGCGAATGATGTTCCTGCCCTAGGCACATGAGTGGACGACAGTCTCATTGCAGAAAGGCAAATACTAGTAGACACAGTGCAGCTGTGACTGTAATCAGATCTGATGTAGCAAAGGTCTTGCCGACACTCAGTCAGCCATACCAAATAGTGACTGTCAGGTGTCAGCTTATCTGTGAAAAATTAGTCTCTGTTGGAGTTGCCATTGGAAAGGAGCATTGTCAGCCCGAGCCCAAAGATATTTGTCATGAGGGTGACCAAGGATGTTATACTGGGACTGGATGCCCTCAGGAGCCCTAAGGTGGCAGTAGACGTCGTCTGGAGGATCTTGAGACTAGACCAAGACAAGGTGTTGCTCCAGAGCCCTCATGAACATTTGGGGATATGCAGGGTGACCCTGAGAGATGATGCAGTTGTGTCTGCAAGAAGCAACGTGATGAAAGTGCACCTGGAGGGTCAACAGTCAAGGAACCTTGTACTGGACCAGAAAGCACCACTGAATGTGTTAGGTGCTGCTCGGGCATTGCTGCCTTGTCGGGAGGAAGTGCCCGAGAGACCAGAATGGAGTTAGAGAAGCGTGAGTCTGCAATGACTACATCACCATGTAATGGATTCAACAAGTCAGCACTGTTGCAGAATCTGGGGCCCCAGCTGCAAAACTTTCCAAATAGAATGGCCGACCATCTGACTGCTTTACAACTGGAGTGTGTCCTTGTCTATTTAGCCAATACTAGTTTGCCTTCAAAGAAGGGAACAGTGATTATGACTACACTACTAAGAACACCACAATACTGCTGCCAAAGACGCCTGATATGTGGCAGCCACCAAGACTACTCTTCTGGCAAAACAGGTGGATATACAAGACAATGAGATCTAGGGGAGTCATTGAAGAGTTTGACAGCCACTGATACTCCCCTGTAGTCTTGATAAAGCAGAACAGTGAGCTACACTTCTGTGTGTACTACTGGAAGGTGAATTCCCTCACCAGAAAGGGCGGTTTCCCCTTATCCTGGTGGACACACTTGTTGGGGCTCAGCAGTTCTCGACTTGGACTACTGGCAAGAGGCCATAAATCTCAAGAGTCAAAGAGAAGACAGCATTTTTGACTGGCCAAGGTATTTGGCAATTTACATTAAATTCTTTGGCCTCTGCAATGTGCCAACCATTCTCCAGCACCTCATGAAATCAGTGAAATGTCACAGGCCATAACTTTCAATACCATCTTAAGAACTTCTCCAAGATACTGCAAGGCTGCAGGCAGCTAACTTGAAGTTGAACGCTAAGTCCCAACTCTTCTCCAAGAAGGTGAATTACTTGGGTCACATGGGCACGTTTGGTATTTATCCGACTT
This sequence comes from Hymenopus coronatus, assembly GCA_030762935.1. NCBI lineage: Eukaryota > Metazoa > Arthropoda > Insecta > Mantodea > Hymenopodidae > Hymenopus > Hymenopus coronatus. Next base: position 102,299,610 of record CM060891.1, read on the forward strand.
TTCGTTTTTGTGGCATGTGCACATGCACACACACACACATTAAATTCTGTGGAGTTGAGTTGAGCGAAAACTTCAAATGACAGAACACTCAAAGTTTTCACTCACCATCAATAAATGCACGAGCCCATCTGGGTAGTGTGGTGGTAGGTATCTGCTTCACATTCAACAGGTCGTGAGTTCGAATCTTGCTTAAGGTGAGTTACCCGGATAAGTTTATTTTTGGGGATTTTCCCTTATCCTAAGAAGACAATTGTCGAGTAACTTTAAGCTCCATGGACCCCGAGATCATTTGAGCATCATTTCATCAATTTCATTCATTGTCAGATATGACCAGCCAGGTTAAAGGATGTTAAATACACAAAAAAAAATTAAATAAATAAATGAAGGAATATGTTTTCATAGGCTTTAGCTTATATTTATCAACTGCTGTATCTGGTAACGGTAATGGCTTGATTGGCTGTATATTACCTGATGGCATAAATTAGAACCACTTTGAATAAAAGTTTGTCATTCGGAATCTCAAAATCATGATTTGTCCTTCCTTCTTCTTAATGTTGATCTTCTCCCAAAACTCAACTCCATAAAATTTCTTGTGGTCTTTAAGAGTTGATAGTGTACAGTGGATGTACACTATTAAAGCATGAATTATATAATTTTTGTGATTAACTTAGCAAAATGTCCACAGGAGAAAAAAAAATAAGAAAAAAAAAAAAAGCCTAAACATGGCTGGTACGGAAAAGTGTACTCTTTTAGAATTGGTAAAACAGCATTTTCACGTGGGGGAGAACGAACAAACATGGACGGCATGTCCATTTAGGAGAAAAAAATGAAAATTTAGCTTACAAAAGAATTCACTTGCAGCTGATGTAATGGGTTACTGATGCAAAAGAAATAAGAGATCTCGCTTTGTACAAATCTTTAATTAATAATTCAAATTTATTTAACTGGTCATATTTTGGATAGGAATTCCAATTCTTGCTCCTTGTTGTAAAATAGAATACAGCATTTTCTTGGCTCAAACTTTTAGTCATATCAGGTATGTTGAATCAAAAAACAGTTTGTTGATTCTGGCTTATTATTTTCAGTATAGCTTTTAATAATTTATTTCCAGTTTGAAACACTTACACATGCATGCTTGGAGACTCTGTAGACTGAGAGAAAAATACTAATTAAAAAAAAAAAATTAACTGCAGCACATAGTATGCGAACACAAAACTTTTGCATGCAAATGCAGAATGCTAGCCATTCAGCTACAGAAACAGTTAGGAAAACGATGTCTAAGATGGATTCACATCATAATATATACTGATGTACTAATTGCTTCATTATCTGAACTTCGCCAATTACCCTCTTTTTCTCTCGTATCATACTATTTATTATTACTATCTATACATTGTTCATAACTGTATCATTTGTTGGGTGCCATGCTTCTATTTTACTTAGCTAACTAGTTATGATTTGGACTCGTAAATGGTGGAAAATGGGTGATACGGCAGGCCACTGCAATCATTACTGTAGTTGGAGAAAGATATTTTACCAAAACGTGGATTTAACATCTTTAATCCAAGTTAAGTATAAAATTATCGTTGGTGAAACCTGCCCTAACTGTCTGTCATTTATTTACCTCAGCGCTTTCACAATAGTACTTCCTTAGGCATAACAAATATTATAGCAACTTGCTATGAATAAAACACACTGAACAAATGCATGGGTTGCATTCAATTTTAATTTTGCTGTTAAGATAAAATCAATTTATTTCTATTGCTGAAATGGAATACCACCAAGCCAAAATAGGTTTAAAGATGGCAGACAAAAAAGTGTGCAGGCAGTTAGTGTTGGATTTTGTCGGATGAAATGGAGAAAGAGTATTGTAATCTACCACAATAAAATAGTAATTATTTTCTGTATTAAATTAATATAAACATGCAAATATATGCTCTAAAAGTATAAACATATCATATAATTAGATATGCTCAAATATGCACAGTAAAATTCTGAATATAGTTTGTCCAGATTCTTATATATATTTTGTCCCCAACCCAATGTCTGTCGACACTTTAAATTAGGGTAGCCTCTCCTCAGTCCAGCCAACCTGGCCTTTTCCTAATTCTGCCTCAGAAACCTGTAAAACATATTTCTATTACATTCAATAATGGCTTTGCACTGGGGGAATGGAGTGGAATGGGTAAGCAAAGTCTTACTTCTTAGAAATGATTTTAAGTCTGGGCAGACAGTATTAATTCTAAGCAATGAGAAATACATTTATGATTAAGCTACACATCATGAAGATTTAAGGAAAAGTTCATGTAAATATGCAAAATCTGCAGGCTAGTTACTTACTGTAGCTTAGGGGGGGGGGGGGGGGGATGATTTTTTAGGAGAAATAATGTATAAACATCTGTATGTTCCATTCACATGAGTTTCTCTTCATGTCTGTAACAAATTACTATTTAAAAGCTTATCCTTCTATTTATTTCATACTAATTGAGACTAACATTAGCAGAAATGCTTTATTGTAAGAAGGGAAATAAAAGAACACACTAGACTAAAACAATAGTCAAATCCTATAAAAGCTGGTTGCTATGTACAAGAAAAAATTTCTCTGCATTGCCAGGAGTTTACAAATTCCCATATGTGAAAAGTTTTATGTATTTTAAAATGGAAGCCAATAACAAGGAATATATAAAAATTGGTCAACTCTACATAAAAAATGTATATGACAAATTCTATGCTTTAACGAGATCTACATTTTTTGTGTAGTAAGTTTTTGTCTATCTCTTACAGTTTTCCATTATGCCAAATCCAGCAAAATTCATCCAGAATGAGTTCTTCAGGGGCTATTTCTGGAAAATTCAAGATATACATTTTATTTGTCCTGCAAACAACTTTAATATACAGTATTTTAATCAAAATCATTAGTCATTTTTGAGAGTATCAAAATTTATAAAATTCTTCCATGTAAATGGTAATTTGGGGTGGGGGGATTTTCCTCAAAATCTTTATGTCACATCCCTGGAAGATGCTAAACTTGTATATCAAGTTTGGTATTTTACAGACTTTTCCTTTTTGAGTTATTGTGTTAACAGACACACGGTCACATACACATACCTTTTTCTAAAAATGCTTTTTTCGATAGAGGAGAGGGATCCTAAAACATGTATTTCCAGTGAAATTTCGCTATCAGATTTTTCGGTGGAATGCAATAGCTCCTTGATACACTATGCACATAGTAAGTGTAGAAAAAGTAAAAATTCTTATAATTGCAGCCAATGGCCATATAGTTTTTCATGCACATGTCCAGTGCATGCTGTTCTGCTTTAGGGTGGTATCTCTCACATAGTCCCCCCACAGAATTCACACATCATGCAGTTCTTATCTGGATTGTGATAGGTCTTTTTGCTGCTCAGCTTTTGATGAAATCCATGGGCTGCAAAGCACATCCTTGGCATGTAGTAGTTCGCACATTCTATGTCATCATAGTGTCCATCAGAAAAGTTTTCCCAAACGTTAGCTTTCTTTTCTTACAATTTTTGCAGTAAGACTTAGTGTTCTGTGGCAAGCAGTAGTTTTCTCGTACATTGTTCCTCTGCATACATGAGAGCTCATGTCAACATTTATGGTCATTATTTGCAAGGCATAGAATCCTTTTCTTTTTAATGAACTTATTAATAATCTAGTGTTTTCCTCTGCTATCAGAAACCTTAGAAGCATGTCAATGTTGCATTATAAAATGAAATGATAGTTTATTAAAACTGCTCAGAATGTAGGTATAATAGCACATGTTCTGCCCTGCTCTGGAGTGTTAACCCCCACACCCTTCACTGCTGGATTGTGTTTGCAGAGCTTGTTACGACTGTTGAAAAATAATCTGCAGGTACATTACTCAAACAGAAGAAATCCAAAAATGTTCTTTTCATTGTAGTTCTTGCTAGCAATTTAATATGCCACAATTATGTTTAATGTGAATAGTGAAATGCAAAATATACATACCTTGCCCATTTTCACAGGTTCACTTTTAAAAGCAGCACAATTAAATGGTTTCACTCTCGAATATGGTACCAATTGTTTTACTAGCTAAAAGCTTGTGGATTCTGGAGATTTTCACATCCAATGTAATCCTGAAGGAGCAAGGAACATATTAGCCAGATAATGTTACTGAGATGAAGTCATTTTACCCACCCACCCTTATGTTAGCTTGCCTCCATACCATTGGCTACTGTATCATTGACCTCACATATACCATGGTTACGCGGAATTCATAGGGCTTGCTCTTCACAGATCCCTTTGCTACGCTTTGCAGCCTAGGGCTTAAAATCTCTCAGTTATGCTTTGCAGCTTTGGAACCCCAATCCCTCAGCTACACTTTGACACTTAGGGCCCTGAACCTCTGGCAACACTTTACGGCTTAAGGCATGCAAGCCCACAATCCTCGGCTATGAGTCATCAAATTATTGAACACTACATCAGTCACTGTAATCCCCCTCCCCCCAATTTAAGATGTTGGCTGTCGCATTTTCGCTATTTTCATATTGGCAACATGCGAAGAGATAAGGATAGAAGAGAAAATGTTCCCATGATGCCCAAAGACAGACTTACATTACATTTTAAAAAACAAGTGTCGAAAGTGAAACAGTAATTAATGTAAATGCTTGAAGAGTTAAACAAAGTGAAAAATATATGTGAACAAAATTTTTAGTAGGGTGTAAGAATAATTGAAGTTGTTCTTGAAATGGTATGTAAAGTGATGGAAATATTGATTTGTAGTAGCCTCAGCAGTATGAAGTTCAATATATCTACAATTTTATTTTAAAATCTCAAGGTACAGTTTCAAATTGTTAAGATTTCATGCCTATTGCTGACAGAAAGAATCAGAAACCACCAGTTTTGGCAGAAAACCACCATCATTGGCAACCCTTTTAACTGACATCCAACATTGTAACATAATCCAATATATCACATATATTAGGGTGACAATACGTACTGATTTTTGCAGGACAGTGCCTCTTTTTAAAGGACCATCCTGCCGGTTGTGATGTCATGCGGAAAAATCAAATATGTCCTTTTTTACTTTCTCTATACGTACTATGTACATAGTGTATAGAGAAGGTATTGCACTCCACCCAAAAATTTTATACCGAAATTTCACAGGAAATATATGTTTTAGGGTCCCCTGTATCAAAAAAAAAAGCATTTTCAGAAAAAGGTGTGTGCGTGCCTGCGTGCGTGTGTGAACACAATAACTCGAAAATGAAAAGTCGCTAAAATACCAAACTTGGCATTTAAGTTCAGTATCTTCCAGGGATGTGACACGAAGATTTTGAGAAAAATCCCCCTACACCAAACTACCCTTTACATGGAACTTTTTTTGAAAATGTTTATTTTCTCAAAAATGGCTCTAACGGTTTTAATTAAAATGTTGTATATTAAATATATTTAAGTGACAAATAAAATGTACATCTTGAATTTTCTGGGAATAGCCTCTGAAGACTACTTTATTTTGGATGATTTTTACGGAATTTTGCATAACTGCTAAACAGTAAGAGATGGAAAAAAAGCTTACCACAGAGAAAATGTAGAGCACATTATAACACAAAATTTATGTTATATACATTTTTTTCATGGAGTTGATCGTTTTTAAGATATCCCTTGCTTTTAGTTTCAGCTTTGGAAACCTTATACTTTTCTCATACAGGAATTTGTCAACTCCTGTCCATACAAAGAAACGAACTTCAGTCACATAGCAACCAGCCTTTGACTATCACTTTAACCTATGGTACTCCCTTATTTCGCTACTTCTACTTACAAGGAAGCAAGTAATAAGACTATTTCTGCTATTTTTTTCTCGATTATTATGAAGTAAATAGAAGCATAAACTTTTTAATAATTTGTTGCAAGATATAGAGAAAATCATGTGAATGGAATACATCACATTTTTAAGAAATGTCCTGCAAAAAATTCGTACTTTAATTTTAAGTTCAGAGTTTAAGCTTTAAATCACTAGTTGTATTATTATTTATTATATAATTTTATTGTAAGGATAATAATATATGTATAGCATGCAATAATCAAATTTAACTGCCATGCTTTACGACAATGGAGCATCGACTACATTTGTATTCAGGTTGTCTGCTTGTGTTTCTTCAACAATATGTACCTTTACGCTCTGCAGTTTATTCATTATTGCTTATTTATTCACTTTGGCAGTGTAGAGTGGCTGTGTTACCTGTCATGCTGTTACAGTTTTCTGCTAGTCACTTTTTGGGATGACATCGAGAAGAAAATATGTTTTAATTCCATTTCTGTATCTTTTCATCAAAAGGGGAAATATAGACAGTGACATATATTGTCAAAAATGTTTGGCAAATTTTTCGATAGCAACAATGGGAAGTCAGAAATAATACACCATTTACAAACGCCAAAACATAAATCGTCAACTAATGCAATGGCACCCATTTCCATATTTTTCAGAAATAAGGATTTTGGACACAAAGAGCAAATGCTTGCAATAGCAGAAGCATGTTTTGCTTCTATCGACAGACTACTTCGAAATGGATTAGGGATTTTTTTTGGAAATTTATTCATATGCAAGAACAAAGTCCAAAGCAATTTTGACGAATGTGATCAGCCCTTATGCGGTTTCAGAGCTACAGAAAGTCTTGGATCAAGTGAATTACACCACATTGTACACAGATTCATCCAATCATAAATCTACAAAGTTGTTTCCATTATTGGTATGCTATTTTCTTTCTGTTAATGGAGTGCAAGTAAAAGTGTTGGACTTTCAAGACAATGTGGTGAGACAGCTGAGATTGTGTCCTCATACATTTTAAAGACTTGAAGTGACTACAAAATTGAAGCTAAAGTTGCAGGTTTATGTGCTGATAATATTAACTGCGATTTTGGAGGGGCAGCAAGAAATGAAAAAACAATATTTACACTTGGATAGGTAGAGTCAGATTGAAAAATTCAATGCCATAGCCAGGATTTGAACCACGGATCTCCCGATCTCTAGCAGATTGCTCTGCCACTGAGCTACCAAGGCAACATGTTGGCATAGCATTGAATTTCTCAACTGACTCACATGTTTCCCAGTAAACCACAAGGTGATCTCAAATTATTTTGAGATGACAACCCCAATGGCGACTTACAATGCTGCAAGTACTTCAGTCCCAAAATTCACTGCTATGCCAGCATGTTGCCTTGGTAGCTCAGTGGCAGAGCAACCGCCTAGAGATCAGGAGATCTCTGGTTCAAATCCTGGCTATAGCATTGAATTTTTCAGTCTGATTCTACCTATCCAACTCTGGTCCTTCACATGGCTTGTGTGAAAAACAATTAAAACCAATGTTTACACTATTCTTCAGAATTCCTTAAACATCAATTGTAGGTGTAGGTTGTTTTGCACACCTAGTGAATAACTGTATACAAACTGCAATTGACTATTTACCAGTTTGCATAGAAAGTGTTGTGCAGAAAATATATTCCCACTTCTATACATATACGGTGCGCAAAATATCTTTAAATGAATTTTTTAACTTTATGGAAATAGTGTATCCAAAACTGCTTTCATACACTAAAACTAGATGGCTTTCTTTGTTGCCAACTGTATACTTAAGCTTTATTCAGCTTTAAAATCTTAGTTTGAATGACAGGAAAAGTGTCCCACAATTGTTACTGTTTTCTTGGTGATCCTCTCTCTGAAATATGGCTCTATTTTGTGCAGTCAGGCAGCTGTATTTAATAATATTGTTCATTTATTTAAAAGTCAACAAATTTCTACGGTAGAAGGTTCAGCATTAATTAAAAAGATGAAACAAAAATTGAATGAGCAAAAGGAATGTTCCTTTTTACCTCTTGTAGTCCAGTCAAAACTAAAAAATCTGATGAGAGCGGATTAGTAGGTCCATGTGTTTCCAATTTTAAGCAAAATGTGTATTAATTTTATTCAACTTGCATTGAATCACGGGCTATGATAAATACTGGCCTGTGCACAGGAAGCCATCTTTACTTGTGACATAAGCAGTGTAGATTTCAAGTAATTTATTACATGGAATCAAGTTTTAATTTGTTGTGATCTTCAATGCCACATAAAACATGTGTTAAAATGTAAAAGATTTTGCTGTGAAGATTATAAAGTACTGCATTAACGGTAAGTGCATCTTAAACTGGTTATAAGCCATATTAAGTAAGCATTACGCATGTTTCGTTTGTGAGGTTATGTTGAAAATGAATGTAAAAATTGCAAGTAAATTAAAATATTTTCACAAAGCATAAGAAAAATTGTGAAATGCATGTTTAGTATTAAAATCTGGCAATTAAACTATAATAAGTATATATTTTTAGCATCTATGTGTTAATTACGAATGTTTTAGAAATGTATGCAGTTGCTATTTCATTAAGACAATAGTTTGTTGTTATGGAGTACATACTTCTTTGTGTGGTAACTGCTTTCAATAATACTTGCAAATGGAATGTAGAATTGTAGAATACGATTTTGGGAACATTTTATTGAGACTGGAAATGGGTGTTAATATGTAGCATGGTTAATAAACCTGATACTAATTTTCCATTTTTCAGATTTTGAAAATGCCAAGCTGCTGTAGTGTAGCTGGATGTAAAAGCAATTATAGGTCAGAAGGTGAAGCTGTCAGCACATTTCCTTGCCCAAGGATGAAAAATCTGATGTGTTCCATTCACATGACTTTCTCTACCTCACTGCAACAAATTATAGTTAACAAGCTTATGCTTCTATTTACTTCATGCTAATCCAGAAAAAATTTAGCACAAACAGTCATATTACTTGCCTCCTTGTAAGCAGAAGGGAAATAAGGGAGTACTATAGGCTAAACTAATAATCAAAAGCTGGTTGCTATGTGACTGAAGTTCCTTTGTTTGTATGGACAGGAGTTGACAAATTTCTGTATGAGAAAAGTATAAGGTTTTTCATAGCTGAAACCAAAAACAAGGAATATATCAAAAACGATCAGCTCCACGAAAAAAATGTATATAACATAAATTGTGTCTTTTAATGTGCTCTGCATTTTTTGTGTGTTAAGTTTTTGCCCATCCCTTACGGTTTAGCAGTTATGCAAAATTCCGTGAAATTTGTCCAGAATAAAGTAGTCTTCAGAGGCTATTCCCAGAAAATTCAAGATATGCATTTTATTTGTCAGGTCTTTAATATACAGTATTTTAATTAAAATCATTAGAGACATTTTTAAGAAAATCAAAATTTACGAAAAAAGTTCCATGTAAAGAGTATTTGGGGGTGGAGGGATTTTCTTGAAAATCTCTGTCGCATACTTGGAAGATACCAAACCTTTTTCCAAAAATGCTTTTTTTGGATTCAGCGGGGCCCAAAACATGCATTTCTGGTGAAATCTCAGTATTGAATTTTTGGGTGTAACACAATACCTTCTCTATACACTATGAACATAGTACGTGTAGAGAAAGTAAAAAATGAAGGAAAAATGGCCCAGAAAAATTCCCACAGACTTCTCAAAAGTAAGCAAGCCTGTTATATGTATAAAACATTTTAGAGAAGAGTGTATAATCAGGACTGAACAGTTTACAGTTGATGGTGAAATAAAAACGTTTACAAGGAGTTATCCAAAGCTAAAACCAGATGCAGTGCTTTCAACATTTCCAAATTTACCTGCATAATTGACAACAACTGGACCTTCATGTAAATGGTTATGTGATGTAGAAGGTGGCAATTTTAAAAATGCAGTGGCACAAAATTTGGAAGACTACAGACAACATGAAGAACAGAATATAATAACCAATTTGAGAGATATATGCAGTTATTTTTCAACTTCTAGTCACATCAATAAGCAACAGTGGTCCTGTATTGAGTGTAAACAGAAGATAGTACTGTGTTTCATTGATGTCAGTAGAGAAATGCCAAACATTCTTATTTCAGTGACAATCAAGGCAGACCTTAGTGTACTATTTTCTGTGAATAGTTATAAAATTCCCCAAAATAAAGTGCCAAAAGAATATGTTTTAGTGTAATCAAAGAATGTGTTTGATGGTGAAATCAAGTATATTGAATCACTGGTATATAAACAAGACACCTTAAATAAAATTTTTGTGGTGGAAAATGTGAATAGGTTAGAGCATAGCTTTTCAGGCGGAAACTGTTCACAGCTGCAATTTGTAATTGAACAACTACAGTATGTAACAGTAAATGATAACAGTCGCAGGTACAGAGGCTTCTCTATATGTCCATTCACCATTGGCTGCCACACCAATGCAATATTATAATGATGATAGCTAAGTTTGATTTAAATAATGTTGATGTTGATGGCAGTGTACAGTATCTAAAATAAAGAAAAGATTTTTGAAAACCCATGAACTGGTGGTAAATGTGCTTTCAGATGAAATTTACATTGAGCCTCGTTTCACATTTAAGGGAGATACAATATATGATGCTAGTAAGATTGATAGCCATCATATTGCTAAAACTGCCCAGGTTTCCATGATATTGAGTGTGTTTTTCAAAATTCAAAGATGTTGTGAGTATCGGACCTGTTAATAAACTAACTGCTCAGCAGTTGAAATGTATGTTATTACATACATTTAGAAGAAGTTATCTTTAATATCAGATAACAATTCAGTAAATTGAAAAGCTTGTGAGTTACTTACTCCTAGTGGTATATTGCAGCCTTGTATTGAACATCCTATAGACTGTACAAGAAATTGTTCTATTTGTTGACATTGTGCATACACTTTAATGTATTTGTAACAAATGGGTTACCAAATTTGACAGAGTCCTACAATTTCCAGGTTTTGACAATTTTGAGGTTATAGTGACAGCAGCATTAAAGTTTTTAGAATTGATGTCTCAAAAAGAAAAGGGTTCATTAGTAAAATATGGTCATTTGTTATCATTTATGGCATTAAATCCTTCAAATATTCAGAAACAAAATGTTAACCTTGCTCTCAAGGCTTTTGACGAAAAAAATATTGCTGCCTTAATATGTTTAGTTTCTAAAGATAGAGACTTTGCAAAGTCACAACATACAGCTTCATTCATTCAAGTTAGTTGTAACTGGTGGCACAAGGTAAATGTAAAATGTGCATATGAAGGTGAAAGATTTAATAACCCATACAGGTAGCCTATCAGGGCAAGCAGCTCCTTACAACCACATCTTCTTAGGAAAATGTCATTATGGTTAAAAAAAAAAAACTGGAGGCAGAGTGTGCCTATCTCTCACTCTTTAAGCTCTCAGACATTTTAGTCATTAATCAATACTCTGGATGAATTTTTACTCCTGATTCCTTATGTTTTTACTTTCTCTTTACGCACTATGTGCATAGCATATAGAGAAGGTATTGCACTCCACCCAAAAACTTGATACCGAGATTTCACCAGAAATATATGTTTTAGGGTCCCTTATATCAAAAAAAAAAAGCATTTTCACAAAAAGGTCTGTGTGTGTCCATGAACACGATAACCCAAAAACGAAAAGTGGTAAAATATCAAACTTTGTATTTAGGTTTAGTATCTTCCAGGGATGCGACACAGAGGTTTTGAGAAAAATCCCCCAACCCCAAACTATCCTTTACATGGAACTTTTTTTGAAAATTTTGATTTTCACAAAAATGGCTCTTACGATTTTGATTAAAATATCATATATTAAAGATATTTACCTGACAAACAAAATGTATATCTTGAATTTTCTGGGAATAGCCTCTAAGAATACTTTATTCTGGACAAATTTTACAAAATTTTGCATAGTTGCTAAACCATAAGACTTATATAAAAACTTACTACACAAGAAATCTATAGCACGTTAAAACACAAAATTTATGTTATATACATTTTTTTCGTGGAGTTGATCGTTTTTGAGACATTCATTGTTTTTGGTTTCAGCTGTGAAAAACTTACTTTTCTCATATAGGAATTTGTCAACTCCTGTCCACATACACAAAGGAACTTCAGTCACACAGCAACCAGCTTTTGTCTACCACTTTAACCTATGATACCCCCTTATTTTGCTTCTACTTACAAGGAAACAAGTAAATTTCTGCTAATTTGTTTTCGAGTAGCATGAAGTAAATAGAGGCATAACAATAATTTAGAAAGTCATGTGAATGGTATACATCAGATTTTTGAACATCACAAAGCAGATTATATATTACTAAATAAGTTTCAGAATGACTATTTGGAAGATAGATTTCACTCTTACCGTGAATTGAGTGGAGCAAATTATTATATACGTTATATCCAGATCCTTGAAGGTGAAAAGTCGCCCTCTGTGGTGTAATGGTTACCATGCTAACTCCATATACCCAAGGTCGCGGGTTCAAACCCGGCGGAGGACAATGGATTTTTTCAGGTGTAAAAATCCTTAGCATGGTTTCCTTCAGAAGGGAAGTAAAGCCATTGGTTCTGTGTCATAGATTTACGGCACGTAAAAGAACCTCAAGCCTAATAAAGAGGCCTCTGAGCAAAATTAAGCGGGCTCTCATGCCCAATTTAGAATGGGATGCTGAGAACCACAGTAGTTAAAGAGCATCCATAAATAAAATGCCATTTCCATTTTGAAGGTGAAAAAAAATTAAAGGTTTACGATATCGTATTGCTTAATTCACAAAATCAGAATATCCCACTCAGGACTTTGCTACCTTGTTCTGGTACATTTGATAAATCTGTAAGTGTTAATAAATATTCTGGGGTATTATTGAAAATTTTGAATTATCACAGATATCAGAGAACTTCTGCCTGTACTAATGTATGTATCTGGTTATGCTGTTAAGAGAATTTTTTCTCAAAAACTGTAATGTTTGCACATTGGGTTAAATCTGACACAGAAGATGAAATCCCAAATAACTTCATTGTCGAATATGATCGAAGAAAGTTCAAAATCCCCACTGAAAATGCTGTTATGGTGACTGGTCTTGCCTGGTTCATGTTGAAATGTATACCAAATGTGTATGCAAGTAGTTTCGTTGGTGATTTACATCAACTTTCTGTCTTACATAAAATATGTAACCTAAAGCTGGAGGACTGTGATCTAGCTGAAGGTAATTTAAGTGATATTCGTGAGTCAAAAAAACTATGAAAGATTTAGTGCAAAATATCAACTTTCGATCTTGTAAGGTAATGATAAATAATTTCACCAAGAATGTCAATGAACACTGTAGCAACTAAAAAAGGTGACAGACAGTTGAAAAAACTGAAAACATAGAATTTTACAATATTACAAATTATTTGTTAACTAAATAAATAATAAAAATGCTACATTTAATTCTCTTGTTTTGTGCCAAATTTTATTCAAATCAAGATATGTTCCAACATTGTACTGCCATAGGCCTATGTTAACTAATGATCATTATAAAATGTATATAGCCAAAGCCTATTTCAAGGTGAGTGGTCCAGAAGTTGGTCTTTTTATTCAGTGCTCATATTCAGTTCGTTTCCAAATAATCTTTACGCAGAAGTTATGTTTTAAATTTCTGTTTATTTTTTTATCAGACAAATTATTGTATTCTTCATGACCTTAGTTGTAAATGATATTTAGGTCTCAACCTTCCATTTAATACCATTATTAGAGTAGGTTATCTAATTATTAATTATTAATTTTATGGACTATTACGGGTGTTTGAATATTTAATAGGAATTGGTATATTAATAAATGTATCTAATTATTAATTTTAAAACTTTTGGTTTTCACAACTTTCTGAAAAATTAAAAGGATACTTTGCATTTTGAGGTCAACTTTTCTGACAAATCAACAATTGTGATGCACATGATATATTTGCTATTGTTCCTGATAAACATGTAAATGATGCTTTAAAACTTTTAAATTTACAAGATAAGGCTATAAAATTCACAATAGAAACTGAAAGTGATGGCTATCTCCCTTTCCTGGATTTAAAAAAAAAAAAAAAAAAGAAAAAAAAAAAAAAAGAAAGAAAAAAGAAAAGAAATTGAATTTTGGAATATACAGAAAGCAAACCCACACTGATAACTATATAAAAAATAATGGCTTTAACCCTTTTTCACATAAATTTGCTGTTTTTAATAGTTTAATTTATAGGTTAATTAATTTACCCCTTAATAAAGATGAATTCTATAAAGAATATAAACACATTATTAACACTGCTTTAATTAATGGTTTTAATACTGATTTTATAAATAAAAAAATTGAGAAGTTTAAATATCAAAAAGCTATTAAAGATATTTCTACACTTAAGAAAATAAAAGATAATTACATTTTTAAAAAATTTACTTATCACCCTTGGGCAAATAAAAAATTCACAAATATTTTCAAAGAGCATGGCATAATATTGGTTCCTCAAAATAAATACAGTATAAAAAATTTGTTAGGCTTTTCTAAAAAGGATGAAATTTCAAAAAATAAAAAATCTGGCATTTATCAATTAAACTGTTTAAATTGTGACCTTGTTTATATTGGTAAGACTAAACGTCATTTGGAAACCAGAGTAAAAGAACACTTTAGGAATATTAAATACAAACAAATTGATAAATCAGCTGTAGCAGAACATTTTTGGAAATTTAATCATGAAATAAATCCAGATGTTAAATTATTAAAACACTTAAATGGGCCCATAGATTTAATGGTTTGGGAGAAAATATTTATATTAAAGTATAGAAATCATGCAATGAATTTTGATATACCTCCAATTGACACTCTTACCAAATTTGTTTTGTTTCCAGTAGTTAGCAATGCATTAGTACACAATCCACCTAGTAGCAGTAACCATAACAGTGTAAATAAACAACATCAAAAAAGAGACCAAAAGGATATGTTGATAATGCAATAAAATCGTTGCGAAACTAGTCCAGGCAAGGATTCCAAAAGATAAGTGAAGATTTGTTGCAACTATTATTTTTATATTAATATTTGTGTTATTCTTCACTGTTACTAGCTTCTTTTTACATTTAAAAGTGATAGATGTTTAAAAAGTGTGACTACTTTCAAATTCCACTCTTGGTGTGACTAACAGAAACAATTATTCACAACTAGTAGGTATTAAAAAAAAGTTTTAAGTACTTTGAAAATTGATATTTCAATAACAAAGGATATCTTGAAAATAGCAGTAAAAGTTGAGAATTGTGTGTATCAATGAGATCTACATTTTGTGTGCAATAAATCTATATAAATGTCTTATGATTTATAAATTAATTCTGAATGAAAATATCGGAATCCTTTCTTGTGATCTACAAGATATTTTACTTTCCATGGATGTATCTTAAATATGTGGTATTTTAATAAAAATTTGAAGTAAATGTTAAAATACTGTCCATATAAAAGGTAGTGTGTAGTGGAAGAATTTTCTTGAAAATATTTGTGTAAATAACTCAAATACTAAGTTTGATATATTTTTGGTTTTACTGTTTGGTTTTAATTGGCTTAAAGGATCCCAAAATGTGTATTTCCATGAAATCTCTTTATCACATTTTTTTTAATGAAATAAAATACTTCATATAGATATTTACTGCAGGTAAGTAGTGAAAAATCAGGAACTTCAGAGCAGTTTGGGTTGGACTTAGCCGGTGGCACTACATTGCTTACACCACGGAAGTGCACCAGAGCCAGTATTTATTGCCGGCCATGGCATTGAATATATTGAGCAGTGCTCTTCTGCCATAATTGAAATTATTTATTTGGACTGGACAAGACTTAATTCAGTAATTGAGTGGAAATCAAGTTCAGAATAGCTTAAAAATTATCAGCAAACTGATGGCAAAGCAAATAAGACGATTCCTACCTCTGCGATGAGATTGTAAATGTAAAAGCATATCTTACAGCTGAAAAGTTAATAGAATGGAACACTGATCATTTAAGGGTTAAAGTATTCACATATTTTCAGGAAAAGTTCATCTTTTTTCTCAAGTGTCTGACATTGTTGAATTTAGTGTATTCACATATTTTCAGGAAAAGTTCATCTTTTTTCTCAAGTGTCTGACATTGTTGAATTTAGTATGTCTTCCAGCTACGAATGCACCGAATGAGAGGTTGTTTTCGATAATGAAAAACTTGTGGACTGCTGAAAAATCTCAAATAAACACTGAAACTCTGAAACATCTAGTAATAACTAAATACAATTTTAACTGCACATGTAGTGAATTCCAAACTATGATTTTGCAAAACAGTAAGTTATTGCATGCTGTGCATTCAAACTCAAAGAACTTAAAGTTTAAGCTGATCAATGACTTAAAATATAGTGAAAAATATTAGCATACAATATCTGAAAAACAAATTATATGGTGTTTTGGTATTTAATATTTTGTTATCTATACCATTTAAGAAGAATATTTGTCTGGGTGTGTTAACATTGCAAATCATACACTTAAGAATAATATCTAATCTTATGGAAAGCCTTCTTTATTTTGGTTATATAATTGTTTGCTTATAAAGCTTTGAGCATGAGTTAAGTTCTTTCAATTTTTAGTCTGAAATTTTTTTAAATGCATTAATACCGCAACGCTAATGCAAATTGGATCCCAACAAATAGTAAATATGCATATTTCTAATATTTCCCCAATCAATTTTAGGACAGTTATGGTACAGTTACGTTAACATAGTATCCTACATTTTGCTTATCAGGATCTGGTCACCCTAATGTTAATACCTATTAAAGCTCATAATTTGTTAGTAAATGTACTTAATTTGAAAATGAAGGTAATAGCCATAAAATCACCATCAGATTTTTTTTTTGATAAAGGAAATCACCATTCTTTTTTTGCAAAGGTTCCACAGGACGTCCAAATTGAAAATGTTGAAAATACCAATTTAAGCAATTAAAATGCACATGGAACATGATTCTTGTAATAGATGTGATCACTTTGAGTTGCTGTGACCCACTCATCCTCCCTAATTGAACCAGTTTCTTATATATAAAACTCGTTGCAAAATGTAAACAACACTCCATTTAGTAATTTTTACCATTTTTTCACGAAATCCGCGAGTCATCTGTCCTAATGGCGACATTGCAGATTCTAGTTCAATTTTAGTCTTGACTCTGCCATTGGTCCATGCACAAGCAGACAAAACGAACAGAAGACTGTGTATTTCAAATTGGAAAGAAGAACTGATTTTCAGAAAGTCCATTTTACCCCTTATTTCAATCCAGTACATTTGCATACAACTAACCTAACCTAACGTAGCCTAACCTCGACGAAATCTCGAAACCTGTCGTTCACCTGTCACATCTCCGTAACCAATAGTCATCTCGCGGTATTACCTTTATCAATGTTGGCAGCCACTGCCATTTGAATTATATGAACGAAAACAACGAAAAGCATGTAAACTACTACATGAGCGATCCTAAAGGCCAAATAATATACTATGAAATCTGGATCGGCAAAGGAATAAAGACTTTTTTCTTTTTTTTTGACATTGTGATCGGAAACAAGTTGCTTATATTACCTGCAGAATGGCTCTTGCTATTCACAACGTGAGATCACTAAGCTGCAAGTTGTAGCCCAGGGATATTTTTGAAGTAGATGATACAGCTGAGCTGTGATGTTCACGCGTCAAAACTCATATGATTCATGGCTGTTTACATTAAGTTTTCATGGGATTTCTACACTAGAAAAAAGGCCGATATTTTATCGTCAGTTGCCAAATCCTTTAAATGGCTATTTCAAAGGATAGTCAAGAATGCGAAAGGCCATCAAGACTGGTGATCTTGTTTAAGGACCCTAAAGTTTGGACTACCCTTAAGTACGCACCAAAAAAAACACAAGTATGGGAGTTAACCCGCCATTTCCAGGAGTGAACTATCCTTAAACGGAAAGCTCATGCGCCAAACTAACCAAAGACTCCTTGCCAATTTAGCTTAAAAATTAAGGTAATTATAGAGAACTTGGGCCCCTCTAGAAATTAAACAAATTGTGGTTTGACTGTAAGTTTGGTTTATACTTGTTACGTTTAACCAATTTTTTTTATCGGAAAAGCTCCTTAATTTAAGTTAAACGCTAATTTATTACGAGCGTGTAGCGATCCTTTATTGTGAATATTTATGAAGTATGCTACCTAGAAGGAGTAGAATATAAATAATGAAGTCTTTTAGTACTTTTGCAATGTAAATATATAATAATACTACACACTAAAGTGCCTAAAACCTGAGTTTCATTCTCGGCGGCAGGCGAACAGTGTTGTGGAATGCAACACCGGCATATGTCGCTAGACGCTGTGCTGATGCATGACAAGTATGTTTCACGCAGATACAGCTGTTCAGTGAATTTTATTATGCAGAACTTCGGCCACTCTAAAATCGAATGAAACTAAGTGCGATTGATTGACTTTGTATTTATGATGACAATTTCAAAGCCTGTGGATTTAAAATTTAGCGCGAGGTTAGGTTCCAATCTGTTTAGGTTAGTGTGAGTATAGAAATTTATGTTTCTAATTTTATATCGTGGTAGTGCCTCACTATCGATATTTCCAACAACTCCTAACAGCGCAATGGATACAACATTAGTTTTTTAAACCATCTCCCCACCCATAATCCCTCTCTAACCATACCGGTCCAGTTAGTGCAAAACTGGCATAAATCGCAGCGGAGAGTGTTAGCTGCCCAACTTGTAAATAATTACCAAAATTAATAACAATTTTTGCATGACAATAACAGTGAGGTGGTAATGTATATATAATATATATGAAACATCCTGACAAGAACCTATTCAAAATATGTGTTCCTTACCTGATCCATTCGGGCCAATAACTGCTGTAAACGGTTTTAAAGGTCCAATGGAGACACTTCCCCTATATGATTTGAAGTTCTCGACTTCAATGTAAGTTAAAGATGCCGGCATAATTAAAAAATTGGAAAAACTAACACAATTTAAACATTCAAGGAACGTGACAACCCATTCACATATAACACAAATGTGAATCTTTGCAATACACCTATTCAGAGTTGTTGTTGTTGTTGAGGCTTGTTTATAGACGCGACTGCCAGCCAGAGCGGAAATCTACAGCGTCTCTAATAAGTGGAAAAGAAAATGGTGAAACAAGTACGATGACCAGAAGTGAAGATGGAGAGGATTCAAAATTTCATGCGTGTACGTGTAATAAAACGAAATAAAGCCTTACAAATAGGCGGAGAGAAAGGAACCAGAAGCGAGGGGAGCTGAAACGGGCCAGTTGGAAATATTTGTAGTAACTGAGAGAGAAACTGGTGTGATGCTGCAGCGTGTAAAGGGCACGCAAAAATTAGGTGGTTAATGTCAGCTACTTGCCCGCAGGCACACCTGTCAGAATCACAAAAGCGGATTAGATATAAGTAAGCCGGGGTCAGAGCTACATGTAATAAAGCGCGAAAATAATAAGAAAAAGCAATTCTCGGTAAGCGCGGAGTGTGTGATAGGAAGGGTACCAATTGTATAGAGCAGTGTTTCCCAACCTTTTGAAGTTCACGGCAACCTTGGGAATAACATTAAACACCAGGGGAACCCTTCCTTGAATTAAAAGAAAATTAAGCTTAATATGCTAATTTATTGAAATAGTATATAATAATAACGTACACCATAACATAATACAGTAAACTTTACTACAATCACTGAGTAAAAATACATCAATAAACTTTGTTCAATTAATGATTAATGTGAAACTTGTGATTGATGCTTAGAGCACAGATATGTGATGTCGGGTCTTACAGTTGACAGTGAAACACGTAAATCATCATCAAGGTTATGCAGTCTATTTCTTGCTTTGCATTTTATTGTAACCATAGCAGAGAAGGCTTGCTCGCATAGATAGGATGCTGAAAAGGGCAAAAGTGCGTTAATTGCTTTCTTCATTAGGTTAGGGTACTCCTCTCTCCGTTGAAGCCAAAAACTAGCCACCGACACCTCACTCTTGGTGAACTTACCTTTGAGTGTGGAATCAGCACAAAGATCAATAAATTTATCTCGTTCGCAAGCAGTGAAATCTATTTCCTCTGCACTATCTACGAAATCAAATGGTGAGTTAACCCATTCGAGATTCGTAGTGGAAATAGTTGGAAAGTACGCATCTATTGCATCTTGCAATCTTGATAAGTGATCACAAATGCGGTCTTTCAGCTTACACAGATCTTTATCTCCTGCCACATTAAGAAGAGATGTAAAGTTCGACAAATCTCCTTTTTGAACTGCAGACTTCCAAGAACTAAGTTTTCTTTTAAAAACCTTTCATTTTATTGGTTGAGGAGATTGATTATTGTTTCATGTCGACCCTGCATCGAAATATTCAATTCATTCAGCTTATGAAAAATATCTGTCAGATACGACAGTTCAAAACACCAAGAATCACTTAGTAAGAGCTCATGAAATGTGTCTTGATTTTCATCCCTAAAAAAAGTTTTTAGCTGTTCTTTAAGTTCGAGAAACCGGTTCAATACACGACCCCGCGACAACCACCTTACTTCTGTGTGAAGTAACAAAGAGGTATGGGCTGCATCCGTTGCGCGACATAACTGTTCAAAAATTCTGCACTTTAAAGGTCGAGACTTCATATAGTTCACCATTTTCACAACTTGGTTAATCACTTCAGCAAAATCTTCATTACACGCTTTCACGACTAATGCCTCTCTATGCAGAAAACAGTGAATTATAATAATGGATGGATTTTCATTGAGAGCAGTAAAACCTTTAATATTCCCAGACATAGATGGTGCACCATCTGTACATATACCACAACAGTCTTTCCATGAAAGATCATGGTCATTGAGATAGGAATTAATAGAAACGAGAATATCATGGCCTGTGGTTGTAGTCTCCAGCGGTCTACAGAACAGAAATGGTTCACTAATATCTTTTTCATCAATATATCTGATAAAACCAAGGAGTTGCGGTTTGTCAACAATATCGAGACTCTCATCTACTTGCAAAGCAAATGTTCTATAAGTTTTTATTTTCTCCGTGACTTGTTCGTTGATATTGCATGACATTTCAGATATCCTGCGGCTGATTGTGTTTTTGGACAGAGGAACTTTCGAAATTTGATTAGCTGCTCCTTCGCCAAGTATTGTTGAAACTATAACTTGACATGCAGGGCCAATGATTTCCTCTCCAAGAGTATGAGGTTTCTTTTTTTTAGCTATCAGTTCTACTACTTTAAATGAGGCTTCAAGAGCGGTATCACCTATGGTCATTCTCTTTACCATTCGCACAGCTGTTTTCTTCTCCCTTTCTAATATATGTGAAAAATACATTACACTTTTCTGTGACACACTAGAATACTTTGCTGTAAGATGCCGCTTCAGTTTGCTAGGTACCATGGGCTCGTTGCTAAGTGTTTCGCCACAAACTAAACACACAGGGATAGGGTTTTCCTCGTTGTTATTCCACTTAAATCCATACGCTAAGTAACTGTCCTGGTATGTTCCTTTCTTTCGTTTGTCTTCTTTATGTGGTGAATTCGACGGTCCGGGAGAAACTGTAAGATTTGGCTTCTTAAAGCAAGCAGTAGGAGCCGACTGTTCACTTTCGCTGTCCTGGCGTTTACGTTTAACAATGAACTTATCCATAGCTAAACACTGTGAATCAACGCGAGGAAGACAACTGAAAGCGCCAAGCGGCGTACACTTTTATATATTCATCTGTCGAAGTCTCTGGAATGTTCGTGAGGAAGCGAGTAGTCTCGGGAATGTTCATCAGGGTATAGCTGTAATGCCATCTGTGGGATACTAGTATAACTGAATTATTGAAATGAATCGACCACTATCACCATCTGCCGTGCATGAGAGTAATTGATTTGACTTATTTTATTTCAAGACCTTACAGGACTTAAGGCTTCAGTAGAAGGTATTTTTTTTTTTTTTTTTTTTTGTTTATCTCAATATCTTGCGGCACCCCTTAGCCAATCACACGGCACCCTAGGGTGCCGGGGCACACCGGTTGGGAACCGTTGGTATAGAGGGAAGTTTCGGTCGGCGTCCGGAAGTTTCCCGGGCTAACCGTAACAAGTCCGAGGAAATGTCACACGGAGGTGTTAAAAGATCGGGTATAATATTCGCAGTCGAAGTCGCCGTCCTAACTGCGGCATCTACAATATCATTACCCTTGATGCCAACCTGGCTAGGTATCCAAACCAACGTGAGCTCTGTGGAACACGATAAACGGTGAATGAGGTTAAGTATAAGAATTTCATAAATTTGTCGACGGATCCTCTGAAAGGGACGGGCAAGGGCTGGAAGGAGGCTAAGACAATATGTAAAAATAAGGGCCCGATGTGGAGGTGAGGACTGGAGCGTCACAAGGGCCTGATACAGGGTAATAGATTCAGCAGAGTATATAGATTTACACGAGTGTAATCTCCAAGTGCGAGGGGTTCGCGTGGTCCAGCTATAAATACCCGAACTGACTCCATCCGGCGTTTTGGAGCCATCTGTAAAAAGTATCCGCAACGAAATAGACGGGGTGGATGCAAGGTAGGGTGATAAAATTCCCACCGGGTCCTGTCAGAGTCAGTGAGTGAGCCCTGGAAAGATGTAGTGTCAATGGTTATTGTGGGGGGGGGGGAGGGAATTCCACGGCCAATCTAGTAGGTACACCGGGCGGACCAGTGTCTGGTAGATGTGATCATAGGAAAAAACAATGCCAGACACCGGGCCAGCGGTATAGGGATTTCCGCGTCAATCGAATGAGAATCACGGAGAATCGCTAGCATCCGGGTCAGTTTAGGTAAGAGGATGTTACGCGAAGAAGTTAATAAATCGGCAATCAGGCGGCAGCCAAGAGGAAACTGACGATGCGGAGCATCGTAAGTAGTAAGTAGGAAGATAACGTTGGGTGAGGATTAAGGCGGGACGGCCAGGGATATTAAAAATAATATTGTAAAGCTGATAAAAAAAAAAGGACGAAAATTTCGCCCAGAGGCCCATCGAAAGCAAAGGTGCCATGAGAAGTCCGTACTCTATGCGAGAAAAGATCCACGGGGGAAAAAGGCGGAGCAAGACCAATGGCGCACCGCCATCGCCTTAGGCAAAGATTTTAAAGATTGCAACGTCGAGAGAAGAGATTTGTAATGTGCGGTAAAACGGAGATCTTGTTGGAGCAACACACCGAGGAATTTAGTAGTTGTGACCGCATCCAGGTCGAGATTATTGAGGTGGAGAAAGACCCTCGGAGGGCGCATCGTACGCTGAAACTTAAGAAAGCGGGTTTTTTGTGAGGTTAACGGATAGACCCAGTGTAGCGAGGAAGTCAAGGAAGCGTTGACAATCGGATTCAAACGTGCGCAGCATCGCGTGGGAACGCGGCGAGATCACGTGGTATAATATGATGTCATCTGCATATTGGAGAACCCGTAAAGAGACCGGCACCTCCGAAACAATATCGCCCACATAGAGTGTATAAAATAAAGGACTAAGGGCGGACCTCTGAATGAGCCCTTGGGAGGTGAAACTTGTGTGGGTGTGTGGGAGGCGGACAGTCAGCGTACAGCGTCGGTTAACATGTAACGCGGCGATGACGCGACAAATCGGGGGAGGAAGTCCGATGGTCCGTAAACGTTGCAGTAACAGAGAAAGTGAAACATGGTCGTAAGCAGAGGAAACCTCAACAAAGAGCGCTAGGACATGTTTGCCGGTACCGAACGCGATCTGGACATCGGTGAGAAAAGTATATAGAGGGAAAGTACTACCGTAGCCCTTACAAAAGTCATATTGTGTGCGCAGCCATAAGTGATAGCGCTGCAGGAAGAAGCTGGACGATCCTGTAGAATTTTCTCAAAAAGTTTACGTAGAGTTTGAAGTAGACAAATCGAACGGTAGTCTATCGGGGAATCACCAGAGCGACCCGGTTTTAAAATAGGAAGAATAACGACCTCCTGCCAGGACGATGGGACCGAGCCAGAGTGTAACACCAGAATAAAAACCCCTGCCAAAAGTGTGTACCAAGATTCCGGTATGAGCTTCAGAAAAGTATAGGTGAGCCCGTCTGCCCTGGGGGCAGACTCTTCAAATTTATTCTGTAATGCTGAACGCGTTTCCGATGGTGTGATAGGCAATAGTAACGGATCCTCGTGATCTATAACCGACAGGGCAACCTGCGAATCCGCCGATACGTAATCCGGAGTAATCATTCTAAGAAATTGTTGTTGGAGGGCCGGATTCCCATCTAAAGGCGATAGCCGTCGGGAGAGATGGGAATGTTTGTACCAAGCAAGTTGACGCCATAGTTGAGGCACAGGGGTGGACGATGTAATGGAATTGCAGTAGTTAGCCCAGGCAGATCATTTAATGCATCTAAGTTGTCTACGAGTTCGGGCCTCGGTGCGTTTAGCCAAAAAGTATGCCTCTGCGGTACGAAGATGACGATATCTGGTGTATGCCAAACGTTTTTCTGCGACCAGACGAGAACATTCCGCTGTCCACCAGGGCGGTTTCTGTACTTTAGGCAAAGAGGTTTCGACTAAAGGATGAAAAGTATTGCGGTATTCATATAACGCAGACCCTAGCAGGTTGTAAGTAACGGCAGGGATATCGTCCGTAATGTTCCGCATAGAACGCCGAACATGTTTTGGATCCACCGCCCCCCGCCGGCAGCGCCGGAAGAGGGCTGGACCCCGGCGTCGGGTAGCTATATATTGAATAACAAAAGGAAGTGGTCACTCCCCAACGTGTCCGTATGTCGAGTCGCAGTCGTATGGGGGGCGATGTCCGGGGTAGCGAAATACAAGTCAGGAGATGTGTCCGTCTGTCCCGGAGCACCTAGGCGAGTCGTCATGTGGGAATTCAGCAGAGTCCATTGGGAAGTCGACGCGATCTGTAGCAAAGGGTGACGTTGCAATGGTGATATCTGATGCAAGTTAGCGATATTGAAATCCCCGCATATGATCTGGTGATGGGACTGAGGAGCCAGGTATGCCTCCCATTCTGGTACAGTGAAGCGTCGAACCGTCGTGTACACACCTAAAATTGTAAGATCACCCTGGACCACCCGGACAGCTTCTAAATGTGGAGGCCAGCGAATATCTGTATGCCAACTATGGGCGGAGAGATTAGTAGCTACACCGATAGCCACGCCCCCACCTGGGGTAGCACGATCATTGCGATACCACTGGTATCCAAGAATATTTAAAGAGTGATGCAACTCCAACCAAGTTTCGGTAATGATAATAACATGTGGTCTGACCCGCGGTAAAAGGCAAAGTAAATCTGGGATTTTACGGTGGAGACTACGTGCATTCCAGTAAAGGAGCCGAAGAACGTGCATGTCGTTAAATCTGTACTATCTTAGAGATGCAATTGAGTTTTTAGCGATAACAGAGTCTGTAAGAGTGAATCTGGAGCCTCCTCAAAGAGTTTATTGAACAGGATGCGGAGATCCCGAAGATCCTTATCCCGGGACGTAGAGGGCCTTTGTGGGCTCATAGGAGTGGCACGAACCTCCGCCCGTGCGGCAGGTCTATGAGTGACAGCAACTGGCACCCCTGAAGGGCTAAAACCCAATCATTGGGTATAGGTGACTGCGCCTCCATGCATTTACGCTTGGTTGACACAGAAGGAGTCATATAAGAAACTCGTGACATCGGGGGCGAAGTCCCCCGTGTCCCAACTGAGGGGCCTGAGACAACAGGGAAAGCCCCCGCGATCAGTAACCTGGCGGTCGGTGTATGGGAGCATCACTCCCGCATAGGACATGCGAACTAGTATAATTTCTCTAGCTTCGTAGCGCGATACTGGTAGCTCGGCTATTTTAGTCGCAATCTGAGATTCCAGCTTGTAGGCGGGACATTTATCTAACTGGTCTGCGGCATGGGCCTGTTTACAATTAATACTGCGTAGCTGGTCTGATAAACAGGCCAGCTGCACATCCAGATGATCCTGTCCGCATTTCAGACATCGTTTTCTGTTTCGGCAAAATTTTGCCCTATGGTGGAATTTGCCACAATTTGTGCACACCGTCACCCTTTCGGTGTACGTGTTCACAGGATATCTTTGAAAGTATAGATAGATATGTGAACACAGTCTCTTTGCCCGGAATGTTATCTTTAGGGTACGTGTGGGTACATATGTATTAACCCCATTTTCCTGAGTGCGGCGATTGAAGCGGTGTACATGATGCACATGTAACTGCCCCGTAGCACGCAAATGGGTACTCAATTCCTCTGACGTAATATCTAGATCAATGCCGCGCACCACCCCCGTAACAAAAAGATTATAATAGGGAATGGAAGAATGCGTATCATGTGATGTATCAAAATCAGAGTCCAAAAATGTATTAGCATAAATATGTGAGGAGAAATGGACTTCTAATTGATTAAATCCACATTTATGGCTATGAGACACCCTCCGCGAGCTGAAACAGCCAGAGCCCAATTTTGAGGGGATGAAAATCCCGGATATCCCTGCTATTACTACGTATAATGACAAAGTAGGGACCAAGATCCGAGGAAAGGTATCTGAGAGGGGGTGGAGGCGACACCTCAGTAGGCATGGCCTGGTCACCAACTCCGGCCCCATTTGACTGTTGAGTCGCTACATTATCAGATTGCAGAGTGGAAGTAGTTGGTGTCGATACCAAAATATCGGCATTGGTTACCATATCGGTCTCCATACCGTCGCTCGATGGGGAATGAGAATGAATCACTATGAGATCCTGCATCTCTGATGCAAGGACCCCCTCACGGGGGCCTAACTCCTCCTGGGCAGCCAAAGTCAAAAAATGTCTGAAACACTTTACCTCAAAAGTCAACACGAACACAGAAATTAAAGCAAAAACACACACAAGAAGTCCCTCACAAGCACAAGTGTAGAACTAGGAGACGCCTTGAACGAGACGTGTGTATCAAACACACGTCACACACAACCCTAGCTTACCCTAACCTCGCCTCTCACGCCTGGCAGCACACAAGAACACGACAAGCAGCGCGCTCGACAGCGCGATGCCGAATCGTCATACTACGTTACCATGCTCCTTTGCTGTTCAGAGGTAACGGTGGCCATACGCCCAACTCACAGATCCCACCTCAGCAATCATTGTAAACTAATGGAGAAATAATATAAATGCGATTTCAATGCATCTGTAGAAATTGAGCTGGTATTGTGTTTCGGTTAAGAAGTTTAGCAGAAGTAAGAATGACTCCAATGTTGAGTAATCTACTTACAAATACAACCTTAACTAACAAAGACACATGCGTTAATATAGCAGAGTTCATTGAAACGTGACACCAGTAAGCAACAAAGGAGTCAGAAACTAGATCACTCCCTTTGAGTAGTACTTTTTTTTTCTTTTTATCGTAGCTGCTTGTTTATGTAACTTATGCAAAATATGACACTTTACAGTTTAATTGGGCCTGTTTCTGATAAGAGAAACAAACTTCATATTAGCAAATTATAAGGCTTTTTACTTCTCCTAACGTTGTAATATTGCCGTCCTCTTACATAAAAACGCTCAATACCGTTGAAATTTTACAACTGATTGTTTTATAAAATATTAATTGCAAATGCTGCAAATAAAGAGGAAAATACGCCTACCTCAACTGTCAATTATTCCTCCCAAAATTAATAATATTTTCTATCAATATCCACATTCAGCGTCATCTGTATAAATCTCGAATTTTATTACCATGTTAAAGAAGTACTTCGGTCATGCATTGTTAATATTTACGTTAACCCACAGTGGATCTAAGGAAACATTATATTTTCATGTTATAAGGTCTTGCTCGAGAAGAAGGAAATTAAAATGTTTAGACACAAAACACGAAAATAATTATTTTAGAAATTTTGAGTGAGCTCAGCATGAATACATTCCTTATATAAAATAAGAACTAAAGCTTTCCTGGCGACGTGTTAATTCAAAATCTTCTCGGGCTTCTAGCCAGGTAAAAACTTGGCTTGACACCTCCCCGAGAAGATTTTGAATTCCTTATATAGTTAACAATGCAGTTATGCAACACAAATACAACACTGTGTGAACTCATAGTATTCAAAGCACATAACATAGATAAGAAATTAATAACATAAAAGACGAGATTGATGGTAAAAAAAGCATTCCTAAAAGTACTGGACTCCAGCGATTGAAGTATTAAATGGTATATTAAACAGAGTACAACGGAGTTTTAATTAGCTGAATATCTAGAATAGCGCCTTTAACCTGATTCTCCATTCCTGATAATAACAATTTCGAAGTATTAAATAGATTGTTATTGTTCAATGTCAGAAAATAAGCATGCAGTACACAAAATTCGAAAGCCCGACATACGACGCAGTTGAATTCAACGTATAGCCCCGCAACCTCCTCTCCTATTCTTCAGTTGGGAACGGTGCGCTCTATTTCTTTGATAGTATGAACCCATCTACCCTAAACTGGGCAACAAATTTTATTGCAAGGCGGAAAGCTCGTAGCATCCTGAGAAATGGTTTAGATACTTTGCTGTTGTTTCTAGATATTTCTTTATTTTTATTTAGGGGATGAAAGGAGAAGTTACCTATAACAATATGAGTATTGCAGTGTTCAGTGTGATGTATGTCTTTTTAGTTCCGTTTCTTAATGACAAACAAATTGATGAAATAATAAAACCATATAATAGTTTTTATAAATTCCATTAATAGGCATTTGAAAATATTGTCATGTTCATTGTTATAATTTTTATCGTTGTTATTATTATTATTATTATTATTATTATTATCATCATCATTATTATTATTATTATTATTATTATTATTATTATTATTATTATTATTACTGACTGGAGTATAATCCGGGCCTCTTGGCCGTGGTCTACTGGGCTCCTCCTTCTTCCCAGACGTTTCGTCTGCGAACTACGGCAGACATCTTCAGTGGCAGCGGCGAGGTCGAAGTGCTCTAGTGGACGTTTCGACGTTTTCGACCTCGCCGCTGCCACCGAAGATGTCTGCCGTAGTCGTAGAGGAAACGTCTGGGAAGAAGGAGGAACCCAGTAGACCACGGCCCACAAGCCCGGATTATACTCCAGCCAGTCTTGACACCGGCCGTGAAGGACTAAGAACTTCGATTATTATTATTATTATTATTATTATTATTATTATTATTATTATTATTATTATTATTATTATTATTATTATTATTATTATTATTATTATTATTATTATTATTATTATTATTTTATATTATATTATATTTATTATATTATATTATATTATATTATATTATATTATATTATATTATATTATATTATATTATATTATATTATATTATAATTATTATTATCATTATCATAATCAGTATCATTATTAGTGGCAGTATTAGTATTATTATCATAATTTTATTATTACTGTTAGCAGGAGTATTAGTATTATTATCATCATTTTTATTATTACTGTTATTATTAACATTATTATATTGGCATTTTATTATTAGTAGTAGCATAATTAATATTGTTACTATTATATTTATTATTACTCCGGTTATTATCATTATTGGTGTTGTTACAGGCACATTTTAATAGCAGTAATGATAATAGTAATAAATACTTATCAATTTCTAATGTGCCAAATTGGCATCAAACCTCCACATTGTAACTTTTTTACTTTCTCTACACAAGTACATAGAGTATAGAGGAAGTATTGTATACCACCCAAAAATTCGATACCGAGATTTCACCAGAAATACATGTTTTAGGACACCCTGAATACAAAAAAAAAAAAATGTTTACAAGAAGGTCCGTGTGTGTGTGTGTGTGTGTGTGTGTGTGTGTGTGTGTGTGTGTGTGTGTGTGTGTGTGTGTGTGTGTGTCTGTGGTGAGCATAGCTCAAAAACGAAAAGACCGTTGAATACCAAACTTGGTATTTAAGTTTCGTATCTTCCAAGGATGCGACACGAAGATTTTCAAAAGAATCTCCCACCCTCAACTACCCTCTACATGGACTCATTTTCGAAATTTTTAATTTTCTTAAAAATGGCTCTAACGATTTTGATTAAAATATCGTATATTAAATATATTTACCTGACAAATAAGATATAGATCTTGAATTTTCTAGTAATGGCCTGTGAAGACTGCTTTATTCTGGATGAATTTATGGAATTTTGCATGACTGCTAAATCGTAAGACATGGACAAAAACTTACCACACAAAAAATGTAGAGCACGTTAAAACACACACTTTATACTTTTTTTCGTGGAGTTGATCGTTTTTTAGATATTCCTTGTTTTTGGTTTCAGCTTTGAAAAACTTACTTCGCTTCTGCTTACAAGGTTGCAAGTAATAAGTCTATTTCTGCTAATGTTTTCTCGATTAGCATGAAGTAAATAGAAGCATAAGCTTTTAACAATAATTTGCTATAGCGATGTAGAGAATGCCATGAGAATGGAACACATTTTTGTTTTTATTTTGTTTATTTTTCCAAAAACCTTACTAAAACGCAAATAGACCAGCTAGAATGAACAACACGTTTTGGTACAGTTCTGTAATATATTTAAATTTGTAACAAAATAGGGTCCTATAGCTAAATAAACCGTTAATTTGACTTGTTCAATTCCTTGTTTTTTAAATTGTTAGCGAAAATATTAATTCAGGTATTAAGATGAAAATTATTATTGCATTAATAATTATTGTAATTATAATTAACACGTAGTTGTAATTTTATTGATATTAACATTATTATTATTATTATTATTATTATTATTGTAAATATCACAATCATAGGAGATTACAGATTGTCTCTCCATTGGACCCAAAAACTATGTATGCGATGTAAATTTCAGGGGAATACAGGTTCGTTTTTAATAAGTAGTCCACCACCCATTCCTATCCAGCACTTCATGTATTCCGTTTGACACAGATGCTACCAGGCTCTGACATGTTCTTGGGCATCGCCTTAAACTTTCCCATACCTCCATGACATGATTCGATACAGTGCTATTGAAATTTCTTGTTGATTTTCCCATTCTCGAACCATTATGCCCCACATATTCTCTATTTAAATCTGGCGATTTAGCTGGCCTAGGAATATTTTTGGCCTCCAAATGTTCATTTAGCCACTGTCTGGTGATGTTTGAAGTGTGGATGCTGCTGTTATCGTGCACCATGTGTATTTGAGGCATGTCTTCGGCAGTGGGCAGCATACAGTCTTCGAGTATTGTGGTGTATTTTGAGTCCATTCTGGTAGATGTCTCCACCAATTCCCCAACACCAGCAACTGACATCCAACCACAGAATGCTACATTCTCCCACATCTCTTAGTAGCGATTACATGCTCGGGACTGTAGCGAGAGTTGTCTGGTTGCCAAAGCGTCAACCGCCCGTCATCATCGGAACAGAACACTTTCTCGTCCGTCCAAATAATGTTCTTCCAAAATTCACAGAGCATTGGAATGTATAGAAGGGCGAAGCTCACTCTGTCTTCTCGATGAGTAGGAGTTAGAGTTATTTTCTTGATGATGAATGCAGGCGTCTTCGCACAGTAGATGCTGTAACGGGAAGACATAATGATGCTGCTGACCAGAAAGGATTGCTTGTGTTAGTTTGCTTTATGGCTAGATCCTGTTCGTCAGGTTTTTTTTTTCTTGGCTTGCCACTTTTTGGACGTCATTTCAGACCATCTTCACCCTCTTCTTCAAAGCGCTGTATCCAACGTCTGACACAGTCTTCTCCTCTGCTAATTGCAATAGAAATTTCAGAAATAGGATGGCCAGCCTCCCAGATCCCAACAATCCTGCCTCTGGTTACCTCTATGGTGTATTTTGGCATTTTATGACTTTTAGTTGCAGATAAGAATACTTCAATTGTTTGTTCCTTGATACGAACCTTGTGTGCGCCTTATCTTGTAGTCGAAGACAAATGTTTTATGTTGTTATACGACACAAGGACTATTCGGGTCACCAGATGCAACCATGTTATCATTTGTATCCACCCGTATGTTGGCTGCGTCAAATGCATCTTGCTCTGTCCACTATATTAGCCACTTGGGGAAATGGGAAAATCAGTTCCTCAGAAAAATGTTAACATCAAATGCGTATTATACAACTGTAACTGGAGGTTTAATTTTAGAGATAAAATAAGTCTGTTTTGATTAGTGAATTTAGAATACATTATAATTGTTTAGTTAGAAGCCAAGAATATCAACTGTTTTTCTTCCATGTATCACAAGTCAATCTGTTCGCCAAATTTATCTATTCTGTCTTTACTGCCAAACCAATGCTTCACTCATATCACTGGCATAACTATTTTAATACCTACTGACGGCAGTCGTAAGCAACGCTGGTTTTATAAACGGCAGCGACAATTCATTCTTATATTCAGGCGATCCTTAAAATTTAAGCCAGCCTAAATATTAACGGCAACAGAAGCACCAGTCGTTACCTCGTTGGTGAAATAATCATGATTTATCACTCTCATTTGCAAATCACGGGTTTGAGATTAACATAAGCTCGTATTTTTTTGCCTTAGTTCCCAATTTGATATAATAATACTAATGATTTTGTGTTTATAATTGTTTAACAATAAGGTTGACTGATTAGAAGTCCTCGAAAAAAATAAATTAAGGCCTGATGGAAACCCAAAAGAAGATAAAGTTACCGATTCATTGCAAACAAGATTCCATTTTGATATAGTTTGCAAAGAATCACACTGCCACTGCATTAAGGTCGAGCTTTTTTTTAATACTATTAATAAACTTTAATAGATATTAGGTGTATCATTTTAAGTTTATAACATCAATGGTGCCTGTGCACCACCATGTATTGAATATTCAATCTCCATCAGGTATGTATGAACGTGACAATATTTTGAAATGACTATTACCGGAATATTTAATAACTATTACATCGTTTTGATTATTTCATCAATTTGTTTGTCATTAAGAAGCGGAACTAAAAAGACTTTTACCTCACACTGAACACTGCGATACTCATGTAGCTATAGGGAATAAATCTATAAAATTATTATATAAAATAATAGAAAAGGTGAAAATAAAAATGAAAGTGGATCCTTTATTAATTTTTTTTTCAATTACATATTTAATTTCTTCATGGAGTTTATTAATAATTAAAGTAAATGTCATCCCTTAAATAAATCTAAAGAAATATCTAAAAACAACAGCAAAGTATCTAAACCATTTCTCGGGATGTTATGAACTTTCCGCCTTGTAATGAAATTTGTAGCCCAGTATGGGGCAGATTGGTTCATACTATCAAAGGAATAGAGCGAACCGTTCCCAACTGAAGAATAGGAGAGGAGGTTGCGTGGCTATACGTTGAATTCAACTGTGCCGTCTGTCGTGCTTTCGAATTTTGTGTACTGCATGCTTATTTTCTGACATTGAACAATAACAATCTATTTAATACTTCGAGATTGTTATTATCAGGAATGGACAATCAGGTTAAAGGCGCTATTCTAGATATTCAGCTAATTAAAACTCCGTTGTACTCTGTTTAATATACCATTTAATACTTCAATCGCTGGAGTCCAGTACTTTTAGGAATGCTTTTTTTACCATCAATCTCGTCTTTTATGTTATTAATTTCTTATCTATGTTATGTGCTTTGAATACTATGAGTTCACACAGTGTTGTATTTGTGTTGCATAACTGCATTGTTAACTATATAAGGAATGTATTCATGCTGAGCTCACTCAAAATTTCTAAAATAATTATTTTCGTGTTTTGTGCCTAAACATTTTAATTTCCTTCTTCTCGAGCAAGACCTTATAACATGAAAATATAATGTTTCCTTAGATCCACTGTGGGTTAACGTAAATATTAACAATGCATGACCGAAGTACTTCTTTAACATGGTAATAAAATTCGAGATTTATACAGATGACGCTGAATGTGGATATTGATAGAAAATATTATTAATTTTGGGAGGAATAATTGACAGTTGAGGTAGGCGTATTTTCCTCTTTATTTGCAGCATTTGCAATTAATATTTTATAAAACAATCAGTTGTAAAATTTCAACGGTATTGAGCGTTTTTATGTAAGAGGACGGCAATATTACAACGTTATGAGAAGTAAAAAGCCTTGTAATTTGCTAATATGAAGTTTGTTTCTCTTATCAGAAACAGGCCCAATTAAACTGTAAAATGTCATATTTTGCATACGTTATATAAATAAGCAGTTCCGATAAAAAGAAGGAAAAAAAAGTAGTACTCAAAGGGATTCGATCCACTTTCTGACTTCTTTGTTGTTTACTGCTGTCACGTTTCAACGACTTCGGCTATACTTAGAGGGGGGGGGGATTCTTCTCGTATCTTTCAGAGAGAAAGATGTGTTACTTACGACTGGCCTGGTGCGTGACGCATAGTGACGTCGCAGCTATTCAGTAACTTGCCGTTCGTTTGAGCATGCATTTTCAAACGCGATTCACGTTATGATATAATTTGATCACACCCACATTGAAACCAGATCGCATCTATAATAATTCACCCCATCTTAGAAACAATAAATGTAAATCTGCCACTTTTTACGGCTAAATAGCCTAAATATCAAACTGGCAACAACTACGTTTTTCTCTCCAAATTTTCACTAAAACGCTGTAGATATATGGAAATGAAACCTGAGATATGGCTTACAGCATATTGCGGGTTTTATTTGGCATGCGGTAGGTGGTGTATGGTATTCACAGAAGGAGAAAGAGTCAGGAAGTAAATATATATATATATATATATATATATATATATATATATATATATATATTAAATGTATTACGAAGTGCTACGCTGTAAACTTTAAAACGGATTTTGTTAGTTTATGTTGTTGCTCGACTTTAATTGTATTATATTAAAAAATAAAAAAAGCAAAGGATGGCATTAGTAGACGAATTTTAACAGGGAAATTATCTTCAACTTTTTACGCTCTCAAATCGTGAATTTTGCTTCAAAATTATATTTGTATACACTATTACTTTAGTATTGGGAAGAACAAGCTTAGTAAAGGAAACTGTATGTAGATCACGTTATCTTGCAAATATGATCTGAACGAAGCATATTTAACAACCAGGATAATTGAAAACTTGATATGTATTTTTACTTTTCCTACACTTACTATCTGTATATTGCATAAAGAAGGTGTACCCAAAAATTCAATACTGAGATTTCACCGGAAATGCATGTTTTGGGTTCCCCTTAATAAAAAAAGAATTGTTGCAAAAAGGTCCGAGTGTGTGTGTGTGTGTGTGTGTGTGTGTGTGTGTGTGTGTGTGTGTGTGTGTGTGTGTGTGTGGACAGAATAGCTCAAAAACGAAAAGACCGTTAAATACCAAACTTGGTATTTAAGTTTGATATCTTCAAAGAATGCAACACGAAGATTTTCTAGAAAATCCCCCACCCCCAATTACCTTTTACATGAAAAAAAAGATATTGATTTTCTCAAAAATAGTTCTAACGATTTTGATTAAAATTTCTTATATTTAAGATATTTACATTGCAAATAAAATGTATATCTTCAATTTACTGGGAATAACCTCTGAAGACATGTTTATTCCGGATTAAATTTGCGGAATTTTATAACTGATAAACCGTAAGAGATCGACAAAAACATACCACAAAAATGTATGTCTTAAATCTCTTGTAGCACCTACAGTTTGTGCTCCCGTACTCCTTATTCCTTTAGTTAAACATTACTAATGTAATGTAGTTTTCACGCACTTTGGTTGGCGGTGTGTCCACAATGTACGTGAATTAATATGCCTTTTAAAAACTGACAACATGTATTTTAATAATTGATAATTAGTGAAGAAATAGTGATTTCGCTGCACTGAATATGTATTCCGCGAGCTCGACTTCACTCTCAACTACGTCACAGGCAGAGAGCCAATAGCATCTTCTCAACCCCGAGTGGCTCACCTTTAGTATTCTGGCCACATTGAGCTATACTAACGTACGTATCCTTGCTAATTAAGGTTACATTTGTAAGTAGAATACTCAACACTGGAGTCATTCTTACTTCTGCTACACTACATAATTGAAACACAATACCAGCTCAATTTATACAGATGCATTGAAATTGCATTTATAATATTTCCCCATTAGTTTACAATGATTGCTGAGGTGGGCTCTGTGAGTTGGGCGTAAGGCCGCCATTAACTCTGAACAGCAAAGGAGCATGGTAGCATAGTATGACTTAATGTTATTCTCGTAACCTCTATACGAGAACGGCCTTCCGCCGCTAACAGAACATGGGTATTTACTTTTGTGAAAAGTATTTTGTCCTCAGTTGCCACATGGTTTTTACTTTTGTGAAAAGCATTTTGTCCTCAGTTGCCACATGGTTTGAAGTGCCTGTTATCTGCTGGTGATTTGCAGTACTGCTGCCACCTAGTCTTGCCGAAAAGGAAAAAATACCTTTGGAAAGAATCGATAGAGCATGCAGAGGTGGACGAATTGCGAGTTAGTTTCATTACATCCCACATCGACCCGCGATACAAATGGATCCGACTATACTATCCAAAGCTTTTTATTATGTATCAGTATATCACATTACATTCTTATAAAAAGTTGAAATTCTATGGAATTAAACACCCGGTACAATTCCTATTAAAGTTTTGCTTGGACAATAGATTTCAAATTGTACTATAGGCTACAAACATTCTGAATCTTTAAGAGTTAGACAAAGTGTTCCACAGGGCTCTGTGTTTTGCCCTTTCTTTTTCAATTTATATAAATGACTTACCTAACTGCTAACCATACCAGTCTGTACTATATGCAGATGATACCACTTTTATTACTACAGCAGGAAACATAGACTATATTCAGCAACTTAATAAGAGTATGCAGGTTTTACCTGCCTCCTGGCTTAAGATGAATCAATTAACTATTAATGATAAAAAAAAAAAAACATAAAAAATTGTATTCACTGTTAAAAATGAAAATTGCAATTTAAACACTGTAAAGTTACTAGAATACATCTAGATAGGAGATTAAACTTTGCTCTAAAACGGCAAGAGTCAATTTTAATTACTGAGAAATAATTGCTGAATGTGTATTATTTCACTCTCATCTTTGTTGTGGAATTTTACTATGGGGTATTGCAAGTAGAGCTAACGCAGTCTTCAAGTGGCAAAAGAAAGCTATTCTTTGTGTTAAAAATCTAAAAAATATGAGTCGTGTAAAACTTATTTTAAAGAACTCAAAGTTTTAACTGTGTCTTGTCTTTATATGCTTACTTATCTATTATACATAAAAGAAAACTAACAAACCTTACATTCCAGGCACACTATACACAATCACAACACTAATTTAGAAACAATCATAGTTTACGAATATCATATTTTAAGCTGAGTAAAACTCAAACTCACCACGTATATAGAGGTCGTAATATCTTTGATAAATTACCCCATATTATCCAACCATTTCTCATAAAGCAGCTTAAGACATCTCTAGAAATGTTATTAAAAGACTTATTTTTTTATAGTATTAGTGAATTTCTAGACTACACATGGTAAATACCATTAATGTAATGTTTTCTTTATTTTTTCTTTTTTAATTTTTATATGTTTATTTTTTTTCTTTGAAGACATAATGTATTTCCTGTGTGTAGTATTCTGTCACATTACCTATGTTTACAGGGATGTGACTGTGTATTTATTCTAACTGTAATTGTATGATTATGTTATAGCAGCCAGATACTGCTTTTGAACAATTATGAAAGAAATAATAATAGCAATAATAATAATAATAATAATAATTAGTTTGAAGAATAACTCAGTCCACTTAGATGTGCTTGCTCTTTAGTTATGCAAATGTTACCGTTTAAAAAGGTTCTTTTGCCATAGAAAATAAAGAAAGACGTGGAAAACGTAAGGAGTAAAGGAAAGAAAGAGACTCGGAAGAAGCAAGTGTATGACTATATGTGGGAAGAAGGATGCGGTGGGAGTTCTGGAAGAAAATAGGAAAGTTTAACTGCAGGAGTGTTTTTGGAGAGATTCACGATCACGAAAAATTTCTGGAAAACTCTCCAATTTAAACAGCCTCGCCTGTACACGGATTCATGTAGATACAACACAAACAGATCGTGAAGATGTCGATCACCTTCGGATCCTGCTCTTGGATCACATCCACATATGTTCTTCCTTTTGGGTGTGCACATCGGAGTTGAGTATTGATGAAATTCTCATTGTCGAGAACAACAGAGTGTATATAGACGCCATCAATTATACTCTCCATGTTGGGGTATGCTGCTATCGGAGATGAAGTGTAAGCCCGGCAAGATGACTTGCTGGAAGCATTTGGTCCCTCCTGTGCCCTCGTACCTCCACCAAGAAGCACCTTGCAGATTTACTTTCTATATCGCTGAAGGTCCTGTGTCCTTCTCTTCATTGGCCTCGATAGTACTTCCGGTGAAAGTACTTTGATTTGTCGATTTAAATAAGAGGAACACAATTTTCATCCTTACCACTAATATCTGAGGTATGCCTCTCTAAAGAAATTTGACATTCTCCCGGCAACAATTGCGAACGTGTAGGGCCTCTCCCATTGCAGAGGTCCTACAGCTTCAATTTCATCGACAGTATTGCATCCACAGCCATGGAGGGCGTTGAAATCCATATTTTGTGCATAAAAATGCTCATTATGGCTTCCTTCGGAAGAGAAGCAAAGCTGTTGGTCCCGTGTCATAGATTTACGGCACGATAAAAGAACATCATGCCTGATATGAGCCCTATGAGCAAAATTAAGCAGTCTTTCACGCCCAATATAGAATGGGACGCTAAGAGTTGCAGCAGTTAAAGAGCGTCCATGAATAAAACTAGGTTTAATTTAATTTAACTCTGCATGGGCTCAGTGCTGACACTACCCCAATTCGCCATCGTGAGCGACTACGACTCTTCCCTCCTTCCTATGGGTGAGGTAAACAGCGATACGCTATTGTCAACCGTATATGACTATGGAACGTATATTGATGGAAGTAAGTGCACAGATGGTGTTGAATAATTCTTTGTTTATGGTACCGAACAATTTACTTCGGTTTTCATAGTAGCACATCCATTTATAGTGCAGAGTTGTATGCAATATGCCTACGAACCACTCTGCTTGTTCACCGTCGAAACTTGAGTGACTGCTTTATTAAGATACCCTTAGTGCACCTTAGAGCCTTATTTATCTGCACAACTGCCATCCTATCGTACAGCGTATCCAGGATGCCCTCCACGCTTCACATACTTCCGGCCCTAATGTGTAGTGTGTATGGATTCCTGATCATGTTGGCTTACTGGGGAATGAACTGGTGGTTTCGGCAGCAAAAAACGTCATGCCAAGTGTCCAGTATTAAAATTCCTTGTTGTAAAATCGGAAGACTTTAGGTTTGTTGTGCGCAGAGCGGTACTTTCGTGCTGGCATGATGGTCAGCTCTCCGCGGAAACAAGCTTAGAGTAGTGAAGGACCTTCCAATAAACTGGGAAGTTGCCTATCGTATCTATCTCGATGTGAGGAAGCGATTTTGGCTCGATTTCCATTGGCCCCTGTAATTTTACACATAGAGGGAACCCGCCCCTATCTGTCCGCTGTGCAGGAAATATTTGTCTGTCCATCATATTTTGCTGGAATGTGTATGTTCGGGAATCTCTTCTTGAAGAAGTCCTGGCGAACAATAACAGTAGATAAGAATTTTAAATTTTTATCAAAAATAATCTTTCAGCTCAGGACATAGTTTCTTTATCCCCTTTTTACTTTCTGTACAAATGCTATGTACATAGTGTATAGAGAAAGTATTGCATTTCACACAAAAAGTCGATACCGAGATTTCACAGGAAATATATATAAAGCATTTTCAGAAAAAGGTCCGTGTGTGTCCGTGTGACTGTGAACACGGTAACTCAAAAACGAAAAGTCAGTAAAATACAAAACTTGGTATTTAAGTTTAGTATCTTCCAGGGATGCGACACGAAGATTTTGATAAAATTCCCCCCACCCCAAACTACCTTTTACATGGACAAAATTTCCAAAATTTTGATTGTCTCAAACATGGCTCCAACTTTTTTGATTAGAATACTGTATATTAAAGATATTTATATGACAAAAAAATGTATATCTTGAATTTTCTGGGAATAGCCTCTGAAGATCTATTTATTCTGAATGAATTTTGCTGAATTTTGAGTAACTGGTAAACCGTAAGAGATAGGCAAAACTTATTACACAAGAAACTTAGATTACGTTAAAACACACACTTTATGTCATATACCTTTTCTTCGTGGAATTGGCCATTTCTGAGATATTCCTTGTTATTGTTTCAGATTCAAAATACTTTGCTCACACGGAAAGTTGTAAACTCTTGGTCCTGCATAGAAAAGTATTTCAACCGCATGGCAACCAACTTTTAAAGGATTTGACTATCGTTTTAGCCTAGTGAATTCCCTTATTTTCCTTCTACTTACAAAAAACCAATTAAGCTAATGTTTATCTCAATTATCATAAAGTAGACAAAAGAATGTGCTTATTAACTATAATTTGTTCGAGTGATATAGAGAAAGTCATGTGAATGGAACACATAATATTTTTTTTTAAAATAGGAAGCGGTAACTAGTCTAGCTGAAATAAATTCAATGCGTTTGGACCATGTTATAGCTCAATCTAAAATTACACTTAAAATTTTATATTTGTTAATTTGATTTTGTTTATCAATATTAGATTTCAGATACACAGCCAAGGTTTCAGTATTTTCATTATTTAATACAAAACCAGTGGTAACAAACTACAGTGAAATCTCCAGTAACTTTCTGCAACATATTATTATTATTATTATTATTATTATTAGTAGTAGTAGTAGTAGTAGTAGTAGTAGTAGTAGTAGTAGTAGTAGCAGTAGTAGCAGTAGTAGTAGTAGTAGTAGTAGTAGTAGTGGTAGTAGTAGTAGTGGTAGTAGTAGTAGTAGTAGTAGTAGTAGTAGTAGTAGTAGTAGTAGTAGTAGTAATAGTAGTAGTAGTAGTAGTAGTAGCAGTAGTAGCAGTAGTAGTAGTAGTAGTAGTAGTAGTAGTAGTAGTGGTAGTAGTAGTGGTAGTAGTGGTAGTAGTAGTAGTAGTAGTAGTAGTAGTAGTAGTAGTAGTAGTAGTAGTAGTAGTAGTAGTAGTAGTAGTAGTAGTAGTAGTGGTAGTAGTAGTAGTGGTAGTAGTAGTAGTAGTAGTAGTAGTAGTAGTAGTAGTAGTAGTAGTAGTAGTAGTAGCAGTAGTAGCAGTAGTAGTAGTAGTAGTAGTAGTAGTAGTAGTAGTAGTAGTAGTAGTAGTATCATTATTATATTTATTATTATCATCATTATTATTATTTTCTTTCATCACAAAAGATGTATCATTAGCATACATGACTGATAATTCCTTTCGTAGATCATTAATTGTTATTAAAAAAAGTAACGGGCCAAATACTGAACTCTGGGGTGCACTCAGTTTATACATGCTTCTTCAGAGCGGGAGCCGTTTGTCATAATAACCTGTTTCCTATTACAGAGACAAGACTGAAAAAATGTCAACGTTGCCCTTTCTACCATAATACCCAAGTTTGGCAATAATAATATAATTATCGATGCAATCAAAAGCTTTCGTCAAATCAAAAAATATATATTTGATTTCAACTTGTTTTCAAAATTGCTATAAATTTCATATAGTATCATATTGATTGCATCGAAGGTAGCTCTGCCTTTTCTAAAACCAAATTGGTTTCCACTAAAATATTCATTGGGTTCAAAATACACGTACAATTGATTGAACATAACAAGCTCTAAAACTTTAGCAGCAACAGGTATTAATGAAAAGGGCCTAACATTTATAAGCAGTATATTTACAGGTGAGCGCTCTGTATCTTACAGCTATAAACATGTTTCGATTTTTAATTTAAGCCCGACACACATATAATATTACAGTGCTAATTTGTATTGCAAAACCTGTTATTACCAGTCATTAGCGCTTGTTCCATACAAATTTCAACATTCCCTTCTGACTCAACAGATAGAGGAAAAGATTCCGTAGAAGTGTTTCAACCAAGAGCGACGGCAGAGAAATGATAGGATTTCACAGTTTCCAGAAAGAAGCGCCTCGAACCATAGACCCCGCCCCCACACTGTCCAACGCCCCCGCTCCCGCTAGAGGTAGTTCTCATACGTCAACCAGCCGAAGTCGAGGGGCGGATAATGCCTCCTTTTTCCCTGGCACTCTGTATCCAGCACCATCACCGGCACTTCCAACCTGAAAGAAACCAACGGAATGAAGGATAAATGAAATGACGATAATAATCACAGGGAGAGACAAGAAATTTGGGGATGGAAGGAACCTTCACAGAATTCGCCTGGCGACCCGGGAAAACTCCTGGAGAAGGGGAAGCGAACCCGCGACCTCTCGAATGCGGGTCAAGGCAGACTGCCTGAGCCATCCCCTTCGGTTTGTTACTTATTTCAAAATATTAAATAAATAAATTTATACGTTTCGTAATGTCCAAAAACGTTGTAGATTTGAAACAAATTAGTAGAACTCGCCACTCTACTTGGGTTATTACATTAAACGCGGAAATTCCAATATGTCGCTTCCTCTCTCACGTTTTCACTCCTCACTCATTTTGTTTTTCTGTTCCCATTTCCTCCGTCCGCTTTTCTTTCATTCCCATTTGCTTTGTCTCTTTCTCGTTTCTCTCATTCTAAATTTTTCCCATTTCACACTTTCCGTTCTATCTTCCATTCGTCTCTCTGTCTTTCTCTCCCTACTTTATCGCCTTCCCTCTGTGTCTTTTTATCTCTTAGTGTGTAAAGCCGTATTGTTACATTCTGATAATTAGTAATAAATAAGTTTTTCCTGAGATTTTAATAAAAATTAAAACGTAGGTAAGATTTTAGCAGTACGAAATAAACGTATTTTTGTTTCTTACATTTGCAATGCTATCGGAACTATTCATTTTCTCATGGTAAGAGGTTTACTTATTCGAATAATACACACTCTTTAACCTCTTAAGTTGTCATCGTATCGAAATGTTGAGCGCAACAGAACTTATGACAGTCAAGTTTTAAATGCTATGTAACATTTAGTTTTATAAAGAACTGAATAACTATTTCTTTTTTCATTTTGAGTTCTATGAGAGCTCTTTCCTCCTTTGAGTAATAAGTATAGTCCATTCTCTAAGTGGGATCGAAAATACGTTATCCCTGCCAATCACGTTTTATTGGGTGCCATATTTCATTTCTTATGATTATTTTTGGGCGGAAATCGATGACCAGTATACATTTTAATGTCAGTTTTCGGTTATTCATAAAAAAATTAAAATGATATATAATTGATCAGTACATTTATATATCTTCGCGACTGAATCTATATTTAAATCGCAAGTGCACTATTAAAATGATATATAATTGATCAGTACCTTTATATATCTTCGCGACTGAATCTATATTTAAATCGCAAGTGCACTATTAAATTCAGGAGATAGTTGAGATTGCTCACATTTAATTTAACAATCTCGAAGTTTTCTTCATTCTTACACGTCGTAATTAGGTGTTACTTTTTACTTAATTCGTGTTAGATAATTTCGATTGGAATTCATTAGTATTAAATGAACGGGTTTCGGTATCTACCTCTAATAGTATCATTAATTACTTCTCCAAGGAGAAAACTTCTTTTTTGTGTTTCAAATATTTAGTAAAGCACTATCATTTTCAGATAGTGTCTCTGACAGTAAAGTGACGACATTAAGCGAGAGAATCAGACATGCACAATCCGTCGGCAGCAGTTACGGTTCTACAGAACACACACATTGCTACTTATCAACAAATTATGGTTGCACACAAACGCACATAGGATTTGAAATTATACCAACAAATTTGTAATCGGATGAATAGATAATCTTCCTCATGCTGAACATGAAATTATTATTAAAAATAATATTACTATTCACATTAAAAAATGACAGTTTTTACGGGGTGGGCGAAAATATCTTTCTTTTACTTTTTTGACTATATTTTAGTGTATCAGGATTAATGGATAGTTCCTTTAACTCCAGAAATTAAATATATCTATATGTCACTGTACGGAGTCATCAAGATGGCACGTCGGCAAATTTTGAACCTTTTCTAAATAGATAGGTTGGTCCAGATTGCAAGAGCTTTCCGATTTTTTGCCTGGTCACCATGAATTTCAAATTTGAGAAAGTCTTTGGAGCATCTTTGGAATTTTCAGAAAAGTCCCAACGTTACAAAAGATGAGAATGCCATCTTGATTATGACGCCCCAATACACTGGCAAAACGACACTGAGACATCTGGTTGTGCCAAAATCATGGAGAAATGCATATGAGCACTTTCGATTAATCACAGGCCAATGAATTTATTTTAAATATATTTTGAAAAAATTATGATGTGATACATTCATCCACAATTCTTCAGGTTGCTATTTTTACTTTCTCTATACGTACTATGTACATCATGTATAGAGAAGGTATTGTATTGCACCCAAAAATTTGATGCCGAGATTTCACTGGAAATATATGTTTTGAGACCCTCTGAATAAAAAAATGCATTTTTAGAAAATGTCCTTATGTCAGTGGCCAGCATAGCTCAAAATCGAAAAGTCCTTTAAATACCAAACTTTGTAATTTATGTTCATTATCTTCCAAGGACACTACACGAAGATTTATAAGGAAATCCCCCACCACAACTATCCTTTACATGGACAAATTTTAGAAAATTTTAATTTTCTCAACAATGGATGTCACGATTTTGATCAAAATATCGTATTTTTTAGATATTTACGTGACAG
The DNA here is from genome assembly GCA_030762935.1 of Hymenopus coronatus. Classification (NCBI taxonomy): domain Eukaryota; kingdom Metazoa; phylum Arthropoda; class Insecta; order Mantodea; family Hymenopodidae; genus Hymenopus; species Hymenopus coronatus. Next base: position 102,344,216 of record CM060891.1, read on the forward strand.
ATAAAACGTATATCTTGATGTTCTGGGATTTGCCTCTAAAGAGGTCTTTGTTCTGGATGAATTTTGCATAACTAGTAAACTGGTAAGACATAGAAAAAAACTTAACAAAAAATGTAGAACTCTTTAAAACTCACAATTTATGTTATATTTGACGCCCTCTGTGGTGTAATGGTTACCATGCGAACTTCATATGCCCAAGGTCGCGGGTTCAAACCCGGCGGAGGACGGGTGTGAAAATCCTTAGCATGGCTTCCTTCGGAAGGGAAGTATAGCCGTTGGTCCCGTGTCATATTTTCACGGCATGTAAAATAACCTCAAGGCTGATAGAAAGGCCTCTGAGCAAAATAAGCGGTCTTTCACGCCCAATTTAGAATGAGACGGTGAGAACCGCAGGAGTTATATATGTTATAAAATTTGTTTCGTGGATTTGGTCGGTTTGAGATATTCCTTATTGTTGGTTTCAGTTTTAAAATATGTATACTGTTCTCATAGGGAATTTGTTAACTTCTGGTCATACATTGAAAGGAACTTCTATCACATTAACTATCGGTTTAGGCTACGCTACTCCCTATTTTTCCCTTCTACTTACAAGTAAGTAATAAGACCTTTTCTGCTAATTTAGTCTGGATTAGCATGAAGTAAATAGAATAATAAGCGTTTTAACCATAATTTGTTGCAGAGATGGAGAAAGTCATGTGAATGGAGCACATCAGATTTTTAAAAAAGCGTATTATTCCATCTGCTACTTGTTAATGGACATAAATGTTTTGGAAACGATTTTATTGTGTATTTCCTGGTGGCACAACAGGAAACAGGGGAATACTGTACTTAAATGATAGTCATATTTAGTCGCAATGTGATGACTCTGAAATTCCGTTCTCCCTGCTTGACTAGGGGAAAGAAAACGAATGAGGACTTCCCAATTTGAGAAATGTAAAATTGTTTAAAATAAAACCAATAAGAAATGGACAATGGTTTACTTCGCCAACTAAAAAAAAAGAAAAAATATATTGGAAATATATGTTGTGTTTTAATCAGATTTATATTTTTTGTGTAATAAGTTTTTGACTATTTATTACAGTTTATCAGTTATGCAATATCATCAAGAATTAAGAGAACTTCTGAGGCTATTCCAACAATTCAGGATATACATTTTAAGAAAATGTTTTAAACATATAATTGTTTAATAGGGAGATTACTTCAAGTGTGTTGAACCGTGCGTTGGTCAACTGTAATCTCCATGCTAACACGTAATAATAGTAAATTCATGCAAGACAGATATTTCGTTGCTGCGCTGTTGGTGTAATATTCGTTATTATTGTAAAAATCTCCTAAGCTACTATAGCTTAATACTCGAGAAAACATGTGCTTTCATGTGACCCGGCGTCAGCCCTGTAACGGTAGGATGTTATCCTGCAACAATGATCACTGCAGCGGTGGATTTGACAGCTTAAACCAACGCAAATGCAGCCATAGCCTGCTGCGCTGTGGCGTTGTGAGAGTGCGCTAGGCGTATTAAAGTGGCGAAATCACTGGTTGTTACTGAATGTATCAGACTTTTATTCAATAAAATGTGTATTCATCACTTCGCTCAATAGAAACAGTAGGCACCTATCACACAACTGCTTTGAAACTTTATAAAAGCAAGTTTTAAGGTATAATTATTTCGACTAAAACTCCTTTACTATGCTCACGGGCGCATGTCTGTCTACTCTTCATTTGGTTGCTTTCGCACAATTTCGGTAGAAGAGCAAGGTAACCACATTGTGACATCAAGAACGCTATATATTCTGACACATAGAGGCTTCAATGCTAAGCTTTCATTCTCTCTGTAGATCCCAGAGATCACGCGCATGCATGTGCGTTGTATTTCGTTTAATCATTCAGTTCATTCGCGATAAATTAGATAACCTATTCATTAAAAAAGGTTGAGGGCCTCAAAGAAAGAAACCTTCTTTGCTTGATAACATTGCGGAAAGACCCTAGATCGACTATTCTTCCCCCCAGTGCCCAAGAAAAAGTGCTTGCATAGTGTATTAACTTGTGATGCTAATTAAGATTCACTATTGCGACCTTTGATAGCGTTTGGAGGCCACTAATTGCCCAATGTTTGGGATTTTATCCTGATTGGTCATACGGGAAGAAATGGATGAAATGATGCTAAACTGATCGCGGGATCCATAGAGCTTATAGTTACATGGCATCCGCCTTCTCAGGATAAGGGAAACTTCCGAAGAAAACCTAAATCCGGGTAACCCACGCGACCTCTTGAATGTGAGACATTAGCCCCACACTATCGAGGCAGGCACAAAACAGCTTCAAATATATACAAGCTGCCCCAGAAATCGACCGCAAAATTTCGCAGGATTGTAGAGGGGTACAAACTAAACTGTTTGAAATAGGGAATCTAAGGGCTATGGGTTCTAAATTCTTTACCACAGCATAACATGTATTAAGGGTTGGCATGCCATTGATCAAACCGCAGTGGAGCGTGACGTGAGCACCTGGATTTCGGAGATGCTTAGATATATTGAAGTTATTTAGCGCTAGGTTAAGAGGTAGACGGAGTTGAAGGTTTATGCCTCTATAGATACATTTAATTTTATGTTGTCTCATTTTATAATGAGCCTTTCGTATTTTGCTGCAATATGATTTATTCGTACTGACAAATAAAATAAACGTAGGTGGAATAGACTTCCCCCGAAGGAGTTATTAAAATACAGTGTATCACACATTGATGTGTTATGTACATTACAGTTGTAGGCGCAACTTCCAGTATTGTTGTGAACCTCACCACAAGAAGCTAAAATTCATATGCGTAATTGCTCATCTGTTTCAACGGAAATCTAGTTAGCGAGGCGTTTAAGCATGCACAATGGTACAACGCGGCAGCAAAAAGCACATGAGCTGTGAAGTTTGCAGCCTAGATTATCTTAAGGATGTTAGACTGTGTGTTGAATTAATATTTGTCTATGCCAAATTTGTTTTCATTTTGTATTTGTGAATTGTGAGTAGGTATTTGTTTAAAATTTATGCGTCAATGGTAGCCTTTGAGGTGAAAGCACGTCCTCTTTTTTACTTTCTCTATACGTACTATGTGTATAGAGAAGGTATTGTATGACACCCAAAAATTAGATACGAGATTTCACCGAAAATGCATGTTTTGAGACCCCCTGAATAATTTTTTTTTTAGAAAAATGTCAATGTGTGTTTGTCTGTGTGTGTGTGTCTGTGGACAGCCTAGCCCAAAAACGAAAAGGCCGTTAAATAACAAACTTGGCATTTAAGAGTGGTCTCTTCCAAGGATGCTACAAGGAGATTTTCAAGAAAATCCTCCCACACCTAATTTCCCTTTACATGGAAAGAAAATTCGAAATTTTTGATTTTCTCAAAAATGACCCTAAACATTTTAATTAAAATCTCTTATATTTAACATATTTTCATGAGGAACAAAATGTATATCTTGAATTTTCTGGCCTCTGAAGACATGTTTATTCTGGATGACTTTTGCGGAATTTTGCATGACTAGTAGACCGTAAGATACCTGCAAAAACTTACTGAACAAAAAATGAAGATCTCGTTAAAACACCCAATTTATGTTATATACATTTTTTTCGTGGAGTTGACAGTTTTTTGAGACATTCCTTGTTATTAGTTTAAGCTTTAAAATACTTACACTTTTCTCCTACGGTAATTTGTCGACTTCTGTACATACAAACAAAGGTACCTCAATCACTTAGCAACTTGCTTTTAAAAGATTTGACTGAGAGTTTTTATTTCATTCATGATATAGACCAATTATTAAAATTAATAGGAATAGATTGCTTGCAATTATTCAAATTGTTATATCTGATACGGTCAATTTAGCCTATGGTACCCCTTTATTTCCCTTCTACTTACAAGAAAGCAAGCAATAAGACCCATTCTACTACTTTTTCCTCGATTAGCATTAAGTAAATAGAAGAATAAGCTGTATAACAATAATTTATTGTAGCGATGTAGAGAAATTCATGTGAATATAACACAGACTTTTACATACTCTACACTTACTATGTACATACAGAGAAGGCATTGTATTGTACCCAAAAATTTGACACCGAGATTTCTTCGGAAATACATATTTTCGGACCCCCTGAATACAAAAAAGCATTTTTACAAAAACGTCCGTGTGTGTGTGCGTGCAGCATAGCTAAAAAACGAAAAGTCCGTTAAATACCAAATACCCCACTCCCAACCACCATTTATATGGAAACATTTCGAAAAATTTTATTTTCTTAAAAATGGCTCCAACGATATCTTATATTTAACATGTTTGCATTACAAATAAAATGTCTATCTTGAATTTTCTGGGAATAGCCTCTGGAGACCTCTTTATTCTGGATGATGTTTTAATGAATTTTTCAAAAATTTCAAACCGTAAGAGATAGACAAAAACTTACTACCTACACTAAAAATGTAGATCTCGATACAATACACGATTTATTTCGTATATATATTTTTTCATGGAGTTGGCCGTTTTCGAGATATTCTTTATTATTGATTTCAATTGTAAAGTACTAATACTTTTCTCAGACATGAAGTGTCCACTTTTCTTTTGTTTTACTCCTGACCAAGCGAAGAAGCTATTCGAAATGGCATTTGAATAATGACAGCTTTTAAAACATTTGTCTGTCGGTTTAGCCTAGTGTATTCTAATAGTTCCCTCCTACTTATAAGGAACTATGTAATAAGGACATTTTGCTAATGATTAAGTCGATTAGCATAGTGTAGAAAGAAAAATAATCGTATATAAAAAGTTTGTAGAACAGCAAGAAAAATTCATATGAGTGTAATACATCAGATTTTTTCGTACCATTTTTCGAAATAGTTTTCTAAATTCACCTATCTTTGGCTTTTCCATGATTAGATTAATATACATTGAATTTTATATTTAGCTGTCACTATTATTTATATTTTTATTAATGCTTATCTATGGTTTTTGCCATGATTTGCTTCATAGGGATGTTGGTGACATGCTTTGGCTGCGCTGCTTACGATTCCTAATGTAGATCATTGCATGTTGTGTTTACCCACCTTCCTATGTCCACACTCCACAATGTAAATCATTTGCAAATTTCAGCGTTTCCCTTCCTTCCGCCTATGGCAGCCACTCCTTCTCCGAACTTCCAATGGCCTTATAGACTCCGTAAGTGATGACATCAACCGTTGCTAGGGCTTTCTAAACAACTGGTTGCTAAGGACTTTGATTTAAAACGGCCGAGTTAATAACTAACCACTGATTTTATATATTTATCCTGAAAATGAAACGAGTAATGTTATATAAGCATTTCACTATCCGTAATATAGAGGTCGTAGCGAATTAACCTCACATTTGAAGATTTACCTAAATGCCCTTGCACTGAAACTTAAGTTTTTTGAACAGTGATGGAACATGTTTTTTTTTTAAATACTTCATATGTAACATATACTTAGGCTTTCACGGCAGGCAATGTCAACTTCATTATTACAACGGATTCTCAATGGAGCGATGTTGACAATGCGGCACGCGCGGTTGAACGATGGACCAATATGAATTCAAAATTGACGCGAGAAAGCCGTGCGAAGAAAGTTTAATTGGATTTAACATTTACCGCGCAGCTTGGGCGTCATCCACAGAGTCCCTGTTGTTTGATATTCTGTGGTGCTTGTTAAAGCTGTAAAAGACGGCGTCAACACCAAGTGAAGTTCATTCGTTTTCAGAAGAAATCCTTATTGAAATGGTGAGGCTGCATCCCGAAACTGTCTTGGACAACCAGAATTAGACCTTCATTCCAGAATAATCTTACCACCTAATTAAAAACCACGTCTATGCTGTTGACTGAATAATAAATAAGCCAATACTAACCTCAAAGCTACCAAAGGCGCTCTGCTGAATATATTTGCTTTCGAATTGATTGTTTCTCTAATTGAGGACCAATGATATGCAAAAGATCGTCAAATTGTGATGGTGTCATTCGCATGTGATTGTAATGTGATTCGAGGTCCGTCATTATCATATTCAGGAGTAGGGTATGAAAATTGCCCAAATTGGCTGCACTCCTTGAATAGGTCGACGAAAGAGCTTCTGCTGAATTCTTTGTTGATTGTTTCTGTCATTTCCTCTTTTTAGAGCCTACAGAGCAAGAACTTGTTTTATATCCGCAGCCATTGCTTCAAGTGTGCTATGCACCGGCACCGCTCAGTAATGTTAAACTGTTTGGCTTATTGTGAACACTAATTTCCATGACCAATGCGGTGTCACGTTGACATCCATGTCATGTCGTCAGTATCGCTTCCATTGTGAATCCTACATAAATGGTAGCCGTGCTTGTAGGCCGTGGCAAATGATATAATTGCCTATTTCGCCGAAGTCTGCGTCCGGCATCTTCAGGGAAGAAAGCTAAGACATAAGAGAAATAAGTAACAGGGTCATTTTTAGAGAAGGGCCTCTTCCCTAAAACCTAGCAGCTTGGGACTTTTCCATTATAAAGAGAGGTCACGTGAGTCTTACACAAAGAACTTACAAAATTAATCAAGTGACAATGTTATTTTCGCGCTTCCTTTTAGCCACTCAGGAATGAGCTTCAAGATTGGAGATTCTAGGTATATAAGCGATGCGCTTACAAAAAATTAGGCTTGTTAGGCTTGTTAGACTTCTTTTTTTTCTTCTTCTTCTTCTTCTTCTTCTTCTTCTTCTTCTTGAGTTTCTTGTTACACTTCTGATGTTGTACGCGGTACGATATAGGCTGTATGTTGTACGTATGTGAATGTGGCGGTGTTAGTGCCTAAGTATGTGATATTATTACGCGAAACATTGTAGTTACCGCACAAGTTCATTTGTCGCGTAATAGGGAAGTACGCAGTAATTAGCGAGACCGTCAAAAACAAGAACTTAGTAAGCAGAAGAAAATAACACTACTTATTAGTACTTCTATGTCTTCAAGAACTAGGTACTAGGATTAGTGCCTCGATAAGTAACAAAGATGAATAAAAGCATTAATTCAGTGGAATCTAAATTGAGGTACTTCCATTTGTGAGTTTACCTCGTGTCACATACCCTAGTCATTCTTTCTCCCCCTCAGTGAGAGTCAAATTCGTGTTCTACGTGGATGAGCAGAGCCGGTGCATCAAATAAATTTACAGAGACATGTACACGACCGTTTATAAAGTATTTCACTGGTGCTAATCCAGACCGACTCCAAGGTAGACAATAGAACAGCGACATATTGGCGCACAAAGTGACAGCGTAATAGTCGCCAAGAAAGTTTCTTTGCTTCTTTATTTTAAACGATATGAGTAAGGAAAGAACAGTCATAAAAATATATTTGAATTTCACCGGTGCGTTGCGTCATTGTCTCGATAAACTGTTGCGTTACCCTAACATTGAATAGGAGGGAAAATTGAGCAGTATTACGGCCATATATTGGCAAATAAATAAGTACTTATTCTAGGTGTTCGTCGCCAGAAAAAAATTCTTTGTTTCTTTATTTTAAATGATAGGAGTAAGGAAAGGACAGTTAATTCATAAAAACGTATTTGAATATCACTGCTGCGTTGCGCCATTGTCTCCATATACTGCTGCATTACTTTAACGTTCAACGGGGAAGGAAAATACTACTACGGCCACCTAGCGGCAAATAAATAAAGAGTTACTCTAGGTGCGTCGCCAAGAAAGCTTCTTTATTTTAAACGATAGTAGTAGGGAAGGGAAAGTTGATTCAATAGTAATGTATTTGAATTTCACTGCCGCGTTGCATCATATTCTCGATAAACTCGTTACCTTAACATTGAATGGGGAAGGAAGAATACTACTACGGCCATCTAGCGATAAATTAATAAGTACTTACTCCAGGTGTTCGTTGCCAGGAAAGAATCTTTGCTTCTTTATTGTAAATGACAGGAGTAAGGTAAGGACAGTTAATACTTAAAATGTATTTGAATTTCACTACTGTGTTGTGTCATTGTCTCGCTAAACTGGTACTTAAACATTGAATGGGGAGGAAAAATACTACTACGGCCATCTAGAGGCAAATAAATAAGTACTTACTCTAGATGTTCGTGGCCAGGAAAGCTTCTTTGCGTCTTTATTTTAAACGATAGGAGTAAGGAAAGGTCAGTTAATGTATAAAATGTATTTGAATTTCACTACTGCGTTTGCGTCATTGTCTCAATAAACTGATGCGTTACCTTAATATTAAATGGAGAAAATATTACTTCGGCAAATAAATAAGTACTTACTCTAAATGTTCGTCGCCAAAAGCTTCTTTGCTTCTTTATTTTAAACGATAGGATGAAGAAAGGTCAGTTAATGTATAAAAATGTATTTGAATTTCGCTGCTGCGTAGCGTCATTGTCTCGATAGACTGGTGCGTTACCTTAATATTGAATGGGGAGAGAAAATATAGCAGTAGCATTTAGCAACAAATAATTGCGGTACCATTGCCATCTGGCGGGCATTGACCGAAATGCGTTCCCTTGGAACTGTTATTATTCATATTATGAGGCTTTAAATACTTCTCCGTAATATTTTTAAAAATATTATTTTCCACAAATCTGATCGTGACAATAACAAACACAACAAAAACAGAATTGTTCAATTTGGTGCATTAGTTCGGAAGTAATGTACGTGCATACATTTCGGCGATACATTTTTATATATATTTTATATATAAAAATGTACACCACAATCAAGTAGAATACAGAAATATTAGCAAAGACTCGTGCTCGCCATAAATAATAAACCAAAAGCCATTGGGCAACTTCAAACTATTTTATAATAATATGGGAGCGAGAAGATTAAGATATTTAGCTAATTTAAACCCAAAAATATCACAAGGTTAAATATAGTTAATTTTGACAAACCGAGATATGGCGCTAAATAAGACAACCTTGATGAAAGGTGAGCTCCCAACAGATTGATGGCTGCCCAAGGCAGAGCTACTAGCCAATTCAATAGGGGAACTCCTGACATGTCCACGCCTGCGCAGGAAAGTGTAGGTCCCTAGCTAGACTTCCAGCAGGTTAACATAAGCGCTTGCAGCGGTGTAATGATGAAGTTGGCAGTGACGTAAGATTCAGCGTGTAACGGAGACGTTACAAAACAAAACACCAAAATCAACAGAGACGGAGTAAAACCAATGAATTCAATTTCAAAACATCACTGACAGAGCGAGAGGGGCTTGGTGGAATAACAGCCAATAGGGGAAGAGAAGAGGGGCCCATCAGCATACGATTATAAATATCAGCTCTCTAGGGTTTTCGGTTGGTCTTTTGCCACGGGTCGCCGTAGAATAAGGAGTTACGCTCAATGTGGGCAAAAACAGCAAGAGAAAGAAACTGACGCAACCTCACAAACCAGACAGCAGACTGCACACCTGTCTCCGACTCTGCGGTTGCCGGTAACATTTCCACCGCCGCAACAACCCCAGTACGCCGACATCGAAGATAGTTCCTGCGCTATCGCAACACACGCTGCCGCCATCACCAACCCAGCGCCTCCGCCGGTCAGCAGCTTATCTACCGTCATTGCAAGTCAGAATGCAGACAACACACCCGAACGCCACGGCGTTGCTGCAGGAGTTCAACACCTCCTGGCTCCGCAGTTGCTTCTGCAGCAACTCCCACACCGGTGGCACTCACTTATGAAGGCTACCAGGATTGTTACCAAGAGCGGACCGACACCACTTGTACACCTTGCCTTGCGTGACCTGGCACACTGCGACTCAACCCTTAAGACGCTCGTGGACCTCTTCGGTTACGCGCTGCGTTTCGAAGCCAGCAGGATGACTTGGACTCCGCCGCGTCGCGGCTACTGCCTTTATGGACATGCGACGCAGGACTGCTCAGCGCCGTCAACTACCACTATTGCGGCTCGCCGATAATGATGTCCACCTGCCAGCAGCACGACCTGACCGTAGTTAATGCCATTATACCAGGCCTTAGAATGCCGTCTGCAATGTAATTACAATAGATGAAGTTCTAACTTGGCCGCTAGATGTCAGGTGTTTTCCCTGTCGTTCATCATGTGTCACATGGAACTTTTTTCGAAAATTTTGATTTTCTCAAAAATGACTAACGATTTTGATTAAAATGTTGTATATTAAAGATATACCTGACAAATAAAATGTATATCTTGAATTTTCTGGGAATAGTCTTTGAAGACAACTTTATTCTGGATGAATTTTACAGAATTTTGCATAACTGCTAAATCGTAAGAGTTGGACAAAAACTTAACCACAGAAAAAATGTAGAACACATTAAAACACAACATTTATGTTATATACATTTTTTTCGTGGAGTTGATCGTTTATGAGATATTCTTTGCTATTGGTTTCGGCTTTAAAAACGTATAATTTTCTCATACGGGAATTTGCCAACTTCTGTCCATACAAATAAAGCAACTTCAGTCACATAGCAACCAGCTTTTGACTATCACTTTAACCTATGGTATTCCCTTATTTCGCTTCTACTTACAAGGAAGCAACTGATGAAACTATTTCTGGTAATTTTTCTCGCTCGATTAGCATGAAGTGAATAGAAACATAAACTTTCTAACAATTTGTCGCAGAGATGAGAAAGTCATGTGAATGGAACACATAAGATTTTTTATTGCTTCATTTATATAGCCTCCTTTAACGTTTAAGATGATATCGGGACTTTTCATTAGAAACAATTCGTTGTCTGAAGGTTCTTTATGTTGGATTTAAATCATTTTTTTTTACTTTCTCTATACTCACTAAGTACATAGTGTATAGAGAATGTATTGCACTCCACCAAAAAATTCGATACCGAGATTTCACCGGAAATATATGTTTTAGGGTACCTTGTATAAAAAAAAGTATTTTCAGAAAAAGGTTCGTGTGTGTCCGTGTGTCTGTGAACACGATAATTCAAAAACAAAAAGTTGGTAAAATACCAAACGCTTCTGAATTTGTAATTCATGATGATGATGATGATGATGATGATGATGATGATGATGATGATGATGGGATCGCATTACCTACAATACTTTTTGTTATCCGCACTATGCATTGCTTTACATCTATTTCCATTTCAAATGCTTACCTTTTCTTTGTGGAGGCAAAAATTACCCCGAAGCCATGGATTACTACATTCTAATTATTACTATTTTAAGAAGTTTATTCTTGTTTCCACATTCTAAAATTGAATTTCTCAAAAATGTCCTAAAGTGTTTCTGTCAGTCTTTCTAGCAGTCGGTTGGAGACAATAACAACTATTATTATGTTTATTATTAAATAATAATAAATAACAAATAATAAAATTAATAATAGTGATAGTATAATGTTATATATTATTATAATATATTATTAATATTATAATACTTAATTCAAAATCTTCTCGGGCTTCTAGCCAGGTAAAAACTTGGTTTGACACCAACGTTTCGAAGAAGTGCATCTTCCTCGTCTTCAGGGTGAACTGATGGTTTGAGCTTGCGGAGACTGGTATTTATAAGAGCTGGGATGAAGCTAACATCTGATTGGTTCGCGTGATATTATGTTTTTTTTTGTTTTTTTTTTTTTGGGAAAGGGGAGACAGAGAGAGAGTTGGAAGGTAGAAAGAATGGCTTATTTCGCCATTAGGTGAAGTGCGGGAATGGGAAGGATGTTACGGGTTCAAAGGAGATGATCCGGGATGGTGAGGTTCCGCTGAGCACCCTCGATAGTGCGGGAGTTTACTGCTGGCCGAACTAAGCGGCAGATCAGCAGAAGTGGAAAGAAGGTTCCGGGTGACAGACATGACCGAGGCCCTGTCTGCCACCCGGGGAGTTAAGGAAGGTCTGAAGGGAGTTGTGGGTGTTTCTTTATTTGTTGCTATTTTGTGTTTCTATTTTGTGTTTTTCTTTTTTGACCTTGATAAAGGCTTGTCATTGTGTGTGTCCTAAGGGAGGGAAATTTTCGTCTGGTTGGTCCAGGTCGTTGGTTTGTGGTGGAGTCCTGTGGTCAAGTAGTGTAAGAAGTTCTGTAAGTGTTGGGGTAATGAAAGGGGAGAATGTCAGTGCAGTCTGGATGTTGATGTCTGTAGTCTGTTTGTGGGTGTGTGTGCTGTATTTGGTGTCAGGTGTGCCGGTCAGAAGTTTGGTTATTAGTGTGGTGGTCAGTCTAGAGAGGCCTTCGTCCAGGGATTTTTGAATGGCTGCTGCGTTGAGTTGTGAACTGTAGTTGGTGGAGAAGGTCCTTAGTGCATTTGCCGTTGCGGTGGTCATCTGCTGTAGGTCCTGGATTCCGGCCTCAATGTCGTGTAGTCTGCGTGGTGTTGTACTTTGTGTCTCGGCGATGGCGGCGGTGATGGCAGTCAGCGCCTCCTCCAGTAGAGCCAATCGGGCGCTGATGTGCAGGACCTCGGAATGAAGGTCCTGCACGGCATCCTTCATGGAGCTGTCAGATGGCGCTACTGTTGCTGGTTGCGGTGGGGTGTTGGGGATGGCTGGTGAACTTGTAGTGGCTGCTGGAGGTGATGCGGCGTTGACTGGACTTGGGTGTGCTGGTCGGCGTCTGCTTGGGTAGAGCGGGCACTGCGCTTGCCCCGTGAAATGGCCGAAGCCATCACACGTCGCGCAGTACCTGCGGCGGCGACGAAGATCATGGGCTGTGCATTCGGCAGTGAGGCTGCGGTAGCCACAGTAGTGGCAGCGCGGTGCAGCACTGCAAGCATCGGCGGTGTGGCCGAATGCACAGTAGCGGCGACATGGGAGCTGGCGACTACCTCTGCTAGCCTCAACTGTGTGACGGCGCCCACAGATGAGCAGACCGTCAGTCAAGGCTGCAGTGTAGTCGACTGCGACGGCGAATTCGAGGCGCACCAATGGTGTTGGACCCGAACTAATGATGCGGGAAGCCCGTATCACTGAGGGCCACTGGTGGCGAGCTGCTGCGGTGAAGAAGCAGTGGGAGAGGTCCCGCGGAACTCCCCGGATCACCGCGCTGTGCCTCGCAGGAAGCACAGGTTCGCAGTAGTCCGGCAAACGGCAAGGGGTCCAACTTCGGCGTGGCGGTGGTGGCATCCGGTTTGGAAGTGGTGTGTGTGACACTTCCGCTTGTTGCCAGAGTTTGTGTGTGCGATGATGGAGTTGGAGTTGCTGCCGAAGGCAGCGTCGGCGTCGGAGTCCTTTCGGGTTCTGAGAATGCGGTAGTCGACGGTAGTGAAGGCGGTGCTGAGGCCGGCAACTGCCGCAGCAGTTGCCGGGTGCTTGAGGCAGCAATGACCGGCGTTTGCGTTGGCGGTTGCCCGGCAAGAGCGGGAGCTAAAGCCGGGGAAACCGTCCAAAACGCGCTGCCATTCCTCGGTGATGGCGGTGGCGACTCACCCGGTTCAGGTGTGGATGACAGTGAGGTTGCGGCGGTACTCTTCTTCTTACGGCGACCTTTCTTCGTCATCTCGGCGAAACGTTCCCCAGTGACTATCCAGTCGATATTATGACTTTTTTTTTCGAGTGGAGGAAAAATCTATCTTATAGACTACCCGGGCACGTCCGGAGTGTCGGGTTCTGCCACGTGGCCCTACCGACTAAAAAACCTGCACCGGTGCTGGAGTGGATAGGGAGAAGGATTTCTGCGGTACCGCTGTTGCACCCGCGTAGTACTGGTGGTAATAACTGGCCCGCTGTGCGGCCGCCAGAGGAGATATTCGGTGCCGGCAGGCACCCAGCCTGCCCTCTGGCGAATTTAAGGAGATTATGAAGGAGAATTTAGGAGTAGGTTATTTGGACGAGTGGGAGGGAAATCGTGCTACCTAGAGTCTGCTAGGTCTTTGTGGGTGCTGCTACACTGGCGCTGCGTCTCTGAAACAAACTAACTTATTGTTAATTGTCTGTCCTAAAACTACAATCGCTTATTTTTATGAGGTAATGGTTGAGGTCTGCCATTGGCTCCGTCTGTGAGTATATACTATGTTTAGAGTTATATCAAGCTTAGCTTTTGTGTGGGTTCCGCCTATGTAGGCTTCATCTTTGTGATATTTATATAAGTGTTATTATCTATTTTACGAGTAATACTATTACATATACTGTTACATATATACATGAGTTATTATGTTCAACCTAAGACATCGTTAAACTGTGTTAGAAAGTATATATGATATTATCCGTCTTAGGTGTACGTCATTTTAAAACCCCTAAGCATAGTCCATTTTCTGAGCGTTGTCGTATAGAGTGCGCACGTGGCTGGCTGGCTGCCTGCCTGTCATATTGCAGGTGCGGACCCGTGCCACTCGCGGGGGGGGGCCCTCTTCCCCCGGGACCGCCTTGGCTGGGTAAGCTCAAGGGCTTAGAGGGCTGCTGAAAAAGAAGATTAGTAATGAGTGTGCATGTGTGTGTGTTTGTTGTGAGTGAGAGGCAGGAACTGGAAGGATTGTCGCAGTCACTGCCCTACGCTGTACCAGATCTAGGTTTTATACCCTAATCAGGGTGTCCAGGTATTCTTGTATGTTGATTTCAGGCTCTCCTATTCCGATGGTTCTGTCAAAGAGTGCCAGTGGGCGGGGGTGCTTATCGTGATCGGTGTCGTAATTTCCTAGATTTTGAATGAGCTCGTTGTGGTTATTGTTTTTGCGTTTATAAAGGTTGAATGCCAAGTGTTTTATGTAGGTCTCGATGGAGCAGATTTTGAGCTCCTCATGCAGAGCCCACGTTGGTGCTACTGCTGGCAGTTTAGCTATAATGCGCAGTGTACGGTTTTCCATTGTTTGTAGCCGTTTGATGTGTGTTTTGGCCGCATATCCCCATACGGGTGCGGCGTGTGTTAATATTGGGCGAATCAAGGTTTTATATAGTGTTAGCCCCATGCTAAGTTTGAGGTTGCTATTTAAATTTAATATCGGATAACGTTTGTTAAGTTGACCGTTAGCTTTAGCTCGTACCATGTTTATGTGTTGTTTCCACGTGAGGCATTCGTCCATCCTTACCCCTAAGTAAGTGACTGAGCTCCCCCACTCGATAGGCTCTTGCCTGTAGGTAAGCGGTGGGAGGGCATGCCTTCTTTGCCTATGTAAGTGGCGCTTCGTGAAAACTATTGCTTGGCATTTTCTGGCGTTAATTTTTACCCTCCATTTCGTAAGCCACGGCTCCAGTTCGTTTAGAGCATTCTGGAGTCTTAGGTGAATGATCCGTGGTTGGGTTGACTGTGTTACGAGTGCTGTATCATCGGCGTATATGTATTTTTCTACCCGGATAAGTGGAGGGAGGTCGTTTATGTAGATGTTAAACAGCACAGGCCCTAGGATACTTCCTTGGGGTACGCCTGCTTGGATAGGACGGAGGGATGACTCCGCCTCTCCTACTGCTGTTTTGAAGGTCCTACCTTTCAGGTAATCTGCAATTAAGGTTATCATTGAGTCTTGCACTCAATACGTGCTTAGTTTTCGTATGAGGCCCGCGTGCCATACCTTGTCAAAGGCGCGTTCTATATCAAGTAGAACTGCTCCTGTTGAGCGGTTGGTGTTAAAACCCCTCGTAATATTTTCGGTTAGTCGCAATAGTTTGTGAGTGGTGGAGTGTTTGCATCTAAATCCAAACTGTTCCTTGGTCAATAGGTTATTCTTGATTATGAATGTATTAAGTCGTTTGTGTATAATTTTCTCCAAGAGTTTACTCATCGTGTTCAGAAGGCTGATAGGCCTATAGCTGGTAGGCTGAGAGAGATCTTTGTGTTGCTTAGGGAAAAGCAAAATTTTTGCTTCTTTCCACTGAAGGGGAAATCTTCCGTGTTCTAAGGTATAATTAAATATTTCCGCAAGCAATTTTATTGCCTTCATCGGCAAGTGTTTGAGCACAACGTTCGGGATTTTGTCCGGTCCCGGTGCTTTGCGGTTGGGAAGGTGCATAATTAGCCATTTAATTTCCCCGGCATTCGTTTTTCTAGTTTTGTTGTGCGTTTGTGCTGTTCGCAAGGAGAGTGCCAACCTTTCCGTGTCCACCGTGAAGTTTTGGTCGCAGGGGTGAGCGTTTGGATGGAAGGTATTTTCCAGCGCGTCTGCAAAGGCTTCCGCTTTATCCTCGGGCGTCTCCTTTATTTGGCCTTCAATGCGGAGAGGTGGAATATTTGTAGCTGTCCGCGAGAGGCATTTGGCAATCCTCCAAACCGATTGGGTCTGTGGGTCCAAGTTTTCCAGGGTATTGTTCCACTGGTTGCATGTATATTCGGCGATGTGGGTATTGGCCCTGATTCTTTGCTCTTCGTATTGGTTTCGATGAATTAAGTTTCGGCTGCGTTGCCATTTCCGTCGGGCATTATTCCGTTCTTTAACTGTTTGCCTGACGTCTTGCGGAAATTGCACCCTGACATTCCTAGTACACCTTTTTATGGGGACGTGTTGCTCTATGGCGTGGTGTATCGCGTTTGTAATTTGTGTCACCGCTAGCTCCTGTGTCTCATGCGTCGTGACCGCTGCGGTGTTTATTTGCGCGTCAATGGCCTCTTCGAAGGTGGGCCAGTCTGGCAGTCTGTAATTTGGTCTAGTCTGTTCTGGCCGAAAGGATACTGGGGCAGCAACTTCCAGTACTACTGGCAGATGATCGGACGTGAGTTCATTTATAACTGTGTTCCGTGTATCGTGGGTTATACCTTTTAGTAACGCAATATCCAGAATATCTGGTAGATGATGTTGTATTCGCGGGATATATGTGGGTTCTTCTGGTCCTGTTATTAGTGCTCTTTAACATTGGTGTCCATGCTGAACTTAATTGTACTGAACTTAATTAAGTTCAACATGGACACCAATTTCAGCATGGACACCAATGTTAAAGAGCCTTAATACCTAATCCTCTACCTGCAGTCTTCCAAGACATTTTCTAACAGGTGCGTGCTCAAACACAAAATATTAGCCGAATAACTGCTATAAATAGTTTTCTACGAAGTCCGTGCCCATGTCTCAGTCATCTTAAATACCAGGCCATAATACATTCGGAGCTTCTTCTTCGACTCGCTAAGATGGCCAAGAAGAGACAGCGCAGACTCGCCGCTGCTAAGGCAGCACCCGACGCCTCTTCCTAGGCACCTGCCGAGGAGGCAGCACCTCCGTTGCTACCGGTCCCGGCAAGCCCTGCTTCGCCACCGGCCGCCGGCCGCCACCACACCCTCGCCGCAACTGCTACCGCTGTTCCCGCCATCGCCAACACCGTCGCCGCCCAGCTCCACGTCGCCGCCGCCCCGGTTCAGTGCCGTGGTACGGGGGGTCCCTAGGGACCTTTCCACCCGGCACCTCCTCGCCGCAGCGAAATCCAAGTAGCCTTCTTGTTTGAGGGCCACAAGGATAATTTGCAACCGGGGACCTACACCACTTGTGAGGCTGGAGCTTCAGGATCGTTCGGACCTCGACGCTGCCTTGGCGTCAGGGTTGCCCTTGTTAGGGCAACTCCTGGTCGTCGAGGCCAGTAAGATGGAACGTTACCGGCCCTGCCGTGGCACAGGACATTTCACAGGGCAAGCGCACTGCTCTCTCTACCCAAGGAGCAGCACTACTTCACCACCTCCTGCGCGCCGCACCACTCCACCGCAGACATCAACCACCGAGGCCTCACCACCTGCACTCTCAACAGACGCAGCGACGCGAGAAGACATTCAGGACCTCCACGCGGAGATCCTGAACGTCGGCGCTCGACTAGCTGCTCTGGAAGAGACATGCAGCCTTCTCACACAGAAGCTGCAGGAATTGCAAGCTTCTAACGCCGCAGCAGCCACCAGCCAGCAGACTACAGCCACCGACCTGTCCACCAGGATTGACGCCCTCATGCAGCCTCTGAGGCAGGTTCTCCTGCAGCAAGCTGCATATTCTGCTGAGCTGTTTCAATCGAAACGACAGCAACCCAACACTGCTCCTCCTCCTGTACAGGCTGAGGGGCACGCACAGCTGGGGGATACTCGACCACCAACACAATGGAAGTCTACTGGGAGCTTCGCGGAGCAATTCCGAAGCAGGCATAATCCGTAATGTCTACGTCCTATTCTCCTCAATTTCCACCCTTTATTTCCTTTCCAACATCACCTCTACTCCCTAGGCTGTAGTCAGGTTCCACGGCTGTCAACCTAGAAACAACCTTTCACCCGCTCCCGCACAACGTGCGGCAGCTTCCTATCTTTCGCCTACTAACGCGGGTGCATCAGCGGGACCGCGCAAATCCACGAGATTCTCAACAAACTACTGTTATAACGTGGAGGGGTTTTTTTAGTGGGTATGCCGCATGAGGAAGCGGAGAGTCCCACATATCCTCCCAGCCATTGCGCTTCGGCTGGGGGTTGAATGCGTAATGCATTTTTCCCCTCCACGGTAAAAAAAAAAAAAGCCATAATATCACGCGAACCAATCAGATGTTAGCTTCATCCCAGCTCTTATAAATACCAGTCTCCGCAAGCTCAAACCATCAGTTCACCCTGAAGACGAGGAAGATGCACTTCTTCGAAACGTTGGTGTCAAACCAAGTTTTTACCTGGCTAGAAGCCCGAGAAGAGTTTGAATTAATACGTCGCCAGGAAAGCTTAAGTTCTTATTGTAATACTTATGTAATAATAATGGTATTATACTTGTTTCAGATATAGAACAGCTATGAGATTCCTGAAAATACCATATGGTTAACTGCTATGTTGTAAGATACACATAATTTACTTTTTGTGAAGATTAGAATAATTTAGGAATACCTACAGAATGTTAAAAATCAAGATCTTTGTTAACAGGAGGACTTTAGTAGAGAATGGTGCAAGTGAAATACTTAAGTAGTACTATACTACATCGTAAAAGAGTAATAAAAATTGAAATTAATTTAGAGTAATTTTGTGCCTTACATGAGAATGGAGAAGTCCTTCACTGTGCACATTTTCAAAATAAACATAATAAATATCAGGACATAATATCAAACGCCAAGCCCAATAAACGACACATATTCGTATTACGTAAGAAATTTCAGAAGCTCTGTTCTATGGTTTGGAGACTAAGTTTTCATATATAGGTTTCAAACTTGTTACTTTACAAATACATTTACACCATTATTAAGTACAGAGTATTATTCTGGGGATCTTGCAATCATAGTATCAACAATTATTTTACAATTAATTGTATGTGTACCTATTCATAATATCAAAAAATTACGTTCAAACAATTAGAGATTATGCCATTATAATTATAAAAATAAATAATGCATTAAAACATGTTTTATATAACAATTTAGATTCTTTACAGAAAGACCTCCACTTTACTTAGTAAACCAATAGAGACATACAATAATTTATGTTTAAATAGTTACATATTACACACTGTCTAAAATAGCTAAAGGGTTTTGGAATTTTAAATGATATGGCTTATATTATGCAAAAAAGCCATAAATGTAATTCCTCAGTTTCTGTATGTGAACTAAGTTGCTGTCATTACAACAACAAAATTAATGGAACAGTCTACATGTGTATGGAATAGCGAAACCATAAAAATGTTAAGATTCGAGTTTTGTGCCCGGATTAATTTTTCTAAACTGTATAAAGTAAGATGCTAAATTTGAACTAATCATGAGCTGTAATGTTTTTAAAATCTTGTTTTATATTCACAAAGTCTGATCTAATAATCGGGATTACCTTAAGGAAATTGCCATTATTTTAATTATTATTATTATTATTATTATTTATTTATTTGAAAGCATGCTTGTAATCTCAAAACCTCTCCCTGTTTACTACCATGTGTGAATGAGAGAAAAAAAAAACAGTGAAACGGTAGGTGAAACATAGTGCATTATTTGATGAA
Organism: Hymenopus coronatus; assembly: GCA_030762935.1. Lineage (NCBI taxonomy): Eukaryota > Metazoa > Arthropoda > Insecta > Mantodea > Hymenopodidae > Hymenopus > Hymenopus coronatus. Next base: position 102,363,971 of record CM060891.1, read on the forward strand.
GGCAATTATTATGTAAAAGCTATATAATAAAGAGGTATATACCTAAATATTACATTGAATATATGTATCAATTTTTAGTAAATTGCTGTTTGTAATATTACCAACATGATAACTGTTTCATATTCATATATTTTTAAAATCCAGGTGTGTTTATTCTGTTGGGAAGAAACCGAATGCCACATAATTAAAATTATGCTGCGTAGAAAATATTGAATTCTTGTCATTTTAATACATTTAAAGATTATGTGGTTAATTTTTCATGCTCTGTGTGATTTATGCCATTAATCTGATGCATAATATTCATTATGAAAAATGAATGTTAAGTTTAGAACTTACTTGTTTCTCCGCAATGGTTCTTTGGAGCCTTATCACAATCCAATATACTTTCAAGCATCTCAATTTGCTTTAATCAAAACGCAACTGATAGCGTGAAAATGTACTGGCTTAATTTTTTCCCATACATTTGCAATTTTAGTTTCAGAGCCAAATATTTTGAGGAAATATGTCATTATAAGAAACATTATGGACTAGTGTTAAATTTTTCTCTGCAGAAAAACGAATAGTTTAGAATAACTAGTATCCTGTAATATGTAGCAGTTTTAGAAATGTTTATTTGCTACCTTCATTCATTTCCTTCGCACACTGATCCATGTTCTTGTATTTTGCTGAAGTTATTTAGTTATTACATGTATAAGGTGTGGTACACCGTACTCTTTTTAACTTTGGTTGTGAGCATCTCTTTGTTATTTTAACACACTACTCACCTCAGCCTAAAATATATTTTTTGTGACTCCTTAGCTTGTTATAGGTTTAGCTGAGCCCGTTCAGTGACCCAAGTCCTTACAAGTCATAACCTTCTGAGTCAGATATTTCAAAGATAAGCTATCTTTTTTTCTAGAGCTTCACACTCCAACAGAAGATGTTAACACTGAAAATAATTGCTACATCTGCAACATAAATAGTAATAAAATAAGCCCTGAACATTAATATTTCAGTTCACAATTCATGTATTTGCACGTAAAATGCTATTAATGTGCCAAGAGTGGTAGTAAATGTAAAAATAGCAAAAATTCTAGTAAAATAAATACCAAATTATTGTTTATAAATGTATAGTGGTTTTACTTTGCATTTAGTAAAAGTCGCTAATCATTGATTAACATTTCATACCATAATCATTTCAACAGCTTATGTGATCATTTTATATTCAAGCTAGGAATTGCAGAGCTCCTTACATAATCACAGATTTTCCGAATCAAATTTACAGACACTTTAAATTCCACAATCCATATCATAGAGTGTGATTCATAATAGTAACTATCTAAATTTATCTGATTAATATAATTAATCAGACATAAACCACAAGGGGTTGTATTGATTTTATTTGGTTTTTTAACTTCATTTGTTGTCATTTGTTTTGTGAGCAGGTAATTTATATTTTTGTCTTGTTATATTTCACATAATATCTGAAATAACTAAACCTTTTTGTTTTTAATTGTCCCATTTATATAGTCTCATTTAATGTTTATAGTAATAATGGGGGCTTTAACTTATGAAACCACTCGTTGATTGTACGTTCTTAAACGTTGGATATTTTAAACATTTTATTCTATTCAAAAACATACTATGTGTATACATTCAGAATCTGGGGGATAGGAAATGATTCCGGTTAAATTGCCCGTCTCAGCCGGGAATCGAACCTGGGACCTCTGGGTGACAAGTCAGTTTGCTGACCACCAGAACTTTGAAGCAGTCAATCCCTAAATATGTAAAATTGTCCCTGGGTTTTGACATGCATAGCTTTAAAGTAATATTGTATAGTTCTGTCATTCTTTCGAAATATATTCTTTTATCATTACTGTAGTGTGATTTATTTTGATAAATTCTCCTTCCATACACTCTCCATTTTAAAGATAAACAAGGAAAGGAAAAGAAGAACAAATATGTAGGAATATCTATTGGTTAAATAGGCTCTCGTCATGACTGATGACAGCTGTGTGTGTGTGTGTGTGTGTGTGTGTGTGTGCGCGCGCGTGCGTGTGTGTTATTGTGTGCGTATATGCATTGCATCTTATATATTGTCCATAAGAATAAAGGGCAACTGGCAAACAATGAAATAATAATTCAGAAACTTAGATCGGTACATACATTTCTTGAGGAAAAGCTAAAACTGCTGGAAAGATTTCTCAGGCAGGAACTGTCCGTTCTACTCTGGGCCAAGTAAATGGTAATCGCATAACTATAGCTTTTAAAACAGTTGACCATCACTGTAGCCTAGTGAATTATCCAGTTCCCTTTTACTTATAAGAACTAAGCAATAAAAGCATTCTGCCAAAGGTCATTTCCATCACCATTGTGTAGAAAGAAGAATAATCTTTTGTAGAAAGTTTGTAGATCATCTAGAGCAAGTCATGTGAGTGTAACGCATCGGATTTTTTAACATTGAGTTAACTATCTATTCGTTTACAGTTATCTATGGCTACCATACAAGTATAGTTAAATAGCTTCTCTTTGTTTAAACGTAAATAAATAAAATCCATAGGGTTAAGAGAGTAATGTATTCTTGCAAATGAATGTTTAACAAAACGGAAATAAAACGTTTAGCTTGAAATAATGAAATTATTAAACTAAGTAATAACTTTGCTAGATAAATGCATTACAGAAAATTAGGAACAAAAATAATGGAACATGTTTAGCACAAAAATATTATGTATGAAACATCATTGTGTCCCATTATTGCAAAGCTTAACATTCTTGTTATTAGTAAGTCTAACAGTTCATTCTGAAAAAAAAAAAAAAAAAAAAAAAAAATAGCTACTCATTACTGTGCACATACAAGTTGTCCTCACTAATGGTGTCTTCATCAAGCTCCCTTTCAGGCTTTCTGCCTTACTGCAATTTCTTAAAATAGTTATGAAAATCAACAGGTGGGATATATTGTTGTAAAGTATACACATCTTTAAGTTTAGCTTCATCAATTTTCCTCTGGTCATTACATTTATTTGAGGAGATCCTATTTGTCCTCGAGGACAGAGATTAACTATTTCTTCATCTCCATTATAATGATACTTTATTCTGAGCTTCATTACTACAGGCTTTGCTATGATATTTGCTACAGCTTCCTTGGACTTCACAGGTCTCTTCTCTACAGATTTGTTTCGAAAAGTAAGCTTGCTTCTTAAATTCTCTAGATTAACAAAATCTTCTTGCTTCATATGTGTGTCGGTAAAGGGCTTTTTATGACTTGATGTCTTCAGGATATCCACGCACTGTTCTGGTGTATACCAGAACATGGCTTTTAACATAACATTCAACATGGTCAAAATCTTGATCGGAAGGAAGCATTGTGTTACCAGGAATGGGAAAATAATGTTCTATAATCTCAAAATAGCTCATAGCAACTAATTAGACCCAATAGGAAACTACAGACTAGTTTTTATTTCGCCCACCACAGTTATCACTAACCACAACTCCTTGATGGGCGATCTTAAGAGCACAAGTCAAATTTTAGCCAAATTGAGATATGTATATTTTCCTCGTCGTCAGCTCGATGTCTATGTCTGGTAAACCATGACAAGTCAAAGCCTTCTATAAAACGTTTAGTTCTCTAATACGAATAACAGTTCAAGATAAATCCTCAAAATATGTGCGATCAAAACAGTACAATTTGTCTTGTACCACACAATAGTAATGTATCTGACTTATACTGTTTGTGCCACTGCTATTTTCCATAGTAATTCCATAAAATGTGTCTTCAATCACTGTAATGTGTAACGTGAGTCACATGTGTAGCATTTAGATATAAATGGATTAAATGTCTTATAATTGTCCCAAAATTGTTTTCATCACAGTAACAAAGAGCTCTTCTTCACCATTGTTACCAGTCGTGTGCTGTGGTGCATTTTTGATCTAACTTGCAGTTCTACGTTAATTATTGAAAGTGGCAACGTTTTAAAGATATACACCAGCCGTGCTGCTAAAATGATGGCCCTAGTGAACAGAGATGGTAAGTGAATTATATTATTTCAGTCGTAAACACAATTTCCGAATGTTTATTCCGAACCAGTTAATATCTACGATCAGATAAAATTCAGGAGATGCCCACCTTTTGTGTTTCCATAACGCTAATGATTTTTTGTAAGTCTTAAAATTGTTTTAATTAAGCATATGAAAAAATAATGTACCATATTATTTAATCCAATTTTCAGAGGCAACAACTAATACCTTACAATAAAATTGATGTAAAATAAATTATAGATTTCGTCCATTCTGAGATTCAGGATCTTGGTACAGGCCATGGTCGTTGTTTTTGTAATAATATTTCGAGTAACTAAACAGTATAATTCGATTCAAAATTATCAGTGGTAAATAATATGGGCACTTTTTTTTTTGTTTACATACTATGATTTTTGTACAATAATTAACTATATTTAGCAATCTTAAGTTTGCTTTTACAATTGAATTAGAAGATATTGATAATAAAAGGAGAATGGTTTCTTACAGTATTATGTTTAGTAGTTATCTATTTTTTCAAGATGTATCACATAGACACCAATTATTATATTAAAAACTCCAAGCTATTAACCATGAAAATCATGTTAAAAACTGTGATGTTTCCTTTAACTCTTCAGGTAATATCAGCAATAGGTATTATATAAAAATTAAAAATGCAAATGCAATTAACTATATAATTACTTATTTTTTACATAATAGTTTATAAATCCGTTTATGCATAAGTTCATTTTTATTTTCAAATGGTCTTGTAAACCACACTGGTTACAACAGAAATATGGATGCTGACGATGACCCAGGAGAATATAAACGAGGGTCTAACTCAGATTTAGATTTTGACAGCGATGACTCTGTAAAGGACAAAGATTTTATCTAGCTCTTCGAGTTCCAATGAAAGTGCTACATATACTTGTAAGTTTAGTTCGCCAACTGCATCTACCTTTCCCTCTGAGACAACTAATGAAGGAACCAATAAGGTATGTGTTCCAAAATTGTATGCAAGAAAATTAGGGAGAGAACGAAAACAAAAGAGATACAAAGGAGAGCAGCGGTGACTAAATTGTCAGGGAGTTCGCCACTTTTACGTCTTCATGAAGTTAACCTTTTCAAATAATTTGACTTTCTAAATTATTTAAAATATATCTTTAGTTCTAAAATTACCTTTTAACGGTCCTGAAGACATTGATGAGGTTGAATCTCCTGTAGAGGCATGTTTATAGAGAAAGTCCATCCTCCTTTCCTTTTCTTGTGGCGAATCTACCTTGAGTCTCTCGTTGAAATGTGGAAGCTTGTGGATAATTTCCTTTTGATTGGATAGCATGACAAGAGCAGACAGCCTATCTTCATCCATGGTGCTCCTAAGAAATGTTTTGATCCGCTTCAACGTGGAGAAACACCTTTCTGTTTCACAGGTTGTCATTGGGACAGTAGCTACCAATTTCAGCAATTTCATAACATCTCCAAAGGGTGTAGATATGGTGAGGCACCAACGTTTCGGGAACATGCATTGTTCCCGTCTTCAGGGTTACTGAATGAATTGAACTGATTAATGATTATTAATATTGAAATGTTCGTGGGCTCCATGCGGCCATGCCTCGGCGTGCTTATTTTCCCGCACAGAAACCACGAACATTTATATATTAATAAGACCGCATCAGTTCAATTCATTCAGTAACCCCGAAGATGGGAACAATGTATGCTCCCGAAACGTTGGTGCCTCACCATATCTACACCTGCCTCGAAGCCCGAGAGCACTTCGAAGATTTATGCCGCCAGGAAAGCCACAGCTGTTATTGTCTCCAAAGGGCTCTTGAAGGCTATTTTAAATTAAAAACTTCAGAAGTGCTACTGAACTTTTCATTTTCTGAAAAGCATCTCGAGAATAAATGACCTGTAGCTCTGTTTTTAACTTAGGTTTATTTAAAAATGGATAAGACTGCACAGCAGCAGAAAGCATTTTTTCAGGAAATGTATTCTTCAGTGAAGGGAAGAAGTGCTGATCAAATAAATTAGAGGTCAATAAGTGGCTGGAGAATTGAAATCCTTGTTTGCTCTGCTGAATTATGTCACATACTTCTTTGGCCCCTACATTCCTTGTTATGTACAAGTCCTCGCATCTTCTTTTTGCTACATTTGGTTCTTCCTTGATTAATATATTATCAACATTGTCTCTAATTTTTAAAATTTCATATTCGAATGCTGTTATTGCTTGCTTTATTGATACAGGATCAGTGGTGCCGTTTTATAATTGGCTGTACAAGATATCCATGTGGGGAATTATTTTATAGAATACCTCCAACCAAAAGAAACATTTTGACCATAGGCTTGATTCACAGTTGTCGTCTAGTTGCTGGTGTCTTCAATTTGTTGGAGCCATTCCAGATTAGATTAGATTAGAAATCATTCTGTAGGTTCGTTTAGGCCAGGAAGCCACTGAACATAGAACTTGTCAATACATATACATGTATACATATGTTTATATACAATGAAAAAAAACAATGTATAAAGCTCGTGCTTAAAGGTTGTGTTACAAAAACAGCAGAATAAACATATAATCACACCATTTATATATGAGGCCTCTACTATACCTAATGTGCTCTATAAAAGTACATGGACTTCCTTCTTTTTTTCAATCACATAAAAACAAAGAGTATGAAATATTAGTGTTAAACTCTATAAATAATAATTTCATTATATACAACACTGATGTAATGTCAGATGATAGTTTTCTAATTATTGACAAAATAGTTACTACTAGTAATTATATAAAACTAAAATAGAATTATTGTATTATGTACTCCTCATAAATGTCAACAAATTGCAATACAAATTTACAAATATGTTATAAAATTTCCAGTGCAAAAATTTACAATTATGTACTAGATTGTAAAATGTCAAAGCATTAGGCTTTACAGACCCTGTGTCATTACCAAATACTAAAAATGTAATTTGACACATTCGTGCAAGTCAAAGTATACATCAGTTTAATTTGAATATAAAACACACACACACACACACACACTAATATACACAAAATGATATATATCATAATACTTATAAACACAATGATTGTTGACAGTATTGTCAGACAGATTTGTCACTTAAATATTCGTCTACAGAGTAAAATGATTTATTGCAAAGATACTCCTTAAGAGATGCCTTAAAAGCCCTGAAATTCCTAATATATATATATATATATATATATATTTTTTTTTTTTTTTTTTTTTTTTTTTTTTTTTTTGAGATTACTGTCCTCCTTCTTTTCATGAGTTGTAAGAACTGTTTTGGATTTAAAGCTCCATCTTGTAGCTGATCCATGAGGGACTCTTCGCTTCTTAATTTCATCTAGAGCAGCCACCCTTTGAGGTGAGAGAAGAATATTAGCACTGCTACAATAGTATTGAAAAACACTTTTACATGTTTATTTTGACTGGTACCTTGGGAAAGAATTAAGTTCAATTGGTTAGCATAACAGTGCACAAAAAACGCAAAATCATACTATTTTCTTACGATTGTTTGCACCTGCGTGTTAGCCGCGCATGACGCTAGCACCATCATAACTTTGAGATACTAATTTTTCTTTCTGATATTGTACAACATCGGCGAGGACATTTTTAATGCAGGTTGATAAGGAGGAGGCGTGGATTTAAATTAAAATTACCAGGTGGATTTAAAAATTACCAAAATTTTTCAACAAGCTCTCCAGTAGATAACAGAAAACGAAATACTATAACCAATTGAAATTTAGAAGATACATCAGGTGCTTCATCTGCTATCACAGAACCAAAATCTGCCTTGGCTATTTCAGCATTAATTTCCTAACGACACACATGTAACACAAAAGCATTGCTCATGTGCTCTTTTAAAGCTGAAGTAAACTAAAGCTGCATCTAAAGCTGCAGTAAAATTTGTTAGCCCTCTGAATATTCCAGGACTGTTAGATTCTGATCTTTCGTCCTGTGCACGTAAAGCAAGTTTAAATTCACCGTATAACTTAATACAATCAATTATTTTGGAAAAAACATAGCGATTTTTCCTTACGTTATCATTGTGCGTTTCTGTGTTCGTTTGAAAGCTGAGCTAAATTGTCACCTAATTTCCGTTCTTCCAAGGACTGATAAATCTAATCAAACGTCCTTAAGTGCAGTGGATTCCATGTGTTTTTTTTTTTTTAATTTTCTGTGTTAGATGACTTAGATCTGACACGCCAAGGCATGTACAGTTTTTATCTTTACCCTTAGCAAACAGTAAGCACGGAAAACAAAATAGCTTATTTGTAGTAATGCAACCGCAAATCCAACTATTTCTTTTGTATATATTTACATTGAAACATCTGCAAAATGTCTTATCTCGGCTGGTTGCGTTTGTTTTAATTCGAGCTAAGGTATTCGCCTGCCAAGCTTATTAACTTTACACTTCTGTTCCAAGCTTAAAGCTGCGAAGTTTGTTTTTAAAATGTATTGAACGCTGTTCATTCTTCTTTGAAAACAAATTCGAATAGATGAATATGTATTTGAACACCAAAGCACAAGTATATAACCAAATACACATGTATATAAGTATATTATTCTGTAAACAATGGTTTTCTGAACCACTTTATAACGATGAAAAAACATGTGCTATTTGCTTCAGTCCTGTAGCTTTTCATTTCGGATTAATTCGTGCGTTTCTGCCAGAGCCGACTCGCAGCAGAGCTGGTCATCGCTCCAGCTAAAATTCACGTACTATTAGCGTCGTTTCCACTTTCCCTTCTCTGCCGAAGAAGCTCCTATAACTTATTCTCGGAGGCTCGCAAGAGAGATTGAACTTGGGTAGCACATTGGAACGTATGCGGCCTATTGCAAAGACTTGAAGGTTTTTATACGATAAAATATGTTTAAAACGAATAATACGAGAAAGATTAATTATGTAGTTTATAAATTTATGTTGTTTATAATAGAGTTTTTTTCCCGGGGGTTTACTGAAATATTGAACATAGGACGCGCCACTATATGTCACTATAACAGGAAAAGAAATTAGGAAAAGAGAAAGGAAAAAACTTTAGAACCTTGTCGCTTAAGATGCAGAGAAAGAATTCCCGAGGATATCAGGCTCATGCTATTCCAGGAATTTTGGTCTTTGGGAGAATATTCCAAAAGAATAGTATAAATGGCAAATATCATAGAAACCCGTGATAAAAGAAAATCTACAAAAAGGGAAAGTGCTCAGTATCTGAAAAGAAGCATAGAGAAATTACAAATACGTTTCATTTGCAGATTAATGGTGAAAGGGTAAAAGTTTGTCGAGAATGCTTCAAGAAGGTGTATAATGTGAGTCAGATGCTTGTGACAAATGCAGTGAAGCAGAAACGTACGACACTCTCAGGAATACCTCTGAATGGGAAACGAGGTCTCAGTGCAAGCAGAAAACATCCCTCTGAAGTGATGACTTCTGTAGTACAACATATCACATCATTTCCATCATACGAATCACACTAGACAAGAAGCACAAATCAGAAAAAGTACCTGCCATCACATCTAAACATTCAGAAAATGTACTCATTATATTGTGCAAATAATCCTAGCCCAGTGTCTCGAAAAATTTTTACCTAAGAGTATCATAAATTGAATCTTAGTTTTAAAATCCCTCAGGTAGATACGTACCACAAATGTGACATATTAAACATGAAAATTAAATGTTCAAATAACACATTAGAAAAGAAATAAGTGGAGTTAGAATTAAATCGCCATCACCAACTGGCTGACATGACGTATAACTCCAAAAAGAGCGACAAAGAATTTTGTAAACAGAACTCTACGATAAAAAGTTATTCTTTCGATTTAAAGCAGTGCCTTCCAACTCCTTACATGTTCAGCTCAGTATCTTTCTATAAGCGTCAGCTCTGGCATATAACCTGATCATTTATGATCAAGGCACAGGGGAAGTAAAATGCTCTATGTGGCATGAGGGAGAAGGTGCAGTGATGCAAATCAAATTCCAACATACTTAAATGAAGAAATTGTCGGTTTACCAGATGAGGTGACTAAATTTGTTCTGTACTCTGATGCATGTGGGGGATAGAACAAGAATTGACATGTAGCTACTATGTTTTTAACATTCATGCAAAACAAAACGTCCTTGGAAGTTATAGATCACAAGTTTATGGTCAGCGGACACAGTCATATGGAGTGTGATACAGATCATGCACAAATTGAGAAGCAGAAGAAAAACACAAAAGCTCCTATTTTACATTTGTATGATTGGTTTCAACTTGTTCGACCTGTAGGAAAGAAGAACTAATTTGTGTTAAATGAGATGACACATAATGCATTTTTGGATTTTGCGTCACTCTTACAATCATCGTTGGTTCTGAGGAAGAAATACCCAACAGATGAACCCTTCAAGTGGCAGGAAGTACAATGGTTCCGATACACAAAAAGTCCTGGAGAAATATTGTTGAAGAATAGTTTGGATGAAAATTACAGCTTCAAATCTTTGTCATGTTTGAGAAGAGGCGGCTCGTGGCTAAATTATCTGGTGCGGCACAATTTTAAGATTAATTCAAATGCAAATTAAATTGAGTGTTATTTATGGCCGCTCTTTAACTGTTAGCTTCTAAGCGTCCCATTCTATTTTGGGTATGAAATATCGCTTAATGTTGTTCCTATGCCTCTATCAGGATTGAGGTTTTTTTACGTGCAGTAAATCTATGACACGGCGTCAGCGAATTTACTTCCCTTACGAAGGAAGGGATTTTTACCTCTGAAAAAAAACAGCTGGGTTTGAACCAGCGACCTTAAGAACTGGAGACTAGTATGTTATCCCTAGGCTACGGATGAGACAGACTAAAATTAGTGTATACTAAAAGCTATCAGTGGAAATCAAATGCTAATTTGTGTATAACACACTAACCATTTTGTTTGTAGATGAAATCCATCATTCGATCCTTTGTTGAGAAAATATTTCGATGGCTCTTTGGTTTAAATCAAGAACTGAACACGTGTTTATCATTGTCAACATTATTATCAGAGAGGTGATCCTGCTGCAAATTGGTGCATAACTCGTCTTTACAGCTGATGCACTTCAGTTTGAAAGATTCAAGTCTTCAACATTACCCTACACAACTTTATTAGCTTATGCATGTCAATTACAACGTTCACGATGTTTCTTTTCACAAACGATGCCACCTCTTCTCTCAGACAATTATGGAAACTACTCTTAAAGTAAAGTAAATAGTGATCATGGTATTGTCTTAAGCATTTTTATAAGCAATTGTATGCTTTGCAAACTATAGCACAAAACAAATATACTTAATAGTGTTTAGGAATTTCCCTCTTAATGCGAGTTTTAACACTGCGGTGTCTTTGAACGCTAGCAACTGATAAATCGGCTTTTTATTCGGTAGTTAGTTTCACCAAATTATTCTCCAGTACATTCGGGCTGTTTCATTTACACGTGAAATACATTCACGGCACTGTTTCACCACACCACTTCTTATCAGTTTTCTCTTAATGTGGGTTTTGTAACTGTCAGAACTCTTTTCATAACACTAGCCAGTCATCACCTCTTGCAAGTAGGGCGTCATTTTATTATTTGCTCAGCCCAGAATTTCAATAACTATTGTTTATTTTGGTTTTTTTCCTGTTTTCAAATGAAGTTTCGACTGGATGGTGAATATATTTTGTAGTAAACTTATGATACACAACACACTGCTTTGACGCATTGAGCATTAGCGCGCGATCGTACCTTGTCTTCTGCTTGGTACCAAGTACCAACATTGTAAATTTTTACCACATAAGATTTTTTGTGTATATTTTGTTCGGGATATTTATAGATAAATTTTGTTTTCAAACAAGAAGGCAATCAAACTTAAGAAATGTTTCTTATTATTTAATCTTACACGTGAAGAAATCTTTGGGTAAATATTTTTGTCAGGGATTTGACTCAAACTTTAATTTTTGCTTATTGTCGGTTCGTATTTTCTCTTTGCGCATGCGTGGCAAATGACCACAGAGGCTTTCATGCCCTAAGGGAACGTTCCCCTTTCAGCCTCTTGTACTCCGCACCAGCCAATTAACTACATCTGAAAGTACTGAGTTCTTCTGCGCGTGCGCACAGGATGACCATAAAATTGCATGTATCCGAGAAATGCGGCCGATTACTATTTCTGACTGTCATCATCACTACAACTGTGAGGTGCTTACAGAATTCATAGAAGGTTTAAATTTATACAGGATGCGTTATAGATTGTAGCATTTAACCTTAAAATATATTGGATAAATGATTGTCTGAAATGTTTGTAGGGAGGGCACATACCCCTGTTCCCCTTAAGGGCTAAACTGGCTAAAGTAACAATATTTTTACCATATGCTTTCAACCTGTAGTTAAGACTTATACGGATCTTTCCTCTTTTTTCTGCTTCTCTTTAACTATTCAGTATTTAAATATGTCTGAGGCCTCACTTGAATATTGTGTTCAGTTTTATATAGGAAAACCTTTTTTTTTTCCACTTCAATTTTATAGGAAGCTGGACTTACTGATGAACATTTGAAGCTACATATAAAGCTCGATAGGTATAAAATTTCCATAGAACTAAATTAGACGACTTATAGTGTTACGAATGCTAAGATGTTTATTTATGAATTTCCGCACTATTTGGCCATTCATCAGGAAATATTATCCTTAAATTTGTGTTTAAATTTACTTAATTTAGAATGTACTTAACACACAGGCAGTGAGCTTTGAAAAAACACTTTATAGACGCACTTATGGCGTGATAAAATGTTTAAAGGGTTCAGTTTAATATTAGCTTTATATTTTGGAAAATTTCATTGTTCGATCCCTTTAAATCATGGGTACATAAGCAGCGCTCTTTGAGCGTGAACGCTTGGTAGGAGCGGGCGAGTTACAATGACAGCTGACTGTGTGATGATAGAGAACAATGCCAGTTTTAAAACGTTGTGCAGCCGGTTGCTATTGGTCCCTGTTTACGTATCCTTCTATAATGGAGGAATCCAAAATGCAGAAAAATGACCATCGGGCAAATACTTTCAATGTTGCGTTGGAAAGCAATTACTTTTTCAGAGCAGATGTTACAAATTCTCAGTGCTTTATATGTCAGAAAATTTTGAAAGGTAGAGAAAAGCATAATATAATGCGTCACTACGACAAAACACATAAAGATATTTACAATGAGCTTGTTGGTGAAGATCGCAGCAAAAAGGTTCAGAATTTGAAGCTTGCATTTTTACCTGAGGTAGTTTGGAATTCATAATACTTTATTACTGGTGGAGTTTTTTTGCCATGTGTATAATATCGCGAAAACATGGAATATTGTGAATATGAATATGTATTTAGTTATTATTTACATGTTCGCTGATTACGTTGAAGTATTAATTGAAATTCAAAATGAATTCGATTCTAGATTTCAAAACCTTGATTCATTTGAGAAGGAATTTCAAACCCTCGCAATTCCTTTCTCAATATCAGTTGAAACGGTGTCTCATGATTTGCAGCTTGAACTTATTAATCTTCAGTGTGATATAAGAGCTAAAGATCGTTTGTACAATACCACTAACCTGAAAGATTTTTACAAGACTGTACCTCAACAAAACTATCCACGACTACACAGACTAGCTGCGAAAATGACCTCAATGTTTGGTTCAAAATATGCCTGTGAACAACTGTTTTCTATCATGCACTTGAATAAAAACAGGTATCGAATATCTATGAGGTCAGTAGTAAGGTCAGTACTTTTTCTGTCAGCTGCCATTCACATAAAACCACGTTTTGATGTATTGGTAAAGATACTTAATATATAACTAGTTTGTACACGGATTTAATCTGCTACAGAAGGCAATAATTTGTTTAAAATAAATATTTTTCCTAACCATAAATTAGTAAAATAATATTTTAAGAAACAATTCATGCAATCTTGCACTTCTTTTCGTGTACGCACTGTACGATACCTCTCTTCTCTGTCCACTCGTAAACAAGAGCGCTGCCAGTACCTGTACTCAGTTCGCGAACTGCGAGCCGGCTTCGGAAGCGCAATCCCTGTGCAGGGCTGCTTTAAAGGCTGTACAATAACAATTATTTCTTACAAAGTCAGCAAGCATACTTTTCACCCGAAAATTTCGGTGATTCAATGAATGCTATTGTTGCTAATGAAGGTGCTTATTAATGTGTAATTGAATAAAATACACAGTGCGAGGACTAAAGTAATGATGCCAGTAACGCACAATTGCCTTCTTCATTAATGACTCTTGTTAAAGGCAGAGTTAGGGACGGTCTGTGGTACCCAAACCATGCTGTTATTCTGCACCGTACAAAACTAGAATATGCAGTTAATGAAGCACTGGAACCGATGATAAATCCAAAATTGCAGAAATATTAGAGGCATTGCTGCTTTTCGTGAGCAAATCGCCTATTTTGCATTGAAAAGAGAACATTTGCTGATGACAAATAAAACTATTTTTTAAAATGACCGTGGCTATTTGTAAGTAATTAGGCCAATAATATCACACATACATTTTGCAGGGAACATTTTCTAAAAAGAAAAAGAAATATCGAGAACAAGCTCTCCAAGAAGACCATTAAAATAGTAGTGTTAAATTAGTGAAGAATTCGTTCCGACGGAGGAAAAGTTCAATCTATTAGGTGATGAATTGTTTTAAACAATATATGATATCTTTGGTGTTTGTACATAAAAAAGATTAGTAGCAGCGTATATAATTGTGACACACTTGAGATTTACTTCTCTTCATCCATAACATGCCAGTTTCAAATGTGAAGCGCTAGTAACTGTCCCAAGCAAAGGCGATGTTTAGGAACAGTTAGAAGCTTGCCTTTACGAAAAATTAGAAGCCTTTGGAAGCTAAGGTTAACCCAATTTGCACTCTTTGGATAATTTTCTGTGTACGTCTGGCGACTCTGGTGACCAAAGGAAGCAAATTAATAACAAAGAAAATGGCAGACACAGAAGTTGCATCATCTAGTTCTGAGCCAGCAGACATTCCAGAAAGCGATAAACCTGAAGAATTTGTAGAACCAGAGAAAAAGAAGCGTAAACTATCGAAAACTTCGGATGGAAAATCAGATAAATTAGAACAAAGGCTCGGAGGAATTTTATGTTGTGCTGTGTGTCTGGATCTACCAAGGGCAGCTATTTATCAGGTATGCGCAATCAGCTGATCGAAATAATAAACGGTTATGATAAACGAATAGCCACATAATCGTTGTTTTCTTGTTGTACATATGAGGAAAATGTCATTTGAAAACTAGCTAGATGCACTCTATGGATGATAACTAAATTACGTTAAAATTAGCTTAAAGTATAATGGCATATCACTTGCAAATAAATGCTTTATCAATTAGGTGAGCCGCATGCGAGCGTCGTTTTGTAGTATTTGTCGTTCAAAATTTGGATACAAGTTAATTACCACATATTACATTTCGGAGATTAAAAAAACAAACTAATTTGCGTTTTTGCAAAGAAATAGTTTTCGGAAAGTCAATTTTTACCCTATTTCGACCCTGTTCTTGCACACACACACACAAAACCTAACTAACCTCGCCGAAATCTCGATCCCAGAGGACCCTGTGAAGTCCCAGTGCACAAAATCAATAAGGCGAAGAAATGTATTCCCGTTCTGGTTACCAGGTTATTGTGAACCATAGTCTTGTGTCCTGCATGGCTACCCATCGTCATTTCCATTTGGGCTATTATGAAGCAGCCTTTAAAAAGCTGCCTAGCTACTCTCAGACGATTTCTCCTCTGCAATGCTTCATCATATCACAGGAAAATGTGCACTTGTGCCAAATTTCAGCTCAGCTTTTCACTGCTTAAGCATGCTGCTCAATACTGACCATTTTCCTACCAAAGCATCATAAGGTGCTAGGTTGTTGGTATGCATTACCAATCTTCTTATCGACAACTTTTGAATATAATTTCATTGTGTCATATCTTGCATTGGAGTATTATCAGAAATGCTGCAGCTTGGGATTACTGTTTTAGAATAAAGTAATTACAAGAAAATTATTTCACCTTAGCATGGTAGAATGTTGGTGTTGAAAGCTGAATAACCTTGTTTCTATTGCTTAGTAGTCCAGAGTACAGGTAATTATTTTGTATGGTAACCCACTCGCATGCTCTCTAACAATGTGCGAGAGAGCTGGGAGCTGCTGGCAAAATTATGCAGGCAGAGGTGGTCTAAAATCTTTACCTTATGATAGATAAAAGTAATAATGTAGAAGCTTAGAGACAGTGAAGCACCATTGAATTAGAACTTTTTCACTTTCAGGGGCAAAATATACAAACAAAAATGTGGCTTAGCCATGGGTAACCCATTGTTTCCCCTCTTGGCAGATATATTTATGGGATCCTTTGAAATGCACATAACCGAATCCTTCCCCTCCATCTACAAAACATGGTACTGCTATGTAGATAACATATTTGCAATAATACCCCAAAAAATTGGAACGAGATGCATTAAAACTGTTAAACTTGCAAAACCAGGCAATCATATTCACACTGAGACAGAAAAGAATGAGACCCTTCCATTTCTAGACCTCAAAATCAAAAGAGAAAATGACAAACTCTCCTTTGATATAATAGAAAACCGACACAAACTGATGACTACCTCAAGAGCGCTACAACCCAAAATCACACCAACAGCCTAGTACATCCATGATCAATTTTCTATTAAACAGAGAAGAATATAATCAAGAATACAAGCACATAGTAAAATCAGCAACTAACAGTGGTTTCAACTGAAAAATAGCGGAAAAAGTTATTCAAAAACACAATAGCAGAAAGAAAATAAAGGAAACCACCACTCTTAATACCAGTAGAAGAAAAAAAAAACATTTAAGAAATTTTCATTGCACCCATTTTTCCACAAAAAATTTCAGAAATTATTCTCCAAATATAACATCATTCTAGCACCCCAGAACAGATATAGCCTCCGAAATTCATTAAGAGCACCTCTAAAGGCTCCAGTCCCCAAAAAAGAAAAATCAGAAATCTTATCAGATCAACTGCAATGACATTGGAAATAACAAAAGAAATATCAGTATCAGGATCAAAGAACATGTGTACAACATAAAAAATAGTCATGTCAGCAGTTGCAGCACATTTTTGGAGTTCCAACCATGAAATAAACTAAAATACAGGGTTAATAATGCATTTGAATCACTCCATAGACCTATATGTTTGGGAAAAATATTTATCAAAAAGAACTTGCACCAGGTCATGAATTTTGAAATACAGCTACCAGAAGTATTCGACAAGTACATTATGCCATTTACAAGCCATAGATATGGAGAAGATAATGCCATTCACATCAGATGAGAAACAACAGCTGAAGATAAAAGCAATGGCTTTTGAAACATGTCCTGTTTAAAACCAGTAAGTGAAGCAATAAGTGTCTACACCTTAACTTATAATAGATGCTGGAAATGTTGTCCAATAGCACTGATTTTTCTGAAATCATTGCCCATTTAAGTGAAATCAAGATTTGTGACTGGAAACAAAAGCTGTGGGTCAATGAAACCTCTTTATAGATTGGAAAATTCATATGCGCTGTTAATGCTTGCATTTGTGTGTAGCAATGAGGTTTTAGTTTCAACAGACATGTAGCATTCCTAGCAGAAGATAGAGATACACCTGTTTGCTGTGCTAAAGCACCAAAGTGGCACCGATTTCATCCAGTTTATTTTATGTTAACACTGACCCCCTAGAATGTTTATTGTCCTACACTGTAACCGACTGCAAGTTTAGTGCTCCTGACTCAACACGGAGATGGCGACAATGCAGGAATTGGTATTCGAAAGTCCTGGCAGACAGCATGAGAGTAGTGAAGGGGAGAAAGGCAGCGCATGGGTTACAATGATCCTTTAGCAATTGGCAGTGTTGTTAACAAAAATATTTACATAATTAAATGAGAAAATTCACTCTTAAATGTTTTGTAACAGTATCCAGAGGAAGGCACTAGCATGGTAAGCAAAATTCCATAGTTTTGAGTCTTGTGGCAGCATTGGAATTTTCCAATCTGATTAACTTTCTAATTTTTCAAATTATCTAAGTTTTACTATAGCCTCATTTAAACTCGGGATGATTCTGATGCCATTTTTACTTTCTGAACTCGTACTATGTATATAGTGTATAGAGAAGGTAGTGCATTCCACCCAAAAATTTGATGCCGAGATTTCACCAGAAATACACTTTTTAGGGTCTCCTGTATCCAAAAAAAGGTCTTGTGCCTCTGAACACGATATCTCGAAAACAAAAAGTTTGTAAAATACCAAACTTGGTATTTAAATGTATCTTCCAGGAATGCGACTCAAAGATTTTGAGAAAAATCCCCCCACCCTAAACTACCCTTTACATGAAAAAATTTTTGAAAATTTTCATTTTCTAATACATAGCTGTAATGTTTTTGATTAAAATGTTGTATATTAAAGATATTTATATGGTAAATAAAATGTATATCTTGAATTTTGTGGGAATAGCCTCTAAAGAACTCTTTATTCTGAATGAATTTTGCAAAACTGGTAAACCATAAGAGCTAGACAAAACCTTACTTCTCAAAAAATGTAGATCACTTTAAAACACACAATTTATTTTATGTACGTTTTTTTCGTTGAATTGACCATTTCTGAGATATTCCTTGTTATTTGTTTCAGATGTAAAATACAATACTTTTTACTTTTTTCGCATGGAAAGTTGTAAACTCTGGCCATGCAAAGAAACAAACTTCATCCACATGGCAACCAGCTTTTAAAAGAATTCACTATCGTTTTAGCCTAGTGCATTCCCATATTTTCCTTTTACTTACAGGGAAGCAAGTAATTAAGACAATTTCTGATTTATCTTGATTATCATGAAGTAGATAGAAGAATGTGCTTTTTAACAATAACTTGTTACAACGATGTAGAGAAAGTTATGTGAATGGAACACATACTATGTACAAGGGGCATACTGAAAGTCATGAGCAACACTGTTTTACAATCTTAATATTTATTTTTAAGCCAAACCAAATACATCATCATAATCTACAGACTTTCTTTCACTTTTCGACATAGTCTCCATTGTTTTGCACACATTTTTCCCATCGTTCTACAAGTTTGAAAATGCACTTGTGATAGAACTCCGTTCCAGCTGCCCGTAGACCCTGACGCACTGCTTTCCGAATATCCTCCAGCATCTCGTAGTGTTGGCCACGCATCTGCTCCTTCACAGAACCGAAAAGATGGTAGTCGGAGGGTGCCAAGTCGGAACTGTAGGGAGGATGTGGAAGAGATATCTCGTAGATATCTTTAATATACAGCATTTTAATAAAAATCATTAGAGCCATTTTTGAAAAAATCAAAATTTTCTACATTTTTTCCATGTAAAGGGTAGTTTGGGATGGGAGGATTTTTCTCAAAATCTTCTTGTCGCATCCCTGGAAGATACAGAACTTAAAACCAAGTTTGGTATTTTACCAACTTTTCATTTTTGAGTTATTGTGTTCACGGACACACACACACACACAGACCGTTTTCAACAAATGTTTTTTTTTTTGGATACAGGGGAACCCAAAAGATATATTTCTGGTGAAATCTCAGTATCAAATTTTTCTATACACTATGTACAAGGGGCATACTGAAAGTCACGAGCAACCTATTGTAAAAATTTAAATTTCAACAATGTAACGAAACAAATTGCAGGATCGTAATCTACAGACTTTAAGCCACATGTTGACATATTGTGACGCCATTAGCTTCTATCACGTGACCACAGACAGTGTTTGAAAAATGGCTGACATTGATGTTTTGTTTCGACAGCGTGCTGTCATTGAATTCCTTGTGAAAGAAGGAAAATCTGCACCTGAAATTCATCTCAGACTTCAACGTACTTATGGAGGTGTCTGCATGGGTGCCAGCAGTGTTAGAAGATGGGTGAAATATTTCAAAGATGGAAACACGAGTCTGCAAAATGCACCTCGTAGCGGGCGTCCTCGAACTGCCTCTACAGAATGCAACAAGGAAAGAGTTGATGAGCTCATTACAGGAGATAGGCGTTTCACTGTGAATGAAATTGCTGCGCAACTTGGAATAGGACATAGTGCAGTGCAAGAAATGATCCACAGCTTGGGTTATCGAAAGGTCTGTGCCCGTTGGGTGCCCCGTTTATTGACTGAAGACCACAAACTTCAGAGAAGAACCATTGCACAAAACCTTCTTCAGAGATTTCATAATGAAGGTGATCAATTTTTGACGTGTATTGTGACTGGAGATGAGAGCTGGTTCCATCACTATGAGCCAGAAACGAAACGTCAGAGTATGGAATGGCACCACTTGAACTCGCCATCGAAGAAGAAAGCGAAGACAGTGCAGTCTGTAGGAAAAGTTATGGGAAGAGTCTTTTGGGATGCACAAGGTTGCATTCTGGTTGACTTTCTTGAACCTGGACAAACCATAAATTCTGCCCGCTACATCAAGACACTTCTGAAGCTTCGTCGGGCTTTGCGTGATAAACTCCCTGGAAAGAGGATCATCCTTCAACAGGATAATGTGCGTCCGCATACTGCCCGTGCCACTATGGAGAAGATCAGGGCATTAGGGTGGGAAACTCTTCCGCATCCTCCCTACAGTTCCGACTTGGCACCCTCCGACTACCATCTTTTCGGTTCTGTGAAGGAGCAGATGCGTGGCCAACGCTACGAGGCGCTGGAGGATATTCGGAAAGCAGTGTGTCAGGGTCTGCGGGCAGCTGGAACGGAGTTCTATCACAAGGGCATTTTCAAACTTGTAGAACGATGGAAAAAATGTGTGCAAAACAATGGAGACTATGTCGAAAAGTGAAAGAAAGTCTATAGATTATGATGATGTATTTGGCTTAAAAATAAATATTAAGATTGTAAAACAGTGTTGCTCATGACTTTCAGTATGCCCCTCGTATATGGCAAATAAAAATGTGTATCTTGAATTTTCTGGGAATAGCCTCTGAAGACCTCTTTATTTTGAATGAATTTTACGCAACTGGTAAACCATAAGAGATAAGCAAAAAACCTTACTACACCAAAAATGTAGATCACATTAAAACACACCCGTTATGTCATATACATATATATATATTTTTTTTTTTTTTTCATGGAATTGACCATTTCAGAGATATTTCTTGTTATTTGTTTTAGATTCAAAATACTTAAAACTTTTCTTACATGGAAAGTTGTAAACTCCTTGGCTCTGCATAGAAATGGATTTTAACCATATGGCATCTAGCTTTTAAAGTATTTGACTATCGTTTTAGCCTAGTGTATTCCCTAGTTTTACTTCTACTTATAAGTAAGCAATTAATTAAGACAATTTCTTTTAATTTTATCTCGATTATCATAAAGGAGACAGAAAATTATGCTTTTTAACAATTTGTTACAGCGATTTAGAGAAAGTCATGTGAATAGAACACATCAAATTTTTACTTTCTCTATTACACATCTATAGTAAGTAGGGAAAATGTTGCATTACACTAAAAATGTGATATCAAGATTTCGCTAGAAATGTACATTTTGAAATCTCTTGTTCTGAAATTGAATTTTATGATGTTATATTCACATAATCTTTCTGTAACAAGCTATTCTTAAAAATCTTGTTCTGCTGTCTGCTTCATGTTAGTGATATAAACACTTGTAGAAAAGCTTTTATTACATAGTATATCATAATATTTCCTTATAGTAAAGTAGCCTTAAACAATAGGTGGTCAAGACTTTTAAGAGCTGGTTGCAATGTGAAATTATATCCTCTTTAAATATTAATAATAAACTTGGAGGTGATAACATTGTGAAGCTCCCTTAATTACTTGTCAAATTAAGTAGTCAGTGTTTCGAAAAAGGTTTGTCAAAACTGTTGCTTACACAGAACTGATATAGTAGGATCTGTCCTACATCATCAGCTGCATACAAATACTAGGTGCAGGTGAGCCATCTGCCTTCTTTTCCTCTGCAGATTTTCTTTGAGCAGGAGTCTTGTTTTGTATTATAGGTATATTGTTTTCTATGTATCTAGTTCAGTTTTGTGTATATTTGAACATCTGTGGTATGTAAACTGATAATTACAGTAGCCAAATTAAATGAATAAACAATACATTATTGTGAAATAGTAGCACATGTGTTATTTAACCTCAGCAGTTAGTGAAATGAATGCTAAACATAGAAGGAATGTTGATGACTTTGAAAAAAATTTGCTAAAAAAGCGCAATGCAGTTTATAGCTGAAACAAAGTGCAATGCAGTAAAATATTAAATGCTCAGGACAATATTAAAAATATAAAAAGAAGAGAAGAAACTAAAATAAAAATGTTAGAAAAGGAACACAGCATAAGAATCCAAAAAATGTAAGGGGACCTCAAGTCGAAACAAAAACTTAGGCAAGAAGAACATGCTGCTATTAAAATGGGAACTGGAACTAAACAAATTATGCTGCAAAAATAAAAATAATTTAATAAATTGTTCAAAACTTGCAAATATGCTTAGAAGCTTGTGACAGTGATGTGATTAAATAAAAAATAAAAGAATTTGAGTCTGTTTTTTGTAACACAAACATCACTTATTTTTACTTACTGGGGACCGGTTTCGGGTAACAGTTGTTCCCATTTTATAAGTGATGTTTGTGTTACAAAAAACCGACTGAAATTCTTTTATTTTTCATTTAATAAATTGTTGTTTAAAATAAATTGTAAATGTAATAAATTGTAGAAACCTTCTAGCTTCTAAGCATTATCTAGACATATTAGTTCTGAAAATGTAGTTGTAATGGATCTTGAAAAGACTGTGGAAAAAATATTTACAGCAGTGCATATCTCATATACATGTTTAAAAAAATAATCCGAAATACTAAATGTTACCCTTTTCAGGCATTCCATATCAAAGTGAGTCTTAGAGCCAAAAATTAAAAGTATTTATTTAATAGTTTACATTATACTTAATGTTGATTAAAAGTCTCAACTTTTGCATACTTATCCAGTTTTTTCATTTTTTGCCCCATGTTTTCACTATTTTACTGCATCTTGTGCTCATAGGATTATATTAGTGACCAAGTGGGCAACAGTGTTTTTATTATTTAACAGCAATTGCTGTATCCTGATATATGGTGGACTTTGAGACAGTGATGTGTTTTAACAATTAAAAATTTAGTTGAGTCGATTTTGTAACACTACATCACTTACTTTTTTATTTCGGAAAACATGTTTCAGAAGCCATGTGCTTCCATTGTCAATTCCTTTGGTCGACTGCTGGCATTGCTTGCTGTGGTGGTTGTCTCTGTCCCTGGTGGTGGTTTGATGAACTTCTGGATGAGTAGATCGCCTGGTTTCAATTATAAACAATATAAGTGCACCTACATATAATCTAGCAAAATGATTAACAAACAGATTCTCTTCCTTCCCTAAATTTGATACAGCAAGTATAAAAAACTCTCTAGATCTGATCGATAAAATTAAAGACATAAAATTGGAAAAA
Source organism: Hymenopus coronatus (assembly GCA_030762935.1). NCBI lineage: Eukaryota > Metazoa > Arthropoda > Insecta > Mantodea > Hymenopodidae > Hymenopus > Hymenopus coronatus. The sequence continues at coordinate 102,387,456 of CM060891.1, forward strand.
ACCGATATGTTAGTTTCCTTTGATGTTACTGCTCTGTTTCCAAGCATACCTACAGACGGGAAATATTACAAACAAACATCTGGTTTAGCTATGGGCAGCCCGCTGTCGCCAATATTAGCAGATCTCTTCACAAGCACTATGGAAACTAGGATTAAAAAGGCATTCCCCTGGATGTTCAAATTATGATACCGCTATGTAAATGACATCTTTGCAATAGTCCCAGAAAAACACCTAGAAGATGCACTAAAACTCCTAAATATGCAAGAAAAGTCAATAAAGTTCACACTGGAGAAGGAATGTGATGGACAACTACCATTCCTTGACCTAAAAATCATCAAAAATAAAAATCACCTAACATTTGGCATCTACAGAAAACCTACCCACACCAATAGCTATATAAAACAAAAGAGTTACAATCCCATTCCCCATCAGCATGCTTTGCTCAACAGCCTTACACACAGATTGGTAAGTGTACCAATGGGCAAAACAGAATACCAATGTGAACTTGCTAAAATTTTGGACATAGCTACGGAGAATGGATTCCCGGCAGAACTGGTGTACAAAAAACTTAATAAGGCCGAAAATAGGAAGAGAATTAAAGAAGTCAGCACACTCACTCAAAACCAGAAAGAAAACAAAGATCTACAAGAAGTTTACATACCACCCTACAACTTTCTACAAATTCCAGAGGATCTGTAAACGACATAACATCATTCTAGCCCCTAAAAACAACTACTCTATAAAAAACATTTTAAATTCTAAATTAAAAAATGATATCCCACAAGAAAACAAACCAGAAATATATCAGTTCAGCTGTAATGACTGTGAAAAAATCTACATCGGCCAAACAAAAAGAAATATAAAAACCAGGGCAAAAGAACACCACAGAAATATTAAACTCAAACAAGAAGAAAAGTCTGCAGTAGCTTGGCATTTTTGGAAAGAGAAACACACTATAAATAGAAGCCCAAAAATCCTCAGAAACATCACAAGGAAGACAGAATTAAAAGATTGGGAAAACATATATATTTGGAAAAACAAGAACCGGGTTTTCAATTTTGAAATCCCACCAGGCGATCTACTCATCCAGAAGTTCATCAAACCACCACCAGGGACAGAGACAACCACCACAGCAAGCAATGCCGGCAGTCGACCAAAGGAATTGACAATGGAAGCACATGGCTTCTGAAACATGTTTTCCGAAATAAAAAAGTAAGTGATGTAGTGTTACAAAATCGACTCAACTAAATTTTTAATTAGCAATTGCAGTGTTTTGTTATCACATTTGATCAGCAATGAAGATTACTTTGCTTTGACATCAAAATTAAAGATAATTAATACTTATTACTTTCTGTAATATAGCTGCTTTTGCTCCTTGTTTTCCTGTAACACCCTTTACCAAAAACATTAATAAGATAATATCACAGCCAAGCTTTCACATTGTTTTTATGATTTTCTGAAAAAGTGAGGCTATGCTCAAGTCAAACATTATAAGCTATAAGAAATTAAAGAAAATTTACATTTAGTTGGAGTAATTGATATAACAGCTGTTAACAAGTATTTCAGATATTTGTTGTATTGTAAGTTACTCATCCATGGATTATATATTTAATGCACAATTATACTGCGAAAGACAATCTAGGCCTAAGATTAGAGATTTATTTCCAGTAAACTTATATAAAACTAATCTTTCTCTTTGTTATTAATCTAGATTATTGCACTCGAGTTAAACTACATGTACTAAAAAAATAAAAACCTCTTAATATGGGCTCACATCCTGCATAAGCTTTAATTTTCTATGGTTTGACAGATAAGTTTACATTAAACATCTGCTTGGCTAATTTTTGTTGGTGTTTTGGGTTTTTTTTTTTTTTTTTTTTTTTTTTTCCAAAAAATGGTACCTGTTGACAAGAACATTTTGATGAGAGGTTATTATGAAAGACTGAGGGCCAACAAAGATAAGTACCAGCAATATCTTTTAAAAGAGAAGCAGCATGACATGCGTAGCCGAAAAGTAAACAAAATACAACAGGAGGAAAATGAAGTTACTTGTAGAAAAACAAAAAAGTTCTAGAAAGAGTGAGAAGTCATCACAACAAACTTGAAATGAAAGTTTCCACAAGCGACAAAAATTTTCCATTTGACGGCAACAAATGCAGACAATCTTTTGGAAAAGCTGTAAATAGGCTGAAGAAAAACTTGTCTCAGAGTTTAAGCATAAAAAGTGCTGTAATGAAAAACCTTGCTCCGGAAATAGGATTAAATATAAAATTAGACATCTGCCACCCGGGTCCTGCCGAAGAACATAAAATGTGTATATAATCAATTTTTACTTTCTGTACACATACTATGTACTTAGTGTATAGAGAAGGTAATGTATTGCACCCAAAAATTTGGTACCAAGATTTCACGAGAAATACATATTTTGAGACCCCCTGAATGAAAAAAAAAATCACAAATAAACTTGCTCCTTTTCGACATAGTCAGCAGCTCTCTCAACAAATTTGACCCATCATGATACCAGTATCAATGTGCCCTGTTTGTAGAAGTCCATTTCCTTGGAGTATAGCCATCTGCGGACTGCTGATTTCACTTCCACATCTGTTGCAAAGCGTTGGCCGCCAGGAATTTCTTCATGGGACCAAATAGATAAGCGGTGCAAAGTCCGGACTGTATGGTGGATGCTGGAACACCTCTCTACAACATTTGGTGATTTTCTGATGAGCAGCAGCAACATGACGTAGACGTTGTGACGTTTGTCAAAGGACACGATGCAACTTCACCAAAGTATTAATATAGGTTGCAACAGAGTCTACCAATAAAACACTGTTACAAGCACTTTCCTAGCAGATTGAGTCACTTTCAGCATGTTTCCACTCCATACATACCTGCTTGGTTTCGGGTGTGTAGTGGTATGTCCACGACTCATCACCAGTGACAATTCCCTTCTGCTGTGTATGCGTTAGGTGATCCAAACTTGTCATCATTCGCTGGCCCTTGTGATTGTCTGTCAGGTTGATAGGCACCCAGCAAGCACTAACTTTGTGAAATTTCAACCTGCCATAAACAATATCATACACTGCACCACTGCAATAAGGTTTGCAGTTGCACTTGCCGGTTGTTCATTGGCTCTTTGACATTCTGCAGTATTGCAGCTGTTACTGGCCTCCCAGAGCATACTAATCACTAAAGGCCGGAGGGATGTGCGCTCGCATGCGATACAGGTTAACTGGATGTAGATGTGCAAACAATAGCCACTAGAAGCAAACATCAGAAACAACGTAACTTAGTACTCTGTGAACTAGTGAAGCATTGCCTTGCAAGTGTATGCAGAAGCAAGGTCAAGGTGTAGTATAATGCAACTGTTTTGTTTCTTCTCACAGTGAGCTGCAGTATAATGATAGTGTTCGTTAGTGTTCAAGTAATGCAAAATGCCTAAAGCAAGGGATCCAGAATTACATTGTGTCTTAAACTTATATGGAAGAAATGTGATTCTACAAGGAGAAACTACGTGGTTCACTGTGTGTAAATGTGACTAAGGAAGTACTACATAGAAAGACATTGCAACAGCAAACTAGAGAGGACAGTAGCACACATGATACTGAAACAATTTCCCAGTTAGAATTTAATAAGGAGTTGTGCAATATGATGATCTCAGCAAACATTTCTTTCAATAAACTTGATGATCCGCATTTTGGAGAAGTATACAAAACAGCATATTCCAACTGAGTCAACGGTACGTAAAGATTATTTACCCATGTGCTATGACGCTACAATGGCCAAGATTAGAAATACTGTTAGTGGGCTTCAATTGATGAAACAAGAGAGGCTACAGGTAGATATGTTGTGGGTATACTCTTACCTAAGTGTGCAGGTGCAAAATGTTTAACATCCAAGACATTGGAAAAAGTGAATTCTGGAAATATATATATATAGATTTTTCATAATGCAATGTGACTTTTATGGGCAGATGGTATTAAATATGATGTCTAACTTTTTACTACTGATGGTGCTTCGTACATGATTAAGGCAGGTAAACAAATTTGTGAATGCTTAAGGAACATAATTCATATAACTTGTCTTGCATATGGACTGCACAGAGTGGCTGAAACTATTTGAGAAGTATTCAGTGATTTGCCAAGTTTATATCTTCAGTTAAGGAAATTTTCTCAAATTCCCTGCAAGACTTTCAATATTTCGTAATATGGCACAGCAATTCCTCTGCCACCAAAGCCACTAATTACAAGATGGGGTACTTGGATAGAGGCCATCACACTTTGTGGTGCATTGCAATGAAATTGTAAATGCTATTGGTGCTCCATGTGATGCAGATTCATCTGTTATTGCAACTGCGAAGTCTCTGATATCGCATGAACTGTCTGAAAATCTTCAGTTCATATCCAACAATTGTGCAGTGTTGCCCAAAGCTATTAAACAATTACGAACATCAGGTTTGGAAATGTCCAACAGCATAAGCCTAGTAGAATATTTTAATTCAATTAATAGGATACCTCTTGTGCCAGGTGTCGAAAAGGTGAACGCTAATTCCAGAATGTTCTAAACAAAAATGGTGGTTATCAAGCTATGTATGCGAGTGTGAAAATTAGTAAGAAGGAAAATACGCCAAGCGACAGAGTGGAAACCTTTACATTTTCATCTCTGACATCACGCGACGTCAAAAAAGTTTTTCACTGTTTAAAAACTGCTTCAGTGATAGGTGTGGAAATTTCATATTTAATAATTTATGGATGTACAGTGTAACCCAGTATTACAGTTAATAGCAATATGTATAAGCGTTTAAGTGTAATTCCAGAATGCGTCGTTTATGATGTTTGTAAGTTGTGCTGCAGTGAGATGGTTGTCATGGGTCAGGTTGTACCTACCTGCAGTTGTTTACATGCACGAGCAATAAAGTACAGTCCAAGTGCAGTGTACCTATAGAAAAACGCACATGCCTCAAGCCTTTGCTAATCACTAGGGTTCACACAGCCACCATGTGGAGACAGTGTTACGGTCCATACAATCACCCACATACATGCCACGCATGTTCCTGAGAATTTCACTTGCTTTATGCCCTTTGGTTCACAAATATCTCTGCTCTTCACATGTGGATGACAGTAGCATGCGTGCCATCTTTGTTGCACAGTTCACGCCTCTCTCGCTACAGCTGCACATGAAACAAAAATACCCTCTGTTGTGTAAACTTCAAACTATATCTGTGTGAAATTGCAACATGCCAGTTGCAATGCCAAGGCAGAAAAAAAATTATTGGCATTACTTTTCGATCCACCCTCGAATTACATAAAAAGCAAGTTGTAATATCAACAGTGTAATTACCTTACAACCTACTGAAAACTTTTAACTCCAAGTTTGATTGCATATAAGCTGTTATTCCACCCAGAAAAATCTATAGCTTGCAAAACATTTTAACTTTTTTGCATCTTTCTTTCTTAGTAATGTATCCTACACCCCAATACAACACTAAAGTTGCAGTGCTCAATATCTTGTAACCTACTGAAGTTATGTTGGCAGAAATTGATATGGGATGATGAGATTGTATTATTAGCGGTCACTTGCTACTATTTTGTGCACAATTTAGCATTCTTAAAGAAGTGAAGTTTCGTACCACTCCCTAGTGTGTACTGCTGTGTTATAAGTTAGATATTTCATGAATAGAAGACTCATTGATCTTAAGGTATATCCATGTTTTCTTTTATCAATATATGTTAGAGAGACAGAGGAAAAGTATCACTTTTAGTTTGTGTTTTAGCTTAGACTAGCATTTAAGGAAGCATCTTGGGAATCTTGGAAACTGTTTTGCAATCCGTAACACTATAGTTGCATGTTAGTGAATAGCACATTAGTTACTGTTGTTAGTAGTGTTATTGAGGCGGGAAACATCTGTATGATATTCCCTTATAGAACTCACATTTAACATCTGTATAACAATAATAAGTAAGAGACAAAAATATTTGTAAGCATTTCTTTTGCATGATCCTTGAATAATTGAATGTGTCATTGCAGAGAGGTAACTAAGTCACTTATTTGGAAAATTGAGATATGATCATTTTCAGAATCCATGCACATAGACATACATTTTGAACAGAAAGATACATATTGTAACTGTGCCATGTGGCTGTAATTGCCAAACGTGTGTGTATGGCTTGCTTCATAAGTCACAATTGATTGTTAGCATCCATTGTTATACCTGTGCAAGTGGACACAAGTGCTTTCGGAAAGTTCTTTGAAGTCAAAGTCATCTGAGTGAGTTAGTGACACCTGCAGTGGTTTGCACATGCTACTGTTTCTGGAAATTTCCTACCACGTGATAAATGGGTAAAAGGGGGCAATAAACCCCTGCCCAGAGTTCAGTATGAACTGGCAGTGCATCACTGCAGCTAACATTAAAAGGAAACTATACAGCAGAATTGTTATGAAAGCATTGACAGTTATTTGTGAACAGATTCTGATTGCAATAAGTTTGTGGAAGAAATAGAGTTGTTTGTTGGAGAAATAAAAGAGCTTCTGATACACTGATGTTAGAAGTGGGGGTTAAGTGCCATGATAAAGGAGATGTTGAAAACTTAATTCAAAGAAATAAAGAACATGAAATGGTGGAACGACAGAATATCATGACCAACAACTTTACCTTGGAGGAAAGTGTTGGCAGAAGAGCAAAACAACTGAATAAGATGATGGGAAGTTTGCTAGATGGAAGGCTGAATGAGTGAAGGTCAAGACAACGATGCATAACATGTACATGTGTTAAGCTACCCAAGTTTGATGGAACATCCGCCTTCAAAGTTTTCCAACAGGTTGCCACCATTGCCCACAACTGATGGTCAGCAGAATAGTAAGTTGCACAACTGATAGCAAGTTTCCAGAGACGGACAGCAGAAGTACTAAGTGCGATTCTGTAGTCAGGGATGTCTGGACAGATTTGAGAGGCCATCAAACTGCTTCAAGAACCATAGCCTGGCTGTAGCATACCACAGTTGGTTTAAAACAAGGCTGCATCCCCCTAATGATACAAGAGTACACATTGGTGATTAAACAGTTGTTGAAAAAAGCCATGGTAAACCTAGCACCTAGTTACATGTCCCAGGAAGCTGCATACTCCTTTGTAGGGAGCGTAACTCTGAAATATGACTGGCTTATGCTTGGCAACTGCAATACCATTCGAGAGTGGCAGCACCTAAGGATGGAGGTGGCTAAGACAGCAGCTGTTGCCAATCTGAAGACCGGAGCATTTACTACAACAGAGACTGAGAGACAACCTAGAGATTATGGATGATCTTTCATTGGTGTGTGCTGGGGTTGAGGCGAGCCTGGACTGTCCACATCAAGCTGAACATCAGAGCCCTCGAGTGATGCTGCATGCCTTGGGCAGAAGAGTGGACGATATTCTTATCGCTGACAGCTGGGTACAGGGGAAGCTGTGCTGGAAAGTTAGATACTGTAATCAAACTGACATGATGAAGGACTTGCCGACACAATCACCCAGTTGGCCCGACCAACTAGTGATAGTGTTGGGCAACATCTTACCTGTGAAGAAGGAGGCCCTACTGGAGTTAACATTGGGGTGGAGCACAGTAAGCTTATGGGTAATTGTCATGAGGGTGGCCAAGGATGTGATCCTGGGACTGGAGCCCTCAGGAGCCACAGTCTTGCGGTTTTACCGAAACAAAGTGTTAGAGCTTCCATGAACTTTGCGGGGATCTGCAGGGTGATCCTGAAAGACAGTGTTGTAGTACCCACAAAAAGTGAGATGGTGGTGAAGGCACACCTGGAGGGTGAACAGTCAAGGAACCTTGTATTGGACCAGAAAAAATCCATTGAATGTATTGTGATTGCCCAGGCATTGTTGCCTTGTTGCCAAGAAGTGCCCGTGAGGCTACTGAGCCTCAATAACCTGGAGGCTCCAATTTGACATCAGAAAGGAATGAGCCTATCCAGAGGATTGTGGCCACTGCATCAAAGTTGGGGAGAAAGAGCAGCTGGATAGGATAGCACAGGCCTGAAGTGTTGGGTCTAAGGGTACAATTTAACATCAGAAAGGAATGAGCCTGTCCAGAGGATTGTGGCCATTGCATCGAAGTTGAGGAGAAATATGGCAGCTGGATAGGAGTAAAAAGTGTGTTTTTGTTGCAATAATGTAGGGCTCGGTAATATATCACAGTTTGACTTGAACCAAATATCTTGCAGTTTTTAGTCTCTATTTGATGACTGGAAATGTGCTGTTGGAGTGTGGCTACATCTGCTTTAGGTCGGGGAAGGCTCAGGTATGGCATGCCATGCATGATGGGGCAGATGGAAGTACCCATTGTGATACCTGCTTTGTAAATTTTTAAAACATCTTACAGTAAAGCCCCGATCTTCCATCAGATTGGCTGGCAAAGGCACGAAGAAAGAAAAGAAAAGAAAATGTAATGTGTTCCATTCACATAACTTTCTCTATCTGCTCCATATACGAACTATTCTTACAAAACATTCTTTTATCTACATCATTCTAATTGAGATAAACAGCAGAATTGGTATTATTATTATTATTATTATTATTATTATTTGCTTCCTTTTAAGTAGAAGGGAATCAAGGGAATACATCATGGGAAAGCAATAGTCAAATCTTTTAAAAGCTTGTTGCTGTGTGAAACAATTGAGGTGGTCCCACTTGAGAAAAGTTAGGTACGAAGGCTTTCACGGCCGGTGTTAGAATCACTTATAGAAAACAAAACCGGGCTTGTAGGCCGTGGACCACGGCCTACAAGCCCGGTTTTGTTTTCTATAAAAGTTAGGTAGTTTACTGAAACCAATAATAAGGAATATCTCAAAAGGGTCAACTCTACCAGAAAAAGTTATATGACAAATGATGTGTTTTAACAGGATATAGCTTTTTTATGTATTAAATTTTTGTCTATCTCTCATGGTTTAATCATTATCCAAAATTCTGCAAAACTCATCCAGAATAAAGAGGTTTTTAGAGGCTATTCCCAAAAAATTCAAAATATACATTTTATTTCTGATGTAAATATATTAAATATATGGTATTTTAATCAAAATCGTTTTGAGGAAAACAAATTTTCAAAAACTTTTCCACATAAAGGGTAGTTTGGGATGGGGGGATTTTTTTTAAATCTTTATACTGCATCCTTGGAAGATACTAAGCATAAGACCAAGTTTGGTTTTTAACAATCTTTTCGTTTTTGAGCTATGCTGACCACACATGCATGCACGCACACATACACACACTCTTTTCTAAAAATAAATTTTTTGGACTCAGGGGACCTCAAAACATATCTCTAATGCAATTTCGACATCAAACTTTTGGGTGGAATGCAATACCTTCTCTAGCTATTATGCACATACATGTTAGAGAAAGTAAAAATCAAGAAAAATTTTGTTTTATTGCACAAAAACCATATTTAATATACATAAAGGTTTTGCACAGTACAGCAGAACCCTGTCAGCAACGGTTAACAATTTGTCTATTTGCTTTAAAGCATCTTGCATTGTTGTTTCCCCAATCCCATAATCCAAATACATCTGCTTTTTTGAAGCACCATTTCCTATTTTAGAAACAATTTCAAGTTTTTGTGCAATGCTAACGTAATCTTCTTTCGTTTTTCAGTCATCATTAATTTCAGGAACTAAGTGACAAAGAAACATAAACCACGACTGATCACTAAGCTCGCTTAGCAACAACTGACACCATTGCAGACCCAATTGGGTCATCAAGATCAAGTGATCAAAGAATTTGAAAACCATGAGCAAAACAAAAGAGCAAGAGCCTGTCCAAAAATTCCAACAAGGCCTATAGGATTACAATGCCCAATTAACCTGTCAGTAATTTTTATTTTCTCTGCACTACTTAATTTTTATTTTCTCTGCACTACTATGTACTTAGTGTATAGAGGAAGTATTGTATTCCACCCAAAAATTTGATACTGAGATTTCACCGGAAATACATGTTTTAGGAACCCCTTAATCTAAAAACATTTTCAGAAAAAGGTCCGTGTGTCTGTGTACAGCGTAGCTCAAAGTGAAAAGACTGTTAAATACCAAACTTGGTATTTCAGTTTGAAATCTTCCAAGGATGCAACACAAAGAATATCCTCCACCCCAACTACCCTTTACAGTGAAAAATTTTCAAAAATTTTGATCTTCTCACAAATGGTTCTAACGATTTTGATTGAAATACCACATATTAAAGTCATTTCCATCACAAATAAAATGTATATCTTGAATTTTCTGGGAGTAACTTCTGAAGACCTGTTTATTCTGGATAAATTTTGTTGAATTTGGTATAACTGGTAAATCGTAAGAGATAGACGAAAACTTACTACCAAAAAATGTAGATCTTGTTAAAACACACAATTTATGTCATGTACATTTTTTTCTTGGAGTTGACCATTTTTGAGATATTCATTGTTATTCGTTTCAGTTTTAAAGTACTTATACTTTAACCATACGGGAACTTATCAACTCCTGGCCAGGCAAAGATGGATTTCAATCCCATAACAACCACATTTTTAAACATTTGACTGTCAGTTTAGCCTAGTGTATTCCCTTACTTCCCTCCTACTTATAAGGAATTAAGGCATAAAACTGTTTCTGCTAATGTTTATTTAGCATGAAATAGAAGAATAAGCTTATAAATAAGAATTTGTTACAGAGGTGTAGAGACAGACACGTGAATGGAACACATCAGATTTTTACTTTCTCTATACTCACTATGTACATAGTGAATAGAGAATGTACTGCACTCCACCAAAAAATTTGATACCGAGATTTCACCGGAAATATATGTTTTAGGGTCCCCTGTATCCAAAAAAAGTATTTTCAGAAAAAGGTCCGTGTGTGTGTGTGTGTCCGTGTGTCTGTGAACACGATAACTCAAAAACGAAAAGTCGGTAAAATACCAAACTTGGTATTTAAGTTTAGTATCTTCCAGGGATGCGACACGAAGATTTTGAGAAAAATCCCCCCACCCCAAACTACCCTTTACATGGAACTTTTTTCGAAATTTTTGATTTTCTAAAAAATGGCTCTAACGATTTGATTAAAATTTTGAATATTAAAGTTATTTACCTGACAAATAAAATGTATATTTTGAATTTTCTGGGAATAGCCTCTGAAGACTACTTTATTCTGGATTAATTTTTCATAATTACTAAACCGTAAGAGATGGACAAAAACTTAACCCACAAAAAATGTAGAGCACATTAAAACACACAATTTGTGTTATATACATTTTTTTCATGGAGTTGATCGTTTTTGAGATATTCCTTTTTCTTGGTTTCAGCTTTGAAAAACTTATTTTCTCATACAGGAATTTGTCAACTCCTGTCCATACAGACAAAGGAACATCAGTCACATAGTAACCAGCTTTTGGCTTTCACTTTAACCTATGGTGCCCCCTTATTTCGCTTCTACTTACAATAAAGCAAGAAATAAGACTATTTCTGCTAATTTTTCTCGATCAGCATGAAATAAATAAAAGATAAGCTTATAACAATAATAATTTACAGAAATATAGAGAAAGTCATGTGAATGGAACAGATCAGATTTTTTACCTTTGCACTGCAGGGCCTCTTGGATTTTTTTTTTTTTTTTTTTTGTAATTAATTTAGATTTGTTGTTAAAATGGTTTGCACCAGTCACAGATAATTGTACTGTATTATGCACAGTATTAAATCCTGGGCATTATTTAAACTGTACAGTTTTAGTAGAATAAAAAACAATATAAACTCTCTCAAATAACCATTTAAAAAACAGGCATGGCATAGTTAAAATGCTAAGGTATTTAATTTTTTAGATGAGTTTGGGGAAACAGATTGAGTAGAAATATTTCCAAAATATGCGCGTGCACACACACGCACGCAGCCAGCCTGTTACTTTATTGCTTGCAAGTAAGCCTAACAAAGTTGCCACGCACTCCCTTTTATCTCACTTTATTCTATGATGAATCTCCATTAATAGTATCAAAGGCAATTTCTAAATATAGTCATACCTTTCCCCTTTTATTACTTGGGCATTTATCTATTATTGTTCTTGTAAAAAGGTTATGTACCTTGCATTACCAGTTTTCTACCCACGTCTGTAATTCTGCTGTTAGAACCCCTGTTAACACCTTACCTATCATGATAAGAGACTACTGCCTCTATAATTATTTGGATAATTTACGTCTCCTTTTGCTTTAAAAATTGGGACAGTCACCTTCAATTTCCAATTCTATAGGATATTTCCTAACCTCAAGTAATGCATTGAACAAAACTGTTCTAGCCATGCTCTCCTTCCATTACCATACCACCTTTCCAAAATTCCTCTGGTATACCATCAAATTCATTAGTCTTTTTACTTTCTCTACACGTACTATGTACATAGTGTATAGAGAAGGTATTGCACTCCACCAAAAATTTGATACCGAGATTTTACCGGAAATATATGTATGTGTATCCAAAAAAAGTATTTTCAGAAAAAGGTCTGTGTGTGTATATGTGTATGTGTTAGTGTGTCTGTGAACATGATAAACTCAAAAACGAAAAGTTGCTAAAATACCAAACTTGGTATTTAAGTTTAGTATCTTCCAGGGATGCGACACGAAGATTTTGAGAAAAATCCCCCCACCCCAAACTACCCTTTACATGGAACTTTTTTCGAAATTTTTGATTTTCTAAAAAATGGCTCTAACAATTTGATTAAAATTTTGAATATTAAAGTTATTTACCTGACAAATAAAATGTATATTTTGAATTTTCTGGGAATAGCCTCTGAAGACTACTTTATTCTGGATTAATTTTTCATAATTACTAAACCGTAAGAGATGGACAAAAACTTAACCCACAAAAAATGTAGAGCACATTAAAACACACAATTTGTGTTATATACATTTTTTTCATGGAGTTGATCGTTTTTGAGATATTCCTTTTTCTTGGTTTCAGCTTTGAAAAACTTAACTTTTCTCATACAGGAATTTGTCAACTCCTGTCCATACAAATAAAGGAACTTCATTCACATAGAAACCAGCTTTTGACTATCACTTTAACCTATGATACTCCCTTATTTCGCTTCTAGTGACAAGGAAGACAGTAATAAGACTATTTCTGCTGTTTTCTCGATTAGCATGAAGTAAATAGAAGCATAAGCTTTTTAACAATAAATTGTTGCAGAGATGTAGAGAAAGTCATGTGAATGGACACATCAGATTTTTAATCTTTTGCTCTGATCTGTTAGCTTTTCCTGTTATATGATCTAGTACTTCAACAAAATTACAGCTTTTCCTTATCATTTTTTTTATATTACCAAATTCCTCCCTCCCAGTAGTTCTTCAAAATAACCCCTCCGGTTTTAGGACTGACTTGATTCTTTTCACAGATTCCCATATTGTTTGTTTTCTTTTTTGTCACCATATAAATCTTTTGGGTTCCACTCTTTATCACCTGTAGAAAATGTTGATCCCCACTTTTCTATTAAACATTTTTCTTTTTCCATTGTTTCCACCTCCTGAGTTTTGTTCCACCCTTTTCTGTGCTAGGAAGCATTTCTCATCCTACCAACCATTTACTATATTTTTCCTCTGTCTCGTTTTCATTGGCTTTCCCACAAACTTGGTTCAACATTGCCTCATTGGCAACTAGTTATGTAATTCCATATTTAAAGCTCCATCCTCTGATTAAGTAATGGATTCCCAAAAAATGTATCCTTTTCCTCTGTGCACCATTTATAACTTCCTATAATTTTACTATGTCTTTGTCTTCTTCCTGTTCTATTAACTTTACTGTTTGAAATTTTGCTAAATAATAGAAAATAACTAAGTGCTCTTTACTATCTGCAGGACCTTCAAGTCCACAAGGTGATTCATTGTTCAAGTTCCTTGAGCAGAATGTGTAATTAATAACACGTTGCCCTCTTTGATTAACAAACGTGGATTCTCCCTTCCTATCTGACTGTCTTATACTATTGCACATTATTAGATTGATTGCTTTACTTTAATTAATCTTTTACCTTCTCTATTAATTATTTTGTCTCAACTTCATCTTCTATTTTTCTTCTCTAGAATGTTCTTTATTTCATGTAGTTGCTCTACCCCTACTATTACATTGAGGCCACCCATTAACAAGGGCTCCAAATTTCCATTTTTTCTAATTTAAAGTTTCAATGTTATTCTCCAAATGATCTTTTATCATAAAAAAAATTGATGTCCTGGGCAAATAGCACGCAACTCCAATGCCTAAATTCTGATTTTTTGTTGTCACATTTTGTATCAGAAGCCACATTACTCTTTCTGAACATATGCACTTCATTTCTTATTTCTTAAATTTCCTTTCCCTTCTTATAAACTTATATCTTCCTGATCCCTTCCCTTTTGCTTCTCCTTTATCCCATTTCTCCCATAGATCTGAAAAGTATCCACACTAATCACTGCATTCTTAGTTAACCATATTTCAATCAGTTCACTACACTTCAATATCTGGCCTGTTAATTTTGTCCAAAATCAGTACATTACTGTCCTATCTAATCTAAATTGTTAGTTTGTCTTGTTGTCATTTCCCCGATGTTGAAATGACCTCTGACATCTCTACTGTCTTCATCCAACAGCTGATGCAACAGTGACATCATGATTTCAGTTGTCCATGTGATTGCTGGCTATGGTTTATTACCCTTGGTGCTACATCATCAGAATTCCATTTATCCACAGCATGTTTCATCCAAATAGGCTTTTTTTCTCCTCAATTCCAGCTTTTTTTTCATTTCATTCATAATTCTAATCTTACTTCTTGTTCTGTCTCATAATCATTTTTTATAAATATTCTTGTGCTGTTTAATTTCCCAGTGTTGCTTAACACTTACTGTTTAAAATTTGCTGTTACTATTGATTTTGGTTTCTATCCTATTCTTCCAATTCTAAATGATTCAAGGAGTTCTCATACTACCAAATTGTTTAGCTCTCCTTCAGTATTTTCTTTCCCTTTCCTACTTTCTCTTTGCTCCTCTGCTACTCCAAAAATTCTTCAGCTCTCTTCCTGTTCTGCTCTCCATGATTACTTAATTCACATGCTGATCCTGAATTCAGTTCAGTACTTCCGATTAAAAGTAGCACTGCTAACACTATCCCCAGCCAAAAATTTGTATGTGAAAACTTTTTCTTTCTTGTGGCTGTTGAAGAACCCGATCCATGCCCTGTAGCACAACACCCATCATGTCCAGCTATAACATTGGTATACACACACCTATGTATGTTGTATACGATAAAGTTTGAAACACATATCTGGCTGGAGATCACTACATGTGTTTCCTTTCCTATGTGGTATTAATTTGTTGAGCTGGTTTTCTAACACTATGTCACTTACATTTTTATTATGAGGGACTAGTTTTGGAAGCCTATGCTTCCATTTTCAACCTCACAGATCCAACTGTCATTGCTGGTTGCATTTGCTTGTGTTCTATTCTCTGGTGGAGAAATGATGAACTTCTTAACTAAGCTGTCTACTGGCGGGATTTCAAAGTTTATTAGGTGATCTTTGTTTTTCCATATGAGGATGTTTTCCCAGGTTGCGAGTTCATTGTGGCCTGAGTTCATGGTTTTTAGCAATTTTGGATTCAGATCTAGATTATGGTTCCTTTCCATTTTTTGGGGTGTAACACATGAGATTTGAATGTGGTCCCTAAAAATGGGCGTAACATGGGCTGCTGAGCTATGTTATGTATTGTACACAGTGCCAGTGTCATCAAATACATCTTTTCAAACAAAATAAGAGCACCTGTTATATATGCATGCAGATCCAGGTGATTGTCATCGTTGCCATTGCTCGATTCGCTAGAACCATTATTGCATGATATTGGCCGAGGAATGGCTTCTGAGTCACTAGTCTTGTCATTTAATTTGCTATAAATGGACATTATTTCACTGTGTTCATTTGAATATCATTTTTCATAACTTGTAAAAAGCTCCAAAATTCTTCAGCTATTCACAAACAAGAGGCAGAAAATTCTACTTCAAATGTTTTAAGCAACATTGAATGAAATCCCTTCATACTGCATACTTATTATCAAAGGTTTGGAAAAATGGTTAAGGGTAAAATTGACATTGAATACTTTATATAGCTTAATTAACAGATTACTATATTACATGAAGAGATTATCTTTAGGGCTATCTTGATGCTATAATGTAATGGAAATATTAGGGAAAATAAATCAAGCTATAGCAGCTTCAATCACCTTCAGTACCTCAGAATGTGATATTTTGCCAGTGTGATGTTCCTCTTCATATTAACAATAGCATCAACCAGCTCCATTCTTTTTTTTTTAAATCTTGATTATGCCATTCGTGGATGTCTTCCTTTTTATTGATATTTCTACTGGTAGCTCATTAGCTAGCCAGCTATAGTACCATTAAATAAACACGCATGTGCTTGCGCACACACACACACACACACACACACACACACACACACACACACACACCTCTTACCACAGCACTGATACAAAAGAAAAATATTATGTTTATTTTCTATTTCAGCTAACTTGGAGCCTCAGTTAATTGGGACTTGCTTATTTACAAGCCTACTGTCTAAGAATTATAAAATAAAAATTATTTTTCTGCCAGTGATGGTTATAGTTAAGAATGAAGAGTTTTAAAATTCATTGGCAGGTTTCAAAAATGCCAGTTTTTTCTGTCTTTTGAAATGATCTGAGCATATTACAATTTAGTACTCATATATTAATGGTAAAGGCTACACTTGTGACAACATAAAATACTACAGCAAATGCTATTTAAAATCCAATTGTGGAACAAGCAGTGCAAACTCTTGTTCCTTATGTCTTTAGGTGACAGCTAAATTTAAGGCTACAACAGCTGAGTAAATAAATGATGGAGCATTTCTTCACTTATAAATTACTGTTGATTTTGCAGTGCACTAATGGACATCTGATGTGTGCAGGCTGCTTTACACATCTTCTAGCAGATGCAAGGTTACGTGATGAGATTGCTACCTGTCCTAACTGTAGGATTGAAATTAGCAAGACTTCTGCCTCAAGAAATTTAGCAGTGGAAAAAGCTGTAAATGAACTGCCTTCAGAATGCCAGTTTTGTGGCAAAGAGTTTCCCAGAAATACTCTTGAACGACATGAAGAAACCATGTGTGAGGAGAGGTAATGATATTTTACTCTTCTTTTTGGTATATTAAAGTTAATAGTTTCATAGTCATGACTTTCTCATATGTGACAGTATCTTTTCTTCGCATATTTTACGAGGGCCGTTCAGAAAGTAGCCTCCGGTTGATTGCAAGAAATTCACCAAGTTAAATAAAAATATTTTAATATATACATCTTACAACTACATCTTTGCACTATTTTTCTACATAGTTTCCATAACGATTGAGGCACTTATCGTATCTGTTCACAAGCTTTGAAATTCCTTCTGCATAAAAATCACCCGCTTGTGCCTGGAGCCAGCCTGTGACCGCATCTTTCAGCTCTTCGTCGTCATCAAACCGCTGGGACCCGAGCCATTTCTTCATATGCATGAAGAGGTGATAATCGCTTGGCGCCAGATCTGGGCTGTAAGGTGGATGGTTGACAACGTCCCACTTGAAGGACTCAAGAAGGGCTGTTCTGCGAGCAGAGTGAGGACGGGCGTTATCGTGCAAAAAAACGATACCGGAAGTCAGCATACCACGGCGTTTGTTCTGTATAGCCCATCGTAATTGTTTTAGTGTTTCACAGTACACGTCTTGATTAATGGTCGTCCCACGTTCCATGAATTCAACCAACAACACCCCTTTTGCATCCCAAAACACCGTTGCCATCAATTTTCGGGCAGAAGAATCTTGCCGGGCTTTTATTGGTTTGGTAGGCGAATTTGAATGTGCCCACATCTTTGATTGTTCTTTTGCCTCAGGGTTCACGTACTTAATCCAGGTTTCGTCCCCGGTCACGATTCTGTTTAACAATGGTTCACCTTCGGCCTCATAACGTGACAGAAAGTCTAATGCAGAGGCCATTCTTTGAGTTTTGTGGTTGTCGGTAAGAATTTTTGGCACCCATCGTGCACAGAACTTACGGTAACCCAATCTTGCTGTCACTATCTCGTACAAGAGAGTCTTAGAAATCTGTGGAAAATCAGTAGACAACTCCGACATTGTGAAACGTCAGTTTTCACGAACTTTTGCATCAACTGTCTGAACGAGTTCGTCCGTGACCAATGATGGTCTACCACTCCTCTCTTCATCATGAACGTTTTCTCGTCCACTTTTAAATAAACGTACCCATTCACGGACCACTCCTTCACTCATAACTCTTGGTCCGTACACGGCACAAAGCTCACGATGAATAGCTGCTGCAGAATATCCTTTGGCTGTAAAAAACTTTATGACAGCACGCACTTCACATTTGGCGGGGTTTTCTATTGCAGTACACATTTCAAACGGCCACAAACACTAAACTAGCGCAGGTACGACTTTCACTCGACCACGGCTTGATGCCGACTGACCTGCTGAGTGCGTGAATGCACAGATGGCGTCGCTACTCCCCCCACTACCCGCACTGTGACCGATCGGAGGTTACTTTCTGAACGGCCCTCGTATTATTCACATGCTTGTGTTATTGTGAAAATGTATAATCCACGAAAACCAGTTTTGAGAATTGAAATATTTAACTAATCTGTTAATACTTCCAATTTACAATCACTTTAACAAGTTTATATCCAAAGATAGCTCATATTAAATAACTGCAAGTGACTGACTCAAAGTTTCATGTAGCAAAGACTGATTTGGAGTAACTTTTCAGAGAAGTTTTCAGTCTATGTATACATGTGCTCATAACCATCAGTTATCAAAAAAAGTTGCTATACAAAATATTCATGAAATGAAGAGTTTTATATTGTGACTGGGCTCCTTGCCACCTAATTGTTCCACATATGCAGTCTGCTTCCTTTATGTAGCTGCTGCATTCACTGTTACAGCTGTGTATATATGTAACGCATGAGAAGCCTCAAAGCCCTGTTATATGTGTGTAAATTTTTGACGCCTGTGTGTAATGTAACGTACAGCTTCAGGAAATCTATTGCAGTGTCATCTAGAGAGCAAAGCTGGTACGCTCATAACTTCAATTGATTTTTATAGTGTTAGCGACAAGAAAAAAGTTGTTTTAGCAGGATAACAAAGTGTACTCAAATTCCTTTTTCAGCATTGACTCAAAACAATTCTGTTTCACAACTCCAAAACTGGCTATTTTGTGCTAAGATAGTAGTGATATAAAGGAAACAATTCTGTATTGTTTGATGAAGCCCTGGAGATATCAGGTTTTCACCAAATGATAGAACATTGTTTCTGGAGATATCAGGTGATCACCAAACAATAGAAGATTGTTTCTGGAGATATCAGGTGTTCACCAGAAGATTGTTTCTGGAGATATTAGGTTTTCACCAAACAATAGAAGATTGTTTCTGGAGATATCAGGGCTTCACCAAACGATAGAAGATTGTTTCTGGAGATATCAGGTGTTCACCAAATGATAGAAGATTGTTTCTGGAGATATCCGGTTTTCACCAAACAATAGAAGATTGTTTCTGGAGATATCAGGTTTTCACCAAATGATAGAAGATTGTTTCTGGAGATATCAGGTTTTCACCAAACAATAGAAGATTGTTTCTGGAGATATCAGGTTTTCACCAAACAATAGAAGATTGTTTCTGGAGATATCAGGTTTTCACCAAACGATAGAAGATTGTTTCTGGAGATATCAGGTTTTCACCAAACGATAGAAGATTGTTTCTGGAGATATCAGGTTTTCACCAAACGATAGAAGATTGTTTCTGGAGATATCAGGTTTTCACCAAACGATAGAAGATTGTTTCTGGAGATATCAGGTTTTCACCAAACAATAGAAGATTGTTTCTGGAGATACCAGGTTTTCACCAAACAATAGAAGATTGTTTCTGGAGATATCAGGTTTTCACCAAATGATAGAAGATTGTGGTATCTTGGTCTTCCGGGAAGGCCGCGTCTTGGCTTGAAATGTTGCCGACGTTTCGCCTCACTATGTGGGGCTTCCTCAGGGCGTGTGCTCTCATCACGACAGTGCCAGGTGAACTGTCGTGATGAGAGCACATGCCCTGAGGAAGCCCCACATAGTGAGGCAAAACATCGGCAACATTTCAAGCCAAGATGCGACCTTCCTGGAAGACCAAGATACCATGGACACTAGCCGCCGAAGCTTATGCAAGAAATCAATAGAACATTGTTTCTGGAGATATCAGGTGTTCACCAAATGATAGAAGATTGTTTCTGGAGATATCAGGTGTTTACCAAACAATAGAAGATTGTTTCTGGAGATGTCAGGGCTTCACCAAACGATAGAAGATTGTTTCTGGAGATATCAGGTGCTCACCAAATGATAGAAGATTGTTTCTGGAGATATCAGGTTTTCACCAAATGATAGAAGATTGTTTCCGGAGATATCAGGTTTTCACCAAATGATAGAAGATTGTTTCTGGAGATATCAGGTGCTCACCAAATGATAGAAGATTGTTTCTGGAGATGTCAGGGCTTCACCAAATGATAGAAGATTGTTTCTGGAGATATCAGGTGTTCACCAAATGATAGAAGATTGTTTCTGGAGATATCAGGGCTTCACCAAATGATAGAAGATTGTTTCTGGAGATATCAGGTGTTCACCAAATGATAGAAGATTGTTTCTGGAGATATCAGGTGTTCACCAAATGATGGAAGATTGTTTCTGGAGATATCAGGTTTTCACCAAATGATAGAAGATTGTTTCTGGAAATATCAGGTGTTCACCAAACAATAGAAGATTGTTTCTGGAGATATCAGGTGTTCACCAAGTGATAGCAGATTGTTTCTGGAGATATCAGGGCTTCACCAAACAATAGAAGATTGTTTCTGGAGATATCAGGGCTTCACGAAATGATAGAAGATTGTTTCTGGAGATATCAGGGCTTCACCAAATGATAGAAGATTGTTTCTGGAGATATCGGGTTTTCACCAAACAATAGAAGATTGTTTCTGGAGATATCAGGTCTTCACCAGATGATAGAAGATTGTTTCTGGAGATATCAGGGCTTCACCAAATGATGGAAGATTGTTTCTGGAGGTATCAGGGTTTCACCAAACGATAGAGAATTGATTCTTTTATATCACTACTTCCTTAGCACAAAAAAGGCAGTTTTGGAGTAATGTTTTCACCAAACACCACAGAATTATTGCAATCAGAAATTGAAGAAATAGATCATTGTTACACTAGTGTTAGGAGTGGCATATAGCCTGCTACAGTATGATACTCTCCAAGGCAGAAAAGAAGTACTTGATTACCTGGTGAGAGCTAGTGGCACTTCCACAAATACCTGAGAAGTGACCATGTTGTCCTCACCTTTACATGAGAACCACTGTAATACAGATGAGTGCACACACCTGACAAGGGAGTTGATGCTCCTTTGGATTAAGGTGGTGAAGTACACTGACAATCAACAAGCTCTGACAGGAGAGACTGCGGACAGGTGCTGACAATATTGTTGACCACAAACGAGGATCTGAGGTTGCTTGTAGTAGTATAACATGGGAATGTATAGCCTTTGACGTAGCTGGGCTACTATTCCGTGTTGTCAGAAAAGGGAACAGGCATGTATTGTTGGTTATGGATTATTTCACCCTAACCAGAGGCCAAAATCAACATAAACTGCCATGTAAAAGAGCTGTTTTGCCACTTTGGGGTACCATTGCAGCTACACAGTGAGGGAGCAGATTTTTATGTGGTAAAAAAAGTTAAAATATTTATTTTTATGTTCTAAAAAGAGAAAAATATTTGGTAAATGTTAAAATATTTACTAACATTTTTAAAATACTTTACTTAAATTCAGAGAAATGAGAGAAAATATTAATTTATTATTCTTAGAGGTACTTACCCTCACAGATGGATAGCAGCTCCAAAAAATTGCAGTGGACAGCTAAAATTTTCTCCAAATGTATTCCAATTGTCATACTACATATAGTGCCTTATGTTGTGAAAATGATGTTTCCACATCATAGCATGTCAGACACAGATTCATATACTCTAAATCACCTACTTGTGTATACCTTCCATGACTTGAGTGTAGTGATCACCATGCTAGCCTCATATACCCAAGGTTGTGGATTCAAACCTGGCAGAGAACGGTGCATTTTTTCGGGCAAAAATCTGTACCATGGCTTCCTTCGGAAGGGAAGTAAAGCCAATGGTCCCAGGTCGTAGATTTATGGTACAAAAGAACCTCAAGGCTGATAAAGAGGCCTCTCAGCAAAATTAAATGGTCTTTCACAGATCACATAGAATAGGATGTCAAGAACCACAGTATTTAAAGAGCATTCATAAATAAAACTCCATTTACATAACTTGAGCCACTTGACACGGCTTTTGAAAACTATTGTTTTTCTCAAACAAATTTTTAAATTTGTCTTTTAGTACTTTTAGCCCTGGTAACAATTAATTTTCATTTCAACAGCCTGTATCCCCTTAAGTGTTTCACTCAACAGATTTGTTGAAGTTCCTTGTTTTTGTATGCAGTCACAAAAAATAAAAAATAAATATAAATGCCAAATCACTTCTTAATTGGCCATCTTTCAATAAACCTTGAATTATTTTAAATTCATGATGCATCATTTTTATCCAACTCATTTACAACAGATGCAACACCTTAAAAATATGTTGCATAGTACAAAACTGCACTTATCCAAATACCACTGGCACAGAGGGAAGAGCAAGATTAAGGATTTTTTTTCCTCTGAAGAGATAATCCTCAAGGGTGATTTAAGAAAGATCTTTTTCCCATTTGATATAAGCCTATCCACACATGTTTATACGAGGGGCATACTGAAAGTCATGAGCAACACTGTTTTACAATCTTAATATTTATTTTTAAGCCAAACCAAATACATCATCATAATCTACAGACTTTCTTTCACTTTTCGACATAGTCTCCATCATTTTGCACACATTTTTCCCATTGTTCTACAAGTTTGGAAATGCCCTTGTGATAGAACTCCGTTCCAGCTGCCCGCAGACCCTGACGCACTGCTTTCCGAATATCCTCCAGCGTCTCATAGCGTTGGCCATGCATCTGCTCCTTCACAGAATCGAAAAGATGGTAGTCGGAGGGTGCCAAGTCGGGACTGTAGGGAGGATGTGGAAGAGTTTCCCACCCTAATGCCCTGATCTTCTCCATAGTGGCACGGGCAGTATGCGGACGCGCATTATCCTGTTGAAGGATGATCCTCTTTCCAGGGCGTTTATCACGCAAAGCCCGACAGAGCTTCAGAAGTGTCTTGATGTAGCAGGCAGAATTTATGGTTTGTCCAGGTTCAAGAAAGTCAACCAGTATGCAACCTTGTGCATCCCAAAAGACACTTCCCATAACTTTTCCTATAGACTGCACTGTCTTCGCTTTCTTCTTCGATGGTGAGTTCAAGTGGTGCCATTCCATACTCTTGACGTTTCGTTTCTGGCTCATAGTGATGGAACCAGCTCTCATCTCCAGTCACAATACACGTCAAAAATTGATCACCTTCATTATGAAATCTCTGAAGAAGGTTTTATGCAATAGTTCTTCTCTGAAGTTTGTGGTCTTCAGTCAATAAACGGGGGACCCAACGGGCACAGACCTTTCGATAACCCAAGCTGGGGATCATATCTTGCACTGCACTATGTCCTATTCCAAGTTGCGCAGCAATTTCATTCACAGTGAAACGCCTATCTCCTGTAATGAGCTCATCAACTCTTTCCTTGTTGCGTTCTGTAGAGGCAGTTCGAGGACGCCCGCTACTAGGCGCATTTTGCAGACTCGTGTTTCCATCTTTGAAATGTTTCACCCATCGTTTCACCCATCTTCTAACACTGCTGGCACCCATGCAGACACCTCCATATGCACGTTGAAGTCTGAGATGAATTTCAGGAGCAGATTTTCCTTCTTTCACAAGGAATTCTATGACAGCACGCTGTCGAAACAAAATATTGTCAGCCATTTTTCAAACACTGTCTGTGGTCACATGATAGAAGCTAATGACGTCACTATATGTCAACATGTGGCTTAAAGTCTGTAGATTACGATCCTGCAATTAGTTTTGTTTCATTGTTGAAATTTAAATTTTTACAATGGGTTGCTCGTGACTTTCAGTATGCCTCTCGTACTAATGGTTCTAATTTACCAAATAACAGTGGTACTGGTACAGGTGCAGTATGCCCTCTCTTCTCTTTCTACAAAAGATTAAGTTTATATACTACAAATTTTGATGGAGAGATTTCGGCAATACTTCAGAGCCTACAAAACCTACTATATCTATTTGAAAAAGTGTACTATTATCTGACTCTAAAGCAGCTATTATATCCATAACATCTGATGTAACATCTAATAACTTAAATATTGCAGAATACCACAAAATGATAAAACAACTAATGAATTTAAATAAAAGATTACTACTTCATTGGATACCAGCACATTGCAGAATACAGGGTAATGAAACAGCTGACATTCTAGCCAAGAAAGGTAGTAAAATTACTTCAAATTCATCAGATCCAATAAGTTATCACTCTATCAAAAGAATTATTATATCAACATATAATAACAAAATTAAAGAAGATAATGTATTACAAACAAAAGGAAAACTATGGGAAAATTTATGTAATAATTCGACCAGAATCACTACATTACCAAGAAAATCCTCTGTAGCAACTTTTAGACTCCTAACAGGCCATGACTGGCCCAATAAACATTTATTCAGGATTGGTATAGTGAGATCTCCTCTTTGTCCTTTCTGTACACTTAAAGAAGATATAGATGGAAACCATTTACTGCTCTGCACAACCTTGATTCAACCTGACAATATGACATGAAAATACTGGAATGCCAACTGCTCAACATTAGATACCAACCATCAACCAACATTGGGATATAAGAGTCTGATATATTCATGTAGCCAAGAGCATGATATATTCATGTACCCGAGTGACTTTAATTGTTTTTGGAGAACATTGTCATATTTTATACCATTAACAACAAACCAGTGGTATATCTTAAAGCTGACAAAGGCAACTCACTTGTGATCTTGGAGCTTGAAGACTACAACCAGAGAGTAAACATTTTGCTAAAAAGTGCGGACTATGAAGAAATCCCCAAAAACCCTCTAAATACATACACCAACTTAACAAATAAAACTTACATACAACAACACACTGACGGAAACTGAAAAACGCAATTTAAAATCTGCCAACCCCACACTGCCGAGATTATACTGCTTGCCAAAGGTACACAAGGATGACAACAGTATGAGACCAATCATAAATGGCATAAACTCACCCACTTATTGTATTGCTAAGTGGGTAGTTGATAAATTAAAATCATACCAGAAATTTGAGAGTCTGGGTATACAGAACTCCTTAGAACTCATAAACCACCAACAGAACTACAATATCCCTTCCAACCACATAATGGTCTCTTTTGACGTCAAGTCGCTGTTTACAAGTATTCTGACTGAAAAAATACCAAATCTTCTGAGAAAATGGCTGAACTTAATCACAATAGACAACATTATCAACCTGACAGAGTTATGCTGTCGACACAATTTTGTTATGTTCAACAAAAAATTCTACAAACAGTCTAAAGGCCTAGCAATGGGCAGCCCACTTTCACCCTCGTTGGCAGAGTTGTACATGAGCTATCTCGAGGTCCATATAGTAAAAGCCTTCCCCCAAATATATAAGTTTTGGTGAAGATATGTAGATGACATTTTTGCTATCATCCCCCAAAAATTAAAAGAATATTCCCTAAAACTGTTGAACTTATAGGATAGCAACATTAAATTTACAATGGAAGTAAACAACACCCTACCCTTTCTAGACCTCAAAATCATTAGAGAACAAAATTACTTTAAATTTGGGATACACAGAAAACCCACACATGTGGACAATTACATAAAAAAGAATAGTTGCAACCCAACCTCACACCAACTGGCTGCCTTCAGAAGCTTGATCCAACGGCTATACAGTGTCCCGTTGAGCAAGGAGGAATTTCAAAAAGAACAAGTGTATATTTTAGAAGTAGCAATGGAAAATGGATTCAACCCTGACCTCATTAGGAACATGATCAAAAAGAAAGAAAAACTCAAAGAAATCGTGTTAAACACAACTCTAACATCTCTTTCAAACAATGATTGGAAATATAAAAAATTCACTTACCACCCCTGGGCTTATAAAAAATTCGAAAAAATCTTCAAAAATATCAAAATAAAACTAGCTCCACAAAACAAATTCAACCTGAAGAGCATTCTGAATAAGCCCCTTAAGAATACAATTCAAAACACACTGAAATCCGGAATCTACCAGATCAGCTGTGAAGATTGTGAAAAATTCTACATAGGAAAAACAAAGAGAAACTTGGAAATCAGACTAAAAGAACATCAGAGAAACGTAAAACTAAAGCAAATAGACAAATCTTCTGTTTCATTTCATTTTTGGGAAGAAAACCACAACATTGGGCAAAATATAAAATTGTTGAAACCATTAGAGTCACCAATAGAATTAGACATCTGGGAAAAAATTCACATTATAAAAAACAGCAATAACGTTTTAAATTTTGAAATCCCACCACTGGATGAAGTGTTAAAACTTTGCACTCCCAACCCCAGATGGCAACAAGATCCGATACAAGAAGAGGAAGAGAGAAAAGGAAAGGAACGCCCGACACCAAACTGCTGAAGAAGAGGGCGAATGTCCTGGAAAACGATTCAGTGTTTTTTAACATATTAAGTGGAGATTTTTAAGTGTAAATAAGTGTGACTCAATACAACTCCAACATAACTTGATGTGTTTGTTATTCTCCCTTTTCTTTTTGCAATCACTACACTAGAGTGTATGTTGCAATTAGGTAAATATTTTAATTTTCCAGCTCTTTGCAAATTTTAAAATAGATTTTTCCCACACACTAAAGTCATAATTCCGGCGTAGATCATAGCTTTTTATGATCAAAAGAATCAAAATACTGGAAGTGATACACAGTGAAGCATAATTACACATTGGATAAAATGAGTCGAATTTACACTTGAATTGCTTCACTAAGTAATAAATTACCTGGACATGTTTTGCAGGCTTATGTTGCCTACATCATCAACAGATTTCGACTGGCCGGCCTGTTGTTGGTATTTTTTGTGGACTCCTCTCCTTTCTCTGGTGGCTGATAAATGTTGTCATCGGCGGGAATTCCAAAATTCATAAGGCTAGGTTTCTGCTTTAAAATGAAGATCTTTTCCCATATGTTTAATTCTAGCGGTCGCTGTACTGATTTTAACAAGTGGATTCTATGGCTATTGTCCCAAGCATGTGAGGCTATTGCTGATTTCTCCATCTGGTTGTTTCTTAATTGGCCAGATGTTCCTTGAACCTGGTTCCTATGTTTCTTCTGGTTTGTCCTATGTATCTTTTATCACAGTTTTTACAGTTGATTCTGTAAATTCCTGATTTCTTGGATGCAGGTGTTTTGTCCAACTTGTTCTTTAGAAGGTTTTTTATGCTGTGTTTGTTTTGTGGGGCTAAGATGATGATGTGTTCCTTGAAGATCTTTTTAAATTTGTTGAAGGCCTGAGGGTGAAATGTGAATTTTTCGAAAATATTCTGGTTTTTATCTGCCATGAGGGTGGTTGTAGCTGCTATTTTTCTCTTTCTCTGTATTGTTTTTAGTTTTTTCAGGACAAGTGTTTTGTTTCTTGGCAGTTTTTATTATTTGGTTAAGCTCTTTTTCATATTCTGTCTTCCCCATAGAGACGTTAAGTAATCTGTTTAGCAAACTGTGGATGATTGCATGTTTGTGGCTAGTTGGGCTGAAGCTGTTAGGTTTTATGTGGTTGTCTGTATGCGTGTCCTTCCTGAAAATTCCAAATTCCAGTTTTTTATAGTTTCTGATAATTTTGAGGTCCAAAAACGGAAGGGTGTTGTCTTTCTCGGCTTCTATGGTAAATTTAATCTCTGGGATTTGTAAATTTAGTAGCTGCAGTGCATCTTACTATGACAAATACATGATCGACATACTTGGTTCAGTGATGAGACATGTGGATTGTAGACAGTATATGCCATCTAAACATGTTAGTGCCAGTGCAGTATATTAATCTAAGATGTTGGTGCTGCTTCCCTTGCATATTTGTATTAAAAATAAATATGATAATATTCATAATTCTTAAATAATGAAGCTTAAGAGTATAAAGCTTAACTCATTTTTAGTTTAATTTTTGAGCTTTATCATTTTCTATTCTTAATTAGGTTAAGTTAATTCTACTTGTACTTCAAATAAAGCTACTTTCCTCCAGTGTTGCAGAGATATGTTTGTGATAGAGGCTTCATTAGCCAATAAAACCACATACATGCATGTGGTAATGTTTACATTTGTAATGATTGTTAGCATGTGGCTAGCATAGCTGACTGATTTCAACTAGTGCCTTGTAAAAACTTGTTTTCACTAGCTTTTCAGTTAAGTCAAGTGCTTTCAGTGATGTTAGTTAGGGTTCTAACGGTGGTTGGGACACATGGTTTTGTGTAAACTAAGTTTGCCCTCACTTGTTGGAAAGTCTAGTGAAGTTGTTCTGGCTTTACAAGAACTCCTCTTCAGTCACTTTGTGATCACTTTACTGTTCGTGGAGGAAGCTTATTAAAATAGTCACCTAAGAAGTAGTGTTAGTGAATATGGCACTTGCTCACCATTATTTTGCAAAAGTTAAAAGTAATATTCAGAAAAATAAGATAATGCAATTGTGTATTTTAAATATTAACACACTTATATTTGCAGTAATTTTTACAAATTCGAAAAGCTCAAAGTGTGTCAGGTTATTAATACAATTTTCAGGGAAAGGCTCAGCAGTGAATTTGTCATGTTGCTCTTTGAGCTGGGATGCCTCTGAGCAACACGGAGCCATGGCATTTGCTTGTACCATATTCAGTATGTGTCTGTGGATGTCTCTCACATCACTGTATCTCTAGTCAACAAGCGATATCTTCTGGTGGAATCTTTAGTAACATCTTCCATTTGGCACTCTATTCTTCAGCAAGTAAATTATTAATTCTGCAGAAAAAGGAGAGGTACCAGATGCAGTAGCCAAGCTATAATTGACTGGTCACTAGCTTTCCTCTCTTGTGACATCCAATAAAAATATACGTTTTGGTAAATCTCTGAGATGATGCTACATGTTATCACAGTGTATATGACTTGCTCTTTAAGTGTACATCAATAACATTTAATTAAAATATTCCTTTGATCATGACAAAATTTAAAATAAATGACCATATATACAATAATGCAAATGTCGAGCTTATTATTAATTAAATAAATTTAACCTATGGGGACTATTCATCTAACAAATATTCAGAAAATGCTTGGCTATAATAAATTCAGGTTCAATCCCATTTTACTGTTCTTTATTCAAGAATTTGGAGTGAAACTTTTGTGTATGGTTGTATACAGGATGTTAAGTATGGTAATTCTTCAATCTTTTAAACTATGAAAGAGCACGTTGTTCTGAGTGTAGTGCTTTAACTTTGTGTTTTCCATAAAGCTTTCTGTTCTTGACATAATTGCTATTTTATTTTGCACAATATTGCAACACAGAATTCATCAGGTTATTTTTTAATTCTTCAGTTTCTGCTGCTATGGCAAGTAACAAATATACAGATTACACATGATTAGAACGTAACCTAAATATCATGCGCAATATGAACTGAGTAAGCATTTACAATGCTATGCAAATAATTAATTAGGAATACTTATTTATAAAGTCTTGAGAACCTAAGTTACAAGATTATGCTTGAGA
Organism: Hymenopus coronatus; assembly: GCA_030762935.1. Taxonomy (NCBI): domain Eukaryota; kingdom Metazoa; phylum Arthropoda; class Insecta; order Mantodea; family Hymenopodidae; genus Hymenopus; species Hymenopus coronatus. The sequence goes on from CM060891.1 coordinate 102,417,290, forward strand.
ATGAATAGTTCAAGTAGAACAACGTAAAATCAATGAGAACTTCTTATTAATGTTTAGAAAAATGGTTCAAAATGTACATCCCATGCCAATACTCATGCTTCACAATGTTTTCTCTAATTCTGCTGCACTATATGAAGTACCTATGGGCTATTTTTTATTTTTACTTCTCAAATTATTCTTTCTTGCAATATTTTCACATCAGGCACTCCTACAATGCAAGCCTTTCATAATGCCCCAAAGGAAAAAAACAATTGATTGGATTTAGATGTGATGAAGTTGCTGGCCACCTTGATGGTACAGTTGAGTGATACTTAGTGCGCAAGTGCACCATCATATTGTCAGCAGAACATCATCAAGCACAACTGTAATATTTCTTGAAGAAACTCAGATAGATGGCTCCTTTCAAAACCTGAGGAAGAATCCATAGACAGATTAATGTGTTTTCTATGATTTTTGCCTAAAGATTTACAGAAAATCTGTGCTGAAAGCTGACTTGTCTTATTGTGTGGATTGTTGGAAGCCCAGATTTGTGCATTATGGTAATTAATTATTCCACTTCTGCTAAATATTGCTTTATCCATGTAAGAATTTTAAGGGGACAGTTCCTTCCTTGTTGGAGAAACCATTTGGAGAATATTAACCTTGACACATATTCTGCTTCCAAGAGACTGGATACATTGGATATGATAAGGTCGTAGCAATTCTTGTGTGTTCTCAAAACAGTCCAATGGGATATGCCAATAGTTTGTGCTATACCTCAGCCACTGCTTCTACCAAGTGAACTATTTCTTTCACCAACTCCTTCAACATGAGATATGCTTCCTTTGTCTAGAACTTTTTGATGGACTAAAATAAATGTCCTATGATATAATATTCGTTTTCTTGGTAAATTCTTGCTTCAGCTGCCACATTAATATATGCTGACTGTAAATTAGTAACATTTCAAGATAGCATTAATAAATCAAACCATTTTGTAACTGATAATAGCTGGTTTGAAAGCAAGCATAAGCACAATAAACAAACAGCTGAAGAATGTTTCTTTATAAACAACAGCTGAAGTGCACTTCTTTTGATCTTACAATGTTGTCATGATGTGTAGTCTCGTGCCTAACAATGTAGATTCAACCGAGACAAATTTCAAAAGCTAATAATAATAGTAAAACTGTGGATTGTTTTAATTCAAAATGTGTTTAAACATGTAGAAATTTTTATCTTTCAATCACTTCTGAGAAATATATGAAAAAGTATTTAATTTTCTAAAATGTTCCTATAAACAGAGTTAATAATATGCAATTTCTGCTTTTTTTTTTTTTCTCAAAAACTACCTAAAATGGCAAAACTGCCACTAAGATCTCTGTTCTATTTATTACAAAGTTGTCCTGTTCAAGGATGACTTATGATCATCCTCTCTGTATATAGGACTAAAGAAAACTTGAATGTATAAGAGGCCTCTAATTCCAGCCCTATGCTTTCTATGAAAACAAAAATGATGATATTAATGGAAATGAAAATACCTGTAATAATTCAAATGGAAATCTTGATATTTTTTAGTTTTGTTTAACTTTTGAATGTAAATCTTACTCTTTTCATGTTTATTATTTAAGGATTACAAACTGTAAATTCAGTCGCATTGGTTGCCCTTGGCGTGGACCATTTCATGAAGCCACTGAACATGAGAAGGTGTGTGTTCATCCGCATCGATCTGGCGCAGAGGTGATGGATGCGCTTCAAGTAATAGACATGAAATGTGAGGAAGAGAAGCGTTTATATGACTGTGTATTTGATTTGCTGTCTTACGAGAAGATAACATTCAATGGTATGGTATACTTCTATTCTCTTCTGTTCAGTGCACATTATTAATTACTGAAAATAACTCAAAATGCCCTTTCAGCTGCACTTAAATTAAACTGGTTGTTGAATAATGTGGATAATTCTATACAGTTTACTAATAAATGCTCATTTTAGGAAGTACAAGTGCACTTGATCTAGGACTAACAAGAAGCCATTGTAGCAGAATTGCACATTGACCTGAAGTTATATTGAAACTACACCAAAACTACCTTTCTCTTCTATTGAGTCTTTATTCATCATAAAAAAAATTCAAAGTTTTAATCTGTAATAGCTAATTTGTGTAATATTTGAATAAGCTGATAACAGTGATGTGTAATTTAAATTTAACAGGTAAGTGATGTATGTGTTTGAAGCCCGACTCTCTGATGTGCTCAACAATCAGGTACCCGCACCGAGGCTACATGCAATCAAGAGTTCATTTAGCACAGAAAACATCAGTCGTTTTCGCAGTTATAGGTGATACCAAGAAAAAATCTTATGTATTCCATTCATATGACTTTCTCTATCTGTTTCACAAACTTTCCTGTGAGTAGAAGAGAATATGGGTGTGCAGCAGCTGCAGTTTGTGGTGACAACTCTGAATATATTGCTGGTGCATTGTCGTGATGAATCAGCACTTTCTTCTGTGCCCTTCAACCTCTTAATAATTCAGTGTAGTGTTGACCAGTAATAGCTTTTCCATTTTCTAAGAAGTCGATTACTATGACACCCTTCACATCCCAAATAATTGCCATCACTTTTCTGACTGTCATTTTAGAGCATATTTCCTATAAGCAATCCATTGCTTTGATTGTTGCATGATTCCAGGTCTGAATGGTGACAACTCAGCACAAAGTCCTTTGGATTTCACTTAAACAGCTCCAAGTGCAGGGTTGGTCACTGTGAGCAATCGTGGCACCCTTCAAGTAACAAATGTTTTAATCTCCAGCTTATCTTGCAGAATTGAATTGCCATTCCCATTGGTGTGGCTAGGGTCTCTTACTTCATTTGACCATCAGTGAGAATCGTATTGTGAATATTTTTAATGATTTCCTTGGTAACTGCATCAGCCAGAAGTCCTGAGTGCTCAACAAAAACCATGTTTAAATCATTGAACAGATATCTATAACTGATGTCATAGATGTCATAGCATGCAATTTTACTTTTATCTCCTCACAGGTTTTCCCATCAAAAACAAATGGTGAATCACTGAATGATACTGCAGTGAAAACTACTGCATGTTAAATCCAAACTAATCTATGAATGAGTAACAAATGACAGTACATGATAGTAACACTTTCTATTTTGACCTTATTGAACTGCCCTTGCATGCTCAATTCTTTCCTTACTTCATTACTATTTTGTGTGTCCTATACTCGTCGCTGACCTCTCTCTAGAATCTCATTTCTGATGCTTCCCTCTTTTACTTTTCATTTTTTGTGATAATCAGGCATTCTGAATCATAAACAAGAGATCATATTTTATAACATTTGATAACACTATCTTTCAAGTTTGATTTATGAGGGCTGTTCTAATTGTCCCACATATATATATATATATATATATATATATATATATATATATATATATATATGAGTAACATTTTTACTTTCTCTACACATTTATTTATTTATTTGTACTGAGCACCCATACAAGGAACATGGCTGTTTTCTTACCATATTCCTAGCCAAGTTTTCCTTATAATCTAGCACATTTATTTTAATCATGATGATGATGATGATGATTCAAAAAGTGTACAACAGTCATTCTCAACATTCCTTAAAACAACTTATAAACTTATGTTTCACTTATAAATGTAAAAAAAGGTAGTAACAGTGAAGAATAACACAAATATTAATATAAAAATAATATGTTTCACTACTTCTCTTTTTGCAGACCACATCCATTTCTTTTTTACTTTAGCCAAATACTCGCCTTGCCATTTTGCTGTCCATACTAAAAAGTTTAATTAAAGGCTGTCTTTCTGTCCATTTTCAGCCATTTACCATTTACACATTGTTTCCTGTAAAGCTCTGTTGCTATACAGTAAAAAACTACATGTTCTATTTCACCACTTATTCATTATGTTGGAGTCCTTTTTCTCATACCCTTTAGTCTCCACAGACCAAGCAGTACTCTCCCTTTGTTCTTTATTTAATTTATCCACATGCATTTCTCTTTCCCAGTGTTTTTTATTTGTATATATGTTTCTAATGATCTTTTTTCCCATATATTGCTGAACAATTTTTGTATTTCTGTATCTTCAAATCTCCTCCTAGCTTCTTTCCAAAAATTATTTGCATTGTTTTCCCTCTTTCTCCAAATTTCCCCCAATGCACTATTTTCTAAGTTTGTATTAAATAGCTCCACCCATTTTTCCTCAAATTCTTTTCTTTATATTCTAAGCATTGTCTTAACAAGTTGCTTTCATCTAAATTTAGTGTTTTATACCAAAGCTCTCTCCATAATCACACTCCTCCCATTTCAATTTGAGCAAATTCCTGCGTTTGGGAGAGCTAACACTTACCTGTGCACTGTATCTACAACTTCCCAACCACTATCTAGTCCCCATATTTCAATTCCATATAGCATTTTTGCTTCAACTACCATCGTATTATACATTCTTTCTAGCCAGTTGACATTCATATCTGGTATTTTATATTTGCACCCTCTAATTGCTTCTTTCTCTTTTGCCAAAGCTAACTTCTTCTGTTTCTCCCATTTTCCTCCCTCCCTAAGTATATACAATCTCTAATCCTTTATATTCTTTTACCTTCTTTCTTCCACTTTTCATACTTGCTCAATTTTGTCCCTTTCTTAAGCACTATAATTTGAGTCTTTTCCTGGTTTACCATCAAGTTTCATTCATTGCAATACTTGTCTATTTGTGCAAGACCAATTGCTGAAATAGATCCTACCACCAAATAGTCTGCAAAAAGTAACCCAGGGATTGTAACATTGTTTATTACTGGCAAACAATTGTTGCTTTTTCCTATCTCAATTAGCATATCTATGAACAAATTGAATAGTACAGGACTTAGCTTACTCCCTTGTCGTAATTCCTTCTTTTGTCACCATTCTTGCTCCTACTCTCACAAAATGAATTCTCTTTAAGAATATTTACCATATGTTTGGTGACTTAAACTCTTGGAATGCACTGTCAGCCTCTTTGACCACATGCTTTACCATCAAACTAGTAAGGGGTTTTGCAATGTTGGAGAAACCTTTGATGAATTGGTAGTAGTAGCTGCAGAGGCCCAGGAAGCTTTGCAGCTCTTGTTTGTCTTTTGAGCATCTCCGATCTCTCACTACATGAGCCTTCTCTGGGTCCTTGGCTATCCCAGATGGGTGTAGACCAAATAGTTCACCTCCTTGCAGAAGAGTTAGAACTTCTTCACATTCAGCTTCAGGTTAGCTACTTTTAGTCTTTGCAACATCTTAGTCATGGTTCTCAAGATGGTTTTTGAAGTTGTTGACCACGATGATGATCATCCAGATAGAGCAGGCAGGCATCATTAGTCAACACTCTCATCACTGATTGCATGAGGTGCAGGAAGGTGACTGGTGTATTGTAGAAGTCCAAAGGGCATAACTATAAATTCCCAAAGCCCTTAGTCTGTCCAGAATGCACTCTTTTCCTTGTCTGTGGGATCTAGGGCCACTTGACAGTATCCCAATTTCAAGTCCAAAGTAAGAACCACTAGCACCAGCAAGTATGTCCAGGATATTGTCAATTTGGGTTAAGGGATAACGGTTCTTTATGGTGATGGTCTTCAGCTTCTGTAGTCCATGCATAAGCATAGTTCTCCTTCACCAAGACTACAGGGGAGCATCAAGGGCGTCAAACTGTTCAATGACTCCTCTAGATCTCATTTCCTCAAGCATGTCTCATGCCTCTGCCCAGGGAACGTGTATTTATTGTTGCTGGATAGTTTGAGTGTTTGCAGTATTGATGTTACGGAGTATGTATCCATTATCCCATTCCCTTTGCTGGTATAAGCTCAATACACATTGGACACTCTCCATTTGTGAAGTGGTCAGATGGTTGGCTACCCTCTTCAACTGTTTGGATATAAACTTGCAGCTGACTCACATTTTCGTAACTCTTTCCGGAACCTGCTTTTTTTATCGGTATCTTTGGGTTCAGCAGCCTCGCAAGAACTTCCTCCCAACATTCCAATAATGATTGGGCGACACATCTGTTCATTAATGGCTTCTTGACCATTGGCCCTCCAGATATACTATTCCACCACCACCACCACCGCTAACTCGCTTCTTGTGGGCACAACTACATCATCCCTCAGGATAACCCCAGCAGATTCCAAGATATTTGTGGTGTCTCCAGAGCAACACTTATATTGGCTGAGTTGCAAGATTGACCAACATCAGTAGTCGCCTTGTGACTCCTGAGGGTATCCAGTCCCACTATCAGATCTTTGGACACCCTCCTGGCGAATACCCACAGTCCGTCACAAGGCTGGCGCCTCCTCCACAGGAAAGATGTTGCCAAATGCTGGCACTAGCTAGTAGGGCCAATTGGGTGTTCGTGTTGGTAAGCACTTTGCATCATAGGTCTGATTACAATCACAGCTGCACCTATGTCTACTAGTACGTGGCATAGCATCATTCAAGGTGTTGGCAATGATGGACCCCGTGACCCCTTCCATTTTCTTCCACCTGTTGGTCGGCATTGTCATGGACAGTGTCTAGCTAGGTGGCCACTCACCACGTGAAGATTGTTGACAATTCTGGGTTGTATCTCTCCCTGTCGTAGCAAATACTCCTTGTCTTAGAGGCCATCTCCCTCCTTAGTGCTGCTGTTATGGCCTCTTGGATCGTCTTGTAGTCCCCAGGTGCTATCATATTATGCACTTCAAATAGTCAGCTTCTTGGGACACATAACTAGATGGTAGGTTCACCAGCTGTTCACTGCCAGGGTGAACTTCTGCAGTTGAAGCAGTCTGCAGAGGCCTGCAGCCAAGTGATGGTTCCTGAATCGATTCTCAAGGGCCTCCCAGATGTCTCCGGATGTTGGGGTCACATTCAGTATTCTGCCATTTGTCCTTGGAGGCCTGTTATCAGCTGTGCGGTTTCCTCCTCTCCTGTCCATCAGCCAAGGGTTGCAAACTGTCGACAGAAGACTTTGAAGGTGGATGTTCCATTGAAGTTGGGAGGCTTGAAGCATACAGATGTTATTTCATATCTTGACTTCTCGACTTTCAAATCTTTTAGGCTACCATCGAGCATCTTTTCCACCATGGTGTTTAGTTCCTTGGTGTTGCTCTTCCAACTCTTCTCTTTAGGGCATTAAGTCATTTCCTGGTTCTTCCAGACGTTGGTAATGGTCTTTCACTGCTCCACCAGCTCTTCTATCATTTCCTCAAGATAGACTTCTACTCCAAGTTCTTCCATATCCTTCACATTGGCCAGTTGTTTGTCAGTTTTGTTTGATATTTTCATCTTCAGGTTCTCCATGCCAAATTCCATTTTCTCCATCGTGCAGTTCACATTATTTCGTTTGTCTTTTTCTCCATACCAAATTCCAAATGTAATTTCATCCATTTCTGATTTCATTTTCCCTTTCATCTTCTCTATGCCAACATTTTTCTGTTCTGGATTTTATTTTTTTTTTTTTTTATGTAGCTTAACATCCTTTAACCTGGTTGGTCATTTCGGACAATGAATGCAATTGGTGAAATGATGCTCAAATGATCTCGGGGCCCATGGAGCTAAAAGTTACTTGACATTCGTCTTCTCAGGATAAGGAAAAACCTCTGAAAAAACCTTACCTGGGTAACTGATCCTAAACGAGATTCGAAGTGACGACGTTTTGAATGTGAGGCAGACACGCTACCCAGGCGGGCTCTTTGATTTTGGCAAGTAAAATTTCCATTATCTGCATTGTGATGTTAATCCCTGCGTAACAAAACTTCTTTATCACCAAACAACTCTTCATTAAAATAAAATAAAAGAAGAACTAAAGCTTTCCTGGCGACGTGTTAATTCAAAATCTTCTCGGGCTTCTAGCCAGGTAAAAACTTGGCTTGACACCAACGTTTCGAAGAAGTGCATCTTCCTCGTCTTCAGGGTGAACTGATGACGAGGAAGATGCACTTCTTCGAAACGTTGGTGTCAAGCCAAGTTTTTACCTGGCTAGAAGCCCGAGAAGATTTTGAATTAACTCTTCATTAGTCAAATTGATTACAAAAAAAGAATCAGTTAAAAATAAACATCTTTATTCAATGCTTTTGCAACAGTTCTGCTGAACAATTTTCTTTATGCTCACTGAAGTGGCTACAATTGCTTGCTCTGAACTTCTTGTTGAAAACTTATTTATCTGATACATGTGACAAACATCAGAAGTGAAGCTTATCGAACCACTGCATCCACTGATTACAGGCACAAGGCATAGTCACAATAAGAGAAGTGCTATTCTGGTTTATCTCTGTTTGTTGTATTGTGATTAATTTCTCACAAAAAACACTTAAGTTTATAAATATTTTATTCTTCTTAAGGCCCAGCTTAAAATTCTAATAGATGCTAGTTACCTAGATAAGTTTCTGTCCAAATTTTCTTCAACTCTGAGAAGTTGAACATTGGGTGACTTAGAATTGTGAACAAATGTTTAAATATGTTTAGAATTTTGGACAGATGATTTTTTATTTATTTTGTTTTGGTACCAGAGTAGATATATTAAAATGAAACAAGTTAACTACAAGTGCAGTGGACACAAAGCGATTTCTATCATGTCAGAAATTCCAATTATTTATTTGTTGTCATAAGATCGCACCAGTGCACAAAAAAGATAGAAGAGAAACAAAACAACAGTCGCTCAGGACAAGTAGCATCTCCAAGAACTGCTGTATATTGTAGAATAACTCAGGTTCAGGCCAGGTACAACCATGGCAGCTCTTAGAAATAACTTGCATTCAGACTCCAAAAGTGTTGGTTCTTCAGCAGATCCTTAGAACTATTTGCATTATTAGCAGTCAAATTGGTAAAAAGCATGAATCAGTTGGAGGATTGTATTATCACAGTAGCTCACTGGTTAGAGTAACTGTACGGAAAATGGGAGAACCATTGTAGCTTTGGCACACTCTTAGTAGGCATTAGCTATACAATAATAAAACATCAAGTTATCTATATATCAAAAAGAGGAAACAAGGATGTTGTGGAATAGACAAAAAGCTTTATAAAAGGAATTTAAAATCATAAACTGAAACTAAGTAAGCTGTTTGACTAAAACAGGAAAAAAAAAAAAGTTCATTAAAGTTCGAAGGCTTTCACGGCCGGTGTTAGAATCACTTATAGAAAACAAAACCGGGCTTGTAGGCCGTGGTCCACTGGGCTTCTCCCTTCGTTCCCCAGACGTTTCGCCTGCGTCTGCGGCAGGCATCATCAGTGGCGTGTACATCTCCGTGGTCTCTCAGTAGCGACTACTGGTACGTTGTCCGGAGCGCTCGGCTTATATAGTGTGGGAGGTACCGCCCTCGCATGACCTGATTGGTCCGGATTGCGGCCCCCTGTGTCCGTGCTGTTTGTGATTGGTGTACGTGCTTTCTTGGTTGGTCTGTTCTGTAGGGCTGGATGCCAAGTTTTATTTAGTCTGAATGTTTCTTCTTTCCTATTGAAATTGTTGGCATGTTTATAGATCTCAATAGCTTCACGGTGCAAACGTGTGTAGTAATGAGTAGTGGAAGAGAGGATGTCAGTTTCGTCGTAACGGATCTCATGTTCCCCTTCTGCTTCTAGAGCATGAAGTGCTACCGCCGATTTTTCTGGTTGACCCAAACGGCAATGTCTACGATGTTCTGTAAGTCTGGTGTTGATGCTCCGTTGTGTGGTCCCCACGTAGACTGCGCCACATGAACAGGGGATCCGATACACGCCTGCCGAAGTAAATGGGTCTCTGGGATCTTTGGCTGAGCGAAGGAAACTTCGTATTTGTTTTGTTGGTTTGAAAATGGTGTCTATGTTGTGGGTCTTGAGCACCTTGGAAATACGGTCTGTGATGCGTTTAAAGAAGGGGAGATAAACCACTCCTTTGTTTTTGGGATTTTGTTGCTGTGTTTGTGTTTTAGACTGTATTTTTGCATGTAAGGCTCGTCTTAATTCGTTTTTCGAGTACCCATTACCATGTAGGGCCTGTTCTAAGAGCTGTAGTTCCTGGCGAAGATGTTGTGGTTCACATACTCTGGTTGCTCTGTCCACTAATGTTTTTATCATGGCTCTCTTTTGTCTCGGATGATGATTGGAATTTTTATGGAGATAGCGATTAGTGTGTGTGGATTTGCGGTAGACCTTATGTCCCAAAGTGCCATCACTTTTTTTGGTTACGAGAACGTCTAAGAAAGGAAGACTATCACAATTTTCTTTCTCCATGGTGAATTGTATGTGTGAATTTATGCTGTTAACGTAGCAAAGGAAATCATCTAGAGCTGAATCGCCTAAGCTCCATACGATGAAGGTATCGTCCACATATCGGTACCAGCACTTTGGTTTCTGGGGAGCAGAAGCAAGAGCTTTGGCTTCGAAAATTTCCATGTAGAAATTGGCTATTACTGGGCTGAGTGGACTACCCATAGCCACTCCGTCACACTGTTCATAGAATTCACCCTGCCATTGAAAAAATGTGGTCGTTAAAACTTGATAGAATAGTGCCAAAATATCATCCGGAAAAATATTTTTCAGCTGTTCCATTGTTTCTTTAATTGGTACCATGGTGAATAAGGAGACCACGTCGAAACTCACAAGTTGATCCCCGGGTTTTAAAACCAAAGTTTCCAGTTTCTGTATAAAGTGCGATGAGTCCTTAATATGTGTATCTGAATTCCCAACATGTGGTTTTAAAAGGCCGGCTAAGTATTTAGATAGAGCTTGAGTAGGTGACCCAATAGCACTCACAATGGGGCGAAGTGGAGCACCAGGCTTGTGTATCTTAGGCAAGCCATATAATCTGGGCGCTAGTGCTTCCGTTCTTTTGATGCTCCGTTTCGTTTCTGGTGTTAAGGAAGACTGCATGATGAGTTGGTTTGTTTTCTTTAAAACACGTGTAGTTGGATCTTTCTGAAGCTTCTTGTAGGTGTTTGTATCTAGAAGATCTGTAACCTTGTTGTGATAATCCACAGTATTAAGTACAACGGTGGCATTACCCTTGTCCGCTGGAACAATAATGATCTCTGTGTTGGAGCGTAAATCACGTAGGGAAGATCTTTCCTCTCTGCTTAAATTGGACTTAGGCCGCTTTGCTCGTTGCAGTATTCTGCAAGATTCTCTTCGAATGTCTTCAGCTGCTGGCCCGGGTAACTGTCGTATCCCAGCTTCTATGTTGGCAATAATGTCCTCAGTTGGGATCACTGGAGGTGTAACCGCAAAGTTCTCCCCTTTGGCTAGTACAGCACGTTCCGTCTGATTAGTTTTATAAAGGGGTATGAATCTGTGTAGAGATTGTTAAGCCAACACAAAGTGGACTGCTAACATGGCTTCTTTTGAATTGGGGCAATAAAAGGTGTACTATGTTAATTGTTGCAATGTCCTTGTTATAAACAATGTTTTGCCAATATAACAATGTCTGTACATTGAACATTGTGTTTCAGAAGTTTTCTTTTCTTTAATACCAGCTTAACACTACAGTTAGTGTGTCAATTTGTATAGCTCATAGAACTTAACTAACTTCTTCCCAAAATAAGAAACACATTTGAGGTAAACAAAAGCAAGAGGCAGTCTCAAGCATGTGGACTCCACGAATGTAGTAATTGGCTTCTGATGCAACTCTCAGTCTAAGAGAGTAAAATAGATCTCATCATTTCTTTGTTATTACCTATAAAATAATCTAAAGGATATGTTTAGAAATTATATTACAATATATGACATTTTCGCTTGACTTTCGGAGGTAGAAACCAAAGAATTATTTAATAATGAGAAGTTGTTGCATATTGATCGCATATGTTGTGTGAAGTAATTCAAAAATGGTTTCTAAGAGTGGAACTAGTGTAGTAGTTCCCTATCTTGGAAATTTGTATAATTTCCCTTATAACCCTTATACAGTGCGTTCCCTGAGCGACCGAACTGCCCCGTAACAAATGAGGGCCAGCACGCTCTCCTCCGGATTTACGCCTAAAGAACCGGCAGGTAACGTGTGTGGAACTTTAACTATTGTACTAATTTACATTAAGCTTACCTGACATCACAATAGATGTTGAAATTGATGACCTTCAATGCGAATACATTCCCTATATCTCCAAAAATAGTTCTGGTTCATCTTGACTGATTGCCTGTATTTCTCTCGTGATATTCTCCTTCAATTCTTGTAACGTGTGCAGGTTGGATGCATACACTTTATTCTTTAATGTTCCCCATAAATAAAAATTACATGGAGATAGGTCAGGGGAACGCGATGGCCACAATCCTTGACTAATTGTTCTGTCACACACACACACACTTCGCAATTCATGCTTAGAATTCGCAGCAGTGTGTGCTGTAGCCGAGTCCTGCTGAACCCACCCACACAATCGTTCACCTCTTGTTAGTTGTGGAAAAAAATTATTTAAAATGGAATGTATATAAACGTGTCAATCTATTATTGTCAAAAAATATGGGACCAGTAATTCTATTGCACACCAAACCCCAACTTTTGTAGCATGGTGAGGAATTTCATGAATAATATTATTTATTGTTTTGGGTAGAAATGTGACCTTGAAGATCAAAATCACACTTCATCAGTGAAGAATGTTAGAAGTGGGTCCACATCACCATTATAAACAGACTGCAAAAAACAACTGCAATAGTTTCAACAAAACAGTTCATTCACACATTTATGTACATTCCATTTTAAATAATTTTTTTCCACAACTAACAAGAGGTGAACGATTGTGTGGGTGGGTTCAGCAGGACTCGGCTACAGCACACACTGCTGCGAATTCTAAGCATGAATTGCGAAGTGTGTGTGTGTGTGACAGAACAATTAGTCAAGGATTGTGGCCATCGCGTTCCCCTGACCTATCTCTATGTAATTTTTATTTATGGGGAACATTAAAGAATAAAGTGTATGCATCCAACCTGCACACGTTACAAGAATTGAAGGAGAACATCACGAGAGAAATACAGGCAATCAGTCAAGATGAACCAGAACTATTTTTGGAGATATAGGGAATGTATTCGCATTGAAGGTCATCAATTTCAACATCTATTGTGATGTCAGGTAAGCTTAATGTAAATTAGTACAGTAGTTAAAGTTCCACACACGTTACCTGCCGGTTCTTTAGGCATAAATCCGGAGGAGAGCGTGCTGGCCCTCATCTGTTACGGGGCAGTTCGGTCGCTCAGGGAATGCACTGTATAATGTACGGTGAAAATCTATAGCTCTTTGTATATGTTTTATGGAGAAGCAGTTTCAGCTAGACTAAAAATAAAGTATATTTCTAATATTTGTGCTCCTGCCTTTAGATTTGCAGATGAAACCATATCGTACAGATGAATTTGTGCACAAGCTCTTCTATGAGACGAGTCGGTTCACTGCTTTCAACAATCAGTGGGTGATGAAGGCACGGATAAACAATAGCCAGCGAGATCCAACACAGAGCTCCGAGAGGAATATGACTTATCAGGTAAAGTGGGAGTGGGGCAACAATATCCAGCTGCATCAAGTCTCCTTGGTGAAAATTGCAAGGTAAGTTGCGGGGAGGGAGGGTAATATATTGTCCTTAATCCAATGTTCCTTGCACCCCCTCAACCCACAGTTAGGTCCAGCGAGAGGGCATCATGAGAAGAACTGACTGCTAGCTTCCAGATCAGCACTGCCTGATGCTGCGAAAAGAGTGTGACTATTGCAGCAATTGTGCTTTTAAAAGAGATTGCTACAAGTGTCATCACTCACCATTCCTTTGCAGGGTTCACACTTTTTTCCTAACAGCTAATACAGGTTGAAGAGCTCAACAATGTTGTGAATCTACTTAAGTGGCTTGAATAGCAAAAGGCCCAAATATAGAGTGGCACACATGAAGAAAAAGTGAAGATAAAAGAGATAGGTCTAATGAGAGATATAAAATAACTGTGCAAACTACATGCAGATGGACTGCCAACAGCTACTGCCCGTGGAACTTGTGTTTATTTAGAGGAATTCAGGTACATAATTTCAGCTATAGGTATGTATAGAAGAATAAAAAACATAAAAATGTAAGCCACAAAATAAATGGAAGGGGGCATTAAGCTTGCAAATGTGCATACTTGTTGAAAAAACAGCAAAAACATGGAGCGTGGATCAGCATTTTATCTCTTTTGTCTTCATGTTCTTTGCAAGTTTTACAACAGGTAGGTTCTTGCTGGCCTCACTTAACATTTTTTTGCTTACATTTTCTCCATAACATTTTCTCTTGATTGTCATTAAAATAGATTAGTTTGTCTTGCCTTTGTGGACCAGATGATTGAAATTCATATGTTGCTTATATTGCTCCTCAACTCTCAACGATTGATTTTCTTAATTTTTTACCCTTCACATATACATATTGTCAACTATGTATGTTTATGTTTCTGTGTGTACATATTTTCTAACTTAAATAATAATAATAATAATTATTTAACATCCCTGTTTCTCTTTATGGGTATGTAATGTGTTGAACTGCAGTTGATCCTGAAAACGAAGACGACGTATCCATTGCCCCTTCACTACTTGATTTTGCGTGGACCTTTTGGTGACATGAAAGTGAGCGCTAAGATACACATGTTTGAGTTCACTGATCAAGAGTATGAGAGCCCTTATGTTCACCTACCTCTTCCAGACACAGCTGAGTGCAACAGGCTCCTTGCAGCTAAAGTTATAAATTTCCGGTAAGTAATTGTTTTAGCAGTTTAGAAAGGTGCATGTTCACAAGCACTCAATGATAATTGCTCTTTCAGACATATGGTGAGTGCAGGCTAAAGTTGTAAAAGTGGGATCGGATTGAAAATTTCAGCGTCCCTCAAAATGAACTCAAATTTTCAGCTTACTGTGCTGCTATTCTAACTAGCTGAGCTACCATGGTAAAAATCCTGGCTATAACATTCATTTTTATTTTCTCCATACGCACTATGTACATAGTGTATAGAGAAAGTATTGCACTCCACCAAAAATTCGATACCGAGATTTCACCGGAAACATATGTTTTAGGGTCCCCAATATCCAAAAAAAGCATTTTCACAAAATGGTCCGTGTGTCTGTGAACACGATAACTCAAAAACGAAAAGTGGGTAAAATACCAAACTTGGTATTTAAGTTTAGTATCTTCCAGGGATGCGACACGAAGATTTTGAGAAAAATCCCCCCACCCCCAACTACCCTTTACATGGAACTTTTTTCGAAAATTTTGATTTTGTCAAAAATGGCTCTAACGATTTTGATTAAAATTTTGGATATTAAACATATTTACCTGACAAATGAAATGTATATCTTGAATTTTCTGGGAATAGCCTCTGAAGAGTAGTTTATTCTGGATGAATTTTACTAAATTTTGAATGACTGCTAAACCGTAAGAGATGGACAAAAACTTACTACACAAAAAAGGTAGAGCACATTAAAACACACAATTTATGTTATATACATTTTTTTCGTGGAGTTCGCCGTTTTTGTGACATTCCTTATTTTTGGTTTCTGCTATGAAATACGTATACTTTTCTCATACTGGAACTTGTCAACTCCTATCCATATAAACAAAGGAACTTCATTGACATAGCAACCAGCTTTTGACTATCACTTTAACCTACGGTTGTCCCTTATTTTGCTTCTACTTACAAAGATGCGAGTAATAAGACTATTTCTGCTAATTTTTTCTGATTAGCATAAAGTAAATAGAAGTATAAGCTTTTTAAGAATTATTTGTTGCAGGGATATGAAGAAAGTCATGTGAATGGTACACATAAGATTTTTTCAGTCTGATTCAACCCTGCTAAATTTGGCCTGCACACAATATAAAAGAATAATCAGTTATTGATTGACCTTACAGCAGTTAACTATAAAGACCAGAACTCAAATTTAGTTACAACATTGTAAGCTCCATTGGGGTACACTATCTAAAAATGAGTTCTAGAACTTCTAGCAGTTTACTAGTCAATATGAGTAGAGGAAAACCTATATGTTCCAATGTAGTTTAGTAGTTTAGAGCATTAGAATGATAAACTGAAGATCTGTGATTCAAATTCCAGCTGTGGCATTGAACTTTTCACTTTGATTCTACCTTTCAATAATTGATCTGCACAATGACAGAGGTGAAAGCAAAATTATCATTGGTTGCCCTAATGATGTGAACTAACAAGGAAAGTACTTGGCCTCGAACAAACACATATGCACCAAAATTGTGTGAGAGATCATTTAAAGGTCCCTTATAGCACTAGTGATACTCACTCATCTGCAAAACTCTGCTATCGTCCGTTAGAGGCCTCTGTACATTGACCTGCCAGAATGCCAGTCGAGACCAGTAGGAAGAAAGAAATGAAACAGCATTTTATATATTTTTTATTTATGGATGCTCTTTAACTGCTACGGTTCTCTGTGTCCCATTCTAAATTGGGCATGAAGGACTGGTAAATTTTGCTCAGAGGCCTCTCTCTCTCAGGCTTGAGGTTCTTTTACCAGTAGGGACAGTGTATTGTGCTGCGTTTTGTGAAGTTATTTGTGTAGTGAAGCATCAGATGGGTCGGCGATTGGTACTCAATCCTGCTAATGTATTGCTATTGAGATGAAATCACGAAGAACTCGGATGCTGTTGTAACACTAACATTTATGATGCTAGTGATGATAATGACCAACAACTCATTGCAAGCAGTAGAGATATGGCAAGTGCGGGAAGAGGCAATGGAAGCAGAGAAAATGAATACCAACCCTCTTCTGATAACAAGGTTAAAGTCTCAAGTACCATCACAGCATTTGATGACAACTCACTAGAGAATGATGATTATCACATAAGAGGTTTCAATTCATATGACAAGCTTCTGAAAAGATACCCTAAACTGAAGGCTAAAAGCAATATTAAAAATATACTGGACTACGTGGCAAAGAAATGAAAAGGAAAATTTGCAAAGGAAATTGTACACTGCAGTTCAAGACCATCAAGGAGCATGTATGGCAAAATTGGATGAAGCGCAAGAATGTGCTTCTGCCATTCATTATTGGCATATACAACATTGGACATAGCCAGAAATCTCGGGTGTACAAACTTAACAGTTTCACTAGGATTTATTACTAATTTGAAAAAGGAGTTTAGGATAACATCATGCCATATCACTAGGGCCCCTGAAAAATGGTAAATAAATTCAAAGGAAAGTGGTATAAAAATTTAGCTCTCAGCAGGTTAAAAACAACCAATACTTTCATGTAGTGGTATATAAAAAAGCCATTTTTATTTATTTAAATACACACAAATCCAACCATAATATATATGACTATATCTTAAATTGCACACACAAGAAACACCCCATACAAAGGCATGCATATTCAAATTAAGTTCCATACACAAAACATACTAACTAACCATAATACTGCAATACCACGTAACTAAAAAAAGTATATATTGACATGCACACGCACGCACGCACACACACACACACCACAAAAGTCAAGCTATTTTACTCAACTCCATTTCCAAAGTTTCTGGAGAAGCACTTGTTCTCAAGTCCGACAAAATATGTCCATACGAGGAGGTTGCACATTGGCTATCTACATTTGAGCATGGTACCCATAACGCGTTCACACAGCATTCAACAAATGTGCAATGGTCTCCTTCCATGCTGAGCAAGATGTTAAGCACATTCATGATTTCACCGTTTAGAACGGATTCTTTAACGATCGGCTGAATGCATAAGAACCCCGAAAGTAACACATTACTGTCCAGATGTTTAAGAAGTTCCACAGCAGCTGAGATTTTCAATATAGTCGCTTCATTGTTTCCGATAATGTTTTTTTCATCAAATAGTTTTGCCCATATTCACAATGAATAATTGTGCAGGATTCATTGTTGTAAGTCTCGTCAATTTTGTCTCACAGAGAGAGACCCCATATTTTGAAAGGTTTGCCTTATTTCAGGTTTCCTTACCTCAGATTTGAGAATATTGATGGCTGCATCTGTTTGAGGTCCAGACACCATCAATCTGAAGTTGTGAGAATATCAACAATTCTACTTTATAGTTTGTGTGACGAGGGATATGAAGATCCTTCTAAGGTGGTTATGGCATCAATAATCATCTGGCTGTGCTCTCTAAGGAAGGTGATGATTGCAACCTTATCATTTTGCAATTCAGAAAAAAAATTACACAGCAGGACCTCCATCTGGCAAGGCCATTGACTTGCAGAAGTTGACCAAGTCTTGTAGATGATCACCCACATAGGAGGCAGATTTATACCATAGAAAAGCTGTTATCTTCATCTCCTCTTCCAAGTAACGCTTCTGGAGTAAAGAAATGTATTAATATTTCCTTTTTCTGGCATTTAAAAATAGCATTTTTGCATTTGTCGCACAATTATTTAGTTCTTGTAACTGTGTAGACCATTTGCTCACCACAGTGTTGAGCCTGTGGTCCCAGCATTGCACATGCATCATTTCAGGGCAGAGCACGTCGCACATTTGTACACATGAAGTCATGCACCTTACAGAATCTGTGTCAAGGGCAGCAACATTGTCATATTGAATGTCAAACTCTTGAAGGAGTGCCTTACTGCTCTAGAACACTGTTGTATTTGCATCTTGATGCCACCTTTTGTTCAGCAGCACAATAAACATAAAACGGCTTTTGACCATTAACAGCCAATTTTACTTCCTCCTTCCTCTACTTGGCCTCTTGATGCCATCTTTTGTTCAGCAGCACAATAAACATAAAACGGCTTTTGACCATTAACAGCCGATTTTACTTCCTCCTTCCTCTACTTGGCCATACGCACAGCAGAGCATTTGTGCTGTGGGAATATCTCGACTACCTTCATCAGTTCCAAAATATAGGTTTTTAAAATTCAGCACAATAAATAGTTATTGAAGCATGTATTTTGTATTTCAGTTATTTAAACAACATAGTTTACAAATAGTGATATCAATGCTTATGCCAGAGATCCGAATACAAGACAATGTTTTTTTCCCTAAAAATGTTAATATTGTGAGCTGGGAGGAGGGAGATCATCTTGCATTCTCATTGTGTTTTCCGAATAGCATGCAAGAAAAAGTGAATTTCAAACTTTGTGGGTAAGGCCGTGGTGAAGCATGGCGGAAATTGTATGACCAAGGTTTTGATGCATAGGGCAGTTATATATATATATATATATATATATATATTTTTTTTTTTTTTTTTTTTTTTTTTTTTTTTCTTGCGCTGTCAAGTTAGCTGTTAGTATTCTTGTTGGAAAAATTTTGTTTGTATTTATTTAGGAAGTAAATAAAAAGAAATAAAAACTATTGAAGCACCATTTGTATTTCTCTCCGAAACTACAATAAAAATAGAGGATTTCCTTTTACATCAGTGATTTTGCCTATGTATCGGCTGCCAATGTTGAAACAGTAAAAGAGGTTTAACTGTGTGCTTATCTTCGCCTACACTTACCGTGAAGGTTTCCATTCTCCCCTCTTCCTTCCGCCCATTATGTGAATATCCGCGCAAATACTAACGTAAAATGTTTTCAACTATGTGTAGGTATGTTGTCTAAATAGAATGTTATGCATCGTCATCGCTGAAGCTCCGCTGCAGTTTATCATCTATCATCGCATACAGAGCGGGACATTTCTCCCCTCTCCCTCCCCTCTCCGTAAACCATTACGAAAATTCCCGTGCAAATTGGGATAAGATAACACTTTTTACAACAATGTATTATGTTAGTATGTTGTCTTAAAAAAAAAAATCTTATCCATCATCGTTGTATAGGCTCTGCTGTCGTCAACACTATTGCACACAAGTGTTTTATTCATTGAACCCATGGACGATGGATTGCACAAATGGAATCTGCGATGGCTGTTTTCTGCTGAATAGAAGAATGGTTCGATTGTTTACAATTTAGTTGGATAAGGGACTATCCACGCTTTCATTCGCCTCTCGGGGACGATACGACCGATGGATAAGTGATCCATCCTGTGCTGAAAATAGAAACGAATTGATGGATCTCTGTGATAAGTTTAAAAACCGTACTATGAATTTCTGGTGGATACACATGAGGGTGCGCTTGGTTTAAAAACACATCCAGCGGTACTATTTCATTTCTGACCCCCCCCCCCCCTTCTCTCTCATTCCGCCCTTTATGTGAATGTCAGCTTATTTGAGTTAGGTATCAAAAAAGACTTAATCAGCTTCAGTGCCAAACTTTAAATTTCGTAAGTTATCATGCCTTCTTTTTATGTAGACAATATTCTAAATTCCAAAATTAAGTTCTGAAAAGAAAAAAAGGGTATTGTACTGTATTTGAGGTCATCTTGTATTCGGATATATACAATATTTCCCTTTTTTATGAGAAAGCTACTGTGTCAATAATTTGCTCTGCATGTAATAATATTTCTTCGCTTCTTGTAATATAAAAAAGTGCATCTGCATGTTTGAATTATGAAGTGATGAGAGAAAAACAAAGCTGCGATCAATGAAAAAAACACAACTACTAGGATAAAAACAGTAAGAAAATTGAAGAATACGGAACAAAAAAGGAGAAAGAAAACAAAATAGGTTGTAATATAAATCCTTTGCAAACAAATAAATGCCACTTACCTTGTATATACTTGTTCAGCCATGCTATAAACCCTGGATTAGCCAATTTCTCCAGAGGTATATTTGCCTGTGTCAGAGTATCAACTGCGTCATATATCAGTTGTTCACTTTCAGCTTTCACCTTCTTTGCATTTGTAAGGGAGTCAGACAATGGCTGTTTATTTCCTGCAGTTCCCTTTGGCTTTTCTTTATTAAGTATGTGTACTCTCCTGCACATGTTTGATACAAGTCTCTTCCACTCCAGTCTATACGAATATTGCAATACCTGAACATCATTATTTTGCTTTTCACTTCAAAAATATATAGTACATTTAGGACCTTCAGCATGTTGATTTCCGTATATGGTGATGAGAATAGCGGATTGCTTCTCATGTCTAAAATATACAGTCCTTCGCTATCAAACTCTATTTCACGTTCGTATTCGCTTACGACCACATATGGTTGATTTCCATATATAGTGATGAGAACAGCGGATCATGAAACAAATAGCACTTGATAATTCATTTTAAACCCGATAATGCTATCCAGCAACCTTTCCTGCTTCAGATTAGGAGGCAAACATCTATATTATCAGATGGATGGGATGACTTTTTTTTTTTTTTAACCTGGTTTGTCATATCGGGCGATAAATGAAATTGGTGAAATGATTTCGGGATCCAGGGAGCTTAAAGTAACTCGACCAAAAAAATAGAAACTTATTCGGGTAACTCGCCCTAAGCAAGATTCGAACTAGTGACCTGTTGAATGCGAGGCAAACACGATACCACCACACTACCCATGTGGATGAGATGACAGGTCGAGAGCGTTGCCTTGTTTGCGGGAAATTACGTCATTGATTAAAATCGATTTAGCTTCATCGTTCAACATCGACAGCATTGAGTACGAGATAATATCGATTTTAGTTCACATTTGATATAAATTGATTTTGAACATATCGAACGAAAATTTGCTTTTTGTTGGAGTTAACGCACGGAAACATAATTTTAAGGGCTATTTCGGGCAAAATATCGCACAAAAGCTAAAAATGCACAAAATTCGCGAAAAGTATTTTATTCGCGAAATTTTGTTGAATGTTGTTTGCATACAACTCATTCATTGAAGCCTGGAGACCCTGCATACACTAAAAAAAACCTTCTATTGTCATTTTTAAAGAATTCGCGCAAAAATGCATTTGCGAAATTTCAGGGGCCCTACATATCACTATGCTCCAAGCATGAAAAGATAAGGGTGGTGATGAAGAGCTAATTCAAAGAGCTCAAACATTTGTTGCTGACGTCAATGAGCATATCATGACAGAAAAAATTGAAATTATTTCTGTATGGAACTGTGATCAGAGTCAGTTCAACTAACAGCTTTCTTCTGACAGAACACTATCCATGAAGAGAAGAGAAACACTGTTGCAATCAGTTAACAGTGCAACACAATCGATGTTGCTATATCAATGGAAGGATAATTGGCAGACAAAACTTTAACATTTGCTTCCAAGAACCTGGTGCTAAGTTTGTGTCAAGGTGTCCTCCTGCCTTCATTGATGCAAGTGTGAGTGGGAAGTTGATAAAACAACATCTGAAAACGTCTTTTTCTGTCAGTTTTGAATCCAAATTTGTCGAAAAAGTCAAAAGTACTTTGAGAGTCCTGGTCTGGACATAAGTATGAACAACTACTATTGGAAGCATCTGGCAGAAAAGATGTAGAAAGATGTAGATATAAAAATAATTCCACCTAAAACTACAAAATATGCACAACCTCTGGATGTGTATTTCTTCAGGCAATATAAAATTTCTGCCAAGGGAATAACAGACTTTATTAAACTATGTTCCAGTAATATGCAGCCAAAATTGCATGACAGATCCTTTATCATGAATTTGCATTCTGTCATTTACAATCAGTTATCTGCAGGAGTATATAGTCCAATGCTTCGTTACGCATGGCAGAATGCTGGCTACGATATTGGTAAACCAGTGGACACCTTCAAAAGTGTAATTGATTTTATAGATATTATATATTCCTTATGAATCAATCAAATGTATTGTAAAAAGAAAAATATACAAATTATATAAATAAAATAACATAAGAAAATAAAAATTCAAGGTGGCTACAAATTGTACAAAATGCCAATTTAATTCCAAAATTACCAAGAAAATCAGCTGTTGCCAACTTTCGTCTCATAACTGGGCATGATTGTCTGAATAACCATCTCTATAGGATTGACCTTCCAACCGCATCAAACTGCCTGCTATGTACCAAAGAAGAAATTATGAATATGAAACATCTAGAATCATGCCAAGCTTTGGAACATTGACGCCAAATACTGGGAAGCTAGAAGGGGGCACACATGCTTGTGCACAAATGTTTTGTGCAGGAGGTTTTGTTTACCTATTATGCAAAATTCATCCAAAATGAAGAGGTCATTTCCAGAAAATTAGATAAACATTTTATTTATCTTATACATATATTTAGTACAGTATTTTAATCAAAATCGTTAGACCATTATTAAGAAAATGAAAATTTTTCCATGTAAAGGGTTGTTTGGGGGGGGGTAATTTTCTTGAAAATATTTGTGTTACAGCATTGAGAGATTCTAAATGTAAATACCAAGTTTGGCATTTAAGAAACTTTTCATTTTTGAGTTATGTTATCTACACACACACACTGACCTTTTTCTAAAAATGCCTTTTTTTCTAATTCAGGGGTCTCAAAACATATATTTCCAGTGAAATCTCAGTATTGAATTTTTTGGTGGAATGCAATACCTTATCAACTATGTACTTGTACATATGAGCTAGAGAAAGTATGTCATTTTTTGCTTCTTGCTTTGGAAATTCTTTTCATTATTCTAGATTGTACATTTTATAACATGAATTTTTCTGCCAGATGTGCATATGTTGTCATCTTGTTCCTCTAAATATTGAAGCAAACCATTTACATGTTGTAAAGGAGTTTCATGTCTCATGCCTCGTGTTCAGTTTCACTCCTATCGTTAAACAAAATACTTAACTTGAGCAGTGATAAAAAAATGTAAAACATGGCTGATCACTAAGCATGCTTACTAACACCACTGGAGGCACATTTGGGTTGTCAAGGTCAGTGAAAGCCATGACCAAAACAAAAGAGCAAGAGCCTGCCACTCTTTCACAAATTCCATGAGGGCCTACAAGATTACAGTGCACAATAAACTTGTCAGTAATTTTCAACCTTTGGACTCTATGGCCTATTCTATTTTTCTTGTTGGCTTGGATAAACTTGTTTTTCTGTTTTGTTTTGTGTTTTGGTAATTACATTTTTGTGACACTAGCGCATAATCTGCACTGTGGATAGTTGGAGTTATACTGTATATGAGGACTCAAATAACATCCATGAAAGTGTGGATAGGTGAGTATATATAGAGCAATCCAAAAAATTTCAACTTAACACTTAAAAATGGAAGAGACTGGAAATTTTTGCATAAAACCTTATACAGTAAAAGGCCCTTTTTACATTTGGTGACGTAAAAAAGTGTAAATAGCAGGAAATGGAACAAAGAATTTAAAACATGAATTTATTTACTATTAGGCTGTAATGCTATATATTGCAATATTTAAGACATGAAGTATTTGAGAAAGTTTGAAATTGTTCAACAATTTTGCATTTTTATTAGTTCCACCTGCCTCTCCACATCATATAGAGCATCAAATGCCCCATCCTTTGCTGGGGCACTCACAATGTACTTCTAACAACAGCTAATGCATCCATGGCTTTTTTGCTGGTGGGTATTTTGGGTTCCTGGGGAGTGCCTTCCACTACACTATTACTTTTTCTTCAAAATGGCTGGAAACAATGTGTTCTAATGTGGCACCACTGATGTTCTTAATTATATCGGTATCAATGGTAACATGTTGAAATGAAGGAGATTGGTCTGGGCTGTGATAACTCCTCTTCCTCAGGCAGACAATCCTCTTCATCCATGAACTTGAATCCTCCCTTCCAGAAACAGTTGACAAGGTGACAGGAAATACTTGACCATGCATAGCAAAAAGAACTGATATGGTAATTTGCTTTCGTGCATAAAGACAGCCTTTTCTACTAGCATCTTCCTGTACTTAAGTTTAAAAATGTAAATGTTGTGTTATTTATGAACGCTCTTTAACTGCTATCCCATTCTAAATTGGGCGTGAAAGACCGCTTAATTTTGCTCAGAGGCCTCTCAATCAGGCTTGAGGTTCTTTTACGTGCCGTAAATCTACGACACGGGACCAACGGCTTTAGTTCCCTTCCGAAGGAAGCCATGCTAAGGATTTTTACGCCTGAAAAAATCCATCGTCCTCTGCCGGGTTTGAACCCGTGACTTTGAGTATATGAAGTCAGCATGGTACCCATTACACCACGGAGGGCGACACTTAAGTTTAAGGCTGTGAGTGAGGACCAGATACAGTGGCTGAGGTTCACTTATACAATTTCCTGGGAGAAACACAAGTTTGATGTTTCTTAGCTCTGCAGTACATCTGTCCAAGAACAACAATATTTTCGATGATTATCCTTAGGATCTAGAACATGCAGAATAATGAATGTTAAGATGCTACCAGTCTTCCATGTTGTGGCATTGCATCAGACTTTGTTGGCTAATTTTTCAAATTCTACAAATTTTGCACTATCCTGGTCGGGTTCTCGAAATAATCTTTGAATTTGTTGCCTATGACAGTGTTATCCAAATAGAGCAAACAAGCATCGTAAGTCAGTCCTGTCATTACTGATTCCATGAGGTGTTGGAAGGTGGTTGGCACGCTGCAGAGGCCAAATGTCGTCACCAAAATTCTGAAAGCCCTTGGCGTGTTGAGAAAGCAGTCTTGTCTCTGGGATCTAAGACCACTTTCCGATATCCTAATTTGAAATCAAGAATACTGGGCACTAGATGTTGTCAATCTGGGGTAAGGGGAAACCGTCCTTTCTGGTGATGGCATTCAGCTTGCTGTAGTCCATTCAGAAGTTAAGTTCACCATTCTTCTTCAGTAAGACTACAGGAGAGCACAAAGGGCTGTCAGACCCTTCAATGATTCACCTAGATCTCATGTCCTCAAGTATCATGCCTCCACCTATTTTGCCAGAGGAACATGTCTTAGTAGTTGCCAGGTAGGTCAGGTGTGTGTGATGTGATGGTCATTGCTATTCCCATGGCTGGAGACAGACTGGTATTGCCTCAGAAGCATTGGGTGCTCTCCAGTTGTGGAGCATTCAAATGGTGAGTTGCCTTCTTCAGTAAATCTTGCATCTGGAGCCCCAGATCCTGCAATGGAGCTGGTTGGTTGGATCCATTGCATGGCAATGTACTCACTGTCAGCTTGCACTTCTAATGCATCCTGACATGTCCTGATCAGTGTTCATTGGTTCAGCAGTCACAGAGGTCTTTCCTTCCAGCAAGGCAAAAATGCCCAGGCAATGCATAATCCATTCAATGGTGTCTTCTGGTCCAAAGCCAGGTTCCTTAATCATGTCTCTCCAGGTTGACTTCACCTTCTCCTTGCTTCTTGCTGATATAACTACATTGTGCCTCAGGATCACCCTGCTTCGGAGCAACACCTCATCTTGGCCCACTTGCAAGATCCTCCAGCTGTCAATCACTGCTTTGTGGCTTCTGAGGGCATCCAGTCCTAATATCACATCCTCAGCCATCCTTGTGATGTACACCCACAGGTTCACAGTATCAACTCCAGCAGGACCTCCTTCTCCACAGGAAAAATGTTGACTGACTTCATCACTGAGTATGTGTTTGTGTCGATAAGTCCTTCGCCAAGATAGATCTGATTAGTCACATCTGCACCTGTGTCTTCTAGTATGCAGCACACCTTCCTTGTATCCAGCTGTTCACTCTTCTGCCCAAAACACAGAGCATCACTCAAGGTTTTGGCGATGATAGCCCCAACATGTTCCTTCAAGCTCTTCCATGTCCTTCACACCTGCCAGTTGTTTGTCAATTTTGGTAGACAGTTCCATCTTCATCATGGACATTTCTGTTTCCATCTTCTCCACATGATTTCCAATGCATTTTATTTTCTCTTCCATCATCTCCATACCCTATTCTATTTCAGATTTCATTTCCTTCATTTCTGTTTTTATAATCTTATTAATTATGACTGATTTATGTTTTCATCACCTCCAATTTGGCAAATCCCTGTACCTGACACCAGTGGTGCAAAATCTCTTTATTATTCAAAAGCTGATTACAGATAGTCTTTGTTGCACTACAATTTTGTCTCGTACAGTTGGTTGCTCTCTCTCTAATGCTGCAGCACATTGAGAACTGATTGACTCAACTGACCTGCACTCTTCCCTTTTATAGCTGTTGATGACATGGCCAGAAGTAAAGATCAGTGTGACCTTTTCACCATGTGCTTGCTTACTCCACATGTGTTATTCACGTAAGTGTGACATTAGATTCAAAATGGAAAGGAAAGCGGCAGCAACAATTAGCTATGACAACCAATTATGGGCTGGCATGGCATAGTCAACAATATATATCCTTTAGTGATCCAATTTGATTTGAACGAACTGTTCCAATAGCATTCATTATCTTTGGTGTATTCAGCAATAAATAAAATTGTCTAATACACATGCTCCATGAGGTTCATGGAACTGAATAACCCCAAGTCAGTTCCTTTACCAGTGAAATACAGCTTAGACATAGCCTCATTTTTCACAAAGATCAAATCTACTTTTCTTGGAATTTTGAAACAAGGAAATCACAAATAGACCTAATTAATCACTTATGTTTTTTGTGAAATAAATAAACGAAATATAGACAAAAACCTGTTATTAGATATGCTTTTTCCAAAAAGATAATGTGGCATCTGTGGACTAGTACATTTATAACATGCATGAGAAGAATTATATCAAGTAAGTCTTCTCCTGTGTTTCATCAGACCATTTCTGAATCCTATATTTAGATCACACCTTTTGAGGTCATATCACACTTACTTACATTTTTTTCAGTAGCTATAAGAGCTACCAAATCTGCAGTAAAAGACAATTATTTTGTTAGCTATCACTTGTGAGCTCAATATGCAGCTGTACTATGTGTCACAAAAGTTTTGAGAACCCCATAAGCCTGTATCAGCAGGATAGGTGTAACGTTCATCTTCACTAGTGTCGAAATCCTCTACACCAGCTTCAAAATCTGAAACTATCCATCAATATTCAATTCACTGTAACCCATCACAAGACATTTAGTAATGTGAAGTTATTTCAAAACTCCAATATTACAGGGGCAATTTAGAAGTAGATTGCTAGTTGAAGTCATGATTGGAACAGTAATTCCTACCCAAGAGCACCTTGTGTCATTAGTATTTAGCTGCAATACAAATATTACTATGTGGTTCCTTTAACAGATTCTAGCCTCACATTACATATTTAGCTGAGCAACAAACATTTAGTTTCAACCTCGTCTACAGTCACAGCATGAATGACAAGCAGGCAAGTGTTTTGCTGGTTAAATACTTTTCTCTGCTATGTTCTAGGTCATACAGAGAACTTGAAAATGAAAACTGAGTTGGTACAAATAACTGTTTGTGTGCTAAGGAAAACAAAAGGTGTTCAACCATCCAAGATAAAAAAAAAATCTGATGTGTTCCATTCACGTGACTTTCTCTATAGCTCTGTAACAAATGATTGTTAAAAAGCTTATTCTTCTGTCTACTTCATGATAATCAAGATAAACATTAACAGAAATTATCCTTATTACTTGGCTCTTTGCAAGTAAAAAGGGAAAAAATCTAATGTGTTCCATTCACATGATGTCATCCAGTTGTCCGGTAAACAAACCTTTTATTCAAAACATTAATCTGTTATCTACATCATGTTAATCAAGATAAACATAAGCAGAATTGGTGTAATTATTAGCTTCCTTGTAAGTATAAGGGAAATAAGAAAATGCACAGGCTAAAGCTGGGGTCACTATGTGAAACAATTGAAATTGCAATATCTGTGGTTGCCAGGAGTAAACAAATGCGAAATGATAAAAAAGTTATCTTCTTGTTTCAGAACAGTTTAAGTAACTAAAATTGAAACTAATAATCCAGAATATCTCCAAACGGTTAACTCTACAAAGAAACTATATGACATAAATTGTGTGTTTTAATGAGATCTACATTTTTTGTCTGGTAAGATTTTACAGTTTGTCAGTTATACAAAAATCATCCAGAATGATGATATCTTCAGAGGCTATTTCCAGAAAATTCAAGATATACATTTTGTTTGTCATAAAAATATTTTAAACATAAGGTATTTTAATCAAAATCATTTTTGAAAAAATCAAAATTTTCGAAAAATGTTCCATGTAAAGGGTAGTTTGGGGTTGGGGGACTTACTTGAAAATCTTTATGTTGCATCCAAATTTGATATTTAAGGGTCTTTTTGTTTTTGAGCCATGCTGTCCACAGACGTTTTTCTAAAAATGCTTTTTTTTTTATTCAGGGGGACCCAAAACATGTATTTCTGGTGAAATCTCAGTATCAAATTTTACAGTGCGTTACAATACCTTCTCTATACTTATTTAGGCACATAGTATGTGTAGAGAAAGTAAAAATAGAACTCTTTTAGCTCTATAAATCAGAATCAAAGACATAAAATTCACTCAAAAGTTGAAACTTTCTTTTACAATAGTAGCATTATAGTTAATTTAATATACCAAATTTATTATTCTTTAATTGACCTTGTATTTAATTACCATATTTATCTGAATACAAAACAATGTTTTTTTTCCAAAATATTAATGTTCCAAACTGGGGGGTTGTCCTACATTTGCAATATGTTTTCTAAATACCATACAGGGAAGAAGTAAGTTTCAAAATTTCCGGATACAGCCGTGGCGAAGCCTGGGGAAATGGTATAGATTACCTGCCCAGGTATCGATGACGTATGCAGCAGATTTTGAGCTTTGCATTTTGCGCTGGAAATTAGCTGCATTATAATTGGTAAAAAGATTTCTTTTGGAGACTAAAATAAAGTTACAGGACTTCATCTCATATTGGTGGTTGCACATAATGTCCTGGAAATCAACGTACGTTTTATGATACATTAAGTATGTTGTCTTAACAGAAAATAGCATCCATAAATAATTGTTGTTGCAGCTACGCTGCCACCATCCCCGCTGTCATGTTTTATCATCACATATACCACACATTATGCTCTTTCTTCTCCATCTCTCCTACTCGCAATGTGAATTTCTGCATAAAATCAAATTAGATAAAAACATTTACGATGTGTTATACAGTATTTAGTCTAAATGCAAAATCATATCCATAATCATCATTACAGTTACGCTACTGTCATGTTCTATCGTCACATTTATACCATACATTTTGTTCTCCCTTCTCTGTCTCTCCCACTTGCAATATGAATTTTTGCGCAAATTCAAATTAGATTAAAACATTGTGTTATATTAAGTGTGGTGTTTAAATACAAAATCATGATGGTTACAGTTGCCCTACCACCACCGTGACATACCATCGCATCCATACTGCACATTTCCATACTCCCCTCTCCAGCAGCCGCTCAAAACATGAATTACTGCAAAAATTCAAATTAAATACAATAAGGGACTTAATCAGCTTAAGTGTCCATTAGTTTGTTCCAAATACATGGCAAACCTTTAAATTTCATTTAAAAATTCTTCTTTTTATATAACTATGTCTTTTAAACATGTCTTATGTAGAAGATATTCTATATTCCAAAATTAAGTTCTGAAAAATGGGGGTCGTCTTGTATTCGGATAAATACAGTAAAATTGCTGCAAATTTAGTTGGCCATTAAGCATTTTGTTAATTTCTGGTGCAGATGGAATATTTAATGCATGAACTTTGATTATTTCACAGGTTATTGACTCCATCTATCTTTTAATCTTCATTCTGCATGTCCCCACAAGCATATAATAGAATGTATGTCTTCAGACAATAACACTGTTGTTATTACAGCCCATATTTTCTAAAATATTGCATTGTTTTGCAATTTTATTTGCATATTTTCTAAAATATTGCATTATTTTGCAATTTTATTTGCATGCAATTGAATGAACTGCTGTCACTAACTACAGTACAAATGTCCAGACCTGTGTTTGTGATTGCTGCTGCATTTGTTTTCCATCTTGGATGGAATAAATAAAAGAAAAAAATAAACATTTGCTTGCAAACATAATATACATACTGGTTACAAAAAAGATCATTGTAATCAGGTTTGTGAGCAAGCAAATGCAAGTGTGTACCTGTTTGACAGCATCCAATGTGTTACTGTCAATGTAGTATATTCATAATCTTTTCATGAGCTATTTTGAAATACAAACTACTTAAGCATGGCATACAAAGATGATATTGTTACTGTTGTGTACAACAAATTTAGATGATACTTTAACATTTTTAAAGTGCAAAATAAAGTAATACGTCAAAAAGGTATGATGTGAAGTGAAACTTTAAATTATTACATAACTAATTTGAGTCAAATGGGGACACTATAGTTTCACTTACTCAGTTTTTTCCCGCATGCATTTCAAAGATGTAATATTAAGGTGTTATCTGCCAGTGAAATACCACCAGCAGACAACACCTTAATATTACCTCCAAGAAAACCAGATGGCAGCACAGAGGCAATTATGAAAGAATCTTCCCTTCTGAAGCCAGTCAAACACTCGCCGACGATGAACATGAACATATTTGAAATGCATCCGGGAAAAAACTAAGTAAGTGAAACTATAGTGTCCACATTTGACTCAAATTAGCTACGTAATAAAAGTAATACATATTTATTAAGAAGTTCCAAAAAAGATAAAGTTTCAACACTTAAAATACCTATTATTTATCCATAATTTTTATGGATTGTGATGGAGTAAGTAAAGCTAATTTATTGTGATTAGTAAATAAGTTATGATATAATACTCTCTCCATGCATACATGTTACCTCCCAGACTACTATTAGCTATATACATTTCACTAAAGGTAAACCTAAATAAATAAACAAACAAACTGGACATAGAAGGCTCCAAATCCTGTCTCACCTCATCTGTGGTCTCTTGCTGGCTTTTAGCCTCATTCTTTGTTTTTCACAAAGAATGAAGTTAAGGTGTTTTCCTCCTTCCCTGCCCCCAACTCCCCCACTTTGAAATGTTATTTTGATTAATAAAGTGGATAAAAGCAACTACCACTACAAATAAAGAGATATTACTATCATTTTTGTCTCTTTTTGTTTCAGGCTTATAATGTTTCTCACTTCAAAGTAGAAGCCTAAGCACATGATTATGAATGAGGAGGAAAAGCCATTTTTCTTCAGCCCATAATACATGTCATAGTAATCCATTATGTGTGTAATAGAAAATAAAAGAAAAGTATATATATTGTTGTTTATTTTGCGCCTTATACTTAATTTCTGGTTAATAAGATTCTTGAAAATTACTGCATACATTACAAGCATAATTTGTGCATATACTTTGTAAAAAATGAAAATGAAGTTGAGTCAGTAAATTGTCATCTCGGAAGAACATTTTATGCCATAGAATGTGTTATCTAGCTATGGAAAATTAAAATGGAATGCTAGTAATGTGAAGTATTATATTTTCAGAATAAGTATATTAGCTTGTAAACATTAGTTCAAGATCTGTAAACAGTGAACTTTTGTACTTTAAGCTATAGTGACTACTGATTTTGTTGCATGAAAATTGACTGTACCTTTTCCAGTTTGGATTGATTTAATATAATTTATAATTAATGTTTCTTTTTTATTATTTTTAAATATGTGTTCCAGATTTATCACATGATGTATAAAAATTGTTTTCATGTATTATAAATTTTAAGTTCTTGTTATTGAATCTTATATATGTAAAACTTTTTATAAGTGATCTGTACAGAAAAAAGTAAAAAATGAAAGTACATCTTAAATTTCATGATGAAATAATTTAAGAGATATGTTTAAATGTTGTGTATTTAGTAACTATTATGCTAAATGTGCATAGAAGCTAGTAATGTACAGCAGGACTTAATGCAGTTGGATATATTTAAAGAAGACAACATTGTTTATTTAAGTTAAATGAGCGTCCGATTGATATTAACTGTTGTGTAGTTAGTATGGTGTTTCAATTATAAATAATGGTAAATAAAGATATTTACACATCAAACAGTGTGCTGATTTATAAAAGGTGTATACCCAGTTCCATAATATTTATGTGATTGTAAAGAAAATGGTACACTAAAAAGCAGTGGCTAACATCTGTTTTGTAATTTATGGGGAGCCACCAAAGATCAGTTTTAGATTATTGGTGTAAAAATAGTAATGGATCAAATGAGGCAATTTGAAGTATGTGAGACAATAAAATAATTTCTGATCTACAAGAGAGACATGACTTTTTCTAGCTTTTGGCTGATGTAGCATTTGCTGAAAGTCCCAATTTGGGAATGAGAGAATCATTTCCCATCAATAAAACGTCTAATGTGTTCCATTCATGTAACTTTGTCTACCTGTTTCATATACAAACTATTCTTACAAAAGATTATTCTTTTATCTACATCATGCTAATAGAGATAAATATTAGCAGAATTGGTCTTATTATTTGCTTCCTTGTACATAGAAAAGAAATTAGGGGATACATTGCTAAAACAATTGTCATATCTTTTAAAAGCTGGTTGCTATGTAAAACAATTGAGTTTTGGTTCACTTTGCATGGTCCCATTTGAGAAAAAGTTAGGTAGTTTAAAATTGAAATCATATCTCGAAAATGGTTAACTCTACAGTAAAATGCACATGGCATAAATTGTGTTTTAACAAAATCTACATTTTTTTTTGTGTAGTGTGCTTTTGTCTATCTCTTACAGTTTAACATTTATGCAAAGTTCTTCAAAACTCATCCAAAATAAAAAAATCTTCAGAGGCTATTCCCAGAAAATTCAAAATATACATTTTTATTTGTAATGTAAATAAATATCTTAACTACAGTATTTTAATCAAAATCGTAAGAGGCATTTTTGAGAAAAACAAAATTTGCAAACATTTTACCATGTAAAGGTTAATTTGTGTGGGGGGGGGGGATTTTCTTGACAACCTTTGTCTCTCATCCTTGGGAGATAGTAAACTTGAATACTAAGTTAAGTAATAAATGGTGTTTGCATTTTCTAGCTAAGCTGCCCACATACATTCGCACATACGCATGCACACACACATACTACCTACCTACCTACCTACTTACATACATACATACATACATACATATGTGTGTGTGCTTGCAGACCTTTTTCTAAAAATGCTTTTTCTGACTTGGGGAACCTCAAAAAAATTTTCTGGATCAAATCCCAACATTAAATTTTTGGGTGGAATACAATACCTTCTCTAGCTACTATGTACTATGTATATACATGCTTGGGAAAGTAAAAATATTTTGACACTTGTGTGCTTCTTCAGCATTTTTAGTAGACATTATTGTATACCCAAATGTGGAAACATGCAGGGCTAAGAATTGGGCATGTAAGCAGACTGAGAGTTATTTTTAGTTGATAATACTCAATTAAAACATTTCACAGGGCCAGTTGCAATGGAGGAAAAAAAGTAATGTAACTGGATAGGTTTCATGTAAATATACTTTGGTGACAGTGGAAGGAGCATCATATGGCTTCTGCATGTGTTACCATTCAGAGTTGCGACTTACATCAGACATATGTTAAATATGTGAGGGCCATGGGAAACAGCAAAATTCCTTGTGTACAACATGTGGAAAACCAATGTTTAGGTGATGGTACATATTATTGAAAATGTAAATTATTAATTTAGAGGAGACAGTAGCAACTGATGTTCCTAGATGTACAGTATTCAAACATTGAGCTGTAAACCCAACAAAGATAAAAGGCAATAAAAACAGAATGGTTTTTGATTTTACATAAATGAGATAGCACTGAAATAAATGGAGCTTTATTTATGGACACTGTAACTGCTGTAGCTCTCAGCATCCCATTCTGTACTGAGCGTAAAACACTTCATTTTGCTCAGAGATCTCTTTATCAGGCTTGAGGTTCTTTTACATGCTGTAAATCTATGACACGGGACCAACAGCTGTACTTCTCTTCCGAAGGAAGCCATGCTAAGGATTTTTATGCCCAAAAATCTCCATCATCCTTTACCGGGTTTGAATCTGCAACCTTAGGTATATGAAGTTAGCATGGTAACTATTAAAATATTATAGCACTGATACTGAATAAAATGTTTATTGTAGTTTGTAAGAAAAGTACAAGAACCCTTCACTCTGAAGTTTAGATTTGAGTAACAGAGTTGTTGAACATCAGTAATGGAATCATATGTTGAGTCAAATGTCCAAATATAATTGCTCACTACCTCGACAAGACCTGATACTCTCAATGATGCCTTTAAAAAATGGATCTTGATTCTCAAATTTTAACTGTTAAAGAACAAAGAATAGTGATTCTTCACCTAGAAGGTAAAGCAGTTTTGTCTCAAAGGTCTAAGTTTAGTGGGATGGTCCAAATTATTCGAAGATGGATTCAGGCTGTTAGAGGAGCGTTTCTTAACTGGTCCATGCCTATATCATTTACACATTCTCATGTCCATGCAGACTTGCCAATTTTTTTGAACATATTGAGCCAGAGGCAGTTTGGTAAAAATGGAATTGCAAAAAATAAATTTTTCTTTTATTGGCCTTCACTGAAATATGAATATTTTACACATATTTTTATGGAATAAGATTGCCCCATAATATATAATTAGTCATCTCTATATAGTATATTCTGATGGACATACTTCATACTTTCAAATTTCCCTTACATTCCTAATATAAAAACCCTAATAAGCCATTCTATAATTCAGTGTGATTCACACTTTATCAAATTCAAACAACATTTAGTCTTGAATGTCCCATATCTTGCTCAAAATGAAAATACTGGCATAGACTCATAAGACATTCACACATTCATGCTGGGGAATATCCAAGTAAAACTTATCAAATTCTGGGCTTTTCAGTGACCTTAAACTATCTCGAAATACACAAATTGTTTATAAATAAGTTTCACTTATGCTTGTTGGTCCCAACACATTCTCAGTTAAAGGTTCTACTCTGTTTTGCCACACTTATTCTGCTGGAATTTTCAAAAACATGTACCAAAGGAGTTACACATTACAATCAAAACCATTATAATTAAGGTTGTAGTTTATATTGTGATAACACTGGGATTTCACTGGCTGTAAATTACTTCTATTGCCTATTCTTCCTCAGAAATAAATATATTTCCTGCATAGAAGAAGATTGCATTGTACTGTTGTGATAGATTATAGAAGCACATTTTGAATACACTTTCTCTAACTCTCTGTAAGAAATTATTTTTAGAAAGCTAATTTTCCTAACTACTTCTTCTTAATCAAGATAAAACATTTAGCAGAAATGATCATACTACTTTGTTCCTTATAAATACAAGTTAGATCGATAGTCAAATCTTTTAAAAGCTGGTAGCTATGTGATTGAAATTCAGTTCTATTTGCATGCCAGGAATTGACAGATTTCTGTATGAGAACAGTTTAAGCATTTTAATAAGAAATATCTTATAAATTGTTAACTCCACAAAAAAAAATAAGAACTAAAGCTTTCCTGGCGACGTGTTAATTCAAAATCTTCTCGGGCTTCTAGCCAGGTGAAAACTTGGCTTGACACCAACGTTTCGAAGAAGTGCATCTTCCTCGTCTTCAGGGTGAACTGATCACATTATATTTGTAGAGTAGTCTACTAATCTTTCCCGAAAAATTGCCGGTAAACTGTATATAGGCTATGGCGGCTGGCTTGTCTTTTTGTTGAGTGTTCTTGCTGGGGTTTCTTTTTCGTCCGGCTCTTTTCAGCGCTGATGTGATGTCCTTGGCTGAATATCCATTTTGTTGGAGTGTGAATTTTAGGTGTTGAAATTCCGTTTGCAAATTATCTGGGTCTGATACAGAAACTGCTCTATGTGCCAATGTGTTTAGAATGCCCATTCGTTGTGACTTATGGTGGAAGCTGTTTGCGTTGAGATAAAGATCCGTGTGTGTAGGTTTTCGGTAGACGGCATGACCAAGAGTTCCGTCCGCTTTTCTGGTAATCAGAATGTCCAGAAATGGGAGGGAAGCATTTTTCTCAACTTCCATTGTGAACTGTATTTGTGATCTAAGGCTATATAGGTGTGCAAGAAAATCTGGAAGAGTGTGCAGTCCATGTGGCCAAATTACACCCTGAAGACGAGGAAGATGCACTTCTTCGAAACGTTGGTGTCAAGCCAAGTTTTCACCTGGCTAGAAGCCCGAGAAGATTTTGAATCCACAAAAAAAGTTGTATATGACATAAATTGTGTGTTTTAACAAGATCTGCATTTTTGTGCAGTAAATTCCTGTCTCTTACAATTTAGCAGTTATGTAAAAGTCATTCAGAATGAAAAGGACTTCAGAGGCTATTTCCAGAAATTTCAAGATATATGTTTTATTTGTCATATCATTAGAGCCATTTTTAAGAAAATCAACATTTTCAAAACTTTTACATGTAAAGGGTAGTTTGGGATGGGGGGGATTTTCTTGAAAAATGCATCCTTGGAAGATGCTGAACTTAAATATCAAGTTTGGTATTTAACAGACTTCATTTTTGAGTTATCGTGTTTATAGACACACATGAATCTTTTTGTAAAAGTGCCTCTTTTTTTAAATGTATGTATACGTACACATAGGGGATCCTAAATGAATATTTCCAATGAAATTTAAACATTACATTTTTTGATAGAATGCAATACCATCATGGTTGAATTAGATAAGTAAATGACCCAAGTCTATAAGCATTATGTCTATTGGCAGTCTGACAACTGCATGCCTTGAAATGTGAACCTGTGCCTCTACTACATATATACATACATTTCAATATGCACATTTTAAGCATAGAAGGAAATATAGGATATTTGATGTGCCATATAAATGATATGAATCTTGCTCCTGAGGCAATCCTATATAATACACAACATCTGACAAGACTAGTCCTATCTCTATAACACAGGAAAATATAATAGTCAGAGTATCAAAGTAACATCAGAATTAAACACAAACAGCAAACATGCACCTATAATAAGTAAGAGCGTTTCACTTACCTTACACCCTTATCTTTTCCTTTTGTAGCAAACATCCTTTTCTCTAATTAAAAACCAGTAGTGGGGATCTCAACTACCTCGTACCTCTGCAACACCTTCTGAACACCCTGATGTAATCTTTCTCCAAGCTCCCAAATTCTCAAGGACATCCTACTTCCTAGCTTTGATACATCTGCAGTAATAGAACAATCTGTTTTAATATTTCCCAAATATCCTCTCATTACTTCACGAAAACCTTTCCAGGTATATAACTCCTTAGTAGTTACAAAATAGTTAAAAACCAATTGGAATTAATACTGTGATGCAACCAAAGGTGAAACGTGTTGGAAAAAGTTTGAGGTATGTGAAGCCATAGTGTGTCTGGTTGACTCAATCTGTATTATTTTATAAATTAATTCCTTAGTACTTAACTTTCTTTTAAAGCAAAGCTCTAATTTTGTAAAAGCCACCAATGGAGGACTCTTCTTCTACTTTTGCATCATTGAGTTTTGGAAACAGTAATCTGTGGTAAGTATTAGACTTCTTCTCTCTCTCTCTCTCTCTCTCTCTTTTTTTTTTTTTTTTTTTATAGCCTTAAAAAAGTTTTACATTAAGCCAAATTTTATATGCAGGAGAGAGCTGATCCTGTGTGTCTCTTATAGCCCAATGCAGTATCCCCACATAGAGAGCAACAGTATTTTGTAAATCCCCTTGTAGTTCTCTTATGATGAGCTTCATGCGGCTGGATATGCTGTAATTAACTGTATCTAACAGAATGATCACACATTCATGTTTTCTTCATTTCTACTGAATGTGCACTGGTACTGATGGTTTAGTGCAGAAGAGTCAGTAAACACCCTGCATTCTTCTGAGAGTATTGAAACCCTAGCTCATTCATGAAACAAATTGCATGTGTGCATGCTTGTCAGTCTAGGTAGCTCGGTGGCTTTTGGTTCAAACCTGACCTAGACCAATGGTTTATATGTGTGCTTAAAAGCGACAGCTCCATGTCAGATTTATTGCCATGTTAAAGAACTCCTGCAGGACAATATTCTGGCATACCAGTGACACTAATCCTGACAATTGACAGCATCGTAACAAACAAATAATTTTTTAAATAATGTGTGCATATACAAAAGGGTGTTTTTTCACTGCCTCTTTCTAAAAACTGAAACCCTGGTATTAGGAACTAGTTGCAGTTGCAATCCCAGCATCTTAGACTGCTGTTTCATATCCCACACTGAGTCTTTTAATAGGCCTTGATGACCAGGGGGGGGTTCTTTTCAGATTCTGGGCTGTATTTTGCATGAAAGGTGGTTACAGTTTGTACTCTTTATCTTGCTTGTTTACTGCAGCTGTTTCCAAGTGGAACTGGGAGCTCAGATCCATGTGGGACAACTTTTATTATAGATGGAATATTAGGATACTCCATATTGGATTTTGTTCTTTATAAGTCTTCCCAAATTTTTGTTAGGCAGAAATAAGTGTTGCCCAGTTGGTTCACACTAGACCATTAGCATGGGACAGATTGATCACCACTCATACCCTTAATAACATTAGAATAACACCTTATGCAGCACACATGAGAAGCCCACTCTTTGTCTTTATCACCAACATTACACACAAAATAACTGAAATATGTTTGTTTTAAAGCTTCTAACAAAGATTGATGCTGATATTTTACTGACCAATCACACAACTGAAGTTGTTTGACAAATTTACACAGTCTGTATGAAAGTATTATTATTTAATAATAATAATAACTGTGTACTAATGACCAGTATTTTAGATATAGAGGCAGATATCAGGTTCCAACAAATGCTAGGTGATATGAATGCTAGATCACATATTAACAGAAGTATCTAATTTGGCAACTATCTGGAGAAATGTTTTTATTTTTTTCATATTGGCAATTTTGAATAAAAAAGTTTACAAAATATAATATATAGGTATTATTATGCACATACATAAAGTATAACCTTTATATCCATAAACTAATATTTTATAACATAAATCTCCTTTACTTAGCTAAACCTATATGAACATTTAATGATTTATATTTGAATAGTTACAAAATTACAAACCATTAAATACAGCATAACGTTTTAGCAATTTTAAATTATCTGTTTTATAGAAATCAAAATACTATGTGTGAGAGCCTTAAATGTTATTTTTCAGTTTTTGTAATTACAATTAGAGGTAGAGTCAGATTGAAAAACTCAAAGCCATAGATGCGATTTGAACTATGGATCTCCCAGTCTGTAGCCAGTTGCTCTACCACTGAGCTAGCATGGCAACATGCTGGCACAGCATTAAATTTCTCAAAGATTCAAATGTTTTCCGGTATACCACAAGGTGAGGTGATCTCAAATTATTTTGAGATGACACACCCCAATGCGACTTACAGTGTAAGTACTTTAAGTCCTGGACTTCATAGTTTAACTAACTAAGTGTTAACACCTCATTATATGTAGCAATTTCATAAATATTTAAGTGTAATCATAATAGTAGTGACAAAACATGCCCTGAATATTAATTTCACAATTTATGTATTTGCATTTAACATGTACTAAGTGTTTGTGTGTGTATATGTGTTTTTAACTGTAGCTATATTATTGCAAACATTTGAATAAAATATACATAAATTTATAGTTTATAAATTGATTGTGATTTTACCTTGCATTTAGTAAAAGCTGCAGAATTTTCCAAAGCAATTTACAGACAATTTAAACTCCCACAGTCTTAGATATTACATTGATAGGGTATGATTCAAAATGCTAAACATTAAATTTTACCTGGTTATCTAGTCTGCAGGTGTAAACCACAAATGGTGGTATTGATTTTTATTTTGCTTTTAAACTGTTCATTGCACTTTATTTGGTGCTATAAGCAGACATGTAGTTAATATTCCTTACTCTTGTTATAATGCAAATGCTTTTGGTTATTCCTAAATCTGTATAATTTGTTTCGTTGATTTTGTCATTCATAGCTTTATTGTTAAAAGTAGTTTCGAACTGTATTTAAGTAGCACCCGTGCCCACGCACACCCGCACGCGCACACTCAGACTCACACACACACACACTGACTCTCACACCCACATTCACTAACACTCTCACACACACACACACACTAACACTCTCTCACACTCACTCTCACACACACTCACACAC
This sequence comes from Hymenopus coronatus, assembly GCA_030762935.1. Taxonomy (NCBI): domain Eukaryota; kingdom Metazoa; phylum Arthropoda; class Insecta; order Mantodea; family Hymenopodidae; genus Hymenopus; species Hymenopus coronatus. The sequence goes on from CM060891.1 coordinate 102,458,068, forward strand.
ACACTCACACTCTCTCATACACACACACTCACACAAACCCACACTCACTCTCACCCACTCACACTGTCACACACACACCCACACTCGCTCATACACACTCACACCCACACTCACACACACTCACACACACTCACTCTCACACCCACACTCACACACACTCACTCTCTCACATACACACTCTCATACACACACTCACTCTCACTCACACACACATACACACGCACACAAACACACACTCAGACACACTCACATAAACACACACTCACTCTCACACCCACACTCTCACACTCACTCTCACACCCACACTCTCACACACACTCACACACACACTCACTCTCACACCCACACTCACTCACTCTCACAAACACACACTCACTCACACACCCACACTCACACACACTCACCCACACTCACACTCACACACACTCTCACACCCACACTCACACACCCACACTCACACCCACACTCACACACACTCACAATCAACACATTCACTCACATACACACTCACACACACTCATTCACACACACACTCACACTCACACTCTCACACCCACACTCACACACACACACACACTTACTCACACTCACACAGGATGTCCCAGAATTCAACTGCACAAGCTGGCAGAATTGTAGAGGAGACCTAGATAAATAACTTGATGGAGAACCTATGCCAAAGTTATGGCATGTTTTCTGAATTGCACAACAATGGCCAAAATTAAAAGAATGTGGACATGTGTGTCCTATTTTCATTCAGAATGCCCCATTTGTTTGTCAGTAGTCAAAGAATGCAGTATTGGTGCAGAATCAATACAATATTTCAAATGAATTATTGGACTTGTAATTTCTGTATGATTGGCAGTTCTTTGAGGATGTGCACAATTCTGATTACAAACAGTGTGTAGCTAGCTAGAGTTCTCCACCAATGGAGAAGTGTAGCGCTGGTCAATTCCCAAATACTAAGATTGCAATGCTCTCTGAAGTTTCCATTATTTAGTTTTTTAATTATCTTGTTCCTCTTAAAAAGGTCACTATTAAAGCAACACTTAGTTTACATTTCTGAAACTAAAATGATAAAACCTTCAGTATAAATTACTTTAAAAAGTCTGTGAATGATACCTATGTAGTGTTCAATATTAAATGTGCAGATTAATACAATACAACAATTAAATTTGTTGAAAACATTTATGTCATGTGTGCTTTGATACCTAGTAAATGAACTATGATTTTAGCAGTGGAATAAAAAAATCTGGGCTATTGCCAGGGTTCGGGCAGCAGTAATGTGATCTTATCCGTATGTAAATATTATGCCATTTTAACCACTTGAGCTACTGTGCTTCTGAAAGTCTTATATAGTGACTACTGTAAGAACCATAAATTGCTAAACATTGTGTACATATTGTAAAGGTATACACATTATTAAAAGAAAATGGTGCAAAAAAGAGGATAGAGACTAACATCCTAAGCTGGGAACCTGAGAGCTCATCAGCTTTTTCTGCCTCACTTACCACATTTCCGTTGAATCAAATGAACAATTACTGATATGAACTGGAATCCTGGAATTTTTAGAGGGTGCAATCTGTGCAGATCATCAGATCGAAAAGTTCCTGTGGTGACGTATTGTATGCTGTGCTTTCTCAAACTCTCTTTCATGCAGAGATGAAAAGTAGTATTCCCTTTCCTGACTAGTGCATAGTTCTTAATTAGTTTTGTTTAGCTACTTGCTTTAATCCAGAGATAGTTCAATTTTTATTTAATTTGAAGTTATTTATCACAATGTTTTCTTTACAATTAACGATAAGAATTGTAAACTGTGCCTACAATTATAATGTACATCACATGTCTAGTAGCTCCATCAAATGATACAGGAAGTGTTGAATGCAATTGCCATTGTTACACCTATGAGCAACATAACACCTACATTATAATCATTCATTACATTTATTTTTTTCGTTAGTGCGAATAAATCATATTGCAGAAAAATACAAACGGCTCATTATAAAATGCAAAAAAAGAGACAACATTAAAATAAGTGTTCCTATGGAGGCTTGAACCTTCACACCCTCGACATCTTAACCCCGACGCTAGCAGAGTGCATCTCCAAAATCCAGATGCTGGGTCACGGTTCATGGCGTTTGATCAGTGGCATACCAACCTTTAATCGTACATGTTATGCTGTAGCAAAGAATTTAGAACCTTTAACCCATAGGTTCTCATCAAAAACTGTTTATTTTAGACCCCTCTACAATCCTGCCAGTTTGTGTGATTGAATTCTGGGACACTCTGTATATATATCCTCCTTCCATGTACCCTCCTTTTTTAAATATAAACAAAAAGAGGTAAGAAAGAGAAGGGGAATAAAATGGTGGGTCTATTTGTTAAACAAGCCCTGGTCATCACTGGATTGTGTATTGTGCATAAGAATAAAAGCAACTGACATACAAGCCAAGAATTCTCAGAAATAAAGTTGTTGTCAGATGAGAAACTTTGGAGCAGTGCACACATTTTGGGAGAACTTAGAACCATTTGCCAGAATACTTATCTGGCCAAAATCCAAGAGTGAAATGACCTAGTTTGGTGATTGAGCCACTGTAGTTGGTCACCTGCCAAATGAAAATGTTTGGAGTCGCATTGATCGCTACAAGTGGAATGCATTACCAGCTTTTTAACATTGAGTTAACCATCTATTCGTTATTAATTATCTATGCCGCTGATAACTAATAATTATTATTCTAAAATATGCCTCAATATTGTTTAGTGCCAAACTGTGATGGCAATTACAAAAGTAGCCATATTCAGTTTTCCAAAGCAACCAGGAATTAGCACATCAGGATTCGTGCAATTAAAAGAGATTTTGTGCTAACACCAAACAATAAGGTAAACATTTTTAAGATCATGTATTTATGCAGCATATGCTCACTAAATTAATCTAAAATGATTAAGTGCACATCATTTTATTGCAAAAGCTGTAGAGGCAAGTTTACCATAATATTTATTATACTTGCAACTGCAGCCAAGATTAACCACATTTCAACAATTAATTTCTGTGATTCTCTCACAGCACTAACCATGCCGATTTTCATGAGACACTGTGCTTAAGCAAGAACTTATAGCATAACCTAACCAACAAATTGGGGTTATCGTTTACCATTTTAAACTAATGTAAAAGTATGCAGTTTTAGATCATAAAATTGAAAACCCTAGCAGCAAGTTTAGATACCTGCTTGCAAGGATTACCTATATTCTGAAATACTCAAAAATAATTAGAAAAAATAAATGAATGAGTTTTTCAGCCACCACCATTAAAGAAGTCAAGAGTAAAATTTTTAAGAGTAATCTAATTATTAATATATCATATTTTATGGCATATCTTCTGTGCAGATTTATTTGTAATTTTACAATGTTTATAATCAGGACATGAGAATAGGTTTTCAAGTATGAAAAGGTAAATTTGTACCACCATTTACACAATAAATTGTGGACTTCTGGAAGTCCACGCTTCCGAAGAATTATTAAAACAAAATTCAAAATCTTAACATTGGGATAGTTGAGATGCTAAATACATTTGATTTCATAGAGACTTATATCCATAGCTATATAAGTTAAAGTAAGTAGCTTTCTGATTTTAGTCCATGGTCTTTACACGAATAGGTACATGTATGCTTTAGATTGTGAAGTATGACATAGTTACCTGTAAATGGACATTTCATTTATGCAAAGCATACATAAAATTTAGCCCTAACATAATGTTGCATACCAGAAATTGCAGGTTTATTTGATGTGAAGATTTAACTCTCACATGACAGTATCAAATCTTGTGGCTTCAGCATACTTTTCTTCTCAATATGTTTGTTTGTATTTAATTTTTTACTTCTCCCCCTCCAAATAAATATTTATTTCATATTTAATTTCAATGTTTTTAAATACCATTGAAGCAGCAAGATTGAATCTATCTACTTCTTTGATCAAGCATGAATGAGTTTGAATTTTCTCTTCATACATCCTTTACATAAGGAAAAATATTTCTAATACTCTTTCTTTGCATTAGTAAGTTAGAGGAAATGTGGGAGATACAATGGTTAGTGTAGGACATTTAGAAGGATTTAATAGGAAATGAGACAACCATAAATTTTAGATTCCCTACTCCCAAAAAAAGCAATGTTTCTCATATTATATAAAGTTACTGTTCTATATGTTCACTACTAAATTGAAAAGTAATTTAGTACATTATGTTATGTTTGGGATATAAAAATGGGATTTTTAAGGCATTCAAGTATTAAAGTAAATTTTTTAACTTTTCATGATAAATGCCTAATACCTATTAGCAATTATGACTTAATTGTACCTGTTTATTTCACTCTGGCCATTTTTTTTTTTTTTTTTTTTCCTTTAGAGACAAGCAAGTGTCTTTAGAAGTATTTCTAAGATGCTGTAACTTTAGAGTTCAATGTGTGTGGAAATGGTATGGTTCTACTTCACATTTGTCATGCTTTAAGTCAAAGTAGTATTAGGGCTTACTGCATTATCTTATCTAGTAAATCTTGGTGGTTTACAAAAGTAATTTAATATTTTTCATATAAAATAAAGCTAAAATTAAATACCATAACTACCAAATCATATGCAATGTACCAGAATAAGTTGGAGAAAAGGAAATACGAGGTACGTCCAGAAAGTAAGTTCCGTTTCAATTTATCTCCACTGTAGCGCTGCGATCGCAGTTCCGTACATGTGCGGTAGACACTGTATCAAGGAGAAGAAACGTGCGCCATTTTGAGATCGTTGTCAGCCTCATATGCTTTGTTGTGCTTGTTTACAATGTCGGTGTTGATTGAAAATCCTGCCGCTTGTGAAATCGGATCTGTGATTCGTTTTCCGAATGCTAGGAAAGTGAAACCAATTGAAATGTATCGGCAAATTTGCGAAGTTTACGGACAAAATGCGATGAGTGATTAAACGGTGAGAAGATGGGTCCGACAGTTCAATGAAGGACGTAGTGAAGTGCACGATGAAGAACGAAGTGGGCGTCCATCTTTGGTTACAGATTGATGACAAGATCCAGGAAAACCGCAAGTTTACAATTAGTGCTCTCGCTATGGAATTTCCCCAAAGCTCATGATTACTAATTCATGAAATTGTTACTGAAAAACTGAAATATCGTAAACTTTGCTCACGTTGGGTACCAACTTTTTGAAGACACAGGCGGCAAACTTCTATGAAGAAGGCATACAAAAACTTGTGCCACGCTATGACAAATGCCTGCAAAATTTCGGTAGTTATGTGGAAAAGTAGTTTAAGAGTTGTAGAATTTTGTGCAATAAATAATTATTCTGTATCGTTACACAATTTAATTTTATTACCAAACGGAACTTACTTTCTGGACGTACCTCGTATCATAGACACTGTCAAATCAGAATATAATACAGTAAAATCAGGGGTACCCCAGGGATCAGTGCTGGGACCTACACTTTTTTTTTAATCTATATAACCAATTTACCTACACTGGAAAACAGTAAAGTCATATTCTACGTGGATAAAATATCTTTAATATGCTGGAGTGTTTACAGAGATACACTAGAACAAAGGTGTAGGTGTAGGGTGTAGGTACTTGAGGAAATTTTGGAATATCTTCAGCATAATGGATTAAAACTAAATGTGGACAAAACTAAGGTTATAGCATTTCATAAATGTAATAACCTCGTAGGTAGATAAGCAAAATATAAATATCAACAATTGTATAATAGAGCAGATCAACAACTTTAAATTTTTGATGAAAATGTAACATATAATACACACATAGACACTATCTGCAGAAAATTAAACTCTGGTTTACCCCTATTAAGTAAGACAACTAGCAAAATACAAGAATACTCAAATTTTAAATATAGCTTATTATGACATCATAAATCCCCATTTAGCATGTGGTATTGAAATGTGGGGTACAAGTAGCACCAACATTGAAAGAATATTAAAAACCCCAAAAATGCTTCAGATGCATGCATCTATAATGTTCACTATTGACAGTCCATAGAGAAACATTTATAAAACAACAAATATTGACTGTAGTCCTTTTCTATGTATGTATCCTACTTGTTCAAAATAAAAAGGAATTGAATTGAATGTGCTCAACAAAGACTGCCATAACTATGATACAAGGAGAGCAAATGATTATAAAACAGGAGCCATATTTTACAATAAGTTGCTGCAGCAAAAATGTTTTAAAGTCTTACCAAATTGAAAAGTGTTTATATTCTATTTCAGACTTATAATATATACACATAATTATATTTTACTGTATGTAAATATGTATGATTGTAATAGATGTTTAGCAATTATATTTTACCATATGTAAACATTGTAAATATTTTCTGTGTGTTGTAATAGAACTTTTGACTAGTATTGACAATGTCAGATGCTCTTTTGTAAGTGTCTATTGACTGCAATAAATAAATAACTAAAATAAGCTTGCTTTGCTGTTGTAAATACAGCTTAAGATGCCTTTCATTTAAACTTCTGGAGGTTATACATTTGCCCTAGAACTATTTCATTTATTTCAGTTTTTTACTATTTATTTAAATGAAACTGCTTCAAAATTATACTATTAGTATATTAGTTACTTTTGGGTAAATGCCATGAGTTTTGTTCACAATAGCCAGGTAGAATTACCATTGGCAGGATTGTAGAGGGGTCCTAGATAAACAGTTTGAGATAGGGAACCTATTGTCCCTTTTGCCAAATGTCAAAGTTATGGCATGTTTTCTGGAGTGCACAACAATTGCCATAAATTAAAATAATGTGGGCCTGTGTGTCCTATCTTCATGCAGAATACCTCATTGTATGCCAGTAATTGAAGGAATACAGTATTGGTATACAATTATAAGATATTAAAAATCATTGGACTTGCAAATTTGGCAAAAGTACATGTTCTATGAGGGGATGCACACCTCTTATACCAGCTTGGTTGATTTCAGGTCATATGTAGAAAGCTAGCGCACTCTACTATAACATATTGGTGGGTGCGAATCCTGCAATATAAGGATTGCACTGCTCTCTGAAATTTCCCTTTTTTATTATTTTTTTCCCCTCAAAGAGGTGTACAGTTTGAGCAGCACTAATACACTTAGTTCATATATCTGAAGCCAAGATGATAAATCCTCCAGTACAAATTACTTTAAAAAAAACTTTGATTGATATCTATGTGGCATTCAATATTAAATGTAGAAATACATAGATTAATGCAATATAACAATAGGTTTGTTCAATATATTTGTGTTATGTGTGCTTTGAAACAGTAACTGAACTATGATTTTGGGGTGGAATAAAAAAACTGGGCTACAGCTGTATTTTGATTTTACCCGTATATATATTTATTATACTGCTTAACCAGTTAAACTACTGTGTTTCTGAAATCTTGTCTAATGCCTATACCTGACTACTGTGAGAACCTTCAATTCTAAACATTGTGTTCAAATTGTAAAAGTATACACATATGTAAAGAAATAAATTGTTTGAGCAGGGTGCGAAGCAGAGATCACACAAACCTAGTGTGATAATCTAAGTAGCAAATTTCTGAGCTCATGTTCTTTTTGCCATGTGATACCATTGTGCATGTCTGTTGGCTCAGATGAGCAATTACTGACACAAGCTTGTGGTGAGGTTCACAACACTCCTCAATTTTTGATAGGGTTCATTTCTTTGTAGATGCAATACCTGCAAGGATGTTGCAGAATGACACTGATCTAGTGACCTGTTGTATTGAGTACTTTGGATATTGTATTATTGTTGAAGTTCATTTGACATAATGGTAATATGGTTTTGTAAATTGTGAACTGAAGGCAGTGCCATGAATGAATGGCTAGACAACTCGCCTCCCACCTAGACAGCATGGGTTCAATCCCAAGCGCCCAACTTTAGTTTGTGGTGGACAAAGGATTTTCTGGTTTTCTCCAGATCCTCCAGTTTCCCCTGCCACTCATTCTACCAATTGCTCAATCATCACCTTTCATATCATCCACTTCCTCACGCTCACCCCTGGTTACGAGCCAAGTACATTCCAGGTTCTCCATTCTGTGGTTTTGTGCCCTTGGCTCCCAGACAGGCTTCTGACCTCTAGGCATCCACTTGTGAAGTTCTGGGGGGGTATCAATCCTAAATATGGGGAGGGTAAGCCAACTACGAAAAAGGAAATTGAGAATTGTGCCCATAATTATAATATGTAGGTACAGAACACGTCAATGTATCATAGGGATATGGAGAAGTGTACCCTTTTAGGTGTTATTATTGAAATGTTCTTTGTTGCATCATACATTACATTTATTTTATTTATCAGTACAAATAAATCGTGCATAACACAGCTCATTATAAAATGCAAACAAAGGAGACAGTATGAAAATAAACATATCTATAGAGGTATGATCTTTCAATTCCCTCAGTATCTTAACCTGATGCCCACACGCTAACCACTGCACTAAATAGTGCCACCATGTCTGTGCTCTCTGAAATCCAGGTTTTTACATCAAGATCCACTGAATTTGATCAGTGGTGCTAACCCTTAATACATTTTACATAAAGAATTACATTTTTTAGTCCCATAGTCCATAGGTTCCCTATCTCAAACTATTTATCTTGGACCCCTCTATTTGTGCTAATTTGTGGGACATTCTGAATATTGTAACAAATGAAAATACCATTTCTGTTAAATTCAGTTTATTGGTCACTATGTAATCTTTACACTTTTGGCACACAAATAAGTGAGTCGCTGCCTTAGCACACACTAGATTGATTTTTAACTCCTTCACTTTATTCACTTCACTTGTCGATGCCATATATAGTCCACAACCAAGCTCCAAAAGTTCCAGTTAAAGAAATTATAGGAAAACAATGGGGATAGAAATCAAGAATGTCTGTGAAGTTTCACAGGGAAACAGATAAAGGCCTTGTTCACCCAGCTATTTATAAGCTTGCTCTATTGTTAGAGCAGGTAAACCATCAATCCCTTCAGCAATTGCCCGGCCATATGTGCCTCAGTCACACTGCTCCCTCCTCAGAGCTGGTCGTCCATTGTCCTTGCCGACCAGGCGATCTTGGCACACTACCAGCATCTTCCCTCCGGGAGCGGTCGACTGCTTTGTTGATCATTTCTACCACACGCTACGGTCCTGGTCATGGTTGTTGGAACCTGGACATGCTATGAGTTCGGCGGTACGACATCTGAACTTCCAGCCGGGAACCTTTCTCTGTGCCTCAACGGTTTCCCACCTCGTCGCTCGTTTCCTGTGTGTGTTGAACCGGACAGTTTGATAGTTCCTTTGGCAGCTGGTCCACTAGACGCACCTTCGCAGGTTGCTGCAACTTTTAGCGCTCTTTCAGAATCAGCCTCCTGACCCCAGGATGTCCGTCGGCATTCCGTAGCACCATTTCGTCTTCGCCGAGTCGTAGGACCATTCTGCCGATGTCGACTCTCGCATCGAGGCTTTTGAGAACACCCAGTTCCAATATCACCTCCTCACCACCCTTGCGACGAATATTCACAGACTTATGTCCGTCCGTCCCAGGGTTAACTCCAGCAAGACCTCCTTCTCCACTGGCAAGGTCTCGCCGCTATCTCGTAAGGCCGATTCTGTTCCCGGGCAAGTCCTCAGCCACGTCAGGTCAGATTACGGTCACGGCTGCACCGGTGCCCACAAGTAAATGGTCCAGTTTCCCCCGTACCCAGTAGGACTTCGCTTCGAGATGCCAAAGAGGAAGCAACAACGCAGACCAGCAGCTCCTAAAGCAGCCACCGCTTCTCCGGCATCAGCCGGTAGGAAGTGCTCGCCGGCATCTTCGCCACCTGCCGTTACGCCGGCAGTGAGCGCTGCACCTTTGCCGCGTTCACCATCACCACCGCCGCCGACCGCCGCTGCTTCACCGGCAGCCAACACATCGCCGCCACCGCTGAGCTCCACGCCGCCGCCGCCCCGGTACAGTGCCGTGGTTAGGGGGGTCCCTCGGGATCTCTCCACCCGGCACCTCCTCGCCGCTGCACAATCTAGATGGCCTTCATGTTCGAGGGCCACTAGAATTATCTGTGACCGGGACCCGACACCACTAGTAAGGGTGGAGCCACAGGACCGATCAGACCTGGAGGCTGCCTTGGCGTCAGGGTTGCCCTTATTAGGGCGACTTCTGCACGTTGAGGCAAGCAGACAGGAAAGACACCGGCCCTGCCGTCGCTGCTGTGCCTACGGGCACAGCCAAGAAAACTGCTCTTCGCCGCCGAAGTGCCACTACTGTGGCACCAACGCATTCACTTCGGAGAGCACTGGGCACGACCTCCGCCGCCGTCGCCGGTTCTGTGCCACCTGTGGTGTACGGGACATTTCACCGGGCAAGCCCAGTGCCCCAGCTACCCAAAGAGCAGGCACTCATCGCCTAAACCAGCCCGGACACCATCATCTACACAGCCATCTCCGCAGACTGAACAACCAACACCGACCAACCAATCAATGGCCTAAGTGAGGCCATTCAGGACCTTCACGCGGAGGTCCTGATTCTTACGGCTAAGCTGACGGCCTTGGAGGACAGGCTTCAGGAACAGGACAGCACCACTTCACATCCAGAACTTCACCAAGCAATAGCAACAGCAGTCACCGACATCCGACTCATCTTCAGGGAGGAGGTGAGAGCTCTACTGGAGAAGTCGGCACCACAAACTTCCAAGTTCAACATCCAAGGTAGACGCCAAGGGCTTAGGCTCGAAAACGTCCCAGTATACGACGACTGGTTCAACAGAGTCAACCAGCACTAACTCCATCCTTCACCCTAGAATTCCTTCATTCCTCTCCCCGAATACTCCACGGTGGCAGTCTGGGCCTTGGTCAAGTCTGCCTCCCGGTCCTCATTTCACCCCTCTGACTGCATCCTGCAGTCAGTTAAACTATCGCCTTGAATCCGCGGGTGCAATCATGCGGTACCGCCTCTCCTTTTTTCCTTCTAATACCGGTGGAGGGGTTTTTTAGTCGGTATGCCCATATGGGAGGCCCCGACACTCCGGGCTTGCCCGCGTTAGTCCATAAGGTGGATTTTTCCCCTCCACTCGAAATTAAAAAAAAAAAAAAAAAAAAAAAACCAGTCGTCCACGATGAGGTTTTCCATTGCTCTATCTAAGGCACTCCGAGCACGCAAGGACGGCGATGGCGACTCTGGTGTGCCCCTCTCCACGTCTTCCATGTCTCGCCTGCCGGTCGATTAGATTCGGACAGCGTTTCACTAGGTGCCCGGACGGCCGCATCCCCAACATACGCGTTCGACGCTCGTCGTTTCAGTTGCGTACAATGCTTCACCGGGTGTCCGAGTCGGCCACATACCACTAGAAGCTCGTTGTCGATGTCTGGATTGATCCGCTTTCTCTCTGGCACGCTTTTCTAAGGCATCTTGTAATTTTGATTTGCTTTTTGGTACTTTGAATTAGGTAATGTCATAAAGTATGAAGTTTAAGGGGTTTTTTTTTTTTTTTTTTTTTTTTTTTGTGGTAATGGACAATCAAGATTTAATTAATGCAAAGACGAAAGATCGCTGTTGCACACAATTAATGTGAATATTCTCTTGTGGACTACTTCTTCTTTTATTAATGCTTTTAGAATAATTTACATTGTTATTTGGACATGTCAATGGTATAAATATTCCACTAACTTTATAGTACAGTAGTACTGTAGCTAGATGATAAGACAATAAACAATTTTCAATTATACATCATTAAGTTATTAAGAACTAGTAATTCACATTATATTTTGAAAACACATATAACACAGATTTATTAACTCATGGTATTTGTACAATATGATACATACTCATCTATGGAATACAGTGTATGCAGTAGTAGGAACGATTTTAAACCTTTTTTTTTAAAATGGTGGATTGTTAGTAATTACTTTGTTATTCTGAGGCAATATGTTAAATAGTTTAATACCCAAATTCTTTACATTATTTTTAGTTATGTTAGTTCTACAGAACGGAACATGTAGTGCATCCTTTTGTCGAGTGCTATATTGATGGAGGTTTTTATTTATTTCAAGCTGATTGTACATTTTTTAATATAAGTTAATATCTCCATAATCAATATGCAAGTAAGAGGCAATATTTTTTGTTCTTTGAAAAGAGCTCTACATGAGCACTGACTATCCTTGCCACTTATTATTCTAATTGCCCTTTTCTGTAGTTTAAATATTTGTTCACTCTCATAACATGTTCCCCAGAAAATTATGCCATAGCGCATTAGACTGTGAAAATTTGCATAGTAAACATTCTTTTGGATATTTAAATTTACTTTATTTTTATTAGATCTTAGTAAGTAGGAAGCTGAGCTCAATTTAGACGTTATTTTTTCAATATGGTGCTTCCACTTTAGGTTCCCATTTAAAATGATTCCCAGAAATTGTGTATCTTTCCTATATTTAATGTTGACATTGTTATAATAAATTTGGGGTTCAAGATGTGCTTTATTTTGGTATGAGGGACTACTTCCCTCATAGTGAAGAAACTGCTAACAGGTCTCCAAAATTATAAACATGCTGCAGAATCACATATGTAGATATTGAAGTCGATAATTCGTTAGTAAATATATTTAATTACCATGAAAAGTAAGACAGTATGATATAATAACTAATTGAATTTATTAGTAGCCAAATTTAATCGCCAGTCGCCAAAACTTTTAAATGGCTACTTTCAAAGAAAAAAGATCACCAAAACTGGCACAGTGTTAGCACAATAGATTAGATCACCACCACGAACAGTGGCATCACAAGATAATGCTCGAGGCCCACGAACAGTGTTGCCAACTATGCTACAGATTTCGGCCAACGTAGCCTTCAAAATCCGCTAATTTGTCGTGAAATCTGCCTGAAAAAATCTGATGTGTTCCATTCACATGATTTTCTCTACATCTCTGCAACAAATTATTGTTAAAAAGTTTATGCTTCTATTTACTTCATGGTAATCGAGAAAAAATTAGCAGAATTAGTCCTATTACTTGCCTCCTTGTAAGTAGAAGTGAAATAAGGGAGTACCATAGGTTAAAGTGATAGTCAAAGGCTGGTTGCTATGTGACTCAAGTTCCTTTGTTTGTATGGACAGGAGTTGACAAATTCCTGAATGAGAAAAGTATAGTTTTTCACAGCTGATACCAAAAACAAGTATTACAAAAACGATCAACTCCACGAAAAAATGTATAGAACATAAACTGTGTGTTTTAACGTGCTCTACATTTTTTGTATTGTAAGTTTTTGTCCATCTCTTATAGTTTAGCAGTTATGCAAAATTTCGTAAAATTCATCCAAAATAAAGTAGTCTTCAGAGGTATTCCCAGAAAATTCAAGATATACATTTTATTTGTCAGGTAAATATCTTTAATATACGAAATGTTAATCATGCATTTTTAATAAAATCAAAATGTTCGAAAAATGTTCCAAGTAACGGATAATTTGGGGTGAGGGGATTTTTCTCAAGATCTTCGTATCGCATCCCTGGAAGATACTAAACTTAAATACCAACTTTGGTATTTTACCGACTTTTCGTTTTTGAGCTATCGCGTCCACAGACACACGGACCTCTTTCTGAAAATTCATTTTTTGGATACAGGGGGCCCTAAAACATGTATTTCCGATGAAATCTTGGTATCGAATTTTTGTGTGGAGTGCAATACCTTCTTTTTACACTATGTACATAGCACGTGTAGAGAACGTAAAAAGAGAAGAATTTACAGTTCTGAACTATATATGATACAGAATACTAATTAACTATGAAAGAAGGGGGTTTTCAGTCTCTCGTTTTACTATATTAAAATTCGCTGCACAAAACTATTTTAATGTATGTGAAAGACTGGAATTGCAGGGTCGTCCTTCATTACTTCTTCCAGAAAGTGTAAATAATTACATGGCAACGGCCCCAGTTTGTCAGTAGTACCGCTACTACACTTGACATAAACCTCAATTGCACTTATCAACACAATAATAAAATTAAGCATGATGTATAATAATTGCATTCTATAAACTTAAACAGTTAAAAAAATATTTCGCAATTTTACTGATTTTTACTTTCTCTACACATACTATGTACATATTGTATAGAGAAGGTATTGCATTCCACCCAAAAATTCGATGCCGAGATTTCAATGGAAATATATGTGTTAGGGTCCCTGGTATCCAAAAAAAGCATTTGCAGAAAAAAATAGGTCCGTGTGTGTGTGTATATATATATATATATATATATATATATATATATATATGTGTGTGTGTGTGTGTGTGTGTGTGTGTGTCTGTGAACACGATAACTCAAAAACGAAAAGTCGGTAAAATACCAAACTTGGTATTTAAATTTAGTATCTTTCAGGGATGCGACACGAAGATCTTGAGAAAAATCCCCCACCCCAAACTACCCTTTACATGGAACTTTTTTCGAACATTTTGATTTTCTAAAAAATGGTTCTAACGATTTTGATTAAAATAGCGAATATTAAAAATATTTATCTGACAAATAAAATATATATCTTGAATTTTCTGGGAATATCCTCTGAAGACTACTTTATTTTGGATGAATTTTACGGAATTTTGCATAACTGCTAAATCGTAATAGATGGACAAAAGCTCAAAACACAAAAACTGTAGAGCACGTTAAAACTCACAATTTATGTCATATACATTTTTTTCGTGGAGTTGATCGTTTTTTGAGATATTCCTTGTTATTGGTTTCAGCTTTAAAAATCTTATACTTATCTCATACAGGAATTTGTCAACTCCTAACCATACAAACAAAGCAACTTCTGTCACATAGAAACCAGCTTTTGATTATTATTTTAACCTAAGGTACTCCCTTATTTCGCTTCTACTTACAAGGAAGCAAGTAATAAGACTATTTCTGCTAATTTTTTTCTCGATTAGCACGAAGTAAACAGAAGCATAAGCTTTTTAACAATAATCTGTTGCAGAGATGTAGAGAAAGTCATGTGAATGTAACACCTCAGATTTTTTTTTTTTCAAAACTGCATCAGGAAACTGAACGTTGTGGCAGCACATTCCTTGCCGCTGAAGACGAGTACGTATTGTTTGAGCATGATGTTTCCCATCCTGTTTCGATGGGGAGTTTTGGTGATGTTTATTTCCCTGAAGCACCTCTCTACTTTTGCGTTAGACCAAGGCAAAAATGTAACCATCTTTGCTAAATTGCAGAGTTCACGAAAAAGTATCTCTTTACTTGTGTAAGCACAAAAGAAAGTGTCTTACATGTTCGCACTTCATAAAGTTCATTTTCTGCCACTGGTATTCTAAGTCAGATAGCAGGACTGTGGGATTCCCATCTCCAAGGATAGAAGTATGATGCTCTCCTTGATCCTTGTCGAGCAATTTTCAGGTGCTATAGATGACATTTTCCGTAGAATTTCCACATTCTTGAGAAGATGGGACTGTAGTTCACTAACCACGCGCCCAATAATTTTCACACAATTTTTCTGGTTTCCGTGACCACATTCTTGAAACCGCTGGTACGCAGAATTCGTACTCTCTCTTCAAATGCGGAACTCAGATATGGCTAAGGGTGCAGAAAATTCTTGATTTTCACTGATAACAGATCCTCTCATCATCCCTTCAGGGCCAGTGTTTCAGGCAGTGTTCTTTCTTATACGAGTACTGAGATCCTGAAGAAGTTAATGGACCGGCAGATCTAAATTGAAGCACCTTGTTAAATTTATTGCATTCCCGCAGAATTGGTTGCAAACATATAAAAGCAAATTGTTATTACCTTTATACACGTTACAAAGAGTGTGAGCTGTATAGCACTCTTCAATCACTGTAACTTCTCTGCACTATTCTATTAGGGCCTCCCAATGATTAAGTACACGTTCACAGACAAGTTCAATTGAAATCCACGGCGTTCCCGCAATTTGTAATATCTTCAAGGGATCCTCATCATGCAGTGTGTTGTATAATTTATATTAGCATTTCTGCTTTATCGAGGAACGATGAAATGTTGTGCGTTTCAGAAAAAATGAACTGGTAGCTCTTCTTTACACGAATGAGAAAGGGCTGGCGGGTTCGAGTGACAAGGATCAGGTGAGGGATTTCCCGCTTAAGTAGGGCATACTCCTCAACCATAATAGAGGCACTGTCACTACCTATACCACGCATTTTTTGTGAAACCAATCAAAATTCAGCCAATACAATTTTCATCCCTTAAACAGTTGTTTTTGCAGCACCCGAATACATTTCTAATAGCTTTAAAATTGTTGAAGCGGGCACTCTTTGTTCTCTGAATAGACAACATACAAATATCCAATTGTTTAGTAACGGTAATATCCGTGCTTTCATCAAGAATTAGGTACACTATACCAATATCGTTTTTCAGCAATTCTTGGAAGTGTGGATACATACTATTCATTATAACTTCGATACATCTTGCGTGATGCATTTTCAGATCACTGAACTAAATATTGTTTACTCAGTTCGGTACTATGTTCTACACATAAATAATGTCATCCCGGCCTCAGCTCTAGCTGTTGTAACTGACGTCATTTTAGACTGAAAATTCAATATAGTCTGTTTAGCACAAGAAAGGGGTTTTGCCGCTTTCAAATGTTTCTCAGATTTAGAATGATCTCTCACAGATCACAATAGGCCATGACTCAAGTAACACATTCATGAGTTACCTCCTGTTTAAAATTCAATTTGTACATAATTTATTTGTGCAAGTATATTAGTGTTATTACAAACCCAAATAACGTGAGGATTAACGAGGAACATCATACAGACAGCAGCCCTCTTCGTCGCAGGAGTGCCTTAATCGACGCGAATGGTCTGGACTATTCACATTTTTTCCAAGGGGTCCAATATGAATTCCAATACTGTTTCGCCTAACCAAACGTTAAGCTATTCAAAAGTAGCACAAAGTGTGCCATCCAAATATGAAACTGTAGTTATGGAAGCACACAATGACATTACTATAAAAGAGTTCATATTCACTATAGGCAAAATCACTGACCCTGGCAATATACGTTATGTATCATACAGCAAACAATAGAATCTGTGTTTTCTTTGCGCTTAAAAAATGTAGCAGATGACATCTGTAACAGCCATCCACGTATTGTCAGCAATGACATCTTTCGAGCTGCGCCCCCTAAACTAATAACAAAAGAGTAATCTTACCGAACGTTTGTCCGGTTATCCCCAACCAAGTTATCGAGGAAGCTCTAACCTCACTAGAAATGCATCCCACAAGTTCTATTACCAACATTAGAGCTGGTATCATGCTCCTGGATATTCACACTTACTGAGTTTCAGGAGATAATTATTTGTATCATCAGATTTTGAAAAACTGCCGGAAAGTTTTCAAATCCAGCACGAAGACACCACTTATTGGATATATGTCTCATCTCGTTCTCATTCCTGTTTCCTTTGTGAAACAGAAGGCCACCTAGCACGGCAATGTAATTCAGCCACCGAAGCACACTGACACTTTAATGAAGGATACTAAATCTCTCCTCCTCTTCTGCTATCAGAAGGAAAGAAACTAACCTGCTACCAGAAGAAACTAGCATACTTCCTGAACTCAACCCCCAAACTTCAACATCAGCTGAAATAGTCCATCTTCCTCCTCCATTCCATGTCTTCCACAAGCAAACGCCCAAGTACACAACATATACCACCATTACAAAACTTCCCTCTAAAAAAAATTAGCTTAAATAATGGACTCGCTTTAGTTGCTGTGATCCTCAGTATCCCATTCTATATCGGGCGTGAAAGGCCGCTTAATTTTGCTCAGATGCTTCTTTTTCAGGCTTGAAGTTCTTTCTCGTACGGTAAATATATGACACGGGACCAGTGGCTATACTTCCCTTCCGAAGGAAGCTATGCCAAGGATTTTACGCCCGAAAAAAATCCATCGCCCTCCGCCGGTTTTGAACTCGCGACCTTGGGTATAAGAAGTTAGCATGGTAACCACTACACCACAGAAGACGACAAAATTTCCCTTGTCATCAACAAGCAGTACTTCAATGTTTTATGCTACAATTGGTGCAGAAACTGGCTGACATCCCCACTAAAATGCAGAATTTCATCCTTCACACAAAAATCCTAAGGTGAATTGGATCAGTAAGGGAGAGGTGAATTAAGTAAAATAAAACAAAGGCCTTTCCTCCCTAAAAAGAATTTTTGGCCCAAAATTCAAACTTTTAGGAATAAAGAAAAACATTGGTTCTATTTACCTCCACCACTTTACCTAACATGCGTAAATAACTTCTTCCAATTAAAGGAATTATGTAAGAAAACCAACGCATATACACTGAATTTTACCTACTGTCTAGTTTCTATGACAACAAAATAGGAGTATCGGATATGACGCAAGTGGCTCTATCATACACTTCGGATCTTCAAAGCCTTCTTGAAACACACCTCTATCTTTCCGAATCTCACATAAAACCCGAAATTCACGTCTAGAAGACAAGGACAGAGGAGGCCATGGTTAGCTTCTAGTCGACGTTAAAATACGCTCTAGTGTGTCTTATTATTTGAAGGTTATCCTAAGTATTTCATAGTTATATTGGTATTAGTGAAATATTCATACTGCATTTCATTGATGTGCAACGTTTATCAGACTTTGCGGCATTCCGCATTGCACATTTCTTCATTTTTGTGTGTGTTTCTTATATCACTTTGTAAATAAATCCAGTGTTGTTTATTATATAGTATATTCAATTTTTTTTTTAAATCACATCTGTGATGGATCTCCAGCGAGAAGATACTGGCCATATCATACATACTGCACTTAATGTGCTGTATAACGACATTAGTTGAGAAAATAATTCTAACTCACACAATACAGTGTCATCAGTTCAATACTACATACCTCAACAGCCGTCGTGTACTCTGCAGCAAGCTTCTTCACATAACTCTACCTCTGGTACAATTGCTGATACTAACGTAAGTAAACAAATACTCAGGCCTGCTCAACACAGCCATCTAATTCATTTGACAATAGTGTTCGGGGAGATGACGACAACATGGCGGATTTTGTCCGCACTAAATGCCATAGTGTACGAGAACAGCGTCCTCTGACCTCTCACTCCGGGAGTCAAAACAAACGCTTTTGTACAGCACCACCACCCAGTGGTTCGCGTTATGGTTACTCTATTCCGACAACTAACCGTTTCCATCCACTTTCTAATAATAATGATTGTGACCAGGAAACGTCTGATTCTGGTACCACATCTAAAGAGAAAATCCCACCCATTTGCATACGTAATGTAGAAAACTATCAGTTGTTTCTGCAGGACATAAAAAAGTGTGTCACTTCCGACTTCCATACAGAGCTCCGTGGGGCGCTTATAAAAATGCATCCCTCCACGTCAGCCGACTTTCGCTGCCTTACAGCCTACTTTAACTCCATAAACCAGAAGTGACACACTTTTTTATGTCCTGCAGAAACAACTGATAGTTTTCTACATTACGTATGCAAATGGGTGGGATTTTCTCTTTAGATGTGGTAGCAGAATCAGACGTTTCCTGGTCACAATCATTATTATTAGAAAGTGGATGGAAACGGTTAGTTGTCGGAATAGAGTTCCCATAACGCGAACCACTGGGTGGTGGTGCTGTACAAAAGCGTTTGATTTGACTCCCGGAGTGAGAGGTCTGCTGATAAAATTTTCTCTGCTATCATTCACAACCTCCCATGCTCTCTCAGCAACAACGAAATATATGAAGAACTATTTTCTTTAAAATATCCAGTTAAAAAGGTTACACGCCTTCTAGGCAGAAACAAGCAATCCATTCGTATATGTGCTATTGAACTTACCACCAATGACGAGAGTAGAGCTATTCTTAATCTCACACGATTGATGTATAGTGTTGTAAAAGTTGAACATTGACGCCATAATTCACAAACACAGTGCACTCGTTGTCAGCATTATGGACAGACTAAGAATTATTGCCAGTTGGCCCCTCGCTGTGTGCTATGTCTCGGCCATCACCATTTCTCCAACCAATGCAATAAACCATCGACTACACCAGTTCAATGTGTAAATTGTGGACAAGACCATCCCTCAAAATTTCGGGGCTGTTCTCATTATGTAGAACTCAAAGAACGCATCTCATAGCAATCTCAGCGGCGACGTACACCCACAACTCCAAATCCAGATATTGTAACCACAACAACCACGGCAGCGGCAACACAACCACATTCACTACAAGGCCGTCAACAACAGTCACCATCACAACAGAATACATCTCGTACCACAACCCAGCGTCACAACTCCAAATCCAGATATTGTAACCACAACAACCACGGCAGCGGCAACACAACCACATCCACTACAAGACCGTCAACAACAGTCACCATCACAACAGAATACATCTCGTACCACAACCCAGCGTCACAACTCCAAATCCAGATATTGTAACCACAACAACCACGGCAGCGGCAACACAACCACATTCACTACAAGACCGTCAACAACAGTCACCATCACAACAGAATACATCTCGTACCACAACCCAGCGTCACAACTCCAAATCCAGATATTGTAACCACAACAACCACGGCAGCGGCAACACAACCACATCCACTACAAGACCGTCAACAACAGTCACCATCACAACAGAATACATCTCGTACCACAACCCAGCGTCACAACTCCAAATCCAGATATTGTAACCAGAACAACCACGGCAGCGGCAACACAACCACATCCACTACAAGACCGTCAACAACAGTCATCACAGGAGAATACATCTCGTACCACAACCCAGCGTCACAACTCCAAATCCAGCTACTGTAACCACAACAACCACGGCAGCGGCAACACAACCACATTCACTACAAGACCGTCAACAAGTCACCATCACAACAGAATACATCTCGTACCACAACCCAGCGTCACAACTCCAAATCCAGATATTGTAACCACAACAACCACGGCAGCGGCAACACAACCACATTCACTACAAGACCGTCAACAACAGTCACCATCACAACTGAATACATCTCGTACCACAACCCATCGTCACAACTCCAAATCCAGCTACTGTAACCACAACAACCACGGCAGCGGCAACACAACCAGTTTCACTACAAGACGTCAACAACAGTCATCACAACAGAATACATCTCGTACCACAACCCAGCGTCACAACTCCAAATCCAGTAGCTGTAACCACAACAACCACGGCAGCGGCAACACAACCAGTTTCACTACAAGACCGTCAACAACAGTCATCACAGGAGAATACATCTCGTACCACAACCCAGCGTCACAACTCCAAATCCAGCTACTGTAACCACAACAACCACGGCAGCGGCAACACAACCACATCCACTACAAGACCGTCAACAACAGTCATCACAACAGAATACATCTCGCACCACAACCCAGCGTCTCTACTCTCATACACTGAGATCTTCAGCCACTTCTTCGCCTTCTCCTTCATTATATCCACAGAATGAGACGCTCACCGATACTACCTCAACCTCTTCTTGGAGCTCTTTTGCTGATCTATTCGCACAATTGTTTTCGTTTCTCCGTCCCATTTTATCTCCATTTCTGCCACAAATAACACAGTTCATTCGTTCTGTTCTATCTTCAGGGCTTCACGTAATCTTCTCACTCTTAAAAAACTCACTATCCTTAACTGGAATGCTAATGGCATACGCGCTAAGCGCGCTTTTTTTTATTAGCTTTCTCGCAATGCATAACATTTACATCGCTTGTATCAGTGAAAGCCATCTGCTTCCAAATGCAACTTTTACCGTTCCTGGCTACAATATTTATCGCCAAGATCGAGCAACTACAAAAGCATCTGGAGGTGTGGCTCTTCTAATCCGGTAATCTTATTCATCATGCCATATTTTTACCAGACGTCCCTGACCTTGAAGTGGTGGGAATCAAACTACCTGCATCAGATGGTATCGGTCTCACTATTATCAGCGCTTACAAGGCTCCTAACAGGAAGCTTAACATTGACTATCTTTCACTACTTTTTCCGGCCGATAGCAGCACTCTTCTACTTGGAGATCCTCATGGGATTGCCGTTCTACCAATCCCAATGACCGTATATTGAATACAAGCGGATTATCCGTTTTAGTTCCTACAGACCTACTTATTTCCCCAGCAATCCACTGTCTGCTCCCGACATTCTTGACATTGGGATTCACAGAAAATTACATATTCCAGCATTTGTAACAGCCTTGGCAGAACTTGATTCGGATCATTATCCAGTCCTGAATACTTTTCAACTCACTCCCAGTAATATACGACTTATTAATGGTTATGTAAACTGGGATCTATTTCATACTCATTTAGATTCAACATTACATTCAGCTTATTCTTTTGCCACTACAGCCGATATCGATGCTGCAGTTCAGCACTTCACCGACACTGTAAGTTACTGTGTGCGCATTTCCACTAGTTATACAAAGTGGCGTAAGTTAGCTCCATCCTTACCGGCTGCCATCGTACATCTTGTTAGCGAAAAGAACCACTGCACCACAGAGAATCTCCTTCACAACTCCCAGTGAACTTCGATATTTGATTAGATGTCTTCCTCTTAAAAAAATCTCCAGGATACGATCTGCTAGCCAATGTAACACTAAAGACCTGACAAGTAAAGCACTTATTTACATGTTATCCATCCTGAATGCCTATCATCCTGAATGCTCACATCATAGTGCTCCACAAATCAAACAAGTCTAAAAGTCTTCCGGCTAGCTACCGCCCAATTAGTCTATTACCGAAGTTATCCAAAATCCTTGAAAAGTTAATACTTCGACGTCTCCTTAAACATGTGTTCCAAAACAACATAATTCCAGATTTCCAGTTCGGGTTTCGATCTAAGCACTCTACTTCGCATCAACTATTACGTATAACACAAACAATTGTTAATGGCTTTGAAAAGCGTCAGCACACAACGGCCCTGTTCCTAGATATAGCACAGACCTTCGATAAAGTATGGCACGATGACTTAGTACTCAAACTCTACCGCATCGGCTTTCCTCAATATCTGATCACTACAATTTGCAGTTTTCTATCAGAACGCACCGTTATCGTTCGTATTGGCGGTACTCAGTCATCTCGGCGCTCTGTTAAAGCAGGAGTTCCACAGGGCTCGATACTTCAATCTTCTCTTAATCGTCTTGCAGAGTGATTTCGTGCTTGGCGAATACTTCTTAACACAGAAAAAACTGAAGCTAAGATTTTTTCATTGCGACGTATCACTAACACCCCTGCCCTGAATATTTATGATAAACAAGTCATCTGGCTACCTTCTTTCACACCTATCAAGTATCTTGGAATAATGCTGAACAGCAAACTCACTTGGCGTGCCCATATCGATCGCCTTATTTCATTAACATCCGGAAGACTATTTAAACTCTATCTACTATTTCATAAACACACAACTCTTGGTCTTGAATCCTCCCTTATTCTTTATAAATCTCTTGTTTAACCCATCTTTACATATGCTTCTCAAGCCTGGGGTACTGCTAAAAACATTCATATACGCCGTTTACAGGTACTCCAAAACAGATTCCTGAGAATCGCTACCAATGCTCCCTGGTTTGTCAGGAACCAGCAACTACATCAAGAATTCGGTCTCCTTCCAGTTCAAAGTTTATACGCAAGAACGCCTCTCGCTTCTTCTTACACTTGCCGAACGTTCCAGGAACTGAGACGTACAACATCGGCGAAGGCACCCGCCAGCCCACACGCCTGAAGAGACGACTGCCACAGGATCTGCAACTCAGTAACTCCGATGATTCCGATCACTTTACTCTCACAATATCACTTTTATCACTATACAGTTCTTTATCCACGTTTCATAGTTAAAAGGAACCTCTTAGGTTTGCCTTAAATGTTATTATTAATTATGTATTTATATTCTAAGATTCTCAGAGATCTGTAAAGCATGTAATGTTTATCGATCATTAATCAAATCAAATAAAAAAAAAAAGTCTAGAAGAAAAAGGAAGCTATTGGCTGCCATTAGTAACGAAGAGAGTATACGAATGAGCCGCAGGTCCACGTCCCCACAATTCCACTCTTTCAACAATGGAACATAATATCGACCTCAGATACAACATTTGCCACTTTCATTGAGAACATATTCTCCTTGTATCATCTGCCTTCAAGAAAACAATTTCCGCAATAACACAAGACAACGCCTCCATATGAAATTATTCTTCTGTCACCGTATACGCACGAACCCTAAACATGCTAGTGGCGGAGCTTTAATCTACGTAAAAGAAGCTGTACCTCATAAGGAAATACCTTTAATTACACCTTATGACGCTGTGGCGATCTCCTTGTATCTAACCTCAGGATTGTCTATACCTGTCTATACATATTAATATTTTATCCCTCACAAACCTTATTCACAATTGAAACCAATAACAAGGAATATCTCGGATGCGGTTATCTCTACAAGAAAAAAGTAAAGGACATATGTTGTGTGTTTTCACGAGATCTACATTTTTTTGTGTGGCAAAATTTTGTCTATCTCTTAAGTTTTAACAGTTAAACATTCGGTAAAATTCATCCAGAATAAAGAGGCCTTCAGAGGCTATTGTCAAAAAATAAAGGATATTCATTTTATTTGGGATGTAAATACCTTCAATATACAGTATTTTAATCAAAATCGTTAGAGCCATTTTTGAGAAAATTAAAATTGTTGAAAAATGTTCCATGTAAAGGGTAATTGGGGGTGGGGAGATTTTCTTACAAATCTTTGTGTTGCATCTTTGGAAGATACTAAGCTGGAATGCCAAGTTTGGTATTTAACGGTCTTTTCGTTTTTGAAGTATGTTGTCCACAAGTACACACACACGGGCCTCTTTCTAAAAATCTGTTGTGTTCCATTCACATAGTTTTCTCAACATCTCTGTAACAAATTATTGTTGAAAAGCTTATTGTTCAATCTACTTCATGCTAATCGAGAAATTGTTAGCAGAAATTGTCCTTATTACTTGGTTCCTTGTAAGTAGAAGGGCAAAAATATGTGTTCCATTCACATGATGTCCTCTAGCTGTTCGGTAAACAAACCTTTTATTCAAGACATTATTCTGTTATATACATCATGCGAATCAAGATAAACATTGGTAAAATTGGCTTTTTACTAGCTTCCTTGTAAGTAAAAAGAAAATAAGAAAATGCACAGGATAAAGCGATAGTCTCGTATTTAAAAGTCCGTCGCTAAGTGAAACAATTGAAATCCCAATCTCTTATCTTGCCAGGAGTAAAACGAAAAACGAGAAGGAAGATGTGTTCCCGTTTTAGAAAAGTTAAAATGTCTAAAACTGAATCCAATAACCCGGAATATCTACCAAACGGTTAACTCTACAAAAAAAAAAAAAAAAAAAAAAAAAAAAGTATATGACATACATTTGTGTGTTTTAATGAGATCTACATTTTTTGTGGAGTAAGTTCTTGTACATCTCTTAAGGTTTGCCATATATACAAAAGGCTTCCAGAATGAAGTGCTCTATTCCCAGAAAAACCAAGATATGCATTTCGTTTGTCATAAAAATATCTCAAACATAAAGCATTTTAATCAAAATCATTAGAGGCATGTCTAAGAAAATACATTTTTTCGAAAAATGTTCCTTGTAAAGAGTGGTTGGGGTGGAGGGATTTTCTCAAAAATCTTCTTGTCGAATCCTTGAAAGGTACTTAACTTATATACCAAGTTTGGCTTTTAACCGACTTATCGTTTTTGAGCTATGCTGTCCAAAGACACTCATATATGCGCACACAAACGGACCTTTTTCTAAAAATCTTTTTTTTTTCGGGGGGACCCAAAAATGTATTTCCGGTGAAAGTTCGGTATCGAATTTGTTGGTTCATTACAGTATCTTCTCTTTACATTGTATAGTACGTGAAGAGAAAGTATATATATATTTTTTTTTGAATCAGGGGGTCCCAAAACATGTATTTCCGGTGAAATCTCAATACTAAAGTTTTGGGTGGAATACAATACCTTCTGTATCCACTATATACATAGTACATACGGGGCTACTAGAGAAAGTAAAAATACTTCGTGCCAAACAGGTAGATTACTGTGTTTTTAATTTATTTTTTCTTTCGCATATTTCAATTAAATTTAAAAAGTCCATGTTAGTATAAGAGAAGTAAGGCGTTGTGACAGAGAAATATGCCACTGCATTTCCGCTTAATGTTAACATATATGGATAAAAATGGCAGCAAAGTTTCATATTTGAAAGACGATAATATGTAGTGTGTGAGTGCATAATGAAGTTACAAGTGATGGGGAATCCGAGAAATGGGGGAAAAGAAGTTGATGCGGGGATTTGAATTCAGATATGGGATGAACCAAAAGAAAATTCTGTGCTAAGGGAGTGGATCATTAAATTTTGGGCGTAAGTAGGGAGAAAATAAGAAATTCAATGTAAAAAACGGATGAAGTACAAATAAAATAAGGATGAAAAATGTAAACACGGTACGTCGTTGAGTATAAGATGATTAGAGAGAGAGAGAGAGAGAGAGAGAGAGAGACAATAACAAATTACATTTATGTAGTTTAAAAGAAAGAAAAAGACATAGATGAGAAAAACACTCATGAACAAAGTCTTTGGGCGGTACAATAAGTAATGCTACAGAAGGAGAGAGAGAGGGAGAGAGAGCAAGAGAAATAACGTGAAAGGGCTCTATAATAATAATATACAAAGCATGAAGTAGAATAAAAATAATAAGAAAAAGATGTTAAGCATGATTTGATGTTACGTAGGTATGTCATGACTAGAAAGAGAGAGTGAGAGATAACATGAGAAGTTCTTATAACATTCAAAGCATTAAGTAGAATAAAAAAAAAATAATGAAAAGCTTGTTAAAAGCGATCCTTTGTTGAGCATGATATATAGAGTATTAAGATACAAAGCAGATTATATATATATAACAGTGCGTGGGAAGCGTAAGAAATTATTTCTTACGACGAAGACATGATAGAAAACATTTCTGAATCCCCTGGGGAGGTATGCATGGAAAGATATGTGAGGGTAATTTGAAATAAAAAGTCGTGATCTTAATATCCTGACCACGAAGTTAAGGTCTTAAGGCGACTGAAAAAAAAAAATATATATATATATATATATATATATATATATATATATATATATATATATATATATATTTTATAAATGTAACAATCACAAAACATATGCGCGCGCAGCATTGTTTATGTCTCCCACCAACAAAGTCTTACACGAAAAAAGGTGTTATATAAGCTAATGTTAATATTTAAAATCTTTATTATTTCAAAAACAGTAAACTTATAATGAACTGAATAGTGCGGAAAAGGATAGGTGTGGGGGGGGGGGGGGGAGGGACAACAGTGAGAGGAAGAGGAAAAAAGGTCAACACTGAAATTATAAAAACAAGCGCAGAACCTCAACAGGTCACAGTAGGAGAAAAATGCTACAGACAGATTAGTTATAAGTTCAATATAATACTATTAATTTTGCTTTTCAGTGATATAAGCATGTTTAATTTCAATACTGATTCTGTATTTTAATAATAAAGCAGTTATAGATTTCAATATAACAAATTGGTGTATTTCAAAAAAAAAAAAAAATGTAAAAATACTAGTCATGCAACTAGTTTTTTTTTCCCCCCTTGGAGATATGTGAACGGATCACAAACTATATGTGTTATGTGGAAGTTCTGCAGGCATAGTGTGTATGCAGAACAACAGATGGCTCTGTGATAGCTGATAGTAGCGCAGCGAGGGCTGTGAAGTCAGTCAGTTGGTGAGTGTCGTGCAAGATGGAAGTTACCCGTATTGAGCAGCGCGCTTATATTAAAATAGCCGTTTTCCCAGGGAGAAGCGCGATGAAATGTCACAGTGAATTATTGGAAGCCCTTAGGAATAATACCCTACCATACCGTACAGTAGCACGGTGGATAGGAAAGTTTCAGCAAGGACGTGTGCCAACCAGTGATGAGCTGTCATCGAGCAGCTGCTGAATGAAGACAGACGATGGACGCCACTGGAGTTAGAGAGGGCAAGTGGCATCGAGAAACGCACCGTCCATAGGATATTGCTGCAACTACACAAAATCGCTTCGCGGTGGGTACCGCATACACTGACTGCGCTATGCAATATGCTCCGACCACCTTGCACGCTGGCAACAGGACGGCGATCAATTCTTGTCACGAATCGATGAATTTTGAGCCAGGGTATATGAAGCAGAACTGAAACTTCAGTCCGCGAAGTAGCGACATGCTGGCTCCTCAAGGAGGCAGAAGTTCCGTCAGAATCCTTCTCCAGTCACATTGATGGTGATCGTCGTGTATGACGTAGGGGTGTCATTGTTTGCCACTTTGTTCCACATGGTAGAACAGTGACCGCAAAGTACCACAGGAGTCGCCCTCCTTGGTGTAATGGTTACCATGCTGACTTCGTATACCCAAACCTGGCGGAGGACGATGGCTTTTTTCGGGTGTAAAAATCCTAAGCATGGCTTCCTTCGGAAGGGAAGTAAAGTTGGTCCCGTGTCGTAGATTTACGGCACGTAAAAGAACCTCAAGCCTGAATGAGAGGCCTCTGAGCCTAATTAAGCGGTCTTTCACGTCCAATATAGAATGGGACGCTGAGAACAACAGCAGTTAAAGAGCGTCCATAAATATCAAGCCATTTCCATTTTTTTTTTTTTTTATTTTTTTTTTTTTTTTTTTTGCAGTATTACAGGGACTTCCTGGTAAGATAGTTACGACGTAGCGTTCGGCAGAAACGCCCGGATCTTTGGACAGTGCAATAATCCTCCACGACAATGCAAAACCACATAAAGCAGAGTGTGTAGGGCAGCTACTGCGACGTTGGGGATGGGAAGAATTGGAGCGCCCCCCGTTCTCTCTCGACATTTCACCTGTGACTTTGATCTCATTCGAAAGATTAAGGAACCACTACGTGGTAGGCGATTTGCAACACGAGAAGACATTGCTAATGCTGTGCGCGAACAGATGACCCAATTCACACATGGTGCGGTGAATGCTGCGGTAAACGGTATTCAGCGCTACCCTCATCGTTGGAACCGTGTGGTGACAGTAGCAGAGGACTACTTTGAGGGTCTTTAGGCCCAGGTTTGCCATGTTAACTTATGTGTACTGTGTTGTCATTCTTTTGCACCGTGAAGGACATACTGCCCTGTATACTACCGAAATAAATTAGTGTGTTACGATATTCAGTGCTATACATTGTCCACACATGTAGTTAACAGCTTGTCCTTTCGTCTGTATATGTCACCTTTTCCAACTGGACTGGTATCTTTAAGAAAATAAATAGTTTCAATGACTTTTGCCCCATCCCTCGTATATTATCAATCGAAGGCATTCAAATTCAAATTAAATTAAATTCAAAAAGGCATTCAATATTTATAATTATTTACTTTGAAAACTGATTCTGTATATCAATAATGATGTTATTCTTGTTAAAAAAATATATATTTAAAAAAAAATCTGTGAAAAGTTTGTATTCATAGATTCAAAAAGGTATTGAATATTTACAATACTTTATTTTGAAAACCGATTGATTTTGCACTTATTTAAAAAAAAACTATATTTCACGGAAAGTAGTGAAAAAAGCGTTTCAAATAAAACAAAAAAGGCTTATTTGGTATTATTTTAAAAAAGCATAAAATATTTAAAATTATTGTACATAACTTTATAGTTGTTTTTAAATGTTTTCCATATAATTTTAAAAAAAATATGAAAAAATAACACAAGTTGCATAAATTATTTTGTTTTCAAAGGCACGATTCCTAACAGAGTTAACTGACATAGTTCTAGAATTAAAATCTTACCCACAAAAGCATTGGCTGATATGGAACAAGGCATAGCACACTGAAAAAAAGAGTTTTTTCCATTGGAATCTTGATTGAAGGTAGGAAAATTGTTATAAAGCAATTGTAACAAAAAAAAAAAAAAAAAATGGATAACTTTTAAAAAAAATATATCGCTTAAATCTTGCTTTTATTTTTATTTTACTCAATGGTGGAGGATAGAATAGGACATTCAAATAATAAAAGAAAAAATCAATAAATATTTTCTTATGTATTATGCTCCAGCAAATCCTTGAATCCTGTGTTGCAAGCATAAAAGAAAAATTTTAAAAATGATAAAAAAAAGATCAATTTTTTTCATTGGAGTTTTATTTTAATTTTATTTTTTATTCATGATTCCGAAAATACATTCTGAATCCTCATTTTTAGTAAAATATCTGAATATAACTTACACAGTTCATTGTTATAATTTTACTGTTTTTAATTACTCTATGGAGAAGGATAGGCGGACAAAATTTAATATAATAAATGTACTGGTCATTACATTATAATTTTAATGTTTTTTGAATACTCACTGGTGGAGGATAGGAGCGAAAAATTGAATACAATAAAGAGAAGAAAGCAATTTTTTCATTGGAATCTTTTATTGTTTTATTTATTATGTTCCCAAAAATACATCCTGGATCCTTTGGTTGAGAATAGGAGAATTTTTTTAAAACAATTGTAAAAAAAAAAAAAGGAAAAGGTTGAAATTTTAGATAGTTTTTTTTTTTAAAAAATGTCGCTTAAATCTCAATTCGTGAATCCTTTTTTTTTTTTTTTTTTTTTTGAAAGAATAGGAGATAATTTAAAAAAAAACGATAAAAGAAAAAATAATCAATTTTTTCATTGGAATTTTTTTATTTTATTATTTATAATTCCGAAAATACATTCTGAATTCTTACATTTGTTTTTCACTATAGAGTATTTTGGTATCCATTCACTCTTCGGAAAGTCTGGCCACTTACAAGGATTTTTATCACCACTACGAGGTAGCACCTTTTTCTACAAGATAGGTATTCGGTTATCGGGTTCTCAATAGATCGTAACCATAAAATCCTCCTTGTCCTCCAACATCTTGTAGATGATATGCAAGTGGAAATGTAGACTTCACTGTGTCGATGCGGGATATCTCCGTCCCCCAGTTTGGTGTAAACCCCTTTTCGAGTATGCTTTTATGCCTAGAGACTCTCACATAGTCTCCAACTCTAAATTTCTCTTCTCCCTGCCATGACGACCTCGGCTATTGACGGGAAGCAGCAAGGAATTGTCACTGACATCACTAGGTTTCATACGAATGGTAGAGTGATATTATTGTAACTATGGATGATCTTAGCCAATAGAGCCAATCACTACAGCTGAAAACCCTCTGTGCATCATATTTTTAAGTATTCTTATTAAACGTTCAACTCCTGCAGCCTTAACGGTGCTAAATGTACTGTAGTGGTTAATTCCATATTTAAGCATTAACTGTCTGAATTGCTTATTATAAAATTCCTTGCCATTGTCAGACTGGATGTTTTTAAGCCCAGTATTCAGATCAGAGAGTATTTCACACATTGATTTTGTCACACTGACGCAGTCTTGTCTTTCAATGGCCGCGCGTAAGCCATTTTTTAATAAAATATAACAATAATAAGAATGTACTGATAATTTTGATTTTCTTTTGCATTTGGTATTATCTCAATTAGATCTATTTGCAATAAATCATTTAGACCTTTACTAACTATTTTTCTGCGAAGACATTTTCTTCTGGCTGGAGAGTGCAACTCTGCGGCAATGTTACGTCTGATCATGCTATGAAGTTTGAAGTTTTCAACTCTGTCACTATCTCCCTAATTTCAGAATTATGGTTCAATATGTCCTGCGTCCCTAGATGCAATAAGTAATCTGATTCTGTTAATTAAAACGTTCGAATCGCACCAGTATATGTAATCAGCTTTTCTATTGGGCACGTGTTCCTTCCACTCGAAACCTAAACCTGCTTTACCTCTCAGTTAAACCTCGTATACTATTTTTATATTTGAAGTCCTTGTTTGATCTCAGACGTCCGTTTCTGATGTAACCATGTCGATGGACTAGCGTTGTTTTCTTCTTCTTCTTCTTCTTCTTCTTCTTCTTCAAAATCTCCGAATAAGTATCCAGGTCATACTCGGTATATGATGCATTCTGAGGTATGCGCTTAAAAGCCGGTTGTATTTTGAAAGAAGTGGACACCCTTTTTAAGGATGATCGCCATAAAATCATCGCCCAGACTTATGACGGTGCGTCTGTAATGAGCGGCAACACAGGAGGCGTGCAGATCAAGGTGAAAGAACACTATCCTCTCGCACAGTATGTACATTGTTACGCCCATCAATTAAATCTGGTTATGGAGAAAGCAGCTTCTCAAAATCAGTCCGCCAGAATATTCTTCTGCAGTCTCTCAGCTTTTCCAGCATTTTTTTCAAGATCTCCACAGCGTTTTTAAAGAAATTCATTTCACTTACCTTTCGGCGAGAGCTACGTTAGCAAAGCAAATGCTTTGACAGTAGATAATGGCAAAGGCATACAATTTCACATTTACAAACTTTGCTTTTTTTAACAGCTTGACTTCATTTCGTCACACAAATTCAGTCTTAATATGCACTTAAACTCCAATAACGTCGACACATATTTACACTTTTCCCCCCCCCCCCCCCAGAGACCGTCTCCTGCGTTAGTCAGCGCTTCTTCTAATTGGACGTAGCGTTTGACTCCTTCCCCGGTTGCGATTCTGCATGACATATGTGCAATTCAGGTCCCGGTGTATAAGAACTTCCTTTTAACAGTGGCGGCTCGTGCCTAAAACAAGTAGCGTGCTGCAGGGGGGAAAAAAATGCATGCAACTCACCTAGTTTCGAAAAATGAAGTCCATACGCCGATGTTTCTTCATGCAGAATTTGTCCATCACTCTGACGTTGAAATCCCTGATATTTGTAACGAATTTCTTCTCTATGCATAGCATGGCCAGAGAGGTAAGGCGATCCTGACACATGGTGTTCCTCAGAAAGGTTTTTATCCTCTTCAAAGAGGAGAAACATCGTTCTGGTTCTGCAGTTGACATGGGAATAGTCACAACAATTCTTAAAACCTTTGTCACTTCACTAAAAGTTTTTTGCAGATTATTTTTTAGTGTCAACTGCAAGAGTGGAAGAGCACCTTCTACTTTCCTGAATTCCGGATGCTCATATAAAATGCTAAGTTCGGTTCGGAGCTTGTTTTTGTCGAGATCTTTGTATCGATCACAGACAATGCCGAGTTCTGTTTCAGGAAAAACTTGAGAAAATAATTCAAAGTTTTTTGCATCCAATAGTTTTGCAGCATCAAGATGTTCTGTGGACTCAAAGCGGCTGTGTACCTCCGATATTATTCGGTCACATACTTCCTTGGCATCTACTCCTAAGTTAGTTTCCCTACGACGTCTTTTTGTAACGTGGACGTTAGATGTCTGAATCTGGTGTGCTATATCATCCGTTCTACTTCGCACGGCATCAATTGCTTTGGCAAAAGATTGGACTGCATTTTTTGCCTTCACTGCATCCATCTGTCTTGCTTGTAGCTGATTATACAAAATGTCTACATGTGGCATTATTTTCTGAAAAAAAAGCAAGCCAGAAATTAAATTCTCCATCCTCCAAATTATGCCGCAGGCCACGAGCTTCTTGCACTGTCCTATCTTATAAAGATTGTTCTAATTCGTCAAAACAATCGATCAGAGATTCTCTGTGTTCATATACGGTGTTAACAGTCCTAGACTTGAAATTCCATCTTGTTGCAGATCCTCGAGGAACTCTTCGAGCAACAGTTGCTTCCAATGCTGCTAAACGCTGTGGAGATCTTGAAAAAAATGCTGGAAAAGCTGAGAGACTGCAGAAGAATATTCTGGCGGACTGATTTTGAGAAGCTGCTTTCTCCATAACCAGATTTAATTGATGGGCGTAACAATGTACATACTGTGCGAGAGGATAGTGTTCTTTCACCTTGATCTGCACGCCTCCTGTGTTGCCGCTCATTACAGACGCACCGTCATAAGTCTGGGCGATGATTTTATGGCGATCATCCTTAAAAAGGGTGTCCACTTCTTTCAAAATACAACCGGCAATAGAATTAGCGGTCTGATCAGATGGATTAAAAAATCCCCAAAACCGTTCATAAATAAAGCCGTTCCTTTCATATCTAAAAATTAATGCCAACTGAATTTTTTCAGTGATATCAGTGGTTTCGTCTGCCATGATAGCAACATAGGCTGCCTCCTTCATTTCTCTTTCAATTTCTTCGTGGCACACTTCCAACATGCGATCAAGTAGTTCATTCTGGATGGTCTTAGACAATCCTTTGAACACCTTATTGCTTTCGGTATGCTCTTTCATCGCACTGTCTATACTGCCCAATAGATTTATAAGGCCTAAAAACACGCCGGGATTATCTGACGTTTCCGTCTCATCATGTCCACGCAAAGCAAGCTCAAAGGCCCCACAAAATTTGATGCAGTCTATTATCCTGGATAATATGTATCTATTTTTCTCAACCTGTTCATTATGTTTTTGTGTAGCATCTTGATATGCCCTGCTTAGCTGCGTTGCAATATTTACACCTCCAAGCATTGAGAAGTCAAGCGAGTTTTTCATATGCTTCTTGCTATTTGAATGTTTTTTTATATATTCATTAACATGACCTAGATCTTTAACACCAGTCGTAGACCACGAATCTGTACTTCCAAACAAGAGGCAAGGAAAGCAAAAGAGCGCGTTTCTGATTTCACAACCACAGATCCAGTCACTGTTGTCATATATATTTGTGTTAAACTTTCTTGTGTAAATAGAATTTTTACTTCCTTTTGCTTTCTGTTCAATTTTTAGATCAGGAGTAGGTCGCCCTAAATTTTTTATCCTGATCTTTTCATCTAACGATCGCCTTGAAAAGGGAGTTTTTAACAGCTATCAACTATATTCATTATGTATGACTAAAGTTTTCTTACCTATGAAAGTAACACAAACCTACACTGAATGATACTGAAATATAATAAAGTGCGATCACAGTTGGAAATAAACTGAAAACTGACACTGAATAACATTTACACAACAGAACACTTTGTTTCAATGTGATACACGTGGGCCTGTTAGATTTCCCATTTGCGGAAGTAACACATTGCGCCAATATGAACTTATGGTTACCAATGTTAACAAACAATATAACAAACAATGTTCTGTACGTTCCAATGTGAATAAGGTATGGAGATAATAGTCCTTTTATGGCTCAGTTTGTATCACAAAGATATAATTAGTTATTATAACTAAAATAAAACGTTGTAATACGCTTTAATTAATTTCACTAAATTCTGATGTTTAGTGTGGCACTTAGGTGAGTGTGGCAGGGCTGTTTCGTCTGCTGCCAAAACGATTATAAGGAAAAGAACTAACACTCGTAGCGATTTCATTGATTCCGTGCTTTAGCCAAACGCAGCACGTAGCAGTGCGAAAACGATGGGACAGCGACCGTCAGGGGGGGGGGTAAGAGGGGAAGGTTCTACGCAAGCGCAATATTCACCTACCGTGCTTGATCGCTTTGAGCACGTGGATGCATTCCATTAGCTAAACTTGCGTGTTTACCTTGCTTCGAGAGTTCGTCATTGGCAGTGCTGCCTTTCTTATTACTACCATAATGTGTTATGTTTGTTACATGGTCCTTCAGCATGTCTGTTATGTAATTTAGAAGAAAAAAAAGTAGCGTGCTGCAGCTCTTCAGCACGTAAGGACGAGCCGCCCCTGCATATAGTTAAAATTTAATAGTTTAATTCAGATCTACTGAAAATGTCATTATCTGAGAGAACTTTATTGGTTGAGGTCTCAGGTTTTGTAAGCCGAAATAAAGTAAAATATTACTCTTTATTAATATGATTGCTGTTTCTATTTTTATAAAAATTTCAGAAGAGTTTAGAAACAATTTTTTTTACATTAATTTTGTGCTAAAACATTGTTTTAGCTATAAATTCTTTTATATTTGTAATAAAATATAAAAGTAATTTACATTACAAAAACCTTTCTACTTTAATAGGTTGGGCAGTTTGCATTAATCGTGTGAACTGATTAAGTTTGCCAAAGCAAGATACAGAGAGAAAATATTTATCAATATTGTTCACTCCATAGCAATCATGCTTAATTTCTCATATGCATCTATAACTAAATAATAACAAAATGTCTCAGGTCTATCATTATGCGTGACTTTAGTTTTAAATTGGTTTGTCACTATAATTGTAGTTACAGTATGTTATGAAAATTGTGCAATGCAATCACAAAAAGAAAAATGGAATTTAAAATGTTTCCCAGAACAGTGCTGTCATACATTCTGTCAAGAAAGTACCGGGAATTGATCATTTAAAAATCCTGTTTAAAAGGGGATTCGAAATTATTGTTGTCGCTAGGTTGGTACAACTTTCCTCTGTACCCACGCGGAGTTTTATTGTCATCTAGTTTGTTTATAGTACGCCATTTTGTTAGTTCATCTCAAAGGTGATTTGCGATTTTACGATGGATACAAATATTGAACAAAGAATCTGTCTCAAATTTTGCATTGCAAATGGTATTTCGTGTGCCGAATCGCTGAAAATGTTACAGAGGGATTACGGTGAATCGACATTATCAAAAACACGTGCATATGAGTGGCACAGTGCATTCAAAAGTGGTCGAGATGTGGTGGAAGATTTGCCTCGCTCTGGTCGGCCATCAACGGTTTCAACTGAACTGAACATCGCTAAAGTGAAGAAAATGGTGTCTGAAGATCGTCATTTAGGTCTGAGAGAGATTGCCGCTGAACTTTCTTGTCTCACGAATCGATTCGTATCATTTTAAACGTGTTGCAGCTCGGTTAGTTTCGAAAGACTCTAATTTTCTACAAAAACTCAATCGCGTAAGGATTGCTGTTGACATGCTAAAAGGAGCCAGTTCCGACCCCACATTCATGGAACGCATTGTAACTGAGACGTGGGTTTACGAGTTTGACACTCAAACCGGTCAACAAGCTTCCGAATGGCGCCTTCCAACTGAACCGAAGCCTAAAAGGACACGGCAGTAATATAGGCAGTATTATAGGGAGTGGGGCATCTGATTGGCTGACGGGTGTCACGTGACATGTGACGTCATCAAAGTGGCGTCCAAGGCAATTCGCTTTCTACTAAAGCAAACCTGCATCTCTTTTCGCAGGATATTTTGTTTTAATTTTATATGCTACTCTGATTGGCCCGACGTGGGCCACGGCCGCACCCCGGACGAAATTGGGGATGTCTCATGGAATAGGATAAGGATATATGAGTAGGTATAATAAAAGA
Organism: Hymenopus coronatus; assembly: GCA_030762935.1. NCBI lineage: Eukaryota > Metazoa > Arthropoda > Insecta > Mantodea > Hymenopodidae > Hymenopus > Hymenopus coronatus. The sequence goes on from CM060891.1 coordinate 102,495,254, forward strand.
ACAAAATAGCCTGATATCAATATTTATTCACCTTTATAGGATGCAAGTGTAGAGTTTATTTCGTCACAAATGACATCGTAGAGAACAAAAGGTGAAGCTGTGTCTTTAGGCATTACAAAAGCATTACTTTCTGAAGCGTTTTTAACATAGTCTTTGACATCGTTTGTGGCTAAAATCAATTTTGCAAGTTGATGTTGCAATATATTTGCATTGCACAATAGAAATTTATGTCATCTAGACAAAGAACGACATGTGAGTTTTCACTTTGTATTTTTGCACGACGACCACTGATGCTGCGTAGGCGAAACTGTTCCTCGATGCACCTGTACGACTGGCCTTGACAGAGATGTTCGGCAAGTTTAGGCACACGATTGAGCAGCGTTGTGAAGTAGTAAGATGAGAGGACCACTCTACCCTGCCTTACTCCACCAATTTCCACACGAGCCTCGTAATTTCTTCTCTTGTAGAAACACAAACTGATGTATCTGGAGTAATGCTTGTTGAGGAAGTACGTTCTGCGATGCAGCACGGGCTCCGAAGTCGCAGATGGCGTTTGGCGCAACACCTTGATTTGCTTACCTCTGGAAGCCATAGCTGCGACTCTAATAGGATGTCTGGATACCTCTGCTTTTATATAGCTGAAACAAATGAAACATCGTGCCGATTAGAGCCATCAGAAGGACATCTAGTGTTAAGTTTTTGAAGGTGATGATACTTTAACCAATTAAACATGGCGTGAGCGTGTTTGCAAGCACAGTGGGTGTTGCTGAATTTGTGACAAGGAAATACACAGTGCATCTGATGATAGATGTTTTCTGGATTTGGATAATTAAATTCTTTGTTTAGATTAATAAACGTTCTGTCGCATAGTGCGGAAAGAACTTCGCATTTATTCTCATCAAAAGCAAAGAGAGAGAGAGAGAGAGAGAGAGAGAGAGAGAGAGAGAGAGATATGCCCAGCCACTGCTTCTTCTAGTACAGTTTTTAACATGTAAAAGGAATGTAGCCATCATTAAAATGCATTCCAGTTTTATTTTCTTTATTAAAAGCAACCAGTTTTTGATTGCAAGGGTAGGGGCTGGAGAAATGAAATGTTTGAACAAATCCTTTCCCTGCGATAGCTAATTCCCTTATGATTAATTCTTTTCCATTTCCTTTGAGCGTTGTAAATCCACGACAAGACCTCCTTCCATCTTGAACAATGACTGATGGGAATATGTGAATAATACTTACTTTTATACCTGACAGACATCCTTGTCCACCGTTGCATCTCCAGAATGGAAACTCGCAGCGGAACATCTCTCTCGCCTGACGTCTGGATCGGCAGAGTTGAACAGAGCCACAAACTCCTTCATGGTGTGTCCTTTGGTGCATATGTAGACAGCATACAGGCATGCGTATTGGCCGCAGATGTTGGAGTAGAGGCTTTGCAGCTGGCGGTTGTTAAAGGTGAAATTAAATGATATGAAGTGTTTCAAGGGTTTTTTAAAAGGGGGCAGGCCGTAGGGATCGAAATACCCTGCAAAAGAATTGGAATTTTTAGTTACAGCTATCCAGTGTGAACCAGGTAGGTCATGAGGATCTAAATTAATTATGAATGTAGATGGTGTTATACATTCTTTAGGCAACATGTCTGAAGCAAAAACGCTTGCAAAATTTGGAATTCTGTACAAAGTTTGTTCTATCTTAAGGGGTTCATATTTAACAATCTGTGTGCACTCTTAGATCTTTATCTATCTGAATAGAATTCTCGTATTCGCAATACATGAGACACGTGGTGGCTTGTTTTAATTTCTGTTTAATTCTGAGCTCTATTCTTATATTCCCATTATTTAATAGAGAACCGTGACCTTCAGAAGCGGCACTGTCAGGCGTTAAATCGTAAAACATTATAAAATAACCCTGTACATACATGTCGTGTGTGATTTGGATTCCACTGTTGTTATGATGAATACCAGAACCAGAAAAGAGGTTTGGTAAGTCATTGTTGTACTTTTTCATGAGAAAAATCAATAGAAAGACCCTCTGCCGGAATTTGTTGTCCGTTAAGATATATTGCAAAGTATTCCAAACCAAAATGTTTAAAATTGAAAGGATATTGGTATGAGTTCCCGAAAAGTTTGAATTATTAGTCATACCAATGAGTATTCTTTTTGGTAGTGGTCCTAACACAGCGTTATCCACAGAGATTGTACTTTGTCCTGCAGCAAAATTTGAAGGATCTGAGATCGACTCGTATTATATCGTATCTTGGATTTACCTTTTCTAAAGCTTTCATATGCGACATCAAGAGACTAGGAGCTGGTTTTACTTTTTTCACGTAAAGAGTGGCATCTAGAAATTGAAACCTTGCATGTAGATCTGCGCTTTCACTCATCATATAAAATGAGTCTTTTGCTTTAGTTAATTTGATTTGAAGAGTAAGTCCCGGCAGCAGTAAAGTGGGTACATTGAAAATATCTCCACGTAATCTACCGAACATAGTTACTTCTTTAGACGTATTGCTTTTATTAAACCACTGCTTCCATCCACGATTAGAATCCCCGGCTTCCAAAGTTCCGTTTTTCGAAACATCGTCTCCGGAGAGACAATGGAGAGCCGTGTCTGTGTACCAAAAAGCATTAGTAAATGACTGTTTGCTGCATCGTATCTGTATGCTAATAGGGTTTCTAAATAACTACGATAGTGATAAAGGTCCTCAGAAGGTGTTATAGATGTTCCATTTTTATGGGAACAGTTGACTGAACAAGGAGTGCAATAAATTGTTAACACCTGTCGTTTTATCTGTTGATGCTAAGTTTGAACCATCTGATTTCAGAAATTTTCCTTTCACTATCAAATAAACATTTAAATCTAGGTAATGTTCCTTATCTCCAGGAATAACAAATTCGAATACACTTTGATCTACCGGGGCGATGGGTTTGATTAGTGTAGTAACATTTCCTAATACTGCCGAACGAATTGGTTTTTTAGCAAAGTTGTCAAATTCGGATTTTGTACAGGCGACCATGGTGTTATCTCGCTATCACCCTGAGTACATGTGCTGGAAACAACGCGGTGCAGGAGGTATTTAACCGAAAACGTCTCTAGCTTTTTTTAATTTTAGAAGTTCTTTTTGAAACTGATATCTTTCTCTTGCCCTTTCCTTGTTGCAACTTACCCGCCAATTTTTTGTGCCTTCTGTGACTCGTCTTGCCACGATAACTTTGACTTTGGTAACTCCCTGTTTTGCGGCAATATCGGTCATGATATTTGCACCCGTGGTGAGGGCTTCCCTGCCCAACGATTTTGCACCGGATAGGAGGATGGGCTTAACAATTCTGAATAGACTCCGCAAAAAATTACCAAAACCCCTACCTTGTTGAACGAATGGACTTCCTACATACAGTGGTCCTATGTAATCACCCAGATGCCCTCCACTCTGATTTACATTGTATGCTGTAGGCGGGTCCATTGCCAAATGCATGTTTTTTTATTTAGGATTCCAATTTATAATAGGTCCCGCGCAAAAAAAAAGGGGGGGTGAAACTTTAATAAATATTAGCGTTCCATTGTATATTGGGCGCTTAATATTCCTCATTAAGCTCTTTTATGATACGGCTTTATTTCCCTTCTAGGGGAAGCCTGCTAAGATGTTTTACACCCGCTATTATCGTCATATGTTTGAAACACAGACTAGGATATACTCCTAGACCGCGAAGGACGACGAAAAATGGTTGGGACTATACATTAAATTCCCAACGATTTTCATTCACCCATCGCGCTACTCCTAGCGCCTGTGACTTGGCACAACGAACCGTATTAAAGTTATGTCACCTGCAAGAAGGAGGCGTGACTAACAAGTCAATGTTTACATTGCACCCTAAGTTTTCAACATTCCATAGGGAATAGTCACCAGTTTCGCTTGGTTGCAACATTCTTTCAACGATGTTTCCCTTAACAAATAATATTCCAGGAGGAATCCTGAAGGTTTTTGGGCCATAATCTATATAGCCAGAACACTTTGGAATTCCGTAGAAATTATCGGTCAACCATCTATTTGTTTGCAAATGTTTTGCAGGCCAAACGTTGTGGGGAACATCGGGATCTCGAAACAGATGGTGTATCACTATCTGCTCGCTTTTGTTCTCCACTACGGCTAACTCTTTTATGATCATTTCCCCTTGAGAGGTGTAAAAACCTTGAACTGCAGCTGCAAACTCAGGTTGTGCCATCTGAAACAAAAAAAAAAAAAAATTACAATAGTTTCTTAAAATGCAGCACAGCAATTGTAGGCGTAACACTACTACTAAGCCGAGCTAAATCGCCAAACTTGTTCACTAATTCAATTGCTACGGTTTGAAAATGATTAAGTTCTACCGGCACGTAAAATATATTTTCGAACTTATGATGACTAGTGTAAGAGGGAAATTGAATTATTCTTAAACAGCGAACGTAAGAGTTGCCGAGCAGTTGTGGTTCGATGAGATTGCAGGAAACAAAAACGGGCGCCGTTCCATAAATAAACTGAAAAGGGCTTTTCCTGTGTGATCTAAGAAACAGAGATTTCATATCGTTAGTTAACTCTGAAAGCATGCTTTGATTCGAAACTTTGAAGGAATCGAGGCTAGGAAGTGAATTTTTTATTGTGTCTACGAGATCCCCTATACCATAGTTTACTCTAGTGGGAAAGAAGATTTTTCCATTAAATATCGTTTCCGACTTACCTCCTACCTTTGTAACTATTTTTAAATTGATGCTATTAGCTTTTTCCTGTAAATTTTCTGGAATGGAGTGTGATGGAACCCAATCTTTCTTCGCGTTTTCTAATTCTTTTATTTCTCTCTGGTGAGAAAGGAGATTAGCATTTAGCGATTTATTAGGGCTGAAAGTCCAGTCAATACTGCAGATAACAAAGGAATTAAAAATCCTCTCTTTCTCTTGTTGATGTTTTGAGATTTATCCATCACTTTCCTCAGATTGTTTTTATACCTTCTTAAATTGCGTATGGTACATTTGCTTTGATTACAGTTTCCGTTTAGAACATTTAGAGCGCATTCAGCAATAGCCAACACTAAGTCTTTGTCAGCCTTCTCCAAAATGGCTTTCCTCGGATTTGGTTTGGCGCTTTTAAGCACATGCAGCATATGATAGTTCGATTTTATCCGCCTGCTCATCTGGTATACTACGGTGGGAAGCTCCGATGGAAAAATGTTGGTTCTAAGACGCAGGCGGTTGTCGGTCTCCTGGCATAGATCAAATAGCATATATCCGTGTGGCTTATCCGTAGCATCCAAATATGCCTCAAACAACGATTACCAATTTTCGGGGTATATTTGTCTGACGAGACGCGCCACTTGGTTCCTATCCCTAACGTTTTTGAAAACCACTATATTTAGCACTTAATGAGATGTCTCTACAATATTTACCTTGATGAAATAGATTCTGAGTAATTAATATGGCGCTTAAATTTCTGTGGTGACTGCCCTTTGTAAAGAAGTCGCACACCTCTTTCGAATAAACAGAGTTTAACAAATCGTCAAGTATTATCAGTTTAGGTTTTCTTTTTTGATTTTCAAATTGGGGAACACCTACGTGAAATGTGACATTATTTAACTTAGGCACAGCGGATTCTTCGCTATAACACCACAATATTTCTTTAAATTTGCTGACAGTGTACAAGTGCCTCAGGTTTTTAATTAAATGTACACAAAATATAGTTTTTCCAAAACCCGAGCTACCGCTAATAATTAGAGTGAAGGGATGATGGAATTTAATTACTGGAAGCTTTACAGGTATGGCATCTAAACCTCATGGGTGGTGGTCCGTCAATATGTGTTCCACTTTTATTCCAATGATCGGTGCATCTTTGAAATTTAATCAATTTGAGTTGTTGTGTAATTTTCCCCACACTTCATCTATATCTATGGGAGTATAACTGTCTAAAACTTCGGAGGGAAGAAGTGCAGATCTAGATCCGTTAGAACGCGAAGTTGTCTATGATTTTCGAGATATTTTAACACTATTTTCCACACTTCAGGTTCCATACTGAGCGCAGATTCATCCTAGCCACTTCTATTTATACTCACCCATAGCCGAAGGGCAAGGAGTCGTATGAACCCTCCAATTGGCGTCTTTTATGAAAGCATATTCTATATATTTTGTCTTCTCTTTCGGAGACAATATACAGCATGCAATTTGATCTTTTACGTTTTATTTTTTTTTCCGTTCTAACTACAATGTTTTGTTCTGCATTTTCATCGAGAGTTATTTGTTGTATAGAATCAAAATTAGCTAGCTGTAAAGAGGCATAATTAAGTGTTATTCCTCTGACTTTGCAAACAGTTTTGAAATCTCCATTCGGCAAACAAATATTGTACGCGATTTTTTTTTTTTTTTTGGCCCTCCAGATACGTATTCTGAAATGTAAGCTTCCGACCCGTAGTCAGCGAGCTCATCCACCATGTCCCCCAAGTTATCGCCACATTCGATTGGACACTGCTCTCCTTCCCTTAACACAAAAATTATAGAATCTGTATCTGCATAGAAAATATCCCTATTCAGTGCCTCCAGATATGTATATAGCTTGAGTCTTGCACCTGCAGTGACATAGGCGCCTAATACTTCACTAGTATATGTTAAAGAAAGGGCTTCGACGTCTTTTTCGTACTTCCATGATAGCCACACCACTTGGTCGCTCGCAAACATCAAATTTTGCACCTCGATTCCAGGTGTGCACAGAAATTGAAATAATTCTCGAGGTTCCTTAATCATTTTCGTACGTGATCTATTGCTCTGTTCTGTAAGTTTTCCCCCAGAAGGAATTAAGGCACAGTTTAGCTAACAATCTTGCACGAGCATTTTTTCTAATGGCAGTCTTATCTAAAAGAATTCCTTCATTCTGAAAAAAATTTCGAACGTATTTTTCTTTATCCTCTTCACCCTTAACCCAAGAAGGATATACGCTTGCGTCGGCCTTTAACTTCAAAAAACTATTAATATATTCTACAAATAATCCCCCTTTATTTTCATTTTTGTCACACTGTTCCATTTTGTTTTCGTAAAATTCAAAAATTTCTCTCACTTCATAATCCATTTCGACAGCCCTTCGGACCTCGTCTACTATCCAAGTACCCGTTAGTTCTCGTTCGCTTTCGTTGTGATTACATTCGCCACCATTTTCCTGCTCTGCACAGGTGAAACAAAGAGCAAATATTAATTTTTGGCGACATCTCAAAGGTAGGACAGGATGATAAAGGCTCCTATTTTTTGCTAAAATTCTACATTTTATCACACCCTCCTTTTTAAGCATTTCCGAAATATTAGTACAATCTTGACCAACATAAACTTTAGGATAACCAACAGGACATTTGAAATATTTGCATATATCACATCGTAATATTTAATGCGTGAATTTGCATTTGTTTTCCAATACGTTTTAATTGCTTCAGTCCTACCTCCATAGAGCGAATCTCTAAGAATAAGGGGAGCATTTTTCCCAACAGGGTCGTTTTTTTAAAGCTGGATGCTGTTTTAAAATTTCCTCAAATTGACATTCCCACATAACATGAATCACGTAACCTGCGGATACAATTTTATCTAAGCGGCTCATCGTATACTCGTTTATATCTGCAACAGTTTCTGCTTGGGTGTCTACGACAGGAATATCTCTATTATCTTGGCATTCGTGACCGTGGTAATAAAAGTCCTAAAATTCAAATACCTCTCTCGTTTCTTCACAAAAGCCATCAACTTTCAGATATGGAAATTCGGGCAGTCTTACTTCCTTCCCGTTACCCGCATGCTTAATGCGGATGTTCCTTTTAATTTCTTCATATTTAAACCACATTAAACCTTTCATACTTTGTTTATCGCCCTTCCTATAACCTCCGCAAGGAATAAGCCCTATAGTCTTTGTAAATATTTTTTTCTAAATACTTTGTTGCAGGCTGAAGCTATTGTAATAGATTCCTAAAACACATCAATACTGCCTATTTCTAAGAATGAATTTCTAAATGTAGAACACGCCTCTCGTAGCACTGCAACATCTGCCAAACAATATGTTTCAAGTTCTTTTCTGAAATCGAATATTTCATCTTTCACTGTCTCGTACCTATCAAAAAATTCTTTGCGCTCATCCGGCATTAATTGATCAACGCCATAATAGTGAGCTTCTGGATAGCTGCCTACATAGTTCATGTTTGCAGGAGTGTTAAAAAAATGAGGAAAGTGACCTTTTGTCACGCCCTGTACTCCAAAAGCCTTCGGCAAACTTCTCAATTTAATTGGTAAGAAATTCAAGCAATCCAAAAATGTTAAATGTTCCACTTTCATGCACAATATTTTAGCTCCACTCATCACCAAATCTGGTAACCAACCCTGTTTTACACAATAATCTAATATAAACATAAGATCATACGCTCTGGCATTATGCGCAACAGCAAAAATTTTCTCACAAAAGTTCTATCTCTCCGCAGATACACCATAAATGTGTCAATGCAGTCACTATCCCAAAATGAATGCCTCCGTATTCCACAATGACTACACTCCTCGCTCAGGTTTTTGTTTTTCTCGCAAATAAAACAAAATTGTTCCAAGCAGAGTAGGTTGGGAACATGGAGGTACGTATTGTCTCCTATCTGTGTGCTCTGGTTACATTCTATGTCACAGAATACGTATAAAACCTTTTCAGAAGATGGTTCGCATGCTCTAAGCGTTGGCATGTAACACAAGTGACCTGGCATCTCATTACTTTTACAATTTTTACAATATGACATGTAACACACATGATTAGGGTTTAACTGCTTGCTACAAATTGAACAATTTCTCTTCCATTCACATATAGTTTTATTACAAAATCTATTCTGTACATGATTATTTAGACAAGTTGGACTTCTAAAATATCTTTGACATGTGCTACAAAATATATAATTTCCTTCAAAAATACAAGGTGGAACTGAAAAGCACCCTAAACATTTATATTTGCATTTTTTGCTCCGTTATAAGACATTCCTTTATTGCACCCTTCACATTCATAATCTATAGCCATGGCACCTGTAAGACTCAGAATCACACTAAAATGTTTTTCCTGGGCATCATACAGAAGATTCAAATGCTTTCGCGAATTTAAATTGCCATTATGAATTATATTTTCACAATATAATCCTTCATAAACTATAATTCTATATTCTGAAAGATAATGTTGAAACTTTTGCAACTCTGTGATACCTCCACCATTAGTAAGATGAACATTTGCAGCCCTTAGAAGTTTATTTACCTTGGAATGGAGTAACCAACCTCTTCTATAGCTATCAAAATCAGGATGCTTTGTTAAATGTGCAATAGCAATTACAAAGGGCAGGAGCTAAACAATTTTTCTTTGATTTAACCTCTACTGTGCTTCTTTTTAAATGAGCTAATGAGGATAGAGGTAAACCTTTTGATTTCTTTCTACCTTGTACTAAAGGCATATCGATATGATCTACTGTTACAGATAAGGTATCCGTGGCGTAAAAATTGGCGTTAGATTGGCACACTTTTTCCATTACAGCCAATAACACATCCAAAGATACCTGATCTCTTCTGCGAAAACTAAGTCCTATTTGTTTATCTTGTAAATTGAAAGAGTTAGTTATGGTTAAACCCACCATATCAGTTGGTTTCACACCTTCTAATACCGTATATAATAGTTGTTGCATAGCATTTCTAAAATATAAAATAGGACTTTGATTTTCTGGAGCTGAGTTAATTTGAATATCATAATGTCTACAGTGAGCTGAGTCGTGGAAATTGTCTTTCCATCATGTTTAGAATGTTAATATGATCCATGCTGAAAAAAGAATAATATCGTATAAACTTAAGGCTATCTCTAAATATAGAATGTATTACTTGATAAGTACAAAAAATACTCACTTTTTCTAAAACAGATGGTTGAGCGTAGTTCTGTGCGCAAAGAAAAGACTTGTCAGTTTCTGTTACTGTTGCTGACTGTGGTTATCCTCATACATTTTATCGGTTTATATACCTTGTTGAGCGTTGATTAGAAAGTGTCTTTTGAGGTCACATTCGTGTATATAAAGAGAGCCTGTGCCACCTTCAGCTGCACATAAACAGCAACAAGGCACCGTACAACACACTTCGTCTCCACAAATCAGCAGCAAGGTAAGCGAATAATTTATAACTTTACTTCTGTTTAGCTTCTCATAAAAGCAAGACATAAACTATTATTCATTCTTCTTTGCAGAATGGACTTTCTTACGAGATTCAAACAGACTCAAAATATTAAAACACTACAAATCAGAGATTTAGAAATGCATACTTCATATAATGTAGTAGGCACATCAAGATTCGATACACAGTATGGACCGCCGATTTGTCTTAAGCTCCAAAAGAGTAGTGATGACGATCCTGTAGAAGTATCTTTACCAAGGAAATCACGATCGCCTTTAAAGAAAAGGACATAAAACACATTAATAACGAAAAACTTACTTCAAAGTTTATTCTCCAAGGGTTTAATTAAAAAAATGGTTATATTGTATCATTTGAAAAATGTAATAACGTTTAGAGCCTGAAAAAAGACTCCATTTATATATATTATATTATATTGATGTGATTATTCCATATAATTTAACACAAAAATGTTAACACACATAATATGAATAAATGTTTTCATCACGAAGCTTCAAATAAAAATAACAAAAACAGTAGAACTATTTATCCAAAGAGATAGAAAGTTATTTTACAAGATGTAATTAAAATGGACATGTTATATTATTTAAGCATTAATGATTGTATCACACAATGTTTTCAAAAATTATCGATGTAAAGCCTATAGTAAGTCTCTATCTTTTTCAGATGACACTCCAAATTAAGATTCTTAATGGTAATATTATACAACCAAAAAGATTTAGTAATGAAGCTGCAGGGTTGGATATTTATTCTCCTCGTGCTTATGATATAAAACCTCAGCAAACTATACTTATCCCAATAGGAATATCTGCACATGCTCCAAGAGGCTCATACATACGTATAGCTGAGCGTTCAAGCGTAGCTCTTTTAGGTTTATCAATCAGAGGAGGCTGTATAGATAGAAATTTTACAGGGGAAATCTTTTGTAAGAATGTTAAACAATTCAAACAAAGACAACATATTTTAAAAAACAAGAAATTGCTCAGTTAATATGTGAGAAGATCTATATACCTAAGGTAAAATATGTCATAAAACTAAAACAAACTAAAAGAGTTTGGCAGTAGTGGTAAATTTTAGAAGACTTTTGAAGAAAAAAAAATTGTTTTCTTATGCCTCTCTAGATAACGGGTCCTTTTACGTTTCGATGTAGCAATGCACTGACAAGAATATATAATTTCCTGCAAGAAAGAACTGGTTTCAATACTTTTTTGAAGAATTTCGACCAATACGTCTCCCTGAATATTGGTCTACTCTCACATGGATAATGTACTCATTATCTAGCGATAACATTTGTTGTATTTTAGGAAATGCATTTCCTTGCTATGTTGCAGGAATATATGACATTGAACCTAATTACATTACTTTATATGTTGCTATCAAACAACAAAGCAGAGAAGCGCAAATGTTAGAATTCTTATTTTCTCCAAGTAACTATGTGTTTGTAATTGATCAGAACTTAGCACTTAACTTTAAATGTAGTCATTCAAAAGAAAGTCAGGTATTCCATTTCCAACGGTATCTTATTATTGGAAAGTGGAATGCAAAACATGTGAATTTAATATTAAGGTAAGCCATATTCAGGTTAAACGCCGGGTTACTTTGCAGCAAAATTGGGTGGACTTTATGTATTTTCTTTACAGAAGTTTTAGATATAATTTTCAGAAATACGTAATTATAGGATCTTTTCACAACAAATCATTTTCTTTAAAATACCTTTGTCATCCTTCAGCCAAGTTAAATGGTTCGTGCTCTAAATAAAACAAAAATGTACAAAAATATAAACATTTGTTTCAATGCAAAAACTCAGAAACTTGTAACTGCAAAATGTGTGTAAAAACAATTCCAACATTAAAAGGTTTAACTTCAACCATTTTATTTTACAAAGCGAAATTAATTTTTTTACACACAGAAAAAGATTATAACAATTACATATACATTCTTACAAATAGTGACGAATTTGATATTTCTATAGAACAAATAATCCCCATCGAATTTCCTGCAAAGCTTATAGCTCACTACTACACGCGTAATGGTAACAAACGTTGTCATACTTTGTGTCAGAGACAAGAAAATTGTAAACCTATGAAACATACAAAACTAATAAAATGTGATGAAGCATTTATGAATGAAATGTGTAATGCTAAAGACAATTGGTGGTGTTTTATTTGTAATAAGCCTTTATTTTTTATGTATGATATGTAATTACCAACTCATAGACATTAAACATTATAAAACAATGCCTTGCTTCTTTAGTGATCTTCTGGCTCCTTAAGATACCTTTTTTCCCCCCTACTATTAAGTCCTTTAAAAGAAAAAAATTAGAATTCCTTGTTACAATACATAACAAAAGTTACCTCTGAGCTGCAGTTGATTTCGCTTAAAATCGCTTGGCTTTTATATACTCGAAGTGCATCTGTGTCAGCACAACTTTCACTTTCACTTGGCAATTTGCTGCAGGAAATGCACTTTCCAACTCTATTGAGGTCAGCAGACTGAAGGAATTAACAATGCCTACTTCGTAGATATTAGTCAGTATGTATCTTATACAATTAATAAAACGATATTTAGAAATGTATATACTCTGGTTTTTATTCATTAATTTTTATTCCCTTGCCATTTTTTTTAAAAAAAATTTTTTTTTTCCTTCCCATCCAAAATTTTGTCCGGGGTGCGCCCTTGGCCCACCTCGGGCCAATCAGCGTAGCATATAAAATTAAAACAAAATATCCTGCGAAAAAAGATGCAGGTTCGCTTTAGTAGAAAGCGAATTGCCTTGGACGCCATGTTGATGACGTCACGTGACGCCCATCAGCCAATCAGAAGCCCCACTCCCTATAATACTGCCTATACTACTCACGTCAACTCGATCAAAACTGAAGGTCATGTTGACAGTTTTTTCGATTATCGCGGTGTCGTGCACTCAAGAGTTCCTGCCAGAAGGTCACATGGTAAATAAAGACTATTATCTCAGCGTATACGGCGTTTGAGAGAACAAATACGGCGAAAAAGGCCAGATTTGTGGAATGACAGCTCAGGGATTGCAACACGGTAACGAACCAGCTCACAAGGCTATTATTGTGAATACATTTCTGGCCAAAAGCTCAACACATTTCATCAAATAACCACCGTATTCACCTGATCTGGCTCCTGCTGATTTCTTTCTCTTTCCAAAACTCAAGTTACCACTTCGAGGCACCCATTTTCAGTCGATAGAAGACATAAAGGAAAATTCGCGGTGACTAATGACATCAATTCCTAAAAGTACTCCAAAAATGTTTTGATTGGATTATTCTTTGGGGTAAATTATACTTTCAGAAGGGTCCTAAAAATTGGATGAATAATTCATTTTTTTTGTGTTTTATTGACAAATTCCCGGAACTGTCTTGACACAGTAGTATTTGTGTTACAAAGAGCCATAAAACTGAGTATTCACAAGCTGCTATAAATCGTGGATTCTGTTAAGGCACTTATTTACCAGACAATGCTTCAACAGGATTTTTCCACAGTTAATATAATGATGGTATTTTATTAAAAATATAGTTCCTCTAGTGTAGTTATTTTCATTTCTCTTTATTCATAATATTGTTTTGAATACATACAGTAACACTATAGATAAAATACATGATTTTGAACATTTCATATAGAATAACGCACTAAAAACTTTTTAGGTTTATTGCATAGCCTAAAAATGTTCTTAGGATTATAAGTCCCTTTCGTAATTAAATTTAAAATGGCTGTTGTGCCCAAAATTTCAATTTCATATTCAATGTGCTTACATTATTCCATGTCTAATATATTTTTATGTTACCTAATTATTTATCATTGGTAAATAATAATTTTCTAAGTCAACCAGACCTTATATATACAGGATGTTTAAAAAATACGAGTCATAATTTCAGGTATGTATTTCCCACATGAAGACAATCAAAATAGTTCATTATAACATGTGTCCGGAAATGCTTCATTTCCGAGTTATGGCCTTTACAACATTGAAAGACCCACCTGTAGACAGTCAAAATAGTTCATGTCCGGAAATGCTTCATTTCCGAGTTATGGCCTTCACAGCATCGGAATTCACTGGAACGTTTTTCTTTCCGCAGGTCTTTGCCGTCAAAGGAGACATTAGGAGGGCGCTCTGATAGTTCATTCTGAGGAAGGTTACATTCAGTGTTCTTTAGGCGTTAAGGCTGTGCGACATGTATTCAAATCAAGAGCTGTCAGAGATACACTTCCTGTACGGTAAGGCGGACGGATATGCTGCGCTGGCTCGTCGTTTGTACCAGGATAGGTACCCACAGCGACAATGTCCAGATCGGAAGACATTTGTACGTCTCCATTCCCGTCTGTGCGAGTATGGAACATTCACCTCTCCTGGTGTGGGAAGGGGACGACCAAGATCTACAACTCCAGAAGTGCAGGAGGAGATTCTGGAGGCTGTGGACAGGACTCCTTCTATCAGCACACGACGGTTAGCGTTGCAAGTCAATGTTCCTCATACGACTGTCTGGAGACTGTTGAACGAGTATCCATTGTATCCTTATCATTTGCAACGTGTACAGGCCCTGTCACGAGCAGATTACCCTGCACGAGTTAGGTTCTGTCAGTGGTTCTTGCAGCAGTGTGGTGTAAATCCGAACTTTTCTGCCGTCGTATTATTTACAGATGAAACACAGTTCACAAGAGATGGCATAACAAATTTCCACAATCAGCATATATGGTCGCATGAAAACCCACGTGCAACTGTTGTATCTCACACATACCTGACGTTTTCGAAGACACTCCACTGATCAATCATCAACACATTCACCTCTTGCATGATGGCGCTCATGCACACTTCAGTCTTACGGCTCGCCGGTACTTGGATCGAAGGTTTCCTGATCGATGGATAGGTAGAGATGGCCCAATTGCTTGGCCTCCACGCTCACCTGATCTGAACCCTCTCGATTTCTACTTGTGGAGCCATTTAAAATCATTGGTTTATTCGTCTCCGGTGCCGGATTTGGAATCCCTTCGGAATCGAATTGTGGCAAGTTGTGAGGACATACACAATACTCCTGGAGTTTGGGATCGTGTTCGCAGGTCAATGAGACATCGATGTGAGGTCTGTATTCAAGCAGGAGGTGGACATTTTGAACATCTTCTGTAATGACAACAACCTGCGGAAAGAAAAACGTTCCAGTGAATTTCAATGTTGTGAAGGCCCTAACTCGGAAATGAAGCATTTCCGGACACATGTTATAATGAACTAATTTGATTGTCTACATGTGGGAAATACATACCTGAAATTATGCTCCGTATTTTTGAAACACCTGTATATATATATATATATATATATATATATATATATATATATATATATATATATATATATATATAGAGAGAGAGAGAGAGAGAGAGAGAGAGAGGAATTATAGATATATAGAAAGCCAGAATGCTACTTGTTGTTATCGAAATGATAATTTAATCATTCGCTATTTGAGATTTATTTTCTTGTTCTAAAACCTAGAATAATGGTTACTTTGGCTTGAAAATATTTGGATGGGATAATGAAACGTTATTTACTTCGCAAAGCAAGACTGCAAAAGGTGATAATTTATAAACTTACTAATACACAAATATATGCAAAAATATAATTTAAATGAATAGTATAATTCCATATTATATACATATTTCTAAATGAAAAATGTGAGAGTGCAATACATTATGCATTAAAAATTCTGACTCTGGCATCACGGCAAATAATTGACGGTTATATAATTATATTATTGGTGTCGTCATATATTTTTAGATTTACGTTGAAAATACACACCTTCCTTTACTTTAGAAGGAATATCGAAGTTTTACTTTGCAATTCAACGCTGCAGAAAGCTGACAGTGTATAAACTTTTTAATATGAGTAGCATTACATAAAAATATGAATTTAATGAATATTATAAATACATATTATGTATTTCTAAATGCCATGTGAATGTGCAGTGCATTATGGAATAACAATTCTCACTCCGCAAACACGGCAAATAATTGACGGTTGTTATGGGACCTCCGGCCATCAATAATAGTGGAACTCACGTTTAATTTCCTTTTTTAGGCCTCGGTTAAACGTAACTGCATAATGTATATTTACCTTGTAATTCGACGCAATAGATTATATAGCTGATTATTTATCCACTGACGTAAACTTTACTGGAGGCGTCAATGCTGTATCCACATTATACACATTACAATTACTTTATAAGTACATTATTTAGATTTTAAATTGAAAATATATGTACACCTTCCTTCTAATTGTATATTTTTAAAGCGTTCGTCAGTGATTATTATGTTCTATTAAATATATCTATTCCACCACGCGTTAGTTTATTTTACCGCATCTGCCTTCTGTTTTCATTACGCGTTTGCTATTGAATGCTGCGGTTGACTCCTCCTTGACTCCTCCCCCGGTTGCGATTCCGCATTACATATGTGAAATTCGCCACCGGGACTGGACATCCGGACATTGCTACCTGCAAACGAAAGGCTTTTGTTCCCTAACTTATAGGAACTATCTTTGTAGCGTATGCCAAAAGTAGAGTCCAGATCACTGTCACTGTCTGTGCATACTAGTGCGTCTGCTGCTGGTTCTTCTTCTTCTTATTCATTTTCACCGGTACAAGCGAGAGGTTCCTTCCTCTCCTGTTTTTTTTATTATATCCCTCAGTGGCACAGTTGCGGGTTGGAGAACCTCTGACATTACACACCTGGTCTCAAACCTGATATCTTTTAGGGAACGCAATATTTCCCTGATGACCTTACTATGTCATCATATCATTCAACATCCATCATCAAATGAATGTATACTTAAGTTGTTGATGTTAATTTATAGGCGATTTTTAATTCGATGTTTAGAACATGGGCGTTTTTCACTCGATTGGCTTGAGTGGTGAAACCAATTTTATCACCTATCAGAATGGGTGCAGGACAACTTTCAATTTTCTTATCATTTATCATAATTGTCGTATCTGCTTTGGTATTAGTGATCACAGAGCAGGCACTCACCTTTCCGTTTACGGGAGACGTATAGTATTCGAGTCCTGATGTTAACATGTACTTTATGGAGTTTCCTCTATACGGTTTTGTTTGTAACGGAATAACAAGCATCCCTCTCATTTGATCTAATATAGCATTCATGATACTCACCTGTGATATTGAAATATTGACACTACCTTTTGTGAAGTTATTTATTTATCCATAGGCTTAACATACATAGTTTTCATACTTTTCCTTATTGTTGTAGCAATATCCAGGGCCTCTGTTTAAGGCTGGCTGCGCTTAATTTTGTTTCTTTGTAACAGATTGTTTACTTGCTGCATCGCTATTGTCAATGGGGTCTTCTATCTTTTTTTTTTTTTTTTTTTTTTTTCCGAAAGGAAACGTCCCCTTTTGAATCACGAAGCGGTGTCCATGCATCATCGTAATATAATATGTATTTTTATTAGGAACATCGTGGTCGAGAAATGGAGGCATCACCGTCTTCATTCTTGTCGTTTCCAGAATAACATTGTTTTCTGCATCACGTTTGAAAGCGTATTTACTTAGATATGTCATTAAATTCTCGTATTGTGCATCAAGTAATGTTTGCACTTGGTTCTTAAGCAAGGCTTCAAATTCGCCCATGCGCTGATATGAAGTATTTTCGGCAAACGTTTGCATTCGATTCTTGACGACTGATCAGTATATCAACATAGCGTTTATTTGTTGCATCATGCTCCTCTTCATGATCCTGAATATGGCACAGACAATTCTTCCTGAATTGGCAGTTTTCCGTGTCATATAACGGTCAATTACACTTCTGGAGCGAGCGATTCTCCTGGATCCGAACCTGTCGATACTCACAGTTGAAGTGATTGTTGTCATCTAGTTATTCACTCTGATGATTGTATCGAAACAGTTTCTGTATCATCCATTCAGAGGAATTCAGGTGCTATGACGACAAAGGGTCTCGAGTTCGATTCTTCATTTCTCTCCCACACTTTCTTACACAACTCCCTGAATTCTGTATAATACATATCCGAATTTACATAAATATCGTATATATGTTTTAAGTTTAGGTTATCTTGTCTCAACAGAATATCATTATCAAAGTCTAGCACTTGTATCGGTAGAGAACACTTTTGCTTCACTACTTCCATCTCGCAACTATGATTATAAGGTAAATATTTTTCTTATTTTCTTTTCCTAGTGGTCTCTAGAAGCGTTCGGAAGTCTTCCAAGAGGGGGTCTGGATTTATTGACTCTTTAATTGATACTCTTCCGTTCGAGGCTCATCTGCTGGGTTACAGATTCTGAGGTCCTGGAATATAAACGTCTGCAAAGAAGAGAATTGCCCATAAACGAATTGGATCGCTCGTGTCGAGATCACGATATTGCCTACGCTACGCATCAGGACACTGCTTCGAGACATTTGGCAGACAAGCTTCTCGTGAAAAAGGCTTTGAATAGGGTACTGTCTGCCGACGCTGCTTTTGGTGAAAAACTTGCTGCTAGACTTGTAAGTGCCCTCAATAGGGGAAACTTGCCGTAGGTGCTGGTTTGTGCATGAGGCGTACAACAGGCAAGAGGAGGATATTGCTACCAGCTGCGAGGGGAGATTTCTTACCTTTGATACCTCCGTTGGCTGCATTGGGTGCAGCGGGTAGTTTGGCAGGGGGAGCTGCTCAAATCGCTACCTCAGTGAATAAGAAGCATGCTGCCGAGAGACAGTTGAAACGGCTGGCTCGTCACAATCAACATATGTAAGCCTTAGCTGCCGGCAAGGATCTTGGAAAAATGTAAATGGCGTGTTATTTATGGACGCTCTTTAACTGCTGTTGTTCTCAGCGTCACATTCTAAATTGGCCGCGAAAGATCGTTTAATTTTGCTTAGAGGCCTCTCTATCAGGCGTGAGGTTCTTTTACGGGATCAACGGCTATACTTCCCTTCTGAAGGAAGCCATGCTATGGATTTTACACCTGAAAAAATCCATCGTCCTCCGGGTTTGAACCCGCGACCTTGGGTATATGAAGTTAGCATGATAACCATTACACCACGGAGGGCGACAGGAGTCTTGGAGGGAATCACAGGAAGCGAAAGTGTAAAGGTTTATATCAACGTCCAAAAAACTTGGGACGAGGCCTGTATATATCCCGACAAAAGCCTTAAACAGCATCGAGATCGAAACATATCCTAGACGTCTACATATTCGTAAATTTAAAGGTGTGTACAAGCTGGACAGAATTCCTCGGAAACCTAGACGTACAGAGAGAATTGTAATTAACTGTATAGTTCTCAAAATCCTGGAACTCATTGTTGTTATACGCAAAGATGGAATTGTAGCCTTTTATTTTCAGTTTTGCCAATTTGAAACCTCCAGGAGAAATCGAGTCTTACCTTTCAGGCATTAAAATTCTGTATAACAGACGCAGGTATCAGGACTTTGATTCTGTAATTTGTGGTCACTTGTGCTTGCAGTTTCTAATATAAAACAATTTCACTGATCTGTTTGCACAGTCAAAATGAGTTACACTATCACTGTAAGTGGACCTGATTCTTGCTTCTCTACTCATCTGAATCCATCATTGCATCTGGATCCTAATGGAATTTACGATATTGCTTCATTGAATTTCAAGATTTTTAATTCAATACTAAATGTTGATCAGAGCAATAACCTTTTCCATAACATTCAAGATGGAAGGCTTGAAACAATTGCGATTCCACCGACACTTATGAAATTGATGACAAACAATTTCATCAGAAATAGACTCGATGTGGATTACAAGTTTTTTCTACGACCTAATAATAACACGATGATGGCAGAGATTCAGTGTCCCAATGCCATCGGTTTTACTTAAGAGAGATTGGTTGGTTCTCTTCTTGGTTTCACAGGTAAGCGCACGGTGAAGTCTAATTAAGTGACAGAGTCTGGTGAATATCTTTAAAGCAAGCTTTATACGTATTGAGTGTAGCCTTACATCGGGATCCTTCGACAATGGTAAGAGCAGTCATTCTCTTTACGATTTTTTTTCCATCGATCCCTCCTGGCTGTCATATCTCTCAGAAATAATCCAGTACTATATGTCTACTAATAATCACAAATCTCATAGATCATCTCAGCATTCGTATGGTGGACCAGAACGGAGAAACACTTAACTTCAGAAACGAAGCTATCACTGTGAGACTACACATACGACGAAATGGGAATAAGTTTTAAAATACATTACTATAATATAAAGCTTCTCTCTAGATTGACACCTGCACTTTCGACGCAATGTGCTAACATATCTAATCGGAAGTTCCTTGAGAGACTGGGCTTCAAGTTCTGTAATGGACGTATTAGATGTGACAGAAGTTCCAACGTTTGATGATAAGATCAGTAAAGAGGAAGAGCACCTTACAACACAACAGCTCTTGATGCAAACGACGAAATTAGAATACCATGCCAAGCTGAGGATCTGTATAAGAAGTTATCTCTACATAGAAGGTTCTCTTACTAAACCCAATGGAGAACCCACATCGTCAAAGCTGACCAACAATACCATGGCGTTTCTGTTTGACGAGGTACGCTTGGATATGAATGGTATTACTATACACAGAACACGGAATCCAGGAATTTCGTTGACTATGCGCAACTATGCCTCTCTCAACACTTTCGACTCCAATCGCTTACAGAACGCCGGTTGGGCCTATCCTGGAGAGGATGTCGAAATCGTGAACCCCTCGAATGGTATATTCAACACTATCGTTTCTCTCTCGATGCTTCTAGGTTTCGCAGACGATCACAAGAAACTCATTCTTAAAAGCAAGTTTGAGCTTGTTCTCATTAGGTCTAAACATTCTAGTCATTGTATATTGGGCAATGATCTATCAGGTATTAAACTAACCAGAATCGAATTGAGGATGCCCGTACTTCAACTTTCCGATGCCAAGAGAGTGGAGAAACTTTAACTAGTCAAGTTGAAATAGCCTCTGCATTTTTTTATTTCCATTTATAGATAAAATTACAACATTTTTTGTATAAAAACAAGGATATATACTTGAACAATAAATTGACTCATACAACCATGGTAATTTCACTGCGTGTTAAATGGTCCCGTTCCCTCCACCTTTCCCTGATTTGGATGCTCTATCCTAGTGGTAGAAACAACGGCCCTGGGAGTCTGGAGATTATATTACCGTTAGAGCTAGGTGATCTGGATTCACCTTTTCTATACAGAATAGAAGCACAAAATATTAATCGCAAGCTCCTGTAAGGAAGTCATTGAATCTCGCTCCTTGTCACACATCGAGACATGCAATCTGTGCCGCGCACCGTTTCGCCATGGGCGACGTTAATTTAGCTAAGTGTAGTCGCTCTTTTCTCAACTGCCCTTTGAAAGTGACGACGTTCTTATTGGTCTTTGTGAACACAAAATACTAGTACCCCATGGCTAACCATATTTGTAGAAATTCATATTTTGCGCCACTAGATTGCAACTGGAGAAAGAGGCCAAATAGTTCTGTACGCATCTGCGTTGGGAACAGTTTTGCAAATTCTGTTGTTGTCCAGTTCCATAGCTGTTGGACTTCCACACATTGTGTGAGTCGATGCCTCGATGTGTCTAGCCTTCCACACATCTGGCATAAGGGACTCTGAAACAGATTATGCCGGTACTTCTTTTCTTCTATTGGGATAATTTCATGTATCAGGGCCGCATGCTTGCACCTTCCATTCTGTTGGTATTTACGGGGTCCTGAACGCCTTCCAAATTGTACTCCAATTGTTATTCGGATACTTTACTTGAATTCCAGATAATTTCACCTTTTTTGTGAGTAAATATTTATATAGTGTCCTCGTCCGCATTCCCGCTACCACATCTCTCAGGGAAGCAGGAAACTCTCTCAGCAATTCCCACAGGGGCGGAAAACTTACTGGAACAGCTTCAAGCCTCTGCGGTGACCGTTGCAAATCAGCCCAATACGCAATATCCTGTTCGTCTCCAATCCCAGCCAGAGCTTCCAGTATTCCTTTCACAAGAAGTGCCTTACTTTTCAAATGGACAGCAATTAAACCCAATCCTCCTTTCCCGAGTGGTTGCCGAATTTGATCTCTGGCCACTTTATAAAGGTAACCACGGCAAATATAATAGCCTATATCTCGTTCAATTAACTGTGCATATTTCTCAGGCATTGGTAGAATTTGTGCCAGATACCAGATTTTCGAAAAAGCATAAGTGTTAACGTACCAGACCTTCTGGATTAAATTCAGTCTCCTACTAAGATGCCGCACAAGTACGTATTTAACGCGCGTCACCAATCCATTCCAGTTTACTTCAATCATCCTAGGGAGTGTCTGACAGACCTGCAGGTTTAACGCTTTCATTTGATCTTTCTTCTGTATACCATACAGCACATGTCCTTTCCACGATCCAAGAGGCATCAACGTCGATTTTTGAAAATTTACTTTTCCTGTTGAGGCTTGTTCATACAAATGTAGTGCGTCTCTCAGCATCTGCAGGTGCTCTGCTGTTCGCAATAAAATCGTGACGTCCGCATACGCTCTAATAGTAAAGAGTCTGTTCGCTGGACGAGGACTATAGAACTCGTTGTGCAGCTTCCGTAACAGTGGTTCCAGGCAAAAGGCAAACAGTATCATGGACAATGGGCATCCTTGCCGCACAGAACGGTTTATGGGTATTGGTGACGTGAAGAAGTCATTAATTTGCACTCTGGAGTGAGCCACTTCATACAAAGATTGGATACTAGTAATTATTTTAGCTGGGATTCCAAAACGTTTCAAAATCGCAAACAAATAATCGTAATGGATATAATCAAAAGCTTTTTCAAAGTCAATAGACACAAGACTGCCACTCTCTTCAGGGTGTCTTTCATAGTAAGAAATAGTGTCTCTAATTGCAGCAATATTATGTGTTACTTTCCTGTCAGGTATGCTACATGTTTGTCCACTCTCAATCACTGTTGGTAGGATCTGACGGAATCTATGTGCCATTACTTTCATAAATAATTTATATAGTCTGTGTTTAAGAGAGTTATTGGACGGTAGTCCTTTACGGTGGCTGGAGATTGCACTTTCGGCAACAAAACTATTATTCCTCACTGAAGCCTGCCACATTACCAGTAGTATTCAATTCTTCATTCATGAGTTGGAGTAACTCCTTCTGTATGACCGGGAAGAAAACTTTCTAGAAGCCATAGGTCAACCCATCGGGTCCGGGTGCAGATTGCAAACTAGCATGCCGTATGGCATACCTTATTTCCTCAGCCGTTATTGTTTGTGTCATATATTCTTGTTGGTCCGGCGAAGTCTGTTTATTTACGCCGTTCAGTAGCTCCACGGTCGCTGCAGTTGAACGTGGGGTTGCAGAGAACACGGACGTAAAATGTTCCTGGAATGCCTGCTTACATTCCGTAGTCGTAGACGCTACTGTCCCATTTGACGTCACACCAGCGATATATCTGGATTGAGCACCCTGCTTTTCTGAGGCTATATGGAATAAAGAGCTTTTCTCCTCCCCTATAATCGATTTAGAACAAGATCTTATCGCTGACCCTTCTAGGGCGTCTTCTTTCAGAGAAAAAAGTTTTTGTTTAACAAGTGACAGTTCCACATGCACCGCACTTCCTTCTCTTTGCAACCGATGTAAATCATGCAAAAGTGCATAATAGTAGTTCATGCGCATACGATTTTCTTTCGCTTAAGTTATGCTCAGTTTCTTAAAAAAGGACTGGATGTGCGGTTTCATAACTAAAAGCCATTGCTGAATAACTGACAGTTTGCTGTGTCGCAACCTATGCTGCAGTGCTTGCCAACTGTCCCGGAAGTCCTCTTGTGTCGTATCAGTCTCCAATAGCCTATTATTGAGTTTCCATTATCCCCTACCATAAAGAGGAAACGGACAATCTAAGCAGACCTTTAGTGCGATCGCATGGTGGTCGCTGATCGCGGCTGGCACAACTTGGACATCTTGCACTTGCTCGGGCATATTTACATAAAAGCGATCAATCCTAGAGGCAGCCTGTCCCCTATAAAAGGTGTACTGTGTCTGGCTTCCATATTTAGACTCCCAAGCATCCTGTAGTTTTAAGTCCTATACCAATCGTTCCAGGGCAAGGGGTGGATGAAACTCCCCCCGCTGATCTCTGGCATTAAGAACACAGTTAAAATCCCCTCCAATAATTAGGCGGTGGTACCGATGGTGTAAATAAAAAATTGTTTGCGTAAGAAGAAATTCCTCCCTCTCCTTGCGCTTATTTGTTCCAGACGGCAGGTAAAGATTTAAGTATAACAAAGCAGAAAACAAAGCTGTGATTCTACCACTTCGGTGCTTATCTATTAACTGAATTGGCAACCCTGCCCTATAAATTATAGCAGTACCTCTTTCATTCTCTCCAATATTAGTGGCAGAATTATAGTGAGGTCCTATAAAACTTAAATTATCAATATTTACTTCTTGCAAAAACACAATGCCCGGGTCATAATCAGAAATAAAGTCTCTTAATAGCATCTGCTTTACTGGATTCCTCAAACAATTCACATTTAAAGATATAATGTGTTGACATAATACCATGACAATAAAAATAAAAATCATGGAGGCATGGTGGCTATCTCAACCGTACCCCCATCACTTGGCTCTGGTACTATTTTCTCTTTTTTCGTACTAACCGATGCGTACGCTCTTTACGCTTTTTCTGCAGCCTTGGATCTCGACTACTAGCAGCGATCATAGACGCCGGCTGTGTTTCCATTTCCACCACTTCCGTGTTTTCGTTCTTGTGCTCCTGTCCTGGCGACAACCGCCTTTGCTGCACCTGCTCTGAACTTTCCTCCCCAGTGGTAGGCAGATCCAGTTTCACAGCCGTAATCTTGTCAGGTCCTTTTGATTTTCCCCCTGGGTGACCGGGCTACGTACAATCTCTTCTTGTTGCTCGCGAGCTGAAACAGAGTCAAATGGGGCCACCTTAGGTTGTAGCACCTCCGTTTGTTGTCCGCCTCTCTCTTCCGCTAATACCGCCGGCACCCGCCTAATGGGGAAGGAACCTTGTGCTGTGCCCACGTTGGCGGATCCTCACCGCGGGGTGTCTGAGTTATTACTCTACGTCGTGGACATTCATTACGTAAGTGACCCGTACTATTTCAAAATGCACTAAGTTGCCCCTCATAGCTTACAAAGCTCTTAATATTACCAATGTCAATATAAGAAGGAATATGTTTTTTTCAACTCCATTTTAACCGTTCGCACTCCATTGCGAATTTGATAACGCAGATTAGAGCCCCAAGAGTCAATCGTTAGTGACAACACTGTCCTGTACTGTGCAAGTGTCTCTTTAATAATACCTGGGTCCAGTTCCAGAGGTACATGATATAACTTGACAATTCTAAAACCCATTCCAGCTGTTGTTATAGTTACCCTACTTCTCTGCCTATTACTATGAGGAAAAATGGACTCACCATTGGTTTCCGTGATGGCCTTCTGGACTCTTTCCTCTGACTTGCACTTACTGAACACCTGTCATGTGAAACTGTTTATCTGTATCATGTCTAACTCACCTTCTTCAAAACGAAACACCTCGTAAATCCATTCGTGCATTTCGGCACATCTCGATCCACAAAAGAAATAACTATCGTATTTTTCCTTTCCACAATCATCGTTTATTAAACCTGTTTACTTGTCCGTAAGTGTATTCTGCTTAAATTTCAATAAAAATGCAGGAAACCACGTTTCCTTTACACACGTAGCGAGCGCAGTGTAAACAACTCGCAGACCCAAGAGCAACCTTGCCTCAGTACCCGCTCGTCCTCTCGCCGCAACGAGACTGATGCCTTTCGAACCCTGTACCTTCACACTCAACCTGCTGTACCGCAGACCAAAGCCTTCACATGGAACGCTGCCATGACATCCAAACTTGAAACCCTGTGTTTCGTCATAGTGGGTGCACAAACTGATAGATTGAATTATGTTTCTAAAGATAGCTGCTCTTTGATCATTGCAATATCACCAATCTCAGGCTTTATCCCAGCAGTGAGTGCTATCCCTATCATGACATGAATTTGGATTTTGCAAATTCAAGATTCCTATCTTTATATGATTAGTATTCTAAATTTTAATTTTCTTATTATGATAAGGAAAATTATCGGTTTTTAAAGAGAAAAGATTTCCTGAAATATGCACCTATGATTGTCATCGACTGTTCTCATCAGCCCGAGGAGATTGTGATGAGTGCCGTTAATATCAGATTGGAAGTTCAGGCATCAGCAAACTTTCCCGCACATATATAATTATTTTGTTTAATTATTCATGACAAATTATAAATCAATATTGTTCAATCTATTATTTAGAAAGGAAAATGTATTATTTTATATGAATAAAGAAAACAACGTTAATCATACTATCTTTTAATTGAGTTTAGCATACATCACCTCAACCCCTCTGCTGACACTCCTACCACCAACTTCGTATGAACTCATTGACTTATGAACATCATACAATTGAAATAAAATGTCTTTCAATATATGGAATTAGTCTCCTCAACCCTTATAGTGCACCTCAATCTTGATTTGACATTTTCGTTTAGGCATATGTTCACAAAAGCTATTTCATTAAATTTGTTCATTGCAATAATATGTATAGATTATATTCTCACTGTACAGCCTCTAGGAAGTCTAACTTCCTTCAGTCACCCTCCGTGGTGTAATGGTTACCATGCTAACTTCATATACCTAAGGTCACGGGTTCAAACCCGGCGGAGGACGAAGGTTTTTTTCCGGCGTAAAAATCCTTAGCATGGCTTCCTTCGGAAGAGAAGTAAAGCCGTTGGTCCTGTGTCGTAGATTTACGGCAAGTAAAAGAACCTCAAACCTGATAGAGAGGCCTCTGAGCAAAATTAAACTGTCTTTCACGCCCAATTTAGAATGGGAGGTTGAGAACCACAGTGGTTAAAGAACGTCCATAAATAACACGCCATTTATATTTTGTACCTTCTTTCATATGCGTTACAAGCACAACCATGTTTTGAACTATTATGTTCCAGTTCTGCTTTGTTATATATACGTATGCTTCGTCTACTGCTAGATGTATAGCGAGGGGAAGTTTCATAATGCAATCCTATATTCACCCGATGGTAGGGGCTAACGGAGAAGTCGTTGAGCACAAACAGACTATTTCGATTCATCTTTCTACATTTTATCTAGAATTGGATCGAAAATGATTACTATATCGTCTTCCTTTCTCTTCTTCTTGACGTTAACCTTTGCCTTGTTCCTCTTCTTCTCAGATTTCTTATAGGACCTAGAAACATACATATGCAAAACAGTAAGACAACACAATAATAATAATAATAATAATAATAATAATAATAATAATAATAATAATAATAATAATAATAATAATAATAATGTCTTCTTTATTGACAATGAAATAAACTGTTATACTCACTTTTCCTCTTCACCAGCATCCTCGGTCTGTGCGCTTCGATACATGTCCCTATACGGAGGTGCATCTTCACCTTCGAATGTTCTGTAAAAAATACACAATTGTTTTAACACTTACACACAATCAATTTTGTTTATTCTATGCATTTCACATATTCATAGCGTACTTACCTGTTCAACTTGCGATACACATCGCAATAGTCACCCAATGGAAGGCTGTATTCATTTCATCGTGTTACGATGAATCCCTACAGACAATACTATGTGTTTTAAAATTTAAAATTTTAAAACCATGGACACCGGCCGTGAAAGCCTACGCATATATTTAATACTATGTGTATCTCCATTACACGATTCCTCATGCTTATCAAGACAGTGTTGCTTCATTTGCTCGTACTCTCCCATGTTCACCCAGTGCGCGTTCTCACTGTCGACTGCACTTCTGATTATTTCACTGTTCATGGCGACGGCTCACAGACCTTTTACCGATGTAGATGGGAGAATAGAAGGGGTTTGAACGTGTTCATTTTTATGGTAACCTCATAACACACGTGCTGCCTTTCTGAAGCCTTGAACATGTTCTGTCGTGCTCGATGACCTCATTACTCACACGATGCCTTCCGGAAGTTTCGAAGGCTTTGTGCAAAATTATTTTACCAATGTAGATGGAGGTTTGAAAGGGCTTATTCGTGCCTACCGACCACATTACGTACGTTCAAAGGTTTAAACTTGTTCTCTATCTTGTTCGATGACCTTCTTGCTCGTCTCACACATACACTCATTCGAATACCTAGTTTGGCAGCTTTTTCTCTCTCATATGGTTTCACACTTAACAGAATTCTCTGAACACACACAAGAACATACCCTCATTCATACACACATGAACACAGACAGAAACACTGAAGAATCCTATGAATATACACATACGAACATGCAGAACCGTAATTAAATTTGCGCACCCACACATACAGAAACACGAACACGGATTTCAATAGCAGGAGATTTTTAAGAACATATTATTACGTGAAAAATTATAAACACTACGAGCACAGACTTCTCAATCTAAGCGAAATATCAATAATATGCACCAACAATAATTTTTACTTCAATAATATAGCGAGAATGCATTAGCAATCTTCTCCTACTACATGGGTACAATATAAACACGAAATATATCTAAAAACGCATTCACTTCCTGGCCCTTGCTAAGACCGTTCTGATCAGAAATGCAATGGTGCATGCTAGACTGCATCGTGCCAGGAAGGGGGAGGGTCAGTCAAACATTCCATTGCAAGCCCCAAGCTGAAGTACTAAAAAGGCATTTCTCTCCCATTGTGGAAGCAATATTACTGACAGAAAACCTCCACCATTGCTCTATTCGCACAAGAATGAGATAAATCGCCGACTTTCAACGAAAAAGTCTACTTTCCTATGACATTGCACATGGTCATCCCATAGTACCTACAAATTAAAATATCCAGAATTTTGTTCAAATTCGAAATGTATCACTAGTTTTCAGTGCCGTACCTATTTACATATTCATTTTTTCATTTAAGACACCTTCAGGAATTTTCACATCAACATAACCTTTCTGGTACCTAAAAATTATACTCTCATCAATTTTGCTCAAATTGGAAATGTATTACTAGTTTTTAGTGCCGTACCTATTTACATACTCATTTTTTCATTTAAGACATCTTCAGGAATTTTTACATCAACATAACCTTTCTGGTACCTAAAAATTATACTCTCATTAATTTTGCTCAAATTCAAAATGCATTACTAGTTTTCAGTGCAGTACCTAACTTAATACTCCTTTTTAATTTAAGACATTTTCAGAAACCTTCACATCAACATCACCGCCAATTTTGTTCAAATTCAAAATGCATTACTAGTTTTCAGTGCCGTACCTAACTATACTTTTCATTTAAGACATTTTCAGTAAGGTTCACATCAACATAACCCTTGGTCCTAAAAATTAAACTCTCACCAATTTTGCTCAAGTTAAAAAAACAAACTAGTTTTCAGTGCAGTACATAACCACATACTCATATTTTTCATTTAAGACATTTTACGAAACCACATAACCTTTCTAGTATATAAAAATTAAAATCTCACAAATTTTGCTCATATTCAAAATACATTGCTAGTTTTTAGTGCAGTATATAACCACATATTGATATTTTTCATTTAAGACATTTTACGGAACTTACATATCCTCACTAGTACCGAAAAACTAAAATCTCACCAATTTTGTTCAAATTCCAAATGTATTGGCTGACCCTCCACGTTACCTGGTGGGATGTATTCTAGCATGCTCCTTTGCATTTTTGATGAGAACGTTCTTAGCGAGGGCCAAAAGTGGATGCGTTTTTATATAGACTCCGTGTTTATATATTATAGTAGAAGACTGCTAATGCAATCTCGCTATATTATTGAAGTAAAAATTATTGCTAGTGTAAATTATTTATATTTCGCCTAGATTGAGAAACCTGTGCTCGTAGTTTTGATATTTTTCTGGTGATAGTCTTTTTTTTTTTTAAAATATTGTTATTGAAATCCGTGTTCGTGTTTATCTTGTGTGGGTGCACGAATGTCGTGTGTGTTTGTATGCGTGTTACAGAAGATTCTTCAGTATATATGTATGTTTGTACATGTGTGTATGAATGCAAATATGGCCTTGTGTGTGTATGTGTGTGAGGGTGTAAGTATGTGTGTCTGTGTATGTATCTTCCATGTCCCGAGTTCGATTCCCCGCTGTGTGTGTGAGTAGAGTTAATGTCATATATTTGAATTTATCATATTCATGAGTGTATGAATGTATGTGTGAGTGGCTGTATATGTATGTTTCGATGTCCCGGGTTCGATTCCTCGCTGTATGATGTGTTCATCGCAGCGCTTTGTCTTGTATTTGAATTTGTGATATTGATGAGTGTATTTAATATGTATGCATGTGTGTGTGTGAGGGGGGGGCTGTGTATGTATGTTCCTATGTCCCGGATTCTTTTCTCAGCTGCGAGTGTGATGTGCTTATCATAGCGTTAATGTCATGTATTTGAATTTGTCATATTTATGAGTGTATGGATGTATGTGGATGTATATGTATGTTCTGATGTCCCGAATTCGATTCCTACTGGGGCCATGTTTCTTCATCGTAGCGCAATTGTCATACATTTGATGGTTCATCGTCATTTTATACTTGAAGCATTCGATTAATGTCCAAACAAATGCATTTCCCTGCTCCCAACCCTTTGCAATTAAATAAAACAAAATAAATCCAGAATTAACGTTTTCCTGTTTCCCCGAATCATATTCCTATATTAGTTATAAGTTACGTTGTTACACTCACGGGGTTACATATTTGAAGATTC
The DNA here is from genome assembly GCA_030762935.1 of Hymenopus coronatus. Taxonomy (NCBI): domain Eukaryota; kingdom Metazoa; phylum Arthropoda; class Insecta; order Mantodea; family Hymenopodidae; genus Hymenopus; species Hymenopus coronatus. Next base: position 102,526,233 of record CM060891.1, read on the forward strand.
GTTCCCCTTATTTTTCGCCATTTTGTGATTTCCGGCGGATTTTTAAGGCGGAATTCGCTAAATAAAACGCTGAAATATTATTTTTATTTCTAAGTGTTGGTATTGAATATGTTAAACTTTTTAATGTATAAACAGGTAAAGTATAATGCATCTTGTAATCGTATGCCTTGAAAGAACTATTCCTACTCCATTAATTTAATAATATAGTAAATATTAAAATCGACTATTGTATTATATTTTTATTGTGCAATGATAGGGTACATCTGATTGCATAATTAGAATCCTTATTAAATTTCAATTGAAGTAGTGTATAACGCCCGCTTTAACTACTTATGGCACAGCAGGCGACGACACTGATGATACATGAATATAGATGGAGCACCGGTGGAATGCAATGGCGGGGGAAACCGGAGAACCAAGTCGCGATATTTTGCGACTTTCGTTGGGAGTGTGGTCCGTGGGGCCATGCATCAATGATTGATAGCTGTCAGATATGCAAATATATTGCCCTAATTACTATTCAATTTTTTGATGTATAATTTTATACGCAAAATGTTTTGACATGCAAATTAATTGTTCTAATATTAAAACAAATTTGTGCCATATGTAACATTTATTGAGCATTGGTGTATGAACCCTCAGCCTCTGCAACTGTCCTCAAAAATTAGGGACATAGACATAGACAAAATTAAGTGCCTGCAATAATGTGGACGAGAAGCTGCAAAATGCAGGCTTCTTAAATTTGAGCCCAGATTTTTTATTTATGTGCAGTGTATGCACATACGTGCTAAAGAAAGTAATACGTAGGTAAATAAGCATAGATGCGCGCATCGCAGTTGAACGGGACAAGAAAAGGGCTTGAATTCCACACAGTTAATCATGATAGGTTGTCCGGTTGAGTTGGTTTTCGAGCGTTTGTTATTGTAACGGTTAGGAAACCTAAATTTAACGTGTTTATTTATACACTGGACACCCGTGAACTAACAATGAGTCACGTCGAAAACGCTAAATGCGTCTTTAGTCCTACAGGGAGCAGAGCCTTGTATACAACATCCGCGATATAGCTGTACAGAGGCAGAAACAAATTCTCACAAGTTCCAAATCTAAACAGTACTAATGCATATGCTCAATAATCGTAATCAAACACATAACCAAGTTCATCAACAAACTATCATTATTAACCAAAAATATTAAGGGGATCATTGCAGTCCTATCTGGACAATGTTAAATTCGTTTAGTTGATGACCCATTTTCTCTGCATCTATAGGCAACAGACTTACAAAACTTTCAGGGTAAGTTTCGTTGACCTTCATCCTAACTTTATCATGTTTACTTAATTTTCTCTAGAATTTTTTTTTCAGTGTTATTAATTTTTTAAGATATATTTGATTTTATACTACAAAAATTGATACTATATACTGAAAATCGTTTATTATTCCATATTTTGGGGAGAGAGAGAGAGAGAGAGAGAGAGAGAGAGAGAGAGAGAGAGAGAGAGAGAGAGAGAGAGAGAGAGAGAGAGAGAGAGAGAGAGAGAGAGAGAGAGAAAACACCATGTTAAACATTACAGCATGTATTCATAAACATGTTTTAAAAGTTTCATAAAATTATCTCTTACCATTACTGAGAAAATGCCTCCTACCAGGTAACAGGGTGAGTGTTCAGCCAACATTCCATCGCATGCATTTGGAATTTGTGAACATAGAGCACACTGTTTTCAGGCAGCTTTACCCCATGCTCAACTCAAACCCTTAACCTTAAACTTCAGCTATACTGGGCCGTCATTCCGTCTCTGTTTCGCTGGGAGATCTGGGGGACCATGGCTAATTTCGTTCTCCTAAGGGTCCAGATGCTGCAGAACATGGCATTAAGGATGATCTACAGTACTGCCTGGAGGTTTCCCGCCCACATCCTTCACGAGCATTCAAACATCCTGTACATGATCAACGTCATCAGATCGAGGGCCCGATCATTGTACAAGAAAATTCCTAACTATCGTAATCAACTGATGAATTCTCTGGGAAATTATGATCCCAGAAAAGTATGTCGCCTGCCTTAATTCCGACTGACGAGAGGCGCCATTAGCCATGCCCGGTCCCCTGGGACAAATTTTAAATTCAAACTGAAAAGGGCAAAGCGACAACCACCCGTAACCAAAATGGGGTAAAATCATTCTAGCGTATCGTCCTCACACTGGGCGAACGCTAAATCAAAATAAAACAGCTCCAAGCGGGAGGAGACTGCGCGGCCTCCTGATTGGCCTGCGCAAGCGCCCGTGGGTGTGTCCTACGTCAACAAAACTTCCATCCTCCAGTAACACACTACCCTCGCTCGCCTCAAAGGTAACACCCAGAACGACATGATTCTGTTACAAACAACAAAATAAATGCAAGAGGTCTCTCCGAAACACGAGATTAAAAACCAAACTAGGCTAAAGAGCGAATCTGACATGAGGTGCCTAAATACCCCAATTGAATTGAATTGTTCAATTCATTCATTAACTCTGAAGATGGGAACAATGTATACTCCTGAAACATTGGTGCCTCACCATATCTACACCTGGCTGGGAGCCCGAGAGAACCTCAGAGATTTACTCCACCAGGAAAGCTACAGCTCTTATTATATCTCTTTGTAAGTCTCTTACAGTTTACCAGATATGCAAAAATTATACAAAAGACATCCAGAATGAAGATGTCTTCAGAGGTTATTTGTCGCGAAATTATTTGAGCCCTTAATTGCATGATTGATTTTGCTACATATGCCATTCTTCTTTCACCGGCACCGCAACTCTACCTAATTGAAAAGCCATGATCGCTGGTGCAGTACGTGATGGGCTACCATATATTCAAAGCTGAATATCATGAGTTCAAGTCCCAGCGACTACAGCAATATGTGTCTCTGCTAAAGGATGGAGGGTCCAAGAAAAATAACCAGTGTGATGGCACGCTTGGATGCTGATGGGCTTACATTTGACTGAAGTGCAGCAATTTTGCTCTATTCTATTTAGGAAAAAAAAAAAAAAAACCCACTACAGATTTATTGCAAAAATATTAACAATTTTACACCTTGTCTTGCAAACTCAAGTCTTAGGCCTGTTGCCCCTTGAATGCTTTAACGAAAGAGATTCCTCTAATTCTGAGACACATTAAAGTTAATGACTATTTATGTGCACAGTATTGCTTACTCATTAAAACTTCAATCAGACTGGAGCACTTTCCAGCAACAATTTCTCCAAGTGCTATCTGTTGCAGAGATTGTTGCAAAATGCAGGAATACTTGACAAAGTACCAAAATATACCACTACACTTAAATTTTGTAATGCTGTGCATTCCATAAACATTTTTACTTTCTCTGTACATACTATGTGCATAGTGTATAGAGAAGGTATTGCACTCCACCAAAAAATTTGACACCGGGATTTAAACGGAAATATATGATTTAGGGTCCCCTGTATTCAAATCAAACCCGGCGGAGGACGATGGATTTTTTCGGGCGTAAAAATCCTTAGCATGGCTTCCTTCGGAAGGGAAGTAAAGCCGTTGGTCCCGTGCTGTAGATTTACTCAAGCCTGATAGAGGCCTCTGAGCAAAATTAAGCGGTCTTTCACGCCCAGTATAGAATGGGACGCTGAGAACCACAGCAGTTAAAGAGCGTCCATAAATAAAACGTCATTTACATTTCCTGTATCCAAAAAAAGTATTTTCAGAAAAAGGTCCGTCCGTGTGTGTGTGTATGTGTGTCTGTGAACACGATAACTCAAAAACAAAAAGTCGGTAAAATACCAAACTCGGTATTTAAGATTTTGAGAAAAATCCCCGCACCCCAAAATATCCTTCACATGCAACTTTTTTCGAAAAATTTTGATTTTCTAAAAAATGGCTGTAACGATTTTGATTAAAATACCATATATTAAAGATATTTACCTGACAAATAAAATGTATATTTTGAATTTTCTGGGAATAGCCTCTGAACACTACTTTATTATGGGTCAATTTTACAGAATTTTGCATAACTGCTAAACCATAAGAGTTGGACATAAACTTACTACACAACAAATGTAGAGCACTTTAAAGCACAAAATTTATGTTACATACATTTTTTCATGGAGTTGATTGTTTTTGAGATATTCCTTGTTTTTGGTTTCAGCTATAAAAAAACTTACACTTTTCTCATACAGGACTTTGTGAACTCGTGTCCTTACAAACAGAGGAACTTCAGTCACAAAGCAACCAGCCTTTGACTATCATTTTAACCTATGGTACCCCCTTATTTCGCTTCTACTAACAAGGAAGCAAGTAATAAGACTATTTCTGCTAATTTTTTCTCAATTAGATGAAGTAAATAGGGTAATTTCATGCAGTGATGTAGAGAAAGTCACGTAAATGGAACACAGATTTTTAACTGTTGTGTATTAACAATACATGTAATGTAAATTGGATATTGAGTTTTGTCTTGTCTGGACCCCACCTGATTCACACTTATAACAAATTCACCATCATAAGTTTTTGCAATTTATTAGTTTTTTTAATAAGGTGCTTAACAAAACATGCAGATATTGTATCAGAATTTTGATCCCCCTTAGTGTTAAAAAAAGAATAATAATAATAATAATAATAATAATAAAAAGAATAATATTAATATTAATAATAATAATAATAATAATATTAGAACCTATCATATGGAATACCTGAAAACACTAAGTGAGCATGTTCTATTACTGCAAGATATTCTGCTGTATTAATCTCATTTCATATTATATCATGGCCACCTTTCAACATACATTCCAGCAGTTCATTTTGTTAGTTTTTTACTTACCTTTAAATGCATTATTGGGATTATTATATTTTTTAAGGGCACTATTCAACTCGCACACAAAAAAATGCCACAATTTTCTGATTCCTCAGTTTTATTGTGTCCACTTAAGTCAAATCAAAGTCTCTATCATACAGCTTTATACGATGTATCTATTCTTTTCAACATTCTCATGTAGTCAAGATACTTATTCCTAAGGTGTTGTGAGCAACCACATTATTGATAAGTCTTGTGTTGCACTTTTGTTTTCTTTACATATTCTCTTAGATGGCCAAATTTTAGTCCATGTGTCTGCATTTTCAGTACATATATGCGAGCAGAAGTATTGTATTCCACGCAAAATTTAATGGTGAGATTTCATCAGAAGTATATGTTTAGAAGCTCCCTGAATCAAGAAAAACACTTTTAGAATATGGCTTCCTGTGTGTGTGTGTGTGTGTGTGTGTGAGAGAGAGAGAGAGCGAGAGAGAGGGAGAGGGGAGAGAGAGAGAGATTTTCTGTTATTAGTTTCAATTTTAAATACTTATTTTTCTCTAATGCGAAGCATTTTTTGCCATACTAGCCATATAAGGAGAAAGGGATTTCAAACTCATCACATAGTGACCAGCACTTAAAAATGTAACTATTGCTTTACTTAGCATACTCTCTTATTGCAATTGTATTTAAAGAAAAATATGTAATAAAAGCACTTCTGTTAATGTTTATCTCAATTATATCAATCTCTGTTGTTTACCTTCCAATGTATCTAAGGGGAATATGTAATAAAATGTTTGTGTTAATGTTTAACTCGATTAGCATGAAGTTATATATAAGAATAATCTTCTGTAAGAATGGCTTGATGCAGAATAGGTAGAGAAAGTCGTATGAATGTAACACATGCAATTTTTTCTTAATATTGTAAAAATATATTTGTGCACATAGAGTGCCTAACTATTTTGTAGTGCTTGGTAATGTCAACATTATTACTCTGATCATATTTTATACTAATATATCCATTGTCACTTTTAAATATTCAGAAGGCTGCTAATTTTTTTCTTTCTTCATTTATATGTTACTTTTAATATCTATATTATATTGGCAGATTTGCCTTTGGAACAATTTGCCAATGATACTGTGTTAACTCGTTCAATCTTCTGTTAATCTTCTGGTTCTCTCTCTTTCTCTCTCTCTCTCACACACACACTTATAAACTGTAGGGAAAATGGGGGATGATCTTGGCTAAAGAAACATCCTCCATCTGGATTTGACATGGTAAACCACAGAGTGAATCCTTTGTACCTGCTGGGGGTGCATGTCAGTCTGACAATGTCTCCATAATTATATATAATAACAATTATTAGCATGTTATTTTACACATATATGCAAAAAATGAACTGATGAGCTAAAGCTCTGTAGTCCTTAAGCTGCTGACACTAGATGTAAGCATTTATTGGAAACTTGAGTCACATTTCGATCACACATCTTTGGCAAACATCAAATGTTCGACAATATTTAAACACCTCAAGGAATGAACATATTTTAAAACCAAGTTTTTTCAATACAAAGTGTATGTCAATTTATTACAATTTTTATATACTAAATAAATATAAAGATATTTGTATAGCAAATTACATAACATATCCACTTAAATATGTAGTTTATTGCATCCGACTTCATGATTTTCATTTATTTTAGTATGGATTGCTGTGATGGCTGGCAGATTTATACACAGTCCTCATCTGAAAAGAGATAAATAAAACATGCTGTAGTTTTATTTTGTTATTAGATTTGACTGAAAACAAAAAGCAAAGCAAATCCAGTTGGAACAGATCCTTCCCTGCCAAGTGATTCATGGTTTAAACTGCAAAAGTTCTGCACATGAAAGTGTTAGTAAGCATCACAGCAGAAATAAGTCCACAAAATGTTTAGAATTATTTTTACTTTCTCTACACATACTATGTACATAAGGTATAGAGAAGGTATTGTATTGCACCCAAACATTTGATACCGAGATTTCACCGGAAATACATGTTTTGAGACTCCCTGAATCCAAAAAAGGCATTTTTAGAAAAATGTCTGCGTGCAGGGGTGTGTGTGTGTGTGCATACGTGCATGCATCTGTGCGTGTGTGTGTGCAGCATAGCTCAAAAACGAAAAGACCATTAAAGCCCAAACTTGGTATTTATTTATTTTTTTTATTTATTTATGCTAAGCTTTATACAGGTGAATATGACCGGTGTTCAGCCCTGGCTCTTTACCGGTCATACTCATATTTTACAATAGTTTATTAATTCTAGTTTATTACACCATTTTGTCTATTTACTGTCCATATCCATTTATTTTTCACTTTGCATAAGAATTGTCCAATCTTCTTACTATCTTTTTGAAACATTTCAACTACTACTACATTTCTATCTATTTTAAACCATTTCTTATTAATATACTCTTTTCTCCAAATTTCAGTCCCTTTACATTTAAATAAAATGTGTTCCATATCTTCATTTCCGCCACATATAGGACATTTATTTTGTGGAATACCTTTCCTTAAACCTTTTAATCTCCATACTCCTGCTTTCAGCCATGCAATACCTTCTCGCTCCTCTTTATTTGTCACATCAATGTACTTTTCCCTTCCCCATGAGACTTTCATTGGTATATAGAAAACTAAAGATCTCTTTTCAGTTATTTCACTAAATATTTTTTGTATTTCTATATCCTCAAATCTTTTCCTTGCCAACTTCCAGATGTTATTCACATTATTTTCTCTTCTTCTCCACATTTCCCCTAACCCACTACTTTCCAGGTTATTTCGAAGACAGTCTACCTATCCCTTGTTCTTTAAACTTTTCTCTTGATATACTAAACACTGTTTTAACAAATTCCTTTCTTCCAATTTCAATATTCTATGCCAAAATTTCAATGCCCTTTCCATAATCTTTCCCTTACTTGCCACTCTACCCAGCTCTATTTGTGCTATCTGCCTAACAGTTGCATTTGGTAACCCCAGTATTTCTTTGCAAAATTTCCTATGCACCTCATCTATGCCTTCCCATCCTCCTTCTAATCCCCATACTTCTATCCCATATAGCATTTTTGCCTCAACCACCATATTGTACACTTTTTCTAACCATCTAATATTTATATTAGGTGCTTTGTATTTGCAACTTCTAATAGCTGATAAAGCTCCTTTTCCTTTTGCCAATGCAAATTTCTTTTGCTTTTCCCAATTGCCACCACTATCAATTTTAACTCCTAGATAAATACATTCTCTCACTACCCTATACTCTTTTTCATTCTCATTCTTCCATTTTTCATACTTGCTCAATTTCCCCCCTTTTTTGAACACTACAATCTGCGTCTTGTCCTGGTTCACTTTTAAACTCCACTCTTTACAGTAATTATTTAATGTTTGCAAGGATTGTTTCAAGCCATTCACTGTAATTGCACCTATAACTAGATCATCTGCAAACAGTAATCCTGGAATCTGAATATTATTAATTACTGGCATCGAGTTATTATTTCTCCCAATTTCTGTTAATACATCATCTACATATAAATTGAATAGGACTGGACTTAACTTACATCCCTGTCTAAGGCCTTTCTCTTGTTGGATTTCTCTTGTTACAACCCCTTCCTCCACTCTTATACAAAAAGTATTTTCCTTATATAATGCTCTAAGGGTGTCCACCATTTATTTACTCACTCCTTTAGTCAACAACTTATGCCACAGCAATTGAAGCTCTATCCTTTCGTATGCTTTCTCCAAATCCACAAAGACCATATATAACTTTCCTCTTTTGTCTTTCAGGTATTTATCTACCAGTGTTTTTATAATAAATAAGTTATCAACTGTCCTCCTCCCTTTTCTAAAGCCCATCTGAAGTTCCGAGAGGATATTATATTCTTCAACCCATGTTTGTATCCTGCTTGCCATAATACCAGTAAAAATTTTTCCTACATTTGATAATAATGCAATGCCTCTATAGTTGTTTGGTTTGTCAACACTACCCTTGCCTTTGTATATTGGATGTATGATTGCTTTCCTCCACTTATCTGGTATATAACCCTTCACCTTAATTGTGTAAAATAAGTCTACTAAAACCTTAACTCTGTTTATTTCAGTGCACCATTCCTTAAGGAACTCTGCTGGGATTCCATCTATTCCCGTTGCTTTATTTCTCTTCATTATTTTCACCTGTTGAATTATTTCTTCACTTCTTATTATATCATCGAGTATATCTACATAGTTATTACCTATTTCCCAATTTCCTATCTCATTTTTACTCTTTTTCTCCCCATACAAATTTTTAAAATATTCCATCCATTCTCCTGGTTTTATACTTGGTTTTGTTACATATTTATTATACATTGATTTCATAACTTTCCATATCTCATTTGCATTATTTTCATTTAGGATTTGTATCAAATTACTTTCATATTTTTTCATTCAGCTTGTTTTCTTTTGTTCCAGTAATGAATTATATAAATCCCTCCCTTGCATATACTCTTTCTTTAATTCTATGTATCCTAATTCCCTCCACTTTATGAGCAGCTGTTTGACTTGTCTTTTAGTTACTCTACATTCTTCATCAAACCAGCCCTCATCTCTTTTGTAAACCTTCTTTCTCATTTTCATTTCCTCCCCAGCCCTTAGCATAATGATATTTAAGATATCCATAGCACCTTCAATTTCTTGTTCCTTTATCATAAAACTCATTCCATACTGACATATCTGGCCATAATTAGAGTTTAGTGTCTGCCTAAATTTATTGCAATACTCTTCCTTCCATTTGTATCTACTGTATTCTTCTATGTTACACTTTTCCTCCCTTAAATTATAGACTATTTGCTCTGTGCATGTTTTTATGTCTACTATCAATGGAAAATGCCCACTGTTGGAACTTAAATTTAGTACCTTAAAATTACTTAAAATGTACCCCATATTAATTGGCCATAATACATAATCAATCACACTTTGACCATTATTACTAACATACGTATATTCTCCATTCACATCTTCTCCATATTTCCCATTCAAAATATCAAAGGCATTCAATTCACAGAATTCTATAAATTTCATATAGCCTTTGTCAACTATCTTATCTTTGCTGTATCTAATTTTCTCAGGTTTCTCTAATGTATCATTACTCATCCACCTATTCCCTCCAATAACATCATTTTCGCCAATCCTAATGTTAAAGTCTCCCATTAATATAATCTCAGAATTACCATATCTCTCCTTTAAATGTTCTATTTCTATCTCTAGGTGTTTAAGGAGGTCCGGATTATGAAAGCGCGAAGGAAGAGGAGGATTGTATACTATGCCTATACATATAACATTTTCAACTATTTGTTTCTCCTCTAATACAATCCATAGTATTTCTTTTCTCCTTGACCAAGTTTCTTTAACTCCTTTACTTAACGTCTTCTTTACAAAAAAGCCTATGCCTCCAGATGCCCTCCCCTTTCTTGCTACCTTATCTCCTTTTATCCCTACAAAATCAAAATCCTTTACGTAAACCTGGTCCTCTTTTAACCATGTTTCAGCTACCGCGAGATAATCAAGTTTCGTCAATAATTGATTTAAACTCCCTGCATATATTTTGTTTTTAACTCCCTCACAATTCCAGAATCCAAGCCTCCTTATATTCTCCCTTCCCTATTGTGAGCCTGATCTAAATCTAAATGTTTCTAGTGTTCTTTTACTCCTTAATTGTATCCCTTCTCCGGAAGGAATAGCTTTATTTCTGTCTAAAACTAGAATGCTGCCATGTTCAGATGATATAATGCTGTCTTCTTCCCCTTCTGTATTCTCCCCGCTACTCTGTTGCCATGCCTTCTTTCCCTTCGAAGCCAAATTACGTGCTGCTATTACTTCCCCTTTTCTCGGTGACACTATTTTCTTGGGTGACGTCACTCTGGTGGCTCCTCCTCCTGTTGCTTCCTCTGTTGACGTCATTACTTCGTCAGCTGTTACTTCTCTCGTAAGGATGTTGGATGACGTCCTATCTGCATATGCCGTTCTCATATCCATGCTGACAGGCAGATTTCGGTTCAAACACACAATTTCCCCGTCTTCACCCACATCCATTCCTTTTTGCTTGGACTTTGATCTTCCTGTTGTACTTCCTAAAGTTGGCGTTGACATCTGCTGAGTAATTTCCTCTGTGCCTGATTGGGGTTCTCTTAGCTCCTCCTTGTCCAGATGCGATGTCTTTTCTCCGTCAATCCACAATTGGAAATTTCTAATATAAGCTCTTCTTCCCTGGGCTCTTGCTTCTTTCATTTTTTGTACCAAATTTCTTTGCAGAGCTCTCTTCTTAGGTGATAAATCTTTATTAATAAAAATGTCTGTTCCTTTTAATTTCTTGGCTCTTTTAAGTACTTCATGTACTAATTGGGCTGTTGCAAATTTCACTATAATTGCTCTCTTGCCAAGTTGTCTTCCAACTCGATAAGCTTCAATAATTTCCCATCTATACAATTCCAAATTCAGCTTTTCCTTCGTTATTTCTAATATTTCTTCTGCTGGCCATTTATACCTTCTTTCCTTAACTCCTATGAACACTAAATTAAATCTTCTCTCCCTTTCTTAGAATCTTTCCATTCTTTCCTTAACCATTTCAACTTCCCTTCTTGCTTCCTGCACCTCAACTCTAACATCTTCTTTGATATCTGTTGCCATCTTTTCCAATTGTTTACCTATTCGTTGTTCCATGCCTTCTATTTTGTTCATTTTCTCAGTCAGGTTTTCCAGCATTGCTATTATATCTGCAGGGCCGGGGTTTACCTCAATTCCTCCAATCACTAACAACTTGCTAAAACCAATATGTTTGTCATCTTCTCTCCAAAACTGTGTTTACTATTCACCAATTTTACTTTTCTAAACTGTCCAATTCTTGCTCTATACACTGTAATGTCCATTCCCATCGTGACTTAGATCCTTCTTCCTTCACCGCAGGAGCACCTCTCAAAACACAACCTTCCCCTATCACTGCTGGCTTAGCACTGAACTTGGTATTTAAGTTTGGTATCTTCCAAGGATGCGACACAAAGATTTTCAAGAAAATTCCCCTCCTCAAACTACCCTTTACATGGTAAAATTTTTGAAAATTTTGATTTTCTTAAAAATGGCTCTTAACGATTTTGATTAAAATCTCGTATATTTAAGATATTTACTTGACAAATAAAATGTATATCTTGAATTTTCTGGGAATAGCCTCTGAAGACTACTTTATTCTGGATGAATTTTAGGGATTTTTGCATAACTGCTAAACCGTAAGAGATGGAAAAAAAACTTACCAGAGTAAATGTAAAGCACATGAAAACACACAATTTATGTTATATACATTTTTTTCGTGGAGTTGATTGTTTTTGACATTTTCCTTGTTTTTAGTTTCAGCTTTGAAAGACATACTTTTTTCATATAGGAATTTCTGATCTCCTGTCCAATCAAACAAAGGAACTTCAGTCACATAGCAACCAGCTTTTGACTATCACTTTAATCTATGGCACTCCCTTATTTCGCTTCTACTTACAAGGAGGTAAGTAATAAGAATATTTTTGCTGAATTTTTCTCGATTAGCATGAAGTAGATAAAAGAATAAGCTTTGTAACAATAATTTGTTTCAGAGATGTAGAGAAAGTCATGTGAATGGAACACATTAGATTTTTCAATTAACTGTGTCTCAATTAAAAGTCTTCAAAGAGGAAAATATTGAATATAAACTTCTCAACTCTGAGGTGTTTGATAACATTGATAACTGTTTGTATATGAGATTTTAAGATTTTTCAACATATTGTCACATAAAAACTAAGTACCAATTCCTCAAAACCATTCTAAGTTTTTTTATATACATATGGAAAGTACTTTGGTGCCATTTGATTGGAAAAAGAACTGACTAGTGTACAGTACAAGAGTTTACAAATAAAATCATGCATAAACTTTAGCTATTTGAATGCTAAAACAAAATTTTCAGTGGATTAAAATGTTAGTATCATTCTGTATAAGTACAATTGCTGGGAGTATAATTTCAGTAAAAAGTTTGTTTTCAGCACTGAAGAGAATCAAACCTTGCTCGAAATTCTATTGTAGAAGAGAGACTTTCTCATTTTGTAATCATTTCAACTGAAGCTTGCTTACTAAGAAAAGTATGCAAAAGGAACAGTTAAAAAAAACAAACAAATAAAATAATAAATTTGTTTCCCTGGAGAGAAAGATGGGTTTTCAATTCCTTAATCTTACAGATGTGAATTTAAATCCAGAAATGAGCTATTTTCTATTAAATTTTAGTTCAGGTAGCTTTATTAAATATAGTACTTCAGTATCTATTCTTTTAATTTAAATTGTTCAGCTGCAATTTTTATTTTTAATATGTTACCTCTAATTTAAACTGCTATCAGTTGCGTTTTTATCTTTAATGTTTATTCCTTGATTTATACTATTGTTGGTTCCAATTTTTACTTTCTCTATACTCACTATGTATATAGTGTATAGAGAATGTATTGCACTCCACAAAAAAATTTGATAGAGAGATTTTACCGGAAATATATGTTTTAGGGTCCCTTGTATAAAAAAAAAAGTATTTTCAGAAAAAGGTCCGTGTGTGTGTGTGTGTGTGTGTGTGTGTGTGTGTGTGTGTGTGTGTCTGTGAACACGATAACTCAAAAACGAATAGTCAGCAAAATACCGAACTTGGTATTTAAGTTTAGTATCTTCCAGGGATGTGACACGAAGATTTTGAGAAAAATCCCCCCACCCCAAACTACCCTTTACATGGAACTTTTTTTGAAAATTTTGATTTTCTGAAAAATGGCCCTAACGATTTTGATTAAAATATTGTATATTAAAGATATTTACCTGACAAATAAAATGTATATTTTGAATTTTCTGGGAATAGCCTCTGAAGACTACTTTATTCTGGATGAATTTTTCATAACTACTAAACCGTAAGAGATGGACAAAAACATAACACACAAAAAATGTAGAGCACGTTAAAACACACAATTTATGTTATATACATTTTTTTCGTGGAGTTGATTGTTTTTGAGATATTCCTTTTTCTTGGTTTCAGCTTTGAAAAACTTATACTTTTCTCATACAGGAATTTGTCACTCCTGTCCATACAAAGGAACATCGGCCACATAGCAACCAGCTTTTGGCTTTCCTTTTACCTAATGTACTCCTTTATTTCGCTTCTACTTACAATAAAGCAAGATATAAGGCTATTTCTGCTAATTTTTCTCGATTAGCATGAAATAAATAAAAGAATAAGCTTATTAACAATAATAATTTACAGAGATATAGAGAAAGTCATGTGAATGGAACACATCAGATTTTTATATAAGTGATCCTGTTTTTATTTTCTCTGTCACATAAAATGTATATAGTAGGTATTGTATTCCACCCAAAAATTGTAGGTTATGTTTTGATGTCACCTGAATCCAGGGGTGGGAGAGGGAGGGAGGGAGAGAGGGAGGGAGAGAGGGAGAGAGAGAGTTTGGCATTGTGCTAACCACAGACTTGAATTGTCAATTGGTGATGTAATTAAAAGAGACTTCTTATTACATGTGAATCACTTCAGATCTTAGACAAGCTATATACTGTACCACCAGTCACTTAAGAATGCTGGAGTTAAAACAGCTTGAAATTGAAATATTGAAAATAGGCAGAATCTTGGGCACCAGATGGGTAGCACAGAGCTTCAGAAGCATGTCAGTAGTGTGCAAAAACTTTAAAGCTTTGGTTGGGCACCTCTCAGCTGCTAAAGACGATGAAAGTAGGGAGTCAACTGACAGAGGCATGTATGATGGTTTACTGAAGCACAGCATTAAAACTGGTTTCATTCTCGACTTAGCTTTAATGCTTCTAGAGTTATGAGAACTAAGTCTTGAGCTACAGTCACGAGACATCACACTTTATTCGGCCCAGCTGTTGGTGTTTGAAGAAAAGAAACTGAGCAATGGTCCTCACTACTGTGAAGCTCTCAAAGCTGTAGAAGAGCTAAACTTCAGAGGAATTACATTGGCAAATGAAACAAAAAGAAGATATCTTAAGCCCAGCAGATTTTATAACTGTCTAAAACAGAGGATGGAGAATTGTCTGTTGCAGTTGAAGGATATTGCTATCTCTGAATGTGCAGAAATGTTGGAATCATCGAATTGACCTGAAAATTCTGGAATAACATATGGTGAAACAAATATAAAGACTATGTCATTGTTTTGAACTTCCACAGAGAAGGATACTTAGAGGATTTTGGGATTATTTGATGGAGAAGAAAATGCCAGCATCCCTCTGTCCCCTTCTCAATGCAGTGAAATACATTGCCTCATCTTCTTGGGGGCTATGAACCTAAAGATGTTTTTAATGTTGATGAAACGGGTGTATTATTTAATTTGCTTCCAAAGAAATCATTTGTGGTTCGCGGGAACAAATACAATGGGGGCAAAGAAAGCATGGAACGGTTTACAGCTCTATTATGCACAAACAGTGAAGGCAGTAAAACAACTTTCCCCTTTAATTATAGGGAAATTCCAAGCTCCATCAAGAACATTCATACACTGCCGTTCATCAAGAGTGCCTGGATGACTTTCAGAGATTTTTATGATGTTTAGATGCTAGAATGGGATACTGCTGTTGAGAGACAAATGTCCTGCTCATCCTCCTAGTGTATCATGTCTGACGTAGTTTTCTTCCAGCAGCCATTTGCAGCCTCTAGATGCTGGTATAATTCGCTTAACAAAGGTGAAGTTTCGAAAAACAGTTGTACAGAAAGCTCCTCTTTCCTTGAAAGAGGTGAAGAAATATGTTTGTTGCTGCATGGTAATTGATCACCCCAGAAACTGTTTTCGTCGTTCAGTGCTACAGTCGCTAGTGAAGAATGCTCTGACGATATTGAGGAAGATGGTGTAACTTTTGAAGAATGTGCCATTTTGAGCTCAGCACCACAGCAGAGCTGCATAACCAGAGAGAAAGCACTGAGATCAAGGGAAGGAGCCAATACAGCCAACTTTTGTTGCTGCAGTGGATGTGGTCAGAAGGTACTTCACATCTTTCAATGTGGACGAAAACTTAATTAACAGGCTTAACCAGATTGAGCAATAGCGACTTTCAGTGAGACATTTGGGAAAGAAGAAACAAACTACTATCTTAGAATATTTCAGGGAATAAAATTTGCAACAGTAAATTAGTTTAAAATGAATATGTATACAGTGTTATAAACAAGAAGGAATATGAATGAGGGAATCCAATAGCAAGTGTCTTTGTCAGTCAGGTGAAAGGCAACATTATACGGTTGAGAGATAGATATAAACATGATCCTGTATTCCTTCTAGTTTATTGCTGATCATCTCTTATTTTTTCTTACAATATACCATCAATTTCTCATGAACCCCCTTCTAAGGACAACCCCAATTTAAGGAACAAATATGAAATCCCCTTCAAAGTCATTAAAAAGGGGTTCTACTGTATATGCTGCACAGTTTTACCAGAGAAAAACAGTTGGACTTTACCTTTAAATTCACACCTTCCACTTGTTCGGTTTTTCCAGGCTTCCAAACAGAAAGAAAACCACCTTCTCCTGCTGTCACAAGGGTTTCACTCTGAAAATCAAAATTAAAAAATGAATTATAAATCGAGCACATCAATAAAGACTACTAGGAATCAGCTCCAAACTTAAAATGTTAATTTCTAAGAAAGGGCACTATTATAAAAATCTGATTTGTTATGTTCAATGACTTTCTCTACAAGCTAATTTTTTATATACTTCAATGAAATATTCTTAACAAAAGTTTATTCATTTTCTATCTAATTCAAGTTAATCACAATACGTTATAGGTACAAAGGATATATAGGAACCAAAAAGTGGGTCTTTTATGCTGGTCTTGAAACATTAGAAGAAACAACTAAATAGTGGTATGGTAGTGCTAAGTGAGCATTGAAAGAGGAAGGATGAGCTCCTCAAGTGTGAAAAGAAAAGTGGCTTAAACAACAGTATAAAGGGCAGGTATAGGATATCCATGAGAATGAAATTCATAAAAAGGGGAATTAAGGGAAATGTGATGATGAACTGTTTAATAATGGGAATCATAATTCTAGCTCTATTAATGATTGGATGTGCTTGAACAAAATTCTGGTACAGAAGAAATACGGCCATTCCGGAAAATCTTTTGCAAAAAAAATTTAATAAAATGGATGGGATGGAGAATATGGATTGTTCTAAACAAAATAGCTAAGGCAATGTAAGATCATGTTGGGAAAGAAATTCAAGGAATTAGAAGGGATGTAGATGAAGTAAAACTGAAAATTGAAAGAGCAGATGTGAGGAGAAGAAGATTCAATTTGGTTTTTATAGGTGTAGAAGAGAGGTGACTGGCCAATACAAGAGATATCCCAAATCTAAAAATGGATTTACAAGGATGGGAGATTATGGAAGCCTACCATGTATGAAAAGAATCATCACACAAAATACTTGGAAAAGCAAAGATGCTGAACGACACAAATATTTTATCAACAAGGATTTAACACCAGCCCAAAGAAATATAAAAATAAATGTAATCTGACGCATGATGGAAGTGTGAGCAGCAGGAAAACATGCATGTTAGAAATCTACAGCTTTGGTTTGAAGGAGTAAATGGAACTTCTACGGGAGAGTGAGAGCAAGTAGAGGGGAAATTATTAACAATGTACAGGATCGGCATGCAGTACAAGTGAGACAAAATGCAGCACAGAAGAGCAACACAGCATTGGTTGCGTCACAAGATATGCCCTACAGCTAGACACAGTCACAAACATGACGTCAATAACTATGTCAACAACAACAACAACAACAACAAAAGAGAGGGTGTTTGAAGAAACAGATAAAAGCAGCACATGGTTACCAGAGAGGGAGACAATGTGGTCAGAGAAGAGGGGAGAGTACATCTTTGAAGAAACAGATAAAAGCAGCACATGGTTACCAGAGAGGGAGACAATGTGGTCAGAGAAGAGGGGAGAGTACAGGAGAGGGAGACAATGTGGTCAGAGAAGAGGGGAGAGTACAGGAGAGGGAGACAATGTGCTCAGAGAAGAAGGGAGAGTACAGGAGGGGGAGACAATATGGTCAGAGAAGAGGGGAGAGTACAGGAGAGGGAGACAATGTGGTCAGAGAAGAGGGGAGAGTACAGGAGAGGGAGACAATGTGGCCAGATAAGAGGGGAGAGTACAGGGGAGGGAGAAAATGTAGTGAGAGAAGTGAAGAGGAGGGGGGAGACCAGAATATTTTAACTTGTGCTACAAAAAGACAAGCAAACAGCAAAAGAGGGTATTCAGCTGAGAAGCAAAAGGACACTGAAGAAGGGAATAACAGGATCACAATATCGGACAATTAGGTGATTAAGATTTTGGAACTGTGAAACATATACTGGGGACACTTGGTTATTTGGATGTCGTGGAAACATAGTTGAAAAATGAGGAACATATTAATGATGAAGGAAGAAAGAGTGAGTTGATCGGAAACAAAGGGAGACCATCAGGAAGATTAGCACTTTTTGTAACAAGAAACCTGAGCAAAACATGGTCCAGTTACAAGAAAGCAATTTGGATAAGAATGGAATTAATATGTATGGGTATAATCCCACAGCCACCTCGCAGTCTTCTAACATTGTAAGATATAGAGAGAGCAGCTAAGAGACAAAATACAATTATGGGAGTTTTAATGGAATAGGGGAAAGTGATATAAATTCAATGGGAATGTAACAGGAAAAAATGAGAGTATTAGACATAGCAGATTATTGAGAAAGGAAAATTTGGTGATTTTTGTGATTTAACGCTCTTGAGATACTTAATGGGAAATATGGTGAGGATGAACATGGAGAATTTACATCTATAAATACAAATGGCCAGAGTATAATTGATTTTATATTATTATCTAGTAATATTAGCTATAAGGTAAACAATTTTAAAATATTAAATATAAGTACTAGTAGTGGGCATTTTCCACCAATAACTGACATAAAAATTAAATCACAAAATGTAACGACTGATCAAAAAGGAGAAAATAACACAGGCAAAAAACAATATATTATATTCAAATAGAAGGAAGAATGTAAGGCAAAATTTGAATAGCTTCTTGATAGGAAAAATATGCCAACATGGGATAGTAACTAACTTAAAAGAATGTGATATTGAGAAGTGCAATTAACATTGGGCAGGAGAGTATATGAAAGTTAAAAATAAGGGAAATAATAGGAATGAAGATTGGTTTGATGATGAATGTAAAATGAACTGAACCACTGTAAAATCAAATTTAGTAAAATGGAGGGAAATAGGGGATATCCAATGTAAAAGTAAATACTACTATAATGGATAACTTAGAAAATAAAAAATATCTATGGAGAGTAAAATAAATACTAACAAGCTAATTAGCATTACCTATTGCTAAAATAATGTAACTAAAATATGGAAGGGCATAAAAGCATAATATAAAAAATACACATTCAAGCCTGACTTAAATCAAGAAGAATGGCTATGCTAATTTTCAACTCTATATGCATATGAGAGTTTTAAGGATACAAAGGTCAAATTCTAGAAATATAAAACAGCTAATTCAGATTTTGGATACAGCTATAACTGAAGATGAAATCAGACAAAAAAAAATTAAGAGAAATAAAGCACCAGGAATAGATGGGATACCTGGGGAATTTAAACAGGAATGGGATAAAAATCTAAACTGAGTTAATGTATTAACATATTTAATATAATGAGAACAAAACGATATACACGAGAAAGCTGGAGAAAAGCTATTATATAAAGGTAAAGAGGATATGGACAACCGAATAATTATCGGGGGCATAGCCCTACAAACAAATGTGGGAAAAGTTTATACAGGCAGACAGATTGCAAGCATGGGCTTTAGGAAACGGGGGAGAACTGTTATAATGCTTCTATTATAAAAACACCAATAGACAAATACTTAAGAAATAAAAAAGGACAAATATACATGGCTTTGATTGAATTAGAGAAAGCATTTGACCAAATAGAACTAAAACTATTAAGGTATAAACTATTAAAGAAAGGGGTTAGTAATCGAATGGTGACTAGTTTGAAAGGATGATATAAAGATAATACTTTCAACATAAAATATGATGAAAGGGCAATAATTAGACAAATATTCCAAGAAAAAGGGCTATGCCAGGATGCAAGTCAAGTCCAATTTTATTCAGTCTGCATATTGATAACATACTACAGAAGATAAATAATAGTAATAAGCTGCCTGTAATAAATAGTGTACAAATCCCTGGCCTCCACTTTGTAGTTGCCCTTCGTGGTGTAGTGATTACCCAAGATCGCAGGTTCAAACCTGGTGGAGGACAACAGATTTTTTTGGGCGTAAAAATCCTTAGCGTGGTTTCCTTTGGAAGGGAAGTAAAGCAGTGGCTCCCAATGCATTCAATACAACATTAAGCTCAACTACTGATGTGAAAGTTGTATTTTAGTCTCGGAGAGAAATCTTTTTTCCAGTGGAAACGCCTATAATTCCTCTAGGTCTGCTAATAGCGAACTTTACAACATGAAGAAGTGCACAAAATATGCCACATATATAACAACCTTTTCCACGACCTCTGTCAAACCCACAGCACATGATGAGAAGCAGAAGTCCTCACGACATCGGTACAGTGCTGGAGGAAAGGACACACACCAGAAACAAGGATAGTAATTTTCTTTTTTTAAATCTATGTTACACAGAAACAAGAAGCTTTTAAAACCTGCAAAAATGAGTACAGAAAATGTTAAAAGAGGAAAGGGGGAAAATAATGCAGATATGTGATACCGTAACAGCAGAACCATCACTAGTAGATATGATGAAATTAAAAGGACAGGGTAAGAAAGAAGATAGATATTGATAAAGAATATGGAAACATTAAAATGTAATTTAGAGAAGAGTAATAAAGATGATGTTGAGAAAATAGAACAGAATATGGGGTCATTAAAATAGGAATTAGAGGGCAAGAAGGGAAGTAAGACCAGCATGGAAATAATAAATAGCAATTTAAAGAATGTATAAAAAAGAATGAAATAAACTAAAAATACCTTAGAAAATAACATAAGAGGATATAGTTGACAGAAAACAAAATGAGTAATTTAAAAATTGAGATGAAAGAGAATAAGAAAACTCTGGAAGAACAGACAGGAAAATTTAAACATGAAATGGCATAATGTTAAAGTAGTTCAGAGGACCAAATAGCAGAAATGAAAATGGGGCTGGCTAAGGAATAAATAAAATGAAAACATACCAGAATAGCTAGGAATTAAACCAGAAAGGGGGAATTGAAGCAACAGAAAAGGAATTAACACAGAAAACTGGATTGGTAATAAGTCAAAATAACAATAAAGTTAAAGGAGTATTCAGATATTGTTTTCTGTATATGGGTATGTCTTCATTCTGCTCCTCAGCAATGGAAAGCTATTAATGTGACACTAATTTATAATTTTTCACTCAAATTTTGATTTTGGCAGGTTTTGTATGAACAGCTAGTTCGCACATAGAGTGGGAAGACCTGTGTGCATGCATATGTGATAGCAAGGTTTAAAAAATATTTTGAGTATAGCTACTGTATTGTAATCTTCATGAAAATGCTACCTGTATTCAAAATGTCTAATTGCATGGATAGGCATTTGTTTCTCCATGGAAGTTTTGAGCCATCTGTGTAATTGACTGGCAAGGATGCATGCACAATTTGTTTAAAATGAGTGAAGTCAGCAAGGTTTCAACTGTATTTGTATAAAATTTCCACAGATATTTTTATAATGACAGGTGTAAACATGATAATATTTAACGATATGTTAACCAATATAACTGCTTAGAAAATTGTCCCTGTATTAAATTCATTTACAGAACTTATTAGAATTTGCATGGAAACACAGTCAAGTAGGGAGAGAAGGAAGGCTGCAGTAATTCATGTTGTATATCTGGTGTTAATATATAAAAAACAAACTTAATTCATTCTAAGGAGTTGGAGATCTTGCAGACTGTATATGCAACCCTTGTTACACAAATAGTAAAGAGGAAGCAACAGAATACATAAAAAACCAGTGTGTTGTATTTTGTGATGAGATGACAGACAGGAAGATATGAGGGGCAGACTCAGTGATGAGTACACAAATGTGTGGTGTTCTGTGCCCATTGTCATTCACATTCAGCTGAGCCCAATGCCCAGTTTGTGCTTCTCTGTGCTCAGTGTAGTTTCTCAACACTTGGAGGATGAAACACAGATTGCTTTCTTGCATTCCTAAGAGAATAAGATGGAAGTCATAACTACAGATTTTCCATTAACAAATTATGAGCACATTAGCTGTCACCCAGCACAAAAGGGACTAACCTGCCTGGCTAGTCACACCAAGTGTTCCCCTTGGCCACTTATCAACACAAACAAAACCAATGTACATTCTCACTGTTAGGGTAGTCACTTTTCTGGAACTCTTTAAATCATTATTTTGATGACTAAAAACCTCAACAACTATAACCTTTGAAGCCTGGGCTACAGCTGTACATAAGGGGCAGGAAAATGCTGGTCAGCAGTCTAAAAGGTGAGTATCAGTGAAAAAACATAAAAGCAATGAAGGGAACACAGTGTTAATGATGTCATTAGTGGAATTAAAATGGCCAATATGGAGAAAGTACTTCAGAGATTATCGTCCAAGAGGGAGAAGATGGAGATGAAAATGGTATCCAGGATCAAACAGGTGGAGGTAAAATGGAATCTGGAATGGAAGAATTGAGCAAAATGAAGAATGTAAATTCCAGGATGGACAAGATGGAGTCGTAGGTGGAATCTGGAGTGGAGAAGATGAAGAAGAAATGTCTGAAGTGAATACAGACATAACCAAGATGAAGACAGAGTTAACGACCGAGATTGTCAAACAACTGGCCAGTGTGAAGAAAGACTTGGAAGAGCTTGGTGGGAGAGGAAAGACCTTGGTCAATGTATAAATGCACTGTTCAATGAACAGCTTAATGACCTGAAAAGAAGTTTTGATGGCAGTGCCAAGGAGCTAAACACCATGATGGAGGAGTTACTTAATGGAAGACTTAAGGACCTGACGTTCTAGACATCTGTGAGTGTCAAGCCATTGATGGAATATCAATGACAAAGGCTTCCGCCATCACGATCCATAATTGCTAGGTAGAAGAGCATTCCTACAGCTGCAGTAAGCCAGCAAGAAAGTGGCACCCTGGCATCCCAGTCTCTCTGGTGATTAGCCACCACCTTACTTACGTCTTCCTCAAGAGTCATGATGTATGCTTGACCATGTCTTCTGAGGCATTGTGCACATCTTATGCATTCCAAGCCATGATACTCCAAAGCTGCAGAAGAGTTCTTCCACGAGGCAGTCCATGACCTGCAGGAAATGGTCCAGCTATGTCAATGGTGCTTCTACATTGTGCTGAATGCTTCTAGTGTGAGGGTTGCAACTTGCTTAACAAACATGACATTGGCAACACCACCTCTCAGTGTTTATCTGTAACCTCAACCAGTGTTGGAGTTTGTTGATTCTTTGGTTGGGTTCGAGATGCCCATAGGACATCTAACGGAAGGATCAACAGGTCTCTCTGGGTGATTCCCAACCAAGAACAACATCTTCCTTGTTGTTGAGAGAGTCCCATTGAGCCCAGTAGGACTTAAGCACACTTCCCAAAAAATGCAAATGGAATTTTATTTATAGATGCTCTTTAACTGTGTGGTTCTCAGTGTCCCATTCTATCCTTGGTATGAAGGACCTCTTAATTTTGCTGAGAAGCCTCTTTATCAGGCTTGACGTTCTTTTACGAGCCGTAAATCTACAAGATGGGACCAACAGCATTACTTCCCTTCTGACGGAAGCCATGCTAACGATTTTTATACCCGAAAAAATTCATCGTCCTCCACCAGTTTGAACCTGCAACCTTGGGTGCATGAAGTTAGCATGGTAAGATGACCAGTCCCTGCCACTACTTCTCTCAGGAGTGGTCCCAAGTCAGCATCTGCCAATATCACACAAACTGTTGTGGCAGGCTCTTTCTTTCTCCTCTACCTTACTGTAGTGGCTGGGTCTTCTTGACATGGCATCCGCACTGGAGTGGCTCTCGTGTAAAATTGTACTCTTGAAGCTCTGGATGCCCTTAAGGTTCTTAAAGTTCAACAACTAGGTGAGTGCGGAATTAGGTAGAAAAGCTGACCAGAAAGGTGCCTATAGTAGAGCGTCTTGCTATCATCTGCTCCTGGATCTGGTGTCAGCATGCACAATGAAGCTGGAAAACCCAACTGCAGAGTGTTGACTTGAGCAGCTGAAATGTGCTCACGGTCTCTTCTGTCCACAACTAAGTCCCATCAGCCAAATGAGGGGCTTTATGCTGGAGACTCTCTAACAAACTGGAGTTAGTAGCTGCACATATCCAGATAATTGCTGCGGTCAATCTCATCAGTGACCACCATGACTGGTGAGACAATGTGGCCCAAGTAGTTTACTTCCTTACAAAAGAGTTGACACTTTTTCATATTCAACATCAGGTTGGCTGTCTTTAGTCTCTGTAGTACCTTGATAAGGTGCACAAGATGCTCCTTGAAGGTTAAACAAAAACATATAGCTCACCTTGGAAGTAGAGTAAGTGCACTGGCAAATCACATGGATAAATATACAGTGTAAGACAATTTAGAAGTTTACTGTTGTATGACCAGAGCATTAATGAAAAAGAAACATGATAATAAAGCTTTGGATCATTTGTTTGTGCCTTCAAGGCTAGTTTCTCAGTCAACTATTGCTCATTTAAATAATGTAATGGCAGCATATAACCAACTAAATGAATTTAACACTAGTTGTATTGGTTTCCATTTGTCCCTTTTTTACTCTCAAGTCGTATGTTGAGGTGTTCTCAGGTGGCTTGTTGATGATCCTCAATAGGGACAGGGGCATATTCTGAAGGCTAGCTAGGAAGACCAGTAATTTGTGAAGAAAGAATATCTATTAAGTTTATAAATAATGAACAATTTATTCCTAATCTGTTGGCTGTTTGCATTCTAGCCTATTGTTATGGTATAAAATGGGCTCCTTGCTATAAAACTTGATTCTGTTCATCATGTATTTTAGCCTGTCTTCTCAAGCACAAGTAGCATGAGAAATAAAGAGGTACAATAGGTGGACAAGACATCAAGGGAGTGTTCAATGCTACAAACTCTTCAGCTGTTTGCTCTTGCCATGCAAAGCATAGCTGCCAAATCTCGAGGGCAGTTAAAGTAGTTCCCAATACATATACCTTGTTCCTAGTTCCCAATACCTAGCCTTGTGGTTTTTATTACCGAATCTTGATTTGTCTGATAGACCCAAAATCAGAAGTTATCCATTTAAAAAGTAAATGAAGATCGTTATTTTCATTGTATTTTTTTTAATTTAAAGGTGTGCTTAATGTATAATCACAACTGTTATATTCTTATTATTAATTCTATGTATTAAATTTCATTAAAAATATTACATTTTTATAGATAATGCAGAACAAAAATGTAAACATAATTGTCTGTTTATGGCAAACTATACTCCTGATATAGTTTTAAATTGCTTTATATAAATCTCTCTCATATTTTGGGTGCTAGCTGAAATAGGAACCAGCATCAAGTTACTGAAATCACTTACACTGTTTTAATAATTAGTGCAGTTTATTATCTCTACACATACTAAAGGAAACAATTGGTTTTGCAAGATTTCACCCAGAGATCCCAATTTCAATCCCGATTGGGTTGGAAATGTTTCTTTAATAATGTTATCTCTACCCTCCATACAGTCTGGTAGTCTGGATGTGAGATTGAATGTGCACTTGAAAAACCTAAAGAAAGCTAACCTAAATTTCAAAGAGTAAACCACCAATGTTTCAGTCAAAAGCCCTCAATGTGATACAGTAGTTAAAAGGGATATAGAAATGAACAAAGAAAACAAAGTTTATTATTGATTGTATGTGGGGACATCCAAGAGAAGAAAATGCTAAGAGAAAGTTCAGACAGTACTTGAAAGAAGTTGTGACTCTAAAACCCAGGACATTCCTTATCACCAAAAAAAAATTGCTTTTTATCTTTATTTGTAAAAATCAAGAGAGAGTGAGAGGGGGGGAGAGAGAGAGAGCGTGAGAGAGAGAGAGAGAGAGAGAGAGAGAGAGAGAGAGAGAGAGAGAGAGAGAGAGAGAGAGAGAGAGAGAGAGAGAGTGTGTGTATGCACTGTTACACCAATTTCAACCAAACTTGGTACAGTTACCTTCTAACACAAGACAAGAAATTTATCTAGCTTACAATTTTAAATTCCGTCCCATTTCACAGGATTAGTTATTTAATTTCATGCAATGCCTATCAAAGCTGACAAGGCCATCTGTATCTTTCTCAACAATAATGGTGATAGTTCAAATAAAAATTTTTATATTCATTTTGGCCTTTCTTTTGTTTTGCCATCTGTACATTTCATTAGCATTTTTATATGTATTACTAAGAATAAACAAGGCTATACTGAATTTACCAAAACTATTATTATTTCTTCCCAACTGAGATGTTCTCTAAAAACAACCATATGGCAGCCGTAATATAACAACCCGAGGTCACTCATTGGCATTTATGAGAACCTATTATTACAAACTATGGTACTTGTGGTTGTTAAACTGCTTTTGCATACACATTAAGTAACAGTTTACATTGGTACATAGCTATAAATGCATTTCAAAAGTGAAAATGATCTTATTATCCATTGATCTCTTTCATAATTAGCAATATTAAATGTTTTAATAATCAAATATTAAATAACTTACATTTGTGTATGTAGAAGCAACGATGGTTATTATATGTTTTGTAATGTATTCATTTTAAAGGTGCAAGGAAATGGTAGATGCTTTATATAGTACATTTAAGAAGAGACACAGATGTTGTTCTCTACTGCAAAGTAACTAGAAGCCACAGTGTTATGTTTCGTTATGCATTAATTTTTAAGGTGCAAGGAAAAGAAGTTTACAATTATTTACTGCTTTGCATAATCATTCAAGATGGCGGCGGGAGGAATAGTAACACGGAGCAAGCAACTCAAAATGTGTAATAAAGTTAGAACATACGCCGAATCAGTATCTGAAGATGATGTAAATGTGAACAATAATAGTGCGGTAAGTTGTGCAAATGGAGAGAATTCCGGGGAGAAATTCTATCCCGAGAAACAGGCCAAAAATCGAGTAGCC
The DNA here is from genome assembly GCA_030762935.1 of Hymenopus coronatus. NCBI lineage: Eukaryota > Metazoa > Arthropoda > Insecta > Mantodea > Hymenopodidae > Hymenopus > Hymenopus coronatus. Next base: position 102,553,238 of record CM060891.1, read on the forward strand.
GAAACGGTGGTCGAAAACCCACGCGAAAAGGAAATGGTGGCATCGCTCCATGTAATAATTGATCTCCTAAACAAAGACCTAAGAGAAGCCCAAAAGGAAAACACAAGTCTACGTAGGGAAATCGACGTGCTAAAAAGAGAATGCTCAACCAGCAGAGATAAGGAAGTAACAGTTAACGCCTTAAGAAGTGAAATAAAAAATCTAAAAACGGAAAATGCTGAATTGAAGCAGACAAACATGGATCTTCAAACACAGATGGCAAACATGAATAACGGCTATACTGAGGTAAGATATCAGAATAGACGATTCTCGAAATCAATTCCAAATAGCCGTGTATTGGATTTGAAAAATAGTCCGGAGGTGCGTATGAAAAATCGGTTTGAAGTACTGAGTAACGACGAAATGAATGAAGGAAACTGCAAAACTCGGGATGTTAAGCGCGACAAAGTCAGCAATTCACCCAAGGTTTTAGTAGTAGGGGACTCCATGCTAAAATTTTCAGGGCAGCAATGTAAAAACTGTGGATGTGACGTGAGATGTTTTCCTGGCATCAAGCTACGAGATGCAACACCAAATTGAGAGGACTAAAATGAAGGAAGAAGCACCAGACGTGGTGGTGGTGCATGCGGGGACCAAACGATATAAAACCTGGTATGTGTGCAGAAGAAATTATGGGGGACGCTATGGATCTCATAAACTATGTAAAGGCAGAAGTGCCGGATGTTAAGATTGTCATTAGTGGCGTGATAAGACGACGTAATGTGACACAAAGAAAAGTGGCGAAAATAAACCAAGAACTAAATTGGCTGTGCTCCACTAAACAGTATACTTTCGTGGACGGAAATTTCTGGTTGGGAGAAAATGATATTGGAAGGGATGGGGTGCATTTTAACCGTGTAGGTGCATATAAATTTGGAAATCTTCTGTGTGCTGTTATTTCATCAGTTCTAAAGGGAAACTGACGAACTTTGTGGTGGATGACAACTCTACGAGAAGAAATACTAACCATGTCAACAAGAATGAAAATGCAGTAGCAGTAAACAAAGAAGTAAACCCAGATGAACGATGCCCTGACCTCAACACCAGGCTGGATGATGGGATGCTGGACGACAAGCTGGATACTGTCTCTCTTAATGCAGGCAATGTTTTCAACCACAATTATATATTTAGCCTTATGCATTTAAATGTGCAATGTGTTAGGAACAAACTGCATGAGCTTGAAGTCATTTTATCATCCACTTACAAACATGTGAATGAGATTTGTCTCACAGAACATTGGCTTAATGAAGATGAATATCCCTTGTATAGTATTCCAGGTTATACTTTTGCAAATATATATTGTCATTCTAATAAAAAAAATGTCGTTCTGGTATTCTTGTTAAAAATAATACACATTCTAAAAATAAAACACACACAGCACATCTAAGTGATGAAACAAATTTTGAACATGTCACAGAACTAAATGTGGGAAATATAAAAATTCTCCTTGTCTGCTTATATAGGTCACCCAATGGATTATTCACCAGTTTTGTCCAGAAACTGGACATGCTTATGTCCATACTCTCACATGAGAAAAAATATATTGCTATATGCTATATTGCTAAATGTCGATTTTCTTGTTGACTCGGCAGAAAAACATAGTTTAATTACTTTGCTTCAAACCTATAATCTGATGCCTATTATAAATACAGCAACAAGAATCACAAGTTCCAGTAGAACATGTCTAGATCAGATAATTATTAACACTAATGCTCTACCTTTTACAACCAGTAATATCGGGATTGGTATATCTGATCATAATGCTGTCTTTCTTCAACTGCTGCCACCACCAAGCAAAATAAATGGTCAGACATGTCAAAATGAAGCTTTTCTGAAGCGGTGTCTCTCAACTCGGAATATAGATTACTTCAACTTTTTATTGAGTAAAGAATCCTGGGAGGATGTGTCGAATGAGCAGGACACTAATAAAAAGGCAGATATCTTCATAGGCTGTATAACATATTATTACAACATTGCTTTTCCTTATAAAAAATATAATTCACCACCAAAGCACTCGCAGTCTAGAAATTGGATAACAAAAGGAATTATTAAATCTTGCAACAGGAAAAGATTCCTTCATGAACTGCATAAAATTAGTACAGACCCTGCCTTCAAAGCTTATTTTAAACAGTATTGTAGTATTCTCAACAAAATGGTTATAGAAGCAAAGAAAAGGAGCAATAAAGAATTTATTTTAAATAGTGATAATAAGGGCAAGGCTCTTTGGAATGTTGTAAGAAGGGAGGTAAACACATCTAACTATTCAAGTAAAATCATCTTATCTCATGGTGGAGAACTAATCTCAAACTCTCAAATATATTCAATGAACACTTCACTAATATAGCTAAAATCTTATCAAGCTCAATAGGTAGTGCTTCCTTAAATCCAACCAGCAATATTGCTGTAAATAGCAACACTATGTTTCTCTATCCGGTCACAGAGGATGAAATTCTGAAAATAACAAGGAACCTGAAAAACAAAAGCTCTTGTGGCATCGATGAAATTCCAGATTCTCTGGTTAAGCAATCTGTACACCACCTCTCAAAGCCACTAATGGATATTTGTAATGCCACACTTGAAACAGGATGCTTTCCAAATGTATTTAAGACAGCTAAAGTAAAACCTTTATTCAAGAAAGGGGAAAAAAACAATGTAGAAAATTATAGACCCATTTCCTTATTATCTGTCTTTTCAAAAATCCTTGAGAAAATTATGTACAGTAAAATTGTTCCATTCTTAGAAAAGCATAAGATTATATCAGAAACTCAGTATGGCTTCAGGAAAGGAAAATCAATAAATAGTGCAATTTTTTCTTTCATAGAAAATATCCTTAATGCTAAGGACAAAAAAGAGCAAGTGGCAGGTCTATTCTTAGATTTATCTAAAGCATTTGATACAGTAGATCATTAAATTCTGATACAGAAGCTTGATGCCTGTGGTATCCGAGGACTAGCCAACAAATGGTTTGTCTCCTATCTTGAAAACAGATACCAAATTGTTGAAATAGAAGGTGTACGTTCAAACTCTGCTGCTATAGAAAGCGGCGTTCCTCAAGGATCCATACTAGGACCAGTTCTATTTTTAATCTACATCAACGATCTTCCTTCTCACTTATCACCCATTAGTAGTGTTCTCTTTGCAGATGATACAAACCTTATTTTCAGAAGTAGTGAAGAAAGACTTATGCAGGCAGAAATCAATTATACTACCACTGAATTGCAGAAATGGATGACAAGTAATAAACTTCATATAAATATAAGTAAAACTGTATCTCTTAGTTTCAATCAACAATTGGGAGTTCATAATCCTGTTCAAATTTCAATTTTTAATACATTGATTAATGAGAGTCATTCTACCAAGTTCTTAGGGATTGTTATTGATTCTCAGCTCAGTTGGACAGAGCATGTCAATTTTCTTACTAATAAATTAAGTCATATATGCTATGCTATAAGGCTACTAGCTAAAGCGTGCAGCTTAGATGTCCTAAAAACAGTGTATTTTGGTTATATATACTCATTACTGACATATGGAATCCCCTTCTGGGGATCTGTCAACAATTGTATTAAGGTGTTTAAACTGCAGAAAAGAATAATAAGAATAATCAAGCAAGTGAACCAATGTACCCCAAGTAAACCACTTTTCTTGGATTTAAGAATTTTACCATTATCATGTATTTATATCTTAGAGACAGTTTCCTTTATACATGACAATAAGAGAATTTTTAAGCTCAACAATGAATACCATTCTTACAACACAAGAACATCAACAGCAATCCATCTTCAACAACACAGATTAACTAAAAGCTTAAATTCAGTTTCCCACAAAGGTGTTAACTTATATAATAAACTCCCTGGTGCGATCAAAGTTCCACAGAGCAAAGCATTTAAGAAGAAGGTTAAAAATCTACTCCTAAACTATATGTTTTATTCCGCTGATGAATTCATGAATACATCTTTTTGATATGCTAAAAATACTTGTTTATTTGGAAAACTTTGCCACATGAGCCATCCAGCTATGTATGTGTAAATAAGTTGATTTCTCTAACACTGAAACATTGTTTGTTGCATGGGTCCTGTTCATCTGAGGATGTACTTCGGCACAAGAGAAACCTTAACGACTGCCTCAAGACAAGATTAGCTTAGCAACAATTGTACTCGTTTTGATCAATACTGTAAAATATAATATATATAGAAGTGTAAGAGATTTGTTAAATTATGTATTATTTGTTTTTGACGAAGCCATGAATTCATTGTATTTCTTAAGGTGAATAAATTCTATTCTATTCTAATACTTTTCTATTACTGTAGTGTAGAGCATTTTTGTAACTCTAGCAAATTGTTCTCTTCCTTTGGCCACAGCAATTTGAATGCTTAACAGTTGGTGGCTGACATGTCAAAAGTCTCTGTATAAGTAGACTGTATAGTAATTATAAGAAAATCCATGCTATTTTGCTGCTATTGTGCAATTGCGAACGTAACAGTGACAGAAACTTGCTAGATTGGCACCTGGATTGCACAAAAATCAGTGTAAACACACACTAACCTAGACCTAAAACAGCGCATACAAATAACTTAAGCGAAACATGTTGGCAGCTCTGTAGTAGTAGTTTAGATAGCACAACACAGCTGCCAAAGCAAATCAAGTATTTTGTTGTACTTGAAAATAAATTGTGTGTTGCATTGAACCTTAATGACAAAAAACAGTTATGCAGAATTTTTAAAACCTTGTAGTAACAGTAGTAGACCTAATGCATTAATAAACTTATAGGTGAGATGATTGAGGAGAAACAGGTACAAAAATGTGGGTCATAGCAATTTAAATTTTTCCCTTCTTTTCTTTTGTGGGCCACGTGTAATGGCAGTAAATAAAAGTAAACTAGCTTTCTAATTGAAAACTGTGTTTTAAATCAGGAAAAAGAGAGCACAAGTCTGAGAACAAGTTATGCATATGCAATGAACATAAAACTATCAAATTACATTTAGCATTGCACTTCAGGAAAGAAAAATTGCAGATACACAAGAGAAAAATTTAAATCGCACCTATTTAAATAAGGTTTGCTTTAGAAAAATATTTATACTGACATTTGTTAAACTACTGATTTGAATGAAGTTTACATGATTTCTATTCCTGATATCTGTGGCAAAGCATTGGTTCTTAAATCTGTAAGTAGTTTTTATAAGGAGAAATTGCAAGCTCACTGTTCACATTCAAGCTAAGTATCATAATAGTACATGTGACAACACATGCTCTTTGATACTGACCATCACATCAAATAATTTAACAGTCTTCTTTTTTAATAGCTGTCTTTAAAATTGCAAACTTACATATCTTGAAAAAAGCAGCTGCTTCAAAAGTGAAATCTTTGCAGAGCTTTCCAGGACAGATAGTTCACCATTGGTTACAATGTTTCATCCTGCTGCTTTAAATCTGCCCTTTTTACTGTACAGTTACTGCAATTGAGAGCAACAGTTTTTTGTGGTCTAAACACTCTTTTGGTGATCAACATTTATTAGATTAACAATTCTGCTTGCAAGTTTATGGCAGAAAGGATATTATGACAGTGTTGTGTACGGCTGTTCTCATGTTTGCCTTGGTATATGTGGCAGTGGAATTGGGTGTCTTAGAATGTGGTAAACAGAGGAACTGACATGCTAGAAGCCTTGGAATGTAAGACATCTATGTATCTGGCACACACCAGAATCTTTTACTTTTCCACTACCTTCCAGAAACTTCTGTGATATCATTCACAGCTGTATGAAGAATTGATTGATTGATTGTGTTTAAGGGCGTTCAATTACTAAGGTCATTAGTGCTCTTATAAAACAAAGTGGGATCAAACACAAAGGAGATATAGCAATATAAAACAGAAATAAAGGACAAAACAGAAAAGGCAATTAAAACAAAGAGTATCTCAAAAATGATCAACTCCACAAAAAAAAAAAAAAAAAAAAAAAAAAAAGTATATAAGATCAATTGTGTGTTTTAAAGTGTTCTACATTTTTTGTGTTGTAAGTTTTTGTCCATCTCTTACGGTTTAGCAGCTATGCAAAGGAGCGAAAAGGACGAAATATACTAAAAACTCTGTCAAATGGGTAAAATGATCAGATCTAAGAGTAATTAAAATCTTGAAAACCCATGAATTTCTGCTCCGTTACAACCTATTGCTAAAAGTAAATTAAAAGGCTAATTCCTGAATGGACTGGACTAGTCAAAACTCTATCGACCTCTCTGTCGTTATTGGAAGGAGGCCGACATTTGGAAAGTGGAACGAAGAGCTGCTAGAACAAGACACTCTAGCAGCATGTGCCGTCAATGCTGCTCCACAGAGTGGGCAGATAGGAACTGAATCCCTCTTAAAAATATAACTATGCATAAAATTACAGTGACCGATCTGCAAACGAGCCAATAGGGATAAATGGGAGGAAGTTACCCAGTCAACAGGAAGGTGAAAGAAGCTTGTTTCCACAAAGAGCTGACCATTTTTCGTGCCAGCCTGAAACAACTACTTTCTGCAAAACAAGTCTAAAATTTAATGAAACATAGTGAATTGCATGACTGGGTTCCATGGATGCCATCTTTGCCGCCAAATCTGCAGGTTCATTCCCCGACAGTCCATGACCAGACATCCAAGTGCAATCCACAATAACCCCAGAAAGGAACAAAATGTGGAGGGCATCTTGGATACGTTGTACAAGAGGATGGTAATTGTACAGCTCACGGATGCTTTGCTGGGCACTAAGGGAATCACTCATTATAAGGCAGTCACCCAGTTTTTGACGAACACAGAGAATGGCTTGATATATGGCATAAAGCATTATGGAATAAATAGGTGTGCTGCTAGGCAAAATGAAAATATATGATGCGGTCCCAATCACAAAGGCACATCCAACACCGTCGAACTTACTTCCATTGGTGTATATACAAATGCGGTCATTGTAAAAAAATGGGTACTAGACGCAGGCATTGCAGACTTTGCAGAGTCTGTCATCCCCAAATCTATGTGGGACATAGCATGTAACCAAGGCGGGTGCACCCTCTCTCCGTTGGAAAACAATCTAAGCACTTCAATATTGTGCTTTCAAAGGAAGCAAACGCCTGGAGGTCATGAACAGTGAGAGGTTGCGAAAATGTTCTGGACAAATGGCAGAGAAGAAAGGAGTAAACATTGGATGTGTAGGCATGCATTTATATGCACACTTATAATGCGCTAATAGAACATCATGTTGACATCGCAAAGGAGGCTCAGCCAATTAGGCAAAGAGGCTGGACTGGTTGGAAAGACTCCAACCACCACACGGATGCCCTGATTATGGATACTGTCCAATCTTCTCAGCACAGATGGTTGTGCTGATGAATAAACAATGCAGCCATAGTCTAACTGGGACCAGATCAGTGCACGGTAAAGATGTAGCAACTGTGTCCGATCTGCTCCCCAAGATGTCCCACTCAGTATCCGTAAAATATTAAGAGAACAATCACATCGCGCTTTCAGCTGTGCTACATGTGCTGACCAGCAAAGCTTTTGATTGAATACCAGCTCGCCTCTTCAGCATATGGAAGGAAATCTGGCCCGAGTCGAAGAGAGGGTGGCGGTCGAATCCTACGGAGCCAGAAGTTAACACACACGGACTTCTCGGCTGAGAAACGGAAACCATTCTTAGAATTCCAAGCAGAAAGATTGTCTAAACACTGCTGGAGACAGCTTTCCAAAAAAGGCATATGCTGAGAAGTATAAAAGATGGCAATGTCATCTGCCAATAAGCAGGACGAGATCCCTAAGGGAACACATTGTGATATAGAATTAATCATTATAGCAAACAGTGTCACACTCAGAACTGATCCTGTGGCACACCATTTTCTTGAATAAAAAGATAGGAAAAACCGAGCCAACCCTTACTTGAAAAACGCGGTCCCTCATAAACTCCTGAAAGAACAAAGGTCCACTTAGATTCCAGTTGTCGAGGGAGCTTAAGATCCCTGCTTGCCAACATGTATCATAAGCCTTCTAGAGGTCAAAAAATATTTCAACTGTTTGACAGTGCTTAAGAAAGCCGTTCATGATCTGTGTCAACAGCGATACAAGGTGATCAGCTGCTGATCGATGTCGTTGAAAACCGCATTGGATGTTAAGAGATTGTGGGATTTCAGTCGCCACACCAACCGCCCATTAAGCATAAGTTCCATCACCTTGCAAGCGCTACTGGTGAGGGAAATAGGACGGTAGCTGGAAGGTAGATGACGGTCCTTTCCAGGATGATGGTGGCTTCCCGCCACTTAAGTGATGTCAACCCAGACACGGTTATATACCTTGAGCAGGAGAGACTTACCTTCAGGAGAGAGATGCTGCAACATTTGGATGCAGATGCCTTCTGGTCCTGGTGTAGAGTTTTGTGAAGAATGAAGTGCATGGTTAAGTTAGACCACGGTGAAAAGCCAATTGTTCACTTCAAGGTTCCCGGAACAAAAGGAGAACCCCTGAAATTCCACCTGAGTCTTGATTGTAAGAAACTCTGGCGAATAATTCTCCAAGCTAGACACCTGAACGAAAGCACTGTCTAAAGTGTTGGTCATGTCATACGTATCAACAACAGCTCCGGCAGGTGTTTTGAGACCGGCGATTGGCATATGGGTCGATTTTCCGGCCACACGCTTCAACGTATCCCATACGACAGAGGAAGAGGTATTGCGATTAAATGAAGCTAAAAAGCTGTTCCATGACATCTTTTTGCTATCCTTAATAGCTTGTCTAGAGATGGCACACATTTTCTTATAGTTGATTAAGCTTTCCAGTGTAGGGCGACGCTTGAACACTCTGAGAGAAGCCTACAAACACAAATAGCAGTCCACAGTTTACCAAGGGACAGAAAATCTCAGAGAGTGCCCAGTTGACCATGGAATAGAATCTCAGCAGCTGAAAGAATGGTCTCTATGAGGTGGTCAATAACGAATTCACAGATCCGTGCTCATTGTAGCTAAAAGTGACCAAGCAGGTGTAAAGGTCCCAATCGGCGTGATTTAAGCACCATCTTAGTAAATGCGTTGAACATACACCTTGATAAAACCAGGAAAGTGATCACTAGAGTATAAATCAGAGATGATATTCCAGTGTAAAGAAACTGCCAGCTGTGGAGAACAAAATGCTATATCTAGGTGTGAAACGCTATTAAAGATGCCAGAAAGGAATGTAAGCTCTCTGGTGTTCATGAGAGCTAGGTTGAGACTGTTTAAGAGATCGGCAATGAGCTTACCTCTCGCAGCCCGTGGTGAACCCCAAAATGGAAGGTAGGCATTTACGTCGCCTACCATAAAAAAAGGTGCTGGTAGCTGTGAAACTAGGTCATCTAGAACAGTCGGCGAGAGGTTATATGATGGAGGTAGATATGTTTCACAGGGTGAAGCAAATGGAGAGGAGCCTAATCCATACAGTGACTGATTGGATGTCAGATCGTAAAGGTATAGATGCAGCATATCTCTGAGAAGCATCATGGTGCTCCCATGTGCAGGAACACCCTCCACCGGGGCTAAATCTCACGGCACAGAGGAGTAGAGCCTGAAGGTAATGTTGTCCGCTGGATGGAGCTTTGTCTCTTGCAAGCACACCACCAGAGGCTGATATTGGTGGAGCAACAGTTCAAACTCTGGTTTAATCCCTCAAATGTTTCACTGTAGGGCTATGTTATGGGATAAGTGCTAGATACGAGGGCTGTTCAATAAAGAATGATCATAATTTTATTTCAGTTATAATCTAGCACTAAAATTCAATCTTATTATATTCTGTTAGGTTAATGTGAAACTAACACACTGTAGTAGTTTCACTGTTGGTACTCTTGGTTCCCGCCTTGAGGGGCAGGAAAGTTCAGACATGTTCATTGTTGCCTACCGCTACAATGGAGGTAACATGCGTGGAACAATATGCAGCTTTGAAATTCTGCTTTCATCTCAACAAATCTTTAGCTGAGGCCTATACAATGTTACAGGAGGCCTATGGAGAGTCTGTTCATCCCTACAGCACAGCTCGAAAGTGGTTTAAAATGTTTAAAGAGGGCAGACAATCAATTTCAAAGGAAAGTGGACCCGGTGCAAGTGTTTTTGCCATTGCAGAAATCATGAGTATGGCCAAAATGTTGGCACCTTAGCGGGTTTGGTATATAAGACCTAACTTCAATGGCTTCATATCCTGCCTTAATCTTTTGAGGGAGGTCTATCCGATCAAAATGAACAGGCATGAATTCACTGTTTACCTTACGTTGTAACCGATAGGCACATGTTACTGCTTGTGTTGCCAGATTCTCTTGTATCTCAATGCCAAGAGCGTGCGTAGTTACCACACTGCATCAGGAGTTTAATGGCTTATGGACTTTGACCTTTCCGGGGTGGCTGGCTAACAGTTTGGCCTTGAGTATTTTCGCAGCCTGGGAGAGAGATGTTGCCTCGACTAGAAACCTGCCGTTGCGGGCTTAATACATGATTTGACAGGACCAGCTATTGCATTGAGACCCTTTTGTACTACAAAAGGGCTCACCATTGAAAACTTCCCCACTTCCTCTGTGCTATTAACAACTAAGTAACGAGGACCACAAGACTCGACTACTTCTTTTCCCAAAGTTGTACCATAATTATTGTTTCTTGTTTTAGGGTCCATAAGAAATGGATAGAATTCATCCCCCAGTGCTCCCCACCTACCAGAGCACAACAAGGGGTCACCCCACTGGGGCGACAGGCCACACAGGGGATATAGCAAGCTCGCCGTCGCACTTACCTGTTTGGTATAAAACCTAGTCCTGGGGTGGGTTAGTCCCTCTCCCGTTTAGGCAAAGCAGTGTATTACATTGCACACACTCCCCAGTTACTGAAAGTCAGAAGCCCAGGCTCAGATGCGCAACCCTCAACCAACCAGGATTTCCCTTTCCACCGACACGGGTCATGGCCTTCACATGGGTGGGCATTTTGATGGACTGACTCCCTCAGCACTCGGAGGTTGCCCACATGAGGGAGTCAGGGGTGGCTCGGGAAACCCCAGGTGTGCCAAACCCGTACTTACCGTAGCAGGCCTCTGGGGGGTATATGAAGAAGAATTGCATGCCAGGTAAGTCAGTCTTCACCTGGAGTGTTAGAGAAATGAATGAGAGAACCACCAACTGTTCAAAGCATCAAGTAAACTCTGGGGAGCAGTGAATAGAATTAATAAAGACATGTGTTACACTAATGTCAGGAGTGAGATATTTATGCTAAGGTGGAGGAAATTATGAAAAGTTTGGATAGAAATGGACAAGAAGGAAGATATTGTGTCCCCAGGATATGAATCAACAAAATGTTGTGTATTGTGATGGACAGCTTGATTTCATCAGTTGGGATAAATGATGGCATCTTTACTTGGTGTCTTAATTCCTCTCGGCTTATCATGGCTCACACTCAGCAACTGTTGAAATTAGATTAGCTAAGGTACTCAGAATTGGCTAACAGGCGATTAGGATATCAGGTTACTTGATAACACATTATCTGACGAAGCAGAGATCTGATTGAGACTGGATAGTTTATATTCAATGACAAATTTTCGTTATTAGATGCAAAATCGAACACAATAATGATAATAACATATGCTAACAACAATAGTACTCTTCACCTCTAACCACTTAGTATAATGTAGCGTACATCACTTGTATCAGATATCGAAAAGTGTGTGCAAATCTGGAGTCATCAGATGCAGATTTAGCTTTGTTAAACATGAACAGAGAAGTGGTAAATGTTCTCTGACATTAGCTCATATACTCCTGGAAAATGTGCCCCAAATCCAGCTTTGGTTCACCAAATAGTCAACACTAAGGGTGGTTTGAAAAAACTTTTATAGTGCACATCATGTGACCCTGCATTAAAGGAATTCTGGCCCCCTTCTTGATGGTTTGCAATTCCCAGGTTTATCTATAAATAAATTTCCATCTCACTCGCACCTTTGTCATCACCTCAGAAAAACAAAATACTACAGCGCCTTTTTATACTGAAATACTTTTATACAATGTTCTAGTTACATAAGCTAGCCTATGTTCAATATACCTACAAATAGATTATATGACATGTTTCAGATAATTATATACTAATTATACTGAAAAAACATGATTCAATATAATGCATGAAGATTACAATAAATTATAATTATAGCTTGAAACGCAAGACATTGATGCATCTGGCACACTTCAGAATCTTGAGCTTTTCCACTAGCTTCCAGAAACTTCTGTGACATATACACATCTATATAAGGAAGAGTTATAAGCCAAGTGACTCATTCAACTGGAGTGTTAGCGTACAGTGGCATGAGAGAGTAAATTGTTGTGCAGTAGTGAATCACAGAATTATTTTGTAATCAATTTAGAAGCAAATAAAGCCAATTGTTACATACAATATGAATTGGTGATGCAGTCAGCAGGTAGCTGTCATGGAACTTTTTGCACCTATCATCTCAGTTTCCTTTTCCAACTAAGTTAAAATTTGTACTACAACTTCACCTTCATGCATGGCATTGCTAATATGAAGCAAATTTTGGAGGACACCAGTTTCTGCTAAACTCTTTTTATTTGTTATTAAGGCACTCACTTGTAACATAACATCATTGAGCCACGAGCTACAATTGATTGCATTATTACATCACTGCTTTAATGATTTTCAGTGCTAGATTGACGTTTTAAACTGCTGGCTGGCACTTGTTCTGTGGCCCAGCTCCAAAGGTTCTAGTTGTCAAGTGACTGTCATTGAAATCACAAGGCTATGTGCATCTCCCTTTGGCGTAGACTACATTGTTCATCCTCTTTACCATGCAGTATTATCCTTGGTCCAGATAGCAGGATACAACTGAAACCCTTGGCTTATGGTTTGGCAGTCGTCATCTGGTCGCTGGCTATCTGGATGTGTTGACAGGCACATCATGAAGATTGTCCATAAGGTTCTCCATGTAATCGACCGACTGCCCCAGGGGGGCTCCGTAACACCAGGTCACATGGAAGACACAGCTTCCTGCCGAAAATCAAGCCCCACATACAATCAATAATAAACTTTGTTTTCTTTGTTCATTTCTATATCCCTTTTAACTACTGTATCACATTCAGGGCTTTTGACTGAAACATTGGTGGTTTACTCTTTGAAATTTAGGTTAGCTTTCTTTAGGTTTTTCAAGTGCACATTCAATCTCACATCCAGACTACCAGACTGTATGGAGGGTAGAGATAACATTATTAAAGAAACATTTCCAACCCAATCGGGATTGAAATTGGGATCTCTGGGTGAAATCTTGCAAAACCAATTGTTTCCTTTGTAGTATGTGTAGAGATAATAAACTGCACTAATTATTAAAACAGTGTAAGTGATTTCAGTAACTTGATGCTGGTTCCTATTTCAGCTAACACCCAAAATATGAGAGAGATTTATATAAAGCAATTTAACACTATATCAGGAGTATAGTTTGCCATAAACAATTATGTTTACATTTTTGTTCTGCATTATCTATAAAAATGTAATATTTTTAATGAAATTTAATACAAAGAATTAATAATAAGAATATAACAGTTGTGATTATACATTAAGCACACCTTTAAATTAAAAAAAATACAATGAAAATAACGATCTTCATTTACTTTTTAAATGGATAACTTCTGATTTTGGGTCTATCAGACAAATCAAGATTCGGTAATAAAAACCACAAGGCTAGGTATTGGGAACTAGGAACAAGGTATATGTATTGGGAACTACTTTAACTACCCCGAGATTTGGCAGCTATGCTTTGCATGGCAAGAGCAAACAGCTGAAGAGTTTGTAGCATTGAACACTCCCTTGATGTCTTGTCCACCTATTGTACCTCTTTATTTCTCATGCTACTCGTGCTTGAGAAGACAGGCTAAAATACATGATGAACAGAATCAAGTTTTATAGCAAGGAGCCCATTTTATACCATAACAATAGGCTAGAATGCAAACAGCCAACAGATTAGGAATAAATTGTTCATTATTTATAAACTTAATAGATATTCTTTCTTCACAAATTACTGGTCTACCTAGCTAGCCTTCAGAATATGCCCCTGTCCCTATTCAGGATCATCAACAAGCCACCTGAGGACACCCTGATCTATCAACATAGTACTCGAGAGTTATCCATTATATGTCAACACAAGCTGATGAAAAATGTTCTGCTATATAAATAGATGAACGAAGCTATCCAGAGTGTTTAAGTTAACTACACCTTCCTTCAAGTGTTTTTTATGAATTGCTTCACTGTATTTGACTCAAAAATTTTTGTAAAAACACATAGTTTTTAAATGATAATAGTAATATTCAAAATCCTTACATTTCTATCAAACCAACTGCATCGCACAATCTGTTTATTTTCTAGTAACTGAGCAAACTGAAGCAGCCTATCCTCCTTCAACAGTGCAATTCTAAGGCAGTTTCTGTAAACAAATAACATCATAATTAATAAATAGCATTTAGGGCAAATTTTATGTATTCTAGAAAATTCTGAACCTTTGTTTAAAAAATAAAAGGTTAAAACTTTTTCTGGCCTCTGTTCAGCAAACAGTTTTTATAAAAGTTTATTTTTCATGTTAAAAGGTTGCAGAAATGTTTGCATTACAAATGTTGTTGAGATACAAGAGGGATACTTTGGCAATGGTAAAATCTTATATTGTGGATTTACTGCAACTCCATGTTTAAATAAAATTGGATTATTGATGCCTTTAAGTATAGAAAACCCTTCACGGATGTGCACGTTTAGACTTTAACTTCATTTTGTGGTTTGACTGAACATGCATGAGGATCATGTTGCAATAGTGTATGTGGGTTTTAACTTACTCTGTATAATTATTACTAAAACTGTTAGATTTTAAATGAAGCCATCTACACCCTTCCAAAATATGTCAATTGCAAACTATGTTCTTTTAAATGCACTGATTCTATTTCTGAGGAGAGGCAAATGACAGAACAATATCAATCCAAGCAATATTACTTACTCAAGAGAAGTTGTAAGAAAGAAGCAACTTCAAAATGTTTCCATGAAACATCATTTCAAGAATGGTAAAAATATTATCATAAGTGTTTACCAGAATTTCTTCTTAAAACACTTTGTATAAGTAATTATGTATTGACAACTTTTGAGCATCAGCAAAATCCAGTATTTTTGTCTCATGTGTCATCTACAATAATTATAATTTATCATACTTTAAACCAAAGATGCACCAATGTCAATTATGTGTAGTTTTTGAATGTAGAAATTCAATTTTTGTTGAACTTGAAGAGAAACATAGAGCAAACCTCCAAAGGTAAGAAGAAAGCAACAGTGGCAAATAATGGGCGAGGAAAGAGCAATCAAGGGAACAAGTTTTGCATCTTCTTCCCTCTATCTATAGTCCATGGTGCAAATTCCATTGTTACTCATTAGTCAGATATGTTACGGAAAGTTATGTTTGCAGTTCAGGAAGCAAGCCCACCAAATAAAACGTACTGCTGTGCATGGTCACAACTGCATGGGATGTGAGGCAGCTGTGAAATTGGGATTACTTGATAAATCAAAATTATTTCTGTGGTGTAAAGGAAAATATAGGACTTTAATGGAAATCAGTGCCCTGATTTAAAAAATGAAGTCAGCTTTTGGTTATCATATCTAGTTTTTATGATAAATGCATATATGTCTAAATTCAATCAGCTTATACAGCTAACTGCTATATTTTATTATGCTATTATAAATTGTTATTGATTGCTAATTAGCTCTGATGTTTATGTTTATATTTGCAGTATTTATTAGTTTTGCTATATGGGTATGTTTGCATTTACAGGTATCAGAGACCTAAACTTCAGTTGAGCTGCTAACACACATGTTCATCTTCTATAATAAAACTTTGAGTATGATTTCTATATCAGGATTATGCAGCAAACAGTGTGTGCAAAGTCCTTACAAGTTTTGTTAAATTTGTGGCTTACATATTTGATGGAAAGGTATGTAAAATAAACTCACAAATTAAGAAACTATATAATTATATTTCAAAGAGATAGTTGGTCATTAGGGTACAGCATTTGTATATAACAGTCGTGTTAAGGGATTATGTTATTGGTGTAAAGGAAAACGGAAGGCAATGCCTTTTGCCAAATCAATGATATGTAGAGAGCAGCAGAATCATCATGGCAATTGTTACTTTTGCGTGTGCAAAGTGGCTGGCTACAACAAAAAAACTAAGGAAGGAATTATAAATATCCAAATCTGAACTAAGCTATATTGCCTATTACTCATGGACGCAAACTATCCATTCCTACACCACCAGCAAAATTCAGTTTTAGTGAAGTTGAAAGCAGCTCCATGACTTCTGACAATGAGTTGGTTTCTGATCTAGAAGAATTCACCTTAACAGTTTAATCAATTTGAGTTAAATAATTTAACAAGGGATTTAGGCCTCACAAAACAAAAATGTAAATTATTGGGCTTAAGACTACATGAGAAAAATTGTTACCACCTGATGTTACATTTTTATAGTATAGGAATCGTAAAATACAGATCCAGAATCATGTACACTGCAGTTCCAAAGGAAAAGAAAATGGGGCACATTCTCAAATTCAGGCATGTTCATGTTATACTTCTTCTTTATTTTCTTTAAAAGGTGTGTGTGTGTGTGTGTAATATTTTTAGACATTTTACAATTATGTTTTCAATGAACATTGTCATATTGTCAAAATGAAATGTGCTACAAAAAATGGAATGCATTTTTTGATTCTATGCACCGAAATTATCAAAAGTCACCTATTTTTAATTGTACAACAGAAAAAGAGTCATTTGTAGCCTGGTGTGATAAGACATGTAACTGAAGGCTCACTGTTTTTGGACACACATGTGATAATCAAAATAGATGTCAACATTGGCTGCACTTCTAATGTATCTTGTACAGACAAATAGTCTCCAGGTTATAGGCACAGTGCTATAGAAAGTGCAAAAAAGTTTGTTCCAGTACAGAAAATATAAATATATATATATATATATATAACTCTATATGGTAAAAGAAATGAAATTTGATCAATTTCTTAATGTGAAACACTTGTAAGCAGAGATCATGAAAAACAAAATGAAGAATAAGTAAATAATTTGGCTGTTAGTACTATGCTTCAAATATAGCAAAGCAAGTGCTCATTATCACTATGACTACCAGTACTCACAGGTAAATGTTACTATGTGCTTCCAACAATAACTAACTTACAAAGTCTCTCCTGACAATCAGCATTGTAAATAAACATGACTTGATAAAGCTAAGTCATTTGGGTAGTATCAGAAGAATTCCATGGCTGGTACACAGACCTATCCACTTCTCAAGGACTTAAGAACTGTGTTCCTGATTATGCAGATGAAGATTATAGGACACTTTCATTAACTCCGTATTTTAAGATTTTGGTAAATGTTTTATTGTTTCAGGTCTATATATTTTTGAGTTGATAAATTCAGTTCATATATACCTAAAATGTATGAATCACCATATTAGAAACAAACAAAATGTAAAAAAGCATACTTCCAAATTTTTGAGACCCTCAAGACTTCATATTCCTTTATCTCAGATGTAGCAAAATTGGAGTTACAGAGTTTTTACAGTAAATCAATGACAATGTTACTTTATAAGTTATACCTCAAGTTGTATGGATATAGATAATATAATGCATTATAACCAGGGGCAATTTCTTAATATGGTAGCAAGCTTGTGCTACAACCAAAATGTTGGGCTTTCCCTTTAAAGAAATTATTTGTACTATATACATTTTGGGTACATTCTGACCTGATCTTGTACGGTGGATATATTGTTTGCAGGTGTCAAGCAGTTCAGTCTCACCCACTACTCAAGTTGTATAATGGCTAGGTATAAGGAATGACAAACCAAGGGAGCGCAGAGAGGTATGGGGGAAAGTGCAGGCATAAGCTGCATGTGGTTGGTTAACCTAGTAGTCAGAGCGCTAATGGGAACAAACTGTTTAGACCCACAACAGCACCATCTATTGATTTCATGTAGTACATTGTTGCTTCTCTTCCGGTCTTTTATCTACTAAACATCATTACATTGACTGTATGTCATGGTTTCGGCTGTGTTTTGTGTCAATAATGTAAATCTATATCAAGTTTTGATTGGTGAATCAGAGTGATTTGTGTAGTTAAATACAGGTAAATAGTGATACGAGGGTGATTCAAATATAAACGGTAATTGTTGTATATCATGGAGGAAGCAGTTCAGAGCACAGCGGTGGAGTGGGGGGGGGGTTGAAGGTCGGTGTGTTAGGGAGGGGGAACTAGCTTTGTTAGGCGCTTCGCTAGGTTTTGGCGTCAGTACAGCCATGAGTGAGCAAGAAATCCCTTTGTCTGTTACGCAATGCATTATTATCAAGTTTTTAACCAAGGAATGGGTTAAACCTTCGGAGATTTTAACTCGTTTTAAGGGCAGAGTTTGGGGACACTAGACTGTTGCAGAATCGAGTGTTTACTTGGGCTAGACAATTTAAGGGCGGCCAAGAATTTGTGGAAAACTAAGGTCATGTTCGACACCCAAGGTCGTCTCACAGATGACAACATCTGTGACTGTGTTTTTCGATACAGAGGAGTTTTGCTGGTTGATTTTCTTTATGATCGGCGTACAGTGACTGCAACTTATTACTGCCAATTGTTAAGGTCTGTAAAAGCTGCCTACCAAAGCAAAAGATGCCATTGCCCATCAGAGATGTCATCCTTCTCCAAGACAACGCTGCGCCTCAAACCGCCAATTTGACAATGGACACAATGGCGGACATGCACTGGGAAACCCTTGAACACCCTCTCTATAGTCCAGACTTGTCCCCCTCCAGACTATTTTTTGTTTGCACCCATGAAAGAATCACTTGGAGGGAAACATTTTGAAAACAACAAGGACGTTGAGGAGCATGTGCGCAATTGATTGATGATATGCCCTGAAACTTTTTTTGAAGAAGCTTCCAAAACATTGGCAAAAATGTGTAGAGTGTGAAGGAGGCTATGTTGAGAAATGCTGATGAAGTCACTTGTGTATATATTTAATCAATAAATATTTTTAGCAAAATTACCATTTATATTTGAATCATCCTCAAATAAAGGGAAACAATGAATTCTGTTCAGTCTCTTTTAGCACAAGCATTCTCAATGCTAACATTGGAGGAAAAGAATGAAATTAAATGCATTGGTAGACCACGCCATGCCTAAAACTCACTTAGGTAGTTCAAACAAAAAACAAGTCATTTTAATAGTAATTTTAACAGCGATATGTATATACAAAATATGACTGGATGTGTGGATCTGAGTTAAAAACGCCCTATATTGCTTTCCTTGCATTTGGTTTGGTGGTGAAGATCCATGGACAAAACATGGCATGAGTGATTTACAGCATCTTCACAATCATGTCAAAAAGCATGTAGCATCAAAGTTTGCATATGAAAAATGCTGTCAGTCTTGTTATGCTTGGCAATATAAATATAGCAAAACAGATGGACTGTACATATCAAAGAGCAATTGGAGAACACAACCAGAAAGTGGCTGAAAATAAATATATTTTAAACATTATTATTATTAATTGCATTAGGTTCTGTGGCACCTTTGAACTAGCTCTGAGAGGACATGATGATAATTATATGGTAATTTTTGTGGACTGATAAATTTCAGTGCAGAGCTAGACTGTATTCGGATAAACCATCAGGAAAATGCAACAGTGTTTAAGGGAACTTCCTAAACTATACAAAATGAGATTTTGCAATGTATACTTGAAGTCTGTCATGAGGAAATATCAAACAGCAGATGAAACTAGCGACGTAACTCCCGAGTATCAAATTGTAATTGTCTACAGATATCTGGTGAACCATAAGCCAGTGGAAAGGTACTGGGGATTTGTGAATCCTGTAGGGCACAAAGCTGCAAGCATATTAACCAGCATCTACTAGGCATAAACTGATAGCTCAAACATATGTTATGTCTGATCTCTGCTGACAAGTGTTTCAGAATACTTTCATTGCCATGCTCATCAGTTAAATTTAATTATGTTAAATGCAGCATCATCAAATAATAGTGAACAAATATTTTTCATAAATCTTCAAGGAATTTGTGCTTTTTTCTCTAACTCTCTTCAGAGAACATCAGTTTTAGAGGAAGTGGTACAGAAACAACTGCCAAAGTCAGTGCAAATGATGACAATCTAGCTGTGTGCGGGGAACTACAGGATGAGGAGATTATTGCTGATGTGTGCCAAAAACTTGGTGGTGATCAAGAAAGTGGACCAGCTTCAAGCGACACTGACAGCAATGTGGATGACGACTCAAATCTTGAAATACCTAAGCTGAGTGAAGTGTTAAGTGCAATAAATGTGTGTAGGTGTTACATCAGATAGTGAAAAATCTCTAAATTCGTTAATAAGTTTGCAAAACGAGGTTTATGCACTTAGTGCAAGTGAAACAAGCGAAATTAACTGATTTCTTTAAAGCAGGACCAAGTTCAAAATAATGTTTTCTTTGTATCTTTGTTGTTTGTAAAATTTTGCTCATGTAGGCTCACTGCATTGCCTTTTTTTTATGTATGACGCATTATCAAAATCTCAGTTGTAAGTAATTCTGAGTTAAAAGTAATCTTCCCTTGTTCCTGTAATTAGGGAAGACAAAATATGGAATGTTATTAACACAGCCAGACATGCAAACCGGCAGGACTATAAGAAAATAAAACAACTGATTAAATATCTCATAAGAACATTAACTAATAATGTTATTTAATCAGGTAGAAAGAGAATCATCTCCAGAAGACTAGAAACTCTCATTTATCAATGCAATTCATAAGGATGAAGAAAAAATATAGATCGAACAAGCTATAGAGGAATAGAATTTTGGCAATATATAGAGGAACTCTGAGCACCATAACCAAAATCAGAACCAGGCAGATTTCACAAAAGGAAAACCATGTTTACATAATATATTTGTTATTAGGCAGGTAACATAGAAAATGTTAGCCAAAGGGAAAGAAATACTTATGATATGTATCAACCTTGAAAAGTCTTATGATTCTGTCAACAGATTATGGAACACGTTGATTTAAGCTGGGTATTCCTAAACCACTTATTAATTTTGTGAAAAGTATGCATGATTGTACAGCATCTTTAGTTTTAAGAAAAAAAAGTATCAACAGAATTTTCCACAACATGCTATGGCAGGCTCCGACAATGATTAAGATTTTTTGAAAGATAATTCAGAAAAGTGCTACAGGGCATGTTGAGGAATGGGAGTTATTAAAAATTATTTTATTCATAGCTTGCTCTTTGTTGATGGCCAGCTCATAATAAAGTGATGAGCAGACTTATAGATGCATTCAGAGAAGTTGGCTTCAAAATCAACTCCATAAAGACCAAATATTTGGTAATCGGGGGAAAATAGATGATTTGAAGTGCAAGCCGTGAAAGTAAAATGTGATGATGATTTTAAATATCTTGAATCCATAACTAATAAATGTGATTCATCTGAAAAAGATATTATGAATAAAAATGCATGGAAGTGTAAGATAGCAGGCAGGAAGGTAAGTAAGAATTTTATATATTGACGAGTACATTGAAAAGATAAATGTGTAGCAGTTAATGTCTCTGTGTATTACTTCTGGGATCAACCTTACATATACATATTAAATTAGGCTTAATTTTTCTCCACTTAATTCTTGTTACAGACACTATTATTAATTGCACTCTGCCTCTAAAGTGTTGCAACTCAAAATGAGTAATGTTACAGATGCAATGCAAGCATTTTAGTTTCATTATGCTTGTATAAAATACAAATTTATATTTAGGGTCCTAGGATTTGAATATTAAACTATTCCAAATGCTACTGATGAATTACTAAGGAACAGTAGCAAGTAAATAATGAGTTATGACACTTTAGATGCCAGAGTGCGTTTCAATTTTACTCACTCATTTATAAGAACATAAATTGACATTTACCCTGAATTTAATCCACCTATTACCATTACTTCATCTGCATTCTTTGTCTGATGAATGCCAGCTATATAACAGTTGTTGTAAGCATTTAACTGCAAAAACATATAGGAAACTGTTAATAAAATATTTCATCTTTAAATCTATGATATTTACAGCACTACATACAGTTCATTTAATGAAAAGCTTTTCATAACAATGGACAGAATTCAGTTACCTTTAAAGCTGTTGACATACATTCTCTTGAGAAATTCTTAAGTGGTGCAGCTCCATCCATATCCCAGAACTGCAGCTCCTCAGCATGTGTTATGCAGAATAACCTATCTTTATTTTCCTTAGTTATCCAACCAAATTTTTGCTGAAAGTGTAGAGTGTATTACTACATACAGTGTGACCCAAATACATCCAAGCCGCTGCACAGTGTTTTCCCACATAATACACTGCTGCTGTATACAAGGTCACGGTGCTGACTTGTTTTTCTCTGCTCTGAAGTATTGAGCTGATGGTGATATTGTGTGCTTCAGTTGTTACCAGTGTGCTTTATTATTTTGTCCTGTACTTAGTCACAAAGTTCATTATGGTTTGGCATTTGCTGCACAGCGTATATTTTTTTATGATTCATGTGTATTAACACATTTTGTGGGTGGACCCTCAATGGCAAAATTGACCCACATTTAATATTTTACATGGATGAGGCTTGGGTCCAACTTCATGGATATGCGTACACAAAATAATTGTTATTGGAGCTCTGAGAAACCTAATATTGTTCATGAATACCCCTTCATGATGAAAAATTTGCTGTATGGTGTGCCATTAGCAGAGAAAGAGTTATAGACCCAATTTTTTTCGAGTCAACAGTTGGCGCCCATACATATGTGAATAGAATTTTGCCCCCTTCTTTTGGAGAATTAACAGATATGGAACGTAATTTCGTCTTTTTTCAGCAACTCTTCAATAGCTCATACAGCCATTGTTTCAATGAGGACAACTGAAAATGTGTTTAGGACAGAGATTTGTGGTCCCCTCAGTCCCTTGACCTAACCCCTTGCAATTTCTACCCTGGGGTAACTTAAAGCATAAAAGCACAAGACAAACCCACACACCTTGGAAGAATTAAAACAAAATATCTGCCTGAAAATTGCCAGCATTTCTCAACGTGAACTCTGGTGAGTGATGGTTAATTTCCCAAAGAGGTGCCAAAAATGTATGGATAATGGCAATGGCCAGTTTCAGCACCTTTTAATAACATTGGTAAATAAAGCTTTTAAAAGTAGTTTTAAAAATGTTGCATGATTTCATCCGCACCTTTCTATGAGAGCAGCAGACAGACAAACAACTGTGCAGTGTTCAGACGTTTTTGGATCACCCGTTATAACAGAATTTTAATATAAGTTATAACTATTTATTCTAAATTAAGGAATTTAAATATATAATAAATGAGCTTAGTGTCAAAAGGAACAAAAATAGTGCTATTGAATTTAAATAATATGCAACTTAATGAAAAATATATACAACACCAATGAGAGAACTGCTCTTCACACACAATCAATTAGAAAGTCAGATCCATTTGTCATGATTTACATTTAGCTAAAGATCCTTTCACTATAAATATCTCCAATTTCCTTTGCTCAGGTTGTTAGGTAATTTCATTTTTCAATTAGAGCTTAAATTATGTACATGCTGGAGAAGTCTACAAAGAAATGGAATGAAAAGGGTCATTTGATGGCCAAGAGAATACCTACGGGCTGCCAAAGACAAATGGTTAGCATATAATTGGACAGCATTATCCATCAATTGGTTAAGCAACAATTTTCCAAGCTTTGTATTTATTGCATAAGAGGATGGACTAAATAATGTATGGTTCTGAAGTTATTTTTTTTTGTAATGCCTTAATAATAAACACACATTTAAGCTTCATTAATTGAATGTAAGTCCAATTTTGTAACAAAGACCTATCCACATAAATCTTTATAGATGCCAATTTCAGCAATGCATAAGTGAGGTGAGAGGCATATTCTCAATCTTATTTTGAGCATGCACAATCAAAAAACTGCAAAAAGAATTTCATTAATTGTAATCTTGATAATGCATCCATTAGTTTTGGAATGTTGTAGTAACAAATTTGTTATTTGATTGTTCTACATAATAACAAATAGAGCTCACAATAATTCTATATATGGCAATAAAGCAGCCATACATGAAGCCTTATTGAAGAGGAAATTTCTACTCAATGAAGTTAAGTTGCTATGTAATCTTTACAAAAATATATTCAATTTTCCAACTGTTAAACTTGTTTACATGTTCACAGTTTAGAAATGAAAATGTTGTTATTAGCTCAACATGATTGTGTCAGATGATGTCTGAAAAGACAATCTTTCATGTGAAAATCACAAAATAATGTGTTTAGAAATGTACATTAAAATGCTTTTGTTATCAATATTACATCTCTTTAATAAAGGCAGTTCATGGCTCATCATTTGTTAAAAATGTGAAGTTACTAATGACAAGTATGAGTTTCAAACACTTAGAAAACACTATGATAGCCATTAAACATATGGTTATGTTATTCAAATATTGGGTGATTTGTATGCAGTTTTAAGGTTTGCTAAAAGTACACAGTGGAGTGTGTAAATTGTTTACGTTTAGTGATAAATATGAACAGTGTAAATATTAAGAAAATATCAATAACTTTTCTTAACCTATACAGATTTTCTATCTTTCTTTTTACCCTTTCTTCTTAATGTGAACTAAGTGAGCAGTAAATGTGGCACAGCAAAAGCCTTGTTAACATCTGAGAACAAAGCCATGGGGTGGCACCAGCGACTCCATTTAGTGTTCTTCTCGTAACAAATGGTAGCAGACAGCTGCCTGCACTTGACTCAGCTCCCATTGCATATAAAGAAAGGGATGGCAACATGACCTCATTTAGTGCTTATCCACAGTTGCATTTCAAACTCCACGTGAAATAGAAGTAGTGACTACCTGCTGCCTCTGTACCCATCAAATGAAACTCCACGTTTATGCTGGAAATACACCAGTTTCTCTAATAAAGATAGTCTTCAAAGAGATTAAGAAGGAATGAGGAAATTATCATACCAACATCAAATGCCATTGCTCCCTTAGCCAACCTTAATGAACCATCCAATTCAAAACACAACAATAATAGAAACTATTCAAAAACTTACTTTATAATGGTGTTATTAAGGTAGAGTCACCAAAACTGAGAAAAGTTGGTACCAATACCAAAGATGTCAAAAATTTGGACATGCCAAAAACTTTTGCAATCAAACTGCAAGATGTGTAAAATGTGAAGGGCTTCATCTACAATAAACCTGCAGCAAACATAAGGACATCCCACTGATCTGCATAAACTGCAAAAAATGCTATCCAGTTATTCTATTGAATACCTAAGAATTTAGAGAACTACAGCCAGACTCCAGGAAAATGCACTATACAATACATATTATACCAGCACCAGCAACTATAACCCTAAATCAAGGTGTATCAGCTCTACCCAACTGCAATGTCACTCATAAATATTCTTAAGCCTATGTTGCAGGCAAACAACATAACACTGACAACACAATAGCAAAGAGCATATTACTTAGGAAGTTAGACTCAGACTGAAAAATTCAATGTCACAGCCAGAATTGGAATACAGATCCAGTTTCCATCAGGTTGCTCTAACCACTGAGCTACTATGGCAATATGCTGACATGGTATTAAATCCCCAAATGATTTTTTTTACCTGGTAAACCACAAGGAGATCTCAAATTGATATTAAAGACACCATCTTAATGGATGACTATGAGCATGGCTTCTGTGTGTAGGATTCATAAAATGAGATGACAGAGCAAGATTAAGCTTTTAGGAAAGTATGTCTAAAATTCATAAATAGACATACGTTTAGTAAAACAAATGTTAGAAGTTACCAGTTCATCCTAATCAATATTTGCTCGAGTATTTCAACCTAACAATACTTTGTTATTACAAAACTGATGTACAGTAAATCACACAATGCACTGCCACATATTCCCTCCCACTCACTGTCTAGAGGTAAGCACCTCTGGGACACACTTAGTAGTTAGTTGTTGAGCCTCTTTCAAATTCATTTGCTTTCTCTCTTCCTCATTGTTTCATCTTTAAAGAGGGCATTTAGCCTAAAAATAATATTTTGAACTTGACTTTGCAATACCTGCCTATTTAACAAGCACTGATTAATGCTGTTGCATGAATTTACACCTGTTCTATTACTACTTAAAGCAAAAACCAATTACTGACATGTATTTATACTCTTTAAGGCCCTGAAGAGTAAACATAAAACGCACATATTTGTTATGAAATATCATGGCTGATGTTCTCCAGAAGTAGCATTCTGGTTACAAGGCTTAAGTGAGCTGCTTCAGTTTTTTTCAACATAATTTCTTTACCACCATCCTGGCAATAACTCCATTGCAGTACTAGGTAATTACAAATCCATATGTATATATAAATGATGGCCATTTCATCGATTATATGGTTGTGTTTATTCATTTCTTATATTACATAAGCTAACCATATTATTAGATGCATCTAGCCTATTTCACAGTTCACTGAATTTTAAGTATAGCATTACAACAATTATCACTGTGAGCCTCACTGGACAATGTTAGGGGACTATTATTGTCTACCATGAATGTGTGTTATGATATTTCTGTGTTGCAAGAATCAAAATTGTTGCTTTACAAGCATCAGTTGCAATAGTGCTAACAAAAGGAGAAGCCGCATTATAAGCTTATGCTATTAATGCTTAAATTTGTCAGTTTATTTGTGGTTTGAAAGGTAAACTTTATGATTTTGTGTTTTCCATTCACAATATAATGGGCAAATCATGTGATCTGACACCTCAAAAACTGTAGGTATCTGAATCATCTGTGAGGCGAATTAAAAAGAAAATTGAATTTGGCCCCACAACAGAAGAATAAATGTGGGCGAAAACAGATTCTCACACCAAGAGGTGTGCTTTGCTTGAAAAATATCTGTAAAAGAAGCAGGTTTGCTAGTGCAAAAGAAATTAAATTTAAGCTTGAAGAGAGTGGAATTGCTTCAATTTTGCATACATTTTCAGAAATTAAATTAAAAGGCCGCACACCTGCCAAGAAACCAAAATTAACTCCTGTTATGGTCGCTAAACGACCCAACTGGGCAAAGCAGCTCCAGGATAAAGGTCTTAACTTCTGGAAATCCATAAATATGAACGTTTTCATTGTGAAATGGTTAATGAGTTAAACTTTACATTTGAACTGAATTATGCGGAACTAAAAATTACATTTGAAACAATTCACATTGTGTTCTTTTCTTTCAGGTTTGCTTTAGTAATAAAAGCACTTATGAAATTCTTTTAACAAAGCTCAGTTTGTGCGAAGGCACCCTGATGAAATGTATCATCCAGATTGTGTTGTGCATACTGTAAAACATCTCAGCAAGGTCATGATATGTCAGTAATGAGTGGCAAAGGCTCTGGACGTCTCTATGTTGTTCAAGGGGCAGTAAAGTGTTGAGTAGGCTGCTAACTCAAATAAGAGACTGGTTCCCAAATGGAGAAACATTAATGCAAGATGGGGGACATCATGTCACACTGCAAAATCAGTGTTAGATTTTCTGGGAGAGCAAAACATGCCATGGCAGGAATTCACCAGATATGAATGTCAGGAAGCTAGTGAAGAAAGAAGTGGCAAAGGAAGTGATTACTAAGAAAACTAGGCTTATTGAAAAGATGATAGAGGTCTGGAATCATCATCCACATATACAAGAGACAGTTCAGGCATGTATAAATAGCATGCCAAAGGGAATAAAGCATTGATTGATAGCTGCCAAAGGTGGCTCAACTGAGTACTAAAAGTTTCATAAAATTGTAGGCATCTGTTAACAATTCAGAATATATCCAATTATCACCATAAGCATGCATATTATACTTAAAATTCGTCATCAGTGTTTAAGAAAATTTAATGTTTCAATGTAGGCAAGTAAAGTTAAATATAAAAACAATATTAGTTTCAAAATAAGAACTGAAACTTTCCTGGCGACGTATTAATTCAAAATCTTCTCGGGCTTCTAGCCAGGTAAAAACTTGGCTTGACACCAACGTTTCGAAGAAGTGCATCTTCCTCGTCTTCAGGGTGAACTGATGGTTTGAGCTTGCGGAGACTGGTATTTATAAGAGCTGGGATGAAGCTAATATCTGATTGGTTCGCGTGATATTATGGCCTGGTATTTAAGATGACTGAGACATGGGCACAGACTTCGTAGAAAACTATTTATAGCAGTTATTCGGCTAATGTTTTGTGTTTGAGCACGCACCTGCTAGAAAATAAGTCTTGGAAGACTGCAGGTAGAGGATTAGGTAATAAGGCTCTTTAACATTGGTGTCCATGCTGAACTTAATTGTAGGCCAGAATCGCGATTTAGATTATTTGTTTCATATGAGATGGCTAAAGCTTCTTTTACTCTCCTTTCCCAGTAGTTCGAACACTTTGCCACTATCTTGGTGTTGGTAAAGTTAGAGCTCTGTGGCTTTGTTCTATACAGTGTTCAGCCAGTCCAGATTTTTCGGGTTGCATAAGCCTTATTGATCTTTGGTGTTCAGAAACAAGTGTGGCAATAGCGTCCTGTTTGGCCAATGTACGCTGCACTGCATTCGCAAGGAATGTGGTAGACACCAGGTACTCTGAGAGCAAAATTATCTTTTTTATTTTAGGTGGTGGCTTATGGACGGTTTTGACATTATATTTGTAGAGTAGTCCACTAATCTTTCCTGAAAAATTGCCGGTAAACGGTATATAGGCTATGGCGGCTGGCTTGTCTTTTTGTTGAGTGTTCTTGCTGGGGTTTCTTTTTCGTCCGGCTCTTTTCAGCGCTGATGTGATGTCCTTGGCTGAATATCCATTTTGTTGGAGTGTGAATTTTAGGTGTTGAAATTTCGTTCACCAATCAGATATTAGCTTCATCCCAGCTCTTATAAATACCAGTCTCCGCAAGCTCAAACCATCAGTTTACCCTGAAGACGAGGAAGATGCACTTCTTCGAAACGTTGGTGTCAAGCCAAACTTTTACCTGGCTAGAAGTCCGAGAAGATTTTGAATTAATATTAGTTTCATTTTTGCCTCCTAATCTTGTATTATAGTGAAAAATCAAAGTGCATCTAATAATATTATCAGCTACTGCAATTTAAGAACAACCTTACAACAATGCTGGCAGGGCTTGGGGGCTAAAATCATATTATTACCGATACAGAAGATCCAAACTGCCCATGCAATGGAGGAGAAAATGAAGAAATTGAAAACATTATTTTAAAGAATATGTTAATTTTGATAATGCTATTGATCTAAGAAAATATTATTGAAATAGTGTGTAAACCAATTGTTTAACTATGTAATTATTAACATTTGAAGATCGGAATGTTTTATTAAGATCAATAACATAGAAAAGTGCACGCACGCCCACCCACCCACATCCCCCCACATACACATCCACCCACCCACACACACACATTTTCTCAAAATCCTTTTTTGGATTCAGGGGGGTCATAAAATGTATATTTCTGGTGAAATCTAAACATTGAATTTTTGGGTGAAATACAATGCCTTCTCTAGCTATTATTACATTGCATATACATGCTAGAGAAAGTAAAAATAAAGTGATCCACAAAATTGTAAGCTTCTGTTAACAATTCAGAATATATCCAATGGGTCTCTTCTGTAGGATTAGAAATTACAAAGCCCTCATACACAGATTGGAAAAGTTGGGATTGTAGGGCAGTGCTGCCACCATATCTATCATACTCATACTACAGAAGACTATGGTCAGCTTACTGCTTTATGCCCTGGAGCATGCACATGTATACAATTACTTTTTTTCACAGTGAATCATTTTTTCCTTGCTGTCTATGACCTTTCTTGGGCCAGAGCTATTTGGAATGTCAAAAACTTAAGATTATCTTTGGTGCAGACCAAATGAGTGAGGAGATAGTCCAGGCCAGCAATGAAATTTATGAATATCTGTATTTACATATTTGTTAGGGGTAATATAAAGCAATGACAGTGTGCCACCTCAGCGACTGCTGCCTCGACCATCTAACGATTGAGTGAAAGCACAGAATTGTAGGGTAAACAAAGGACTTTGTGTGTTTCCCTGGAAGATTTCTAGAACCTTCTTTACCTCCAGGCTCAGAATATTCTTTTCCAGAGAAACCTCTTTCTATTGGACAAAAGGTAATGTTCCCATAATTTCTAAGCCGGTTATGGACTATATAAGGGGCCAACTATGAAATAAAGTGAAGTGAAGAGAATTAAAGAGCAATCGCTTGCTAAGAAAGTGACGTGAATGAATGATTCAGTTATTTGTGTTACTAAAAGTGTAAGTGTGGTATTACAGTAGTGCTCTAGTGACCAATAAAGTGAATTTAACAGAAAATGTTCTTATTACAATAAAATATGCATTCAAAAAAGATATTGATAAAATACAAGATTGTTTCATTTTTAACAGATATTTAATTATACAATTTGTAAAATAATTAAATATGATTAAATTGAGTGTACTTTTAAGATGTTTCCTTTCCCCTTAAGACAGAATAACTCTACAAAACGTTTTCACTTGTTGAAAATGTATATCCAATTACTACAAACAAGATTACTGGCTGGTAAGTAATAAAAACATTTAAAAATGCATTGTTGCTACTACTTTTAATATTCTGAAGAATCAAAGGACCATAACATCATAATTATGACCATTATTCAATAAATAAACTTAAAAAAAGACCACATATTTTTTATTTTGTGAGGTTGGTTAAAATAAGAATGGAGTTTTATAAAATAAGATAAGCATTAATTGAGTTGTGAAAAGATGTGCAAAATAAAAGAAGAGATTAACCTACCACAGAAGACTCTGTATTCAGAGTATAAAGGAGTGCTTCATCTTCACGCCCTTTGCTAATATCATACAAATTCATAAGGCCATCTGTTGAACCTGAAGCCATCATGTCCTGCTTATTTGGATGAAAGTGCACCTGCAATGAAATGCAATCTTTATACTAACAGTTTTACACAACTGCCACCTCCCTCATCATCAAAAAAGACCTTATACAGATAACTAAGGTCATGAACATTGCTAGGCAGCACCACCTCACAAACACTATCACCACCACAAAAAACACATGTAAAAATTAGCCCCCCCCTCTCATTCTCTGTATGTGAATGTGTGCTTGGATGCCTGAGAGATGTACAGATATAAGTTCAAAACCAACTGTCAAATGCAAGACAACTAGTTCTCTGTTATTTGCTAGCAAAGGTGAACAAATATACTCAGAAATAAATAAATTTAAAATAAAATCTGATGTGTTATAATCATATGACTTTCTCTACATCTCTGAAACAAATTATTGTTAAAAAGCTTATTCTTCTATCTACATCATGCTAATCAACATAAACGTTAGCAGAATTAGTCTTATTATTAGCTCCTTGTAAGTAGAAAGGAGATAAAAGATGCACAGGCTAAAGTGAGAAAGATGTCTTCCCATTTAAGAAAAGTTTACGTGGCTAAAATTGAAACTAATATTCCAGAATATTTAAAAAACGGTTAACTGTATAAAAAATGTATATAAAATAATGAGATCTACAATTTTTATGTAGTAAGTTTTTGTATATCTCTACGGTTTGCCAGTTGTACAAAAGTCATCCAGAATGAAGAGGTCTTTGGCAGCTATTCCCAGAACATTTAAGATATATATTTCGTTTGTCGTAAAAATATTTTAAACATTTTAATCAGTAGAGTTTGCTAATACACTTAATTTATCTCACAAGTGATTTGAAAATGTAGACTATCTGTTATATTATTAAATCCAATAATTTCCTTATTTCAGTAGCACTGCTTTCACTTCAGTTCGATGGTGATGATGGTACCAAAGGTGTATTAAAATAACTGTCAATTTGTTTATATTTAATATTAATGAAATATATAGGATGTGTTAAAAAAAGAAACCAAACTATTGCTATAACACCTTTATTGGTTATTATACAGCATTTTAAGGGCCGAATTCATAGTCATGGCTTTTTTTAAGCTCAGTCTTGTGACAAAATAGCCACAAGTCACAAGATGTGAGGTTTTTATTTTGCAATTTTATTATTAACTTGAAATTTATTTGGCTAAATAGCTTAAAACATACTTTTAACTGTTAATTTTTGTATGAATTGTTTTGCTTGTATTATTAATATATTTGAAAGATGTGTTCATTGCAAACCAAAAAGGTTTAAGTAAAGGAGTTTGTAATGTGTTGGCTGAGACGTGACCAACAGTTGCAACAATGATGGACAAAGATGGAAAGAGTTATACGTATGTGCATTGCTAAAACTATGTTACACAGCCTTGGAATGAATGCACAGCAACACAAATATTTCTGTTTATAATTGCTGTAAAAAAAAAAGGAAGAAGAAGAAAGATCGTTTTTGGCTCAACAATAAAACAAGGAGTAAAGATGTATTCTGGTGAAAAATAAATGTTATAACTTCATTCTATGTGGTTTATGTATCTGTTTTGATTCACAATAAATTCAAAAGATAAATAACAATATTTATTTATGGTAGTTGAAACCAAAGTACAGAGTGCATCTCGTATACCACATACCTGAGAAGAGAGAAGAGTCTGCATGGTAGAAGTATAAAAAATTAAGAAAATTATATATACATGAACCAACTTTATCTTTATAGTTTTAAGCATTGTCTTATTCAGATTTTCATTCCAAAGTTAAGTCTTAAGCCTTTGCTTAAGACTGCATATTCATGGGCTTAAGCATTGACTTGTAGCTCATCAGGTCAACATGGCAGACAATTTTGCAGAATATGTGGGAGTTTCACACTGCAAACATTATCCAAATACCCAAAAAGTACATCATCAGGGATATTTCTAATCCATTGGAAATGAGTGATTTCCAATTCAAATGATGATTTTGCTTCAGAAAATGCACGGTATTGAATTTGCTTGTTCTGTTGTGAAGGACAACATAACCAATAGCGGCTTGCCGATTTCTCCACTAATGAAAATACTTATAGCACTATGGTGTTACACCACTTCTTCTTTTCAGGTAAGTACCTATTTTACGAAGTTGACAATGTTTTAGTGTTTGCAAGCAATACATATATCACGGCAACATAACCTATGAGTTCCGATATCGTTTCCTGATGGTGTTGGTTAGCATTTATTTTTGTTGTTAATATTATCATGTGTCTAATAAATCATTGCAAATGTTTTAAATGGTGAAATAACTGACTTCGAGATGCAATCACACATAGACTTATAACTAGTAATTACGAAATAGCAATTCAATAATATTATCAATCCTTATCTTGTACAATAACATCGTTATAATTTTTATATTTGCCCAAATTTAAGGACACAAGTTTGTAGGTATACTAGTTGTTTCTCATAAAAACATTTGGAACAACTTAAATATAATTTTGTATAAAAAAATCCTTGACTCTGTATTATTTACCTTAAGCATCTATCACTAGAACTTCAATCCTTTATAATCCCATTGCAATCATAATACTGGTATCAAACTGTTTGCATAATCTTTTACATCAACACACAGTCAAATCCATGCCAAATTAAATTCAGAATCAATACAATTTTATTTCAATGTATGCAGTTCCTCATATAGCTTGTTGTCACATTACAAAATAAAAACTTCATGCACATTAGCAGTAAAATAAATGCATCACACAATAATTTGCCAGTCTCTTACAAAGACAAATGTTAAAGTTAATCAAGCATAGTGTTATTGTTTCACATTGATGACTCTTCCCTTTGTATTATTTTACATGCACTTTTGATTTGTCTTGAAAATTCTATTCAAGGCTATGGAGAACTAATAATCACAATTTTCTATTGTCTAACTTGAATTATTAACACATATTCAAACATAAAAAAAAAAAAAAAAAAAAAAAAAAAAAAAAAGATAGAACTTGTTAAGAGGTCTTTGGCAGACCTATTTACTTATTTCTAAACTAATACTAATAATAGTAATCATTAGTCCATTAACCCTTTTTAATTTTGGAGATCAATTTAATGAATTTCTAACATAAAAATAGAAAGATAGGCATGATTATCTAATTGGATTCAACCAAAATTTAAAAGATTTTTCTTTTCTCAATCTTGTTCATTTTTTTTGATAAAAAATTAGTTAAAATTATGACAGCAATAATTAAAATGCAAGTTTTTGTTCATTATTGTATGCACATGCATAATTTGAATTAGTACATGAGAGCAAATTTTAATTTTGAATGCAAAGTAGATATAGAAAAGATTAATAAAATTGAAAATGAATCACCTAATATTTGAATATAATAACAGTAGTTTAACTCCTAAATATCAGCACTTACCTGAACATCTTAAAGCATGATAGTAAAAAAAAAAAAAAAATCTCAAAAAGAGTTGGGTGTATTTTCTGAGGTTTACATCGTTCTATAATTATTTAAATGGCCATTTGGAGCTTTTTAATGATTGCTCATAAATAAAATAAATAAATAAATAAATAAATAAAAACAAAAGTATTGTACACTGAATTTTTTCCACATACAATAGACACGCACAGACCATGTTGTTTTTATTGCAATGCAGCTTAATTTCTGATGTTTCATTCTAGCATGTAAAATAATTAATAAAACATGCTAAGCTAATATAATTATTTTTTGCAGTTGGTCTGTGCAGAGTCAGCCAGTCAACAGTGTCGCACACTCTGGCAACTCAAATTTGAAGATACATACACTTTCCTGCAAATCTCAACCAAACGAAGTTGTAGTTTTATCAAAAAGGTGGGTTTCCAGGAGTCACCTGTATCATTGATGGGACCGGAGGTGTTTAGAAACAGAAAGACATACTTCTCCTTGAATGTGCAGATAGTGGCAGGACCCAGGAATGACATTGTTTTAAGATGGTCAGCCTCTGCTCACGACAGCAGACTTTTTGAAAACAGTGGTCTAAGTGAGGGTGAATTAAATGGCATCTTACTTAGTGATAGTGCAACGCCACTACATTTACACTCCTGTACCATAAGCATGTAACCAAGCTGAAACCAATTATAACACAGGCCATAAGTGCAGCTGGGAGATGGAAAAGATGTCTGCACAATATCACTCCTGTACCATAAGCATCTAACCAAGCTGAAACCAAATATAATACAGGCCATAAGTGCAGCTGGGAGATGGAAGAGATGTCTGCACAATATCACTCCTGTACCATAAGCATGTAGCCAAGCTGAAACCAAATATAATACAGGCCATAAGTGCAGCTGGGAGATGGAAGAGATGTCTGC
Source organism: Hymenopus coronatus (assembly GCA_030762935.1). Lineage (NCBI taxonomy): Eukaryota > Metazoa > Arthropoda > Insecta > Mantodea > Hymenopodidae > Hymenopus > Hymenopus coronatus. The sequence continues at coordinate 102,588,580 of CM060891.1, forward strand.
ACAATATCACTCCTGTACCATAAGCATGTAGCCAAGCTGAAACCAAATATAATACAGGCCATAAGTGCAGCTGGGAGATGGAAGAGATGTCTGCACAATATCACTCCTGTACCATAAGCATCTAACCAAGCTGAAACCAATTATAATACAGGCCATAAGTGCAGCTGGGAGATGGAAGAGATGTCTGCACAATATCACTCCTGTACCATAAGCATCTAACCAAGCTGAAACCAATTATAATACAGGCCATAAGTGCAGCTGGGAGATGGAAGAGATGTCTGCACAATATCACTCCTGTACCATAAGCATCTAACCAAGCTGAAACCAATTATAATACAGGCCATAAGTGCAGCTGGGAGATGGAAAAGATGTCTGCACAATATCACAAGGATTGTAACTGCTTGTGCTGTTTTACATTATATTGGGAAATGGAAGAGCTGGAACGGGGTAGGGAAGTACCTTTGGCACCTGCAGCATAAAATGTGAGGGGAAGAGCAATAAGGCAAGAATTTATTGAAAAGCATTTTCAATAGTTTTATTCATTTAATTTTTTTTTTAACTATTCCAACACCAAATTGTTTCTCCTCTAGGAACACTGCTTCCTTGAGAGCATTCTAGAGTGCACCGTTAGAATTTCACAATGCATTTCCAGCTCATTCTCCCTTTTTTCACCAATTTCTTGCTCTAAATCTAATAAGTATTGTGCCTTTTTTATTCTTAAGTTCGTCTCCTCATTGAAGGCAGAAACTTTTGTGTATTTTCTAAAATCTGAAAATAAACATAATTTAAACTAGGGGCAGAATTCTTTAGTAGCTGTTGCATAAGAGTTACATTAGTTTAGTGTTATTTTGTCTCTACAGTATAAAATTAACAATTCTCCATTATTATGAACTATCTAAGGAAGATATAGATAGAGAATCAATTTATGAACCTCTTTTAGGATTTACTAAAAAGAATATTTCTTTGTTTACTCTTTTGGTTTTAAACTTATAGCAGAACCCCTTTTTAACGGCTTTGGAGGGAATTTCATATTTGTTCCTTAAATTGGTGTTGTCCTTAGAAGGGGGTTCATGAGAAATTGATGGTATATTGTAAGAAAAAATAAGAGATGATCAGCAATAAACTAAAAGGAATACAGGATCATGTTTATATCTATCTCTCAACTGTATAATGTTGCCTTTCACCTGACTGACAAAGGCACTTGCTATTGGATTCCCTCATTCATATTCCTTCTTGTTTATAACACTGTATACATATTCATTTTAAACTAATTTACTGTTGCAAATTTTATTCCCTGAAATATTCTAAGATAGTAGTTTGTTTCTTCTTTCCCAAATGTCTCACTGAAAGTCGCTATTGCTCAATCTGGTTAAGCCTGTTAATTAAGTTTTCGTCCACATTGAAAGATGTGAAGTACCTTCTGACCACATCCACTGCAGCAACAAAAGCTGTATTGGCTCCTTCCCTTGATCTCAGTGCTTTCTCTCTGGTTATGCAGCTCTGCTGTGGTGTTGATATCTTCAGAGCATTCTTCACTAGCGACTGTAGCACTGAACACTAAACAACGAAAACAGTTTCTGGGGTGATCAATTGCCATGCAGCAACAAACATATTTCTTCACCTCTTTCAAGGAAAGAGAAGCTTTCTGTACAACTGTTTTTCAAAACTTCACCTTTGTTAAGCAAATTATACCAGCATCTAGAGGCTGGAAAAATGGCTGATGGAAAGAAAACTACTTCAGATATGATACACTAGGAGGATGAGCAGGACATTTGTCTATCCTTCTTCCCATTGATCCCATTCTAGCATCTAAACATCATAAAAATCTCTGAAAGTCGTCCAGGCACTCTTGACGAACGGCAGTGTACGAATGTTCTTGATGGAGCTTGGAATTTCCCTATAATTAAAGAGGAAAGTTGTTTTACTGCCTTCACTATTTGTGCATAATAGAGCAGTAAATCGTTCCATGCTTCCTTTGCCCCCATAGCAATTTGTGGATTTGCTTACCATAACTTTTATAATAGTTAACTTTTCTTGAAGAGTTAACTTCACTCGCTTAGTGACCATTGCATATGTATTTAATTTAATATTGGTTCGCAAAAACCACAACTGAAAATACATCACTAATGATAACACGTGCAGGACCAAAATCTGAACAGAAGTAGATTTTGCAACGTTAAACAGGTGCCGGGCTGGAACATTTTAAAAAAATATCAATCTCTGCTAATTCCCACACTTTCAAACAATATCAATCTCTGCTAATTCCCCACACTTTCAAACAATATCAATCTCTGCTAATTCCCTCACTTTCAAACACTATCAAACTCTGCTAATTCCCTCACTTTCAAACAATATCAATCTCTGCTAATTCCCTCACTTTCAAACAATATCAATCTCTGCTAATTCCCTCACTTTCAAACAATATCAATCTCTGCTAATTCCCTCACTTTCAAACAATATCAATCTCTGCTAATTCCCTCACTTTCAAACAATATCAATCTCTGCTAATTCCCTCACTTTCAAACAATATCAATCTCTGCTAATTCCCTCACTTTCAAACAATATCAATCTCTGCTAATTCCCCACACTTTCAAACAATATCAATCTCTGCTAATTCCCTCACTTTCAAACAATATCAATCTCTGCTAATTCCCCACACTTTCAAACAATATCAATCTCTGCTAATTCCCTCACTTTCAAACAATATCAATCTCTGCTAATTCCCTCACTTTCAAACAATATCAATCTCTGCTAATTCCCTCGCTTTCAAACAATATCAATCTCTGCTAATTCCCTCACTTTCAAACAATATCAATCTCTTCTATTCCCCACAATTTCAAACAATATCAATCTCTGCTAATTCCCACACTTTCAAACAATATCAATCTCTGCTAATTCCCTCACTTTCAAAGAATATCAATCTGTGCTAATTCCCCACAATTTTGCCGAACTCACTTTCTAACAATACCAAACTCTGCTAATTCTCTTACTTTGGCCAAACTCACTTTCAAACAATACCAATCTCTGCTAATTCCTGCACTTTTGCTGACCTCACTTTCAAACAATACCAATCTCTGCTAATTCCCCACACTTTTGCTGACCTCACTTTCAAACAATACCAATCTTAGCTAGTCCTCACACTTTTGCTGACCTAACTTTCAAACAAAACCAATCTCTGCTAATTGTCACACTTTTGTTGAACTCACTCTCAAACAATATCAATCTCTGCTGATTCTCACACTTTTGCTGAACCCACTTTCAAACAATATCAATCTCTGCTAATTCCTGCACTTTTGCTGACCTCTCTTTCAAACAATATCAATCTCTGCTGATTCTCACACTTTTGCTGAACTCACATTCAAACAATATCAATCTCTGCTGATTCTCACACTTTTGCTGAACCCACTTTCAAACAATACCAATCTCTGCTAATTCCTGCACTTTTGCTGACTTCACTTTATAACAATATCAATCTCTGCTGATTCTCACACTTTTGCTGAACTCACTTTCAAACAAAACCAATCTCTGCTGATTCTCACACTTTTGCTGACCTCACTTTCAAACAATACCAATCTCTGCTAATTTCCCACACTTTTGCCGAACTCACTTTCAAACAACACCAATCTCTGCTAATTTCTGCACTTTTGCTGACCTCACTTTCAAACAATATCAATCTCTGCTAATTCCTGCACTTTTGCCAAACTCACTTTCAAACAATATCAATCTCTGCTAATTCCTGCACTTTTGCTGACCTCACTTTCAAACAATACCAATCTCTGCTAATTCCTGCACTTTTGCTGACCTCACTTTCAAACAATATCAATCACTGCTAATTCCCCACACTTTTGCTGACCTCACTTTCAAACAATATCAATCTCTGCTAATTCTCACACTTTTGTTGACCTCACTTTCAAACAATACGAATCTCTGCTAGTTCTCACACTTTTGCTGACCTCACTTTCAAACAATACCAATCTCTGCTAATTCCTGCACTTTTGCCAAACTCACTTTCAAACAATACCAATCTCTGCTAATTCCTGCACTTTTGCAAAACTCACATTCAAACAATATCAATCTCTGCTAATTCCTGCACTTTTGCTGAACCCACTTTCAAACAATATCAATCTCTGCTAATTCCTGCACTTTTGCCAAACTTACTTTCAAACAATACCAATCTCTGCTAATTCCTGCACTTTTACCAAACTCACTTTCAAACAATACCAATCTCTGCTAATTCCTGCACTTTTGCCAAACTCACTTTCAAACAATACCAATCTCTGCTAATTCCTGCACTTTTGCCAAACTTACTTTCAAACAATATCAATCTCTGCTAATTCCTGCACTTTTGCCAAACTTACTTTCAAACAATACCAATCTCTGCTAATTCCTGCACTTTTGCCAAACTCACTTTCAAACAATATCAATCTCAGCTAATTCCTGCACTTTTGCCAAACTTACTTTCAAACAATACCAATCTCTGCTAATTCCTGCACTTTTGCCAAACTCACTTTCAAACAATACCAATCTCTGCTAATTCCCACACTTTTGCCAAACTCACTTTCAAACAATACCAATCTCTGCTAATTCCTGCACTTTTGCCAAACTCACTTTCAAACAATATCAATCTCTGCTAATTTTGCCAAATTCAGTTTCAAACAATATCAATCTCTGCTAATTCCTGCACTTTTGCTGAACCTACTTTCAAACAATACTAATCTCTGCTAATTCTCACACTTTTGCTAAACCCACTTTCAAACAATATCAATCTCTGCTGATTCTCACAGTTTTGCGGACCCCGCTTTCAAACAATATCAATCTCTGCTGATTCTCACAGTTTTGCTGACCCCGCTTTCAAACAATATCAATCTCTGCTGATTCTCACACTTTTGCTAAACCCACTTTCAAACAATATCAATCTCTGCTGATTCTCACACTTTTGCTGACCCCACTTTCAAACAATACTAATCTCTGCTAATTCTCACACTTTTGCTAAACCCACTTTCAAACAATATCAATCTCTGCTGATTCTCACACTTTTGTTGACCTCACTTTCAAACAATACTAATCTCTGTTAATTCTCACACTTTTGCTGACCCCACTTTCAAACAAAACCAATCTCTGCTAATTGTCACACTTTTGCTGACCTCACTTTCAAACAAAACCAATCTCTGCTAATTGTCACACTTTTGCTGACCTCACTTTCAAACAATACCAATCTCTACTAATTTCCCACACTTTTGCCGAACCCACTTTCAAACAATACCAATCTCTGCTAATTCCTGCACTTTTGCTGACCTCACTTTCAAACAATACCAATCTCTGCTAATTTCCCACACTTTTGTTGACCTCATTTTCAAATAATACCAATCTCTGCTAATTTCCCACACTTTTGCCGAACTCACTTTCAAACAATATCAATCTCTGCTAATTCCTGCACTTTTGCTGACATCACTTTCAAACAATATCAATCTCTGCTAATTCCTGCACTTTTGCTGACCTCACTTTCAAACAATACCAATCTCTGCTAATTTCCCACACTTTTGTTGACCTCATTTTCAAACAATACCAATCTCTACTAATTTCCCACACTTTTGCCGAACTCAGTTTCAAACAATATCAATCTCTGCTAATTCCTGCACTATTGCTGACATCACTTTCAAACAATATCAATCTCTGCTAATTCCTGCACTTTTGCTGAACCCACTTTCAAACAATATCAATCTCTGCTAATTCCTGCACTTTTGCTGACCTCACTTTCAAACAAACCAATCTCTGCTATTTTCCCACACTTTTGTTGACCTCACTTTCAAACAATATCAATCTCTGCTAATTCCTGCACTTTTGCTGACATCACTTACAAACAATATCAATCTCTGCTAATTCCTGCACTTTTGCTGACCTCACTTTCAAACAATATCAATCTCTGCTAATTCCTGCACTTTTTTGAACCCACTTTCAAACAATATCAATCTCTGCTAATTCCTGCACTTTTGTTGACCTCACTTTCAAACAAACCAATCTCTGCTATTTTCCCACACTTTTGTTGACCTCACTTTCAAACAATATCAATCTCTGCTAATTCCTGCACTTTTGCTGACATCACTTTCAAACAATATCAATCTCTGCTAATTCCTGCACTTTTGCTGACCTCACTTTCAAACAATATCAATCTCTGCTAATTCCTACACTTTTGCTGACCTCACTTTCAAACAATACCAATCTCTGCTAATTTCCCACACTTTTGGTGACCTCACTTTAAACAATATCAATCTCTGCTAGTTCTCACACTTTTGCTGACCTCACTTTCAAACAATACCAATCTCTGCTAATTTCCCACACTTTTGCTGACCTCACTTTCAAACAATATCAATCTCGGTTAATTCCTACACTTTTGCTGACCTCACTTTCAAACAATACCAATCTCTGCTAATTTCCCACACTTTTGCCGAACTCACTTTCAAACAATACCAATCTCTATTAATTCCTGCACTTTTGCCAAACTCACTTTCAAACAATATCAATCTCTGCGAATTCCCACACTTTTGCCGAACTCACTTTCAAACAATACCAATCTCTATTAATTTCTGCACTTTTGCCAAACTCACTTTCAAACAATATCAATCTCTGCGAATTCCCACACTTTTGCCAAACTCACTTTCAAACAATACCAATTTCTGCTAATTCCTGCACTTTTGTCGAACTAGAGCATCAGATATGCTCTAAGTGGCACATACTATTCAGTTAATATATCCGCACAAAGGCTGGCAACTGTCACCTTGATGTCCTTTAGTGTCTTTAAAACTGGTCTTTTCACGAAAGAAAGGTTTGTTATTAGCAGGTTTATTTAACATTGTGCTTATGAGCTTCTGACGGAAATTTTGAAAATGTGCGATATCAACGGAAATCCCTTAAAATTTGGGATGCTATAACCGGGTTCTACTGTGTCTAGATTTAAATAATAATTGGCAATGACAGTCAAATCTCTTTTGTTCACCTGAAAAAGGCCTATTTAGCAATACATATTCATAAAAGTTCCCACATATTTATTTCTTACTCATTATGATTGGATTGCATTTATTGGCATTTCTTAATTAAATAATGAAGCAGCCTAATTTAAAGATTTTCTGTCTGGTAACTCTCTATGATGTATTGGTGTTCAAATTAACGAACTGATATGCTCATAATAGAATGGTACATATAGTCATGGAAAAAAAGTTAAATTTTGTTTTGCTATTTACATTCAAAGTTATATTACTCTACCTCATAGTGCACACATTCATATATACTTTTTTTATATAGAATGTAAAATGTATTTTATAAAGCTTTACATAAACAGTACTCTTTTGGATTTTGGTGTGTGCATGCGTGTGTGTGAGTGTATGTGTGTGTCTAGATATATACACATACATAGGGGTCTGTGTATTGCTTACGCTAATTTACTTAACGGTTTTCGGTTTTGTAACCATTATAATTTAAGTTCAAAGTATCTTGCATTGCAACACCTACTGACTTACCATTAAGATTTGCTTCATAATGTATATAGCAATATTAACTATGTTTTCTGTATATAATATTGTATTCCTTAAAAAAAACATGAAATTGTAACTTTTCAACCGTGAATAAAGACATTCATGCATGCATGCATACATGCATATAATGTAATGTATTCTTGGACTTCTCTTGTTTTCCCTATTGCAAGTAATCAAAAACATGTAAATAGGAAAAACAGATGTGTTAGTTTCCTTCATTGTTACTGCTCTTTTTCCGAGCATACCAACAGAAAGCATCCAATCCCACATCAAAAACTGGTTACTTGCAATAGGGAAAACAACAGAAGTAGTCCAAGAATACATCACATTAACAAATTTGTTGCATTAAGGGACTAAATCACCGATTTAGTGTTAACCAGATCAATTAAATGATATAGGTAAGCACAAATATAACCTTTTTATTTGTGGAGAAAATTACACACACCTCTGCCTTAGAACAACAATGGCTTGTCTTTTCTTTTAACAAGTTAACCAACTTAAAACATTTAACTTTTAATTGAAACATTACATTTTACATTAAATAAACATTACAGGTTAAGTTGGGATGGAAGCCTTATCTTCCTTCCAGATTTGGTGGTAACCACCCGTGGAACTTTTACATCAGAGGATTCCTCCACCACATCATGCTGTTCTTCAGGAACAGGATCCACCTTTAAGGGATATATATTCTGGACAGGTCGTTTCAGTTCACCAGAGGCTGTCTTCACCTGGACCACTCGGATGATGCTGTCTTTTCCTGGATACACATCAATCACCTTTCCCAAAGGCCACTCAATCCTCGAATGTTACTGCTTCCAACAAGGACCACATCTTCGAACTTCAGCTTCTACTTTTGTAAATTGTTCTTGGTTTTTCCAGATTTCAGTACACCAAGATATTCTGACCTGAATCTTTTTCGCAACTGTTCTCTAAGTAGTTGCATGTATCCAAATCTTTTCCCTAACATTGTTTTATCTATAAAGTTGATATCAGGTACTCCCACCCTGTAAGAACATAGCTGGTGTTAATGTTAACATGTCTTCCGGATCTTCAGATCTTCAATGGTCGTGAGTTTATAGTTGCCTCACAGTCAACCAATACTGTAACCATCTCTTCATAATCCGAAGATGCATTCCCAAGCATTCGTCGCAATAACTTATTCAACATTTGGACTATGTGTTCCCAAAATCCACCCCACTAAGCTGCTGTACGGGGATTGAATTTCCAAACAATTCTCATACTAGTTGTTTCCTTATTCAGTGTTGGCCAATCTAGCTGACCAAATAAATTATCTGTACCTACAAAATTAGTGCCATTGTCACTGTATATTGTGGCGGTCTTCCTCTCCAAGCAATAAATCTTCTCAATGCTTGAAAAAATCCTGATGTGGACAATGTCTTAACCAACTCAAAGTGCACGGCTCTGAACACTGTACACGTGTATATCACAATCCATACCTTTTCACCTCCGTGCAGATGCAATGGGCCAGCCAGGTCCACTCCTGTTATTTAAAAAACTGAAGCATCACGCACTCTGTATACTGGCAAAGGTGCAACCGTTGTGGTAATTCCTTCTGAATGGTATCTTCTGCACCTGATGCAACAAAAATAACTTTTCTTATGGTTTTCCTTCCTTTTTTGATCCAAAATCTTTCCCTTATCATGGAAAGTAGGACTTGTACTCCAGCATGTGATGATTCTACTTGTCTCCCCATAATCATCATGTAACTAACTTATGATCAGAGGGAAGCAGAATCGGTTTAACAAATTCTTCATCCTTTCTTCGTATTATTCTGGTATGTACTCGAAGTAATCCATTTCTATCTTCAAAGTCATTTAGAGACTTAAATGTGTGTTCTTTGCCATCAAAACTCTCATGCTTGACAATTTTTAGAACAGTTGTTTCAGCTTTATGGAGTTCTTCAACATTTAGTTCCTTTGTGGTAATTTTCTCTCCTGCAGCTTTAACATTGTTCATGAATCTTAAAATCCAGGCCACCATTCTGAGGATTTTATTGTACTTCAAAAAATATTTCAGGTACCATTTTTCTTGTTATAGCAGAAACCAAAACCATGGAAACCTCTTTCTTTCTCTCTCGGTTAATTTCTTCTTTGTCAACTTCAACATTTTCTTTATGCCATTCAGATTCTTGGAGTCTGAGCCACAGTGGTCCCTCTCACCATTTTGATGACAGAAGTTTAGTTGCAGAACATCCTCCAGAAGGTAAGTCAGCTGGATTACAAAATCCTGGTACATGGTTCCATTTGCTAGTATCTGATAACTGCTTAATTTCTTTCACTCTATTTTGCACGAATGTTCCCTAAACATCTTTTCCTTTGATCCAACATAGAGAAATCATTGAATTGGACCAACAAAAGGACAGCATGTTCTCAACTCCTAAATGCTCCTTACTGAATGAGCCAGTCTAGCTCCTATTACACAAGCAGAAGTTCCAGCCGTGGGATAGTTGTGTTCTTGATAGGTGCCACACAGGACTTTGCTTGAAGAAGTGTCACATGTGTTTCCTGACCCTCTTCTGAACGAAGAAATACCACAGCTGCATACGCTGAATGACTGGCTTCACAAAATGTGTGAAGGCTCCAAGATTCTTCGCTATTACTTGGCGCAATTTGTCTTGGAATCTTTATTGTGCTTAAGACTCTGATTTCTTCTTGCCAACTTTCGAATTTTCCTTTCATATCCTTCCCCATGTCCTCATCCCAGCTCATTTTTTTTTCTCCAGCTCTCCTATAACAGCAATTTTGGAAGGAGAGAAACAGGACAGGTAAAACCTATATGGTCGACAATTCTCTGGGCAGCTGCCAAGACATTTCTCCTGGTGACTTTCTCACCCTTTTCAGTGAGATTAATTTTCTCACATGAAATTACATCTTCTGCCTTATTCCAACTAAGTCCTAATGCTGATGTTGTCTCTGATATATTACCATCAAAAGAAGTTTGTCCTGTATATTCTCATTTTTGCAGTTCCAACTGTGCCTTTGCTAGTAATGCTGTGGCTGTGGCTTTCTCTATGAAGGTACTCCAGTACTCACTGAAGTAACACAGTTGTCCACATAAAAGGAGTGCCTCAACTTCTTGGCTATTTCTTTGTAGTCTTTACTTCTTGTAAGTGAATATTTACTAATATTTACTAATAACTGAAAGAAGTAATGAAATGTTAAATAACACATTAAGCCAAGCAAGTAAAGATGTGGCTACATGGCTAACTAACAACAACTTGATTTTAAACACTGATAAAACAGTTTGCCTTAACTTTCATATCACCGATAACATAAATGTTAATAACAATAATAATAATGATATCCCTGTAGTAAAATTAAACAATCAATTGATCTCATACAAAACTGAAACAAACTTTTTAGGCTTGTGGATACAAAGTAATTTAAAATGGAAATCACATATTAAACACCTTGTAAATAAATTAAACAGGAATATATATGCTTTAAGAACTTTAAGTCAACATGTCAGCCTTCCTATACTTTTAATGGTGTATTATGCTCACATACATTCTAGAATGAGGTATGGAATAATATTTTGGGGAAACTCACCAGAAGCTAAAGATGTATTTATTAAGCAAAAACAAGCCGTTCGCATTATATGTGGTGAAAAGAAGTTATGTTCATGTAAACCACTATTCTAAAAAATTGGGATACTTACTCTGGCATGTACTTATATATTAGAGGCAATATTATTCATAAAAAAATAGATTTACTTTCCAAAATAATGAAAATGTACATGCACATTATACTAGAAATCAAAAGGATATTCACTTAATATCTGCAAGAACCATGTTGTGTAAAAATGGAGTCATGCACTCCAGTATATCATTATATAACTCTCTTCCCAGTGATATCAAAAATACTGGAAACTATAATGCATTTAAAACCAGAGCAAAGGCTTTCTTGCAGGAGCACTGCTTCTACACTGTAAAGGAATACTTACAATTTAATAAATATCCTCATACTATATCATTGTATTAACTATCTTGTATCATATCCATATAAACCCATTATATACTGTAAATATGTACATATCTAACTTGCTGTAACTGTTGTAATATAAATCTAATCATTGACGTATCCTGTATCAGAGTACAATGTACAAAATTGATTTTAAAGGATTAATTAAAAAAATTGAAAAATTGAAATTGAAGTTTCAGTATCCCTTCAAGTAGAAATGGGCTGCAATTCAAACCAAATACTGACAATGACGTAAAGTCTTCATCTGACTTCTTTCTTCATCTTTCCACCAGACGAACCGCAAATAATTCTTGTCTTGTTCTCTGACAGATATTTGTAAAAATGCTTTTCTTATGTCTGAGATGATGCCTATCTTGTTTCCTCTAAACATTAAAAGCAATGCTGGAATTTGTAGCAATAAGTTAGGACCTTCTCCAAATACTCGTTTAGTGAAGGGCTGTCCTTTGGCTTTGACAATCCATCAAATACTGGCCTCACATTAGTAGATGAATTTTCCTATAAGGTCCCTCGGTGAGGTAAGTAATAACAAAATTCCTCCTCCTTTTCTTTAGATACTTCCTCAATTATGCCTTCATTTTCCCAATCCTTGAAAACATTTCCATATTCTTCACATTTTTTCTCTTTCACCAGTCGGTTTGTGATGGAAACTAATCTTCTTTCAGCCATCTCTTTACTATTCTGTAGAAATAGTTTGCTTTCCAACCATGGTAGTGCCACTTCATATCTGCCAATATGAGTATCCTTCTCTGTTTCCAAGAAGTAGCGATGTGCAGCTTCCTCCATACCTTCTCTTGACATCAGCTCTGATGGATCAGATATACCTATTGTTTCTAAGCTCCACAGATCAACTACAGAAGCAGACTGAATGAACAGCAAAGTAGATTCTCTTGCTAATGAGTCACTCTTCTTCTCTTCCATTTTTCCTGTCACTGACCAACCAAGCTCTGTTTTCACAGCAACTAATCCACATGCTAGTTTATGCACTTCATCCATCAGAATGCAGGCAGCAGAATCAGCTCCTAATAGCATCTCCACTTCAGATGAATTTGAACCCACGTCTGAGAGCCATATCTACTTCTCTTTCAAAATATCTTCTCTTGGATTTGTCCTGTTTTTTCTTGTCAAACAAATGAAATCCAGCTTGTGCAAAGGTTATTCTTTCTTCTCCCTCTACTTCCTTCCTAAGGAAACCAAGAAGAGCCTCCAGTCGATCATTCTGTTTGTTATCTGAATCAGAATTAGTGAATGATTGATTCCTAGGCCACGCTCTTAAAACTACTTCTGACAGGCATGATTCCACCAAGGGAAATAACATAGATCCTGTTTATCTCCTGTTATACCTATGGATTCCGAAGCTCTTAATTGACATTCTAGCTTATCATATAATACAGAAATTCCTGACTTGTCATTTTTACGAGTTGTATTCTGTATCACTAAACTTATAAGCTCTCTAGTATAATACTCAATCAACAGATCGACATGTCCAAATCTGTTTTTTAAAGCTTCTATTACCTTTGGATAATTCTCTGTAGTGGCTGGGAAGCTGCTGATCAGTTCTCTGCCTCTACTATCTGGCTTTGTACCTTGAATTAAATATTGAAATTTGTCTTCTGCTTCAATTTCATTAACTTCGTGAATTCTTTTAAACATACTCCAGAATCCTAACCAATCTTTGACATCGCCTCCATATTGGTTTAGCTCCAGCTTTCAGTTGAGGAGACTAGTGAAACATTATCTGTGATCATTTATCTACCATTGGGAATATTATTCTCAATGGCATTGTACTCACAGTTATATGCATCATCAGCGTGTAATCTTCTCCTAACACAATATCAAGGATTTTGTCATCCACAGAAGACAGCTCTGTAATTAACCTTTCCATTTTAACATGCATCTTCTGTACAGATTCACTTTCCACTTGCTTGCTTGCCAATTCTCAAGCAATTCATTGTAGGTTTTCTTAAACAAGGTTCGTAACGGCTTCCGTTGTTTTTGCTATTTCTCCATTTCTTGTTGCTTACTATGTAAAACATATCACAATCTGTTGGGGTCACCAGTTTTGTCGCATTTAGGGACTAAATCACCGATTTAGTGTTAACCAGATCAATTAAATGATTTAGGTAAGCACAAATACAATTTTTTTTATTTGTGGAGAAAATTACACACATATGCCTTAGAACAACAATGACTTTTGTCTTTTCTTTTAACAAGTTAGCCAACTTAAAACATTTCTGTCCTTGTCACAACAAAATCTTTGCACAGATCAAAATTTCTTCACTTCAATGGGAAATATTATAAACAAACATCTGGTTTACCTATGGACAGCCCACTGTCACCAATATTAGCAGACCTCTTCATGAGCACTTTGGAAACAAGGATAAAAAATCTGATGTGTTCCATTCACATGACTTTCTCTATACCTCTGTAACAAATTATTGTTAATAAGCTTATCTTTTATTTATTTCAAGCTAATCAAGAAAAATTAGCTTTATTGTAAGTAGAAGCAAAATAAGGAAGTACCATAAGTTAAAGGAAAAGCCAAAAGCTGGTTGCTGTGTGACTGATGTTCCTTTGTTTGTATGGACAGGAGTTGACAAATTCCTGTATGAGAAAAGTATGTTTTTCAAAGCTGAAACCAAGAAAAAGGAATATCTCAAAAATGATCAACTCTACGAAAAAAGTGTATATAACATAAATTGTGTGTTTTAACGTGATCTACATTTTTTGTGTGTTAAGTTTTTGTCCACCTCTTATGCTTTAGTGGTTAAGCAAAATTCATCCAGAATAAAGTACTCTTCAGAGGCTATTCCCAGAAAATTCAAAATATACATTTTATTTGTCAGGTAAATATCTTTAATATATGATATTTTAATCAAAATCGTTAGAGCCATTTTGTAGAAAGTCAAAATTTTCGAAAAAAGTTCCATGTAAAGGGTAGTTTCGGGTGGGGGGACTTTTCTCAAAATCTTCATGTCGCATCCCTGGAAGATACTAAACTTAAATACCAAGTTTTTGAGTTATCATGTTCACAGACACACGGACACACACACACTCACACACACACACACACACACACACACACACACACACACACACAAAGACCTTTTTCTGAAAATACTTTTTTTGGATACAGGGGACCCTAAAACATATATTTCCGGTGAAATCTTGGTTTTTTGGTGGAGTGCAATGCATTCTCTATACACTATGTACATAGTGCATATAGAGAAAGTAAAAAGGCATTCCCCTGGATATTCAAAGTATGGTAGCGCTATATAGACGACATTTTTGCAATAATCACAGAAACACACCTGGAGGATGCATTGAAACTCCTAAATCTGCAAGAAAAATCCATAAAGTTCACAATGGAGAAGGAATGTGATGGACAACTACCATCCCTCAACCTTAAAATCATCAAAAATGAAAACCACGTAACATTTGGCATTTACAGAAAATCTACCCACACCGACAGTTATATAAAACAAGAGAGTTACAATCCCATTCCCAATCAACATGCAGTACTCAACAGCCTTACACACAGATTGGTAAATGTACCAATGGGCGAAAAAGAATACCACTAAGAAGTCAGTACACTCACTCAAATTGAAAAACTAAACAAGATTAACAAGAAGTTTACATTTCACCCTACAACTTTCTACAAATTCCAGAGGATCTTCAAACGACACATCATCCTGGTCCCAAAAAACAATTACTCCACAAAAACAATATTGAATTCTAAATTAAAAGAAGATATTCCACAAAAAAAACCAAGAATATATCACAGTGTGATAGTTGTGGGTTACCTTTTGAACTAATTTGCAATCAATAATATATTCCTGTGAAGCTCTTGTGTTACTAGACGTTTGACAGTTTGATTTCTGAATAAGTACACTGGCAGAAAACTTACTGTGTTGATTTTGAGAGAACAAGATGTTATTCGAAAACCCACGTACTTCTGTGTTTTGCAGTAATAAGTTGCACTGTACGTTCACCTTTGCTCGTGGAAGTAACACTGCATGGTAATGCCAACCTTGGCCACTCTTACTCTTACAAAAGAAGCAGTGTGTTGTACGAGCAAGTTCTATCAAAATATAATATGAAACAGGGACAGCCTTCTTTACCGTACAAAATTGTGTTAGACAGAACATTGTAAGTGGCAGAAGTGTCTAAATTGGTATTATACAGGTTGATGTATGAACAAAAGTATGTTGAAAAATTGAAAAGCCCCACTGAAAAGTGAAAACATGAATGCACTGTTACTAGACTTGATGTATATGTGCTGAGGAGATGCATACAAGATTTCAACAAGCAGTATTATTCTGGCATTAAATGATATGTTATTATTGTAAAGGAAACAATATAAATCTTTGTTGAAAATAATAAAAAAATATAGGGTTTCTTTACCATAATAACGACACAAATTGTAAATTCTTCATGGGGTGAAGTAATACACTTGCTCACTGTAATGAATACCTGAGAAAAATGAGGGACATAAGCAATTCAGGTTGGCTGTTTGTTTTATTAGATGAAACTTGGGCAATGTGATCATGGCAAAAGAAAAGATGTGAATTCTGGATGATTGTTGGGAAGATCTGTACATTCCAACAGGTATAGGTTCCAGGAATTGTTTTACATTCTGGTAAAGAAGCAGGTTTAGTATTGATTAACCTTTCAGTGTTTAGTTCAAAATCCACAAAGGACTGTCATGAGGAAATTGATACTGAGCGTTTTACAATGTTTCAAAAACAGCTTTACCTAATATTCCCCCAAACTCGGTAATAGTAATGGATGATGCTAAATATCATCCACAAAAATTAAACATAGCCCTGAATTTGAGCACAAGAAAAGATGCATAACAACAGTGGTTATGTGAATATACTGTTGATTTTGTAAAAATAATGGTAAAGGCTGTTCTTTATAAACTAGATCCTCAACTTAAGTCACAATCATTGACACATTAACAAAGCAAGATGGTTGTGTAACTGTCATCATATCAAGTCCAAACTAATTCAACTATTAGGCTTTGAACAGAAGAACAATAACAAATTTAAAATGCAACATCTTAAAGCTTGTTTCAAGGTGCCATTTTATCTATGATAGCAGAAAATTGGTTTAAAGCCTGTTGTCATTGGAGTAGAAGATTTATTCTGAGAAAGCGATAATCTGATGGATAGTCATTCTAATACATTCATCATAAATCTTGAAGAAGAACTGGCAATTCAGACGACAAATATGCTCATGAAAATTAAATCAAATACCATTCTTCCGCCAGCACATCTGCTATCATTTAAGGCAAGATATACATTATTAGGATGAATCATTTATTTGTGCATTTCAATACTTAATTTAAATATTCAATTTTCATTTGCCTCTATAAATATTGTATATCTCATAGGGATGTAAAACTGTGAATTTTAGTCAGAGCCATACTAGTCAAATGGTGAATACAGTGTTGAAACTCCCTATACTTGCCCATACTAGCTTATGTGTTGCAGGTCTGTTATCTGAATGTGGTAGCAGCAACTTTCCCTCGTTACGAAAAACAGACTTTAATACCCTGTATAATCCAGTAAAATTTACAAATCCTTAAAATGGGTCTTGAAAACTATTTGGTAAAATTTGAAAAGGATTTAGTTAAAATGTCCCCTTTTTCTGCCCATGAGTATGGTCACCACCCCCACACATTAGCACATACATGATTAATACAAAGGAATATTAGGCACAAATAAAAATTTGAAGAAAAAAAATCCAGGAAGTATTATATGAAATGCAGAGAAATAAAGGAATCAATAATTTTTGTTTAAAAATTTAAGCATTCTTACTCTTTCTGGATCAAGTTTGTTCCAGTTTTTATTACTGATTAACTCAGCTAAAAAATCTGGAAAATACAATAGCTGGTGGAAGACACAAATATATTTGGCCATTTAATAGTGAAAAATTGTGCTTGTTTTCTAGCACTGAAGGACAACATTGTTATGTGGTAATAGTTTCTTTTGGGGTATGCACTGACTTCTTGTTCAGTTGTTATGTTTGAGCAACTTTTTAAATTCTGTCCTCTATAATATTCTCATAAACTTTTGCTTTTCTGTTTTGGTGAATGAGTGAATCTTTTTTCAAATTGGAAGTATTTATTTGTATTGTTTAGTGCCAAAAGCAATTACACAAACTGGATATATTTTACAGTACAAACAAAAGTTAATTTCATTTACTGCTTTATTATGTTGATGCCATATGAACTTATTACATAAACAAAAATATGCAAAGAACTTGAATTTTTCCTAGCACTCCTACTTTTCTCAGAACGTGTCTGGCTTTGATGCACTTGTTATTAATTTGCACAGTTAATATAGTGTCTCTCAAGTCTATATACATTTTAAACAAAGACCATGTCTGTATTACCTTACGTTTTAAGTTCTGACAGATTCACTGATTCTGGTCATTGGAACAGGTAAACAGAGTCACTACACCAGACTGTTGCACAAGCAGCCTCATTCAGATGCAGTAGC
Organism: Hymenopus coronatus; assembly: GCA_030762935.1. Taxonomy (NCBI): domain Eukaryota; kingdom Metazoa; phylum Arthropoda; class Insecta; order Mantodea; family Hymenopodidae; genus Hymenopus; species Hymenopus coronatus. Next base: position 102,606,613 of record CM060891.1, read on the forward strand.
ACTGCTAATCCTTTCCCCATTGTTTTTCATGTTTTCATTTAACCATAAGATTCTACGGAATGTTGCGTTCACTCACTCACAGGAAAAGCAGTCAAGGTGCATCAACAAGTATAGTCCAGCTAACTTTGCGAACATGTGTGAGGCAATTGATTAATTCCATTCCTTATCTAGCATAAAGTTAAATGCCACAATTTTCAATAATGTAAAACTTAAAAATTTGAAAGTATTGAATGTTTATCTCAAAGTATTAGACATACTTTGATACCAGTAAGTATCAAAGGTATTCAAGATCCCATTGCTAGCTAGCTTGTGTCTTTATTTGAAAGTTCCAATGGAAATGCATGTTACAACTTTTTAAATTAATATGGCACTCTTCTATGTGGCGAGGAGTAGATCTGGAATGTTTGCACAACTTTTTTTTTTTTGGTAGTGTATAACGCCCGCTTTAACTACTTATGGCACCGCAGGCGGTAACACTGATGATACATGAATGAAGATGGAGCACCGGTGGAATGCGATGGTGGGGGAAACTGGAGAACCTGGAGAAAACCCACCCCAGAGTTGCTTTGTCCACCACAAATCTCACATGCAGTTGCTTGGGATCGAACCCGGGCCATCTAGGTGAGAGTGAGTGGTCTAACCACTCGGCCACAGCGCGGCCTCGTTTGCACAACTGGTTAAGCTTTAGGAATGTCACACAAATTCTCAATTCTTGAGATAGCCACAAAAATAACTTCAAAATGGAGTCATATCCATTGCGTTTTGAGTTACATTGATAACATTTGCCTTAATAATGAAGAAGCTTTGAAACTCAATTAAATTGGTTGTTTCAATCTACAAAGGGCACATTAAATAACAAAGAAAAAACTGCAAATGAAATTAAACAATAACAACAAGCATTCTGATGCATCCAAGGAATCTACATGCAGCTAAAAAGCAATTCACTGCTTACAAATGACAACAGGAAGAATCCAACCATACACACATGTATTAAGCAAGTGAAGATAATGAAGAGAAGGCTAAACACTATAATTAACAAATACACTGAAATTTATTCAATTCTCCAGTTTATTTTTTTTATAACATAGTTTTCATTTTCTTTGCTTACATTAGTGCTCTTATTCTCATATAGTGGTAAATACCAGTTTGATTGTGAGTGCAAGTAGTTAATGCAAACAGTTTTGATTAGGAGATTTCTATAGAAGAAAAGAAAAATCTTATGGGTTACTTTCACTGGGGCATATGAAAGTCACGAGCAACCCATTGTAAAAATTTAAATTTCAACAATGTAACGAAACGAATTGCAGGATTGTAATCTACAGACTTTAAGCCACATGTTGACATATTGTGATGTCATTAGCTTCTATCACGTGACCACAGACGGTGTTTGGAAAATGGCTGACATTGATGCTTCATTTCGACAGCGTGCTGACATTGAATTCCTTGTGAAAGAAGGAAATTCTGCTCCTGAAATTCATCTCAGACTTCAACGTGCGTTTGGAGGTGTCTGCATGGGTGCCAGCAGTGTTAGAAGATGGGTGAAACATTTCAAAGATGGAAACAAGAGTCTGCAAAATGCGCCTCATAGCGGGCGTCCTCGAACTGCCTCTACAGAACGCAACAAGGAAAGAGTTGATGAGCTCATTACAGGAGATAGGCGTTTCACTGTGAATGAAATTGCTTCGCAACTTGGAATAGGACATAGCGCAGTGCAAGAAATGAACCACAGCTTGGGTTATCGAAAGGTCTGTGCCCGTTGGGTCCCCCGTTTATTGACTGAAGACCACAAACTTCAGAGAAGAACCATTGCACAAAACCTTCTTCAGAGATTTCATAATGAAGGTAATGAATTTTTGACTGGAGATGAGAGCTGGTTCCATCACTATGAGCCAGAAACGAAACGTCAGAGTATGGAATGGCACCACTTGAACTCAGCATCGAAGAAGAAAGCGAAGACAGTGCAGTCTGTAGGAAAAGTTATGGGAAGTGTCTTTTGGGATGCACAAGGTTGCATTCTGGTTGACTTTCTTGAACCTGGACAAACCATAAATTCTGCCCGCTACATCAAGACACTTCTGAAGCTCCGTCGGGCTTTGCGTGATAAACGCCCTGGAAAGAGGATCATCCTTCAACAGGATAATGCGCGTCCGCATACTGCCCGTGCCACTATGGAGAAGATCAGGGCATTAGGGTGGGAAACTCTTCCACATCCTCCCTACAGTCCCGACTTGGCACCCTCCGACTACCATCTTTTCGATTCTGTGAAGGAGCAGATGCGTGGCCAACGCTACGAGACGCTGGAGGATATTCAGAAAGCAGTGCGTCAGGGTCTGCAGGCAGCTGGAACGGAGTTCTATCACAAGGGCATTTTCAAACTTGTAGAACGATGGGAAAAATGTGTGCAAAACAATGGAGACTGTGTCGAAAAGTGAAAGAAAGTCTGTAGATTATGATGATGTATTTGGTTTGGCTTAAAAATAAATATTAAGATTGTAAAACAGTGTTGCTCATGACTTTCAGTATGCCCCTCGTAGCTTTTCTTCATCAAGCTATTTATCAAAATCTTATTCCTCAATCTACTTCATGCTAATTAAAATGAACATTCACAGAAATGGTTTTATTACATATTTTCTTGTAGAGGAATAGGAGAAGAAACTAGGCTTTAGCAATTCAAAATCTTCTTGGACTTCTAGCCAGGTAAAAACTTGGCTTGACACCAACGTTTCGAAGAAGTGCATCTTCCTCGTCTTCAGGGTGAACTGATGGTTTGAGCTTGCGGAGACTGGTATTTATAAGAGCTGGGATGAAGCTAACATCTGATTGGTTCGCGTGATATTATGGCCTGGTATTTAAGATGACTGAGACATGGGAACGGACTTCGTAGAAAACTATTTATAGCAGTTATTCGGCTAATGTTTTGTGTTTGAGCACGCACCTGCTAGAAAATAAGTCTTGGAAGACTGCAGGTAGAGGATTAGCTTCAGATGTTAGCTTCATCCCAGCTCTTATAAATACCAGTCTCCGCAAGCTCAAACCATCAGTTCACCCTGAAGACGAGGAAGATGCACTTCTTCGAAACGTTGGTGTCAAGCCAAGTTTTTACCTGGCTAGAAGCCCGAGAAGATTTTGAATTAACACGTCGCCAGGAAAGCTTCAGTTCTTATTTTAGGCTTTAGCAATTTCAAATCTTTTAAGAACAGTTCATTATGTGATGGATTTGAAATTACATTTTCTTTGCATGGCCGTGAGAAAAAACAAAGTGATTTTGTAGTTGAAAAAATATAAAACGTTTGACAATTCAAGCATAAAATAAAACATTTCATTATCAGAGGTGATAATGCCACTATAAATTTGATTTGTCATAAATTGTGATTTAACATCTACATCTTTTGTGTAGTAGGCTTTAGTCTTACCTCTTAAATAAATACCCAAACATCACTTAAGAGCAAAGACCTGCTGCTGTTGGGAGCTCATTAGGATAGCAAATCCTAAGAACCTCGTCTATCTCTTATGGCTACATATTCATTCACAATGACGATGACTCCACAGGGTATTCCCAGTTATACATTTTATTTTTGTAAGGTGAGTAGGCGCATGGTCACTCCATCCACCCATGCATCCCGCCCTTCTTCCTTCCATCCAGCCATCCAGCCCTCTCTCTCATTATTTATTTATAACTTTATTTAACTTAAAGTCATAATACTTTAATCAGTTAATATATTAATAACATTAGAGTGCAAATTAATATTCCAAGAATTAAAATATGTGATAAAAAAATATATATATATCACGCACGCACGAGCGCCCACCCGCCTGCCAATGCGCCTACGCACGACGACTGCGTGCACGCACGCACACCCTCCCACTCATATCTTTTTCTAAACATGCTTTCCTTTTTTGAGGTTCAGGGAACTCAAAATGTATATTCCCACTAAAACTAAGGTGTCAAATTTTTTGGTGGAATGTAATACTCCTACTTATTAGGTAAGCAGCATAGAAAGTAAAAAATCAGATGGAATTGCAATTCTAATGCACTTTAGGAGCACAAAATCATTTCCATCAAGTATCCCCAAGTGAAATCAGGGTTGCTTGAGGTGCACGGGCTGCACAGCTATATAGTATATCCGTGCAGTGGCGGTGTAACGCTACATATTAGTACTGTGATGTCCTACTTACAAGGCTGGTACATCCGCATTGGGAAGATGATCGCCCACACCTGTAATGTTTCGAGCAGAATGGGATAAAACTTTCTGTTTATGGAAGAAAATGACGTGGCAAAATGTTTAGTGTGTTATAAACTTCTAAACAAAATAACTAAATATAATTTGCAATGGCATTACTCGCTATGTCACACACACGATTATGCAAAATACAAAGACACTGAACGTAAAATGAACAAGGAAGATGTAAATACTCGTGCTAGTGTTGTTAGAGTGAGTTACACATATTGCTAGGAACATGCGATCCTTTAGTGAAGGTGAGATGGTAAAACAATATTTACTTGATGCAGCTGAAGAATAGAGCCCAGAGCATGTACACGATTATCAATCAGTCAGTTTATCCACCTCCACAATTACATGTCGTGTGGAGGACCTTGCAGACGGTATTCGCAATCAGTTGTCTCAGATAATTACAACATTCATTGCGTTTTCTCTTGCAATTGACGAGAGCAATGATATAACCAACACTGCACAACTTGTCATCTACATCAGAGGTGGGAAATATGGGAAGAGTTGTTAGATATTGTGCCTATGAAGCCTATTACTATTAGAGCTGATATCTTCAGTTGCATCGAGAGAACAATGAAACAGTTTGAACTTGCATGGCATAAAATGGTGTCATTAGCTACTGACGGAGCACCGGCTATGTGTGGAAAGAAACAGGGTGCTGTGACATTGGTACAACAAAGAAGGAAAGAATTAAACATACAAATGAAACTTATACCGGTGCATTGCATTTTACACCAAGAAAACTTATGTGCTAAAATCATTCGTCTGAGCAATGTAATGGATTTTGTTGTGTGAATAATTAGTTTCATCAGGCTTAATCACAGAGAGTTCCAGGCACTACTTGTTGATATTGACAGTGAGTATGGGGATTTGCTTTATCATATGGAGGTAAGGTAATTAAGTCGAGGAAAAGTTCTACAATGTTTTTTCGCTCTCAGGAATGAAATTGCTTTCTTTATGGATGTACATAAAAATTTTCCAGAACTCCAAGATCAGCTGTGAGTAAATAATTTGGCATTCCTTTTAGATTTAACCCGTTATCTTAATGAACTGAATATCACACTTCAGGGCAGAAACTCATTATCACTGACTTGTTTTGTACCATAGAGGCATTTAAACAAAAGCTACGTCTGTGGGAGCAACAGTTTAGCAATTCGGTGACTGTACATTTTCCAATCCTAACCTCAGTGATTCAGAGTGTAGAAACCTTGGATTTTGATGAGTATATAACCATATTGCAACAATTGTGCGAAGAATTTGAATGTAGATTCCAGGACATTATACCACTTGAGAAACAATTTAAGTTATTTGCAACACCATTTTCAGTGGATATGCTTGATAGTCCTGTTGAACTGCAGTTGGAAGTAATAGATATGCAAAATGATATTGAGTTAAAAGATAAATATCAAAATAGAAAAAGTATAAATAATTTCTACACCTCTGTAAGATGCGAAGGATACCCTAAACTCCACAATTTAGCAGGAAGAATTTTGTGCATATTCAGGATAACCTATGTTTGCAAATCACTGTTTTCCTTAATGAGGTGAACAAAGTCATATCACAGAAGCCAAAACACTTGAAAGCCTGTTTGTGATTGGGTAGCTTGCAAATAATAGTCAGCTGGTTGAAAACAGACAACTGCAAAAATCACGACAATTGTTGGATGGCTAAGGAAGAGCAGTTTTCATAGACATTTATTTGAAGAATATTATGTTTATTTGTATTGTTTACTTCAATGAATTGCATAGTACCAACAAGAAGAACGGTCTATGTCATATTACATTACTTATTTAGTTTATTAGTAGTGTATGAGTATTTGTATTTCGTTAATTGAATTTCCTGGCAATTAGATATTATTTTGTATTCTGTTATCAGTATTAAAGTGTATAAAATACTGCTATCATTATTATGTAATTAATAGTGAAAGTGTAAGTTAATTTACACAATCGCTGTTCCGCCACTCTAGCACCTCCATTTCTTACCTACAACCGGGTGGTCAGGGCTTGAGAGCTTTTACTGCCGCCCCAGTTGGGGACGCCTGATTTACATAGTTTAATATAGAGCTACAGCTATGAATTTTGATTAATACACTTAGGAGAAATGATCAATCATTGTAATAAAAGAGCAGACATTTAGATTCAATTATCACAAAATTGCAATAAATACACAAATAAATGGTATGGCAATAACACTTTTCTAATATAAAATATAATACTGCATAATTTGCATTATACATCATATTACATTAACAAACATGAAAGAACACTATCATAAGCAAAAGTTATTCACAGTAATTGCACTTTTAATGTCAGATTGAAAAAGAGCAATCGTTGTTATAAAATATTATAAAAATTCCTTGATTTACCTACACCAGACTTAATGAGGCACACCCTTAATGTGTGGGTGTGATTTTAATGTAATAATGCCTTAATATTTAACTATAACTGTTGATAAACTACTTAGGATGAAACAGCCAATGAAAGCTTAAATGATCTTAAGAACAGACTGTTGAGTTTAATGTTATTATTCAAAGAGAACACTGATTGGGTAATTGCATGAACAAAGAAATTATATTTATGTAAACTGTAAACTAAGGTGTTGTTGCAGTAACCAACCTGAGTAATATCATCAGTGTGGGATTCCCAGTAACCTCCTAATAGATCTGCAAAACGTATATCCCAAAACAGAAGAAAAGCATCATCTTCTAATAATTCTGTACCTCCACAAACAAAATTACCATTGGAAGTAATGTCAAAATCCAACAAAGGCTTTAATGCACATTTTCCTTCAGTATCATCTGCAAATAAAAGTACAGAAAATTTGTCATTATAAAAAATATATATATAAATCCAAAGCTTCCACAGCAATAAGTAAGCAAAAAATCACATTATTGGCTTTAGATAATAACAAATGTTTGTTATTCATATATAACAACAGTTTTCCTAGTCATGTCCATCAACAATGTCCACAAATGCTCTTCCCATACCTCCTCCCCTTTCTTCTAATTTAATTGTCTTTATCTGAACTTTCTCTGACTTGTTTGTACCCTTCCAATTGTGGTTACCTTTTTGAGCTGATATGAAATTATTTTCTTTTATCTGAGTAACAAAATGAAGTTATTGGACTGTAAAAGGTAATGATCCTCAAGAGCACACCTAATAAACAAGAAATATACAGAGGATCAACACAACATCCTGAGAACATCAGCACAACTTCTATGGACAGAATGAAGAGAACACTTCAAAGATCAGATACCAGGCCCTTAATTTATAGAAGATCTAAAAAATATTGTGTTCTGTTTACAAATATGCTGGATGTCAAAAATCCTGTGTTTCATTCTATGCCTAAGGATTGCATTTTGAAATGTGTGCATGTTTGTTTGGTATCGCTAATTATGAGTGAAGAATATATTGTGCGTTAAATTAAGTCCAGGTGGAGAATTGAGGAAAGATTGGATTTAATGTTGAGGACATTTTGCAAGCTAATTTTAGGAGTCGTGCAGTGTACAGTTAAAGCAGGAGTGATGACAAAATTAGGGAAGATTACTGTTACAGCTCACATAATGGAAAGAGTACTTAAGTACTTATTTCCCATTCAGCAATTGACACAATCAGATATTCTGAAGCAATGTTTAAGGTTCCAAGAGCATAGGGTGCAAAGTAATATGTGGTTGGGTAAGATTAAGGAGCAACCGATCAAGAATGGTTTAGGAGATGTGTGATATGGAACTGATAATTCGGTTAGGGGATTTTGGAGAGAAGCAAGGGAGAGATTGGAGGATATGGATAGACAGGTGCACTGCATAAAATGGTGAAAGAAAATGAGGGAAAAGAAGAATGTCTTGCAATAGACATGAGGGGTGGCAGGATTTGGAAGCTGAAAGGTTTCAGCGAAGGAGTGAGGATGAACTGCACATAATGTTTAATAATAATAATTTTATTCACCATTAGACTTTACAAAAGCAGCAAAGGTTTCGTCCAAAATACATGTACAGATATATACAAGCAATGTAAGTATTATGGTACAGTTTTACAATTATTGATATGAAAATTGCAAATATTACTTAATTCTAGAAAATTTAAACGTGTTAGGACTAATCTTCTACATACATGTAATCAAATAAAATCTGAGGTATGGATATTACCATCTACAGAGTAGAATGCTGTTTTCTTAAGCCATTTTGTTACTATTAAGGTAAAACTGTTCTGTGGTAGTTCTCTTATATTTGGTGGGAGTTTATTAAAAAGTTTTAGCTGTTGGTAGCAGTGGCTATTGATACTTTTGGTTAATCGGTTATGTGGTGTATCTAAATCATATTTACATTGGGTGTTATAACTAAGTACAGATGATCGATCTGCAAAATCATTAATATTTTCTTTGACATGCATAATATTAAGGAATATATATAATGACGGTAGTGTCATATCTTAAAATTCACGAAGCTAGGCCTACATGCTTCCTGTGGCCCTAATCCTACCATTAGTCTAATAACTTTCTTTTGCCAGATAAATACGCTTTTTGATGTCGCACAATTTCCCCATAGCCTAACCCCATATAAAAGTGAGGATGAAAGAAAGCATAGTATGAAGTAAGTAGTATATCTCGACTTACACACTTCTTCAATTAAATGTAAAGGAGCAAATGAAGGAAGTTGATTAAACAGAAGTGGTTAGGAAGAGATAATGAGGTAGGGATAAAGAAGATATTCAAGGACCAAGAGCAGCTAAGAAAATTAAGTAATTCTTAAGAAAAGTTATTGTACAGATAATAATAATGATTAAGCATATATGTAAAACTGATGGTATAACCAGGAAGTTGCCACCATTGCATTGAACTTAGCATTCAACAAATAAATTAATAATAATAATAATAATAATAATAATAATAATAATAGCCGTCATATGATCAAGCTGTTGTACACTGCAGCTTCTCTGCATGATGTTTCCATGGAGAGTGACGATATTTACTGAGCTTGTTGTGATTCCACTTTTTATTTTTACTTATTGGAAGAATGACTAATTCCTCCCAAAACAAAATCTTTGAGCTTATAACAAAATGGAAATGTGAAGATCATTGTTCATGGCTATTGCCTGTTAAAAGCAACACTTGCAAGTTTTCTGAAACAAGCAGTGGTGAATATCCATCCATCCATCCATCCATCCACAGACCCACCCATCCGTCCGTCCCTCCGTCCATCCATCTGTCCGTCCCTCCATCCCAACCCATCCATCCATCCAATCCCATCCATCCATCCATCCATCCATCCATCCATCCAATCCCTTCCATCCATACATCCATCCATCCAATCCCATCCATCCATCCATCCATCCATCCAATCCCATCCATCCATCCAATCCCATCCATCCATCCATCCATCCATCCATCCATCCATCCTATCCAATCCATCCATCCAATCCCATCCATCCATCCAATCCCATCCACCCATCCTATCCCATCCATCCAATCCCATCCATTCATCCAATCCATAAATCCAATCCCATCCATCCATCCAATTCCATCCATCCATCCATCCTATCCCATCCATCCATCCATCCAATCCCATCCATCCATCCATCCTATCCCATCCATCCATCCATCCTATCCCATCCATCCATCCAAACCCATCCATCCATCCTATCCCATCCATCCATCCATCCATCCATCCATCCATCCATCCCTACCAATCCATCCATCCATCCATCCATCCATCCATCCATCCATCCATCCATCCATCTCTCTATCTTTATTTTCTCTTAAATTTAGTTTAAGGTAATCAAACATACCAACATTTGAATCTTCAGAAAAGAAATTAACATTTTTTTTTAGTTATCACATTTAATTTGTTTTCCACACTATGAGTTTAAGGCTGCATTTATGGTGTGTTTCTGCCTCAAATGGCAATGTAGGGAGAACAGTTTTAATTCTGAAGCAAAAAATTGAGAATTGAAAGGAATAAATGAATTTGATTTAATGTGAAATTAAAATCATACTGAATTACAGAGTAGGTGTCAATGTTTTTATGATTTTATTGCTGTGTTTGCCACATTGTTTAGCAATGGAAGAAAATGTTTTAGGCATGTATATGCACATGCCAATTGTATATTGTAGCTGTTATAAAAAAAATACAATTGTCAATGTTTATATTTCAGTGTAAAGCCACACTGGGCCTTGCATTGTAATGTTCAGAGTACAAATACACATTTAATTGATGCAAACATATGTGTGTACAAGCTGATTTCTTGCATATCAAACTTATTTCTTGGAATACCCACCAGACCATGGCCTACAAGCCCGGGATAAGTTTCACATGCAAATATACTTGCTTTATTTTTTTCCTCTCTTTCTTTATCCAGGTGATATTTACAATGTTGTATGTGGGGGGGGGGTGAGAGTGAGTGTCCCTTATTGCCATTCAAAAAAGCTGGCAAGTGTAAATAATAGCCAGAAAATATTGAATTCTGACAATTTTCTCTTGTTCAAAGTGGCTGATTGCTTTTGGAACCAGGAGGAATATGCAACTTCTTATGGCCTTGGGAACCTGGTATTTTAAATACACATTTAAACTTTGTCTCTTGTTTTACACAGATATGGAGATATTTATAACACTGAGATTAATACAAAGAGCCAATGAGGATGTATCAACATGTCTTCCATTTATATGCATGCACCGCTAAGTACAAAATATGAAAGCTTTTCGCACAATCACTGCAATAAGGGATTAATTAACAGCATTTTGCCTAACATTTAGGCAACCTCTGCAAATAATATGTGACTATGAATTGTCAATAAATGCTGCAAATAATAAGTTTACATTTTGGGTTTTTTCTTTCACCTCTCTGTATCAGAAAGTTCAAAGGGAAGGGTTGGCTCAATAGACAGATTGTGATATCCACTGTATGCTGGGATAGGCACTTGTATCAGTGAAGACATAGTCAAGTTATTTGACATTCATTTTCAATTATTTCAAGGCTATTTGTGGCCATGTCTGGAACACCAAATTTGCCTAAGTTGTACATGGCACAGCCCCTTGGGTACAGTTGTGTAGCAGCACCAGTTCCAAATCTAAATATTACTAACCCATATGATAATAATCATAATCAAATACATAACTTCAGCAACAAACTATTAATATTAACTAAAAATATTAATGACAAAAAAACTGATATAGTTTGTATTATACAACATTACTAAAGCTGCCACCTTCCATGTGTGTTCACTGTAGCAACATAGGTTACTCCTCTGCTGAGGGTTGCAGTTTGCTTCTCGTATGTTGAATCCACACATAGCAGCTATTTGTTGTAGACATACTTATTTTATACACAACATTTGATGCAGTTATTAATATGACAGTGATTATGATTCTTCTTTAAGCATTTATTCTACCAAACAGTAATATGCAGCACACAAAATTATGTCGTACACAGAATGGTATGCAAATACATCAGGCATAAACAGTTCTCTCTCAATGAAAAAAAACAATGGAATCTGTATAGTACGAAAATATACTAAAAGTATTGTTAAGAAAACCAATGTTTTGAAATATTTTTAGGGATCCAATTTTGGACAAATTAGATTTTTTGGGAGGTAATACTCAATACCGTTCACAAACTGATCCAAAAGGAAAATGCCAATTGCAACTGGAATAATGTGACATTCTCAGATGAGGTAACATTTTCTTTCACACGGTTGTCCCGATACGATGCAAAACACTTACATCACAAAATTGCATCATGGTCGCATATCTGTATTGTGTTGGAACTAGATATCAAGGGACAGTCTAGGTGTGCTGTGGCAGCTTGACAATACACTGAATGGTGTGTAATAATAATATTTTGATTCCCTCTGTGAGGCTAAGATATCCTGGTGGAGAATTTGTACAGGATAATCATCCTGCATCACTCACATCACGGTCACATATCTGTATTGTGTTGGAACTAGATATCAAGGGACAGTCTAGGTGTGCTGTGGCAGCTTGACAATACACTGAACGGTGTGTAATAATAATATTTTGATTCCCCCTGTGAGGCTAAGATATCCTGGTGGAATTGTTGAATTTGTACAGGATAATCATCCTGCTCACACATCTCAAAAGGTTTCAAATTGGTTTTCAGAGAGGCAGAATATCAGAGTGGTAGAATGTGTGGGTTGAAGTAAAAAGGGAGCTGCGCTCCAACTCATTACCTGTAGATGGGTGACAAAACATCTTCGGGGCATAGACAAAATTAAGTTCCTGCAGTGATGTGGACAAGAAGCTACAAGATGCCAGATTTGAAATTGTGCCCTGAAGCTAAGGGACATAACTACAGAATTTTGAAACTTCCAGAATTATTGATGTAAATATAAACTTAATTTTAAATTCTTAAACAAGTTATTCTCTCTAGCAAATACAGGGAGTGGCGCATAAAATCAGCTGCAAAGTCAACACATGAAATGAAATATACTGTATTGAATATGATAACTCACACAGTAGGTGCTGAGCATGCCTGAGGAGATTCATGTATACCCTTGTCAGTTCTGGTGGTATGATGTGGAATCCTTGTCTTGAGTTCTTCAATTGTGTATACTGTTCCCGTGGACAAGTGTGGTGACCAAGAAGGCTTTGCCAATTGTTCTCTCTGGTGTGAACATCTCATGTTGCTCCTCCAGGATTCCCACATACATGTCTCAAACAATATGGGCCCCATAATGCACCTGGCAGAAATGACACACCAAACACCAGTCTTCTCATCATGCAAGGGTATCTGGTGGTTTTCTGTAAACCAATACCAGTTTTTTCGGAAATTTACATATATATTTACAGGTGGAATCATGCCTTGTCACTCATAATGAGCCTTAGTGTGTCCAAGACAGCACTGGAAACCTTTCTCAACAGCCATTCACCCTCTTCAGTTCTTGCACAACACTTATCTGGTATGGTTTTAAAACACGTCTGCAACTTCTCTCACTCACATGAACCTGTTGACTCAATCTCTTGATAGACTTGTGAGGACTTCTTGTCATTATCTCCTGTAACTCAGGTGTGCGGACAGATGATGGTCTGTTTCTGGGAGCATCCCAGCAACCAATTCTATATGCTCACATTTGCAGTCAATTCCTGTATGGTGCTTTTTGCTGACACAGAACCTGTTGGAAATTTCTCCCGAAAAAAATAATTTGTTTTCACAAAAGATTCAATGCAAAAGAAGGCTTCAACAATGAACTAATGCTCAGGTATGGAATACATCATTATCATACACTCACACAACGATGCCCTTTCTCAACTGGTTTCGACAAGTTTCACTGACTGCACATGACGGTCACGTGTGTTGACATGCCATCTCCTGGTAGGAAGTTAGATAATTTAATTGTTGCAAAAAAATGCAATATACAAACGTAAACAAATAATTGTAAATTACACAATATACATAATGTTATGGCAGATAGTTTTTTTTCATGCTGCATCCTGTACTTACAGATGGTACCTTGTATATCCACCCAAAAATTTGATATCAAGATTTCACCACACATACGTGTTCAGATGTCCCCTGAATCTAAATGACTATATTTAGAAAAATATAATGTGTTCAATTCACATGACTTTCTCTTCCTGTTCTGTAAACAAATATTCTTACAAAACATTATTCTTTTATCTACATCATGCTAATTGAGATAAATATTAGCAGGAGTTGTCTTAGTACTTACCTCTTTGTATGTAGAAGGGAAATAAGGGAGTAATAGACTATATTAAAATAGTAGTTAAATCCTTCAAAAGCTGATTACTATATGAAAAAATTGAAATTTGATTCTCTTTGCAAGACCAGAAATAACACAAAAGATATGCGACACAAAAAAAAAGAAGTATATGACATCAATTGTGTGTTACATTGAGATCTTATTTTTTGTTCAGCAAGCTTTTGTCCATCTCTTACAGTTTACCAACTATAAAAAAGTCAGCCAGAATGAAAAGGTCTTCAAATTTATTTCCAGAAAATTTAAGATATACATTTTGTCATGAAAATAACTCAAACATATGGTATTTTAATACAAATCGTTGGGAGCACATTGGAAAACAAAATTTTTACACAAATGGTTGCTAGGGATGCAGGGAATTTCCTGAAAATCTTTGTATCACATCCTGTGAAGACACTGAATTTAATTTTTTTTTTCCGTGGTTAACCATTACCGAGATATTCTTTGTTAATAGTTTACATTTCCGAATACTTATACTTTTCTTAAATAAAAATGTGTTATTCATTTTTCTTTTTTAGTCCTGACCTGGCAAAGAGTACATAATTTCACATAGAACCATTTCTTATACCTAAAGGGAATATGTAATAAACCATTTCTGTTAATGTTTATCTCAATTACACTGAAGCAGATAGAAGAATAAGCTTTTGTAAGAACAGTCAAGCGAATCTAGCACATCAGATTTTTTTAATAGAGTTTACAATGAACACACTTGCAGTCACTTCTGCATTCATTACACCAAAACTTGAAAGATATCAGATTCCCCAGCAGGAAATCAAGTCCTGCAGCTCTGGTCTGGGAAATCAAATACTCGCTACTCAACCAAGGAAGCAGTCCCAGAGAAACTTTCACTCAAAATGTGTACTTCTAGTAAAATCTCAGTATCTAATTTCTGAATGGGTTGCAACACTTTAGTAGGAGTTTTACTCCACTCACTTAGCTAAAAATTTATTTTTGCAATAATTTCCTATGAAATGTAACTTCTAAAAAACAATAATTCAGGGTTCTTTAAAGCTGCATTAAACCTTCAATTTCATAAACTTCTATATTTTGATCACAATTAAGATACTTTGTTTTAATATGTATGCATTGGAGACATGCAAGAGTCTGCATCATCACTTCCAATCCAAACCAGCCTTACATTACATGGCAAATAAATGCCCACTACCATTTGTGAAAATTGCAACACCAAGAAAGAATTTCCCAACTTGGTGGAAGTGTAGATGAGTGTGATTAGGTTTGCAGAGAGATGGGGTACACGTAGGCCAAGCAGAGCCCAGTGTGTCAGTCCGAAAAGGTTGCACCAAGTGTGGTCAATGCAGTGCTGTCAAAATGACTGCCAACATGCCTTGTCGACATCAAATATAGATGTATCGACATGTGAGCGAGTTTGAAGGGACAGAATGACCAATCTCTGGAGAGCAGGCTTGTAATACCATAACATTTTGACTCACAGAAGGCATACTGCTACAGCATTTATTTTTTGTGAGTGTGAGAGTGAACATGTGTGTATGTGTGTGTGTGTGGGGGGGGGGCAGCATATCTCATAAACTTGAAAGTCTGTAAAGACACAAAGATTTTCAAGAAAATCCTCCAACATCCTCCAAAATCCTTTACATGGAAACTTTTTTGAAATTTTTGATTTTCTCAATAATGTCATTAATGATTCTAGACATACATTTTATTTGTCATGTAAACATATCTAATGTACAATATTTTAATAAAATTGTACATTAAATGTATTTACATGAAAAATAAAGTATATATTTTGGATTTTCTGGGAAGAGCCTCTGAATACCTTTATTCTGCATGAATTTTGCATAACTAGTAAACCATAAAAGATAGACAAAAACTTACTTAACAAAAAATGTAGAGCTCATTAAAACACACAATTCATGTTATATACATTTTTTGTTTCGTGGAGTTGACTTGTTATTGTTTTTAGTTTTAAAATACACCTTTCTCCTGGGAATACAAAGGAACTTTTATCACATAGCAACCAGCTTTTAAAAGATTTGACTATCTCACTTTAACTTATGGTACTCCCTTATTTCCCTTCTACTTACAAGGAACCAAGTAATAAGACCACTTTTGCTAAATTTTTCTCGATTATCATGAAGTAAATAGAAGAATAAACTTTTTAATGATAATTTGTTGTAGAGATGTAGAGAAAGTTAAGTGAATGGAACACATCACTTTTTTTCTACTTTTGTTTTTTACTTTCTCTAGCCCCCATATGTACAATGTAAATAGGGATAGAGAAGGTATTGCAATGCACATAAAAATTTGATAACGAGATTTCACTGGAAATAATATGTTTTGGGGTCCACTGAGTCCAAAAAAAGCAGTTTTAAAAAAAGGTCTGCGTGTGTGTGTGTGTATGCATGCATGCATGCATGCATGTGTGTGTGTGTGCGCATGTGTGTGTGTGTGTGTGTGTGTGGACAGCATAGCCCCAAAACGAAAAGACCGTTAAATACCAAACTTGGTATTTAGGTTTAGTATCTTCCAAGGATGCGACACGAAGATTTTCAAACAAATCCCCCTACTAAAAACTACTCTTTACATGGTAAAAATTTCGAAAATTTTGACTGTGTTAAAAATGGCTCTAACAATTTTGATTAAAATCCTGTATATTAAAACTATTTATGTCCGAAATAAAATGTATATCTCGAATTTTTGGGGAATTGCCTCTGAAGACCTTTACATTCTGGATGAATTTTGTTTAACTGCCAAACCGTAAGAGAGAGAAAAAAACTCACTACACAAAAAATGTACATCATGACAAAACACACAATTTATGTCCTTTACGTTTTTGTTGTGGAGGTAACCGTTTCTGAGATATTCCTTGTTATTGGTTTCAATTGTGAAGTACTTAAAAGTTTTCTCAGATAGGAAGTGTCCACTTTTCTTTTGTTCTACTCCTGGCCATGCAAAGAAGTGATTTGCAATGAAAATCGCATAACGATAGCTTTTAAAACATTTGACAATCACTTTAGCATAACACATTCCCTTATTCTCTTCTACTTATTAGGAACTAAGTAGTAATAAGAACATTCTGCTAATATTTATCTTTATTAGCATTGTGTACAAAGAAGAATAATCTTTTGTAGGAAGTTTGTAGAGCAGCTAGAGAAAGTCATGTGTGTGTAACACATCAGATTTTTTCTCCTAACATACTATGGACATTGTACAGAGAAGGTATTGTATTGGACCCCAAAATTTGATACCGAAATTTCACCTGAAATGCATGTTTTGATGTCTCCATAAGTCAAAAAAATTATTTTTAGAAAAAGGTCCATGTATGCCTGTCTGCTATCTGTATGTGTGGGGGGGGGGAGGACACATACACCAAAAATGAAAAGTTGGTCCAAAAATTTGATACCAAGATTTCACTGGAAATAGAGTTTTAGGTCCCCTGTATAAAAAAAAGTAGTTTTAGAAAAACGTCCATGTGTGTGAGTGTGTGTCTGCATACACAATAACTTAAAAACGACAAGTCCGTAAAATACCAAACTTAGTATATACATTTAGTATCTTCCAAGGATGCTACACAAAGATTTTGAGGAAAATTCCCAGAACCCAAACTCCCTTTTTATGGAAAAATTTTCGAAAATTTTTATTTTCTCAAAAATGGCTCTAACGATTTTGATTAAAATGTTGTGCATTAAAGATATTTACAGGTAAAAAAAAAAATGTATATATTTAATTTTTTGGGAATAGCCTCTGAAGGCACTCATTCTTGATGAATTTTCCTGGATTTTGTAAAACTAGTAAATCATAAGAGATAGACCAAAATGTATTACGTAAAAAGTGTAGATCTCGTTTAAACACAGAATTTATGTAATATACATTTTTTATGAGGAGTTGACCATTTTTGAGATATTGCATGTTATTGTTTTTAAAATACTTCAAACTTTTCACACACAGGAATTTTTCAATTCCAGGCAATGCAAAGAAACGATTTCATTAACATGGCAACCAGCTTTTATAAGATTTGACTATCATTTTAGCCTAGAGTATTCCATTATTTCCCTTCTGCTAACAATAAAGCATTTCGGCTGCAGAAAGACTTTTGTTACCAACATGGAGGAGAGCCTTTAAACCTTTAATAATTAACTGAAGGCTTAATGGAACCAACCTGGCCACAAGCCTAATGTCTGATCCCTCACCTTCACGCTGCGCTGCTGTTAGTAATCACATATCAATTTTGTAATAATAGAAAGGAGACCTTTTGATTGCTTCTATAACTTGAAGATTAAAGGAACTGATCTAAACAAAATTATGTGATGAACTAAAGGGAAGGGCTGCTAACCAATACTTGTACTGGTCAGCTTGGTGAGTTGTTACGAGAAGTACGCTCCATAAAATTCAACAAAATATTGATGGTGATGTAGATAAAAGCAATGTAGACGCCGATTTTTAACTCCCGGTCGATTCTAGTTACACAGAAAATAAAGGCAGAACAAACAGACATGCCAAAACAGAGCAACCAAACAAATATCAGAAACCGGCGAACCAACGCGGAGTGCACGTGGAGAAGGAAGCAATGGAATCGCTACACAAGATAATTGAAATCCTAAACAAGACCTGCACAAAACACGACAAGAAAATAATAATCTGCGATCTCAAAAAAATGAAATCTATCAGAAACTATGCATACTGGAGAAAGAGAAAAGTGAAATGGAAAGGAAATTCAAGGCAAACGAGGAACATTTAAAGAAGCTACAGGACGAAACGACAGCGCTATTGTATCAGATACAAGAAATTAATCATTTGCAACAACATAAGGGGCAGAACTCGAGCCAGAATGCAAATTGGGCAACAGTTACTAAAAAAGCCAGCGCAAAGAAGACGCAAGAAGTGGAACCACGGACTCCAGACATCCAGACCTCTAACAGATTCGACGTGCTAACTTCATGGCAAAGGGATGCCAATGAAAACAACTCCATGCAAGAGGACGCATCTAACCTCACCAGTTCTTCAAGAGATGATCCTGTAGAGCCAAGATAAGTTCTAGTGCTGGGAGACTCGATGATTGCGCACATAAAAGTGAAGGGTGCTGATATAAAAGTGTATAGGGGTATGAATGCCAATCAGCTGGCTAATAAGGTAGTGAATCAGTGCCAATGCGAAAAATTTCCGGAAAATCCTGAAGTAGTAATGCTACATGTGGGAACCAATGACTTAAAGACAGCTAGAAACCCTGAAGAAGTTTTGGGGGAGGTTTACAATGCAGTGAAGTGTACTAAAGAGAAATTTCCGAGTGCCATAGTTGCTGTGAACAGTGTAATAAAACATTTCACAACTTTATCAGGTTAGTTAATGATAATATTAGATGGGCCTGTGAGGCCTTAAAAGCTGTATTTGTGAACGTAGATAAATATATTGACCTATCTTGCTCAGGGAAAGATGAGCTGCACCTAAATCGAAACGGTACATGGAGGACAGGACAAGTCATAAATAATGTTATCAATATAATAACCAGATATATATTTCAAGGAAACGAGACACAGGTATAGTAGGTATCTCCAAATTGGGCAATGTAAACAAAAGCTATACTAATACTGTACAGAGATCAGGATTAAGTAATCAGGTGACTAATAATTGGTTATTACACTTAAATGTACAAGGAGCACTGTCTAAAATGGATGATTTAAACCTTTTAATGGATGAAATGGTTGAGAGAAAAATAGAAATAATTTGCCTTAATGAACATTGGCTAGGACAGGGAGCAATCCAAATTTTAAACAAAATAAAAGGCTTTTCCCTAGCAGATTCCTTTTCAAGGAGTGAACTTGACAGGGGTGGTTCATGCATTTTAGTACGTGATCACCTAAGGGAACATATCAAACAAAGAATTGACTTAAAATCATTAAGCCACAGAAAGTATTTTTGAACTATCTGCAGTTGAAATTAGTTGCTTGAACTTAATCGTGATCTCTATATATAGGGCTCCATATTATGACACACTTAAGCCATTCCTTATAAAACTAGAAGAACTATGCAATAAATTACAGAATGATAAAAAGAAAGGGTTAATAATAGCCATGGATTGTAATATTAATTTTTATAAAACAAAGTTAATAGTAGATGAAAACTTAAAAATCAATGCTCTCGGTGAGAAACACATTAATTGTAAATTAAGTAACATGTACATGAATATTGTTGCATCCCACGGACTAGAATTCAGGCATACTCTTCCTACACATGTCACTATGTCATCAATAACTTGCATTGATCACGTATTAAGTAATAAAATCTATGGAGATAATGAATGCAGTGTGTTAGACACTGGAGTGTCGGATCACAGAGCGGTTGTTGCAAGACTACCAGTGATACATGAAAATAAAAGAAAACCCAAAAAGAAAATTGCTAGACGTTTATACAACTTGGAAAACATTTCAGAATTTAAAGAAAAAGTAGGTAATTTAACCTGGACTTTAAACAGTGAGGACTCATTTGATGCAAATTACAACTTTCTTAGGGAACTTCTAAATTGCTATAATGAATGCTTTCCTAAAATCATAGGAACACTACTCACGAAAAAGTACTCATTAGACTGGTGTACAAAAGGAATTCGAATATCCAGTGCCCGTAAGCGATTGTTGCACAAAATGTTCAAGACCACTACTGATTTAAACTTCAAACAATATTACAAAACCTACAGCAAAATATATAAGAGTGTAACAAAGAAGGCAAAAAGAATGGCAATTGAAAAATTCATTAAAAATGCGGATAACAAAAGCAAAGCAACTTGGAAAATTATAAAAGGAGAATTGGAATTAAACAATTCAACAAGTAAAGACAATTTAGGTAATATGGATGCAAAAACAGTGGAATTATTAAACAACTACTTCATAAATATTGGGAATGACATCCGAGAAACTTCCCCATCAGTACAAGACTCCATAAACGAATTGTATAATAATAACTGTCTAACGTTAACTCCTTTGTTTGAATTTACATTGGTTACTCCTGAAAAAATTACTGAGATAATATGAAAACTCAAATCAAAATCATCTTTCGGATGGGATGAATTGCCTCCATTTCTTATAAAGGAAATAAAACATGAAATTAGTAAGCCAAATAAGGAATTAATTAATCAATCTCTGATGACAGGCATTTTTCCAGAGAGATTGAAATATGCCATAGTAAAACCCATACACAAAGGAGGGAAAACTGAATTTAAAAATTATAGACCTATCTCTATTCTTCCTACCTTCTCCACCATATTCGAAAAAGTTGTACATTCTCAACTTATCTCCTATCTAGAACATTTTAGCAAGTTAAACAAATCCCAACATGGATTCCGAGAAAATAGCGGTACAATATCTGCCCTAACGAAATTGGTAAATGATGCTTCGAAAATGATTGATGATAAGCAACAGACTGCCATATTAATTTGCGACAACTCAAAAGCTTTTGACTGTGTATGTCATGATATATTACAAAAGAAAATGGAATTCTATGGTATAAAGAACATAGCATTAAGGTGGTTTGTAAATTATCTCAAAGATAGGAGACAGAAGATAGTTATAAATAACGAAATTGGTACGGTCCAATCTAATTGGAATCAAATAAAAACAGGAGTCCCACTAGGTGTGTTTTGGGACTTCTACTGTATATAATATATACTAATGACCTTCCTAACTGCATAAAGGGAAATACAATTATGTATGCTGATGACACGTCTATCTTGCTAAATGGGTGTAACCTCAAGGAGTTACAGAATAATGCAGAAGAGACAATTATTCGGCTAAAGAATTGGTTTTCGAGAAATGGATTGAAGCTAAATACCTCTAAAACCTCCATTATGCAGCTCAGCACTCAAGAAAAAAATTGTGAGAGCCTCAGGACTAATTTAGTCAATCATAAAGAAAGTGCTAAAATCCTCGGTGTCTTTTTAAACAAACAATTAAAATGGGACGATCATATCTATTATTTGTCCAAAAAACTATCTAGTGCATGCTTTAATATGAGCTGCATAGCTAAAATAACAAACCTCGAACAAGAAAAGTAGTTTACTTTAGTTACTTTCACTTGATAATGACATACAGAATAATACTATGGGGAATCTTGACATGATGGGAATCAATCTTTAAAAGTCAAAAGAAAATAATCCGTATAATGACACAAACAGGAACAAAAGAATCTTGCAGAAATCTGTTCAAAAAATTGAAAATTCTAACACTACCATCCCTATTCCCATGGATCAAGAACTAAAAATAAATTAAAACTACCCATGCATAGGTTAGCACTATACGAAAAAAGTCCACTGTATGCCGGAATAAAAGCTTATAACAAACTACCAACTAAAATCAGGGAAATAAAAACAGGAATTGTTTCAACAAAGCATTGAAAAACTTATTAATTGACAAAGTGTACTACTCAGTCACTGAATATATGAACGAATCTTTTTAACTTTTTTTTGTTCTGTAAGTTACATATTACATTATTGTTCCTAGGTTAGTACCATAACAGTTAAACATTGTTTGTATATATATATACTGTATATTGTCAATTTATATTTATTGTAACTTAACTGTTAATTGTTCTTCATACTTGACGAGTCACCTGTTTATAGAGTCTTTACTCATTTATTGTAAGCATATGTGACAATAAAGCATCTTATCTTATTGACTGATATTTCTTCCTTTCCACATATCAGATCCCCTCTTTTACCTTTCCTATCCAGTCTTGCTTGACTCAACTCTTGTTTTCTTTGGCCCCAATTATATTATAGTATTTGAGGCTTAAGGGATTATTTCATTTTTTTTTCCTGTCCATACTTTTCTTTTCTTAGGTGATGTAACCACCATTTATGGTACCTAATTTTAAACCGTTCCAAAAAGTTGAATAAAAATATTCAGATAAAAAGATGTCCTATTGGAAAAAGAAACATTTCAGAAGTAAAACAGTCCCCCATTCAAATTTCCAGGCAGGAACCTTTTTCCAAAGTAAACAACAAAATATGAATGACAAATTAAAAATTTTACAATGGAAGACAGGAGACCTATCTCAAGCGAAGAAACATGAACTAAGTAAAATTATATATGACCATAATATTGATATATTTACAATTCAAGAAGCAAATTTAACATTAGAACAACTAAAATATTATCAATTTCATAATTTAGTATGTACTTGCTTCCTAAGGGACGACAAATAAGCAGTGGCATTCTAGTTAGAGTTAGAAAAAATCTTACTTCATCCTTTAAAATCATTAAAGAGATGAACAATATAGATAAAACAGAAATAATTAAACTAGACATATGGAAAAATAAACCTTACTTCAAAATTTATTCTTTTTTTATAGCCCAAATCTTGAAAATATCACAGTAAATTCAAATACAATCATAATTGGAGATTTCAATGCCCATTCAAGACTATGGGGATATGACAAACAAAACAACTCTGGAAAGATCATAGAAGACCTACTAAATCAACAACTACAGAAGTTATTTACCACAAAGAAGATCCACCAACCGTTATCCACCAAGCCCCTCATTGTAGTACACTTGAGCTAGGTGCCTTTTGTAAGGAACTTGACTTCGAAGCAACAGGCATAATTGTTCAAGAAAGTAAATTAATAATGGTAGCATTATACAGATCTCCAAAGGGTAACCCAGGAATCTTTCTTGAAAAACTTGAGGAAGTATTACATTTTCTGGTAAGTCCCAGATGGAATCACTTCAGTATTGTAATAGGGGGAGATTTAAACTCAGATTTTGATATAACTACAGTAAAATCCAATGTAAATGAGTTTGAAAACCTACTCAGGCAGTTTAATTTCAAATGCACAAACAACAAACCCACAAGAGTTTCTGCCTGCTTAGATAATATATTTACCAACATTAATCAAACTGATGTGACTGGTGACACAGCAATCTTTACTTTCTCAGATCACGATGCTGTTTGGCTCAAGATAAAACTTAAGACTAAGTAAACACATTCCCATATACTCAAAACGAACGGTGATCTCAAGACCCATTACAGATAACAAAATATTGAAATTTAAAAGTGATTTAGGTAACACTGAGTGGGTGAGCTTGCTGTGTAAGTCTCATCTCTCTAACCTTCTATCAACGGAGGACATTTTTGAAAGATTTTTTACGGCCTTTACAACTACTTTTGAAAGTTGTATACCAGTAAGAAAATGTGTTGTTAACATCAACTGTAATCGAAGGAACGTTTCAAAAAACAAAAAGTTTAATTGGTATACCGAAAAATTAGCTAAAATGAAAGGTAAACTGTTAATATATCTAGATATATTTAGGAAAGAAAGGACAGAGGGGACTAGGAAAGCTTACCTAAAAATAAGAAACGAATACAAAAATGCAGTCAATGAAGCAAAAAGACTTAATAACATTAAGAGTATAGAATCTGCTAATAATAAATGTAAGACCGCTTGGGGTTTGATCAACTCCATTGCTAGAGATCATAAAAAAGAATCTATAGATATTGCCCCAGATGCTTATAACAATTTCCTTATAAATTCGGTAGAAGAAATTAGAACCAACATTAAAAAGCCTAAAGAACACATGCAAGATCTAATAACACAACACAAGGTGGAAATTAATCAAAGAGGTTTTGTTTTCTCTGAAATAAATCCAGACGTCGTATTACAAACTGTTAATAACTTAAAGTCATCAGACAGCGTCGACATATATGGATTGTCCAACAATTTAATTAAAAAAGTCACAGATTGCATTGTATTTCCACTTACCTTTTGTTTAAATAGATGTCTTATGGAGGGAATCTTCCCAAATATGCTTAAAACATCGAAAGTTATCCCAATCTATAAAAAGGGAGACAAAAACTCTGCAGCCAGTTATCATCCAGTATCACTAGTTCCCATATTTTCAAAAGTATTGGAAAGTCTTATTTATGCTCAATTATATAAATATCTAGACGAAGCCAACATATTCACAAAATCTCAATTTGGTTTCAGGAAAGGGAAGTCAACAGTGGATGCTATAGTATCACTGGTAAAAAGGGTACTTACAAGCTTTGAATCAAAAAATTGTGCACAGGCTACCTTTTGTGACCTTAGTAAAGCATTTGATTGCCTAGATCACACACTTTTAATTAAAAAATTAAATTACTATGGAATAAAAAGCGCCCGCAATAAAATTTTTTAGATCCTACCTGGAAAATCGTAAACAAGTAGTATATATAGGACACAAGAAATCAAGTATGGCAGAAGTCAAATCCGGCATTTTACAGGGCTCAATTCTCGGACTATTACTATTTTTATTAATGATAAATGATCTCCCATCCTGCTTACCCACTCACTCAGTCCTCTATGCAGATGACATTACTTTTCTCGATGTTAGCACAGACTTGCAGTTACTTCAAACCGAAGCAAATAGTACATTAATGCAAGCTGATATATGGTTCCGAGCCAATGGTTTTACTTAATGAGAATAAAACACAAAATATGTTATTTAATTTAAGAGAAGCCCCTTTTAATAATAGTTCTGAGAACGTAAAATTTTTAGGTGTAGTAATAGATAACAAATTATCGTGGACACCATACATTAATTACATAACGTCCAAACTTTCCAGAGTAATTCACTTGATCAGAAACTTAAAAGTGCATATACCTGAAGCGTATATTAGATCAGCCTATTTTGGATTTTTCCAAAGCATAATAACATGGAATTTTACTCTGGGGAAACAGCTCACATGTTAACGAGATACTTCTATTACAAAAAAAAGTCATTCGAATCATTTCTGATGTACCGAAACTTGCACACTGCAAACCTTTATTCATTAAACTAAAAGTAATGACTGTAATAAATTTATACATTTACACTATATTACTGTACATAAAGAGTCACTTTCCTGAATTCCAAAATAGACAAGATATACATACATACAATACTAGAGGGGGTCAACATATTAATATGCCATACCACAGGTTAATCACATCCCAGAAGTTTTGAAATATTAGGTATAAAACTTTACAATAATTTACCCATAGAAATAAAACAATTATCAGGATCAAGCTATAAGAATAAGCTCCATGAATGGTTAGTGGCTAAACCTTATTACTCAGTACAGGAATACTTTAAAAGGTAATGTTACTCAGAAACATGCTAAGTAAATTTGCTTCTCAAATAGGAAATAGTTAAGCAATTTTATTCATGTATAGCAGCTTGGTTATCAAATATTGTAAATACTCATTATATCTTAGTAATTTATTTGTAAACATATTCTTCTACTGAGAAGATTGTATAAAGCTTTTGTAATTTTGTGACGTCTATTGCTGTACAGCTCAATGACAATAAAAATTATTATTATTATTATTATTATTATTATTATTATTATTATTATTATTATTATTCTGGTGCTGGTACCAACCCTGACCTATTTTTAGTATCCTCAGATTTATACTCATCAACTTCCAAACAAATCTTAGAAGATCCAGGCTCAGGACACACAACTATAATTGCCACTATTCAGCTTGAAAAGAAAAATTTAACTCCTATAAGCCATAAACCTAGATGGAACTTTAAAAAAGCAAACTGGCAAGATTTTACAAATAAATTAGAAACAAAATTTGAAACACCAGTAAACAAATCAACAAAATCAGATAAACTAAACAAAGATCTATGTGATACAATTTTGAAAACAGCAAAAATAATACATACCAAGAGGATTTACTAAAAACTGCAAACCTTTTTGGAACTCACAACTAGACAAAATGAAAAAAGAAAGAGACCAGGCTAGGATCTCAGCAGAAAAATCAAAAGATCCGAAAGAAGTAAAAAAATTGGAGAAAATTAAGCGCTCAATTTAAAAAACAAATTAACACAAAGAGAATATTTTAATAATTTTCTACAGAATATGGACCATAGAAAAGATGCACAAAAAGCATACAGATTCATACATAACGTTCAAAACAAGACAATAAAAAAATACCTTTTATTTATAACAATAAAATAATTACAGATTACAATGAAATAGCTAATAAATTTAATAAACACTACGCTAATACCTACAAATTATCTGCAAATACCAAAAAAGAACAAAAAATATTAAAGAAAAACATTAAAGAATACATAAAATTAATTACTAAACTTAAAGACAATAAGGGGTCATCGAGAAGCACCTCCCGTGTAACCAAGATTCCCCTAGAGTCGGGAATTCTAGTGGCAGCACTAGTAGGTGCGAGCGTATGGTGAAAACGTTTCGCTGGTTAAGAAAACTGTTATATTCATGCATGGAAGGTAATGTAGAACATAATATGCAACTATCCTGTTTAAAGAAGATGTTGAAAATGTTTGCCATTTTCTTTAACACTATATCTCCTTTGTTAAAGATGTTATATAATCTTCTATTACCGTTTTCAACTTATTGATTGTTTTAGGATCGTCCTTATAGACCGAAGCTTTAGCAGCTTCCCAAAGAAAATAATCTGGAGGGGTAAGATCTGGAGACCGCTTTAGAAATTAGTCTTTCCCCAAAAAATTCCACTAACAGTCCCATGGATTTAAGTGATGTATGAGCAGTGGCATTATCTTGTTGAAAAAATGCACCATTCACTTCATCTTCTTTTACCTGTGAAATAAATGGAAAAAGAATATCCGAACAATAAACATCTGAATTAATAGAAAAAAATTGTCCCAATAAATAGAGAGTGAGAGATCGCACACCATACACCAATTTTCTCTCAATGTAAAGGTGTTTCCTGAATTGTATTAGGATTTTCAGACCATACTCGTCATATTTTGTGAACTTATACATCCTGAACCAAGCTTCATCAGTAAAAAAAATGTCCTATCTAACATGTCAATTCCATGGTGCAAAACGAATCTCTGAAACCATTCACAATACTGAACTCTTTTACCGTGATCTGTGATTTTTAATTCGTGGATGATTGATACCTTATATGGATATAAACCTAGTTCTTTTTTGATTGCTTTGTATGCAGAATCATAAGAATATCACATTGTTGGGCCAATTTGTTTATTGATTTCTGTGGACTTTTAAGCATTTTATCCAATATATTTGATTGTTTTTCTTCTGTTAGCACACTGGGTCTTCCACTTCTAACAGCATCATGCATGGAACCTGACTCCCAAAATGTATTAATTAAATCAAACGCAGTATCTCGGTGCGGTAGTTTTGAGTTAGGGAACCTGACAATGAAATTTTGTTTCACTATCTCAGTATAATTTCCATGATCATTAAAAACGTTTACCACTAGAAACACACGTTCCTCTGTAGAATACATTGACTTTGCTTCAGGCACACGTCAGAACTCACAGCATAGTAGACCATACTAACCAGTACAATAAACGACTCATGCACTCGCAGCCGCTGATAATGCTGATAATCATAACATCCCGTGGTATCGAATGCGATACACCTAGGGATGCCAACCTTTTATCAAGCGGTGGCCAGCAGCAAGGTGCCGAGGGAGTTCTTGATGACCCATTATATTTAATAAGGAATTCAATACTAAAGAATTGAACATTGTAATTAATAACTTAAATTTGGAAAAAATCTCTAGGACCTGATAATATACATATAGAATTCATTCAACTTCTGGGTAAAAAGCAAAATTAAGACTCCTAAATCTCTATAATTTGTCACAGAATACAAAAGCACCAGATGAACAGAAGAAATCAATAATAGTACCTATTTTGAAATCAAACAAACCAGCAGAAAATTTTTCAAGTTATCGTCCAATAGCACTTACCAGCGTATTAGCAAAAATCACGGAAAAAATGATTTCCGACTGTTTAAATTGGTTTCTAGAAAAAAATAACTTAATGTCAACTAAACAAGCAGGTTATATGTTTTATTAATTTATTGAGTTGGTTTTTTTTAACACTACGTCACTTACATTGTTATTATGAGGGACTAGTTTCGAACGCCTATGCTTTCATTTTCAACCTCACGGATCCAACTACCATTGCTGGCTGCATTTGCCGTGAGGTTGAAAGCATAGGCATTCGAAACTAGTCCCTCATCATAACAATGTAAGTGACGTAGTGTTAAAAAAAACCAACTCAACAAATTAATAAAACATTTAATTTGACCGTCACTGTTACTAAATTCCTCCAAACATCAATTAAACTAACAGGATTTAGAAAACACCATTCAACAAATGAACAAATTTTAAATCTTAGTCAAGACATTAAAAATGCATTAAATAAAAAA
The DNA here is from genome assembly GCA_030762935.1 of Hymenopus coronatus. Lineage (NCBI taxonomy): Eukaryota > Metazoa > Arthropoda > Insecta > Mantodea > Hymenopodidae > Hymenopus > Hymenopus coronatus. The sequence continues at coordinate 102,635,745 of CM060891.1, forward strand.
GAAGACACACTAGCAATATTTATTGACTTTCAAACAGCATATGATTGTATTTGGAGATACTAACTACTTGATAAACTTAAAATTCTAGGAATCCAAGGCAAAATGTTACTTTGGATCAGTGAATTCATTATTCAATGCTTTATTCCTACCAAATATAATACTAAAATATCAACAGACACACCGTGGCATACCTCAAGGCAGTATCCTTAGTACTACACTCTTTAATATTTATATCAATGATCTTCCATATCAACTACAAAAAAGAGAATCAAAAGTCTTAATGTTTGCAGATGCTGTAGTCTTATGGAATTCTAAACAGAAAAATTAAAACAAACAATTAATAAATATAGCACAAAAATCCTTGACAACATTACAGAACTAGACATCTAATAAATTAATGAAAATTAATACACAGAAAACAAATTATAAACTATTTACACTAAGGAAGAAACCAATAAATATTTCACTTCAACTAAATGGAAAAACCCTCACAGAAACATGTGGAGCCAAATAGTTAGGTATTGTTTTTGATACAAAATTAACATGGAAAAAATACATTGATAATATAATAAAAAAAAACAAGGAAAAAATTACCACTATTAAAAAGACTGGCAGGCACTATACAAACTTTAAACACTTTTTACAAGATGTGTATTAAACCAACATTTAAATATTGTGAAGAGATACTAATAACTGTAAATATAGAAAAACTTAATATTCTACAAAATCAAATTCTTCGCCTAGTAACTGGAGCTGTTAAAACTACCCCAGTACTTGCTCTACAAATTTTAACAAATAATCCAAGACTTGAACTTGACATTGAACAAGCAGCCATCTTACAATATGAAAAATGAATCAGAGTACCTGGGGAAAAAGAAAACCACAAGTAAGCCTAAAAACTCAACAAAGTTTCCTCACTAAAGTCAAAGAACTCAAACACTAAACCTTCCTTACTTAGAAGAAAACATACAAACACATATTAGCCTGTTAGAACCATTTGATATTGAACACTATCTACACTTAGGTGAAGAATTTACAAAATCTGCCCTCTCCTCTCTGTCTACAAAAGATTAAGTTTAAATACTACAAATTTTGATGGAGAGATTTTGGCAATACTTCAGAGTCTACAAAACCTACTATATCATATAAATAAATTTGAAAAAGTTGTACTATTATCTGACACTAAAGCAGCTATTATATCCATAACACATGATGTAACACCTAATAACTTAAATATTGCAGAATGCCACAAAATCATAAAACAACTTATTAATTTAAATAAAAGATTAATATTTCAATGGATACCAGGACATTGTGAAATACGTGGTAATGAAACAACTGAATTTCTAGCCAAGAAAGGTAGTGAAATTACATAAAATTCATCTATCCAATGTTATCACTCTCAAAAGAATCATTATATCAACATATAATAACAAAATTAAAGAAGATAATGTACTACAAACAAAAGGAAAACCATGGGAAAATTTATGTAATAACACGACCAGAATCACTACATTACAAAGAAAATCCTCTGTAGCAACTTTTAGACTCCTAACAAGCCATGACTGTCTCAATAATTGGATTGGTATAGTGAGATTTCCTCTGTATTCCTTCTGTACACTTAAAGAAGATATGGATTGAAACCATCTACTGTGCAGCTCAACCTTGATGATATGACATGAAAATACAGGAATGGAAGAGTGAATGGCTTCACTGCCAACTGCTCAATATTAGATACCAACCACCACAATAAAGCATTTCTGTTACTGTTAATCTCGAATAGCATGACGCAGATAGAAGCATAAGCTTTTAAATAATAATTTGTTACAGAGATGTGAGAGTCATGTGAATGGAACACATCAGATTTTTTTTGCATTATGCTATGCACACACCCATGCACATACACGAGCGCACACGCACAGATTTTTTTCTAAAAGCCTGATGTGTTCCATTCAATGACTTTCCCTATCTGCTCTGCAAACAAACTATTCTTACAAAGATAAAAGAATAATTTCCAGTAATGCTCTTATTACTTGCTTCCTTTTAAGTAAAAGAGAATTAAAGGAATACATTTGGCTAAAATGATAAGTAAAATCTTTTAAAAGCTATTGATAAGCAAATCCATTGAAATTTGGGTCTCTCTGCATGGTCAGAGATAAGAAAAGAGATATGAGACAGATGAGAACTTCAATAACAGGGAATATCTCTGGCTAGCTCAAGAAAAAACTGTATATCACATAAATTGTGTTTTTTAATGAGATATGCACTTTTTGTGCTGTAAGTTTTTTGTCTATCTTATGGTTTATCAGTTTTACAAAGGTCTTTCAAAATAAAGAGGACTTCAAGTACTTCCCAGGAAATTCAGGATATTTTATTTGCCTTGTAATCATCCTTAATATACAGCATTTTAATCCAAATTGTTAGAGCCATAGTTTTAGAAAATAAAAAATTTTGAAAAATGTACTATATAAAGAGTAACTTTGGGGTGAAGAAGTTTTTCTGAAAATGTTTGTGTCAAATACTTGAAAGGTACTATACTTAAATACCAAGTTTGGTATTTTACCAATCTTTTCATTTTTGAGTTATGCATATGCACATATACAAGAGTTTTTCTAAAAATACTTTTTTTTCTTCCTTTCTTTATTTTTTTTGGATTCAAGGTTGTCAAAACATGTACTTGCAGTGAAAAGTCGGTATTGTATTTTTGGGTATTTACCTTCTCTACCTATTACTTACATTGTATATACATGCTAGAGAAAGTAAAAATGCCTTTTTTTATTCAGGAGTCTCAAAACATGTATTTCCAAAGAAATATCAGTATCAACATTTTGGGTGGAATACTTTCTTCACCTATAATGTACATTATACATATGTGCCAGAGAAAATAGAAACATGTTCATGAGAGAGAGGGAGGGGGAGAGAGAGAGAGAGAGAGAGAGAGAGAGAGAGAGAGAGAGAGAGAGAGAGTGTGTGTGTGTGTCTTGGTTAATCATTAAACTTGGTAATTGTTTGTTCATTACACAAATCATGTGTAAGATAAGACTAAAATGGTTGGATGAGACTGAAAAAATTCAATTAATGAATTTGGATGGATGTTTGGCCTAGCATGGTCCTATTTAAGTATCCTCCAACAAGAAAATCCCCTCATTTTAATCTACCCTTTACAAGGAAAAATGTTCATCATTTTTTATTTTCTAAAAAATGTCTCTAAACTTTGTTTAATCAACTCTGTATTTTGAGATATTTGCACGAAAAGTAAAATAAATACAAAACTTTATAAAAATAAACAAAAACTACTGTACGAAAAAGGTAGAACCAAATGTGTTAACTACACAAAGTGGCAATATGGGAGAGGACAAGCAATCAAACTTACCACTGCTCACAAGTGTAACCTTTATCAAGATCCGTTTGGATGCACTCATGGCAATACTGCAATGAAATGTATCTCAAAACATTGCAAAGTCAAGAGAACACAAGGTTCAGCTTTAGGTTTTAAGTTGAAGTGGATTTGTTCTTTATCTAATTATTATTTCACATTTACAGTGTTGTCCTTACTGTTTATATTTAGAGGTGGGTGTCCACAATTTATAAAGGTCTAACTGAATGGGTCAGCAAAGGTGAACAGGAAAAAGAAGATGAAGTAATACAAAGAAGTCACAAGGTAGAGTCTTTTATTTTCATAATATTTGTACCTGAGAAGGAAAGGGTTATATGGCCATTTTCATGACTTTACAGGAGAAGTAAAAAACTACATTATGCTGCAATAATTGCACGATAAATATTACTTAAGAGATGTGATTTTTAATTATATTTTTTGGGCACTCAGTAGAGTTAGTTTGATGATTTATGCAACATGTTATTTAATAGTGGCTCTAAAAATTACTATTTTTTTTAAAATAATGTGGAGATATGCCTCTTTTACACAACAAATTTCCAAGTGCTTCAGTTTTTTATGTCCTCTTTTGGGCAATATAAGTTATCTGAGGCTTCTAAATTTTCTACATGCACACATGTATTCCAACCAGCTAACCGTAAATACAATATATTTGTAATAACATTGGCTGCACAAAATAATGTTTTCAGAAGAACATTTTAAAATTACATTTATCATTAAAATGGTTTATGTGATTCATGACTGCAAGAAAAACAAAGTTATGTCATTTTAAATCTCTAAAATAACAACTAATAAATAATAAATAAATCCCTTTGGTTTTCGTCCTGTGGAATAGCTCTGTAAAACACTCTGGTATCCATTTTGTTGTGCATATTTTAAGGAGCTGAAAGATTTAATTCCACTCCGAACCAGCAGCATTTCATCTGGCAACTGTTGAGCACACAACATCAACCTCTTCAAATGTAGTAAGAAAGCTGTCTTATAAGAAATAATTCCAGACATTTCAGCACAGACTTAAAGCCAAACTTTTTTTATAGATCTTTTGTGTTAGACGAATAGAGCTGAAGAGGTTGCCAACAAGGAAGAGAAGTCTTTGAAATCTTGAATTTGCATTTCATGAACCACTAAGGGTGGCTTTACTTGACATGTTTGGATGAATTGGATCCAGTCACATGGTACAGCAATTTGCACATTAGAAAGCATTGATTCTTTTTCGTTCTATAGTGGAATGAATGTTGTCGACTTCCAAGTACGTATGACGTTTAAAAAGATACTTCTGATTAATCTCCTAAATATTTGGAAGCTTTAAAAGAAGCCAAGTATACATTAATGATAATTGCACATTTCAATTTTGACCAACACAATTGTCTGACCAAATGGTTAATGTCTTCATTTGTTGGAGCCCATTTCAGCAAACAACATGGTTGATTGATGTTTGGAGGAATTTAGTAATAGTGACGGTCAAATTATATGTGTATTAATATGTTGAGTTGGTTTTTAACACTACATCACTTACATTGTTATTATGAGAGACTAGTTTCGAAAGCCTATGATTTCATTTTCAACCTCACGCTATTTCATTTCCTCCTCTTCCACCCATTGTTTTGTCTCATAACATAAAATACCCCTCATTAGATGCTGCATCATGGATTGTTAAAATAGAATCCACAGTTTTCGTAAGTAAAATGATTGGCAGTTACTCAGGCTAGGAGTTGGAAGGCATTTTTGCAGTATGTTCTTCTTTTTATCAAATTTTGCTTCTACTCTTTGTTTTTCAAAGCACATCTTTTTTCAGCTTCCTTATGATGTCCATCAAGCTTATCTCTGACTTCAATCTTTGCTCCATCATTAAGTAATTTTTGGAGGTAATCACAATCATCACAAGTATTTTTCTGCAGGAGCTTGAAAGAAAGATTAAAATCCTCATTTAAAATTTCCTTCACAACTAGCCCTTAGATATATTCCTCTCAGGAATTTTGCTTTCCTTACATGTTACATATGCTCTGTACATGATAGAAAGGTACTTTCTCTCACTTCTTGCTCTGAAATAATGATTTTCATAGTTTGAAACCTTGAAATATGTTCCTTTATAGTCACTGGTGGTTTTATTACTGGGTTCTGACTTGCCTAGATGATACTGTTCTAAATTTGTATTTTTGTAACTGAAATTCTAACAAATTTAAGTTATGGACAAACTGCTCAAAAAACCTTTTTACACACTGGGATTACTATTTTGTCTAACTAAAGTGTATAAAGTTCCTTCCATCTTTCAGAATTGTCATTTCCTAGACACCTAGGCTTATTTTTGGGTAATTCATTTACAAGACTGGCCATAATTTGATGATTTTGCTCCCAAGAAGAGGAGTTGTTTCTGTAATAATCCAAGGTCGCGGGTTCAAGCCTGGCACAAGCCTGGCAGAAGACGATGGATTTTTTCGGGAGTAAAAGTCCTTAGCATGGCTTCCTTTGGAAGGGGCGTAAAGCCGTGGGTTCCGTGTCATAAATTTACGACACGTAAAAGAACCTCAAGCCTGATAGAGGGATCTTTGAGCAAAATTAAGTGGTCTTTCATGCCCAGTATAGAATGGGGCGCTGAGAACCATAGCAGTTAAAGAGTGTTCATAAATAAAACACCATTTTTTCTGTAATAATTTGATTGTAAAGAAGGTAAAAGCTAATAAGTGGGATGCTAATCATTGTGTGAAACAGTGTGTGTAAACTGTGTTTGTAAAAGTGTAGATTGGTCTGGGAGTCAGCTACGAAATCTGCCATATTGGAACTGAAGTGTTTAGTTTATAGCAGCTGTTTCCCCTCTGTTTTTTGGTCATACAGTTTGCTTTGCATTAGTGTTTGGTGAATAAATTGTGTGAATAGTGTGAATATAAATTTTCGATGAGCTAGTGTTTTATTGTTTTGTTGTATCATCATTTCTTATAAACCTGTTCCGACCATTAAGCCATACCTAAGTGAATTAAGTGTAGTGTTTGTGTAAAGTGCTGTGTAAATGAGTGGAAAAGCCTGTGGTCTCAGTGGAAATTATGGTGCATACCATTGAGTCTTTTGGTTTCATTGGGTGTGCAGCAACACTATTAGCGATGATGTGAAAGATTGTAGTGAATGGTTCTGTGAATGTTGTAGGCTTAAAGAAAGCACAAGCAAACTATTTCTAACCTGGGAAAAGAACTAGAATTTGTCAAAAAGGAATTTACAGGAAATGTGCTTGCTCCTTTATAACATTTGGAAAGTAAATTACCTGATTTTGAGGTGCACTCCAGGCAAAATCTGAGGAGTAAATGGTATTTCTTCAAACAGAACAACATGAAAGTGTTCATGGTCCCCAAATCCTCCTGTTCAGGTTTTAGATGAGAATTGCATTAAAAGCAAGGTTTTGTAACCATGGAGGGGCATAGGAGGATTTGGGAAACAACTATGATGCAATGCTAGGCTCTGTCACATCACTGAAGATCTGGTAAAACTGACTTCTGGTCTTACTAAGAGAGATCATGGTGAGACAAGGAATAGTCTGGATGGAGACGTTAAGAAAGATCTGTGTGTGGCTTTTCCATGGGCTCGACAGGCAATGGCTTCATAGGAAGGTGACAGATATGAATCTGCGACTTGAGCCCTGCTGCCTCTTACATTGATATGACACATGTTAGTGGTATAGACCGAGATGGTCTAGGGGCAACAGGCTAATTGCTGACACAATTCCTGTGTAATATCTAATAGCACCATTTTAGGTTAAAGGAAATTGCCCAAAATAGCCATGAAAGAACTCTAAAGTCAATTGAAATAAATAGAAATACATTAACAAAAAATTTTATGGAATACAGAAAATAGTGGTAATTTTATCAAGATAAATGACTGCAGAAAGTTGTGTATATTAAGGGTTTAAGAAGCAAAGTTGCTTCTGATAAACTACAGTCACATGTTTTATGCTTATCCGAACAGGAAATCAGGCTAATGTCACTGCATGGGTACTCTCTAGGAGCAGCATATTCAAGGTAAAATTTACAAAAAGGATGGGTTTCCATATTTTTAAGAGATGATGTGCCTTATAAAATCATTAATTTTAACAAGTTTTGATTTAGGCGCAGTTCAGCTAAACATAAATCAAGTAAATTTTGTAATATAGGTTTGTTAAATTATAAGGTAAGCACTCTGGCATCCCATTTCTTCTTCACTCTTCCCTCGTCATCAGCTGGAATTCCAGACAGCCAATTCTGCTCTCAGTGTTACTGCTGCATCACTTATCTGTGGAAGAATGTGTGTCTGTACGCAAAGTTTACCTTAAGCACAAATCTGCTCACTTTGTGCACAGGGAGCTTTTTGTAAGATTTTCTAAGCCTGCAAGAAAAACTAACTGTACATGCCATAATGTATAAGTTCGAAGCTCAGGTGAGTGTTAGATAAGAAACATTCAAGGACAATAGAAAATAAATGTGATTAAATCAGTGCCCATTTAAAAGCATCACAAACTAACTCAACAAAGAGGAGTCTTTAGTGATAAACGTCTATCACTATCACTACACATGATGTGCTGCCTGTTTGGGAGGAGGTAAGGATTTTAGTGTAAAAAAAATGTAAATAGCGTGTTATTTATGGATGATCTGTAACTACTGTAGTTCTCAGCATCCCATTCTAAATTCGGAGTGAAAGACTGCTTAATTTTGCTCAGAGACCTATCAGGCTTGAGGTTCTTTTACATGCCGTAAATCTACGACATGGGACCAACAGCTTTACTTCCCTTCCGAAGGAGGCCAAGCTAAGGATTTTTACACCCGAAAATAATCCATTGTCCTCTGACGGGTTTGAACCCGCTAGCTTGGGTATATGAAGTTAGCATGGTAACCATTACACCACGGAGGCTTTTAGTGTGCCTTTGCCTCAGGCTGCCAGATGGGTTACCTTATAATTTAATGATCCTACAGTACCTCTATATCGGTCATCACTAGGTATTCAAAACCCACTTAGATGATTCCTTAAAGTTAATATTGAAACCGAAATGAGAATTGATAATTTGTCATGACATAATATCTTATAACTAGTCTCCAAAAGGATCAACTTAATTTCATAGTTTTTACATGCAAAGTGTCACACACAGTACATTTTCCTTCAGAAATTCATGGTGGCTCATCTTCAGCAATATATAACATAGTCATAAGCATAGATAGAATTAAAACTTCTATAATCTTGCTATTTGTAAATGGCCTTTCAGATCATGAGGCATAAATACTTGTTAAAGAGATTAACCTAAACTTAAAAACAAACTATAAATATTGTAGATCATGAAAAGTAGATGAAAGCACCCTTAAAATATTTAAATATGCCCTTCAACAAGTATCATGGAATGAAGTCTGAAATAGAAGGAGTAAATGACAAGTTCAATCATTTCCTATAGGATTTCAACTCTCACTTTGAAGCACACTTTCCAGCCAAATATAATCAAATATGTAATCAGAAGGGAAATAACATCTGGATTACATAAGGCATTAAAACTTCTTGCAAACGTAAGCGAGAATTATTCCAAGAATTGAAACATAATAAGACCCCAAACTTAGAAAGTCACAAGTACTGTAAGATTCTAAAAGAAACAATAAAAGCTGCTAAAATATTGCATTATAATAAAGATATGTGATATGCAACTCCGATAACAAAATAAAAACTATATGAAATATAATAAAAAGAGAAACAGGTAAGAGCTCTCAATAAGCTCCTCAATTGCACTGAATGTAGATAATCATGAAATAAATGATCTTCAAAAGGTTGCATATATTTTCAACAATTTCTTTTTGAATGTAACAGACAAATTAAACATAAATGATGGATGTAAAGAATTAACATTAAGTTTTTTGAAAACTACTTTTGTAAACAGTCCCCATATATATATATATATATATATATATATACATATAAAAATGAATTGCTGAAATGTATGTACGCGTATCACTTTCGAACGACTGCATCAAATTGAATAATTCTTTTTTTTGTTGTGTTCATTATTGTTACGACAAGGTTTGTGGAAAAGAAAATGTTTAAATATAGTATGTAAAAGTATTTAAAATCTCATAATATGAATAAAAACCATGCCAAGCTTACACATTTTGGTTATTAGCCACCAGATGGCAGTGGTATCACAGTTATTTGTTGCTAAATGGTCATAGTACTGCTATATTTTCCCCTCCCCATTCAATGTTAAGGTAACACACTAGTTTATCGACACAATGACGCAATGCAGCAGTGAAATTCAAATACATTTTTATATATTAACGGTCCTTTCCTTACTCCTACTGTTTAAAATAAAGCAGAAAAGAAGCTTTCCTGGCGACTAACACCTAGAATAAGTACTTATTTATTTGCCGCTAGATGGCCAAAGCAATAGTTTTCCTTCTCATTCAATGTTAAGATAGTGCAACAGTTTATCAAGATAATGATGCAATTCAGCAGTGAAATTCAAATATAGTTTTATGTATTAACTGTCCTTTCCTTACTCCTATCATTTAAAATAAAGAATCAAAGAAGTTTTCCTAACGATGAATACCTAGAGTAAGTACTTATTTATTTGCCACTAGATAGCCACAGTAGTATATTTCCTCCCCATGCAATGTTAAAGCAACGCAACAGTTTAACAAGATGACACAATGCAGCAGTGAAATTTAAGTTCATTTTTATGTATTAGCTGTCCTTTCCTTACCCAAATCATTTAAAATAAAGAAGCTTTCCTGGCGACGAACACCTAAAATAAGTACTATTATTTTCCACCAGATGGCTATACTGCTCTATTTTTCTTCTTCAATGCTATAGGAATGCACCCGGTTATGGAGACAATGACGCAAGATAACTGTGAAAATCAAATACATTTCTTATGTATTAACTATCGCTCCCTTGGTCACATCATTTAAATAAAGAAATAAGTATATTTTTGTTGTACTTCTTTAAAATGAACAAGTCATAAACAATGCACATAACCATTAACCCTTCTTGGAATCTGAAAATGGCTGAGATATAATGGGATCCGCTTTAGATTTAACTTCCTATTGCAGATGTTGGTTATTGATCCTATGTGGTACGTGAGCTAGCTAAAGAACATGAAGATACCCGTGTCACCATCACACTATAATTGCGGTGCTCTTAATACATAATATTTTGGGTTTAATGGAGAAATTTAATACACAAAGCTATCATCAAATAATTGCCCAACCAGATCTACTTGCTCTTTAGTTACATCATTGTTAGCCTTAGAAATGGCTGTTTTGACATAGAAGAAAATAAAGAAAGAGGTGGAAAACATTAGGAATAAAAGAAAGAAAGAGATTCGGAAGAAGCATGAATGTTACTTTGTGACTTTATCCTTAATGTAATTCATTACCTATGCTAGCGTATACCCACCACACTATGGATGTGCTGCCATTACTGTTATTATGGCCAATGACATCTTGGTTGCTGACGCTGCTAACTGCATATGTCATCCTTTCCACAATACCTTATGGGTGCTCTGACTTCGTCCTTTTCACGATACCAACTATATATGCTACATTGCGCTTTTCAGATGCAAAGGCGTTATTAGACATTTGGCAATGGGAAAATTCCTGTTGACAAGTCTGCTGGCCTCATTTCGTTTCCATCAAATTTTTGTCACTTTACAACGTGAGTAAGAATTAATATAAAAAGTGTTTCCAAATATTGGTGCAAATTAAAAAAACTATGCTTGGTTGAGTGAACGAGCCATTTTAGCAGCAACTAACAAGAATGTAGACGATTTGAATGTAGAAATTCAGGGTAAAATTGATGGTCAAATGCATTCATTTATGTCGATCAATTCCATTACCAATCCAAATGAAGTTGTCAATTATCTAACTAAATTCATTGCATTTGCCAGGATTCCCGCCATGCAATTTACAGTTCAAGGTTGACTCCGTGATAATTATACTACGCAATATCAATCAGCCAAAATTATGCAGTGGAGCAAAACTCACTGTTAAAAAAATTATGAAAAATTTGATTTCATTTACTATAACATAGGAAAGTTCAAAGGCGAGGATACACTTATTCCAAGAATACCACTAATGTCAACCAACTTTCCTTTTGAATTTAAGTGTGCCTTGCATTCGCAATGACAATAAATCCCAGGATCAATCGAATTATGTTTTTTGCATGTTGTACGTTGCGTGCTCGAGAGTCGGCAAACTATTGGCGCTATTTTTTCTCTTCGGAAGGGAAATTGTACATTACGAGGCATTACAATAAAGTATTGTCAAATTATTTAACTGTAATTTTATTTCATTGCATGGTCATACTGTAAACGAAAGACTTGTTTTTTTCATTACGTACACCACCCTTATGAAGCCGGGACATGCAGCTAGTCTATATACATAAGAATGAATCACCGAAATGTATGTACGTATATCACTTTTGAATGATTGCATAAATTGAACAATTCTCTTTTTGTTGTGTTCGTTTCTGTTACAACAAGGTTTGTGGAAAAGAAAATGCTTAAAAATAGTAAGAGAAAGTTTTTAAAGTTAGTAGAATAATAACAGTGCCAAGGGAGCTCATTTTGATTAATTGCTGCCAGATGGCAGTGGTACCACGGTTATTTGTTGTTATGGGTGCACTGACTTTGTCCTTTTCACAATACCAACAATATTCGCTACATTGCACAGATCACTGCACTTCATTGCGCTTTGCAGATGCAAAGGCATTATTAGACATTGGCAATGGCAGAATTTCTGTTGATACGTTTAATGGCCTCATTCCATTTCCACCAAATTTTTGTTACTTCACATCGTCAAAGAAAGAATCAATATTGAAAGTGTTCCCAAATATTGGCGCATATTACAAAAATTATGCTTGGTTGAGTGAAGCAACTAATAAGAATGTAGACGATTTGGATATAAAAAATCAGAGTAAAATTTATGAACAAATGCATTCATTTAACTCGATTGATTCCATTACTGATCCAAATTAAGTCATCAATTACCTTACTGAATTCCTAAATTCATTGGATTTGCCAGGATCCTACCACACAATTTACAGCTTAGAGTTGACTCGGTAATTATGCTATGCAATCTCAGTCAGCCGAAATTGGGATGTACTTATTCCAAGAATACCACTAATGGCAATTGACTTTCCTTTTGAATGTAAGCTTGTTCAGTTTCCCGTGCACCTTGCATTTGAATGACAATAAATCCCAAGGTTAATCGTTAGAAATGTGTGAAATATACCTTGAATTGCCGTGTTTTTTGCATAGGCAGTTGTGTGTTGCATGCTCAAGAGTCGGCAAACTATTGGCCCTATTTATTTTCTCTCCAGAAGGAAAATTGTACATTACAAGGCATTACAATAAAATATTGTCAAATTATTTAATTGTAATTTTATTTCATTGCATGGTCATATTGTAATGGGAGATTTTGTCTCAGTTTTTTCATTAGGTACACCACCCGTGCAAAGCCAGGGCAGGCAGCTAGTTTAAAATAAAAATGACTACACCATCTATTGAAGTACTCTATTGTCAAACAACTTTTTAAAAAAAAATGAGCAAGATTATGTCTCAAATTATAGGCCTATATATCTCGTCTGGTTTCTCAAAAGTATTTGAGAAAGTAACGTTCAATAGGGTTTATAATTACTTGGAAAAAAGCAACTTACTTGTCAAAGAACAGTTTGGCTTTAGAAAAGGATATCGACAGATAATGCAACCTACAAGCTCACGCAAGTGTTAACAGCGTTAAATGAAAAGGAACATATCGGTGGAATCTTTTGTGACCTAGCGAAGACTTTTGACTGTGAGAATCATGAGATTCTGATAGCAAAACTACATGTCTATGGAATAAAGAATAACATATTGTCACCTGATAATGTTCCGAAAGTATCTTACTAAGTCCTATATGCCTAAATATCGCTTGGATATCAGTACTGTCTCTCAAATTATATGTTTATCTGCGTTCATCCTTACGTATGTCTTTAATATTTTAGTTAGTCTTGTTATATTCAACAATGTTAGTTTTTGTATCTTACGCTTTTATAGCTTGCTTCAATATGATATATAACTTAAGCTTCTGACAACATCTGCTTAAATATTTATTATCTTGTGTTCCATCTAGACTTTTCTTTCTTTACAGGATACTCGAACTTTGGTGGCATGTTCCTACGCTTGGATTCTTATATTGTGTTTTAAGTTCTGATTTCAGGACACATTTTTAATTCTTTGGTGTGACATTACTGGCCAAATTCGGCAAGAGCTTTGACAACGGTGTGTTGCAAACCTGGATTTTCCTCTCCACGCCTGTATTGAGAGACAACGCCATTGATTTTCGATGTTTTTTTTTTTTTTTTAAATTCAAGGGTAATTTCTTTATTTTTTTGTATATGTTATTTTCATTTCTTTGTTTCTTGTAATTGTTTGTATGTTCATTATACGTCATTGCATTCCGCCATGTTTTTTTGCAGATGTGGCTGACCACAGCCAGCGCTTAGGTAGTTAGGTAGTTTGGTGACGCGATCTTTTTGCAACTGAGATGATAAAATTTCTTTTAAATGAATGTCTTTGGATATACTTAGAATCCGTCGGAACTTTCATGTGTATATTCAATTACTTTTGTTCAAAGTAACGACACAAAATTCTAGATATGAATAACGATTAAGATTTAACTGTTTGGATGAATTAATAACACATAATACATTAGCTCATTTAGTTCCTCAAGGAACACCCATTGGGATCTACTTTTGATCGTTTCCTACGCATACTCAGTGTGTGTAGGCACCACTTTATGGTACTACAATTTGCAGTAGTGAATGATTAAAAAAATGTTTTTCCTCCCTTCTATTAAATAACAATCGTTGGATAGTTTTTCGATTTGTCTAACATATCATGTAATTGGAAGAATACTACTTTTTGTTCATTATTATGATTTAATTTCTGTAAACTGCCCTTATTAAAGTTTTATCACACCAATGTACATCTTGGTGCTTTATTTATGCACTTTGTTTATATTCCCGATGTCTTTCACCTTCTACGTTATTTTATTTTATTACTTTTTTCTATTTTGTGAATGCAGTCCATAGTTGTCAGGATGCAACTGTTAGTGTACATTTTGAACTTTTAATACATGATTTGAACTTTCCTATGTATTTTGACTTTGTCTAACTTTTATAGATTCTGTTGTTGTTTTTCTGAAATTTTGGATGTTCATAACGTTAGGCGACTGTTTTTCTCGTTTTCTTTTAAATGTTGCCTAAATTCTAATACTAATGAGTTTTACAATATGTCTTTGTCTCCTTTGCATCCTTCCGGTCTAATCCATAGTGTTCACAATATTTTTGAATTTCCTGATTTTTTTTTTTATTCATATTGTACTCAAATGACTATTTTCAAGGTTTTGTCATTGTTTTGTCAGAATTATTTCTTTACACTGATGTAACATAATTTTTTTCTCAAACCAGGTGTTTGTTTATTGCAAGATTGTTAATGTTGATTCCAATGCCTCTATTTATTTTTGCTTTGATTTACTCTTACATCATTAAGTTTTTTATTATTGCCTTTCTCTGTTTGTGAGGTTGTTACTGATACGCCTTAATGTAATGCATTTTCTAGTACTACCCTTATGGAGTTTCCCTATGCTTTTTCCTGTTTGTGGAGCACCTGAGTAAATTGAATATAGATGGTAGCACACTCTTCTCCATTTCTAAATTTTCGTTCATGGCACATCGTTGTTGCTATTGCATATTTTCTTACCTTATTATATTGCTTTTCCTGCTACTTATGGATGACGTGTCCCATGGTTCTGTTTATTCCACTGTTTCACATTTTATTTTTGCCATGTATAATTTCTTTACTTATTGCTATAGGTTGTCCGTCCTTCATTTATACGCTATATATTAGCACCGTTTGTATTTACATTACCCCATTGGTTTTCCCTTCGTTTGGTTTTCCTGTTTTGTTTGTTCCTATTACACCTTGCCCTCTCCTGTCATCTAATTACCCCCATGGTTATTGCTACCTGTTTGAGTTTTATTTTTCCATTTCCTAATTCCCTTTTCTCTTCTGTTTCTTATACTGCTCAACTTAATGGACACTTCCTTCGTCGGTGAGGACACCTTGGTTTGCATCAAGAATTTTTGTGGATCTACGGGCCCATCTTTTCGTCTTCTGCCTGGAAGGACATGACCTAATGGCTACTTGCTCCAGCCAACGCCTCAACTACCAGGTTGGCCAGAACTTTGCTAATCTTAGGTTGCCACTGGACTTCCGGTGCTGGCCTCTTAATCTGCACGTGGTGATGCATCACTTTACATCGCCGTGCTTCTCTATTTGTTACGTCGTGTGATACTGAGTAACTGACTTTGTCTATGGAGTGGATCTGCCAACTGTACACTAAGGGACCTAAAGCGGTCGACGAGATCCTATTTTATGGTGCCCAATGTAAGAACTCTCTTCGTGGAATATGATATGTGAACTCTATAATGGAACTGAACTCTATCGTTGTGTCCATAGCTGCCTTACTGTTTACTCCTTCCTTATCCGACCTATTTTTTTTTTTTTTATATTATTTCCCCTTTCTTTTTCAGGTGCTATACTTTTTTTCCCTTTCTAATTAAAAAAAGACAAATTGGACGGATATCCTTGTTTCTATTGTTCTTCGCACTTTGCTCCTTGCAAGTATACGTGGTTGCCTATGTCCCTCAGACTAAATTTGTAATTTTTTTTATCTTTATTGTATTTTCTGTTTGTATTTCGGCTGTGTTTGGTATCCCTAATTTTTTTCTGGTATTCTTTTTTTTTGTTTACCGAGCGTCAGGCGCCGCTCTTTCTATCGTTCGGAGGTATGTCACCTGTACAATGGCAAGAGCTTTAATTAACTTATTTTAATTGGCAGAATTATTTTATTCATCATTCTTATATGAATTTGCATTTAATTTAGAATTCACTTTTTATTGTAATGCAGCAGTTTCGCGATGTTGTGCAATCAACAGGATGTTCATAGGAGTGTCATGTCTTATGGCTTTTCCATTACGTCAAGCTTCCTTTTAGAAGCTTCTAGAATAATCCTGCAGAAAGGTCACTTTGACTTCTGCATGATAGGGCGGTTCCGCACCATATTTGGTATGTTTCCACCTTGTCAATAGCGATACCCCTATAGGAGCTCACGATGCTATATAAGCAAACGGGTGAGCTCTTTTGGCTCTCTCTCTCAATTCTTGCTCGTCGTTAAAGTATTGTTTAACAAGTTTACGTTCGGGGCTTAGCCCCTTCGGGCTGCGCTGCTGCTTCCAGGATCTGGATCCAAACTTCTGCAAGATCAAGTTACACCACGACTGCTGCTTTGCCAAGGTACAGTTAGACATTTCTTGTTTCAGTAAATCTTTCAACTTCTAATTCCGTGATTATTTAACTATTGTTGTCTTGTCGTCAATCTAAAGTCAAAGAGCCCCAACCTTTGTAAACCAAACACTAGCCCCTTTTATGTTTATTGCTTCCTACAAAATATAATCATTACTTCAAACCAAGTTTTGAGTGCTCTACCATCTGTTCCCTAGTTACGCCTCCCTGATGTCCAACTTTGGTTGTGACAGTATTAGATTGGTTTATTTCATACCTAGAGAGAAGAAAACAAAAGATCAATATTAATAACTCAAATAGGTATCAAAACAGTGCCTCAGAATGGAAATCTATAAAACATGGTGTTCCCCAGGGATCAATCTTAGGGACTCTTTTGTTGTTGATTTACATAAATGACCTGCTATTGTACATTAACATTATTGCAAGTGTTTATTTATTCACTGATGATGATAGTGTTCTAATTACAAGTAAAGATTTCAATGACTATATAGTAAAATTAAACTATGTTCTAAATTGTATATGAAAATGGTTCAAAGCAAGCAAACCCTCAGCAAACCTTGAAAAAACAAAATCAACTAAATTTGTAATTACCAGCTCACCAGAATACACACAGAAATAGGAATTAATGAATACTTTGTTAGAACAGCTAAATGAAGTCAAATTTCTCTGCCCTCAGGTAGATAAGCATTTGGACTGGAAGTCACATATTAACTACATCACCTAAGCTTAGCTCAGCATTTTAAGCTCTCTGGGCACTGACAGTTAATACAGTTAAATTAGTGATTTTGCCTACTTTAACTCCATCATCGAGTATGGCATAATATTCTGGGGTAATTCAGTGGATAGAAAATGCATATTCCAGATACAGAAGAAGGTTATATGAATAATCTTTAATGTTTATATGGAAAGAACTATTTCAAAGATTGGGCATACTCACCTTACGTTGTGTTTATATATCATCCATTTTAAAATTCTATGCAGTTAATCGACATAGCTTTTTAACAAACATTAATACTAGACAAAAGGAATATTTTTTTATCCTTCCAATGATAATCTTCATTGCTTTCAGAAAGGTGTTATTATGAAACAATCAACTGCTCCCCCCAGTAGGATTTTTGTAGACCAGCAATATTACTTAACAACACAATATATTGTAACAAACTATTTAATTTAACAGCTGATGACAATTTTTACTTTTTGTCGCCTCGACACCTGTACACAGATGACTGTTATGGCTCTCTCTTATCTAACTGCATTCTTAGAGCTCTCCATTCCTACTGACCTACTTCAGCCCTGGCTGTGATTATGCAGCAAGCAGTCATTATTGCACATGTTCTTTATGTGCAGGTGTGACATTGTGTCTGACAGTAATACCTCTGTCAGAGATTATCAATTGTTCAGTTGGGTCCAAGATGCCCCTCTTCTACCACTTCCTTACTTTGAGGGAGGATCAAATGTTCTCTCTGGGTCTTTTGTCAAATGACTCTTAAACTCAATACAGTACATATTTCCTAAGTCTTCAAAGAGTCCCAATGGGCACCTTACCCTACTGGTACCTGCCTCCACATGTATCAGCTGCTTCCTCCTCTGGCCTCAGTCCCACCATTGAAATCACAAAGACAACTATGACACACTCCTTCTCATCACCTCCTCTGGAAAGGAAAAAGCTATCCAAAAAAATCCTGCCCCATGTTCTTGAACATCAAAAACCAGGTGCGGACAGTTCTCAGATGGAATGGAGGACTGCACAAGTATTGTGGAAATGTTCCAGTGCCTTTTCTACTGCCAGCCAATGCAGTAATTCTTTTCTGCCCTAGAGAGATCTTACTGAAGTAACCTATTACTTACTCTTGGCCACCTTCAACCTGAGATAGGTGTTGCTATAACTTGTCAAGGTAATTAAAAATACTACCATATTTTGTGGTCTGCACAGCCCACACCATCAACTGCTGGCCATGGGGGTAGAGGGAGAATTTGCCATTACTGTTATATCATTGTGTGCATGCATGGTTGAATGACATAATCGGCAATAGTTGCACCCACAATGTTCTTTGCAGCTTTTTCATTACCCTGAGTATAGCATTGATGCTCACAGTAAAATCACTGCCTGGGAATCCTAAGACAGCTGCTTTGCAGAGTGCTAACTTAAGCAGCTAGTATGCTCTTTTGGGCTCTTCTGATCACAAACAAATCTGGTGTTCTTCCAGCAGACAAGCGAGGGATTTTATGATGTTGGTGAAACTTCTTGTAGCTTCAGAGGCCCAGAAAAGTTCACAAATCTCGTTTACCTATTAGACAAGCCCAATCTCTCACTGCCCAAGTCTTCTTTGGGTCTATGTTGGTGAGAATATGTAGCCTAGGTAGTTCACTTCCTTGCAAAAGAGTTGGCACTTCTGTGTCAGTTCCAAGTTAGCTGTCTACAACTTCTGTAACATCTTATGATGTCATTCAGTTTTAGGAGTAAGTCAATCCTTTATTGCTCATTCCATGAGACACTGAAAAGTGGCTGGCATGTTTCAGGGGTAAAAGGGCATAACCATAAAATGCCAAAGCCCTTGGCCTGTTGAAAATCCAGTCTTCTCTTGTCTTGGATCTAGAACAACTTGCCAGTATCCCAATTTCAAGCATAGAGATGGTACCACTAGGCATCATCAGGAGTGTCCAAGATGTCATAAATCTGGAGCAAGGGGAAACAATCCTTTTTGGTGATGGCATTCGGCTTCTTATACTCCATGCAGAAGCACAGTGCACTATACTTCTCCACAGAAGAATACAGGGAAGGACCAAGGGCTGTTGGACTCTTCAATAATTCTCCTGGATTTCATGACCTCCAGTATATCCCATACCTTCATATGTTTTGCCAGAGGAAGACATCTTGGTGGTCCAGATGGGTTGGGTGTCTCTAGTGTTGATGTGCTGGAGTACTCTTCAGATAAGCGCACAGCGAGGCACTGGCAGCTGGCTCACTCAACTCTTCCCCAACTCTTTCTCATTGATGTCCTGATTGTTACAATCTCATGGGCACTTCTTCCCAACAAGGCAACAATGCCCGAACAATGAATAATCCATTCAATGTGTCATTTGGTTCAATACCATGTTCCTTGAGTGTTGGCCCTCCAGGTATGCACCACCATCTCCTTCTTGCAGGTACAACTGCATCGTCAGTTATGGTCCCCTTGCAGATCCCCTGGATTGTTGGCCAAGTTGCAAGGCCCTCCAGATGACATTACCCTCCACCTCCTGGCTCCTAGGGGCATCCAGTCCAGTATCACATCTTCAGCCACCATTACATCCAACTCTCACAGGCTCATAGTGTCAACTCCTTGACCTCCTTGACTATATGAAAATGTTTCCCAATGTCATCCTAGTTGGTAGGCCCAACTGGGTTCTCGTGTCGGCAAGTCTTTCCCCATGTCAGATCTAATTACAGTTATAGCTGCATCTATCTTCTTGTATCTGGCACAGCTTTCCTTACATCCAGCTATCTGCAAAGAGGTTGTTGTCCACTCTTCTGACCAAGGCACAAATCGTCAGCTGCCATGACATGTCATTCGCCACACTGGTTCTTAATTATTTACTACCTGCTCACTGGCTTGATTTGGACAGTCCTTCACATGATGACCTCACTCACCACATCTTGGCATAGTGCACCCAGTTGACAAAGGAGTAGGCAATTTGGATAGGTACAATCAGACTGAAAAACTCAATGCCATAGCTGGGATTTTAACCATGGATCTGCTACAGATCTTCAACATCACAGATTAACCAAAAGTTTGAATTCAGTTTGCTATAAAGGTATTAATTTATATAATAAACTTCCTGAGGCTATCAAAGTCCCACAGAGCAGGGCACTTAAAAAAAAAGATTACAAATCCACTCTTAAGCTATATGCTCCATTCTGTTGATGAATTCATAAATAGTTTTGATCATTTATGTACTAAAAATCCTAGACTATACTACTTGTTTATTTTGAATTTTAATATCGTATAGATAATCCATCCAGCTGCTTACCCAATTTTTATAACATTGTTTGTTTCATGGGTCTTGTTCATCTGAGGGATGCACTTCAGCCCAAAAAAATGGTCTTCAACACCAAGAATCTACATAGCATTAATTGTATTTATTTTTATTACTGCTGTAAAATATATTCTACATAGAATTGTAATGTTTCTGTTAAAATATGTATTTTCTTTCTTGATGAAGCCAAGAATTCATTTCATTTTTTAAGGCAAATAAATTCTATTTCTATTTGCTGAGACACCTAACTAGACAACAGTTTCACCAGAGCTTTCTTCAATTATTAGCACAAACTGCCGCCATGGTTCCTGAACTGGTTTTCAAGGGCCTCCCAGATGTCTCTGGACAGGAATTGATTTCAATACTTCTGCCACCTGTCCCTGCAGACTGGTTATCAGTGGTGCAGCTTCCTCCTCTGCTGACCATTTGTCAACAGCAGCAATGTCGCCAGATAACACTTCATATTTGGATGGCTTGACATGTGGAGATCTATTTTTCCATTCTGGTATCTTGTCCTTAAGCTTTCTGCTGAGCATCTTTTCCACCATGGCATTCAGTTCCTTGGAGTTGTCTCTAGGGTTTTAAGTTGCTCCTTGGCATCCTCCAGGAACATTATGGCACTGGCCTTAGCCTTACATCAAGTTCTTTCACCTTTCCACCAAGATCGTGTGTATCCCATTTCATGCCAGTCAGTTGTTTGTCAAAAACACTGTCCACATGCAATTCATAGTTGTTATGAAATCTAACATCTGCATTCTTTAGATCTTTTCATTGCACTGACCTACCCCAGCACTAGCAGCAGGAAACTTCCTTAACTGTGGGCCACTACTGCATAATTCTTTATACACAGGCATGACAATGTGGAGGTGTGATGTAAAAACTCTGCTCACACAAGCACAACTGTGACAATGCAGAAGAGCTATGGAAAGCAAGCTACCCATGCACCTGCAACAATTCAGGATGGCAAGGTACAGACACGTGCACATGGAGGCATAGTCATAATATGGAAGACAGTCTAAGACCACATAAGTAGGTTAAAATTTAAATTTAGTTAAAATAATTTTTTTAGTATAGTATTTAGCACCCACTTTTACTTCTGACAGCACCGCAGGTGATGACACTGAGGATACATGGAATGAAGATGGAGCACCAGTGGATGCGATATTGGGGGAAACTGGAAAAAACCCACCCCTGTGGTGGTTTATCCACCACAAATCCTACATGCAATTGCCTGGGATCGAACCCAGACTGCCTTGGTGAGTGGTGAATATCTAAGCACTCGGACACAGCTCAGCCAGTTAAAAATAAAGCTAGTTAAGCATAGATGAATCATGTTAATATGAATGCCTACATTCATTATATGTAAATATTCTTGGTAGTACTATTTTATTACAGCATTTCTAATGTTTTTTGTTGGAGAAAAACTTTTGCCTACTGCTGAGTAATCAGTTAATTGAGCATGATGTTTGGCAATATTTGCAATGCAAAATAGCATTTAATTTTACAATTTTATCCTCTTTGATTTTAATTACATGAGAAGTAGACAGCATAAATTTAAAGAATGCTTTATATTACCTTTGAACTCCTTAACATATTTATCATCATTTCTTAAATCCCAAAGTTTGATAGTGCCATCCAGAGAAGAAGTAAAAACAAGATTATCACTCTCAGGGCTGAATCTGCAACATTAACATAAAAACAATTAATTGTTTCTTTCACACTAACAAAGATGTAGAACATGAATTGGAAGGTAGAATTAGGTTGAAAAATGCAATGCAATAGCCAGTATTTGAATTTTTAGTCTGACTCTATCTTTCCAATTAATATGAACTTGTTCAGCTTCTTACTTAAATATACAATGTCCAACTTAAAATTGAACATGGTAATTCTAACTTCAATTACGGCTACTTTTCCCAGCAGTGTCTCTTGATGTTATACCACAACAAAGATTTGATATCAAACATGTGTACAGTTTCCATTTAACAAATTTCTAATTGCATTCATAATATGAGAACATTTTGCAAATCATTGAATCTTTTAATTGAGATGAGAACATCCTTAATATATGATTCCTTAAATTAAAGTTTTAAAATTAAAATATTTGTGAATTAAATTGAGCTGTAAACCATGTATAAAATCTTTTAGATTTATTACAAATAAATAATTATGTTTCAATAAAAGGTTGCAGTCAATAAAGCTCTTATTTGTAGAGCAATAAATGATTCTGGCATGGAGCAAAAGAAGGGTGATGCTGTGGGAGAGAAATCCTAAACGAGGAATGATTATGGATGGAGGACTTTAGGTTACTAGGGCATTGCTTCCAGTCCTGGTGAAGGTCCTTAATGCAAATAAATAGGTCCAGGAGCTGCTCAGCATGTGGGAATTGTGAGCCGGTCACCTATATAATGTCTGCTCAAAGAACAGAACAAACTGGAGTAACCTGGTCCAGAAGGCAACTGATAGCTAACTTGAGGCAAGAAGGCATTGTCAGAAGTTGGATAAGGTCATACTGAAAGAGTGACTAGCATCTACAATGTTTGGCTGATGAGGCAGTCACCTTAACATGATGCAAAAGGACATTGGATAGCAGAGACACATTAGAGGAATCTTGATAATCCATGCTGCTCACCAGTAGTATTAGTAAAAAAAACAAGATATAAATGTGTGCTTCTGTGTTGACTACTGCAATTTGAAAACTGTCACTCAGAAAAACTGCCTTCCACTGCCACAGATTGATGACATCCAGGATATCTTAGCGGGGACCAGTGGCTTTTGTCGTAGTACTACAACCACTCTGAGAATACAGCAGTTTTACTGGAAATTGACTGTGGCAGTTCACAGTAATGCCTTTTGGACTCTACAATGATCCCACAATATTCCAGTGACTAATGGGAAAAACAAACAAGTGTCAAATGTTTAGAAAGAAATTGTGCTCCTGGATGACATTGTATGGCTTGGTGCATGTCCAGGCCAAACAATAAACAAGAACTGTGATGATTCTTTGGTCTCTGCACATATTACTGTAATGTCATGGCTGCATATTCAATGTTGCCAAAACACTGACACAAAAAACTGAAGAACACAGGCCTTCCAGTGGTTTAACTAAGCTGAAGTGATTTTCCAAACACTGAAGAGCTCCTTGTGCACAGCATTGGTTCTTGGTTACCCCAACCCCAGTAGGAAGTTCATTATGAATACAGATGAGATTGGCTATCCTGATAACATTAGATACCAAACAGGAAGCTTTCATGATTTAACATGGTGCTAGTGGCCTGCAATACACAGATCAACTGATTTAACTCTAAGGAAATGATGCTGTTACATACATTGTGATTTCTATTAAAAATAGAATAAATACACCAATTTATGAATTTTCTTTTCAATGTTGCAAGCTTTAATATTTCAAATGCGGATAGTGTTATATTTCAGGGCACACAATAGAATTGTTTACATTACCCTTCAGTTAATGGGAACAACTGTAATAATTACATAAACACTTTGAAGCTCAATTTTTACTTTCTCTATACTCACTATGTACATAGTGAATAGAAAATGTATTGCACTCCACCAAAAAATTTGATACCGAGATTTCACCAGAAATATATGTTTTAGTGTTCCCTCTATCCATAAAAAGTATTTTCAGAAAAAGGTCCGTGTGTATGTGTGTGTGTCCCTGTGCCAGTGAGTCCATGTGTCAGTGTGTCCGTGTGTCTGTGAACACGATAACTCAAAAACGAAAAGTCGGTAAAATACCAAACTTGGTATTTAAGTTTAGCATCTTCCAGGGATGCGACACAAAGATTTTGAGAAAAATCCCCCCACCCCAAACTACCCCTTACATGGAACTTTTTTCGAAAATTTTGATTTTCTCAAAAATGGCTCTAACGATTTTGATTAAAATATCGGAAATTAAAGTTATTTACCTGACAAATAAAATGTATATTTTGAATTTTCTGGGAATAGCCTCTGAAGACTACTTTATTCTGGATGAATTTTTCATAACTACTAAACCATAAGAGATGGACAAAAACTTAACCCAGAAAAAATGTAGAACATGTTAAAACACACAATTTAGGTTACATACATTTTTTGGGTGGAGTTGAGTTTTTGAGATATTCCATTTTCTTGGCTTCAGCTTTGAAATACTTATACTTTTCTCATACAGGAATTTGTCAACTGCTGTCCATACAAACAAAGGAACATCAGTCACATAGCAACCAGCTTTTGGCTTTCACTTCAACCTATGGCACTCCCTTATTTCGCTCCTACTTAATATAGAGCAAGAAATAAGATTATTTCTGCTAATTTTTCTCGATTAGCATGAAATAAATAAAAGATAAGCTTATTAACAATAATAATTCACAGAGATATAGAGAAAGTCATGTGAATGGAGCACATCCGATTTTTAATCATTCATTTATCTTGTAGTGCTGCTGAATAACAACTAATCTAAGACACTTGTTTTATGCTGAAAAGATGATTATTAGGAGCTACCAAGCCATCATATATCAGAGAACAGCTGGTTTTAACCCAGAGGAAAGTTGGCTGATTACTAATCTTTAGTGGTAACTGTAATAAATAAATAAATAAATAATAATAATAATTATAATAACAATTTGGAGCTAACTTAACCAACCTTATCCTTAGATATCAATTTTCATTCATATTATTATTACTCTTTTTAACCTTACAAATTCCTAAACTTAAATATTTTCCACAAAAGAAAATGGCAATGTATGGATTACAGAGGATGACACATCACGTGTTCCAGTTAGAAGAGTGTTGCTTACCATTGACTAGTAAAGGTTTGGATTTTGAAAATCCGAAGTATTGAAGTGTTTAGCACAGACCCTAAGAGATGTTCAATTTAGTTGAGGTATGATTTGAAATAATCTTGTCCAAGTCGGCCTTCGACACTTGCTCACCCATTGAGCACAGCTGCAAATGGATTGAAAAGCAAGCTTTAACCAAAGCATATAGCCCGCAACTATTGTACCTAGTCTGGTCAAAAGTTCTGTTTCTCAAATTTAAAACCCCCCAAAAATGTTCATGTGCACTGTAATATTTGGCTCTGTGCCAATAAGTACAGTGGACCTTAATAATGAGAAGCAAAACAGTTGAAAGTCAGATACTGAATGATACACATGGGGATCTTTGAGCTGTTAAAATTGTTAAACATAACATCATTTGTGTGGAGAAATATTAAATAATATATTGAACTTTGCTCTTTCACTGGCAGTCCAAGAACCCACAACAGTCATAGAGAGAATTCATAGAAACTGTTCTGCAAACAGTAAAGCATGCAAATTCCACTACAAACTGTTCACAAATTATTACAGATGACCTTAGACTTTGAGCCTATTAACAAAGTACTGGATAGCTATTGACACCAGCTTTGCATGAAATAAGAGCAAAGAGCTTGCTGATGCAACATGCAAAAATTGGTCAATGCAAATCATGTTCACAGATGAAAATATGCTTTCTGTACAAGAAAAATTCAACAGACAAAATGACAAGAGTCTATGCCTACAGTGATTTAAGAAGCCAATGAGAAAATTTCTAGAGTAAAAAGAGGGCATCACCCAACTTCAGTGATGGTTTGGTGGCGGGTGTCATAATACAGGGAGTAAAAATCTGATGTGTTACACTCACATGACTTTCTCTAGCCGTCCTACAAACTTCTTACATAAAATTATTCTTCTTTCTGCACCTTGCTAATCGAGGTATTCAGCATAATGTTCTTGTTACTTAGTTTGTTATAAGTAGGAAGAAAATAAAGGAATACACTAGGCTAAATCGATAGTCAAAAGTTTTAAAAGCTGTCGTTATGCGATTGTCATTACAAATTGCTTCTTTTCTTGGCCAGGAGTAGAACAAAAGAAAAACGGACACTCCCGTCTGAGAAAAGTACAAGTACTTCACAACTGAAACTAATAACAATGAATACCTCGAAAACGGTAAGCTCCACGAAAAAAATTTATATGACATAAGTTGTGTATTTTAACAAGGCCTACATTTTTTGTATAGTAAGTTTTTGTCTATCTCTTACGGTTTACTAGTTGTGCCAAATTAAGCAAAATTCATCCAGAATAAACAGGTCTTTAGAAGCTATTCCTAGAAAATTCAAGATATACATTTTATTTGTCAGGTAAATATCTTTAATATACAATATTTTAATGAAAATCGTTAAGAGCCATTTTTAAGGGGAGTTGGTCGTTATCAGTGTCAAAAAATGAAAAAAAATTTTATTTGTTTATATGAAAGAGCATACTTTCCTGAACATTTTGATATATGATATGTATGTGTTGCATTATTATTAAGCACTTTTAAATGCCTGGATTTAAATCGCTACGTGCGTTCCATGTTTGAATGCCACGCCCACTCCAGCTCAAGATATGTTTCCGTATGGGTAAGAGGCTTTTTATTTGTATGTTTTGTTGCTGGGAAGCTTATTCTTTTGCTGTTGGCAGCACTGAACTAATATCATACCATGTGTGTTTTGTTGCTGTGATCTTTTGCTGGTGGCAGCACTGAACTATGATCTCTTTTCTTGTATGTAAGCAAGGGAAATCTGTCTACTAGCTGGTGCAGAAAAGGAATTTTGTATAACAGTGTTAGTTTTGGAGGTCTTTGAGTATATTTTCAAATTTAAATATGGGAAGAAATACCTCATTCAATCGTAAACGTAAATTTAGAGGTAACCAACACAAGAAGCTGAACAACATTACAGTAAAAGGTGGCACATCTTCACCTAACCTCCAATCCCCTGCAAGTTCAAGTGCCTCAAGAAAGAAGCTGTCTGATTTATTCAATGTTAGTGATGATGTTAATGATATGCCAGCTTCAAGTGCTACAAATAGTGTAAATATAATTATTGACTTGTCCATATTATCTTTATTTATAAACAAAAGTGTTTCTTGTTCAAGTTGTAATGCTGTAAATAGTGTACAAATAACTGAGGAACAGCGAAGCAGAAGAGGTTTGTCAACTAAACTAAAGTTAGAATGTAAATATTGTAACCACAGCAATTATACAATGACATCACCAGTAAATACAAGAAAAGTCTCCTCTGTAAATCTTAGATTTGCTTATGCCATGAGGTGTATTGGAAAAGGTAAACTGGCAGCTCGTACCTTTTGTGCTCTTATGGACCTACCACCACCTGCCAGTAAATTTGATGTGTATAACAAAGCTATATATGACAGTGTAAAAGAGGTTGCTGAGGGTTCAATGTGGAATGCTGCTAAAGAAGTCAAGGAATTAGAAGGTAGTCCTGACACAACAATTGTCATAGATGGATCATGGCAGAAGAGAGGTTTCTCATCACTGCATGGTGTTGTGACTGGAACCTCGCTGCTCACAGGAAAAGTGCTAGATGTAGCAACATATAGCAAGTACTGTGCAGGATGCACTAGGAATAATGACCATGCCTGCCTCAAAAATTTTGATGGCTACAGTGGAGGGATGGAGGTTGCAGGTGCAGTTGAAATTTGCTCAAGATCTGAGCTTACCAGAGGCCTGCGCTATGTGCAATATTTGGGTGATGGTGATTCCAAGGGGTATCATGCAGTGTCTAAGGCAAAGCCCTATGGTAGTGAAGTGGAAGTTACCAAAATTGAATGTGTAGGCCATGTTCAAAAGAGAATGGGTCGATTTCTACTGGAATTATGCAAATCTTTGAAAGGGCAGAAATTAGATGATGGTAAGCCAATTGGTGGACGAGGTCGGCTTACCAAATCAGAAATTGATCAGTTACAAAACTACTATGGAATGGCAATTAGAAATAATTGCAATAATCTAAAAGAAATGCAGAAAGCTGTATGGGCTTCTTTTTTTCACAAATGCTCTACTGATGAGAACCCTTCCCATGGTCTCTGTCCACCAGGAGTTGAATCATGGTGTGGTTATCAGCGATCACTTATAACTGGAGCTGAATATGTACATAAACATTCCTTGCCAAATGCTGTGATTGAAAAAATCAAGCCCATTTACAGGAAGCTTTCAGATGAAGAACTACTAAGAAAATGTCTACATGGCAAGACTCAAAACCAGAACGAGTCTTTCAACAGCTGCATCTGGCAAAGGATACCAAAAAATGTATTTGTTGGAGCAAAAACAATTAAAATTGGTGTTTTCGACTCAGTAATATGTTTTAATGATGGGTGCTACAAGAGAATCCATGTAATGAAAGCAATGGACATTGAACCAGGAGAAAACATGAAGAAAGCACTGCGAGCATTAGACCTGGACCGTGTTGCTAAGGCTGATAAAGCTATGGAGGAGATGTCCAAAGAAGCCAGAGTGAAGAAGAGAGGGCTAAAAAGGAAGAGAGAAGATAAGGAAGCCCAGGAGGGAGACAGTTACAGTCCTGGAGCATTCTAAAATTAAAAAAGTAAGGTTAGAGAATGTATGCTATTTTCTTTTTGCTCTCCTGAAAAATCATATTTTTTACACTTCTTGTACCATTTCCTCTCAAACCATTCAAGCTAACAGCCTGAAACTTTCAGGATTACTGTATGAATGTATGATAAAACTCCCTTGCCAGTATTATAGAATTACTTAGGAATTTGAGGAAATTGCTGTATTTTTCATGGTAAAAATAAATTGGTTTTTTTTAGTAATAAAGTTTTTATGCAACTTTACCCAGTAATACTGAATATATTTCAATAATTGTGGTAGGGTAGGTTTAGGTATCCCTTTTTAGTAAATTCCCAAAGTTTCACAGAAATCTAAGCAATAAAACTGGAATAAAGGGTACATATATCAAGATAAACAATGACAAAACTAAAATATCTATTGCATCTTTAAAAGTCATTTTATAGCAAATAGTGAGTAATACAACAGCCCCTATAGGCTTATTTTAAACTCAAGAATTTACTAACACAGCACAAAAAATTTGAAAAAGATCTGACTGATAACATCTGATTTATGGCTTCTTGAACATATACAATTTTCCCTAACTTTTAGAATGCGATAACAACCAACTCCCCTAGAAAATCAAAATTTTCGAAAAAAGTTCCATGTAAAGGGTAGTTTGGTGTGGGGGGATTTTTCTCAAAATCTTCATGTTGCATCCCTGGAAGATACTGAACTTAAATAACAAGTTTGGTATTTTAGCTACTTTTCGTTTTTGAGTTATCATGTTCACAGACACACACACACACACACACAGACCTTTTTCTGGAAATGCTTTTTTTGGATTCAGGGGGTCCTAAAATATGTATTTCTGGTGAAATCTCAACATCAAATTTTTGGGTGGAATACAATACTTCTCTATCCCTATGTACATTGTACATACGGGGCTAGAGAAAGTAAAAAATGTGCTGTGAACTATCAAATGGACATTTTAGAAACTGCAGTGAAGCCCTTAAACAATATACTGTTTGCAGGCAGGCACTGGATATTCCAATAAGATTCAGTGACAGCTCACAAAACAAAAACTATGCAATGATGGTTGCAGACCAATTTGCCAAAGTTGCAGAAGAATTGCCCTCTGGCAATCCAGGCCTGAATCCTCTGGACTATCACTTGTGGGATACTCTACTATAAGCCCCATCACAATATTGAGTCATTGAAAGCAGATTTGGTGAAGGCATTGGAAGTCATGTATGTGGAAAGGATGAGTGGCCTGAGCCTTTGAGGAAGTGTGTTTGTATTCAGAGTGGTTTATAATAAATATATTTTCTGTACCTAACTGCAATTCCTTCATTTCCTCCATCCTTGACAGGCATTTTTAGCAGGGACAGAACTTATGGCCAGACTAGGTATATTATGTACCATGCACACATATTTTCATTGGCACTCGGTAGATTTCACGCAATTTTGGAAAAAGAGCAAGGCAACCACATTCAGATATGAAGTATGCTTTATACCCTGACATATAGCGGCTTCAATGCTCAAGTTTCATTCTGCTTATAGATCTCAGAATTCATGTACATTCACTGTGTTTTGTTCTGTTTATTAATTCAATTAGTTCATAGTAAATTAGATAAGCTATTCTATAAGAACTTCTCCCCAAGAAAAAGTTCCTGCATAGTATGTACTATTTATTCAAAGAATGTTTGTGGTTGTGCATTTTCTCAATGTAGCTTTAGGTTTATAACCTTATTGAAACACAGCCTCATGAAGAAGTACTCATCTTATGTATTAAAACATTTATCACCTTTATCTTGAGGAAATTGAAAGAATGAGGCACAGTTCTGGCACTTAATATACGGAACACACTTTGCCATCCTTTGAGGGTTTCATTATATAAAACTAGATTGATTAAGCAACTGAACACCTATTTCACTATATTCTCTATACAGCTGATATAAATACTTGCTTGTCTCCACTTTTTTGGCCGAGTTTCATGATATTTGTGCAAGAAGAGGATGGAAAAGAGAGTGTAATGGACTATCCTGTAACTACTGCTGATACAAGAGGTGTTGGCTGTTTAGGGGACACTCAAACATTTACAGATAGCAGTTTCACCTTTGACAGACCATTTCACTCTATCCAGCAACTTGGAAGAAAACAGTTGGGTCCAATTTTACCTTGAAGTATCAGGCAGGAAAATGGCATAACACAGATGCCTTCTTCTGAAGAGCAAAGAAAATGGTAACTACTGTGGGAAGGTAGAAACAAGGGAGAGTGCTGCAGATTTATGCCCAATCCCACTACAACAGTCCATTGGGAGGAAGAGACCTTCAGAAGGGAGTAACTATACCATCAAGAATCTGAAATAAACAACCTCTCTGGGTAGATATCGATCCCATAGATTCAACTGGGTGCAAAGGACTCTTTAACTTTTTGGTTACAGAGGTAGGGGAAAACCAAGGTGGCACAGGCAGTCCTCCTGAAGAGCAAGTTGAAGGAACTCCTCAAGGAGATCCATACTGATATCACTTGAAGCACCATTTACTGTTGCAGATTCCATTTTGCTCAACTTTCTTTGTAAATGAGACCTTTGAAAAGCTATGTTGCCAATTTTATTTGTCACATCAAGAAAGCAACATGGAGAGGTGGTGGTGCCATATTGTTGACTGCAGACATATAATCGGTGCTGAAAACAACAGTATAACTTTGGAGTGCCCTTAGAAAAAATTGCCAAGGCCTTTTTCCAACGTCAGATGCAACAAATTACACTAATCCATCAGGTCCAGAAGCACCTCTGGAAAATGCTATCGAGCCATCAAAACTGGCACTATGCATGCTGTTTTTCTTCCTAGCCTACCAATCTTCAGTACACAGGAGCTACAGTTCATGTGTTCTTGGCAGGATTCCTGATCTGGAGCAGACAGGAATGGATTATGTCTGGGTGCTAATGGACAGGCTAGAGTACTCCAACTCCTTGCTAGGGAACATATGAAGTTGGCAAATGACACAATTCCAAGAGGGCTATCTGGTATGCCTCTATTGCCCATGAGAAATAAAGGAAAATAGCCAAAATTCTTGGGATGGCCCATATAAGAAGTATTATCTGTCCATCCTTACTTCAACAGTGATGTAAACAAATCAGAATGTATTCTTCCATGAATACACATGCACACACCATTTGGTGCTAAGCTGTTATCCCGTACAATTGTAAAATCGCTTACCTACATTTGGCAGAAAAGAAGTATCTACCTACTTTCACTGTTCACAGATAATAATTAAATGTATAATAAATAACAGGTACATGAGTCATTATATATTTAGTATGAAATGTAAAATTCTCCTATAAATTATAAAATGCAGAGTTGTTTTGAAAGTTTGCTGAAGTATTGCATATTTACATCACTCCAGCAGTTTTTTGTGAATTTTAGCATTCACATAAGCACAACCATATACTACACATTTCTTTAATATAATACAGAGATGTACCAGAAGAGCTATCTTAAGATGGAACTGGTCTCACTCCTTCAAGGTACGAGACAATTGTTGCAGTTGCAATCAAACTATCTGAATTATAATGCAGATTGATAATTAGTGGGCCAACGACAATGTCTACAATTCCCTCCAAATCTTACTTTGTTTATTCGTCCCAAACACTTTAAAATGTTTGCACTCTTAATGCTGCTTTCTGAAACCCAGTAAATTCTACCATTCACTAAGAATATTATTTAATGAGAAGGTAAAGCACATTTCACAAAATGTATTATATACACTAGGAACAATTTTTTTCTTGCTTATGTTTCACCACACTGGTATTACATGTTTCCCCCATTATTTGTTGAAGAAGCAGTCGAACTGCACAATCGATATGCACTGTTATTCAAAGAAATAATTATTTAATGATCAGTAAATTTTGTTTCTTAATCATTCATACCATATTATTTAGACAGCATTGCATAGTGTAATACGATATTTCTGTACTCTCTCGGCAATTTAAGAAGAACTATTTTGTGATGGACAAAAGCAACTTGTGAAGTAAGGTTGGGCAGAGACTAGTTTAGTGCGGTGCCACATATCGTGGAGCTGCTTGGAACAAACTGCTCTGAGGAGGGAGCTATGTATCATGTGTTGGTCATGTTCTTCAGCATTTGCAAGGATATAGTTGGTTAGTCAGACTCTCAGCCAAAAAGATTCTCACCATTTCCTCACGTTCTGAATTGAAGTCTCTGCATTACTCCTTTCTTAAAGTCTCCTAGAGTCATATATCAGAGTGCTGTAAACTCTCTGATCTGTGAGTTCTGTAAGCATCAGCAAGCAACTGAGTCTAGAAAACTGCTGTGTTTGACACGAGTGGCCACAACAGAGAAGAGGCTGGCTGCATTCTAAGTTGAGATAGAAAATCACAAAGATGAATACAACCTAAAACCTTTCATTTCATTAGCCACATTCATGTTGATTCTTATTTTATTTTGTACACAGAAATATAAATGGCAGGTTATTTATGGACACTCTTTAACTACTGTGGTTCTCAGCATCCCATTCTAATTTGGGCGTGAAAGATCGCTTAGTTTGCTCCGAGGCCTCCGTGGTGTAATGGTTACCACGCTAGCTTCATATACCCAAGGTCGCGGGTTCAAACCCAGCAGAGTATGATGGATTTTTTCGGGCGTAAAAATCCTCAGCATGGCTTCCTTCGGAAGGGAAGTAAAGCTGTGGGTCCCATGTCGTAGATTTACGGCATGTAAAAGAACCTCAAGCCTGATAAGAGAGGCCTCTGAGCAAAATTAAGCGATCTTTCATGCCCAATATAGAATGGGACGCTGAGAACCAAAGCAGTTAAAGAGCATCCATAAATAACAGGCCATATCCATTTTTTTTTCACAAAGTTTACTTCTTTTAACTGTTAAGTCGTAGCAGTTTTAGGGCGCATCAACTGCTGTGCCCATGAGTAGAAGTGCATTAAAATCAGATAAAAACTACAGCTGCCTCATAGAGAGATGACTAGCAGTCACGGGAAACTAAACAGCTAGAAAGAAAAAGATGAAGCAATGTGAAATCACTTAAAACCATAAAATTAGACGTACAATGGCAAAGTCGTCATCGGATAAAATTATGCGGAGAATGAGAGACAACCAGTGTTTACTGCGACTAGCAGTGAAATAGTGGCAATCAAGGAGAAGGTGTTTCACAGTGATGCAGAGCGCACAAAAGGTACACAGCAGTTGATCCTTACCTTGCAGGAGATGCCTGTGCATCAAGTGAATGTGACCAATGCAAACGGCAAACAATAACTTCCTTGCGACAGATCTAATGGCAAGATGTTTTTCAAGGACTAATAGTGTGGTTAATTTTGCTTAGTTTATAAGATGTTGTAGCCCAATACGATTACCATTGGCTGGAGACAACGCTACACATCCTGAGAAATATCAATATCGGCTTTTGCTAATGCTTACTTTGTGGCTGTATCAGGATCTTCATTTCCTGATATTCCAACATGACCTGGCACCCAACACAGTACAATGGCATAACCAGTGGATTAGTATTTGCACTCGCTGTACAAGCAGATGGGTAGAATACAAAGCAGATATAGATTGTAGAGCACTGAGGCTATTGGTGCAGGTGACACATCAGAGCCTGGTGAATCCACTGTTAAAAGAATGAAGCACTGTGTGACAAGGATAGTCCACTTAGGTGCCATTACAGGAACTGTCTGTATATATGAAGTGAAACTGTGGGCAGTGTCTGACGTAGGCTGTCCAACAGAGAGCAAAAACTTATACCTAACGGGTGAGGGAGGGAATGACAATCTACATACCAAGAGGTTTAAGCACACGGCATGTAGGATGGTCAACCAAGGCTAAGTTTGGTGGCATATTTGGCCACTAGAATTTCTCAGCATAGAGATATCGAAGGTTCACCAGCCTCAGCAAGCACGCTTCTATTTGGCTAGTGCGATAAGCTCTGCCTCACAGGTGAATACCAGTATGGTGAACAGTACAAAGGCTTGAGCATTGTACGACCTGCAGAGCGACACTCCAATAATCCAAAATGGAACAAACAAGAGAGTGATGCAGGCAGAAGACACAGTCTGCTAGCTCCCCATTGCGCCTCACTCAAAACCCGAAGCAGATTCAGCGACGAGGTTGACCATTTCTGCAGGTGCGAGACCTGAGGTTTCCAACTAACCAATCGATTGAAGAAAAGACCAAGATGGTAGTGGGGACAAAAGGTAACAAGTTACCCCTAAGAGACAAAGATGAACAACTTCCTATAGAAGTGAACACATACGGTTTTCAACTACGGCTGTGATCACTCCAGGCAGAAAGTCTGGTCAAAACTAACTGTAACTGGAGCTCGATGACCGGAATGCTAGCGGACGAGCAGTAACGAAGTCATCAACATAGTGGCAGGGCGGACTGGAGTGTGTCCACAATACTGTTAATGGCAATCAAAAATAGAATGGCACTTAAAACGGAACCCTGCAAAACACCATTTTCAAGTGTGTGTATCTCCTTGACAATGCAGTTCCCAGTTTAACCCGAAAACACCATTCTGAGAGGAAGTCTTGGAGAAATAAGGGAAGTGCTCCCCTGAAACCCCAAGAATGTAATGTACATAGGATACCATGTCTCCAAGTTGTCTCAAAAGCGTTGTTGATATCAAAGAAAACAGCCACTAAGTGCTGGCCAAAGAAACGAGATGGTCTGACATTGAG
Source organism: Hymenopus coronatus (assembly GCA_030762935.1). Lineage (NCBI taxonomy): Eukaryota > Metazoa > Arthropoda > Insecta > Mantodea > Hymenopodidae > Hymenopus > Hymenopus coronatus. The sequence goes on from CM060891.1 coordinate 102,671,565, forward strand.
CAGTGTGTTCGAAACCCACACTGAAGATCAGACAATAGTTTCCATTGTTCTACGACCCACAATAAGCGGCGGCTTACCATTTGCTTGAGCAGCTTACATAGGCAGCTCGTCAGGGAAATGGGGCAGTAATTGGAAGGTAGAGAGTGATCCTTCTCTTCCTTAGGAATAGGGATTATAAAGGCCTCATGCCATGAAGTAGGAAGAGTGTGGTCAGTCCAAATTTTATTGTAGAAGGAAAATGAGAGCAGTCAGTGGAAAATGGTGCAGCATAACATTGTGAATGCCATCGGATCCAAGGGCATAATCTCTGGTGGAACTGAGTGCTGCCTGAAGTTCTGGTAAAGTAAATGCTGCATTGTAATACTCACTGGAATGCTGTTCCTCTAGTGCTTTATGAGCCAGAAATTCCAGGAGACTGTCTCATAATTTCGGCAACTGAAGCTGGTACTCAGACAATGGAGCTGTTGTACACACTGACAGTTGGAGAGGACCGGCTCTTAATTTTGCACACCTTCAGCCAAACTTCAGAGGAAGACATGTTGGGTAAGATAGAGGAAATATAAACATTCCAAGAGGTGGCTTTACTTTTCCAAATGGTTTTCCGTGCATGAAATTTCAGTTTCTTGTACATAATTAAATTTTCCATCATAGGATGGCACTTAAGGTGCTACTGGGCAGTTTTTCGGGCCCAAACAGCTTTCGCGCAAGTAATATTCCATCATGACACAGATGGTCATTTACTGCCTCCAGAGGACTGTGGAATAGAAGAGCAGGCGGCTGAGAGGACAGCGTTAGTAAAATGAGTGGTGATGATGTCCACATTGGAAAAGCACCCATTAGAAAGATGGAAGGACTGTTGAAATATAGTCCAATCAGCTTTCAAAAAACACCACTTTGGAGGAGAAAGAAAGAGAGGGCAGAGGTGATGCTAAAAATGAAGTAGTATGGGAAAGTGATCTCTGTCACAAGGTAATTACTGGATGATGCTCCATTCAAAGGAAGACACAACAGTTGGGGTTACAAAATGCTAAATCAAGAGCTGAAAAAGGGCGAGAGGTGTCTGGAATTTCCTGTATTTAATAGAACTAAGTTGTGCATGTCTAGTAGCCGCTCAATCAATGTCCCTCTAGAACAGGTGCAATGAGAACCCCAAATAGTGTCAGGGATGTGTAGATATGTGTTGTATATTGTGAGGGTTAGGTTTGGGAAAGAAGACTTCAACGCCAACAGACTGAAGGGCGGCAGTAAAATTAACTTGCCTAAAGAAGATGCAATACAGCAATGCCACAGTGGGCATGGAGACCATCATTAAGGTCACTGCGATAGGTTGTTGTTCTGAAGGGCATGTTTCCTGAAGGCCGATAAGAACGGGAGCGTATTGCAAGATAAGAAGCTGCAACTCTTCAATACGGGAGCGGTAGCCATTGAGATTCCAGGAGAAAAAATTCATAGCCAGCGTTTGAGTTTCGGATGGGAGTGGTGCTTCGTAGGTGGAAAACTAGAGCCCCCAGTCGTCGCTTCCATTGACAAATATTTAGCATCACTGTCAGAGGATATCCGGTGGTTGACTTTGCTGATTTTAGCATTGGAAGCAGGAGAGAGCAATGTCTTACGACCACCACATCCCTGATTCCGAGAGGCACTGGCAGACAGCAGATTTGCTGGAACCTGCTACAGTTTGCTTATACTTAGTAGGTATGATAACCTTGAGTATCGGCGAGGAAGTATCAAAAGAAGATATCAGATGGTCACTTATCTGGCAGTGTCAGGAGTGGGTTTGGGGCCTAGTAGGCTGACTGATACCAGGTGGAGTCAGGCAGACAGTAACTGTAGCATAACAGTAAGCTCAACAGGATGTTAAAGCTTATACTGTTAACAGGCCTCGGAGAATGATAACTTTTCGGTGACTTGAAGAGCTTGTATTTTCTTTTCGTTTTCTGCATAGGGCAGACTTTAGAATTGGAGGTATGGGCACCATCACAGTTAACACAGTGGAGTGGAGCATTTGAGTCATGAGCCTTCTCACTGCATAACATGCAAATAGCGCAGTCAGAGTGACAATGATGGGAGGTGAGACCAAACTTCTGACACTTGAAGTACCTACCACATAAGATTGGGGATACATGGGGGTTAAAAAAGCCAATGGAAATGCGCTCAGGTAAGGATGATTTATCAAATGTCAAAATGAGGGTGGAAGTGGAGACAACTGTCCCACCAGCTTGAGTTTCATGCAGTAAATATAAACCACGCCTTCCGGTTCAAAGAAGAATTTCAGATCCTCATCGGTCTCTATAGCAAACACCTCATGGGTGACCACAACTTTACACAAATTCCAAGTGGGGTGAGTGTAAATGGTCACAGAAATGCCAGCTATGGATTTGAGGTCTGCTTATCGGTCTTCACCTCGAGAAGTAGGGTACCGTTATGTAGTCGGGTTACCGTACAGAGTGGACCAACAACCAGTGTATCAAGAGAGTAGGCATGGCTTGCCCTCCTCTCAACAAATAATTAGAAACCATGGTTTATTTAGATTTACCAAAAACTGGGGCAAGGACAAAAGGACTGTCGCGGCAGTGCTTATTAGATGCAGGACGAGGGGGAAAAGCCGTCTTCATTGTAAGGTCGTCAACCTGGGACTGAGGAGCCACACCTTGAGAGCCCCACTTTCTGACAAGGAAGTGAGCGAGTAGCCATGATTAGAGGACCCCCTCCGGAACTGAAGAAAGAAAATACACCTGTAAGGGCTCAGAGCTCTGAGAATACCCTGAACCATCACTATGGATTCTCAGTGTAAGTCTTGCAAGTGCAACTTTAGGTCCCAACTATACGTTCCCTGGACATATGGGACAGGGGGTTTCAGGAGTCTTGTGCTTGATTACATTGCACTTCCATCAGTGGTAACACATCACAGCTCCAAGGAGACCTGATGGGCCCTGCACTTGGATTTACAAGCCAGAGTCCACGCAGAAACTGTGGGAAAGGACCATGGAGATAGGAAATTGGTGAAGCAGCTGTTAATAATCCTAAATAACTAACCTAATATATGTGTATAAATCTAGAAGAGGAAGGTAATTAAAAGCTACATGATTGGGTATGGCTATGGCAGCAAATGATGGAAGGATATAATATATGTTGGTGGACAATATAAAGCAAAAGAGGTTATCATCCACACTGACAGGACATACGTCAAACGTCTGAGTCGGAAGAGAGGGTAAATGAGTTTGAAAAGTTCAATTGTTACAGGAGGGAATAAGGTCTAAACCAACAAGAGGAAAAGAAATATACCAGATATGAAAACAATGGTAAAGAGCATGGCAACAACAAAGGAGATGGGAAGCAAAGATGTGGCAAGTGACTCAGAACCCCAGGTGCGCCAAACCCACATCTACCATAGAAGGTCCCTGAGGAGAAGAGGGTGACACAGCGAACAAACAAAATAAACAAAAGCAATACTACAGACATGACGAGATTAGATGGCAATGAGCAGGATGAAGTAGCGGTGAGCAGCTTGGAAACCCCTGGGTGCGCCAAACCCATACCTATCGAAGTAGGTCCCTGGCAAGTTTAACTGACAAAAACTGCAGATTTTGAAGCATTTATCTCGAGTCCAATTTCTTCAAATCTTTGAATTGCCATTCTTACTAATATACTGGCTGCTTCAATGTCTTTCCCAGTAATTTGTCATTAGCAAAACTCATTACTAGAGACCGGATTGTATGCATATGCATTTGCATATTTGGCCCTTTTTCACTAGTTATTGCATATTTTAACCAAAACTGGTGGTGATGCATTTTCAGAGCTATATTTACAATATTTTAGAAATTTAAAAGGGTGTGCACAACTTGTTCTTGTTTTGATATTTTATAGTGACGGCAAGTTCAAACCCGGCGGAGGATGATGGATTTTTTGGGGTGTAAAATTCCTTAGCATGCCTTCCTTCAGAAGAGAAGTAAAGCCGGTTGCTGTCGAGTTGGCAAGAAAAAAGTTTTGTACACAAAAAGTTTCAAATAGATCAATGTCAAGACAAGTCTTCATATCACAGGAATGTAAAAGTAAGCCCCACGACAACAACTTTTAACAGCAGCAAATAACAGCAATGATTTAACCTTCAGAAAAGAAAAAAAAGCTTTAACATGGATCTATGTGAAGCATTCATTGCAAGTAATATTCCTCTTCACAAACTTACAATTGCCATTCTCAAAGATTTTCTGAGCAAATATTGCTTAAATCGACATATACCAGATGACTCAACATTGTGTAAAAATTACACGCCAACAATTTATCTACATGTTCTTGAAGAGATATGCAATAAACAAGGATAAAATCAATTGGATTTCAGCTAATGGTTTCCATCCATATCTTCTTTAAGTGTACAGAAAGGACACAGAGGAGCTCTCACTATACCAATCCTGAATAAATGTTTATTAAGACAGTCATGGCTTGTTAGGAGTCTAAAGTTGCTACAGAGGATTTTCTTGGTAATGTAGTGATTCTGGTCGTGTTATTACATAAATTTTCCCATGGTTTTCCTTTTGTTTGTGATACAGTAGCTTCTTTAATTTTGGTATTATATGTTGATATAATGATTCTTTTGACAGAGTGATAACATTGGATCAGATGTATTTGATGTAATTTTACTACCTTTCTTGGCTAGAAAGTCAGCTGTTTCATTATCCTGTATTTGCAATGTCCTGGTATCCATTGAAGTATTAATCTTTTATTTAAATTCATTAGTTGTTTTATGTTTTCCGGAGTCCACGGCGGAGTCTTACCTGGACTCCGGAGCTAGACTCTCACCCTGAAGATGCTGAACGCAGCTTTCGGTGAAACGTCAGTTATACCAACCACTGGACCATGGCCTACAAGCCCGGCAAACTTAGATAATAAGATTGATAATGCCGGCCGTGAAAGCCTAAGCCTCTACATATTAGCGTAGTATTTATTAAATTTATTATCTATTCATTGTCATCTGTAATTATTTTATTATTATAAATTAAAGGTATTTTTTTATTGTCTTGCTTGTTTTGAATGTTATGTATGAATGGAATCTGTATGCTTTTTGTGCATCTTTTCTATAGTCCCTGTTCTGTAGAAAATTATTAAAATGTTCTCTTTAGGTGTTGGTAATTTCTTTTTTGAATTGAGCACTTAGTTTTCTCCAATTTTGTACTTCCTTCGGATCTTTAGATTTTACTGCTGTGATTCTAGCCTGGTCTCTTTCTTTTTTCATTTTTTCTAGTTGTGAGTTCCAAAAAAGGTTTTTGTTTTTAGTAAATCCTCTTGGTATATATTTTTTTGCTGTTTTCAAAATTGTATCACATACATCTTTGTTTAGTTTATCTGATTTTGTTGATTCGTTTACTGGTTTTTCAAATTTGGTTTCTAATTCATTTGTAAAATCTTTCCAGTGCACTTTTTTAAAATTCCATCTACGTTTATGGTTTATAGCAGTTAAATTTTTCTTTATAAGTTGAATAGTGGCAATTATAGTTGTGTGTCCTGAGCCTGGATCTTCTAAGATTTGTTTGGAAGTTGATGAGTATAAATCTGAGGATACTAAAAGTAGGTCAGGGTTGGTACCAGCACCAGAATAGTGGATAAAGGTTGGTGGATCTTTTTTTGTGGTAAACAACTTCTGTAGTTGTTGATTTAGTAGGTCTTCTATGATCTTTCCAGAATTGTTTGGTTTGTCATATTCCCATAGTCTTGAATGGGCATTGAAATCTCCAATTATGATTGTATTTGAAATTACTGTGATATTTTTAAGATTTTGGGTATTGTTTGGGGAATTATAAACAGAATAAATTTTGAAGTGAGATTTACTTTCCATATGTCCAGTTTAATTATTTCTATTTTATCTGTATTATTCATCTCTTTAATAATTTTAAAAGATTAAGTAAGATATTTTCTAACTCTAACTAGAATACCACTGCTTATTTGTCGTCCCTTAGGAAGCAAGTACATACTAAAATTTTGAAATTGATAATATTTTAGTTGTTCTAATGTTAAATTTGCTTCTTGAATTGTAAATGTATCAATATTATGATCATATATAATTTTATTTAGTTCATGTTTCTTTGCTTGTGATAGACCTCCTGTATTCCATTGTAAAATTTTTAATTTGTCATTCATATTTTGTTGTTTACCTTGGAAATAGGTCCCCGCCTGGAAATCCGAATGGGAGACTGTTTTACTTCCAGAATGTTTCTTTTTTAAATGGGACATCACTTTATCTGGAATGTTTTTATTCAAGTTTTTGTAACCATTTAAAATTAGGCACCATAAATGGCAGCTACATCACCTAAGAAAAAAAAAAGGTATAGACAGGAAAGAAAATGAAATGTTCCCCTAGGCTTTGAATACTCTAATATCATCAGGGTCGAAGAAAACAAGAATTGAGTCAAGCAAGACTGGACAGGAAAAGTAAAAGAGGGGATCTGATATGTGGAAAGGAAGAAATATCAGTCCAGGTCATTAACTCACCAAGCTGACCAGTACTTATTGGTGAGCAGCCCTTCCCTTTAGTTCATCACATAATTTTGTTTAGATCGGTTCCTTTAAGTCTTCAAATTATAGAAGCAATTAAAGGGCCTCCTTTCTATTATTACAAAATTGATATGTGATTACTAACAGCTGCACTGCGTGAAAGTGAGGGTTCAGACACAAGGCTTTTGTCCAGGTCGGTTCCTTTAAGCCTTCAATTAATTATTAATTATTAAAGGGTCTCCTCCCTGTTAGTTACAAAAGTCTTTCCGCAGGTTCTTAATTTCTAGCAATGGTCTCTTTAAAAAGCTCATCCAGAATATAATTAGTGCCAATGTCATATAATATTGGAGACAAAGCTGATATCTGTAAAACATCTCTAGTAATTTTAATTTGCTGGTTTTGATCTGTGTCATATTAAATATGTCCGTTTTAACTGATTCTAGAATTGCTCTGAAATGTTGATGACCTACATTATCAAATATGAATTTCAGAAAGCTATTTACAGTAGTAGTACCAGGAGAATTAATGAAACCTAGCAGGTGTTTCTTTACAGTAATATGGAGATGTTTATTAAGCACTCTGCACAACTGGATAGCAATTTGGTAAGCATTTTTATCACCATCTTTTAAATTAAAGTTGGACTCTTCTTTTGAACATGTGACGCACAATTTTTGTAAGTACAACATAAGCAGAATATTGTTTTTGAAATGCAGCTTTAGATTTGTTTATCTAATATGTATTTAAAATCACTTATCTATGAGTTCATGCCAGGGAACGGTTTTTAAATTAACTTTAGGTTTACAGTCCTTTACTTATTTATTAAAAACAGCTCATGAAGCCACACTGAAGAATGCAGTGCAGTCAAATTATCCATCTTGTATCATTTAAATCAATGATACCAACATTCTTTTTTTAATCAGTAAATTACACTTACTGTATTTGTGCACTCTCTCTAAATTACAAGAAATAACTATTTACACCACGTTAACTAAACTTAAACATTATGTCTTCCAGAAGTTCCGGGAAAGGATCTGTTGAGCTACTTTTTGGAGTCGCTATACCAGAAATATTCACAAGTATAAGCATCAAATATTCTATGCTACAGCTCCATAGATGCTACCATTTAATAATAATAATAATAATAATAATAAAAAAAAATGTAGTTATATATAATAATATAATATTATTAAGTTTAATGTTCTTTAACCTGGAAGATCATATTGGATGATGAATGAAACAGTTGAAATGATGCTCAAATAAACTTGTGGTACATGGAGCTTAAAGTAACACGATGACAGAAAACCCTGAAAAAACCTTAACTGAGATGCTAACTTGAATGTGAGGCAAATCATAAGAGAAAATTCTAACATATTTGTGCTCTGTTTACCTCATAGTAACATACTATGTGACTCTTTGAATTAATTTCTGTATTTGTTACTTACTTAATTCCAGTTACGCCTCCTGTGTGACCTTTCAATTTTTTTATCTCTGTTAAATGAGTTCTATCATAAACCACACCTACAGAGTCAGAAAGAGCAACAGCTATTTTTGAATGGGATCTGAAAAAAGAATAAAATAGCGATTAATGTAATTAACACCATCAGGTTCTCCTAATAGTATCTGTTTACACTTCTCTGATTTGTTGTTTAGAATACAATGTTTCAAGCAAATGCCCCAGTACTTGGGTTAAAAATTATGACAAAATAAATATTTGGGTTGAAAGCTAGAATCAAAGTGAAAAATGCAATGCCATAGCCAGGAGTTGAGAATCAGTATGGGAATTTAGTGTAATGCTGGGAAGTTGGTTTAGTAGCTCAGTTGATCAGAGCAGCTGAACAGAAACCAGAAAATCTGTAGTTCAAATTCTGAGTCATGGCGTTTTGAGTCTAATTCTGCCTTTAAAATTTTGTCTACATATGGCTTGTATTATACAAGATTAAATATTTAGTATTTAGGCTTTGTATTAGTTTTTATCTTAATATGTCTATGTGACAGGTTTACTTTTTTTTTTTTTCTTTTTACTTTCTATAGCACTGTATGTACAATGTACATAGGGATAGAGAAGTATTGTGTGCCACCCAAATAATTTAATGTCGAGATTTCACCAGAAATACATGTTTTAGGACCCCCTGAATCCAAAAAAGGCATTTTCAGAAATAGGTTCATGTGCGTGCATGGGTGGGTAGGTGTGCATGCATGTGGGCATGGGCATGTGCATGTTTGTGTGAAACTTGGTATTTAAATTTAATATCTTCCAAGGATGTGACAAAGATTTTCAAGAAAATCCCCCTACCCCTAACTACCCTTTACACGGAAAAATGTTCGAAAATTTTGCTTTTCTTAAAAATGGCTTTAATGATTTTGATTAAAATAACACATATTAAAGCCATTTCTATCACAAATAAAATGTATAAGTTGAATTTTCTGGAAATAGATTCTAAAGATCTGTTTATTCTGGATGAATTTTGCTTAATTTGGCATAACTAGTAAATCATAAGAGATAGACAAAAACTTACTATACAGAAAAATTTATATCTTGTTAGAATACACCAGTTTATCATACACATTTTTTTCATGGAGCTTACTGTTTTTGAGGTATTCCTTGTTATTAGTAGTAATTGTGAAGTATTTATTATTTTCTCAGATGGAAGTGTTTGTTTTTTTGTGCTACTCTGGCCGAGCAAAGAAGTGATTTGCTATGACAATCGCATAACGACAGCTTTTAAAATATTTGACTACCACTTAGCATAACACATTCCTTTACTTCCCTTCTACTTACAAGGAACTAATGTTTATCTTGATTAGCATTGTGTAGAAAGAAGAATTATCTTTTCTAAGAAGTTTGTTTGTACAGTAGCTAGAGAAAGTCATGTGAGTGTAACACATCAATTTTTTTTTACCTTTATACTTACTCTAGCATGTAGGTACCTAGAGAAGGTATTGTGTTCCACTTAAAAATTTGATGCTAAGATTTCACATAAATGTTTTGAGGTCCCCTGAGTAAAAAGGAGTAATTTTAGAAAAAAGTCTCTCTCTCCTCATTCTCCTCTGTCTGTCTCTCCTCTTTTTCACTCTCCTCTTTCTCCCCCCCTCTCTCGCCTAACTCTCTCATTCTCTCTCCCTTGTTCTATCTCTCTCCCCTCTATCTCATTCTCCTCTGTCTCTCTCTCCTCTCTCCCTCCCCTCTCTCTTTTCTATCTGCTCTCTCTCTTTCTAACTCTCTCCCTCATTCTGTCTCTCTCGCTCTCACTCTCTAACTCTCTCGCTCCATCTCTAACTCTTTCTCCATCTCTAACTCTTTCTCCATCTCTAACTCTTTCTCCATCTCTAACTCTCTCTCCTCTCTCCCTCTCTGCCTTTTCTAACTCTTCCCCTTTCTAACTCTCCTTCGTTCTCTCTCTCTCTCTCTTGCTCGCCCTCTCTAATGATGTACTTGGCATCTCTCTTCGATAGTTCAGTCTGTCTGAGAGACCACATTGGCAAGGAATCTCATATGCTCCTGATGTCCTGAGTCCTAGGTCATACTTAACACAGAGCATCATGATTCTGATCTTACTGGGTGGCATATGTATGGTACAAATGTTGTAACCATATAGAATTCTGGCAATTTGGTTGGAAAGATTGCCACAGTAAGGAATGTAGGCCTTGGCTTTATTTTCTTTCTACACAACAGATAAATCTTCTTTCCCATATTTTCCTTTATCCTTATTCAGTGCTCTGCAAATATTCACCATATGGTAACCATTCTCCCTTAATGTAGCGAAAAGATGGTTGATTTCTGACTGGAGACAATCAGAATCAGAAATACAAAGGCTCTATGAAATAATGCTGTTAAGATCCATTGTTTTTGGGCAGAATGATGGTTGTTGACAGGTCAGTAAGCGTGGGCTTTCTGTATACACTATGTCCTTTGGATCCATCAGTTTTCCTGTAAGTCAAAATATCCAGGAAAGGCAAGGTGCCATTGGATTCAACATCCATGGTGAACTGGATATTTGGTTGGATGCTATTAGGTGTTTCAGGAAATGGTGCAATTCTACTGTCCCATGTGGCCAATAAAGGTATCATCAACATATCTGAATAAATATTTTTGTTTCTTAGGAGCAGTGTCTAGAGGCGTGTGTTCATAGGTCTCCATGTAGAAGTTGGCTATTGCAGATGGCAGGGGTGATCCCATGGCTACTCCATCACTCTGTTCATAATATTTACCTTTGTAGCTGTTAGGGTATGTTGAAAAAGTTTATCTATTTAAGGTGGGAAGTTTTGTTGAAGGAGTTTGATAGTTTCTTGCAGTGGGACTCGTGTAAACAAGGATTGTACATCGAAAATCACAAGTAGATCAGTTGGCTGCAATTTTATATGTTCAGTTTTTAAACAAAATCTTTGGAATTCCTTACAGAGTGTTCGCACTCTCCTGTAAGCGGCTGAAGGAGTGTAGTAAGGTATTTTGCCAAATTATATGTTGGTGCCCCAATAGTGTTAACTATAGGTCTTAAGAGGACATCTTCTTTATGTATCTTTGGAAGACCATATATTCTGGGTGGTATTCCAGTATGTGGTATCAACGATTTGATTGTTTTGAAGACCTGATGATCTTACTAGTTTTCCTCACTACACAGCTGGTGGGGTCCTTGTCAATGATCCTACATGCCTCGTTCCTAAGATGATCTTTCATCTTACTATCACAGTGAAGAGCATTACTACTGTAGCATTGCCTTTGTCATCGGGGAGTATGATTATGTCAGTATCTATCCCATGAAGCCATCTGTATTAATCAACACCAACAAAGCTTCAAATCTTTAACATATTTTTCTGTTCGATGCAAGAAGGTGCCACAGAGAATTTCAACATCAGGTTTGCAGGTGTTCAATTTCCTAGCAGGTCACACTATTCATGACTTTGTTAATAAAGTCAGGTGTACAGAATCTTTTTTAAACAAGAAACATATCGAACAAAGCTGTGTACTGACAGAAGAGAAGCTTGTTGAAATAAAGACCCAGTTAAAGCGCTCACACCAAAAATCATTTTCATGAGTTCCGAAAGTTAACATTTCCAAGACTTCTGAAACTTAAGCCAATTAACTTTAGTTCTTGCTTTATAACCACAAAATCCTGTAGGTATGGTTAATTAATACAATTGGATTTTGCAGTCCATTCAAAAAAGGGTGACGTGAACATTCTCCACTGATGAAATGTGGTTTTACCTTCAAGATGACATTTGTACTCAAAACAACAGATACTGGTCTACCGAAAATCCTGTTACTATTGTAGCAAATGCTCTCTTTTCACTCCAACAGACAATTTTTGATTTCTTTCACAAACTGATAACAATCATAATCTGCTTATACATAATCTTCAATGCTTTTGCAATAGTTCTACCATATAGTTTTCATTCATCATTCGCTGAGGTGACCACTGCTACTCCTCGCTACAAATTTCCCATCAAAACTGACCTCAACTGCTTGCCATACACCCTGAGTTGAAACTGAAAGCTGGGCAATGCTTAATTGTCCTTTTTATATCTCTCAATCTTGTGGCTTGAAACTTCTAGAAGCAAGCAAACGTCACATACTTACTCTGATGTTATAATACAACCTTCTGACAACACATGTCTACTTATGTAACTGTAACAACAAGCGATTACGGCCACACTGCTCCCTGTTCAGGGCTTGCTGTCTCAACCAGACCTTCGTAATGAGCTAGTCAATGCAAGTGTACTACTAGCCTCTAGATGCATAGATGACAGAATTTATCCTCTTCACCATAAGCCATTGCTGGTGAAGCTTGGGGCAGCATCTCTTGGTCTGGATAGGGCAATATATCCACTGTTGGAAACCTTGGCAGTTGGACTACTGTTGTAAAGGTCTTCACCCAGTCGCTGGTTATCTGCATGCGTTCATTCACATTGGGAAGTCAGACTATGAGATTGTCCATGTAGTCGATAGCTGACTGTTCTGCCCAGGAGGATTACAAACATCCAGTTGCATGGTACATGCAGCTCCCTACCAAATTACAAACGCTTCGTGTCAACCCAGTGATGTTCTAGGCCAGCAAGAAAAGAGGCACCCTCACATCCCAATCTCTCCGATTATTGGCCTCAAATGCTCTTCTAGAGTCTTGATGTACCACTTAGCCATGCTGTCTGACTATGGGCGGAGAAGTTTAGTGTCTCTTCATCAGGTTAGGCTCAAGTTGGTGCCTTGATTACTGTGCGACTCCAATGATAATGCATAGTGACAAAACAGATCTTCAATCAGTTCAGTCTTGGCCTCCTGGTTAGTGACAGCCACTTGGTGAAGTAATTCATGGCGACCAACACAGATACTTGTCCTTGACTTACACAAGGACTGCCCCAGCTATATCAAAGGTGCTTCTACATATGTAAGATGGTGCCTGAGGCCTTCACTAGTTGATCGGGTCGACTGGGTTATTGTGTCAGGTCTGATTTCAATCACGGCTGCTCCTGTGTCTACTAGTATCCGACACAGCTTCCCTTGTACCCAGCCATCTGCAATGAGGCTGTCATCCACTGTTTTGCCAAGGCATGTAACATCACTTGAGGGGGTGGTGAAGACAGCCCCTCCATTGTCTTATGTCTGCTGGTTGACTTTGTCATGGACAGTCTCTTGCTAGGTGTCCTGGTTGGCCACACCAATTGAAGGGAATTGTAGTCAGCGAATATTCCTAATCTCTGAAATCAGCATAGTTGTCCTGAGTACCTCCATGCCTAGTGCTGCTGTTAACGCCTAGTGGGTGGTTTTGAAGTTCCCGAACATAAGGCACTGATATATCTCAGCATCACGCACCCTATCAGAGTAGGTGGCTTCCTGGGACATGCACCTAGGTGGTAGGTCCAGTTCAATCGCCAGGGTGAATTCCTGCATTGTCTCCTCTGGCTGTTGCAACCTTGATTTAATCTGACTGCCAAGTGATAGTTCCTGAAGCAGTTTTCGCAGGCCTCTCAGAACTCTCAGGACATTCCTAACATCAGGATTGCATTCAATACTTCTGCCGCCTGCCTCTGGAGGCTTGCTCTCAGCTGTGCAGTTTCCTCTTCTGTGAACCATCAGTTGTTGGTGACGATGGTACGAACTGTTGGTAGAAGACTTTGAAAGCAGATGTTTCATCGAACTTGTGTTGATGTTGTTTCACATCCGGTCATCTCAACCTTCCTTCCTGCATCTTTTGCACCATCATGTTCAGTTCTTTGCGCTTCTGTCGAATCTTCCCTCCAAAGCATTAGGTTGTTGGTTATGGTCTTTCATCATTCCATCATCAATCTTTCCCCCAAGATTTTCTACTTTCTCCCTGATTTTTTCCATGTCCTTCTCCATACCTTAGTTGTTCATCAATTTTGTTTGCTATTTCCTTCTTCAGGTTCTCCATTCTACATTTCATCTTCTCTTTCATCTTACCCATGTTTGATTCCATTTTTCCTTACATCTTTTCCATTTGGGTTCCATCGCCATGTCCATTATTTCCATTTTACCATTTCAGATTTTATTTCACTTTTCATTTCGTTCACTCCAAGCATATTTTCCATTTTTTTCCACTCTGGATTTCATTTCAATTTTCATTTCTTCTATTCTGAACTGTATTTTTGTGTCTAACTTCTTAATTTTGGCAAGTAAAGTTTTCATCATGTCCTCCATTATGATATTAATTCCCACTCTTCACACAAAACCTCTCTTATCATTCCAACACACAAATTGATTACAATCAATATCTGCTCACAAATAACTTGTATTTCTTCAATGCTTGTATAACAGTTTCCTTTTGACATTTCTGTGGCAACCACTAATACTGCCCACTACGAATTTCCCACTGAGACTGACCTCAATTGTTTATTATGCACTCCCAGTTGAAACTGAATGCTGGGCAGGACCTGTTGCTTCATGTGGCTGGAAGCAGTCGCACATGCCAACCACTACAGGTGTCACAAACTCATGCAGTTGCAGCAATCAAAGCTCCAACGTCAAAAGAACTTACCAATGCATGTGTAACACTAGATGCAACAACCAGCCATGACTTACAAAGAATCTCTCTTTTCTAATGCCCAATAATTCAACAAAAATCCTCTTTTTAAGAACCTTAATTAGAAGTGTATTAATTTCACTGTGTGCCAATTCAAACTGTACACACACATTCCATGATTATGGTCACATTATTCATGAAGTTCCTCACTATGCTGTAAAATTTGCGATATGGCACACAGTAAGTGTGTATAGCATTAATGATATCAGATTTTTTGACAATGTTTATGTAAATTTTATTTTAAATAATTTTTTTCCACAACAGGAAATGAAAGATTATGTAGCAGGTTTCAACAGGATTCAGCTACAGTGTGCACACTGCTGCAAATTCTATGCATGAATTGGGAAGTGTATATGGTGACAATAACTAGTCAAGGATTGTGGCCATCTCGTTCCCCCGATGTGATTTTTATTTATGGGGAACATTAAAGAGTAAAGTGTGCAAATAAAATCGGCACATGTTACAAGAGTTTAAGGACAACATCATGAGAGAAATACAAGCAATCTGTCAACATAAACTTTAGCGAGTAAACCAGAATTGTTTTTGGAGATACAGGGAATGTCATCAATTTCAACATGTGTTGTGATGAAGTTAAGCTTAATAGTTTAAGTGTTCTGAACCAAAGACTTGCCTGTAACCCTGGCCAAGGCTGCCAGTAGAAGAGAAGTGTGGGATTATCATATCTGAGGACTGGGCTTCAAATTGAAAACAATCACATGGTGCTGCGGCATCCTAGCAGATAATTGTTAACTTACAGGAAGACAGTGATGCTGGCGCAATGAGCAGGATTAAGGAGCTGCAGAAACATGTGCTTGGCTATGTTCATGGTTGCCAATTCATTGTGTATAACCTGGATCGTAACTAAAAATAAACATACCAAGATTCCCTCAAGCAAAATACTCCATATTGCTTATGACATGTTATCTATGTAAAAACATTAGCTTTATAAAGAACAAAGTGATTTCACTATACTATGGCTATGTGCCAACAATTACTTTCATGCGAAGTACAATTGTTTCAGCTGGTGCAGAAAGGGAGGGAAGGAAAGCAACTTCTTGTTCATGTCTCACCTCATAACCTATAAGCTTGATTATTCAAAGGTTTGCATAAAAATTTCAATAGTGTACAGTATACAGTTCATTGCTCACAAGCATCTGAATGTGTCAAATCTAGCAATGGTAGAGGAATGATTTGAAAATCATTACAAACTCAGAGAAACTTACATTTGGAATCAATAGGAAAGACACACACACTGACAATTACATAAAAACGGAGGGCTTTAATCTTATTTCACATAAACATGCAATAATCAACAGTCTAGACAACTAACATTCCATTGAACCAAAGAGAATATAATAAGGAATATGCATAAATAGTAAAAACAACACAGAAAAATGGATTCACCCAACAACTTGTTGACCAAAAAATTAAGAACACTACTAGCAGTCAAATATCATTCGTGGGCCACCTGCAAATTTCAAAAATTTTCAGAGAGTTTTACATCATGCTAGCTAGCACCTAAAAACAGCTACAGTATCAAAAATCTGATCAAACATCCTAAAAAAGCAAAGATATCTCCAGAAAAAAACAAAAAAAAAACAGGCATATATAAAATTAGTTGCTCAGACTGTAATTATTATACATTGGACAGACAAAACAAAATATAAACACACGTCTTAAGGAAATGGATAAATCACCTGTTGCTGCACATTTTTGGGAGAAAAACCACAATAATAAAAATGAAACAAACTGCCTTCTAAAATCCAAAAACAAAACTACAGAAAACTGAATGCATGGGAGAAGACATTCTTTTCAAACTCATGGTACCAACACCAGGCACCGCCAGTAGCCAAGACCAAGATGTTTCTGAGAATCACACCTTTCGGTGTAGCTGAGGATGCCTTTAAGGAAGATGAAACAATTGTCCTAAACAAACACAAGGTTTGTGAAGCACAAGAGTGTTTATGTCAAATCAATGTTACTTAATTATAATTACGGTGCTTCACAGTGTGATAATTCCAATAATTAATATGGTATGGTAATTAATAACTGCTTTTGGTTATTATGAAATTTTATTTAATTGCTATATGGTTTAAGAGCCAATTACTTGCTTTTCAGTCATCTGATGATTCTTTAGATAAATTGGAAACTCAATTAATGAAATCATTAGCTGAAATACTTCTAATTTCAATTGGTAAAGATCTATGAATAGTGCACATATTTTGAATTTGTCTGCAAAATACACCAGGACAATTAAATCAAGCAACATTTTGAAAAAAAAAAAAAAAAAAAAAATCAAATGAAAATCCTATGTTTTAGAAAATAGATAAACAATATACCATGAAATAAGAACTGAAGCTTTCCTGGCGACGTATTAATTCAAAATCTTCTCGGGCTTCTAGCCAGGTAAAAACTTGATCAGTTCACCCTGAAGACGAGGAAGATGCACTTTTTGGAAACGTTGGTGTCAAGCCAAGTTTTTACCTGGCTAGAAGCCCGAGAAGATTTTGAATATACCATGAGTTTCATATCTGTTCATATGATTACAATTGAATGCAAGCATAATTTGGTCATATCTACATATATTCTGTTTAATTGTGGTGGTTTAGTCGCAAATGTTCTTTTATTCAGGTCATTCAATTTATATTTTATGCACAAATAAGAACAGTGAACAAACCTGCAAGCTGCATCTTTACAGTATATAACTTTCTCTTAGAATCTGTTTCTGAACAAATACACAAATATGGCAACTTACCGATTACCATCCATATGAAGCACATATGTTTTCTTTGTTGTAACTGCTTTTTCTTCTGCAAGATGAAACTGAACATTAAAATCTTCATCTAAAGCACTATCATTTACGTCTTGATCTTCATCACTTACAATGTCGAGCTCTGCCATGCCTTCACCTGTATTAACACAATTTATTATTGCATACAGTAGGGTTGGTATGGCTATAAAAGTTGTCAGTTGACAAGCCTGTTTATTCAGTGATGTTGCTGTGCAGCATTAAATACCACAATATTTTGTTTAATTCATTAAAGGGTAATTCTACATCAAATGCGGCACGAATACAAAAAAATGACTATAGCAGTTTTGAAGAATGATAAGCTTCTTCCATGTTAGTATATTTTTTTAATGGGGTGTCATTTGAAGGAAAAAACAGATAATAATAGGTTATTTATAATATAATATAGCTTTCTACTATTGAATTAAGCACAACACAAAGAAGCAAGAACATTTTTGATCACAGATTAACAATGAAGTTACAGATAAACGATCTATACAATTTAACTTCATTATAGCTGTATATTTTATATTTTTTATAATTATGCTTTCTAGGGGAAATTTTCCCTAGAGCGAATAAAATAGAAGAAAAATATTATTTTCAAAATAGTATAAAAACATTAGCTGAGAAAACATGTATCGCAGTTTGATATGCAATGAAAAGAAAGCTGCAGTCACAGAAAAAGATAAACAGTGAATAGTAAAGCATGAGCACTCCTGTATGTATTGACTAAAGGAAATTGCTGGCTTTTCATGAAGCATCTATGCAAATATAAGAAACAAAGCCTACTATCATCCTTGTCAACCCCTACACCTTCATTATCCTCCCCACCATCAGACTTAGTCATGAGAAAAGGTTCTTGCATGTGCAAAGAAGCTCCTTCCAAGGAGTCCCAGGAAAAGGCATAATGTTACCTTTTTAAAACTGTTTTCAAGTAGATTAAAATTCTGCAGAACCTTCTGACTTGAATATTACATCAGACATAAAAGCCATAACTGTATACATCTATGTTTGCAATGATATCAGTCCCAGCACAAATATCGATGTAGGAAATGGTACAAATGTACCACATAACGTCTATAATGAAATGTTTCACTCTGTTCAAGAAGGAAAATCTCAAGAAGCAAAGGTTCAGAAATGCAAATTCTTTGAATATCAACCCAAGTTTGTCCTTCACACATTAACTTCTCCATCTAATCTTTGTATATGCATTTATCATGCAAATATTGAACTGATACTAAGAGCTCTTAGCCTGATTTTCCATCGAGGATGAGTACTTTATGTATGAGAAAAATGATGACAAGGAATGTCCCTTAATAAAATGTGCTGACTGGAATAATGACATTGAAAAAATGTTCATGATATCAATGAAGATACCGTAAGGAATGAAGTCATTCTTTTTCAGTGGCTTAAGAATACTGTTGGATTGTGCATTTGGAAGGTAAAAGAAACGAGCCGGAGTCTGGCATGTGGAAACTGGTGACAGGATGGTAATATTGTGAGGTGTGTAACAAAGTTAGGTTCCGGCCAGAGCGTGAGTTCACAGCCCATCGCTAGAGGTGACTATACACAGCTAGCAGCAGCATGCATCAATCGTCCAATGATGCCAATCGCATTGCAACATTGAAATGAGGTGTCAAAAGAAGAGCAAAGAGGTATTCGTTTTCTGAAAACAGAAGGAGTATGGGGAATGTCACAAGTGTACGACAAACACTGTATGTCTCTTGCAAGGGTCAAGGCTTCATGTAAGGATAGGTGTCGTTAGGTGATGATGCACAGTCTGGAGTACCACATTGCAGTACTGCCAAGTGACAGTGAAAGCCATAGCCGCCAAGGTGGAATTGAGCATCGGAAGTGTTCACACTTCCTGGGTCATCTGCAGCGCTATGCTAGGGAGGGGAATGAGTCATGGTGTCATCACTTTAAACCAGAATCAAGACGACAAAGTCTCCAGTGATCACCACTAAAAAAGCCAAGGCCATCCACACGAGTGCAGCAAAGATTATGCTGACATTCTTCTTTGACCAAGATGATCCCATTCTGATACACTTCCTGCAGTACGGGACAACAGTGAATGCCCAGCATTACTCACAAACCTTGACCAACCTTCGCCAAGCGATCAAATCCAAACAACCAGGCAATCTCACCCTTGGGGCCCTTCTGCTTCACAACAATACAAAGCCTCATACGGCCAACAAAGTCGCGGCACTCCTGCAGAAATTTAAATGGGAGGATTTGGGCCACCCTCCAAACAGAGTTCTCTCCCTGTGATTACGCCATATTTGGTCCCCTTAAAAAGGCTCTGAGTGGCAGACGATTCACCTCAGACGATGACATCCAGCTGTACGAGCAGAACTGGTTCACATCGCAGCCCTGGTAATTTTATGAGACAGCCATTCACTGCCTTGTGTCACAGTGGGACAAGTGTCTCAACAGCCAGGGTCCATACTTCTAACATACAGGTACTGATACCTCCAGCTCGTTTCTTTTTGAAGGCACCTTATTAGATGGGGTTACCGTGTTAAAAGAGCAGCTTTCAGCATTTCTCTGTACTGCTACATATAAAAGCCTCATTCATTTCAACAACTGAGCTGGGAAGAAGAGGAAGATGCTGCATTCCTTCAAATTGACTACAGCAAAAGCTTCCCAATCATTCAGCAGGATGAAGTGTAAAAATGCACATTGGGGTCATTAACAACTTACAGTTTGTGCCTTGTTTTGGGCTGCTGGTCATGTGCAATAGTGTCAGACTATTGGTTCCATTATAAGTAATAAATTAGATACTTATTAATAACCTCAAATAGTTTGGTCCAGATTTAAAAAAGGTATGAATTTTCTCCATAGGACAAACACTTAAGTAGCAATATTCTATCATACTTGTTGATTTAATTAGAGGGCACCACATTTTTGCCCGTGCATGGCAAAAGTGCCTTTGATGGAATTGGAAGAGCATTAAAAATAAAGATTGACAATTCAGATGATAAGGAGATGTTCCATATCAGATGCTGCTAAGACCATAGTTGCTCCAAAAAGCAAGAATAAGATCATTCTGTGTCTAAAAAAGAAAATTGAAGCTGAGAAGCTTAATCTTGATGGTCCTGCCAATTCCTAGCTTACAAAAGGTCCACTGCTATAGCACACAATGCAATTATTACACAAGAGCCAGGCATTCTTCTGTATATGAGTCAGAAAGATTATGCTCAACTTTGCCAAAGGATACATTATAAACTAAAATTATGCCCAGTGTATCCTCAGACAAACCTCCATCAGCACAAAGAAAATATGGTGTAGAGTATGATTCTGAGGCTGTGCAATGGAAGTCCAGGGCAGAATAGCTGCAGAATTATACTCATACAGCAAATTATTATGGGCAAAAATTAAGTTAGGTTCATTTATGATGAACTCGTAATAGATACAAAAATGTATTTCATGTCGTTATTGAAGAGCCCAAACCATTATTTTCCAGAAGAGCAACAACATTGAATCCATGAGGTTGATCTCAGAATCATAGAAAACAAAAATTATTTTCATTGAATACTTAAATATGTTTTATTTAACTGCAGTGTATCTCAAGAATGTTCATGGCATTACTGACATACATGTTTTACATGAAATAACGCAAGCATTTTAACAATGAAACTTTGATTATTTAATATAAATTGATCTTAATATTTCACTTATACAGCAGTTTACAGTTGCAAATATTTTCATCTCTCTTTAATTCACAAGTATTTTTCAGGTTAGTCCATGACTTTTACATTATTAGAAGTTATGAAAGAAAAATTTGAAGTCGCACCCATGTTCTAGAGGACCTTGCATCCAATTTATAACTCCATGTGATAAAAAAGTAGATACTGTACTACCCTAATTTTTACACCTAAATGTTAGTCTGTGATCATGCAATTACCCAAAGCTACATGAACTTTGTTGGTTCAGAAAACACATTAAATGAAAGAAATAAGTTTCTTATGTGGCAAATTGAAAATGCTCATGACTTCAATAGCCATCTTGTAGGAACTATCTACATTAATTTTCCCTCAGTAGCATCATGCTATACATGTAAGTATAACAGTTGAAAATAAACAACACTTACTTACTGTATATTTATTACTTCAACATGAATTCAAATACCAATTAGCATGTTAGGGGTACATAAAGAGAATGCCAACCTCAATGAATATTATATTTGAAATAATAGAGGAACATGCTCTGAAAAGCAGCACATGTGAAAATAAGCACAGTACACTACATCAGGGGCTATCTCTTTATAACAAGCTACCAGGTAACTGGTAACTCTTAAATCAGAAACAACTCAAACATCTTAACCCACATGTTCTTCAATATAAATGATTTCATGACTACTGCATTTTCCTAAATTTGTATTAACCATTGTGTAAATTATTAATATCTCGTTTAAGTTTCCTTAAATTGTACAAACTGGTTGTAAGTTGTATTACACAAATGTAAATTGTAATTTGTTACCTGACAAAGCCTTTGAATTTATGCAATTCTTTTGGTGAATAAATATCTTATCTTATCTAAAGGAACACACAAAATAAGTACTCAAACTAAAGTAAGAAACAACAGGAAAGAGAAGGCAACAAGAGAAATGGAAAGTGGATTGCCAAAGGACTTAAATGAACAAGAACTGAAAGAATTAACAAATATTAATTGGCCAGAGAACTTTTCTAAAGGAGCCAGGTGATAAATGGTAAAGCCTTAAAGAGGGATGATGAAGATTTAATTTTAGTCACTAAAGGGGCAGATGATAATGAAGGAAAGACAAGTAATGTAAGTGCAGGAAAGATGGTTTGTAGCATAACATGAAATGAGACACCAGTAAAAACAAGATCTACATCTACCTATTAGGTACAGAAGATGAACATCAAGTTAAACATTGCTAGGAAAATGGCTAAAATCTCATGTTTGGCCGCATAGCAGACAGAAACGATTTACTTTAACAGTACTAAGGAGCATCAAATGGTATAAGTTAAAAAAAGGAAATGAAGATAATAATGCTAAAGCATATAGGAGAGTGGAAAAAAAGTTATTAAAAAGTTAAGTAAAAAGTAAATACCAAAGGAGTAAAAATAAGTCAGAAAAGCAAAAAGAGAGATGGGAGTATACAGCTAAAACTAGGCAAGGTTTTAAGCAACTGTTAACTACAAATAAGCCACAAAAAGAGTGGTAAAATCTGATTAAATGTTGCTTATGTCAATTTAATAAGCATAAAGTAGAGTTGATGCAATATCCTCAACAAAAATGTCCTATGCAAGCACAGGAAAAGGAGAAATGGAAAGCTTTCATGAACCAAATATGAAATGAATGCATATAAATGTGAATAAGAGTAAACATGCCATGAATCTTCTTATAGGTACAGTGAACTGTGTAAATATAGCAATAATGCAGAACCAGATGTAAACATGACAAAACTTAGCCCTGAATGAGACTGCCATATATACAGCATGTTAATGAACTACACAACAAGTGGTGATGTAATTTGAGATAGATGGTTCAAATGTGGAAGTTGTTTAAAAAATACCAGCATTCCACTGGCTAATGATGCTACTATTGAGCGCACAACACATGAAAATGAAGAGACATGCCGGAGCAATGCTTATGACTTTGGCTTTCTAGTTAAAGAGTCTCATTCACTTTTTTTGTTTTTTTATGTTCTGCCTAAGCTTATAATTTTCATTTAAATGCATGCATTTCATTTCAACATAGTACAATGTATCCATACAACTAATTACAATTCTTTTTCACAAAAGTTAAATCCTGCATAATACAATTTTCACATGTATTCAAAATGAGAAGTAATTTAAATAAAACAAATAAACATAAAATGACAAATACTAAGTGCAAGTCTTTACGTCTGTTTTATAGGAACTGCTCAAAATGCCGACCTGCATTTTCAAACCAAAGTTGACTGCAGCGAACAAACGATTGGAGTACTCAATAAAAAAATGTCTTGTGTCTGTCAATTAACGTCACCTGCAGGTATTATTCAGGCAGTTCTCTTCTGAGGTGATAGGTGTTGCATACAGCATAGACTTGAGGTGACCCCAGAAAAAGAAATCAAATGGGTGGAGATCAGGAGAGCATGCTGGCCACCTTCTGATCCATCGCACAGCTAAGGAGAAGTGGGGCAGAACTACATCATGTTGTAGCAACATTTGCCAATGAACATGTTCTAAAAATATAGGTGCAATGTCCTGATCACACAAACACAAACATATCCCATTTAACTGAGAGGGAAGCAAATATGGATCAATGACATGGTCGGAAACAATTGCTAGGCAACTGTTCACTGAAAACATCTGCCCGTGACTCTTCTCCTAACATTAATGGACTGACACATTGCAGATCTGAGAACTAGACCATCTCTGATGACTCTTCTCCTGACACACTGCTGAACTAAGAACTAGACCATCTCTGATGACTCTTCTCCTGACACATTGTGGAACTTAGAACTAGACCATCCCTGATGACTTCTCCTGCCACATTGCGGAACTCAGAACAAGACCATCTCTAATGACTCCTCTCCTGACACACTGCGGAACTTAGGGCTAGGACATCTCCGATGACCCTTCTCCTGACACATTGTGGAACTTAGAATTAGACCATCTCTGATGACCCTTATCCTGATACATTGTGGAACTCAGCACTAGACCATCTCTGATGACTCTTCTCCTGACACATTGTGGAACTCAGAACTAGACCATCTCTGATGAGTCCTCTCCTGACACATTGTGAAACTTAGAACAAGACTATCTCTGATGACTCTTCTCCTGACACACTGTGGAACTCAGAACTAGACCATCTCTGATGACTCTTCTCCTGACACATTGTGGAACTTAGAAATAGACCATCTCTGATAACTGTTCTCCTGACACATTGCGGAACTCAGAACTAGACCATCCCTGATGCCTCGTCTCCAGACACATTGTGGAACTCAGAACTACCATCTCTGATGCCTCTTCTCCAGACACATTGTGGAACACAGAACTAGACCATCTCTGATGCCTCTTCTCCTGACACATTGTGGAACACAGAACTAGACCATCTCTGATGACTCTTCTCCTGCCACATTGCTGAACTGAGAACTAGACCATCTCTGATGACTTGTCTCCTGACACATTGTGGAACTCAGAATTAGATCACCTCTTATGACCCTTCTCCTGACACATTGTGGAACTCAGAACCAGACAATCTCTGATGACTCTTCTCCTGGCACATTGTGGAACTCAGAACCAGACAATCTCTGATGACTCTTCTCCTGGCACATTGTGGAACTCAGAACCAGACAATCTCTGATGCCTCTTCTCCTAACACATTGTGGAACTCAGAACTAGACCATCTCTGATGACTCTTCTCCTGGCACATTGCGGACCTCAGAACTAGACTATCTCTGATGACTTTTCTCCTAACACACTGTGGAACTGAGAACTAGACCATCTCTGACGACTCTTCTCCTAACACATTGTGCAACTCAGAACTAGACTATCTCTGATGACTCTTCTAGTAACATATTGTGGAACTGAGAACTAGACCATCTCTGATGACTCTTCTCCTGACACATTGCTGAACTCAGATCAAGACCATCTCTGATGACTCTTCTCCTGACACAATGCTGAACTGAGAATTAGACCATCTCTGATGACTCTTCTCCTGGCACATTGCTGAACTTAGAACCAGACCATATCAGATGACACTTCTCCTGCCACACTGCTGAGTTTAGAACAAGATCATCTCTGATGACTCTTCTGACATTGTTGGACCTCAGAACTATACTATCTAGGATGACGTCTCACCTGACCCATTGTGGAACAGAGAACTAGACCATCTCTGATGACTCTTCTCCTGACACATTGTGGAACTCAGAACTTGACCATCTCTGATGACCCTTCTCCTGATACATTGTGGAACTCAGAACTAGACCATTTCTGATGACTCTTCTCCTGACACATTCTGGAACTCAGAACTAGACCATCTCTGATGACTCTTCTCCTGACACATTGCGGAACTCAGAACTACACTATCTCTGATGACTCTTCTCCTGACACAATACGGAACTATCTCTCTTTGACACTTCCTATAACACAATGTGGAACTGAGAACTAGACCATCTCTGATGACTCTTCTTCTGACACATTGTGGAACACAGAACTACCATCTCTGATGCCTCTTCTCCTAACATATTGTGGAACTCAGAATTAGACCATCTCTGAAAACTCTTGTCCTGACACATTGCTAAACTCAGAACTAGACCATCTCTGATGACTCTTCTCCTGACACATTGCGGAACTCAGAACTAGACTATCTCTGATGACTCCTCTCCTGACACATTGCGGAACTTAGGTCTAGACCATCTCTGATTACCCTTCTCCTGATACATTGTGAAACTCAGAACTAGACCATCTCTGATGACTCTTCTGCTGACACAATGTGGAACTCAGAACTAGACCA
Source organism: Hymenopus coronatus (assembly GCA_030762935.1). NCBI lineage: Eukaryota > Metazoa > Arthropoda > Insecta > Mantodea > Hymenopodidae > Hymenopus > Hymenopus coronatus. The sequence continues at coordinate 102,697,341 of CM060891.1, forward strand.
TCTCTGATGACTCTTCTCCTGACAAATTGTGAGATTTGAACTAGACCATCTCTGATGAGTCTTCTCCTGACACATTGTGGAGCATAGAACTAGACCATCTCTGATGACTCTTCTCCTGACACACTGTGGAACTCAGATCTAGACCATCTCTGCTGACTAGACATCTCAGAACTAGACTGTCTAGGATGACGCTTCTCCTGACACATTGTGGAACTGAGAAGTAGACCATCTCTAATGACTCTTCTCCTGACACATTGTGGAACTCAGAACTTGACCATCTCTGATGACCCTTCTCCTGACACGTTGTGGTACTCAGAACTAGACATTCTCTGATGACTATTCTCCCGACACATTCTCGAACTCAGAACTAGACCATCTCTGATGACTCTTCTCCTGACAAATTGCGGAACTCAAAACTAGACCATCTCTGATGTCTCTTCTCCTAACACATTGCTGAACTGAGAACTAGACCATCACTGATGACTCTCCTGACACATTGCTGAACTTAGAACTCGACCATCTCTGATGACTCTTCTCCTGACAATTTGTGGAACTGAGAACATAACCATCTCTGATGACTCTTCTCCTAACACAATGCGGAAATGAGAACTAGACCATCTCTGAGGACTCTTCTCCTAACACAATGCGGAACTAAGAACTAGACCATCACTGATGACACTTCTCCTAACACAATGCGGAACTGAGAACTAGACCATCACTGATGACTCTTCTCCTAACACAACGCGGAACTGAGAACTAGACCATCTCTGTAGACTCTCCTCCTGACACATTGCTCAACTTAGAACTAGACCATCTCGGATGACTTTCTCCTGACACATTCCTAAACTTAGAACTAGACCATCTCTGATGACTCTTCTCCTGACACATTGCTAAACTCAGGATTAGATCATCTCTGATAACTCTTCCCCTGATACATTGTGGAACTCAGAACTAGACTATCTCTGATGACTCTTCAAGTAACATATTGTGGAACTGAGAACTAGACCATCTCTGATGACTCTTCTCCTGACACATTGCTGAACTCAGATCAAGACCATCTCTGATGACTCTTCTCCTGACACAATGCTGAATTGAGAACTCCACCATCTATGATGACTCTTCTCCTGGCACATTGCTGAACTTAGAACCAGACCATATAAGATGACTCTTCTCCTGCCACACTGCTGAGTTTAGAACTAGACCATATCTGTAGACTCTTCTCCTGACACATTGCTGAACTTAGAAATAGACAATCTCTGATGACTCTTCTCCTGACACATTCCTGAACTGAGAACTAGACCATCTCTGAAGACTCTTTTCCTGACACATTGCTAAACTCAGAATAAGACCATCTCTGATGACTAATCTCCTGACACATTGTGAAACTCAGAACTATACCATCTTTGCTGACTCTTCTCCTGACACATTGTGGAACACAGAACTAGATCATCTTTGATGACCCTTCTCCTGACACATTGTGGAACTCAGAACTAGACCATCACTGATGACTCTCCTCCTGACACATTATGGAACTCAGAACTTGACCATCTCTGATGACCCTTCTTCTGACTCATTGAGGAACTCAGAACTAGACCATCTCTGACGACTCTTCTCCTGAAACATTGTGGAACTCAGAACTAGACCATCTCTGATGAATCTTCTCTTGACACATTGCGGAACTGAGAAATAGACCATCTCTGATGACTCTTCTCCTAACACAATGTGTAACTGAGATCTAGACCATCCTTTATGACTCTTCTTTTGACACATTGTGGAACTCACAACTAGACTATCTCTGATGACTCTTCTCATAACACATTGTGGAACTGAGAACTAGAACATCACTGATGACTCTTCTACCAATAAATTGTGGAACAGACAACTAGAACATCTCTGATGACTCTTCTCCTGACACATAGTGGAACTCAGAACTAGACCATCTCTGATGACCCTATTCCTGACACATTGTGGAACTCAGAACTCGACCACCACTTATTACTCATCTCCTGACACATTGTGGAAATCAGAATGTGAGCATCTTAGATGTCCATTCTCCTGACACATTGTGGAACTAAGAACTAGACCATCTCTGATGACTCTTCTCCTGACACTCTGTGGAAAACAACACTAGACCATCTCTGATGACTCTTCTCCTGACACATTGCGGACCTCAGAACTAGACCATCTCTGAAGACTCTTCTCCTGAAACATTGTGGAACTCAGAAGTAGACTATTTAGGATGACGATTCTCCTGACACATTGTGGAACTGAGAAATAGACCATCTCTGATGACTCTTCTCGTGATACATTGTGGAACTCAGAACATGACCATCTCTGATCGCCCTTCTCCTTACACATTGTGGAACTCAGAACTACACCATCTCTGATGACTTCTCCTGACACATTGCGGAACTGAGAACTAGACCATCTCTCTTTGACTTTTCTCCTAACACAATGCGGAACTCAGATCTAGACCATCTCTGATGACTCTTCTCCTGACACATTGCTGAACTGAGAACTAGACCATCACTGATGACTCCTCTCCTGACACATTGTGGAACTGAGAACTAGACCATCTCTGATGAGTCCTCTCCTGACACATTGTGGAACTGAGAACTAGACCATCTCTGATGAGTCCTCTCCTGACACATTGCTGAACTTAGAACTAGAGCATCTCTGATGAGTCCTCTCCTGACACATTGTGGAACTGAGAACTAGACCATCTCTGATGACACTTCTCCTAACACAATGAGGAACTGAGAACTAGACCCTCTTTGATGACTCTTCTCCTAACACAATGCAGAACTGAGAACTAGACCATCACTCATGACTCTTCTCCTAACACAATGCGGAACTGAGAACTAGACCATCTCTGATGACTTTTCCCCTGACACATTGCTGAACTTAGGGCTAAACCATCTCTGATTACCCTTCTCCTGATACATTGTGGAACTCCGAACTAGACCATCTCTGATTATCTTCTGCTGACACAATGTGGAACTCAGAACTTCAACATCTCTGATGACTATTCTCCTGACAAATTGTGGGATTTTGAACTAGACCTTCTCTGATGAGTCTTCTCCTGACACATTGTGGAACTCAGAACTAGACCATCTTTGCTGACTCTTCTCCTGACACATTGTGGAACTAAGAACTAGACTATCTAGGATGACGCTTCTCCTGACACATTGTGGAACTGAGAACTAGACCATCTCTGATGACCCTTCTCCTGACACATTGTGGAACTCAGAACTTGACCATCTCTGATGACCCTTCTCCTGACAAGTTGTGGAACTCAGAACTAGACATTCTCTGATAACTCTTCTCCTGACACATTCTCGAACTCAGAACTAGACCATCTCTGATGACTCTTCTCCTGACACATTGCTGAACTGAGAACTAGACCATCACTGATGACTCTTCTCCTGACACATTGCTGAACTTAGAACTAGACCATCTCTGATGACTCCTCACCTGACACATTATGGAACTGAGAACTAGACCATCTCTGATGACTCTTCTCCTAACACAATGCGGAACTGAGAACTAGACCCTCTCTGATGACTCTTCTCCTAACACAATGCAGAACTGAGAACTAGACCATAACCGATGACTCTTCTCCTAACACAATGCGGAACTGAGAACTAGACCATCTCTGATGACTCTTCTCCCGACACATTGTGAACTGAGAACTAGACCATCTCTGATTACTCTTCTACTGACACATTGCTAAACCCAGAATGAGACCATCTCTGATGACCCTTCTCCTGACACATTGTGGAAATCAGAACTAGACCATCTCTGATGACTCTTCTCCTGGCACATTGTGGAACTCAGAACTAGACCATCTCTGATGCCTCTTCTCCTGACACATTGTGGAACTCAGAACTAGACCATCTCTGATGACTCTTCTCTTGACACATTGTGGAACTCAGAACTAGCCTATCTCTGATGACTCTTCTCATAACACATTGTGGAACTGAGAACTAGAACATCACTGATGACTCTTCTCCTATTAGATTGTGGAACAGAGAACTAGACCATCTCTGACGACTCTTCTCCTGACACATTGTGGAACTCAGAACTAGACCATTTCTGATGACGTATTCCTGATACATTGTGGAACTCAGAACTAGACCATCTCTTATTACTCTTCTCCTGACACATTGTGAAACTCAGAATGTGACAATCTCTGATGAGCATTCTCCTGACACATTGTGGAACTAAGAACTAGACCATTTCTGATGACTCTTCTCCTGACACATTGCGGACCTCAGAACTAGACCATCTGTGATGACTCATCTCCTGACATATTGTGGAACTTAGAACTGGACCATTTCTGATGACTCTTCTCCTGACACATTGCAGCACTTAGAACTAGACGATTTCTGATGACTCTGCTTCTGACACATTTCTGAACTTAAAACTAAACCATCTCTGTTGACTCTTCTCCTGACACATTCCTGAACTGAGAACTAGACCATCTCTGAAGAATCTTCTCCTGACACATTGCTAAATTCAGAATAAGACCATCTCTGATGAATAATCTCCTGACACATTGTGAAACTCAGAACTATACCATCTTTGCTGACTCTTCTCCTGACACATTGTGGAACTCAGAACTAGATCATCTTTGATGACCCTTCTCCTGACACATTGTGGAACCCAGAACTAGACCATCTCTGATGACTCTTCTCCTGACACATTATGGAACTCAGAACTTGACCATCTCTGATGACCCTTCTTCTGACTCATTGCGGAACTCAGAACTAGACCATCTCTGACGACTCTTCTCCTGAAACATTGTGGAACTCAGAACTAGACCATCTCTGATGAATCTTCTCTTGACACATTGCGGAACTGAGAAATAGACCATCTCTGATGACTCTTCTCCTAACACAATGTGTAACTGAGATCTAGACCATCCGTTATGACTCCTCTTTTGACACATTGTGGAACTCACAACTAGACTATCTCTGATGACTCTTCTCATAACACATTGTGGAACTGAGAACTAGAACATCAATGATGACTCTTCTACCAATAAATTGTGGAACAGACAACTAGACCATCTCTGATGACTCTTCTCCTGACACATAGTGGAACTCAGAACTAGACCATCTCTGATGACCCTATTCCTGACACATTGTGGAACTCAGAACTCGACCACCACTTATTACTCATCTCCTGACACATTGTGGAAATCAGAATGTGAGCATCTTAGATGACCATTCTCCTGACACATTGTGGAACTAAGAACTAGACCATCTCTGATGACTCTTCTCCTGACACTCTGTGGAAAACAACACTAGACCATCTCTGATGACTCTTCTCCTGACACATTGCGGACCTCAGAACTAGACTATCTCTGAGGACTCTTCTCCTGACACATTGCTGAACTTAGAACTAGACCATCTCTGATGACTATTCTCCTGACACATTGCGGAACTCAGAACCAGACCATCTCTGATGACTCTTCTCCTGACACATTGCAGAAATTAGAACTAGACTATCTATGATGACTCTTCTCCTAACAAATTGCAGAACTGAGAACTAGACCATCTCTCTTTGACACTTCTCCTAACACAATGCGGAACTAAGAACTAGACCATCTCTGATGACTCTTCTTCTGACAAATTGTGGAACACAGAACTACCGTCTCTGATGCCTCATCTCCTAACACATTGTGGAACTTAGAACTAGACCATCTCTGATAACTCTTGTCCTTACACATTGCTGAACTCAGAATAGACCATCTCCGATGACTCTTCTCCTGACACATTGCGGAACTCAGAACTAGACCATCTCTGATGACTCCTCTACTGACACATTGCGGAACTTAGGGCTAGACCATCTCTGATTACCCTTCTCCTGATGCATTGTGGAACTCAGAACTAGACCATCTCTGATGAGTCTTCTCCTGACACATTGCGGAACTCAGAACTAGACCATCCCTGATGACTCTTCTCCAGACAAATGATGGGATTTTGAACGAGACCAACTCTGATGAGTCTTCTCCTGACACATTGTGGAACTTAGAACTAGACCATCGCTAATGACTCTTCTCCTGACAGACTGTGCAACTCAGTACTACACCATCTCTGATGAATCTTCTCCTGACACACTGTGGAACTCAGAGCTAGACCATCTTTGCTGACTCTTCTCCTGACACATTGTTGACCTGAGAACTAGACCATTACTGATAACTCTTCTCCTGACACATTGTGGAACTCAGAACTTGACCATCTCTGATGACCCTTCTCCTGACACGTTGTGGAACTCAGAACTAGACATTCTCTGATGACTCTTCTCCTGACACATTCTCGAACTCAGAACTAGACCATCTCTGATGACACTTTTCCGGACAAATTGCGGAACTCAGAACTAAACCATCTCTGATGACTCTTCTCCTGAAACATTACTGAACTGAGAACTAGATAATCACTGATGACTCTTCTCCTGACACATTGCTGAACTTAGAACTAGACCATCTCTGATGACTCCTCTCCTGACATATTGTGGAACTGAGAACTAGACCATCTCTGATGACACTTCTCCTAACACAATGCGGAACTGAGAACTAGACCATCTCTGATGACTCTTCTCCTAACACAATGCAGAACTGAGAACTAGACCATAACTGATGACACTTCTCCTAACACAATGCAGAACTGAGAACTAAACCATCTCTGATGACTCTTCTCCTGACACATTGCTGAACTTAGAACTAGACCATCTCTGATAACTCCTGTCCTGACACATTGCGGAACTCAGAACTAGACCATCTCTGATGACTCCTCTCCTGACACATTGCAGAACTTAGGGCTAGACCATCTCTGATTACCCTTCTCCTGATACATTGTGGAACTCAGAAATAGACCATCTCTGATGACTCTTCTGCTGACATAATGTGGAACTCAGAACTAGACCATTTCTTATGACTCTTCTCCTGACAAATTGTGGGATTTTGAACTAGACCATCTCTGATGAGTCTTCTCCTAACACAATGCGAAACTAAGAACTAGACCATCACTGATGACACTTCTCCTAACACAATGCGGAACTGAGAACTAGACCATCTCTGTAGACTCTTCTCCTGACACATTGCTGAACTTTGAACTAGACCATCTCTGATGACTCTTCTCCTGACACATTGCAAAACTCAGGGTTAGACCATCTCCGATGACTCTTCTCCTGACACATTGTGAAACTCAGATCTAGACCATCTCTGATGACTCTTTTCCTGACACATTGTGGAACTCAGAACTAGATCATCTTTGATGACCCTTCTCCTGACACATTGTGGAACTCAGAACTAGACCATCTCTGATGACTCTTCTCCTGACATATTGTGGAACTCAGAACTAGACCATCTCTGATGAATCTTCTCTTGACACATTGCAGAACTGAGAACTAGACCATCTCTGATGACTCTTCTCCTAGCACAATGTGGAACTGAAATCTAGACCATCCGTTATGACTCTTCTTTTGACACATTGTGGAACTCAGAACTAGACTATCTCTGATGACTCTTCTCATAACACATTGTGGAACTGAGAACTAGGACATCACTGATGACTCTTCTACTAAGAGATTGTGGAACAGACAACTAGACCATCTCTGATGACTCTTCTCCCAACACATTGCAGACCTCAGAACTAGAATATCTCTGATGACTCTTCTCCTAACACATTGTGGAACTGAGAAATAGACCATCTCTGATGACTCTTCTCCTGACACATTGTGGAACTCTGAACTAGACTATCACTGATGACTCTTCTAGTAACATATTGTGGAACTGAGAACTAGACCATCTCTGATGACTCTTCTCCTGACACATTGCTGAACTCAGATCAAGACCATCTCTGATGACTCTTCTCCTGACACAATGCTGAACTGAGAACTAGACCATCTCTGATGACTCTTCTCCTAGCACAATGTGGAACTGAAATCTAGACCATCCGTTATGACTCTTCTTTTGACACATTGTGGAACTCAGAACTAGACTATCTCTGATGACTCTTCTCATAACACATTGTGGAACTGAGAACAAGGACATCACTGATGACTCTTCTACTAAGAGATTGTGGAACAGACAACTAGACCATCTCTGATGACTCTTCTCCTGACTAATTGTGGAACTCAGAACTACACCATCTCTGATGACCCTATTACTGACACATTGTGGAACTCAGAACTCGACCAATACTTATTACTCTTCTCCAGACACATTGTGGAAATCAGAATCTGACCATCTTAGATGACCATTCTCCTGACACATTGTGGAACTAAGAACTAGACCATCTCAGATGACTCTTCTCCTGACACTCTGTGGAAAACAACACTAGACCATCTCTGATGACTCTTCTCCTGACACATTGTGGAACTCAGAACCAGACCACCTCTGATGACCCTTCTCCTGACACATTGTGGAACTCAGAACCAAACCATCTCTGATGACTCTTCTCCCAACACATTGCAGACCTCAGAACTAGAATATCTCTGATGACTCTTCTCCTAACACATTGTGGAACTGAGAAATAGACCATCTCTGATGACTCTTCTCCTGACACATTGTGGAACTCTGAACTAGACTATCACTCATGACTCTTCTAGTAACATATTGTGGAACTGAGAACTAGACCATCTCTGATGACTCTTCTCCTGACACAATGCTGAACTGAGAACTAGACCATCTCTGATGACTCTCCTCCCGGCACATTGCTGAACTTAGAACCAGACCATATCAGATGACTCTTCTCCTGACACATTGTGGAACTCAGAACTTGACCATCTCTGATGTCCCTTCTCCTGACACATATTGGAACTCAGAACTAGTCCATCTCTGATGACTCTTCTCCTAACACAATGCGGAACTGATAACTAGACCATCTCTGATGACTCTTCTCCTGACACATTCCTAAACTGAGAACTAGACCATATCTGATGACTCTTCTCCTGACACATTGCTAAACTCAGGATTACACCATCTCTTATAACTCTTCCCCTGATACATTGTGGAACTCAGAAATAGACTATCTCTGATGACTCTTCTAGTAACATATTATGGAACTGAGAACTAGACCATCTCTGATGACTCTTCTCCTGACACATTGTGGAACTCTGAACTAGACTATCACTCATGACTCTTCTAGTAACATATTGTGGAACTGAGATCAAGACCATCTCTGATGACTCTTCTCCTGACACAATGCTGAACTGAGAACTACACCATCTATGATGACTCTTCTCCTGGCACAAGGCCGAACTTAGAACCAGACCATATCAGATGACTCTTCTCCTGCCACACTGCTGAGTTTAGAACTAGACCATCTCTGTAGACTCTTCTCCTGACACATTGCTGAACTTTGAAATAGACAATCTCTGATGACTCTTCTCCTGACACATTCCTAAACTTAGAACTAGACCATCTCTGATGACTCTTCTCCTGACACACTGCTAAACTCAGGATTAGATCATCTCTGATAACTCTTCCCCTGATACATTGTGGAACTCAGAACTAGACTATCTCTGATGACTCTTCTAGTAACATATTGTGGAACTGAGAACTAGACCATCTCTGATGACTCTTCTCCTGACACATTGCTGAACTCAGATCAAGACCATCTCTGATGACTCTTCTCCTGACACAATGCTGAACTGAGAACTACACCATCTATGATGACTCTTCTCCTGGCACATTGCTGAACTTAGAACCAGACCATATCAGATGACTCTTCTCCTGCCACACTGCTGAGTTTAGAACTAGACCATATCTGTAGACTCTTCTCCTGACACATTGCTGAACTTAGAAATAGACAATCTCTGATGACTCTTCTCCTGACACATTCCTGAACTGAAAACTAGACCATCTCTGATGACTCTTCTCCTGACACATTGCTAAACTCAGAATAAGACCATCTCTGATGACTAATCTCCTGACACATTGTGAAACTCAGAACTATACCATCTCTGATGACTCTTCTCCTGACACATTGTGGAACTCAGAACTAGATCATCTTTGATGACCCTTCTCCTGACACATTGTGGAACTCAGAACTAGACCATCTCTAATGACTCTTCTCCTGACACATTATGGACCTCAGAATTGACCATCTCTGATGACCCTTCTTCTGACTCATTGCGGAACTCAGAACTAGACCATCTCTGACGACTCTTCTCCTGAAACATTGTGGAACTCAGAACTAGACCATCTCTGATGAATCTTCTCTTGACACATTGCGGAACTGAGAAATAGACCATCTCTGATGACTCTTCTCCTAACACAATGTGTAACTGAGATCTAGACCATCCGTTATGACTCTTCTTTTGACACATTGTGGAACTAAGAACTAGACTATTTCTGATGACTCTTCTCATAACACATTGTGGAACTGAGAACTAGAACATCACTGATGACTCTTCTACCAATAAATTGTGGAACAGACAACTAGACCATCTCTGATGACTCTTCTCCTGACACATAGTGTAACTCAGAACTAGACCATCTCTGATTACCCTATTCCTGACACATTGTGGAAATCAGAATGTGAGCAACTTAGATGACCATTCTCCTGACACATTGTGGAAATCAGAATGTGAGCAACTTAGATGACCATTCTCCTGACACGTTGTGGAACTAAGGACTAGACCATCTCTGATGTCTTTTCTCCTGACACTTTGTGGAAAACAACACTAGACCATCTCTGATGACTCTTCTCCTGACACATTGCGGACCTGAGAACTAGACCTTCTCTGATTACTCTTCTCCTGACACATTGCGGAACTCAGATCCAGACCATCTCTGATGACTCTTCTCCTGACACATTGAAGAACTTAGAACTAGACGATCTCTGATGCCTCTGCTTCTGACACATCCTGGAACTCAGAACTAGACTATCTATGATGACTCTTCTCCAGACACATTGCGGAACTCCGAACTAGACCATCTCTCTTTGACACTTCTCCTAACACAATGCGGAACTGAGAACTAGACCATCTCTGATGACTCTTCTTCTGACAAATTGTGGAACACAGAACTACCGTCTCTGATGCCTCATCTCCTAACACATTGTGGAACTTAGAACTAGACCATCTCTGATAACTCTTGTCCTAACACATTGCCTGACTCAGAATAGACCATCTCCGATGACTCTTCTCCTGACACATTGCGGAACTCAGAACTAGACCATCTCTGATGACTCCTCTTCTGACACATTGCGGAACTTAGGGCTAGACCATCTCTGACTACCCTTCTCCTGATACATTGTGGAACTCAGAACTAGACCATCTCTGATGAGTCTTCTCCTGACACATTGCGGAACTCAGAACTAGACCATCTCTAATGACTCTTCTCCAGACAAATGGTGGGATTTTGAACGAGACCAACTCTGATGAGTCTTCTCCTGACACATTGTGGAACTTAGAACTAGACCATCGCTAATGACTCTTCTCCTGACAGACTGTGCAACTCAGAACTACACCATCTCTGATGACTCTTCTCCTGACACACTGTGGAACTCAGAACTAGACCATCTTTGCTGACTCTTCTCCTGACACATAGTGGAACTCAGAACTAGACTATCTAGGATGACACTTCTCCTGACACATTGTGGACCTGAGAACTAGACCATTACTGATAACTCTTCTCCTGACACATTGTGGAACTCAGAACTTGACATTCTCTGATGACTCTTCTCCTGACACATTGCTGAACTTAGAACTAGACCATCTCTGATGACTCCTCTCCTGACATATTGTGGAACTGAGAACTAGACCATCTCTGATAACACTTCTCCTAACACAATGAGGAACTGAGAACTAGACCATCTCTGATGACTCTTCTCCTAACACAATGCAGAACTGAGAACTAGACCATCACTGATGACACTTCTCCTAACACAATGCAGAACTGAGAACAAAACCATCTCTGATGACTCTTCTCCTGACACATTGCTGAACTTAGAACTAGACCATCTCTGATAACTCCTGTCCTGACACATTGCGGAACTCAGAACTAGACCATCTCTGATGACTCCTCTCCTGACACATTGCAGAACTTAGGGCTAGACCATCTCTGATTACCCTTCTCCTGATACATTGTGGAACTCAGAAATTGACCATCTCTGATGACTCTTCTGCTGACACAATGTGGAACTCAGAACTAGACCATTTCTTATGACTCTTCTCCTGACAAATTGTGGGATTTTGAACTAGACCATCTCTGTTGAGTCTTCTCCTGACACATTGTGGAACTTAGAACTAGACCATCTCTGATGACTCTTCTCCTAACACAATGCGAAACTAAGAACTAGACCATCATTGATGACACTTCTCCTAACACAATGCGGAACTGAGAACTAGACCATCTCTGTAGACTCTTCTCCTGACACATTGCTGAACTGAGAACTAGAGCATCTCTGATGACTCTTCTCCTGACACATTGCTAAACTCAGGGTTAGACCATCTCCGATGACTCTTCTCCTGACACATTGTGAAACTCAGATCTAGACCATCTCTGATGACTCTTTTCCTGACACATTGTGGAACTCAGAACTAGATCATCTTTGATGACCCTTCTCCTGACACATTGTGGAACTCAGAACTAGACCATCTCTGATGACTCTTCTCCTGACATATTGTGAAACTCAGAACTTGACCATCTCTGATGACCCTTCTTCTGACTCAATGCGGAACTCAGAACTAGACCATCTCTGACGACTCATCTCCTGACACATTGTGGAACTCAGAACTAGACCATCTCTGATGAATCTTCTCTTGACACATTGCAGAACTGAGAACTAGACCATCTCTGATGACTCTTCTCCTAGCACAATGTGGAACTGAAATCTAGACCATCCGTTATGACTCTTCTTTTGACACATTGTGGAACTCAGAGTTAGACTATCTCTGATGACACTTCTCATAACACATTGTGGAACTGAGAACTAGGACATCACTGATGACTCTTCTACTAAGAGATTGTGGAACAGACAACTAGACCATCTCTGATGACTCTTCTCCTGACTAATTGTGGAACTCAGAACTCGACCAATACTTATTACTCTTCTCCAGACACATTGTGGAAATCAGAATCTGACCATCTTAGATGACCATTCTGCTGACACATTGTGGAACTAAGAACTAGACCATCTCAGATGACTCTTCTCCTGACACTCTGTGGAAAACAACACTAGACCATCTCTGATGACTCTTCTCCTGACACTCTGTGGAAAACAACACTAGACCATCTCTGATGACTCTTCTCCTGACACATTGTGGAACTCAGAACTAGACCACCTCTGATGACCCTTCTCCTGACACATTGCTGAACTGAGAACTAGACCATCTCTTATGACATCTCCTGACACATTGCTGAAGTGAGAAATAGACCATCCCTTATGACTCTTCTCCTGACACATTGCTGAACTGAGAACTAGACCATCTCTGATGACTCTTCTCCTGATACATTGCTGAACACAGAACTAGACCAGCTCTGATGACTCTTTTCCTGATACATTGCTGAACACAGAACTAGACCAGCTCTGATGACTCTTCTCCTGATACATTGCTGAACACACAACTAGACCAGCTCTGATGACTCTTCTCCTGATACTATGCTGAACACAGAACCAGACCAGCTCTGATGACTCTTCTCCTTATACATTGCTGAACTCAGATAGAGACCATCTCTGATGACTCTTCTCCGGACACATTGCTGAACTGAGAACTAGATCATCTCTGATGACTCTTCTCCGAACTCATTGCAGAACACAGGACTTGACCATCTCTGACGACTCTTCTTCTGACACATTGTGAAACTGAGAACTAGAACATTTCTGATGACTCTTCTCCTGGCACATTGCTGAACTCAGAACTAGACCATCTCTGATGACTCTTCTCCTGACACATTGTGAAACTGAGAACTAGACCATTTCTGATGACTCATCTCCTAACACATTGCTGAGAATAGAACTAGACCATCTCTTTTGACTCTTCTCCTGACACATTGTGGAACTGAGAACTAGACCATCTCTGATGACTCTTCTAGTGACACATTGTGGAACTGAGAACTAGACCATATCTGATGACTCTTCTCCAGACACATTGCTGAACTCAGAACTGAACCATCCCTGATGACTTTTTTTGTGACACATTGCGGAACTTTGGGCTAGACCATCTCTGATGAGTCTTCTCTTGACACAATGTGGAACTCAAAACTAGACCATCTCTGATGACTCTTCTTCTAACACAATGTGGAACTCAGAACTAGACCATCTCTGATGACTCTTCTCCTGACACATTGCTGAACTGAGAACTAGACCATCTCTGATGACTCTTCTCCTGACACATTCTGGAACTGAGAACTAGACCTTCTCTGATGACTCTTCTCCTGACACATTGTGAAACTGAGAACTAGACCATCTCTGATGACTCTTCTCCTGACACATTGTGAAACTGAGAACTAGACCATCTGTGATGACTCTTCTCCTGACACACTGTGGAACTCAGAACTAGACCATCTCTGATGACTCTTCTCCTGAAACATTGTGGAACTCAGAAGTAGACTATTTAGGATGACGATTCTCCTGACACATTGTGGAACTGAGAAATAGACCATCTCTGATGACTCTTCTCGTGATACATTGTGGAACTCAGAACATCACCATCTCTGATCACCCTTCTCCTGACACATTGTGGAACTCAGAACTACACCATCTCTGATGACTCTTCTCCTGACACATTGCGGAACTGAGAACTAGACCATCACTGATGACTCTTCTCCTGACACATTGCTGAACTTAGAAATAGACCATCTCTGATGACTCCTCTCCTGACACATTGTGGAACTGAGAACTAGACCATCTCTGATGAGTCCTCTCCTGACACATTGTGGAACTGAGAACTAGACCATCTCTGATGAGTCCTCTCCTGACACATTGCTGAACTTAGAACTAGAGCATCTCTGATGAGTCCTCTCCTGACACATTGTGGAACTGAGAACTAGACCATCTCTGACGACACTTCTCCTACCACAATGAGGAACTGAGAACTAGACCCTCTTTGATGACTCTTCTCCTAACACAATGCAGATTTGAGAACTAGACCATCACTCATGACTCTTCTCCTAACACAATGCGGAACTGAGAACTAGATCATCTCTGATGACTTTTCTCCTGACACATTGCTGAACTTAGAACTAGCCCATCTCTGATACCTCTTGTCCTGACACATTGCTGAACTCAGAACTAGACCATCTCTGATGACTTCTCCTGACACATTGCGGAACTCAGAACTAGACCATCTCTGATGACTCCTCTCCTGACACATTGCAGAACTTAGGGCTAAACCATCTCTGATTACCCTTCTCCTGATACATTGTGGAACTCTGAACTAGACCATATCTGATTATCTTCTGCTGACACAATGTGGAACTCAGAACTTCAACATCTCTGATGACTATTCTCCTGACAAATTGTGGGATTTTGAACTAGACCATCTCTGATGAGTCTTCTCCTGACACATTGTGGAACTCAGAACTAGACCATCTTTGCTGACTCTTCTCCTGACACATTGTGGAACTCAGAACTAGACTATCTAGGATGACGCTTCTCCTGACACATTGTGAAACTGAGAACTAGACCATCTCTGATGACCCGTCTCCTGACACATTGTGGAATCAGAACTTGACCATCTCTGATGACCCTTCTCCTGACAAGTTGTGGAACTCAGAACTAGACATTCTCTGATAACTCTTCTCCTGACACATTCTCGAACTCAGAACTAGACCATCTCTGATGACTCTTCTCCGGACAAATTGCGGAACTTAGAATTAGACCATCTCTGATGACTCTTCTCTTGACACATTGCTGAACTGAGAACTAAACCATCACTGATGACTCTTCTCCTGACACATTGCTGAACTTAGAACTAGACCATCTCTGATGACTCGTCTCCTGACACATTGTGGAACTGAGAACTAGACCCTCTTTGATGACTCTTCTCCTAACACAATGCACAACTGAGAACTAGAGCATCACTCATGACTCTTCTCCTAACACAATGCGGAACTGAGAACTAGACCATCTCTGATGACTTTTCTCCTGACACATTGCTGAACTTAGAACTAGACCATCTCTGATGACTCTTCTCCCGACACATTGTTGAACTCAGAACTAGACCATCTCTGATTACTCTTTTCCTGACACATTGCTAAACCCACAATGAGACCATCTCTGATGACCCTTCTCCTGACACATTGTGGAAATCAGAACTAGACCATCTCTGATGACTCTTCTCCTGGCACATTGTGGAACTCAGAACTAGACCATCTCTGATGCCTCTTCTCCTGACACATTGTGGAACTCAGAACTAGACCATCTCTGATGACTCTTCTCTTGACACATTGTGGAACACAGAACTAGCCTATCTCTGATGACTCTTCTCATAACACATTGTGGAACTGAGAACTAGAACATCACTGATGACTCTTCTCATATTAGATTGTGGAACAGAGAACTAGACCATCTCTGACGTCTCTTCTCCTGACACATTGTGGAATTCAGAACTAGACCATTTCTGATGACGTATTCCTGATACATTGTGGAACTCAGAACTAGACCATCTCTTATTACTCTTCTCCTGACACATTGTGAAACTCAGATTGTGACAATCTCTGATGAGCATTCTCCTGACACATTGTGGAACTAAGAACTAGACCATTTCTGATGACTCTTCTCCTGACACATTGCGGACCTCAGAACTAGACCATCTGTGATGACTCATCTCCTGACATATTGTGGAACTTAGAACTGGACCATTTCTGATGACTCTTCTCCTGACACATTGCAGCACTTAGAACTAGACGATTTCTGATGACTCTGCTTCTGACACATTGCTGAACTTAAAACTAAACCATCTCTGTTGACTCTTCTCCTGACACATTCCTGAACTGAGAACTAGACCATCTCTGAAGACTCTTCTCCTGACACATTGCTAAACTCAGAATAAGACCATCTCTGATGACTAATCTCCTGACACATTGTGAAACTCAGAACTATACCATCTTTGCTGACTCTTCTCCTGACACATTGTGGAACTCAGAACTAGATCATCTTTGATGACCCTTCTCCTGACACATTGTGGAACCCAGAACTAGACCATCTCTGACGACTCTTCTCCTGAAACATTGTGGAACTCAGAACTAGACCATCTCTGATGAATCTTCTCTTGACACATTGCGGAACTGAGAAATAGACCATCTCTGATGACTCTTCTCCTAACACAATGTGTAACTGAGATCTAGATCATCCGTTATGACTCTTCTTTTGACACATTGTGGAACTCACAACTAGACTATCTCTGATGACTCTTCTCATAACACATTGTGGAACTGAGAACTAGAACATCACTGATGACTCTTCTACCAATAAATTGTGGAACAGACAACTAGACCATCTCTGATGACTCTTCTCCTGACACATAGTGGAACTCAGAACTAGACCATCTCTGATGACCCTATTCCTGACACATTGTGGAACTCAGAACTCGACCACCACTTATTACTCATCTCCTGACACATTGTGGAAATCAGAATGTGAGCATCTTAGATGACCATTCTCCTGACACATTGTGGAACTAAGAACTAGACCATCTCTGATGACTCTTCTCCTGACACTCTGTGGAAAACAACACTAGACCATCTCTGATGACTCTTCTCCTGACACATTGCGGACCTCAGAACTAGACTATCTCTGAGGACTCTTCTCCTGACACATTGCTGAACTTAGAACTAGACCATCTCTGATGACTATTCTCCTGACACATTGCGGAACTCAGAACCAGACCATCTCTGATGACTCTTCTCCTGACACATTGCAGAACTTAGAACTAGACTATCTATGATGACTCTTCTCCTGACACATTGCAGAACTGAGAACTAGACCATCTCTCTTTGACACTTCTCCTAACACAATGCGGAACTGAGAACTAGACCATCTCTGATGACTCTTCTTCTGACAAATTGTGGAACACAGAACTACCGTCTCTGATGCCTCATCTCCTAACACATTGTGGAACTTAGAACTAGACCATCTCCGATAACTCTTGTCCTTACACATTGCCAAACTCAGAATAGACCATCTCCGATGACTCTTCTCCTGACACATTGTGGAACTCAGAAAAAGACCATCTCTGATGACTCCTCTTCTGACACATTGCGGAACTTAGGGCTAGACCATCTCTGATTACCCTTCTCCTGATACATTGTGGAACTCAGAACTAGACCATCTCTGATGAGTCTTCTCCTGACACATTGCGGAACTCAGAACTAGACCATCTCTGATGACTCATCTCCAGACAAATGGTGGGATTTTGAACGAGACCAACTCTGATGAGTCTTCTCCTGACACATTGTGGAACTTAGAACTAGACCATCGCTAATGACTCTTCTCCTGACAGACTGTGCAACTCAGAACTACACCATCTCTGATGACTCTTCTCCTGACACACTGTGGAACTCAGAACTAGACCATCTTTGCTGACTCTTCTCCTGACACATTGTTGAACTCAGAACTAGGCTATCTAGGATGACACTTCTCCTGACACATTGTGGACCTGAGAACTAGACCATTACTGATAACTCATCTCCTGACACATTGTGGAACTCAGAACTTGACCATCTCTGATGACCCTTCTCCTGACACGTTGTGGAACTCAGAACTAGACATTCTCTGATGACTCTTCTCCTGACACATTCTCAAACTCAGAACTAGACCATCTCTGATGACACTTTTCCGGACAAATTGCGGAACTCAGAACTAGACCATCTCTGCTGACTCTTCTCCTGAAACATTGCTGAACTGAGAACTAGATAATCACTGATGACTCTTCTCCTGACACATTGCTGAACTTAGAACTAGACCATCTCTGATGACTCCTCTCCTTAAATATTGTGGAACTGAGAACTAGACCATCTCTGATGACACTTCTCCTAACACAATGCAGAACTGAGAACTAGACCATCTCTGATGACTCTTCTCCTAACACAATGCAGAACTGAGAACTAGACCATAACTGATGACACTTCTCCTAACACAATGCAGAACTGAGAACTAAACCATCTCTGATGACTCTTCTCCTGACACATTGCTGAACTTAGAACTAGACCATCTCTGATAACTCCTGTCCTGACACATTGCGGAACTCAAAACTAGACCATCTCTGATGACTCCTCTCCTGACACATTGCAGAACTTAGGGCTAGCCATCTCTGATTACCCTTCTCCTGATACATTGTGGAACTCAGAAATAGACCATCTCTGATGACTCTTCTGCTGACATAATGTGGAACTCAGAACTAGACCATTTCTTATGACTCTTCTCCTGACAAATTGTGGGATTTTGAACTAGACCATCTCTGATGAGTCTTCTCCTGACACATTGTGGAACTTTGAAATAGACCATCTCTGATGACTCTTCTCCTAACACAATGCGAAACTAAGAACTAGACCATCACTGATGACACTTCTCCTAACACAATGCGGAACTGAGAACTAGACCATCTCTGTAGACTCTTCTCCTGACACATTGCTGAACTGAGAACTAGACCATCTCTGATGACTCTTCTCCTGACACATTGCTAAACTCAGGGTTAGACCATCTCCGATGACTCTTCTCCTGACACATTGTGAAACTCAGATCTAGACCATCTCTGATGACTCTTTTCCTGACACATTGTGGAACTCAGAACTACACCATCTCTGATGACTCTTCTCCTGACACATTGCGGAACTGAGAACTAGACCATCACTGATGACTCTTCTCCTGACACATTGCTGAACTTAGAAATAGACCATCTCTGATGACTCCTCTCCTGACACATTGTGGAACTGAGAACTAGACCATCTCTGATGAGTCCTCTCCTGACACATTGTGGAACTGAGAACTAGACCATCTCTGATGAGTCCTCTCCTGACACATTGCTGAACTTAGAACTAGAGCATCTCTGATGAGTCCTCTCCTGACACATTGTGGAAC
Organism: Hymenopus coronatus; assembly: GCA_030762935.1. NCBI lineage: Eukaryota > Metazoa > Arthropoda > Insecta > Mantodea > Hymenopodidae > Hymenopus > Hymenopus coronatus. Next base: position 102,717,377 of record CM060891.1, read on the forward strand.
TGAGAACTAGACCATCTCTGACGACACTTCTCCTACCACAATGAGGAACTGAGAACTAGACCCTCTTTGATGACTCTTCTCCTAACACAATGCAGATTTGAGAACTAGACCATCACTCATGACTCTTCTCCTAACACAATGCGGAACTGAGAACTAGATCATCTCTGATGACTTTTCTCCTGACACATTGCTGAACTTAGAACTAGCCCATCTCTGATACCTCTTGTCCTGACACATTGCTGAACTCAGAACTAGACCATCTCTGATGACTTCTCCTGACACATTGCGGAACTCAGAACTAGACCATCTCTGATGACTCCTCTCCTGACACATTGCAGAACTTAGGGCTAAACCATCTCTGATTACCCTTCTCCTGATACATTGTGGAACTCTGAACTAGACCATATCTGATTATCTTCTGCTGACACAATGTGGAACTCAGAACTTCAACATCTCTGATGACTATTCTCCTGACAAATTGTGGGATTTTGAACTAGACCATCTCTGATGAGTCTTCTCCTGACACATTGTGGAACTCAGAACTAGACCATCTTTGCTGACTCTTCTCCTGACACATTGTGGAACTCAGAACTAGACTATCTAGGATGACGCTTCTCCTGACACATTGTGAAACTGAGAACTAGACCATCTCTGATGACCCGTCTCCTGACACATTGTGGAATCAGAACTTGACCATCTCTGATGACCCTTCTCCTGACAAGTTGTGGAACTCAGAACTAGACATTCTCTGATAACTCTTCTCCTGACACATTCTCGAACTCAGAACTAGACCATCTCTGATGACTCTTCTCCGGACAAATTGCGGAACTTAGAATTAGACCATCTCTGATGACTCTTCTCTTGACACATTGCTGAACTGAGAACTAAACCATCACTGATGACTCTTCTCCTGACACATTGCTGAACTTAGAACTAGACCATCTCTGATGACTCGTCTCCTGACACATTGTGGAACTGAGAACTAGACCCTCTTTGATGACTCTTCTCCTAACACAATGCAGAACTGAGAACTAGAGCATCACTCATGACTCTTCTCCTAACACAATGCGGAACTGAGAACTAGACCATCTCTGATGACTTTTCTCCTGACACATTGCTGAACTTAGAACTAGACCATCTCTGATGACTCTTCTCCCGACACATTGTTGAACTCAGAACTAGACCATCTCTGATTACTCTTCTCCTGACACATTGTGAAACTCAGATTGTGACAATCTCTGATGAGCATTCTCCTGACACATTGTGGAACTAAGAACTAGACCATTTCTGATGACTCTTCTCCTGACACATTGCGGACCTCAGAACTAGACCATCTGTGATGACTCATCTCCTGACATATTGTGGAACTTAGAACTGGACCATTTCTGATGACTCTTCTCCTGACACATTGCAGCACTTAGAACTAGACGATTTCTGATGACTCTGCTTCTGACACATTGCTGAACTTAAAACTAAACCATCTCTGTTGACTCTTCTCCTGACACATTCCTGAACTGAGAACTAGACCATCTCTGAAGAATCTTCTCCTGACACATTGCTAAACTCAGAATAAGACCATCTCTGATGACTAATCTCCTGACACATTGTGAAACTCAGAACTATACCATCTTTGCTGACTCTTCTCCTGACACATTGTGGAACTCAGAACTAGATCATCTTTGATGACCCTTCTCCTGACACATTGTGGAACCCAGAACTAGACCATCTCTGACGACTCTTCTCCTGAAACATTGTGGAACTCAGAACTAGACCATCTCTGATGAATCTTCTCTTGACACATTGCGGAACTGAGAAATAGACCATCTCTGATGACTCTTCTCCTAACACAATGTGTAACTGAGATCTAGATCATCCGTTATGACTCTTCTTTTGACACATTGTGGAACTCACAACTAGACTATCTCTGATGACTCTTCTCATAACACATTGTGGAACTGAGAACTAGAACATCACTGATGACTCTTCTACCAATAAATTGTGGAACAGACAACTAGACCATCTCTGATGACTCTTCTCCTGACACATAGTGGAACTCAGAACTAGACCATCTCTGATGACCCTATTCCTGACACATTGTGGAACTCAGAACTCGACCACCACTTATTACTCATCTCCTGACACATTGTGGAAATCAGAATGTGAGCATCTTAGATGACCATTCTCCTGACACATTGTGGAACTAAGAACTAGACCATCTCTGATGACTCTTCTCCTGACACTCTGTGGAAAACAACACTAGACCATCTCTGATGACTCTTCTCCTGACACATTGCGGACCTCAGAACTAGACTATCTCTGAGGACTCTTCTCCTGACACATTGCTGAACTTAGAACTAGACCATCTCTGATGACTATTCTCCTGACACATTGCGGAACTCAGAACCAGACCATCTCTGATGACTCTTCTCCTGACACATTGCAGAACTTAGAACTAGACTATCTATGATGACTCTTCTCCTGACACATTGCAGAACTGAGAACTAGACCATCTCTCTTTGACACTTCTCCTAACACAATGCGGAACTGAGAACTAGACCATCTCTGATGACTCTTCTTCTGACAAATTGTGGAACACAGAACTACCGTCTCTGATGCCTCATCTCCTAACACATTGTGGAACTTAGAACTAGACCATCTCCGATAACTCTTGTCCTTACACATTGCCAAACTCAGAATAGACCATCTCCGATGACTCTTCTCCTGACACATTGTGGAACTCAGAACTAGACCATCTCTGATGACTCCTCTTCTGACACATTGCGGAACTTAGGGCTAGACCATCTCTGATTACCCTTCTCCTGATACATTGTGGAACTCAGAACTAGACCATCTCTGATGAGTCTTCTCCTGACACATTGCGGAACTCAGAACTAGACCATCTCTGATGACTCATCTCCAGACAAATGGTGGGATTTTGAACGAGACCAACTCTGATGAGTCTTCTCCTGACACATTGTGGAACTTAGAACTAGACCATCGCTAATGACTCTTCTCCTGACAGACTGTGCAACTCAGAACTACACCATCTCTGATGACTCTTCTCCTGACACACTGTGGAACTCAGAACTAGACCATCTTTGCTGACTCTTCTCCTGACACATTGTTGAACTCAGAACTAGGCTATCTAGGATGACACTTCTCCTGACACATTGTGGACCTGAGAACTAGACCATTACTGATAACTCATCTCCTGACACATTGTGGAACTCAGAACTTGACCATCTCTGATGACCCTTCTCCTGACACGTTGTGGAACTCAGAACTAGACATTCTCTGATGACTCTTCTCCTGACACATTCTCAAACTCAGAACTAGACCATCTCTGATGACACTTTTCCGGACAAATTGCGGAACTCAGAACTAGACCATCTCTGCTGACTCTTCTCCTGAAACATTGCTGAACTGAGAACTAGATAATCACTGATGACTCTTCTCCTGACACATTGCTGAACTTAGAACTAGACCATCTCTGATGACTCCTCTCCTGACATATTGTGGAACTGAGAACTAGACCATCTCTGATGACACTTCTCCTAACACAATGCAGAACTGAGAACTAGACCATCTCTGATGACTCTTCTCCTAACACAATGCAGAACTGAGAACTAGACCATAACTGATGACACTTCTCCTAACACAATGCAGAACTGAGAACTAAACCATCTCTGATGACTCTTCTCCTGACACATTGCTGAACTTAGAACTAGACCATCTCTGATAACTCCTGTCCTGACACATTGCGGAACTCAAAACTAGACCATCTCTGATGACTCCTCTCCTGACACATTGCAGAACTTAGGGCTAGCCATCTCTGATTACCCTTCTCCTGATACATTGTGGAACTCAGAAATAGACCATCTCTGATGACTCTTCTGCTGACATAATGTGGAACTCAGAACTAGACCATTTCTTATGACTCTTCTCCTGACAAATTGTGGGATTTTGAACTAGACCATCTCTGATGAGTCTTCTCCTGACACATTGTGGAACTTTGAAATAGACCATCTCTGATGACTCTTCTCCTAACACAATGCGAAACTAAGAACTAGACCATCACTGATGACACTTCTCCTAACACAATGCGGAACTGAGAACTAGACCATCTCTGTAGACTCTTCTCCTGACACATTGCTGAACTGAGAACTAGACCATCTCTGATGACTCTTCTCCTGACACATTGCTAAACTCAGGGTTAGACCATCTCCGATGACTCTTCTCCTGACACATTGTGAAACTCAGATCTAGACCATCTCTGATGACTCTTTTCCTGACACATTGTGGAACTCAGAACTACACCATCTCTGATGACTCTTCTCCTGACACATTGCGGAACTGAGAACTAGACCATCACTGATGACTCTTCTCCTGACACATTGCTGAACTTAGAAATAGACCATCTCTGATGACTCCTCTCCTGACACATTGTGGAACTGAGAACTAGACCATCTCTGATGAGTCCTCTCCTGACACATTGTGGAACTGAGAACTAGACCATCTCTGATGAGTCCTCTCCTGACACATTGCTGAACTTAGAACTAGAGCATCTCTGATGAGTCCTCTCCTGACACATTGTGGAACTGAGAACTAGACCATCTCTGACGACACTTCTCCTACCACAATGAGGAACTGAGAACTAGACCCTCTTTGATGACTCTTCTCCTAACACAATGCAGATTTGAGAACTAGACCATCACTCATGACTCTTCTCCTAACACAATGCGGAACTGAGAACTAGATCATCTCTGATGACTTTTCTCCTGACACATTGCTGAACTTAGAACTATCCCATCTCTGATACCTCTTGTCCTGACACATTGCTGAACTCAGAACTAGACCATCTCTGATGACTTCTCCTGACACATTGCGGAACTCAGAACTAGACCATCTCTGATGACTCCTCTCCTGACACATTGCAGAACTTAGGGCTAAACCATCTCTGATTACCCTTCTCCTGATACATTGTGGAACTCTGAACTAGACCATATCTGATTATCTTCTGCTGACACAATGTGGAACTCAGAACTTCAACATCTCTGATGACTATTCTCCTGACAAATTGTGGGATTTTGAACTAGACCATCTCTGATGAGTCTTCTCCTGACACATTGTGGAACTCAGAACTAGACCATCTTTGCTGACTCTTCTCCTGACACATTGTGGAACTCAGAACTAGACTATCTAGGATGACGCTTCTCCTGACACATTGTGAAACTGAGAACTAGACCATCTCTGATGACCCGTCTCCTGACACATTGTGGAATCAGAACTTGACCATCTCTGATGACCCTTCTCCTGACAAGTTGTGGAACTCAGAACTAGACATTCTCTGATAACTCTTCTCCTGACACATTCTCGAACTCAGAACTAGACCATCTCTGATGACTCTTCTCCGGACAAATTGCGGAACTTAGAATTAGACCATCTCTGATGACTCTTCTCTTGACACATTGCTGAACTGAGAACTAAACCATCACTGATGACTCTTCTCCTGACACATTGCTGAACTTAGAACTAGACCATCTCTGATGACTCGTCTCCTGACACATTGTGGAACTGAGAACTAGACCCTCTTTGATGACTCTTCTCCTAACACAATGCAGAACTGAGAACTAGAGCATCACTCATGACTCTTCTCCTAACACAATGCGGAACTGAGAACTAGACCATCTCTGATGACTTTTCTCCTGACACATTGCTGAACTTAGAACTAGACCATCTCTGATGACTCTTCTCCCGACACATTGTTGAACTCAGAACTAGACCATCTCTGATTACTCTTTTCCTGACACATTGCTAAACCCAGAATGAGACCATCTCTGATGACCCTTCTCCTGACACATTGTGGAAATCAGAACTAGACCATCTCTGATGACTCTTCTCCTGGCACATTGTGGAACTCAGAACTAGACCATCTCTGATGCCTCTTCTCCTGACACATTGTGGAACTCAGAACTAGACCATCTCTGATGACTCTTCTCTTGACACATTGTGGAACACAGAACTAGCCTATCTCTGATGACTCTTCTCATAACACATTGTGGAACTGAGAACTAGAACATCACTGATGACTCTTCTCATATTAGATTGTGGAACAGAGAACTAGACCATCTCTGACGACTCTTCTCCTGACACATTGTGGAATTCAGAACTAGACCATTTCTGATGACGTATTCCTGATACATTGTGGAACTCAGAACTAGACCATCTCTTATTACTCTTCTCCTGACACATTGTGAAACTCAGATTGTGACAATCTCTGATGAGCATTCTCCTGACACATTGTGGAACTAAGAACTAGACCATTTCTGATGACTCTTCTCCTGACACATTGCGGACCTCAGAACTAGACCATCTGTGATGACTCATCTCCTGACATATTGTGGAACTTAGAACTGGACCATTTCTGATGACTCTTCTCCTGACACATTGCAGCACTTAGAACTAGACGATTTCTGATGACTCTGCTTCTGACACATTGCTGAACTTAAAACTAAACCATCTCTGTTGACTCTTCTCCTGACACATTCCTGAACTGAGAACTAGACCATCTCTGAAGACTCTTCTCCTGACACATTGCTAAACTCAGAATAAGACCATCTCTGATGACTAATCTCCTGACACATTGTGATTCTCAGAACTATACCATCTTTGCTGACTCTTCTCCTGACACATTGTGGAACTCAGAACTAGATCATCTTTGATGACCCTTCTCCTGACACATTGTGGAACCCAGAACTAGACCATCTCTGATGACTCTTCTCCTGACACATTATGGAACTCAGAACTTGACCATCTCTGATGACCCTTCTTCTGACTCATTGCGGAACTCAGAACTAGACCATCTCTGACGACTCTTCTCCTGAAACATTGTGGAACTCAGAACTAGACCATCTCTGATGAATCTTCTCTTGACACATTGCGGAACTGAGAAATAGACCATCTCTGATGACTCTTCTCCTAACACAATGTGTAACTGAGATCTAGATCATCCGTTATGACTCTTCTTTTGACACATTGTGGAACTCACAACTAGACTATCTCTGATGACTCTTCTCATAACACATTGTGGAACTGAGAACTAGAACATCACTGATGACTCTTCTACCAATAAATTGTGGAACAGACAACTAGACCATCTCTGATGACTCTTCTCCTGACACATAGTGGAACTCAGAACTAGACCATCTCTGATGACCCTATTCCTGACACATTGTGGAACTCAGAACTCGACCACCACTTATTACTCATCTCCTGACACATTGTGGAAATCAGAATGTGAGCATCTTAGATGACCATTCTCCTGACACATTGTGGAACTAAGAACTAGACCATCTCTGATGACTCTTCTCCTGACACTCTGTGGAAAACAACACTAGACCATCTCTGATGACTCTTCTCCTGACACATTGCGGACCTCAGAACTAGACTATCTCTGAGGACTCTTCTCCTGACACATTGCTGAACTTAGAACTAGACCATCTCTGATGACTATTCTCCTGACACATTGCGGAACTCAGAACCAGACCATCTCTGATGACTCTTCTCCTGACACATTGCAGAACTTAGAACTAGACTATCTATGATGACTCTTCTCCTGACACATTGCAGAACTGAGAACTAGACCATCTCTCTTTGACACTTCTCCTAACACAATGCGGAACTGAGAACTAGACCATCTCTGATGACTCTTCTTCTGACAAATTGTGGAACACAGAACTACCGTCTCTGATGCCTCATCTCCTAACACATTGTGGAACTTAGAACTAGACCATCTCCGATAACTCTTGTCCTTACACATTGCCAAACTCAGAATAGACCATCTCCGATGACTCTTCTCCTGACACATTGTGGAACTCAGAACTAGACCATCTCTGATGACTCCTCTTCTGACACATTGCGGAACTTAGGGCTAGACCATCTCTGATTACCCTTCTCCTGATACATTGTGGAACTCAGAACTAGACCATCTCTGATGAGTCTTCTCCTGACACATTGCGGAACTCAGAACTAGACCATCTCTGATGACTCATCTCCAGACAAATGGTGGGATTTTGAACGAGACCAACTCTGATGAGTCTTCTCCTGACACATTGTGGAACTTAGAACTAGACCATCGCTAATGACTCTTCTCCTGACAGACTGTGCAACTCAGAACTACACCATCTCTGATGACTCTTCTCCTGACTCACTGTGGAACTCAGAACTAGACCATCTTTGCTGACTCTTCTCCTGACACATTGTTGAACTCAGAACTAGGCTATCTAGGATGACACTTCTCCTGACACATTGTGGACCTGAGAACTAGACCATTACTGATAACTCATCTCCTGACACATTGTGGAACTCAGAACTTGACCATCTCTGATGACCCTTCTCCTGACACGTTGTGGAACTCAGAACTAGACATTCTCTGATGACTCTTCTCCTGACACATTCTCAAACTCAGAACTAGACCATCTCTGATGACACTTTTCCGGACAAATTGCGGAACTCAGAACTAGACCATCTCTGCTGACTCTTCTCCTGAAACATTGCTGAACTGAGAACTAGATAATCACTGATGACTCTTCTCCTGACACATTGCTGAACTTAGAACTAGACCATCTCTGATGACTCCTCTCCTGACATATTGTGGAACTGAGAACTAGACCATCTCTGATGACACTTCTCCTAACACAATGCAGAACTGAGAACTAGACCATCTCTGATGACTCTTCTCCTAACACAATGCAGAACTGAGAACTAGACCATAACTGATGACACTTCTCCTAACACAATGCAGAACTGAGAACTAAACCATCTCTGATGACTCTTCTCCTGACACATTGCTGAACTTAGAACTAGACCATCTCTGATAACTCCTGTCCTGACACATTGCGGAACTCAAAACTAGACCATCTCTGATGACTCCTCTCCTGACACATTGCAGAACTTAGGGCTAGCCATCTCTGATTACCCTTCTCCTGATACATTGTGGAACTCAGAAATAGACCATCTCTGATGACTCTTCTGCTGACATAATGTGGAACTCAGAACTAGACCATTTCTTATGACTCTTCTCCTGACAAATTGTGGGATTTTGAACTAGACCATCTCTGATGAGTCTTCTCCTGACACATTGTGGAACTTTGAAATAGACCATCTCTGATGACTCTTCTCCTAACACAATGCGAAACTAAGAACTAGACCATCACTGATGACACTTCTCCTAACACAATGCGGAACTGAGAACTAGACCATCTCTGTAGACTCTTCTCCTGACACATTGCTGAACTGAGAACTAGACCATCTCTGATGACTCTTCTCCTGACACATTGCTAAACTCAGGGTTAGACCATCTCCGATGACTCTTCTCCTGACACATTGTGAAACTCAGATCTAGACCATCTCTGATGACTCTTTTCCTGACACATTGTGGAACTCAGAACTAGATCATCTTTGATGACCCTTCTCCTGACACATTGTGGAACTCAGAACTAGACCATCTCTGATGACTCTTCTCCTGATACATTGTGAAACTCAGAACTTGACCATCTCTGACTCAATGCGGAACTCAGAACTAGACCATCTCTGACGACTCATCTCCTGACACATTGTGGAACTCAGAACTAGACCATCTCTGATGAATCTTCTCTTGACACATTGCAGAACTGAGAACTAGACCATCTCTGATGACTCTTCTCCTAGCACAATGTGGAACTGAAATCATGACCATCCGTTATGACTCTTCTTTTGACACATTGTGGAACTCAGAACTAGACTATCTCTGATGACACTTCTCATAACACATTGTGGAACTGAGAACTAGGACATCACTGATGACTCTTTTACTAAGAGATTGTGGGACAGACAACTAGACCATCTCTGATGACCCTTCTCCTGACTAATTGTGGAACTCAGAACTAGACCATCTCTGATGACCCTTTTACTCACACATTGTGGAACTCAGAACTCGACCAATACTTATTACTCTTCTCCAGACACATTGTGGAAATCAGAATCTGACCATCTTAGATGACCATTCTCCTGACACATTGTGGAACTAAGAACTAGACCATCTCAGATGACTCTTCTCCTGACACTCTGTGGAAAACAACACTAGACCATCTCTGATGACTCTTCTCCTGACACATTGTGGAACTCAGAACTAGACCACCTCTGATGACCCTTCTCCTGACACATTGTGGAACTCAGAACCAAACCATCTCTGATGACTCTTCTCCCAACACATTGCAGACCTCAGAACTAGAATATCTCTGATGACTCTTCTCCTAACACATTGTGGAACTGAGAAATAGACCATCTCTGATGACTCTTCTCCTGACATATTGTGGAACTCTGAACTAGACTATCACTGATGACTCTTCTAGTAACATATTGTGGAACGGAGAACTAGACCATCTCTGATGACTCTTCTCCTGACACATTGCTGAACTCAGATCAAGACCATCTCTGATGACTCTTCTCCTGACACAATGCTGAACTGAGAACTAGACCATCTCTGATGACTCTTCTCCTAGCACAATGTGGAACTGAAATCTAGACCATCCGTTATGACTCTTCTTTTGACACATTGTGGAACTCAGAACTAGACTATCTCTGATGACTCTTCTCATAACACATTGTGGAACTGAGAACAAGGACATCACTGATGACTCTTCTACTAAGAGATTGTGGAACAGACAACTAGACCATCTCTGATGACTCTTCTCGTGACTAATTGTGGAACTCAGAACTAGACCATCTCTGATGACCCTTATACTGACACATTGTGGAACTCAGAACTCGACCAATACTTATTACTCTTCTCCAGACACATTGTGGAAATCAGAATCTGACCATCTTAGATGACCATTCTCCTGACACATTGTGGAACTAAGAACTAGACCATCTCAGATGACTCTTCTCCTGACACTCTGTGGAAAACAACACTAGACCATCTCTGATGACTCTTCTCCTGACACATTGTGGAACTCAGAACTAGACCACCTCTGATGACCCTTCTCCTGACACATTGTGGAACTCAGAACCAAACCATCTCTGATGACTCTTCTCCCAACACATTGCAGACCTCAGAACTAGAATATGTCTGATGACTCTTCTCCTAACACATTGTGGAACTGAGAAATAGACCATCTCTGATGACTCTTCTCCTGACACATTGTGAAACTCAGAACTAGACTATCACTGATGACTCTTCTAGTAACATATTGTGGAACTGAGAACTAGACCATCTCTGATGACTCTTCTCCTGACACATTGCTGAACTCAGATCAAGACCATCTCTGATGACTCTTCTCCTGACACAATGCTGAACTGAGAACTAGACTATCTCTGATGACTCTCCTCCCGGCACATTGCTGAACTTAGAACCAGACCATATCAGATGACTCTTCTCCTGACACATTGTGGAACTCAGAATTTGACCATCTCTGATGTCCCTTCTCCTGACACATATTGGAACTCAGAACTAGTCCATCTCTGATGACTCTTCTCCTAACACAATGCGGAACTGATAACTAGACCATCTCTGATGACTCTTCTCCTGACACATTCCTAAACTGAGAACTAGACCATATCTGATGACTCTTCTCCTGACACATTGTTAAACTCAGGATTACACCATCTCTTATAACTCTTCCCCTGATACATTGTGGAACTCAGAACTAGACTATCTCTGATGACTCTTCTAATAACATATTGTGGAACTGAGAACTAGACCATCTCTGATGACTCTTCTAGTAACATATTGTGGACCTGAGAACTAGACTATCTCTGATGACTCTTCTCCTGACACATTGCTGAAATCAGATCAAGACCATCTCTGATGACTCTTCTCCTGACACAATGCTGAACTGAGAACTACACCATCTATGATGACTCTTCTCCTGGCACAAGGCCGAACTTAGAACCAGACCATATCAGATGACTCTTCTCCTGCCACACTGCTGAGTTTAGAACTAGACCATCTCTGTAGACTCTTCTCCTGACACATTGCTGAACTTAGAAATAGACAATCTCTGATGACTCTTCTCCTGACACATTCCTAAACTTAGAACTAGACCATCTCTGATGACTCTTCTCCTGACACACTGCTAAACTCAGGATTAGATCATCTCTGATAACTCTTCCCCTGATACATTGTGGAACTCAGAACTAGACTATCTCTGATGACTCTTCTAGTAACATATTGTGGAACTGAGAACTAGACCATCTCTGATGACTCTTCTCCTGACACATTGCTGAACTCAGATCAAGACCATCTCTGATGACTCTTCTCCTGACACAATGCTGAACTGAGAACTACACAATCTATGATGACTCTTCTCCTGGCACATTGCTGAACTTAGAACCAGAACATATCAGATGACTCTTCTCCTGCCACACTGCTGAGTTTAGAACTAGACCATATCTGTAGACTCTTCTCCTGACACATTGCTGAACTTAGAAATAGACAATCTCTGATGATTCTTCTCCTGACACATTCCTGAACTGAGAACCAGACCATCTCTGATGACTCTTCTCCTGACACATTGCTAAACTCAGAATAAGACCATCTCTGATGACTAATCTCCTGACACATTGTGAAACTCAGAACTATACCATCTCTGATGAGTCTTCTCCTGACACATTGTGGAACTCAGAACTAGAGCATCTTTGATGACCCTTTACCTGACACATTGTGGAACTCAGAACTAGACCATCTCTAATGACTCTTCTCCTGACACATTATGGAACTCAGAATTGACCATCTCTGATGACCCTCCTTCTGACTCATTGCGGAACTCAGAACTAGACCATCTCTGACGACTCTTCTCCTGAAACATTGTGGAACTCAGAACTAGACCATCTCTGATGACTCTTCTCCTAACACAATGTGTAACTGAGATCTAGACCATCCGTTATGACTCTTCTTTTGACACATTGTGGAACTCAGAACTAGATTATCTCTGATGACTCTTCTCATAACACATTGTGGAACTGAGAACTAGAATATCACTGATGACTCTTCTACCAATAAATTGTGGAACAGACAACTAGACCATCTCTGATGACTCTTCTCCTGACACATAGTGTAACTCAGAACTAGACCATCTCTGATGACCCTATTCCTGACACATTGTGGAAATCAGAATGTGAGCATCTTAGATGACCATTCTCCTGACACATTGTGGAGATCAGAATGTGAGCATCTTAGATGACCATTCTCCTGACACATTGTGGAACTAAGGACTAGACCATCTCTGATGACTCTTCTCCTGACACTCTGTGGAAAACAACACTAGACCATCTCTGATGACTCTTCTCCTGACACATTGCGGACCTCAGAACTAGACCTTCTCTGATGACTCTTCTCCTGACACATTGCGGAACTCAGAACCAGACCATCTCTGATGACTCTTCTCCTGACACATTGCAGAACTTAGAACTAGACGATCTCTGATGCCTCTGCTTCTGACACATCGTGGAACTCAGAACTAGACTATCTATGACGACTCTTCTCCTGACACATTGCGGAACTCCGAACTAGACCATCTCTCTTTGACACTTCTCCTAACACAATGCGGAACTGAGAACTAGACCATCTCTGATGACTCTTCTTCTGTAAAATTGTGGAACACAGAACTACCGTCTCTGATGCCTCATCTCCTAACACATTGTGGAACTTAGAACTAGACCATCTCTGATAACTCTTGTCCTTACACATTGCTGAACTCAGAATAGACCATCTGCGATGACTCTTCTCCTGACACATTGCGGAACTCAGAACTAGACCATCTCTGATGACTCCTCTTCTGACACATTGCGGAACTTAGGGCTAGACCATCTCTGATTACCCTTCTCCTGATACATTGTGGAACTCAGAACTAGACCATCTCTGATGAGTCTTCTCCTGACACATTGCGGAACTCAGAACTAGACCATCTCTAATGACTCTTCTCCAGACAAATGGTGGGATTTTGAACGAGACCAACTCTGATGAGTCTACTCCTGACACATTGTGGAACTTAGAACTAGACCATCGCTAATGACTCTTCTCCTGACAGACTGTGCAACTCAGAACTACACCATCTCTGATGACTCTTCTCCTGACACACTGTGGAACTCAGAACTAGACCATCTTTGCTGACTCTTCTCCTGACACATTGTGGAACTCAGAACTAGACTATCTAGGATGACACTTCTCCTGACACATTGTGGACCTGAGAACTAGACAATTACTGATAACTCTTCTCCTGACACATTGTGGAACTCAGAACTTGACATTCTCTGATGACTCTTCTCCTGACACATTCTCGAACTCAGAACTAGACCATCTCTGATGACACTTTTCCGGACAAATTGCGGAACTCAGAACTAGACCATCTCTGATGACTCTTCTCCTGAAACATTGCTGAACTGAGAACTAGATAATCACTGATGACTGTTCTCCTGACACATTGCTGAACTTAGAACTAGACCATCTCTGATGACTCCTCTCCTGACATATTGTGGAACTGAGAACTAGACCATCTCTGATAACACTTCTCCTAACACAATGCGGAACTGAGAACTAGACCATCTCTGATGACTCTTCTCCTAACACAATGCAGAACTGAGAACTAGACCATCACTGATGACACTTCTCCTAACACAATGCAGAACTGAGAACTAAACCATCTCTGATGACTCTTCTCCTGACACATTGCTGAACTTAGAACTAGACCATCTCTGATAACTCCTGTCCTGACACATTGCGGAACTCAGAACTAGACCATCTCTGATGACTCCTCTCCTGACACATTGCAGAACTTAGGGCTAGACCATCTCTGATTACCCTTCTCCTGATACATTGTGGAACTCAGAAATAGACCATCTCTGATGACTCTTATGCTGACACAATGTGGAACTCAGAACTAGACCATTTCTTATGACTCTTCTCCTGACAAATTGTGGGATTTTGAACTAGACCATCTCTGATGAGTCTTCTCCTGACACATTGTGGAACTTAGAACTAGACCATCTCTGATGACTCTTCTCCTAACACAATGCGAAACTAAGAACTAGACCATCATTGATGACACTTCTCCTAACACAATGCGGAACTGAGAACTAGACCATCTCTGTAGACTCTTCTCCTGACACATTGCTGAACTGAGAACTAGACCATCTCTGATGACTCTTCTCCTGACACATTGCTAAACTCAGGGTTAGACCATCTCCGATGACTCTTCTCCTGACACATTGTGAAACTCAGATCTAGACCATCTCTGATGACTCTTTTCCTGACACATTGTGGAACTCAGAACTAGATCATCTTTGATGACCCTTCTCCTGACACATTGTGGAACTCAGAACTAGACCATCTCTGAGGACTCTTCTCCTGACACATTGTGAAACTCAGAACTTGACCATCTCTGATGACCCTTCTTCTGACTCAATGCGGAACTCAGAACTAGACCATCTCTGACGACTCATCTCCTGACACATTGTGGAACTCAGAACTAGACCATCCCTGATGAATCTTCTCTTGACACATTGCAGAACTGAGAACTAGACCATCTCTGATGACTCTTCTCCTAGCACAATGTGGAACTGAAATCCAGACCATCCGTTATGACTCTTCTTTTGACACATTGTGGAACTCAGAACTAGACTATCTCTGATGACTCTTCTCATAACACATTGTGGAACTGAGAACTAGGACATCACTGATGACTCTTCTACTAAGAGATTGTGGAACAGACAACTAGACCATTTCTAATGACTCTTCTCCTGACTAATTGTGGAACTCAGAACTAGACCATCTCTGATGACCCTATTACTCACACATTGTGGAACTCAGAACTCGACCAATACTTATTACTCTTCTCCAGACACATTGTGGAAATCAGAATCTGACCATCTTAGATGACCATTCTCCTGACACATTGTGGAACTAAGAACTAGACCATCTCAGATGACTCTTCTCCTGACACTCTGTGGAAAACAACACTAGACCATCTCTGATGACTCTTCTCCTGACACATTGTGGAACTCAGAACTAGACCACCTCTGATGACCCTTCTCTTGACACATTGTGGAACTCAGAACTAGACCATCTCTGATGACTCTTCTCCTGACACATTGCTGAACTGAGAACTAGACCATCTCTTATGACATCTCCTGACACATTGCTGAAGTGAGAAATAGACCATCCCTTATGACTCTTCTCCTGACACATTGCTGAACTGAGAACTAGACCATCTCTGATGACTCTTCTCCTGACACATTGCTAAACTCAGAACTAGACCATCTCTGATGACTCTTCTCCTGATACATTGCTGAACACAGAACTAGACCAGCTCTGATGACTCTTTTCCTGATACATTGCTGAACACAGAACTAGACCAGCTCTGATGACTCTTCTCCTGATACATTGCTGAACACACAACTAGACCAGCTCTGATGACTCTTCTCCTGATACTATGCTGAACACAGAACCAGACCAGCTCTGATGACTCTTCTCCTTATACATTGCTGAACTCAGATAGAGACCATCTCTGATGACTCTTCTCCGGACACATTGCTGAACTGAGAACTAGATCATCTCTGATGACTCTTCTCCGAACACATTGCAGAACACAGGACTTGACCATCTCTGACGACTCTTCTTCTGACACATTGTGAAACTGAGAACCAGAACATTTCTGATGACTCTTCTCCTGGCACATTGCTGAACTCAGAACTAGACCATTTCTGATGACTCTTCTCCTGACACATTGTGAAACTGAGAACTAGACCATTTCTGATGACTCATCTCCTAACACATTGCTGAGAATAGAACTAGACCATCTCTTTTGACTCTTCTCCTGACACATTGTGGAACTGAGAACTAGACCATCTCTGATGACTCTTCTAGTGACACATTGTGGAACTGAGAACTAGACCATATCTGATGACTCTTCTCCAGACACATTGCTGAACTCAGAACTGAACCATCCCTGATGACTTTTTTTGTGACACATTGCGGAACTTTGGGCTAGACCATCTCTGATGAGTCTTCTCTTGACACAATGTGGAACTCAAAACTAGACCATCTCTGATGACTCTTCTTCTAACACAATGTGGAACTCAGAACTAGACCATCTCTGATGACTCTTCTCCTGACACATTCTGGAAAGGAGAACTAGACCTTCTCTGATGACTCTTCTCCTGACACATTGTGAAACTGAGAACTAGACCAACTCTGATGACTCTTCTCCTGACACATTGTGAAACTGAGAACTAGACCATCTGTGATGACTTTTCTCCTGACACACTGTGGAACTCAGAACTAGACCATCTCTGATGACTCTTCTCCTGAAACATTGTGGAACTCAGAAGTAGACTATTTAGGATGACGATTCTCCTGACACATTGTGGAACTGAGAAATAGACCATCTCTGATGACTCTTCTCGTGATACATTGTGGAACTCAGAACATGACCATCTCTGATCACCCTTCTCCTGACACATTGTGGAACTCAGAACTACACCATCTCTGATGACTTTTCTCCTGACACATTGCGGAACTGAGAACTAGACCATCACTGATGACTCTTCTCCTGACACATTGCTGAACTTAGAACTAGACCATCTCTGATGACTCCTCTCCTGACACATTGTGGAACTGAGAACTAGACCATCTCTGATGAGTCCTCTCCTGCCACATTGTGGAACTGAGAACTAGACTATCTCTGATGAGTCCTCTCCAGACACATTGCTGAACTTAGAACTAGAGCATCTCTGATGAGTCCTCTCCTGACACATTGAGGAACTGAGAACTAGACCATCTCTGATGACACTTCTCCTAACACAATGAGGAACTGAGAACTAGACCCTCTTTGATGACTCTTCTCCTAACACAATGCGGAACTGAGAACTAGACCATCACTCATGACTCTTCTCCTAACACAATGCGGAACTGAGAACTAGACCATCTCTGATGACTTATCTCCTGACACATTGCTGAACTTAGAACTAGCCCATCTCTGATACCTCTTGTCCTGACACATTGCTGAACTCAGAACTAGACCATCTCTGATGACTTCTCCTGACACATTGCGGAACTCAGAACTAGACCATCTCTGATGACTCCTCTCCTGACACATTGCAGAACTTAGGGCTAAACCATCTCTGATTACCCTTCTCCTGATACATTGTGGAACTCCGAACATGGACCATCTCTGATTATCTTCTGCTGACACAATGTGGAACTCAGAACTTCAAATTCTCTGATGACTATTCTCCTGACAAATTGTGGGATTTTGAACTAGACCATCTCTGATGAGTCTTCTCCTGACACATTGTGGAACTCAGAACTAGACCATCTTTGCTGACTCTTCTCCTGACACATTGTGGAACTCAGAACTAGACTATCTAGGATGACGCTTCTCCTGACACATTGTGGAACTGAGAACTAGACCATCTCTGATGACCCGTCTCCTGACACATTGTGGAACTCAGAACTTGACCATCTCTGATGACCCTTCTCCTGACAAGTTGTGGAACTCAGAACTAGACATTCTCTGATAACTCTTCTCCTGACACATTCTCGAACTCAGAACTAGACCATCTCTGATGACTCTTCTCCGGACAAATTGCGGAACTTAGAATTAGACCATCTCTGATGACTCTTCTCCTGACACATTGCTGAACTGAGAACTAAACCATCACTGATGACTCTTCTCCTGACACATTGTTGAACTTAGAACTAGACCATCTCTGATGACTCCTCTCCTGACACATTGTGGAACTGAGAACTAGACCATCTCTGATGACTCTTCTCCTAACACAATGCGGAACTGAGAACTAGACCCTCTCTGATGACTCTTCTCCTAACACAATGCAGAACTGAGAACTAGACCATAACCGATGACTCTTCTCCTAACACAATGCGGAACTGAGAACTAGACCATCTCTGATGACTCTTCTCCCGACACATTGTTGAACTGAGAACTAGACCATCTCTGATTACTCTTCTCCTGACACATTGCTAAACCCAGAATGAGACCATCTCTGATGACCCTTCTCCTGACACATTGTGGAAATCAGAACTAGACCATCTCTGATGACTCTTCTCCTGGCACATTGTGGAACTCAGAACTAGACCATCTCTGATGCCTCTTCTCCTGACACATTGTGGAACTCAGAACTAGACCATCTCTGATGACTCTTCTCTTGACACATTGTGGAACTCAGAACTAGCCTATCTCTGATGACTCTTCTCATAACACATTGTGGAACTGAGAACTAGAACATCACTGATGACTCTTCTCCTATTAGATTGTGGAACAGAGAACTAGACCATCTCTGACGACTCTTCTCCTGACACATTGTGGAACTCAGAACTAGACCATTTCTGATGACGTATTCCTGATACATTGTGGAACTCAGAACTAGACCATCTCTTATTACTCTTCTCCTGACACATTGTGAAACTCAGAATGTGACAATCTCTGATGAGCAATCTCCTGACACATTGTGGAACTAAGAACTAGACCATTTCTGATGACTCTTCTCCTGACACATTGCGGACCTCAGAACTAGACCATCTGTGATGACTCATCTCCTGACATATTGTGGAACTTAGAACTGGACCATTTCTGATGACTCTTCTCCTGACACATTGCAGCACTTAGAACTAGACGATTTCTGATGACTCTGCTTCTGACACATTGCTGAACTTAAAACTAAACCATCTCTGTTGACTCTTCTCCTGACACATTCCTGAACTGAGAACTAGACCATCTCTTATTAATCTTCTCCTGGCACATTGTGGAACTCAGAACTAGAGTATCTCTTATGACTCTTCTGCTGACACATTGTGGAACTCAGAACTAGACTATCTCTGATGACTCTTCTCCTGACACATTGCTGAACTGAGAACTAGACCATCTCTTATGACATCTCCTGACACATTGCTGAAGTGAGAAATAGACCATCTCTTATGACTCTCCTCCTGACACATTGCTGAACTGAGAACTAGATCATCTCTGATGACTCTTCTCCTGACACATTGCTAAACTCAGAACTAGACCATCTCTGATGACTCTTCTCCTGATACATTGCTGAACACAGAACAAGACCAGCTCTGATGACACTTTTCCTGATACATTGCTGAACACAGAACTAGACCAGCTCTGATAACTCTTCTCCTGATACATTGCTGAACACACAACTAGACCAGCTCAGATGACTCTTCTCCTGATACTATGCTGAACACAGAACAAGACCAGCTCTGATGACTCTTCTCCTGATACATTGCTGAACTGAGATAGAGACCATCTCTGATGACTCTTCTCCTAACACATTGCAGAACACAGAACTTGACCATCTCTGACGACTCTTCTTCTGACACATTGTGAAACTGAGAACTAGAACATTTCTGATGACTCTTCTACTGGCACATTGCTGAACTCAGAACTAGACCATCTCTGATGACTCTTCTCCTGACACATTGAGAAACTGAGAACTAGACCATTTCTGATGACTAATCTCCTTTCACATTGCTGAACTCAGAACTTGACATCTCTGATCATTCTTCTCCTGGCACAGTGCTGAACTTAGAACTAGACCATATCAGATGACTCTTCTCCTGGCACATTGCTGAGAATAGAACTAGACCATCTCTGATGACTCTTTGCCTGACACATTGTGGAACTGAGAACTAGACCATCTCTGATGACTCTTCTCCTGACACGTTGTCGAACTGAGAACTAGACCATCTCTGATGACTCTTCTCCAGACACATTGCTGAACTCAGAACTAGACCATCCCTGATGACTTTTTTGTGACACATTGCAGAACTTTGGGCTTGACCATCTCTGATGAGTCTTCTCTTGACACAATGTGGAACTCAGAACTAGACCATCTCTGATGACTCTTCTTCTAACACAATGTGGAACTCAGAACTAGACCATCTCTGATGACTCTTCTCCTGACACATTGCTTAACTCAGAACTAGACCATCTCTGATGACTCTTCTCCTGACACATTGCTGAACTGAGAACTAGACCATCTCTGATGACTCATCTCCTGACACATTCTGGAACAGAGAACTAGACCTTCTCTGATGACTCTTCTCCTGACACATTGTGAAACTGAGAACTAGACCATCTCTGATGACTCTTCTCCTGACACATTGTGAAACAGAGAAATAGACCATCTCTGATGTCTATTCTCCTGACACATTGTGGAACTTAGAACTAGACCATCTCTGATGACTCTTCTCCTGACACATTGCTGAACTCAGAACCAGACCATCTCTGATGATTCTTCGCCTGACACATTGCGGAATTCAGAATTAGACCATCTGTGATGACTCTTCTCCTGACACATGGCTGAACTCAGAACTTGACCATCTCTGATGACTCTTCTCCTGATACATTGCTGAACTCAGGACTAGAGCATCTCTGATGAGTCTTCTCCTGACAAATTGCTGAACTGAGAACTAGACCATCTCTGATGATTCTTCTCCTGACACATTGCAGAATTTATAACTAGACCATCTCTGATGACTCTTCTCCTGACACTTTGTGGAACTAAGAACTAGACCATCTCTGATGACTCCCTGCATGACACTTTGCTGAACTTAGAACTAGACAATCTCTGATAACTCTTCTCCTGACACATTGTGGAACTGAGAACTAGACCTTCTCTGATGACTCTTCTCCTGACACATTGCTAAACTCAGAAGTAGACCATCTCTGATGACTCTTCTCCTGACACATTGTGAAACTGAGAACTAGACCAGCTCTGAAGACTCTTCTCCTGATATATTACTGAACTCAGAACTAGACTTTCTCTGCTGACTCTTCTCCTGACACATTGTGGAACTGAGAAATAGACCATCTCTGATGACTCTTCTCCTGACAGATTGTAGAACTGAGAACTAGACCATTTCTTATGACTCTTCTCCTGACACATTGCTAAACTCCGAACTAGACCATCTCTGATGACTCTTCTCCTGACACATTGTGAAACTGAGAACTAGACCATCTCTGATGAATGTTCTCCTGACACATTGTGGAACTCAAACTAGACCATTTCTGATGGCTCTTCTCCTGAAACATTGTGGAACTCAGAACTAGACCATCTCTGATGACTCTTCTCCTGACACATAGTTGTACTCAGAACTAGACCATCTCTGATGACTCTTCTCCTGACACATAGTTGTACTCAGAACTAGACCATCGCTGATGACTCTTCTTCTGACACATTGCTGAACTCAGAACTAGACCATCTCTGATCACTCTTCTCCTGACACATTGTGGTACTCAGAACTAGACAATCTCTGATGACTCTTCTCCTGACACATTGTGGAATTCAGAATTAGACTATCTTTGATGACTCTTTTCCTGACACATTGCTGATCTCAGAACTAGACCATCTCTGATGTCTCTTCTCCTGATACTTTGCTGAACTCAGATCAAGACCATCTCTGATGACCCTTCTCCTGACACATTGCGGAACTTAGAACTAGACCAACCCTGATGACTCTTCTCCTGACACATTGCTGAACTCAGAACTAGACCAACTCTGATGACTCTTCTCCTGACACATTGCTGAACTTAGAACCAGACCATCTCTGATGACTCTTCTCCTCACACATTGCGGAACTTAGAACTTGACCATCTCAGATGACTCTTCTCCTCACACATTGCTGTACTGAGAGATAGACCATCTCTGATGACTCTTCTCCTGACACATTTCGGAACTTAGAACTAGACCATCTCTGATGACTCTTCTCCTAACACATTGCGGAACATTGAACTAGACCATATCTGATGACTCTTCTAGTAACACATCGCTGAACTGAGAACTGGAACATCTCTGATTACCCTTCTCCTGACACATGGCGGAACTCAGAACTAGACCATCTCTGATGCCTCTTCTCCTGACACTTTTGCGGAACTCAGAACTAGACCATCTCTGATGCCTCTTCTCCTGAAACATTGTGGAACTCAGAACTAGACCATTTGTGATGATTCTTCTCCTGACACATTGCTGAACTCAGAACCAGACCATCTCTGATGACTTTTCCTCTGACACACTGCAGAATTCAGAACTAGACCATCTCTGATGACTCTTTCCTGACACATTGCTGAACCCAGAACTAGACCATCTCTGATGACACTTCTCCTGCCTCAATGCTGAACTGAGAAGTAGACCATCTCTGATGACTGTTCTCCTGACACATTGCAGAAGTTAGAACTAGACCATCTCTGATAACTCTTCTCCTGACACATTGTGGAACTAAACACTAGAATATCTCCGATGACTCCTCTCATGACACATTGCTGAACTTAGAACTAGACAATCTCTGATAATTCTTCGCCTGACACATTGTGGAACTGAGAACTAGACCATCTCTTATGACTCTTCTCCTGACACGTTGTGGAACTGAGAACTAGACCATCTCTTATGACTCTTCTCCTGACACATTGCTAAACTCAGAACTAGACCATCACTGATGACTCTTCTCCTGACACACTGCTGAACTTAGAACTAGACCATCTCTGATGACTCCTCTCCTGACACATTGTGGAACTGAGAACTAGACCATCTGTGATGACTCTTCTCCTGACACATTGCTGTACTGAGAACTAGACCATCTCTGATGACTCTTCTCCTGACACATTGCTGAACTGAGAACTAGACCATCTCTGATTACTCTTCTCCTGACACATTGCTAAACCCAGAATTAGACCATCTCTGATGACTCTTCTCTTGACACATTGTGGAACTCAGAACTAGACCATCTCTGATGACCCTTCTCCTGACACATTGTGGAACTAAGAACTAGACCATCTCTGTTGACTCTTACCCTGACACATTGTGGAACTCAGAACTAGACCATCTCTGATGACTCTTCTCCTGACACATTGCGGTTCTCAGAACTAGACCAAGTCTGATGACTCTTCTCCTGACACATTGTAGAAATCAGAACTAGACCATATCTAATGACTCTTCTCCTGACACATTGCGGAACTCAGAACTAGACCATCTCTGAAACCCTTCTCCTGACACATTGCGGAACTCAGAACTAGACCATCTCTGATGACTCTTCTCCTGACACATTGCTGAACTCAGAGCAATACAGAATAAGCGCCGAGGATTGCTGTAAAAATCCTCTGCAAAAAGGTGTGTGCCACTTAATGCTAGGAAAGTGAAACCAATTGAAATTTATCGGCAAATTTGCGAAGTTTACGGACAAAATGCGATGAGTGATTCAATGGTGAGAAGATGGGTCCGATAGTTCAATGAAGGATGTAGTGAAGTGCACAATGAAGAACGAAGTGGTCGTCCATCTTTGGTTACAGAAGAACTGGTTCACGCAGCTTGATGACAAGATCCAGGTAAACCGCAAGTTTTCAATTAGTGCTCCCGCTATGGAATTTCCCCAAAGCTCATGATCACTAATTCATGAAATCATTATCGAAAAACTGAAATTTCGTAAACTTTGCTCACGTTGGGTACCACAGATTCTTAGTGAGCAACAAAAAACAAAACGGATGGGTAGTGCACTTGAGTTTTTAACCCGTTATAATGAAGACGGCGAAGAATTTCTGACACAGATAGTCACAGGAGATGAGATTGGGTTTCTTACGACACCCCTGAAAGTAAGCGGCAATCAATGGAATGGAGGCACACTTCATCTCCAGCAAAGGTTAAGCCGAAACAAATCTTGACACTTCGAAGAATGATGTGCACAGTGTTCTGGGACTGGAAAGGCATCTTACTCACTGATTTCTTAACTCGTGGTCAAACAATCAAAGCAGATGTTTATTGCGAGACACTTAGGAAATTGAGCCACGCAATACAGAATAAGCGCCGAGGATTGCTGTCAAAAGGTGTTGTTTTTCTTCACAACAACGCACGACCACACACTGCAAATGTGAGAAAAACCTCCTACAGGGATTTGGCTGGGACGTGTTTGACCATCCTCCTTACAGCCCTGACCTCACTCCTAACGACTTTCATCTTTTCTTACATCTCAAGTCTTTCCTTGGCGGTCAACACTTCAACAATGACGAAGAGCTGAAAGAAAATGTTTCCAACTTTTTGAACACACAGGCGGCAAACTTCTATGAAGAAGGCATACAAAAACTTGTGCCACTCTGTGACAAATGCCCGCAAAATTTCGGCAGTTATGTGGAAAAGTAGTTTAAGGGTTATAGACTTTTGTGCAATAAATAATTATTCTGTATCTGTACACAATTTAATTTTATTACCAAACGGAACTTACTTTCTGGACGTACCTCATATTTATTTTGTTTTTAGATGTAAGGTATCTTCTGTATGTTTGTTCAGAATCATATGCCCATATATCACCAGCTTGCTACCAATATTTACAAAAAAGAAAATAATCTTGCCAGGTCTATGATGGGATATCACGAGAATTTTAAAACATGATGATAAATATCTCCTGAGGGCATATGTGGATAGATCTGTCTTGCTATAAATTAAAACAGTGTTAAAATGGATTAATTATAAATAAAAGATAACAAAGAATGAAAGGCATGAAGTATGTTCCAAATTAAGTTCACTGCAAAAAACCTGTGAAGAGAGAAAGATTGAGTTTCATAGACCCCTTTTCATAACAATGTACTGACAAGCGTACATCTTAAAAGGGGTAATAAAACAGTATTCATGTCCCTGTACCTGGTTCCAGGTACCTTTCCTTCAAAATAAATTTGTACACAGAAAGACATATTTACCAATAGAAAGCTGAACATGTTTTCACATTAATTAAATAATATACTAGAAGAAGTATCTCCTAATACATGTCCCCATAGAAAACAGAAAATACTGTTCTAGTCAAAATATGAGATGGGGAGCTAATCAGAATCATGATAAATGTCACGTGAACATTAAATTAAGCAGTGGTGAGAGAAAAGTACAATATAGCAAAGAAATGATTGTTGGAACTACAGCATACTCCAAAAATATACATACTGGGGTCGAGTCAACATAGAAATTTTCAGTGCTTCTGTCTTAAGTGTTACCAGATGCCTTCAGCAAAGAGAATCATATTCCTGCTGAGCTATAAAATGGTGGCAGAGTGAAAATGAAACACGGGAAAGTAAAAAAATTAATTTTAAACTGTCAGGAGTGTGTCTCTGATGTTAGAATAGAATTGCATGGCAAGCAACAGCTACGGAACACCCCGAGAAATCCCCACCTTCCTACATCAAGTGTTATTAATCACATATCCACCATTATTTCATTAAATTATGAGATGTTGAGCACATCACCTCAGTCTATGCCATCAATGTGTTCAAATGTTCCAGCTGAGCTGTTAGCAATTTAGTCATAGAGGCTGATGGTTGTTTTTATAGTGATTCCGATACCCTGGCAGTAAGTACCAGAGCCACGTATGTTTATAGGGACATAGCAGACAATTAGGAAATGAGAGAGGCAAAAACTGCAGTAATATCAAATCTAAGCCTTAGCACTCTCTCAAATGCCAAAAGAAAAATTACTCAATATATTGTTTCAATTTGGAACAGAATGGATTACAAGTTGCAATGTATACAGCAAGATGCCTCTGTAGTGGTTTAATGGCCTAATAATTTGTTAATGTTGGACCTTGACTAGGCAGCAGGTGTTGACTACCAATTTCTGGCCTGCCTGTTTCTGAATAACCAATAGAAGATCATGAAGGGGTGCATGGCACATGGGGGCCACTGGGACACCTCATGACCTTCCAGGCATGGTCTGGAGAGACCAAAATATCAAGTTTATGGTTCTAGTACCCAAAAACCAGAGAGCCCTTCTAGGGATCCCAAGAGATGTAACTTAAATGAAATGGAAACTGGGCCCCCTGGCGAGCAGGACCCCTTTTATCCAGTTTCAATATATGAGAGCAGAGGTTGCAACTCCGGAGATGACAATGAGCAGACACTGACTTCAAAGGAAGAAGAGACCAAAGGATTAGCACCCTAAAGCTGAAAGGAAGTAAAATTCCCAAGATATCTTCTAAAGTAGAGCATATACTTCCATTTTTGGAACAAGCCTCGCAATGAAAGTGATTATGCACGTGGT
Source organism: Hymenopus coronatus (assembly GCA_030762935.1). Classification (NCBI taxonomy): domain Eukaryota; kingdom Metazoa; phylum Arthropoda; class Insecta; order Mantodea; family Hymenopodidae; genus Hymenopus; species Hymenopus coronatus. The sequence goes on from CM060891.1 coordinate 102,744,449, forward strand.
AAGAAAAGGCTAGCCTACAACAGTATTACTGCCTCAAGAGTGTTGTATGTTGTGTAATAACATAAGAGGCAAGATTAACTTTGGCACTAAATGGGGCTAATTATCAATGCTCTAGATCAGTGTTTCCCAAACTTTTGAAGTTCACGGCACCCTTGGGAATAACATTAAACACCAGGGGCACCCTTCCTTGAATTAAAAGAAAATTAAGCTTAATATGTTAATTTGTTGAAATATTATATAATAATAACGTACACCATAACATAATACAGTAAACTTTACTACAATCACTGAGTAAAAATACATCAATAAATTTTTTTCGATTAATGATTAATGTGAAACTTGTGATTGATGCTTAGAGCACAGATATGTGATGTCGGGTCTTACAGTTGACAGTGAAACACGCAAATCATCCTCAAGGTTATGCAGTCTATTTCTTGCTTTGCATTTTATTGTCACCATAGCAAAGAAGGCTTGCTCGCATAGATAGGATGTTGAAAAGGGCAAAAGTGCGTTAATTGCTTTCTTCATTAGGTTAGGGTACTCCTCTCTCCGCTGAAGCCAAAAACTAGCCATCGACGCCTCACTCTTGGTGAACTTACCTTTGAGTGTGGAATCAGCGCAAAGATCAATAAATTCATCTCGTTCGCAAGCAGTGAAATCTATTTCCTCTGCACTATCTACGAAATCAAATGGTGAGACAATCCAGTCGAGATTCGTAGTGGAAATAGTTGGAAAGTACGCATCTATTGCATCTTACAATCTTGATAAGTGATCACAAATGCGGTCTTTCAGTTTATCCAGATCTTTATCTCCTGCCACATTAAGAAGAGATGGAAAGTTCCACAAATCTCCTTTTTGAACTGCAGACTTCCAAGAACTAAGTTTTCTTTTAAAACCTTTCATTTTATTGGTTGAGGAGATTATTGTTTCATGTCGACCCTGCATCGAAACATTCAGTTCATTCAGCTTATGAAAAATGTCTGCCAGATACGACAATTCAAAACACCAAGAATCACTTAGTAAGAGCTCATGAAATGTGTCTTGATTTTCATCCTTAAAAAAAGTTTTTAGCTGTTCTTTAAGTTCGAGAAACCGGTTCAATACACGACCCCGCGCAAACCACCTTACTTCTATGTGAAGTAACAAAGAGGTATGAGCTGCATCCATTGCGTGACATAACTGTTCAAAAATTCTGCACTTTAAAGGTCGAAACTTCATATAGTTCACCATTTTCACAACTTGGTTAAACACTTCAGCAAAATCTTCATTACACGCTTTCACGACTAATGCCTCTCTATGCAGAAAACAGTGAGTTATAATAATGGATGAATTTTCATTGAGAGCTCTGGCAGTAAAACCTTTAATTTTCCCAGACATAGATGGTGCACCATCTGTACATATACCACAACAGTCTTTCCATGAAAGATCGTGGTCATTGAGATAGGAATTAATAGAAATGAAAATATCATGGCCTGTGGTTGTGGTCTACAGAACAGAAACTGTTCACTAATATCTTTTTCATCAATATATCTGATAAAACCAAGGAGTTGCGGTTTGTCACCAATATCGAGACTCTCATCTACTTGTAAACCAATGGTGTATAAGTTTTTATTTTCTCTGTGACTTGTTCGTTGATATTGCATGACATTTCAGATATCCTGCGGCTGATTGTGTTGTTGGACAGAGGAACTTTCGAAATTTGATTAGCTGCTCCTTCGCCAAGTATTGTTGAAACTATAACTTGACAGGCAGGGCCAATGGTTTCCTCTCCAAGAGTATGAGGTTTCTTTTTTTTAGCTATCAGTTCTACTACTTTAAATGAGGCTTCAAGAGCAGTATCACCTATGGTCATTCTCTTTACCATTCGCACAGCTGTTTTCTTCTCCCCTTCTAATATATGTGAAAAATACATTACACTTTTCTGTGACACACTAGGATGCTTCGTTGTAAGATGCCGCTTCAAATTGCTAGGTACCATGACCTCGTTGCTAAGTGTTTCGCCGCAAACTAAACACACAGGGATAGGGTTTTCCTCGTTGTTATTCCACTTAAATCCATACGCTAAGTAACTGTCCTGGTATGTTCTTTTCTTTCGTTTGTCTTCTTTATGTGGTGAATTCGACGGTCCGGGAGAAACTGTAAGATTTGGCTTCTTAAAGCAAGCAGTAAGAGCCGACTGTTCACTTTCACTGTCCTGGCGTTTACGTTTAACAATGAACTTATCCATAGCAAAACACTGTGAATAAACGCGAGGAAGACGTACTAAGATATTTAACATTATTAAAGATAGAAACCAACCTGGCTCACGCCGGTGTGGGATACTAGTATAACTGAATTATTGAAATGAATCGACCACTATCACCATCTGCCGTGCATTAGAGTAATTGATTTGACTTATTTTATTTCAAGACTTAAGGCTTCAGTAGAAGGTATTTTTTTTTGTTTATCTCAATATCTCGCGGCACCCCTTAGCCAATCACACGGCATCCTAGGGTGCCGGAGCACACCGGTTGAGAACCGTTGCTCTAGATGATGAAAAACCAGGGCATATTCTTGACAAGACATTGGTTCTGCTGAGGTACATGATGGTGGTTGTGATGAAGTATGAGGTGAGTCAACTACCTCAGCAGATTGTAAATGTTCAGCCTATTTTCCATATAATTCCAAGGAGCTACAGCCTCCTTATGTAATACTGTAAGAGTAAAAACCTTAACTATTGACTGGCTGTGACTCCAATGCCCACCACAGCATTTGGGGTAGTGGATATTACTCAACTTCTTGAACATAACAGATCTAGAGACTCAGGTCTTTGTTAACTAACAGAGGTAGGAAGGTCCAGACTTCAACCTATTGTCTTTAGAGGATAGTAAGGATTGGAGGGTTAGTTTGGAAACCACCTTATCCAATTACAAACATATTCGCTTTGAACTTTACAGAAAAGGGAAGAAGTACCCTTAAAGGCCCCCCTGTCTGGGCCTCTGGAGTGGCTTAGCTGCCTGCAACCCCTTAATGCTGGACCCTGAGTGGTTACCGAAGGAGATGGACAGCTGGATCCTGAACAACAAGAGTCAGTTGACCACTGACTAGGCCTGCTGTAAAACCATCTCCCTAATCCTAGGTGACCCATACCAATATGAGATGGTTCCAAACTATCTTTTGAAGTTGTAGTGAAAAATAGGTCCTCGAAAGAGGGAACTCCATCCCTGCAGCAAAGCATACAGGTGGGATCTCCAATTCCCAGAGATGTGAAAGATCAGACTAAGCCTCCTTATGATAGAAACAATAAATGGGTATACAATTTGAGGGAATTAAGGTACTCAGTGTTCTAAAATGAAAGAAAAAAGGAAAAGCTCCTGTGGAGTCAAAAATGGGGAGAAGGGCTATGCTAACGGCTCAGCAGATGTTGGAAGGTAAGGTCTCTCATGAGGGATGCTCCAGAAACCACCAGTGCCTGTGCCTTAACTATCTACCTCATTCAAAAGAGACACAGGGGAGGAGACTCCCCCTCAACAAACAGGGAAGCAGAACATACAGTTTTGCAGAAAGGAATATATTTCCCATAATATCTTCTTATGCAGGGCTGGGTTTCCATGTCCACAATAGACCATACAACGGAAAGTAATTTATGTGTGTGCAATGGAAAGCCAAAAGTATTTTTTTCATTCAGACTATCCTCCAACACAGTATTACTGCTTCGGTATGTAACAGGCAGAATCTGGAGGTCCCCTAATACACTGGCTTCCCAAGTGTTTTCTATATTCAGTGAAACCCAGAGTATGAGGATTACTGCAGGAGTAAAAACCTCATCTACTGGTTGGATGTGACTCCACTGCCCACCACAGCATTTGGGATAGTAGGGCTTTAATAGGAGCAAGGGAAACATTATTCAATTTCCTAAGCTTTATGGATCTGGAGATCGTGAATCGGAGGGTCATTCCGACCATTGTTAATTTTCAGAGGGAGGAGGTCTAAAACTTCACACTAGTGTTCTTTGGTATCCTAGATGGCTTGAAGAGTTGGAGGGTTAGTTCTGAAACCTTCTTTATCCAACCATAACTTTAATCTCAAGGACTGCCTTTATAAGAGCCCTAGGAGGACCAAATAGGACTCCTTCCAGGGTGACCTGTAGGGTAGACTTGAGAATGGATCCCAAATCAGGCTGAGGAATGCAGAGGAACTCGAGTGTTATGTCAGTATTTTCACTGATACTTTGTACTTCAATTATAAAAAATTGCTTCTCCTGCAGGAGGTATGGGTGACAGGTATTTATTTTTTATGCATTAAAAAGTAAAAAATATGTGCCAAAACAAATAAAATAGCGTTTTAAAGATCTGAAAGCTGATCTAATAGAAATGTATGGGGTTCTCACCAAACATCATTCCTGGAAGGGATCACCAAAAATATTGTAGAGTTACAGTATATGAGCACATGTTTCCTCAAATTTTACATTCCAAAAGATTAATGATTGTCACGAAGAACTGCCTTGAATTTTGAAAATGATCGCTTCACCTCACAAGAAGTAAGTCTAGCATAATTATGATATGGAATGTCACTCACACTCACATCAATAATTTTTTCATGTTGCTCATCCAACACATTTGAAATATTATACATTATGTTAAATCCACTATTACTTTTTAACACTTTCCTGCATTTACTTTTTATTTTGTGCTGCAGGACCAGAAAGAACATTCAGTTCTTTTTCCGCATCCTGAACTACTTGAACTGCTTCTCTCAAAAGCATCCCTATTGATTCAAGTTTCCTTATGGAATCACAGAGGTTACACAGATTTGCGGAAATGTATGCTAAGTCATTTCTTAACACCAGTGGCAAATTCTCCTATACACTACCGGTGTACTAAATTTGAGGGTTCAAAACGATTCTCAATAAACATGCAAAATAATCAGAATTTTTTGTATGTCACTTCAACTAAATACGAAATGATCACAAGTTTGTGCAATTAAACGTACATCTACCTCACCACAAGTTAAAACGTCAACCATGCTCGCAGCATTCTCCGTTCTAGGCAAGGCCAGCACTGTGTGCGCGCGCATCTACTCCACCACAAGTTGAAATGATAGACACACTCCCACTTCTCCACTAGAGAGGCGAGGGGGCAGGAAGCTTAGATGCCAGCCGATAGCAGTCGAAATGCACCGCTAAATTTTGTGATTAACAATAGTTTTTAGTCTGTTTAGTATTGTTTTGCTGTAAGTTTTTGTGAAAATGACCGATATAAGTGTTACTGAAGCTAGTGTTTCTTGTGACTGTGTTAAAGACTGGATTTCAGAATTTTGAATTTTCTGAAAAACTTAAAATAAAAAACAACGGCAAGGCCACTCCCAAACTACCAGGTCTGATTGCAAAATGTCAAGACAGAAAACGAGAGTATAACAGACATTTCTGCATTAGCAATTATTCTAGGTACAAATGGTAAACTGGTTGCCCCAAATTAAACAAACTCTATTGCTGGCCATGTTTTCTTTTTAGTAACGGCAAAAGCAGCACCATATGGTCTCAAGAAGGATTTGGCAATATAGTTTCTCTAACTGGTTCATAAAGTAGGCATGAAAAAAATTACATATTTTGTGCATTCACTCTCAGTAATTTTGGCAATACACGAATAGACCTGTGCTAAATGCTCAGAAATCATTACAAATTTCAAAGCATAAAGAAATGGTTAAAAATCTGATGTGTACAATTCACATGACTTTCTCTATATCCCTGCAACAAATTATTCTTAAAAAGCTTATACTTCTATTTACTTCATGCTAATCAAGAAAAATTAGCAGAAATAGTCTTATTACTTGCTTCCTTGTAAGCAGAAGCGAAATAAGGGACTACCATGGCTGGTTGCTATGTCAATGAAGTTTCTTTGTTTGTATGGGCAGTATTTGACAAATCCCTGTGTGAGAAAAGTATAAGTTTTTCAAAGCAGAAACCAAAAACAAGGAATGTCTTAAAATGATGAACTCCATGAAAAGAATGTATATAACATAAATTGTGTGTTTTAACGTGCACTACATTTTTCATGCAGTAAATTTTTGTCCATCTCTTACGGTTTAGCAGTTATTCAAAATTCTGTAAAATTCATTCAATATAAAGCATTCTTCAGAAGCTATTCCCAGAAAATTCGAAATATAAATTGTATTTGTCAGGTAAATAACTTTAGTATATATTTTAATTAAAATCATTAGAGCCATTTTTAAAAAAATTAAAATTTTCGAAAAAAGTTCCATGTAAAGGGTATTAGGGGTGGGGGGGATTGTTCTCAAAATATTTGTGTCGCATCCCTGGAAGATACTAAACTTAAATACCAAGTTTGTATTTTAGCGACTTTTCATTTTTGAGTTATCGTATTCTCACACACCCACATGGACCTTTTTCCGAAAATGCTTTTTTTAGTTTAAGGGGACCCTAAAGCATATATTTCCGGTGAAATCTCCGTATTGAATTTATGGGTGGAGTGCAATACCTTCTCTATACACTATGTACATAGTGCATATAGAGAAAGTAAAAAGAACAGAGAAGTATTGAATAGGCTCATAGTTGTTTGTCACTTAGGGAAGCAGGAATTAGCTTTTAGAGGACACGACGAGTCAGAAAGTTCCTTTAATAGAGGTAATTGCATAGAAACATTGGATTACTCAGCACGTAAGATCAACTTTTAAATGATCATGATTTAATCGAAGCTGTTAGGAGGGTTTGGTTAACTGTGTAACAAAAGAACTTGCATCTGCTAATTTTGTAGCTATTCTCCTAGACGAGTGCTGAGACATAGTGAACAAATCCCAACTCTCTATCATTTTATGCTATGTGGACAAATCAAGGTAAGTTTAAGAAAGGTTCATGGGCTTTACAGACGTCAGTGCAGACAGATCTGCAGAGGCACTTTACAACCATGTATTTACAACAGTTAAAGAATTTAATATTTGTAAGAAAATTGTCGCCCAGACATATGGTGCGCCCATAATGTCTGGCCAATTAGATGGCCTTAGCTAAAGTAAAAGAGGCAATTCCACAAGCATTATTTGTTCACTGCTACTGTCACATTCTGAATTTGGTTCTGCAACAGGCAGCTATGCGTATTGATAAGTGCAGAATTTTTTTTCAAACTCTATCAGGGCTCTCTAATTTCTTTAACCATTCCACAAAAAGAACAGAAACTTTGTGTGCTTTTATGAATAAAAAGTTCCCAAAAGCAGCTCCAACATGCTGGAACTTCAATTCATGCCTTATCAACACTGTACAAAAGCAACGAGATAACCTGATTTTATTCTTTGAATTCATGACAGAACCAGAAAACAATGTTGACTGGGAACCTGATCCATTGGTTAAAGCACAAGGCTTTCTTTATTTTTTGACTCGGTTGGACACTGTCTTCCTCCTCAAAACATTTTCGGCAATATTTGCTCATACCAATTTTCTCTTCAACATATTACAAGACAAGTCTATGAATATTGCATATTGCCATTCAAAGGTAATCCAGACTAAAAACACTTTAGAAGAGCTAAGAGGAGAAGGGTTCCAAAATATTTGGCAAAGCATTTCTACTGAAATAATAAATGAACAAGCACAAAAGAAAAGGAAGAACAATGAACCAAGTGAAGTTACTGAAGATACGTTCAGGAGGATATTCTATGAAATTTTGGATAATGTGCTCTATCAGATACAAAATAGGTTTTCCGACTATGAGAATGTTCATTTCTTTGCTCTCCTTGATTCCTCAAAATTAAAGAATTACACGTCTTTTCCTGATCACCTTTACTCAAATTTGTTGGACATTCTATGGCTCAAATTTTGATTCGATACATCTGATAAACGAACTTAGTGTTGTGTACTCTTCTGGAGAAAAAGATTTTTAAGGAAAGTCAGTTGGTGAAATAGTAAAAACTATGAACGAAAGAGATCTGGTGTGGGCTATGCCTGAAGTTTAAAATTAGCTTGTCTACTTCTAACTGTACCAGCAACTACAGCTTCTGCTGAACGGTAATTTTCCACTTTAAATCGAGTAAAATCTCACTGTATGTCTATAATGGGCCAAGAAAGATTATCCTCTCTGTCAATGATGTCCATAGAAAAGCAGTTACTTTGTACGCTTCGGAAGGATGTTCATAAGAATTTCATGTAAGCTGTAATGGAACTATTTCTGAAGAAATCTCGTTGATTGGAGCTACATTCCAGTAAAATGGTAAGTACTACTACTAAAATAAACAATAAATTACGTATACGGGTGTCCATTGCATTATGCAAGTAATTGGTTCTCACAAATTATCACATAACACAAAAAACTCATAAAGTGAATGTGATAATGATATGGGACATTTTAAGGTATACACGAAAAAAAGTTGTTTTAAACAGATGCATCTATTTATGTCATTTGTACAGTGTTAAAATCAGCATTTTTTAAAATTGCTTTATGGAAAACACATAAAATGAGATCGCGTAAACAAGGGATGACTATATTTTATAGACTAAGAAAAACGATGACAAAGGGAGCGATGTACCCAAATTACTGACCACAAATTGCCACTGCTTAACACAGTGTCACTTAAAAGATCTTGAAGACTTTTAATTGCAGTGGCATCTTCACAAGTTCAGTTATGACAGCAAAAAAACCATCCAGGTTTTCTGAGTAGTATTGAAGTGTGGCCCACCATGTTCCCCAGAAAGTCATCACAGGCAGCGGAGTGTTCGGATTTTTGCTCCGAAAAATTTCAATCCTTTCAGCTGACTTGCTGAACACTTTTTTCCCATTAGAAATCAATGACCCTAATTTCCTCACACATTCTATGCAATCCATGCACAACACATATAACATGAATCATTTTAGGATAACTAACTACCAGTCCTGCTGCTGCCTTTTTCATATAAGGTGCAGCATCAGTCAAACATGTCAAAACATTGTCATATCGTACACCGTTTGGCCACAATATCTGCATTGCTTCATTAAATAATCTGGCAACAGTCACATGCCTTACAGCAGGCATGTCTTGGTAGGTCAGTAGAAAAGATGACTTTGAAATTTCAGAATCATTCTTCAATATCCATATAACAAATTTCCAATTTTCCTGCCAGTAGAATCTGCAGTTTCATCTATCCTCACCCATATTTTTTCATTAGCACAAATTTTACGTATGTACGTCACAGTTTCTTTGTAGCACTTGGGAAGGTAATGTTTTTGCAAAGTTGATTCATCAGGAGTGTCAATATTTGCATATTTTGTCAGGAATGTTTTAAGCTGAAGTTGGTTCACTTTCGAAATAGGTATGTCCGCTGAAACTAATGCTCTTCACAAATCCTCACAATACACTGAAAATTTAGAAGGTCTTGCTGAAATACTTGGCACTGGTGATTAATAAAAGATTGTTTTTGTAAAGCACAAAATAGCTGCCTTATGTTTGTTACCATTTAATGTTGTATCACTTGCGAACGTTAACCTACCATTATAGCTTTACCACATGGCTGACAACACGGATTTTTATGATCACAACTGAAAATATCTTTAAATTCTGCAGCATATTCTTGCACATGATAACTTGCACTACTTTTCACTCTGGGCATGTTTAATCGAATGTGAAGTCAAAACTGGTGATATGTAACTTCCCAACACAACTAGAAGGTTGTCTAAACTTTGCGGATTCACAAATGACAATACAGTTGAACAAGTATCAGTGTATATATTAGTCAGGCTGTGAAGCGATAAGAGTGTTTATTTATTTCAAGCATATGGCAGTGGAGGAATTCCCGTTCTTATCTTGCGAGCTCATGTAACTAAGAAAAGCAGGATGCTTATATTTTCTTCAAAGTGAAGAAACAAAAATGTATATGGCATGTTATTAATGAATGCTCTTTAACTACTGTGGTTCTGAGTGTCCCATTCTAAATTGGGCGTGAAAGACCACTTAATTTTGCTCAGAGGTCTCTCTGAGGCTTCAGGTTCTTTTACTTGCCGTAAATCTATGACACAGGACCACCGGCTTTACTTCCCTTCCGAAGGAAGCCATGCTAAGGATTCTCACACCCGAAAAAATCCATTGTCCTCCTCTGGGTTTGAACCCGCGACCTTGGGTATATGAAGTTAGCGTGGTACTCACTACACCACGGAGGGCGACTCAAAGTGAAAAAAGATACTATAGCTGACATATCAGTTCTTTCAATAAAAGACACAAATTGCATCATCTGGCATGTGTAATTGAGCATTACAGAAGTGGATAGTGACTTGTTAAAAATAATTCTGCTGCTGCTTTTGTGATTTTATGAAATTATGTGAAAATTATTTTAAAAAAAGTTTCCTTCATGCGATTTTTGTGTAATTTATGTGAATATACAAAAAATATTTGTTTACATAAAAAAATCAGGAAATATACATTTTTATGTGCAATAAAACTTAAAATGTTTGGTCTAGTGTACATTTCCAGAACATTAAACTCAGTTTCAATTTCATATTAGGATGCAAACAAAATATGTATTTGCCTAAAAATCCGAGCTCTGCTTATCAGAATCCACAGAAGTGGTGTATTCCCTTTTGTTTTGTTTTTCTTTAATTTGTGCTGCCACAAGCTGTATAAGTGTCTGTGTGTAAAAGTCTCAAATAAGATTTCTTGTAAAATACTTGTACTAAAATCCTGCAACAGACACCACTGACATTCTAATTTATTCTACATTTAGTTTGTTGTTGCAAATAGGCATTGCTCGATTTTAGAAATTGTATGTTTGCTCAAAAAATACACTTTTTAAGTATTACTAAAATTTTAAATTTGTTTATAGGCTAGTAGTATGAGCCCCTATCAACTTCTCACTCAACTTACTCATTTATAATACTTACAATATATACTAAATATAAATCTTCATATATATAAAATCTAATCAAACATAATGACAAATATATGACTCAATTCTGTGAAAACTGCACATCAATAGTATTTCAATTTCTGAAATATTTGTAGCACAATTTTTAGTTAATTCATCCTGTAAGTAGAGAAAGTAAAAACTTTAAATATCATAAGAAAATTGCTCAGCCTAACAATCACAAGAGAAAACAAATTCCATATTAGTTGATATAATTATCACTTTAAACTATACACATTAACCTAAAATAACTGAATAAGGGCAAGTGATGAAAGTTATGGCATTATGTACTACATTTTACATATGATTCCTTGCTACAACAGAGCATATGATCAAATGCACCTACATTTACTAGTTACCAGCTTCTGGATTTAGCCTCATAGCCTTGTTTCTTACCCTTGTTGGTGAATACAAATAGTCTCCCTTGAGCTATCTTTCAAATAATTACAGTGACTTCAAGACAAACCTTGCTGAGCATGACCACAATACAAGGCAGCAGGTGATTTTCATAGACCAGCAAATAGCTTAAAGCTGTTCCAAAAAGGATGTTACTATTCTGCAATAAAATTTATAATAACCTTCCAGGTTATGTCACATAATAAACCTTTCATTTTCAACAGGTGAATTTCCAGAAAAATTGAAGGTGGCTAAGGTTAAACCCCTCTTTAAAAAGGGAGTAGAATCTGATGTAGGTAATTATAGACCCGTATCATTACTATCAATTTTTTCAAAAATAATAGAGAAAGTAACATATAAAAGGCTCACATCATTCCTTACTAAACACAATTTAATAACAAGTAAAAACATGGATTTCGTAAAGACAAGTCGATAAATACAGCAATAGCAGATTTTGTTAAACGTGTGTATGAATCTATGGATAAAAAGGAAGAAAATATTGGTATATTTTTAGACTTGTCAAAGGCATTTGACCTAGTAGAACATAACACTTTATTGGTAAAATTAGCTAATATTGGTATACGTGGAGTTGTGACAAGTGGTTTAAAGAATACTTAACTTCCCGACAACAGATGGTTGAAATCACCTATGCTCATGCAAACACAAGTGAAACTACAACATATTTATCGTCTAAGGCAGCGGTGTAACATGGTGTACCGCAAGGTTCAATTCTAGGTCCTATTTTGTTTCTGATATATATAAAACTATCCCACTATAAAGTTTCAGGATAAATGTATCTCATACACAGATAGTACAAAATTTCTGGGAGTATGGGTGGACGAGAATTTAAAGTGGATTGTTCACACTCAAAAGTTATCGCAAAAGCTGAGTAAAATAATTTATGCTATCAAGTCATTTAAAAAATTATGGATTTAAAATCAGTTCTTTCACTATATCATGCATACTTTCAATCCGTTCTTTTGGAATAATATTTTGGGGTAACTCAACAGGAGCAAAATCTATTTTTAAAATACAGAAAAGGGCAATTAGGATAATGTTATGTGTTAATAAAAGAACTAGCTGTAGACCATTATTTAAGAAATTAATGTATTACCTCTACCCTGTATTTATATATATATGAAACGTTATGCTACATAAAAAGCAATCTTAGTACATACACAACAAACTCACAGGTACATTCTTATGGTACTAGAAAAAAAGATCAACTTCATGTAATAACACATAGCACAAGTTCATTTGAAAAAAGTTTGTATATACTGGCCTCCAGCTTTATAACAAATTACCTAATTACCTTAAGCAAATACCTGCACTGCACACATTTAAAATTTCTCTTAAAAAATTTATTTTATTGCATTGTTTCTATAATATAAAAGAATATCATGAATGTTTTAAAAATTAATTTTTAAGAAATTTATGAATGTTTTTATATGTATGTTTAATATGTTTTATATAATATTCTTATGTAATAGCTTAATCTTTAATTTATATCACATGTATATATTATTTATAAACATTGACAAACTGGAAATACTTGTAAAACTTTTGATGTGTTTAAATAGAATAGATATATGGACTAATTTTATTATAAACATTATTAGTATGTATGGACCAGGATAGCCTACTGTCTATTGTTAACCCTAATAAGGGATGATATGTTGGAGTCTGCTTAACCTTAGGAGAATTAATTTCTTTCATTTCATTTCTACCACCTAGATCAAATAACATAACTTTTTTCTTCTTCTTCTTCTTCTTCTTCTTCTTCTTCTTCTTCTTCTTCTTCTTCTTCTTCTTCTTCTTCAGCATTTACTTTCAGTTTATTCAACTCAAAATACTCTGTATTAATGAATGAGTACTGGATTTGATGGTATTAGTTCAACTTAGTGCAGTGGTATCATATGCATAACTAATTGTACTAAAATTATTGCCTCTAGATATATCATTATAAACACTTTTAGGTTAAACATATATAAATATTGTATATAGTGAATATTTTTTTTCTGTAATTTTCTGTAAATTTTTTTGTAATATTTTGACGTGTTCTATATCATGTAATTATGATCCACAGAACGAATAAAACTACTACTACTACTACTACTACTACTACCAGGTTACCAAAAACTATTCAGCAATTCTCATCAACAGAAAAGTGTCAAGAAACATTTTTAAAAATTGCTATGCACTCACTCCTCATATGCAGTAGAGGTATTTCTTAATATGTCCTGCAGGTAAACGTTCTGCGGATGGGATGATGTATGTATTGATGATTTTGCATTATTGTTGGTCATAATTAATGCATGTCGTAAAGTTCACTCTTGAAATGGTTTGAAACTTCAATTGGTTAAAAAATAAAGAAGTTGGGTATGTTATAGTTATTTATTATGCACATGTTAATTGTATGACCTGTTCAATGTTCCTGAACATTACTCAAGGTGGGATCAAACTAACAAATAGATCCCTCAGCAATGCCCTGTCATCGCTCTGCAATCTACGACCTTACAGAACTGAAAGCAGTTGCAAAACTTGTTCATTTTATTTACACCAGTATCATAGGAGTTCAACCTCACAGACCCCTCAGCAATAAACTTCATTTGCATTTACAAATCAGCCATTCTTTTGTAACAGATGTGACATTCACATGTCTTTTAAGGAACTTAATAACAAGACAATAACATTTTGAAGAGTTATTTAGATGTAGAAACTTTGTTTAGGCTATTATGTACACTTCTAAAAAATGTTGTACAATAAAGTATTACTCTGTGTCCTCTGCATCCAGTTTTGACTGTGTAATGGATGTGACAAAATTTGCACCATGCTTTCTGCATAGAATGGTGTTTTGGTCAATCACTGTTAGTGTTTTGAAGTAAATTAGTCAATTTTTTTTCTGTAAAACAGTAATACATAACAAACTGTGCACAGGGATTTTCCTAGTCTATAAGTACAGTTTATGAGTTACAATAAATTATTTTTGCTGTAACGGATGTGACTAGTGACAAAATTATTTTCCATTCTTCTTAGTTTTAATAAATTCTTATTTATATGTATTGAAAATAACACGGATAACATATTTGAATGAAAAAAATAACACTTCTAACTTGCTCTGTAAACAAATTTGATGCTGTGAATGCATATTACACTTTCATTGCAGTTTACACAAACTTAATCATTAATATTTTAGGAACAGTTCCATAAAATTATAAACTGAACAAAGAAAAAGTGCAACAATAAAAATAATATTTTACTGTTCTTACACATCTATTGGTTGAAGGAACTCATACAGTACACTGTCCAGTTGTTTTCACTTTTGGTTCCTCCAGAGCATTTCCAAATAGAACCAGTTTCTCATCATTTATGAGGCATCTGATTTACGGATAATATATACTCTGGTTGAAGACTATAAAATTTAGATTTTGAGATGAAGGTTTCTTGAATTCTTCATTTGTTTCACTGATGTCCATTGTCATATGTCTTATTTATTTCAGACTTCTTTTTCCATACATAGGTCCATCATATTTCTCTGGGGCCTGTCTGGATATTTCATCATTGTGGTAGCAATCTCCAACTTTAATAACACAATCTTTTGTAAGGCTTCTTAGTCCCGTTTTCTTAGCTGCAAAAAGTTTCTTAGTAACTTCAGGTTGAAAATTCTCAATTATAAGTTGCTTCATTACAGCACACTTCTTTCTTCTTCTTCTGAAGTATATTCTTCACTTTCTCACATCTTTGCCAAGCGTTCTTGGACTACAATAGGTACCTAGAAGGGACCATCAGTATCCATGTTACTCTCTGCCTTTTTCCTCATCCTGTATAGTCTTTGTCTTAATGCATATTTTCTTCTCTTTTCAGTGAGTAAGGCTTCATTAGACATACACTCTACCTTCAACTTAGCTCTTTGCATTCTATTCCGGTTTTTATCTTTGTTTAGATATTCCTTCCATTTCTCTTGCTCTACATTTGGCCATTCTGTTCTTATATATACTTGCCATAATCTACAGAATGGAAAAAAAAGAAAAAGAATTGTAGGCTAAATATCTCATTGTTTTGAACTCTCACATAGTCGTAGCAAATTAACATGTCACATCCGTTATTACAAATTTTCAGTTAAATAAGTATTTAAATGTGAACAAGATGTAAGAATACTTAGAAGAAGTTCTTAGCCTAACTTTGACAAAAGCTCTGGTAAACAAAATATTTTCCATAGAAGTTGCATAAACTTCTTCATGTTTTCTGTAAAGGATGTGACAGGACAACACCATCTTAACAAAATGTGAGAAAAATGTATAATTACTAACCTGTACAAGCTGAAAATTAATATTTGAAGAAACAAACAAATGCTCTTTCTCTTCCTGTAAACATTGCACAAGATGCTGACAATAGTGCTGTACAACTGATTTCAAATCAACCGGTTTTATGTTCTAAAATGGTTTGCTGTGTTTGTCATTTGTTAAGTGTAAAAATATGACAAAAGGAGAAATCAAAATAGAAAATTATTTTAAATGTAATACAATTGGACATTAAGCAACATGAATCAAAACAGTTTTCGGCCAGATATTTATTTTTAATTTTTCCCCCAGGTTACATTTGTAAAAGAAAGGCTGAAATATACAAACACTAACACAGTGCGAGTTCACTTCGCTCGCATGGTTTCATGAAACCAGTGGAGATTACCAAAAAATGTTGCACAAAAATCGATTTTAACAAAATGTCCAAATTAAAACATCAGAGAACTTTTATAATTAATTCTTTAAATAAAGTATTATCAATTACGGCAAGTTTTGGAAACAACGTAAGTAATAAGCGCTCCTAAAGGCCAAATAATGGAGCTCCTGTGGAAGTTCTCCTGGAAATGAAACCCATGAGTTTTACTGAATCTTTAAGACCAAAAATATACCTAAGGTATTATTAAAGCTTTTTAATGCCTTTTCATTAACACTTTATCGTGAGTAAACTGTATCCACTTCCATGCGTGATCTGGAAGCAGAGTGGAACAGTTGTGACCGAAGGTCGCGACTTTAGATCTGGGAAGTTAAAAACCCCAAGAAGAAGTCTAAACCTAATCTAAAATTTCGGACATGTTAATTATTCAAACATTTTCAAGTCTGGACTACCTGTAGAAGTTTCACAGGTATATATATATATACACATACACACACATATCACATAAAACTGAACACTTTTAAGTGTAAAAATAAGTATTTAAATGCATACCAAATTGAATTCTTCTAAATCGTTTCCCAAACTCTACCATAAATTGTTAGAGGTTATTTACTGATGCGCCTTCTTCTTCTTCTGTCGGGTTTATTTATCGAGGCTACTGCCAACTTTCGTTGAGCTATTGCGTCCAGTACGGTGAAGTAATGTAGGAGGTGACTGGAGGAGTCTTAAATTTTCATTTTTGTTTTTCCGTAAATCTAAATAATTCTTTAATATCCTGTAAGAGAGTAATGCCGGAATGTGTAATGGCCCAGAAGGTATAAAACGATATAAGGAGTCACGAAATGCTGTAGTAGAGACCCGGTTACGGGGAAACGCGAACAACGAATGATGGAGGGTACCATGCATGATCCCACATAAGCCACAGTCACAAAGATCAATTTCACGTTGACGGATACAATATAAATATTCCGGTGTCCGGGCAGTGTTACAGATTATACGAAAATACACCTTAAGTTAATTTTCCGATAACCGGGGTTGTAACGTCACAAAAACAGGTTAAGCCATAAGGATTTACCAGCAGCATCTGTACATTAGTTGTGTCTGTAACTGAGGCTAGTATATCCTGTGGTGGTACCAACAATTCCCTCGATATACAGTCGAACGTAGAAGCAGACCTCACCGCTTCGTCCACAATATCGTTACCACAAATGCCAAAATGACTGGGTATCCAAACCAGGTACACTACAGCCGAGGCCAACAATGTACGTAAAGCGCGTTTTACTAATATGATATAAATTGGCTGTGTAGCGTCAGCATGGCCTGTAAAACACTCATACTGTCCGTACGGCTGAGTGGTACCGGGTCGTCATAAAAACCCGCACTAACAATAGTCTGCTTTTCGAGCCGTCCGTAAAGATTTTCTGTGCTTCGGATAGTCCCATTATCATGCGTAAGTCGTCGACGAAAAGTAACCAAAAACGTTGTCCGTTCAGAACTTCCGTAAGAAAACTGTCTACGTCTATATGCACGTGTTGATCGAAAAGCCCTGCACCCCCATATATCAAATACAGTGGTCTCACAGGAGTCGCATATAAACACGGGGTAGCACTTATCGCCGCGAAATCACATAATAAAGGTTCCGGAGGCTTGTTCCCAGCAGTACAAACGTCCCCCCGAAAGTGCTGCAATCGTTATAACCGTGGTGATAAAATATTACTGGAGTGGGTAAAAAGACCAGTTATAAACTTGGCACTCCTGGAAAGATTCAAGTCACAAGTAGCAAACATCGGAAAAATTGACGACCCATCACCCTCGAACGATTTCCGGATAGCTGAATAAAATAAGAGGCCAGTTTCGAAGACATCGCATCGAACAGATGTTCTGTCATCCACGTACTATATGTCAACCGCGAGAAAATCAAAGGCACGAGTAAACGTAATGGAATCATTAGATCTGACCCTCATTGTCTTCCCGACATCGCCCGATATAAGTTCGAAACGGAGCGAAGTAAGCGTAACAGTTGTATTGGGCTGCAAAGCTTAGAATTTGTTGTAAAGTAACACCCAAGAAACAAATGGTCTTAGATGTAGGAAGAACATGGTGTTGTAAGCTAAGCGTCTGATGCGAACGTTGCATAGAGCGCGAAATCTGAGAAAGTGCGTCTTATTATAATTAATCATTAAATCAAGATCTTCCAAATATCGTATGATCGTGAGACCATGGCGTTCAAATTGAATGTAGAGCTCAGGCTGCCTGGGCCGCATGGCATGTATAAAACATCATCGGCGTATTGTAGTATCCGCAACGGGGATTGCGTTTTCCGTTGAAGATCACCCACACAGATCGTATATAATAAAGGACTGAGGGAGGACCCCTGAGGCAGTCCACGCGAAGTCAGCGTAGTCGTACGGTTATTACAAAGCTCTGTCAAAAATAATCGTCGATCTGTCAAGAGCTGGCAGATAACGACGAACAGAACGGGTGGTAGTCCAATGTCACGGAGTTTCTGTAGAACAGTCGGTATAGTCACTGTGCCATATGTATTAGAAATGTCCAGAAATAACGCTATTACATTTCTCTTGGCATGGAATGTAATATTAACGTCAGTAATAAGGGTGCATAAATTAAAGGCGGTCTTAAAACCCATCAGAAGGCTATACAGTGGCCGGCCAAAGACCAAAACGTTCCATATAGAAAATCAGACCAGACGAAATTTTTTTTCAAATATTTTACAGATCGCTGGAAGCAACGATACGGGAAATTGTACGACCTAGGGCTGGTTCTACAATGATCCGATAAGCCTGCCTATAGTTATTCACCATATAATTTTATCTGCCCAATAAACAAAGCTTTCGTTCTACAATCACACAAGTTCCTTTGGATAGTAAGCCTATAGGATAGTTTGTAGAGAGTTAACTTTGTCATTCTGAATTCGATGGAAGCGCTAAAGATGGAGAATTCGTAAACCAAAAAGCAATGGAGCATTGCCTTGCGAAGCAGGCAAAAACAAACAAAATAAAATATAGTTTATACGAGGGGAATTATCTTGCCACGTTTTAGAATAAAATGGAATAGATGACGACTGCGAAAGTGTGTTAAACCTCGTAGAAGCGTGCAAAATGGAGGAGAACATAAAGTCTGATGCCGTAACCTGGAAGGGGGGATGCTAATAATTACGTTAGCATTCAAATAACCTTACTTTTCTGTTACTTTTTGCTTATGTACTTCTCCTTTCCTAATGCCGAAATTAATGCATACTGATATGAGAGAGAGAGAGAGAGAGAGAGAGAGAGAGAGAGAGAGAGAGAGAAAGCGAATGTATGCGAATGAATACTAAAAACCACAATTTTGACAATTATTTCGATATTGAAAGGTCCAAGATTTTGTAACTGGAATGGGATATAAAATGCCTTGAATTCTTAAAGTACAATTCATAAAATACTACTAGAGATTTGCAAAGCGTGTGTATTAGAATATGAGCATACTGAACCTATAAAAGAATATGTGAGGATTCGGGGTAGAGGTTAAGAAGGCAGATTTTCACTTACGATAATACTGGCATTTTTCATTCATTACTAGAAATCCCTGGATTTTTCAAAATAGAAATTATAAGGGATAAAGGAAGATGATGAGCCAAACATCCGCTAGATTGTACAGTGATTTCATTAATGTTATCGGGAGGTATATAAAAGTTAATTAAACCATTGGAAAACTCCCATAATTTTCACGCTTTTTGGCAAATGTAAAGTGTTACTTTATGTTGAGGGTCTTAATTTAAGCCGCAGAGCACAGTTGCGACTGCCCCCATCGAAAACCCTAATCATCCGCGTATTAGGAGGAACTCCAAAAGATCATTCGAGTTTGCTAAATTACCCGTCAGAAGTATAAAATCCAATATTACTTCTTTGCCGTCGTCCGATGAATGTAATTTTTACTTTCTTTACACGTACTATTACATATGTTGTAGAGAACTATTGCATTCCACTCAGAATTTCGATACCAAGATTCACCGGAAATACACATTTTAGATTTTTAGAAAAAGATCCGTGTGTCCATGTGTCTGTAACGAAAAAAGGGTAAAATACCAAACCTGGTATTAAGTTAAGTATCTTCCAAGGATGCGACGCGAAGTTTTCGAGGAAAATAATCTTACCCCAAAATACCCTTTACATGTAAAAAGTCATAAACATTGTAATTTTCTAAAAAAAAAAAAAAAAAAAAAGTGGCTTAACCATCTTGATTAACATACCGTATATTAAAGACATTTAATGTCAAATAAAATGTATATCTTGAATTTTCTGGGAATAGCCTCTGAAGACCTCTTTATCCTGGATGAATTTTGCTGGATGTTGCATAATCAGTAAACCGTAAGAGAAAGACAAAAACAATTTAGGTCTCGCAAAACACACAATTTAGGCCATATAATTTTTTTCGTGGAATAGTCCATTTTTGAGATATTCCTTGTTATTGGTTTTAGTTTTAATATACTTGAAGCTTTTCAAAATTGGGGATTTGTCAACCACTGCAATGCAAAGAAACGGAATTCATCCACATGGCAACCAGCTTTTAAAAGATTTGACGATCAATTTTGCGTATTCCCTAAGCTAAGAATACGTTTACTAGCAGTAATTTGTTACAAAGATGTAGAGAATCATGTGCAATGGAGCACTTCAGGTTTTTTCTTAATTCCTCTTGCTAGAGATAATTGTGAGACCTGAATGTGAGTGGAACCATAAGCTCAATGGACTAAGGCCGTGGAAAATAGACGTATCGTCAACTCCAACTAACCGAAAACTTATCGGCAAAGATATCTTCCGAGTAGTGCTGTCCAGAGAGAGTAGAATGCAAATCGGCTAGATATCGGGTACATAGTTGTATCGGCAAGTTATCGGCAGATTGTAGAACTAAACGGTGAAGTTTTAAAACCGGGTGAATAATGATCAGTTTCCAAGTATCCGGAATGCGACCCGTTTTAAAATATCCGAAAAACGTTGAACTGAGAGTCTAAACCAATGGTCAGATAGAAGTCGTAAGACGTCATAGGTCAACCCGTCATGTTCTGGGGCGGAACGTCACGTTTTTTTTCTTGTTTTTTTTAAACGTGAGAAACTTCCTAAAGTCGAATAGGTTTCCTGAGGCAACCTAGCAGATGAAGGCGATAGAGGGGGCAAAAGAACCTCACAGGGAGTCAATTGTTGTAATTATTGATCCTGTAGTTTCCGGTTTCCGTATAGATGTTGTAAATCCGTGGAATTTTGCGTTTTTCTGTACCAGACCACTTTGTGCCAGACATCCGATATTGCCGTGTCCGCCGTAATCGTAGCGCAGTACTGAGACCACCCAAGGCGACGCTGTTTATTCACTTGACGCCTCGCGCGGGCCTCAGCCCTAAGTGCATTTTAATAAGTATCATTCGTGCGGAACTGCCGAATCTTCTCTCTGCTACCGCCTTCGCACATTCAGCATACCACCATGGAGATTTCCTACTCCGAGAGACTGATGCCTCTATCAAGGGATGATAAGAATCGCGATATTCTTGAATTACCATCTCCAAATATTCGTAGGTAATTGCATCATATTCTAACCGGTCTAGTCGAGAAGAGACAAAATTTTGAATTAATTCCTGTCGTGGACGTCCCTCCCAACGGAATCTATGTAGTTGCAATCCAGCAGGGCAGCACGGTTGATAGATAAGAAAAAAGGAAAATGGTCGCTGCCCATATGTCCGTATGTCGTGTTAGGAGGGTTTGGGAAGCTAAATCTGGTGTGTCACAAAAATAAGGTCCGGAGATGTGTCCTGCTAATGCGGTACATCTAAACAGATACTATATAAATGAGATGGAAGTTTCCAAGAATGTCGAACACCAAAGTTGTAAAACAGGATGACTGTGATTGTGCCAAAGAGCTGAATGCGAAGAATGCGGAATGTTAAAGGTCAGCACAAAGAAGGTAATTTGTGTCACCCGGTGTCAATATCGTCTTCCATGTCTCATCAGATAAGACGAACTTCTTCTAAGTTCGGAGGTACGTGTAACTGTGCATTCAACTTCTACACCTTGAGGTTACGATGTACCTCCCGGAGTCGCACGATCATTCCGAAAAATGTGGTAATCGGAGATAGAGAAAGGCATGTGCAAACCCAACCAGGTCTCTACCACGACAAATACCTGTAATTGCGACTGAGATAATAGGTACTGCAATTCACTCCGTGTTCATTCCAATAGAAGATATTCAGTTGTGTTCTTGGCAGTACCATCTTATCACGTGTGGACCAATTGCTGTTTGCATGCCTCTAACGAAGGACGCAGGGAAGCTGGCACCATACGCATTAACTGAGACATTATATAATCAATTCGGGTCCCTCCAAAGGGGGTGCTGACGCTATAGGCCAAAGGTGCTCCGCGAGATCCCCCAGAATTCAACTTAGCGGGCATCATTAAACCTTCCTAAACCCTTCCCTTTTTCCAAAGTAGCCACTTCAACCTCCCTACTCCAAAGCTAATTCCCTCGGCGGTGGAACTTTGTTGAATTACAGAATGATGAGCATTAGGCCATCACCCCGAAGGAGCTAAGTGGTATGACGACGGTATATCAACCTGAATTACCTCACGTTGAGACATCTTACGCTTACTGGAGGGTGACGACTCCCCTTTACGCCTAGGGAGGTGGCCCATTGTAGCTGTACCCCCTTGCCCCCGACAATCTTTCCCTTGTACACCCTGAAGCACTGTGTTGCTCGCCTGCATGATGTTGGCATACGACTGCCTTCCGGTGATCAATTGTCGGACCTCATAACGAGACACCGGCAGTTCTTGTATGTTTTCATTATTGTTATTTTCTAAAGCAAAGGCTGGGCAATCTTTCGTGTTAACGCAGAGGGTACCTGTCGGCAATTAACACACTGCACAGAATTAGACAAACATTCTGAATGGAAATCTAAATGGGGCTGGTCACACTTCAAACATTTTTTTTTTTTTTTTTTTTTTTTTTTTTTAATTTTTACAATATCTTTCACGATGATTATATTTGTCACAGTTCCTACAAATACTATATATTTCGTCACGGGAATACGTTGATGGTACAAGTATACATAGGGCGTCAACTGTTACACCCTAAACGTGATTTTAAGCGTCCTTATGGGCACATAATCAGTATTAACCTGTGTAATTACTTTACGGTTAAATCTATGCGCATATGTGACCATCCCAGGACATTTAGATGTTCCCAAATTTCCTCCTCGGAAACATCCAGGTCCACACCACGTATTACCCCAGAAACATGAAGATTGTAAGGAGGGATAAATGTGTGTTGCATCAAAATTGGAGTTCCAAAATTTATTAGCCTGCTGTGGTGTTTGAAAATGGACTTCTATTTGATTAAATCTACCTTTATGCATGCGTTTCACATGAAAATTACTCGGAAATAACCAACACTCAATTTTTAAAGTGTGGAATTTTGGCATATCATGCGATGGAAAGTTAACTGTCACAAAATAAGGGCCCACATCAGTTTCTAAATATCTTGATGAAGGTTTATCCACTTTGGTGACCCCGGACAACGAGGTTACCCCACTTGCCCCATTAAACTGAACCACAGTAGCCCCACCAAATATCACATTTTCCGTCTATACTATACTTTGTGTCGCTTTCTGTGAATTCGAGTCGTCTGTACATGAAAAAGAACTTTTTCCCATGGATAAATTCATGTCAGTCTCCATGATCTAGCCTCCCCTCCCCAGAGGGCACACCACACGAAAAATACCACAAATAGTACTCTTACCTTATACTTCACACTACACAGTATACCTACTAACAGAAGGGGGAAAAATATTTGTATAAAGACAGAACAAAACAAACACCTGGTTTAAGCACCACAAAAAAAAAAAACAAAAAAAAAAAAAAAAAAAAAAAAAAAACAAGCCGCCTCCTCGCACAAAATTTAGCGATAATAAGACTCTTGGAAGCACGTGCCGTTCCTTCCGCAACTAGATCGCAACTGTAGTGACGCGCCTTCCGGGGGCGAAGTGGCTCAGCCAACACTATAGCGTCTTAACAAAGATGTAGTGATCTGCCACCCGAACAGGAAGATTTCCGGTGGAGCAGATAGTGCCAACACAACAAAACTATCCGGAGGAGCATCACAGTTTCATCTTTAGTTAGAAATATGACGGAGGAGGATGTTTAAAAGGTGAGATTCATTATCAAATAAGAGAGAGAGACTGACAGACAGACAGATAAGGAACAAAGGGCCGAAGCCATTACCTGATGATAATTCAGTAACCAGATTATCGATATGTGATGAATATAGGGCACAATTGCAAAGTAGGCGATGAAGATCCCCGTGTAGGCTACATGCGCAAAGACGACGGATAAGGAACAGATACGCCAGTGTCATCGCCACTCGGAGTTTGGTCTTAGATATGTAAGATACTGCCGCTCTAGTGGTAAAGTAACGAAGGAACCAATGAAATCAGGAAGGAGGGAAATCAGGAAGATGTGGAGCACAGAGAGAAGAGGAGAAATCGTGAAATACGATGCAGACTGCATCCGCCAACTGCAGAGCAACGCAAGTCTCGGGAAGAGGGAAAATACTCGCCTATTTTGCTAGCCAATCCGCGATTCCGTTACGCGAATTATGGCAATGCTCCGTCACACACAGGAAGCGAACGTCATTCTTGCTACGATCTAAAACCGAAAGTTCCCGACGAAAAAGGATGGTCTACCAGGCCATACCGGGAGATAGGTTTACAAGGTCGAGAGAATCGGAACAAACAAAACTGAAGGACTAATGGCTAAATATGTAATCGCAATCTTTCTTGATCTTACTAAAGCATTTAATTGCGTAGATATACATAAATTAATAACTAAAATAGAAAAGTATAGCATTTGGGGCTTAGCGTTAAAATGATTAAAATTATATCTACAAAATAGAGAACAATTTGTGGAACGCACACACAATTCAAATGGTAACCTAAATAAAATTAGATCATATTTTAACAAAGCGACTCACGGTGTCCCAAAAGGATCGAAACTAGAGCTGTATCTATTCCTCATAAAATATATATATATATATATATATATATATATATATATATATATATATATATATATATATATATATATATTTGTATCCATTCTGTTTTATAAGATAAATCAAATATACTACTTGAAAAAAATCAGAGAAGAGCTAGGAAATCTAGGGATGGTAATAAAATCAAATAAAACAGAATGGATACAAATCACCTCAAAAAAGAAAAACCCACCCAATATTCAATTACTCCTAAAGCATAAGCAAATACAACAATTAAAAGAAACTTCTTAGGATAAATAATAGATAACAAATTAAACTGGAAAAAACATATTGAAAAATAGCAAAAAACAACAAAGAAAAAAAAAACCGGGACTACATATCTTAAAACAATCAGCACAACAAATAGATAGAGATAGCTTAATAAAAATTTAATATGCCTTCATACATTCTCATATCAGTTATAGGTGTTGTATTATGGGGTAATGCACAAAAAAAAAACGCAAAGAATATTAAGACTACAGAAACATGTCATTCGAATAATACGTAAACTTAAGAAGACAGATACTTGTAGAAATGCCTATAAAAACAAAATACAGGGTTACTAAAAAAGAAATAGAAAACTTCAACTGCCTGGAAAATAAAACTATTAGAGATAACAACCTAATTATTTTGGAGGTATGTTGAGAAATTCTCAAAGTTTCGTTTGTTACTATTGGTAACGCTGTAGTGTTTTGTTTGTTGTTGCAGAAGCTGAAATGGCGGAAAATCCTGTGGAAAAGGCATATTGCGTGTTGGAATTTGCTAGAACGCAATCAGCAACTGTTGTCCAACGACATTTTAGAACACGTTACCACAAAACGCCACCGACTAGACAGTCAATCTACGACTGGTATAGAAAATTCGAGACAACGGGATGTTTGTGCAAAAGGAAGAGCTCGGGAAGACCAAGAGTTTCGGAAGAAAACGTTGAACGTCTTCGTGCTGCCTACATAAGAAGCCCACAGAAATCGACATCTAGGGCAAGCATGCAATTACAAATTCCACAGCAAACTGTATGGGAAACTTTGCGGAAGCGACTGCACATGATGCCTTACAGATTTCAGATGTTGCAGTTTCTGAGTGAAGAAGATAAGGTCATACGGCGTGACTTTTGCATCGACATGTTGCGACATGAGGAAGACGATGCTGAGCGCATCATTTTCAGCGATGAGTCAACTTTCCACCTGAGTGGAAAAGTGAATACACGAAATGTCCGAAATATGGGGAACTGAACCTCCGAGGGCTGTATTGCAATATGTGCGGGGCTCTCCTAAAATCAATGTGTTCTGTGCGGTATCTCACCCGACGGTGATTGGCCCCTTTTTCTTTGCAGAGCAAACAGTCAACGGTGCTAGGTATCTTGACATGTTACAGATCTGGTTGATGCCCCAACTGAATGAGCAACAGGATGACTTTGTATTCCAACAAGACGGAGCACCGCCTCATTGGCACACAGATGTTGGTGATTACCTAGATGAAGTCCTGCCACATCGTTGGATTGACCGTGCTACAACCGACAATAATGCTCTTGCATTTTGGCCACCAAGGAGCTCTGATCTCACACCATGTGACTTTTTTCTATGGGGATTCGTGAAAGACCGTGTTTTTGTCCCTCCACTTCCTTATAATTTAGACGACTTGAAACCACGTATCAGACAAGCCGTGGCAAGTGTTAATGCAGATATGTTACAAAAGGTTTGGGATGAACTTGATTATCGCATGGATGTGTGTCGGTTGACTGCAGAAGCCCATATTGAACATTTGTGAGTTCACAATGTAAACTTCAAAGACTCCTCTACAAACCAGTGAAAACGGCGTCAAATTACCGTAAATAGTTATATATATATATATGAATGCATAAATACTCAATAAAATCATAGCATTCAAAGTAAAAACATGCACATACACAAACATGACACAAGAACAAAACAAAATTATTTTATAAACAGACTAAGAGGAAACTTAAGTAACAAAAGCATAGAAAGTAAAACCAAAGCTTAGTATAATCATTTGCCTAAACAAATAAAATGGATAACTGAAGAAAAATGTAAACTTAAAATAATTAAAAAGTATCTGTGAGGCAATGTATTTTACTCTATAGAGGAGGAGTACAAAATGTTAAATAAGTTGTGTTGTATAACGGTATCCGCTGTTTTTTTTTTTTTTTTTTTTTTTAATGTGTATATACTCATACTATTATTTATATTATATATTTAGTTTTGAAATCAGTCTGACAATCCTTGTAAATTGTGTATTGCAAATGGAGATAATAAAGAAATAGAAAGAAACGGAGCGCAAAGCCTGATAGGGGGCACATGTTTCTGCGGAATAATTGGAGAAGGAAGGAGATAGTAGGAATCGTCCCTTCTCGTGGGTAGTCATTAGTGGTAGGAAAAGTTGTTCTTTTTGCGAAACAGTTTAATCTATTTCTGTTGCAACAATGAAACAGTTTCGAAATAACAGTTTCCTTCAACAGAAATTCGGTAAACTGTTGCGCAGCATTGATCAGCCAAAACTGTTGCAGACATTCTTTGCACTACCAAATACTATTGAGATAAATAAAATCACAATGAGGTAACTGCAGCCACTTACTAGATGTACTAAAGAGTAAATTATAAAATTACGATAGTAAAGCATTGTTGTGCGTGAGCGAGAGTTTGTTTAGTACATTCGAATTTCGCGACTATATTAGACCGCGCGCTACAAGTTACAAAGCCGCACCTTGAGGTAAACTTTAGAAGTAATGACAAAATATTTACGTTATGGAACACATCAACCGAAGCGTAGTAACTGTTGCAATAAGTGAAACAATTATTCAGTCGTTGCTGTTATTGTTGCACAGGTCTGTTGTGAGGAAGCGATACATTACATTAAAAACAACAAATTTCCAGAAGTGTTTTATGAAACAGTTTTAGTGGTGAAACTGCTTCAAATAGTTCTTGTGTTGCTAAAACTGTTTCAAAACAGCTGCTGTGTTATTGTTGTCATATCACTAGTAGTCATGTTAGCATAAGCAGTTCCAGCACCACTTTTAGTACGGGAACCATCGGAGAAGAGCAAGCGGAAGGAGGCGTGCCCATCCCCATGTAATTATGAGAAAAGAATCGCAAATTTTTGGGATGCTTGGGGATCCCCGCGATATGGATCGGAGGCTACCTTAGCAACTCGAGGAAGGTGATCCAGGAGTTCACCAAATATAAGAGGGCGGAGGAAGGGGGAAGTACTCCCAATTCCCGGAAATGTTGTTTAGGTATAATGGCATGTTAATATGTGTGCCCAGGTCCACTTGAAGCCACAAGTCGCCGAGAAGTAAGTGTTGAAAAGGCGGGATTTCACGGAAACGAATGAGTTTAGATATAAAGATCACCGTCAGCTGGAGTTGGCGATGCCAAAATAAAAGAAAGCATAATTCACGTTGCATATCCACCTTTGAGGACCTGCCACCCGCCCGAGGATATAATTTACCAATAGAGTAAAGGAGGGAAGTAGGTTTCCGGTACTACACCGTGGAAAGGGAGAATAATGATGAGTCAATAATCCAGATTTGCCCGACAAACAGAAGATATATGTAATAGAGACTGCGGGGACGGGCCCTCCAGGTCCTCCCACCCAAATAGCGAAATAAATACACTACCAACTGAAAGGATGAAATCAGAGCGCGAGTATCCTATTTCATACTCAAATTATAATCCAACTGTAAACCGAGAAACTTAACGTAGCGGGACAGAGTGATCCATGCTTCCCCATGGTAAAGAGGGGCCCGGAGTAGAGGGCGGCGATTTTTAAAATAAACAGAAACACATTTACCGTAATTGACGGACAAGTCCAGCTCGCACAGTCTATCAAGAAAAAGGTCCAGGCCAGTCTGTAAATCTGCCGGCGTGTACCGTACGTTGTCCAGAGAGGAACGGGAGTAGAGAACTAAAATGTTGGCTTAAAGCAGCAAGTGGCTATTATGGAAGGGAAGAGTGCTCAAGCAGCGAATGTAAAGGAGATAAAAAAGGGGCTAAGGGCTTGTGGGAAACCCTGGCAGCCAATCCTACTCTGGTGGAATGCAAAACGGGGATGGAGTTGTAAGGAACGGTCAGAGAAACGCTGGAGAATGAGAAACACGAGGGGAGCAGGAAAGGAAAGAGTACGAAACCCGTCCAACAAAATGGACAGAGAAACAAAGTCATAAGCGTGGGAAATGTCTAAACAAAAAAAAACAAAAACAAAAAAAAAATGAGCTAACAGGCCCTGACTATGGCGCAATGTTAAAAGCACCGCGTGGACTAAATGGAAGAGATTGTGGTGGTGGAATAAAGCTTACGCAAACCGTACTATCCGGAGGGCCATAGGCCATAGCATTCCAAAAATAAAGATACTCGTATGACTAAAATGCGCTCAAACAGTTTCTTTATAACAGCGGCCAGGACGATGGGCCTATAGTGAACCGCCGTCGGTCCATCTTTACCTGGCTTTAGTGTTGGCAACATGCAAAGGCATGGAATGGTCCCAAGTGAAGCACTGGAGAATAACGTGTATGAGGAGCTGAAGTAAAGGGTGTGGGAAATGCCCACCATCTCATAGGTTATCCCGTCAGGACCAGGAGCACTCGTACGGGAACGATCATCTAAGAAGCTCGAACAACGTAATAGAAGCCACAAGCTCTTGAGAGTCTACCGGAGTGGGACATGAACTCGGAAAGCCTAATATGAGCCACAAGCTCTTGAGAGTCTACCGGAGTGGGACATGAACTCGGAAAGCCTAATATGAGCCACAAGCTCTTGAGAGTCTACCGGAGTGGGACATGAACTCGGACAACCTAATATGAGCCACAAGCTCTTGAGAGTCTACCGGAGTGGGACATGAACTCGGAAAACCTAATATGAGCCACAAGCTCTTGAGAGTCTTCCGGAGTGGGACATGAACTCGGACAGTGTAATATGAGCCGCAAGCTCTTGAGAGTCTACCGGAGTGGGACATGAACTCGGACAACCTAATATGAGCCACAAGCTCTTGAGAGTCTACCGGAGTGGGACATGAACTCGGAAAACCTAATATGAGCCACAAGCTCTTGAGAGTCTTCCGGAGTGGGACATGAACTCGGACAGTGTAATATGAGCCGCAAGCTCTTGAGAGTCTACCGGAGTGGGACATGAACTCGGACAACCTAATATGAGCCACAAGCTCTTGAGAGGCTACCGGAGTGGGACATGAACTCGGAAAACCTAATATGAGCCACAAGCTCTTGAGAGTCTACCGGAATTGGGCATGAACTCGGAAAACCTAATATGAGCCACAAGCTCTTGAGAGGCTACCGGAGTGGGACATGAACTCGGAAAACCTAATATGAGCCACAAGCTCTTGAGAGTCTACCGGAATGGGGCATGAACTCGGAAAACCTAATATGAGCCACAAGCTCTTGAGAGTCTACCGGAATGGGACATGAACTCGAAAAAACCTAATATGAACCACAAGCTCTTGAGAGTCTTCCGGAGTGGGACATGAACTCGGACAGTGTAATATGAGCCGCAAGCTCTTGAGAGTCTACCGGAGTGGGACATGAACTCGGACAACCTAATATGAGCCACAAGCTCTTGAGAGTCTACCGAAGTGGGACATGAACTCGGAAAACCTAATATGAGCCACAAGCTCTTGAGAGTCTACCGGAATGGGGCATGAACTCGGAAAACCTAATATGAGCCACAAGCTCTTGAGAGTCTACCGGAATGGGACATGAAGTCGGACAACCTAATATGAGCCGCAAGCTCTTGAGAGTCTACAGGAATGGGACATGAACTCGGACAACCTAATATGAGCCACAAGCTCTTGAGAGTCAACCGAAATGGGACATGAACTCGGACAACCTAATATGACCCGCAAGCTCTTGAGAGTCTACCGGAATGGGACATGAACTCGGAAAACCTAATATGAGCCACACGCTCTTGAGAGTCTACCGGAGTGGGACATGAACTCGGACAGTGTAATATGAGCCGCAAGCTCTTGAGAGTCTACCGGAGTGGGGCATGAACCACTGAGAAAGGAATCCGCCAACGGCTCCCCAACAGAATCTAGGGGCAACGGAACGTAAAAATCCGTGTGCAAATCCCGGTCGTAATCAATCGGTGTAAAAGGGGAAGTAAACCACGGAAACTTGCACCATAGTTCCAAGGCTGAACAATGTTTGTTAGGTCCTGCACAGTAGTCCATCCAACCCTGCCTTTTAGCGTCCCGAATAATCCGCTGCACACGAGTCATTAAATGTTGAGCTTCAAAATAGAGAATCTGAGAAGGAGAGCGTATAAATGCGTAGAGCCAGTCAAGACTAACCATTGCTGCAGAACAATGTGCCGTCCACCAAAGCGGTTTGGAAATTCCTCTCGAAAAGCTAGAAGCCATCGTCGGTATTCGGTCCGAAGAATGTCTTGGATGATATAGTGGAAACATCCAAAGGTAGTTGGGACGTCTATTACAATGTAATCTCGAACACCAACTACAAAGCTCTGGTGAAGTGCGGCCAATCATGATTATTAGGGCGCAACGGCACCATCCGATGATGAAAATCACGCCCGGCAGGTGAAAGATGAACATGGATCGGTCTATGGTTGCTACTGAGAGAGTCCAAGGCAACAGACCAGGTGGCATGAGGTCATAGAGAATCGCTAACAAACGTTAAGTGAGGAGAAGTGGGATGTTGAGTAGGAGGACCATAGCGAGTGGGCTTATTATTAGAGACCAGAACGAGGTGGGAGGAGCAAAGTTCAGGAAGAAAACCAACCGTGTGACTGCCGTCACGAATACTAGCCGGTGATAAACTAAGATTAACGTCACCGCATATAAATATAGCTTTTCCCGGAGAAACATGAACGTGTGAGGTCTAAAACGTACGTGAGATGAGGCCCGGGGTTTTATATATGGCTAACAGTTGAAGCTGGGGAACCTGAATCTGGATAGTACGGAAAGCCCCTTCGAAACTGGAAAACTTAGACGCTGAAAGCAAATTTAGGAAGCAGTGGAGGAAGAGAAATAAGCCTCAACCATACCGCTGTCAATCCTCGCGAATAACCCGATAGAAGCCCAACGAAATGAATGAGGTGGGGCGAGCCAGAATTCAGCGACGACAAATATGTCAACGCGTTTTCCTACGAGAAAATTCCGAAGTTCCGTCCTTTTTTTACGAATACTGTGTACGTTTCATTGGATTGTGGAAAGCGGTTGAGGCACAAAGACTGTAATCTACAGTTTATGTAAAGATTGAAATATACCACACAGAATATAAGTAATTTACTCTAAAGTAACAGCGGTAGGGCTATTGGCTAGTTTTTGCAGGTCTGAAATTAAAGTCTGGACAGCCAAGTTGCCCACTTGTTGGATCTGGGTGCTCACCCTCATAGGGGGACGAGCTATGCGCATTCCCTGACACTGGTGGACGCTGGAGATATACCGGCTGTGAGGGACCCGGTGCCATGTCCCTCTTCCAAAATAAAATGGGGAAGCCAAAAACATTGCAGGACCCTTAGCACTCCGCTGGAACTCATACGCTTTTGTCAGCCTACATTAGTAGGAGCAAGTCCCCCATAGCGCAACCTAGGAGGCAGTTGTATATCAGAATGACCAGCTAACATGGGAGTGCTGGTGCCCGCAGACGACAATAATGAAAGTGGGGGTAAATGCGAAACAGCAGAGTAATGAGTCTCCCTAAGCTTATCGCGTACGTGCTTTTACCTTTAATCATGTCGAGGGACTCGTAACGTGTTAGCCGAGAGGCAGACGTTTTTGGCGGACTGTTTCCTCTCTGAGTTGTACCAGATATACCTGGCACTATTAGCTAAATTGCAGTGCACACAGCATAAGATCTCGGCTTGACACTCAGATGTGGCATGCGGCCCAGCACACTTAAAATAGACGGCCTACCCCCGGCAAACCTTAGTGGGATTACCACATTTGGCACAGCGAATGCACTGAAGAACCGGCTCTGTATAAGGGGATACCGAAAATTAATTACAATAGAAGCTTACATTAGAGGGAGCTCGCTGGGAGCTAAAAGAAAGTACACAAGAAACCTCCCCTTGCGAAGACACTACTCTGCATTTAAATCGATGCACGTGTTGAATATCTGACCGAACTCAACATCTTCTGTTCGGTGATCTCGGTATCGATATTTCTGACCAGTCCTTTGGTATGCAAATGTGACGTAGAAATGAAAGATCGCGTGTCATATTATTGGGAGTCTAAGTTCGAAAATACATTGGCTGCCTGTCCTGTTTGAAAATACAGCTCATATCTATTCCTTCCCGCACGTAGCAGACGGTTGATTTGAAAATTGCTATACTTCTCAAACAAAATCTTCCCCAATTTCAGACGATGCAGAGCCGTCATATTCTCCGTCAACAGGGTGAGCACATCCAAAAAATGGCCTCACCATCAAATAGAATTTTAACTGAATCGGGAGACCTTTGTGTATTCAACGCACTTCAAGCAGGAACTGATGTTGCCGTTTACCCACATGGTTCCCATCGCTTGACGATAACGTAATGCCTTTGTCTTTAGTTCCCTTAATGGGACGGAACCGCTCCCGCCACTAAAAATAAGTGATTTATACACCAAACAGCTTAATAACATTAGCAAAATAGTAAACAGGAGACGAAAAGGCTATAAGCCCACACTTAATAAAAGAAACGATAGAAAAAAGAAGAAGAAATACGCACAACATTCGAAGCACTTGTTAACGGCGAGGACCGAAAGCACTGCCCAATGTGACTAGAGAACTAAAGGTGAGCCACTCCGCGTTGAGAAGCTGCCATTGGCTCTCTGCCTGTGAAGTAGCTGAGAGATTTTTTTTTTTTTTTTGGTAGTGTTTAACGCCCGCTTTAACTACTAATGGCACCGCAGGCGGTGACACTGATGATACATGAATGACGATGGAGCACCGGTGGAATGCAATGGCGGGGGAAACCGGAGTACCCGGAGAAAACCCGCCCCAGCGCCGTTTTGTCCACCACAAATCTCACATGCGGTCGCTTGGGATCGAACCCCGGCCGTCTAGGTGAGAGTCGAGTGGTCTAACCACTCGACCACGGCGCGGCCCTAGCTGAGAGAGAAGTCGAGTGCGCGGAATATATACACAGTGCAGCGAATGCACTAATTCTTCACTAATTATCAACTATCAAAACACATTTTGTCAGATTTTTAAAAGGCGCATTATTTCACGTACATTATGGACATATATAGAAAGTCAAAGTGCATTATGTTAGTACTGTCTAACTACAGGAATAAGGAGTGCGGGAGCGTAAACTGTAGGTGCTCCAAAAGATATAAGACATGCATGTATTTAACAGAAATAAAGGATAATTTACAACTACTCAAAGAATACGTTAAATAGACATGCTGGTACATATTTTTACCGTAAACAATTACAATTTAGTGCCAGTAGTGTAGGTTTATGGTGTATTGGAAGTTGAAACAGCCCAGTGCTTATTCTTCTTTTCTGCGTATTCATTTAACATTTGTCTAGTTTTTTTTAAATGTAAATATTTTATTGTAACAAACGTTGAGAATCTTATATAACTTTATAGTTACTTACTGGTCTGTTATATACCTTTTGGTCCCTAAGCCGCAAAGAATTGCCGAAGAGAAACTCAGACAAATGTCTGTTCACCTTTAGGATGTTGAACGGCATAATTATTTCAAAAGAAATAATGCTACTCTTAGAGTTAACGTTTAAGAATCTTTTTTCATTCACTTTAGGTCTCGAATTATGTACCTGGAAAAGCTTGTTGTTTTCAGGGAAGAATATCTTTAGCCCGCAGGCTTAATTATTCGCTTTTCTCCAAAAGGCCAATTGAACAAGAAACAAGTGAGCAGAAGCTGTTTGAACACCAAGGAGGTATCATATAGGCAGGGCTGGAATTCGAATGACATTTCATCGTTTAATTTTTGCATCTTAGGCAATGCTAAGGGGTACATAAATTCTTGTGGGTCCCATATTGTGAAAATGTTTATATATTAGGTCTTTTGACACATTCTTTTTACTTCACAAACTTAACACATTTTAGTAAGTATTCAACATAGAAACCAGAGTGATGTTGTATATACTTAACTCGCATTCTTGAAGGAAAAAAATTAAATGTTTTATAATGCTCAGTCTGAAAAGGATTGCTTGTGGGTGAAATGTTGGCCATTGTCAGGCAAAAAAATATAATGCGTTCTATCCACATGACTTCTTCTAGCTGTTCTGCAAACCTGCTATTCCTACAAAAGATTATTCCTTCATCTGCATTATGCTAATCGGGATAAACATTAGTAGAAATTGTATTACCAGTTGCTTCCTACTAAGCAGAAGGCAAATAAACGTATACATTACGATACTCAAACCTTTCAAAAGTCGGTCGATATGTGAACAATTGAAGCTCGGTTCGCTTTACATTTCCAGAGATAGATGATAGGAATGCGTTAGAGAAGATTCGTAGTTTAAAATGAAAACAAATAACAACGAATGTCTTGGAAACGGTCAACTCTACAACAAAAATGTATATGACATAAATTGTGTGTTTTAACGAAATTTACATGTTTTCAGTCACAAGATTTTGTCAATATTTTAGCGTTTAAAAGTTATCCACAATTCAGCAAAATTCATCCAGAAAGGAACAGATTTTTTTAATTTTTTTATTTATCTATTTATTTATTTTTGTAGTTTACGTCCCTTAACCTGGTTGGTCATATCGGACGATGAATGAATGACATTGGTGAAAAGATGCTCAAATGATTTCGGGGCCCATGGAGTTTAAAGTTATTCGACATTCGTCTTTTCGGGATAAGGGAAAATCCCTAAACAAAACCTTATCCGGGTAACTCACCCTAAGCGAGATTCCAACTCACGACTTTTTTAATATGAGGCAGACACGCTACCACCACACAACTCAGGTGGGCAACAGAAAATTGCAGATATTCTATTCTTAGAAAATTGAAGATATTCCTTTTACTTGTGATGTAAATAACTTTAATATGCGGTCTTTTAATAAAAAATTGTTAGAGGCATTCTGTGAAAAATAAAACGTTTTCAAAATTTTGTTTATATATAGAGTAGTTTGGGGCGGCGGAGTTTACTTTAAATCTTCGTGTCGCATCCTTGGAAGATATACTTAAATACCAAATTTGGTATTTAACGGTCTTTTAGTTTTTGTGCTATGCTGTTCACACACACACACACACACACACACACACACACACACAGACATACACACACAAACACACATCGTGCGTGCGCGAAGCGTTTTTATTTATTTATTTATTTATTTATTTATTTTTACTCGGGGGACCTGAAAGCATATATTTCTGGTGAAATCTCGACACATCAAATACAATACTTTCTCTATAGACTATGCACATGCTAAGTATACAGAAAGTAATTAGAATGAGTCACTTTTCCCACTTCTCATTAATGAATGCACACGTCAGGATACCATTGTTCTTAAATTACGTATGCCATAGATTCTGAAGTAGTCCTCATTCTCAATAAATGTTTTAATTTGACAACTCAAAAGATTTAACGCTATGGTTTTATGGACATGCTTCAAAACACTTCTATGACATTTATTTACAGACTCTAAAAACTATGACGTATTCCATTCACACAACTTTCTCCATCTATTCTGCAACAGATTATTCTTACAAAATCTGATCCTTCTCTATACATCGTTCCGTTCAAGATAAACAAAAGATAGCAGAAATGGTCACATTAATATAAATACAAGGAACATAGATAAGCAACACACTAGGCTAAAGTGGTGATCAATCTTTTAAAATTTCCTGCTCTGAGTTTGAATGCCGTTCCTTTGTATGGCAGGGAGCTGACACATTCCCGTATGAGAAAAGTTTAAGTATTTTAAAACTGATACCAATAACAAGGAGTACCTCTGATACGTTCAACTCCACGAAAAAAAATGTATAAATTTTTCCTCTCTCTATCTCTTACGGTTTACCAGTTATGCAAAAATCATCCAGAATGAAGAGGTCTTCAGAGGCTGTTCCCAGAAAATTCAAGATATACATTTTCTTTGTCATTTTTATATCTAATTAACGATATTTTAATTAAAAATGTAAGAGCCGGTTTTGAGAAAATCAATTTTTTCCATGTAAAGGGTACTTTGCGGTGAACGGATCTTCGACAAAATCGCGTTGCATCTCTGGAAGATACTAAAATTAAAAACCAAGTTTGTTAATTTAATGACTTTTCGTTTTTGAGTTATCGTGTTCACAGACACAGGGACATACACACACACACGCACACACACACACACACATACAGAACCTTTTTTAATTTTCTTTCCGAATGCAAGGGATCTAACATACGATCTATATGCGCATTGTGCATACGTGCCAGAGAAAGTCAAATATTATAAAACAAATGTATTCGGAACTGATTTACTAAATTATTGCTATACCTGTTTTCTCCACAAACTTATCAATTATATGCATATATAGATATATAACTTGCTGTAAACTAATTTTAAGAAATTATATATATATATATATATATATATATATATATTTTAGGCCATGTTTTTATAATTACTATTTCATTTTTGAACATATTTTAATCACTTTCATAAATATTTTTAGGTCATCAAAAAGGAATCTTGCGTATTTTCCTTCCATGTATTTATGTTCATCCCGCAATATTTGCTCAGCATATATTGATTTCTTTCATGAGCTTTCCAACCGATTTGTCATGATATATGTGTAATTCAAAAGAACGAAAGCTGAACAATCATTAAATTATTGCATTGTCCATGAATAAATATTAGCATATAACTAACTGCAATTATCAAATTCCTTGTACATCCTTTTAAAAACCCAACGATAATTACGTTTCATTAATCGCTATGCAGTACACCAATATTTGTACAAGTCCCATCAGTGATATAAAATTTGGGTTTTTTGTGGGTGTTGATTGCCAACAGTAGTTAGAATGTGAGAGATTCGGGACAAAGGATGCCGGCTCTTGTAAAAACATGTGTTTACAGGATGTATCAATTAAGATGACATCTACCGACAGACCACCCATACTTTCCTAAAGAAAATAACACACTTGCAAATTTCTGACACATTCTTTCTCGAAGAGAGTGCTGTGTTTCTTGGAAAGCGTCCCCACCTTCTGAAGTGTTCTCTCAGATTTAAAGATATTGGAAGATCAAGATGTACCTATTGTCTGTCATTATTAATACATTCTTAATTGGTTTTCTTCATTTAGAGCATAATGTGATTCCTTGCCTCATGTTGTACATGATGACTGAGGTTAGATTATGATTAGGATATGATACACTGATTTGTTAAATTTGTATTGTCAAACTATTATTGTAATTTGCGGATAGAACAGTATGATACTATTTTCGCGAGTATTTCATTGCATTTATGTTGTTTGTGCTGCGATTTGCCTTACTGATGCAACATGCATAACAACATCGTCTGATGATACCTATGACTCAAAGCTGTGAATCCTGTTTTAGCCATGAATATTACTATTCAAGGTTCAAGAGAGCAAAATGAAGCGCTGGCATAGCATCATCCGAACATAATAAAGGCACTGTAGAATATGTTGAATTGAAAAATGAATTGACCTGTTATTTATAGACGCTCTTTAACTGCTTTGGTTCTCAGCGTCCCATTCTATATTGGGCGTGAAAAATCGCTCTTATCAGGCTTGAGGTTCTTTTACGTGCCGTAAATCTACGACACGGGACCCACAGATTTACTTCCCTTCCGAAGGAAGCCATGCTAATGATTTTTACGGCCGAAAAAATCCATCGTCCTCCGCCGGGTTTGAACCCGCGACCTTGGGTATATGAAGTTAGCATGGTAACCACTACACCACGGAGAGCGACAATGTTGAATTGAAGTGCCTGGACCATGTCAGCAGTGGAGATAAAGCTTTCGGAGTATTTTCTTATGTTAATAAAAATTCTCTGGTAAATCGGCTGTGATTGCTATTCTACTCGCAAACAACGTTCAATGGGAATCAGCAAAAAATCTTCTTGAATATGCATGAGATAAAAGATTCTGGTGTAATGGAGTGAAAATTTGTCAAATGAGCACTTATGATTTTACAATGTATTTCTATAATAAATGTGATGTGTCTGATGTTGAATATGCAGTATAATGTTATATTAGTTTAGGTTAGGATGGTTAGCTTAAGATAGGTTAGGTTAGTTTAGGTTAGGGTGGTTAAGGGTTAAGGATAGATGGGTTAGCTTATATTAAACCTTTCCTTATAAGGTGCACCCTGTTAAAGTTTTGCTGTTTCTCCTGCTGTGTTCTTGTGTTACGCATTGTCTGAATAGTTGATGTAGAGTGCTGTTCATTTTTCAGTGTATTTCTATAATGAATGTGATGTGTCTGATGTTGAATATTCACTATGGTGTTAAATTAGTTTAGGTTAGAATGGTTAGCTTAGGTAGTTTTGGTTAGGGTGGGTTACGTTAGGTGGATAAAGTTAGGTGGATTAGGTTAGGTGGGTTAGATTAGGTGGGTTTGAGTTTTGCTGTTTTGCTCTTGTTTTCTTGTATCATTCATTATCTGAAGGGCTGATGCCAATTGCTATCCAGCAGAATTTTGTTTGCATCATGCTATCATATGTCTTATATTTATATCCGAAAAGGACAGCGATTTGGTGTTATAGGTGAAAATCATAAAACTTGTGTTGATTGTAAATGAAAGTGATTGTATGCATTGCATTGTGAAATTACAGTTTTTTTTAGGATAAGATTATAGCTTTATATAATAAAATGGACATGGATTTATCTTAAAGTTATTTTACCAGTTCTGATGCAATCCAAAATTGTGAGCATCTGAGTTTAATCTTTGCACTTAGGTTGCAGTCGTGTTTTTCCAGAAATACGACAAACTAATTTTAATAATAATAATAATAATAATAATAATAAGGTGTTCAATTATTTTTATGTTATAAAGAGAGAATATAATAGTCTAATATTGGTAAATCCTGAATGCTAAGTGACCTTGATAAATACCTTCAGCTATATGAATGTGTAATTGTGGTTCTTTAAGGACCTTATAAATATGCGTATATTGTTTATGTATGATTCATATGTGCTCTTGATGCTGGTCTTATATTCATTTTATATCGCGCCTGTGCTGATATAATGTTTTGGTAATCTTAAAACGGTGATATAGAAGAACTTGTGTTAATTTTCAGAAGCATGTATTTGCAACATAATTATTTTTATTTGCTTCGTTTGTGTAGCCTCCTTTATTTCAATGGTCACACTTATGAAACAACTCATATTATTGTAGGTTTAGAATTTTAGGTTTATCAATTCTATATTACTAAATACACACCCATTCGTACTTTCCAGACTATATTGATAGGGAATAACTCTCGTTAAAGAAAAATTCGCAGTCCCAGCCGTGAATTGAACCCAGAATCTGCGGGGAGAAGCCCACTCGCCACCCACTCGACTACGGAAACGGTCTTACTTTCTGATATTCTAACGAAGT
Source organism: Hymenopus coronatus (assembly GCA_030762935.1). NCBI lineage: Eukaryota > Metazoa > Arthropoda > Insecta > Mantodea > Hymenopodidae > Hymenopus > Hymenopus coronatus. The sequence continues at coordinate 102,784,938 of CM060891.1, forward strand.
GCATTGAATGTTTAACATTGTTTCTTGTGTGTTTGCAGATCTGATAAGAATCAGTGATTGTAGGTGTGTCAATTTAAAATTGCTTTGTCGCTATGGTTCTATCAAACAAAAATGGAGTTCCATTTCCTTGTCTTTTATATGCTTTTTAATGCAATAAAAAGCTTGACATGAAGTTCAGTAATCAAACTATGTATGTATAATCCATCAGAAGTATTCTTTTTCGGCATGATGTAAGTGGAAGGAAACATTCTTTAGCAGAAGCATAAAAATGGATTGAGATGTCATGGGAGCCAATATTAAAATAAACAATGTTAATGAAGCTTTATTTTTCTATATACTTAATGCTATTCAAGATACACATTTTCCAGAAAAAAATTTCCTTATTCAAATGTTCCTTGTAAATAGGGACATTAACGGAAATCTTTAAGTTAGTCAGTTCTCTGATAATGTATCGCCCTGCGACTGTCATTGAAACTCGATTCTCTTTCTTTTATTGCGTTTAAAGCCAACTTTTACTAATTCTGGCACCGCAGGCGATGACACTGCTGATATATAAAATGAAGATGGAGCACCGGTGGAATTCGATGGCTAGGGAAGCTGGAGAACTCGGAGGAAACCCGCCCTGCACCGCTTTATCTACCACAAATCCCACATGCAGTCGCTTGGGATCGCACCCAGGCCGTTTATGTCTAACCACCTGGCGTAGCCTCTCAATTGCCTTTGTATTGTCTTGAGTAAACTAATAAAGATGAAATGAAAGATCACTTCCAGTTTGAGAAAGTTGTAGTAGTATAAAATTGAACTCAATAAAATTGAGTGCTTTATTTATAGTGCCCTCAGATTAAACAGCTAACAATTTTCTGAAACTGTTCAATTTATTTTTATACTGATCAGTGTCCTTGTGCTTCTCCATCGTTGACTTGAATAAATGAATCATTAAAATGAGATTTTCTTTTATATACAATTCACGGTTATAGCTCTAAATAAAAGCTGAATGTTTTCATTACATATTACTTCGTTATACATCAGAAATAAAGAAATTGAATGTGCTAAAACGTTTGAATATCATATGATAAGACAACGTTATTTGTCACTTCAGAAATGCCAGAAACAAGGGATACACATAGATTCTATATCTCATTTCGTATGCAAATATCTATTATTTCAAATCATTAAAGCTATTTTTAAAGGCATTTTGAAAAATCTTCAATGTAAAGAGTATTTGGAGACGCATTCAATTGAAATTATATAGTTATTATATTGATACAAAGTTTTTAATTTAGTGAATTTGCGCATTTTTAGAGGTATGCCGTTCACACGCACTCACTCGCACATAATGCTTTGTCAAAAAATTGCTTGTTTGGTGTTCGAGCGACCTCAAAGCGTGTATTCGTTGTAAAAGCTCTGTATCGAATTTACTCGTAAAAATTCTTTCTTTGTAGAAATGTTAGCCTTAAATATATGAAGTTCTTATGTAATATACATTTTTTTCTCATGAAGCTAGTCAATCACTTGTAATGTTTCTAAAAAAACATTATTATAAGTAAATTAAGCTATTGCAAAATGATATACATTTAAGCCCAAGGTGAGTATAGTTTTTTTTTAAAACCTACCGGTCTTTTCAAGATGCTTGATTGATAAATCATCTTCTTTTTGCGAATTAAATCTTAGTTTCTGAGATGATTCTGATCAACCACTGCATTGAGACCTTTCTCAAAGACAGTTATATGATTGCTTTTTGTTCCATTTTTATAGACGGGCTGTGCCTCTTCCGTAAATTTGATTAGTTATAGCACTTGTTGAATATCTTTTCATCGGTCGAGTTTAGGGTTATTTACACCTCGTGTTTAGAGAAGGGAGATAAAAGTAAAGCTGGGTGGGAACTGAAGAAGCAGATTATTTCCTGTACACATTCTTGTAAACAAGAAATGCCCATCGAGGTAATTGTGACTCAAACTAGTTCTTGTTTTTGCTGGTTCAAATGCATATTTTCACCCTCAACCCCTATAGCATGCTGGACGTCTATTACCGGAAACTACAATATTAAATTGTCAGGCTATACAGGATAAGGTATTTACCTAAAACTCCTTATCGCGTGTCATAAATCGATAGTGTACAGGTCTAATTATGCAAAGGAATACGATATGGAAATGTGCATTTGTGTTATGGAATAACAGCATTTCTGGGATTATATATACTTAATTTTTTATTTTCAAAGTATTTTCATTACATCCCTTCTCCATGTCCCTGTTCCTTCAAAAATGTTTTATTTGAATTACTTAATTAAGTAAATGCTTGCTTATAAGTGTACCAGCTCCTTTTAGTGCTTTTACATCTTCACCTTTTAAAATCCCACGTCCTTTATTTAGATGTAAAATTCTGATGGCTTCATTTTCCATGAATGTAATAATATATGACTACATTTTCAATATATTAATGATGTACGCAATTTTGTCTTTTTTGTGCACATGCAGAATTGAGGAAGAGTTTACTGCACACTCTCCCGGTCTAGCAATGTCATATATATACAAAGTCATTAGGATCACTGTTGTTGAAATGCATTGATAGATCATAATATAGTGTTATACTAGCACTATCTGTTTTGTATATGTAGAATTGGATGGATACGTTTTGTTGGTCTATTGCGGTTTCCAGGTTTTTCTATGTATGCCTCTCGTTTAGTAATTTTGCGCCAGATTTTTCTGTTTGTCTCTCGTTTAGTGATTTTCGCAGGGTTTTTTCTAAACATCTCAGCTTCCCGAAATAATTAGCAAAAGAGTTTTTTTTTTTCGTTTTTAAAAAATCTCTTATATCTCTCTGGATCTGGAACATTAGAATTATTGAAATTTGGTAAATGTTATTACTTTCTTGTGGCTCGATCACTGCAATGAAACTAAGATTAGTTTCTTTCTTGATAGAATAGCAATACGTTATGCCCACATTGATGATAAATTCGACGTATTCATATTCGGAATGTCACCATAATCGTACACAGCATTGGTATCGTGGTTAGGAAATGCTTCCAGGGATCTGAGATACAAATATCGACCTCGTCAATATCAGTCCCAACAGGATCTATGAACTCTGATTGTACCGAGTTGTCTGTCGAACTCTGGAAAGAAGAATGAGGATTATTATTTATTTCAAAAAATAAATATGTGATGTGCTGGTCACTTGTCTTTTTTTTTTAGTTGGTAACTACCCGTGTCTGATATGCCTTGGCCGATACACGCTGCAGCTCAATTTGCAGATAAAGTACAATGTTATTCTATCATGCTCTCATGTTTTGAACAAATCATCACATGAGTGCGCCCGTTGCATAGTTCTAAATGATCTTCAATTCCATGTGCTGATCTAAACCAACAAATTGCATCTGTGGTATCTGAATCATGAAGCTCTTTGGTACTCCGGTCCCTAGATATATAAAAATGCATTGGAATTAGTCAATATTACGATACTCGAATACAGATGAAGTACTAACAAAAGTAGTAAGCCGTGAATGTGTTATACTTGCAATATACGAGGTACGTCCAGAAAGTAACTTCCGTTTGGTAATAAAATTAAGTTGTGTACAGATACAGAATAATTATTTATTGTACAAAGATCTACAAATCTTTAACTACTTTCCCACATAACTGCCGAAATTTTGCAGGCATTTGTCAAAGCATGGCACAAAGTTTTGTATACCTTCTTTCTAAAAGTTTGCCGCCTGTGTCTTAAAAAGGTTGGAATTATTTTCTTTCAGCTCTTCGTCATTGTTGAAGTGTTGACTGCCAAGGAAAGACTTGAGATGTAAGAACAGATGAAAGTCTCTAGGAGCGAGGTCAAGGCTGTACGGAGGATGGTCAAACATGTCCCAGCCAAATCCTTGTAGGAGGTTTTTCGTCACATTTGCAGTGTGTGGTCGTGCGTTTTGTTTTGTGTTGCTCAATACGAATCTTTGGTACCCAACGCGAGAAAAGTTTACAAAATTTCAGTTTTTTGGTAACAATTTCATGAATTAGTGATCCTGGACTTTGGGGAAATTCCATAGCGAGAGCACTAATTGTAAAGTTACGGTTTTCCTGGATCTTGTCATCAATCACGTGAACCAGTCCTTCTGTAACCAAAGATGGACGCCCACTTCGTTCTTCATCGTGCACTTCCTACGTCCTTCATTGAACTGTCGGACCCATCTTCTGACCATTGAATCACGCATCGCATTTTGTCCGTAAACTTCGCAAGTTTGCCGATAAATTTCAATTGGTTTCACTTTCCTAGCATTCAGAAAACGAATCACAGATCTGATTTCACAAGCGGCGGGATTTTCAATCAACACCGACATTTTAAACAAGCACAACAAAGACTATGTGGCTGATAATGATCTCAAAATGGCACACGTTTCTTCTCCTTAATACAGAGCATCTACCGCGCATGTACGGAACTGCGATCGCAGCGCTGCAGCGGAGATAAATTTAAACGGAACTTACTTTCTGGACGTACCTCGTATCTCACTCGTAGACCGGGCAGTCATCGTGCAGGGATTACTTGAAGACCTCTGATTATGGCATGTTGGATATTTGCATGTAATCGGATGCATTGCAGATTCCTTATGAAGGTATATATAATGATGCGATTCTTCAGCACACTCACTCCTGTACTCATCCATATCATCAAAGGTTTTGACCTCTGTTTTCAAGAATGCTTTAGACGACGGTCATATCGAATAAGTAGTACTATATTGCAGACCTCCTGCTTATGTAGCTGCTCATATAAAAACAGGATTACAGTGCACACCATATGGAGGGAATGCACGTATCTACGTGTTCTTTGT